>OX123189.2:85013560-86296330 GCA_944739405.2 Euclidia mi | reverse complement strand
GTAATATTCAGCTATCGAATATTGAATTTAGCGGTCAGTATACTAATATTTCAATAACGGGTCTATATAGCGTAGTTATATGAAAATATTGGCCATAGCTGAGTGGAGAGACCGACAGACTGCTACGCAGAGGGTCTCGGGTTCGAATCCACAGCACGCTAATAAATTGTTAATTATCGTTTGCTAATCGGTGAAGGAAAACACCGTGAGGAAACCTGCATGTCTGATAGTTCTTCATAATGTTCTTTAAAGACATGTGAAGTCTGACAACCCGCACTAGGCCAGCGTGGTGGAATATGGCCTTACCCTTCTCATAGTGAGAAGAGGCCCGTGCCCAGCAGTGGGACAGTATGCAGGGCTGATGATGATGATGGTTGGCAAAATTCCTTATATTTCTCTCAACGTCATCTCGCGACCACGGCTGGCGTAACCCATGCCGAAACGTCGAGGGAAATTTAAGGTATACTTACAAGTCGCTAAAGCAAGCAAGCAATTTGTAGGGAGTTTGCCAAATATGTATCTCAAATGTCCAAAAAATGGATAGATCGAATGTTGAATGCTACAAGCGAACGTGTAGCATTTACAGCGGCTACGAACTGCCTACATCTGAAGGTTAACTTGCGCTACAGGTACGTCATAATTTGCTACAACGTTATTCGTAGTACTGATTTGCTACGAATGTCAAGCTACGATGCTACAGGCTTGCTATTTAGCGAAAATAGTATGACAAAAAAGCCAAGGTAGTGGAGAACTAACAGACTGCTGTCATTTCATCATGATCACTGTAGTGTTATCCCGCCTGTATACAAAACTTCTGGCCTTGGAGCCAAGTTGTAAACTTGGACAAAAGTTAGCCAATGTACCTACTGTTACGAATTGAAAATAACGCCATCTATCAGTGAATGGGAGAACTACATGAGATTAGATGTATCAGTTGTTTCAGGCTGTTTCATCTATCCTCTAATAGATGGCGTAGGTGTAAATAGAACATTTACGCAATTCTAGAAACACCTTACACGTTTCCAGAAATATCGTGAGTCGTCTCGAAAAGCCTAGTGATGTTATCCGGCCAGTATAAATAGAGCGAGAGCGCGCGAGACAGGACAGTAACAAGTGAATAAGGAAGCGATCAACAAGAAGCGAAGGGAAGTAATTCGAAAGTGTTTAGTGTTGTTCTAGTGGTGTGAATAGTGGTGTTTTTATTAGTGAAGTGAAAATTAAGTGTGTTTTTACTAGTTGTGTAAATAAGTGTGTGTATCTAGCGTTATTGTGTTAGTGAATAAAGTGCAGTTTTTCTGGCATAGTGTATATAATTTATCACGAACCCCAGCTCGTAACAAATTGGTGTCAGAAGTGGGATAAATTATGCCGAAAGAAGAAACTGAAGGAGTGCGTACCAGGAACCAGCGCCAGCAAGACCTGGACCAGAGACGCTTCGGAGACGTTCCTACTCCATCGTCTGGTGGACCAGGCGACTCCGCGGTTGCAGTGGAGCCTGCAAGCGCCACACACTCCGTGACGGTGCCCGACATCGCGGCTCTGATGGCGTTCATGCAGGAGCAGGCCCGCCGTCAGGAGGAGCAGGCCCGCCGTCAGGAGGAGCACGCGCGCCGCATGGAAGAACAGCGACAGCGCGACAAGGAGGAGCAGGCCCGCCGTCAAGAGGAGCAGGACCGTCGTCAACAGGAGCAGGCTCGCCGTCAAGAGGAGCACGCGCGCCGCCTAGAGGAACAGCTGCAGCGCGACAAGGAGGAGCAGGCCCGCCGTCAAGAGGAGCAGGACCGTCGTCAACAGGAGCAGGCTCGCCGTCAAGAGGAGCACGCGCGCCGCCTAGAGGAACAGCTGCAGCGCGACAAGGAGGAGCAGGCCCGCCGTTTGGAGGAACAGCTGGTGGTGATGAAAGACCTCAGCGCCGCTGTAGGGAAGGACCTGAAGGTGGTAAAGGAGGAGCTCCAGCAGCACGAGGCTCGTATCAGCGACGTGGAGAAGCTCGTACACGACCAGCTTGAGACTCGCGTCGCCTCTATAGAGAAGCGTGTACACGACCGTCACGACACCTGTGTCGCTGAAGTGGAGAGGAGATTGCGTGGGCTCGGATCCAACGAAGTGACATCTGCGACTGTAGTGCCCTCACCTCGTGGGGTTAAGGTTCCACCATTTGATGGCTCGTCATCATGGTCTGCATACAAGATCCAGTTTGAGGCTGTGATGCGATCGAATGGGTGGACCAAAGAACAGGCCTTAACCGCCCTAACCTTGGGCCTTCGCGACCGGGCCCTGACAGTGTTAGAGGCACTCGGACAAGACGTCACCTACGAGAAGCTTCTTGAGGCGCTGGAGGCGAGGTACGGAGACGCGCACCTCGAACATGTGTATCGTGCTCAGCTGAAGGACAGGACACAACGCAACGGAGAAACTCTGCAGCAGTGGGCTCTAGAGGTGGAAAAGCTGGTCAGGAAGGTATACCAGTCGTCTCCTGCGCTTATTGATGGGAACCTCGTACAGGCGTTTACGGATGGGATCCGGGACCTGGAGGTAAGAGCAGCAGTGAGGCTTGGGCACTTCAAGGACCTCAAGGACGCCTTAGCCCACGCTCTGGAGGTGGAAGCAGTGCGACGCGACGACCGAGGTCACCGCATCAGGGAAGTTGTGTCGTCACCTCGGTGCTACAACTGCGGAGAAAGAGGCCATATCCGCTTGAGCTGCCCAAAGCGTAGGCAGCCTGGTGACACCCTGTCTCCACCAAAGGGGTCGCCTGATGTGCCTGCCAGGCAGCGAGAGCAGGGAAACGAGTAGAAGCCAGGACTGCGGGGCGGGTGCTGGCTGGTAATGAAAGAGCCCCAAGTATCTCGATCTCGCAATCATGCGACGGGAACAGCCTGATCATCGAAGGCGAAATTAACAGAACACCATGCAAGCTGACATTGGACACGGGTGCTTCTCGGACAGTCGTCGGTTTCCATCTGGCAAGACGGGTTCTTCGGGGCTGCTTCAGGAACAATGAATGTGTGAATCTGAGAACAGCTACCGGTCAGCACATAACCGTCCGAGGTGAAATGGAGGTGGATCTGAAGCTAGGCAACAAAATTTACCGTCACAAAGTCATCGTGGCCGATATAGTGGACGACTGCATCTTGGGCCTGGACTTCATGCGGAAGTATCGCTGCGAGATCGATGTTAACCAGGGAGTGTTGAAGTGTGGCTCGGAAGAAGTCTTCATGGAAGGTGCAACTTCAGGAAAAGTGTACTGCCTGAAGAATGTCATTCTTCACCCGCGGACGGAAACTGTTGTACCAGTTTGTTTACCAGGGAATTCTGGTCGAGGGAACCGCTGCGTACTAATCGAAGGTCTAGAGAAAGAGGCCTCCTGGAAGATTGCACGAACCTTGGTAAGGGGTACAAAAGTTTCATCAGTACGCGCACTGAATGCAGGTGACAAGGAAGTGTCGCTCAAGAAAGGGACTGAATTGGGCACCTATGAAGGAGCGGCTTGGATGCGTAGATGTCAAGAGCAACCTACCAGCGCCAAGGTTCAGGGTGCACGATTCGACGTGTCTACTCTTTTAGAGGACTGCGAAAGTACCCTGTCGGAGGAAGAGAAGACTGAGGCTCAGAAGATGTTGAACCGGTTCGGGGATATTTTCTCGACCAGTGATGCCGACATAGGGAAGACAGCACTAGTCCAGCACAAAATAAACACGGGAAGTGAAGCACCGATTCGCCAGCGACCAAGACGTGTGCCAGTAGCACGGGAACGTGAAGTGGAAGCTATGATCGACGGTATGGTGAATGAAGGCGTAATCGAGCCTTCGTCCAGCCCGTGGTGCTCTCCGGTTGTCCTAGTTAAGAAGAAGGATGGCAGCATGCGCTTCTGTGTAGACTACCGCCGATTGAATGACATCACGAAGAAGGACAGCTACCCGCTGCCAAGGATCGATGATACACTGGATACGCTGACGGGGATGAAGTGGTTTTCTACCTTAGACCTAAAAAGTGGCTACTGGCAGGTGGAAATAGATCCTCGAGACAAAGAGAAGACGGCATTCTCCACAGGCAAAGGACTGTGGCAATTTAACGTCATGCCCTTTGGATTGTGCAACGCTCCGGCTACTTTTGAGAGACTGATGGAGCGAGTGCTTATGGGACTGATTGGAGACGCCTGCTTGGTCTACCTGGATGACATCATCATCGTGGGGCGCACCTTTCAGGATCACCTTCGAAACTTGGAGCAAGTGCTGTCAAAGATACGAGGAGCTAATTTGAAGCTGAGTCCGAAGAAATGCGCGTTATTCAGACGGCAAGTGAACTTTCTAGGACATGTGGTCTCGGAGAACGGTATTCAAACTGACCCGGATAAGATCATTGCCGTGAAGGAATGGCCAGTTCCAGAGAACAAAACGCAGGTCAGAGCATTCCTCGGATTATGCTCCTACTATCGACGGTTTGTGAAGAACTTTGCTGACATTGCTCGACCTCTTCATAAGCTCACCGAAGACAGAGTGCAGTTCTGTTGGAATGAGAGCTGTGACGTTGCATTCCAGAAGCTTAAGGAACATCTGTGTACTGCACCTATTCTAGGCTACCCTGACAATGAGCATGAATTCATAGTTGACACAGATGCCAGTAACACCGGAATTGGCGGCGTGCTGTCACAGAAGAAGGGTGATCAAGAAGTTGTTATAGCATACTTCAGCAAGGCCTTATCCAAACCCGAAAGAAACTACTGCGTCACCAGGCGGGAACTCTTGGCTGTAGTAAAGACATTGCAGCATTTCAACAAATACTTGTTGGGCCGTAAATTCCACCTGCGAACCGACCATGCAGCGCTGAAATGGCTACTTCAATTTAAGGATCCAGAAGGACAAGTAGCTAGATGGATTGAACTACTGCAAGAGTTTGATTTTGTAATACAACATCGCAGCGGCAAGTCCCATGGTAACGCAGATGCCCTATCGCGTAGGCCGTGTCCCGACCAGTGCAAGCACTGTAGCCGACAGGAAGCAAAGCAGGCAGCGCTAGTGAGGATGTTAAAGACGGATCTAAGCGACGAATGGAGAGAAGCTTTGCAGAGTGCTCAGCGAGATGACAAGGATGTACAGCCGATTCTTGAATGGAAGAAATCAGGCGCTCCTAGGCCCAAATGGAGTGATATCGCAGCAATGAGCCCTATCACCAAGAGTTATTGGGCACAGTGGGAAAGCTTGGTCGTCCAGGATGGAGTTCTGTGCCGCAAATGGGAAAACGCTCGCGGTAACCAGTGCCATTTGCAAATGGTAGTGCCCAAAACTAAGGTGCCGGAAGTCTTGCAGCTCTATCACAATGGTGCTTCGGGAGGTCACATGGGAGTTAAGAAGACCCTTACTAAGATCCGGGAGCGGTTTTATTGGCTCCACTGTCGGGATGACGTCGAGGATTGGTGCCGCAAATGCACAAGTTGTGCGGCTGTCAAGGGGCCACATACTCGAAGCAGAGGTGCATTAAAGGTGTACAATGTGGGAGCCCCATGGGAGCGCATAGCGTTGGATGTCGCTGGGCCGTTTCCTGAGAGCCAGGACGGAAACAAATACTTCTTGGTTGTGATGGATTACTTCACGAAGTGGCCTGAAGTGTTTGCGATCCCAAATCAAGAAGCTACCACAGTGGCCGATAAGCTGGTGCATGAAGTCTTTTGTCGGTTCGGGGTGCCCTTGGAAATCCACAGCGATCAAGGCCGGAACTTCGAATCTGAGGTGTTCAAGGAGACTTGTCGCGTAATGGGTGCACATAAAACCAGGACCACGGCTTATCATCCGCAATCAGATGGCATGGTTGAACGGTTTAACCAATCACTGGAAAGGTACCTGGCGAAGGTGGTGGAGAGCAAACAAAGAGATTGGGACAAGCACATCCAACCATTTCTCCTGTCATATCGCAGTGCGGTCCACGAAACTACAGGAGTAACACCAGCTTTTGCTAATTTCGGTAGAGAGCTCCGTTTACCTGCAGACCTTATCACCGGTATTCCACCAGAATCTCCACACAATATAACGGATTACGCAACCGAGCTACGCAACAGGATGAACGACGTATACGAGCACATCAGGGAATCTGGACAACAGATGTCTGAGAAGATGAAGACTCGCTACGACCGGAAGGCAAACAACAAAGGCTTCGATGAGGGATCATTGGTGTGGCTTCATAACCCAGTACGAAGCAAAGGAAAATCGCCTAAGTTACAAGCCAGATGGGACGGGCCATATCGCATAATTACCAGGATGAACGACGTCACCTATCGAATCCAGAAGGGGTCGCGAGGTGCACCGAAGATAGTTCATGTGGACCGGTTGGCTCGTTACTATGGGTCTAACGATGTTCGAGACGAACACGTTTAAGAGGGAGGCCGTGTTACGAATTGAAAATAACGCCATCTATCAGTGAATGGGAGAACTACATGAGATTAGATGTATCAGTTGTTTCAGGCTGTTTCATCTATCCTCTAATAGATGGCGTAGGTGTAAATAGAACATTTACGCAATTCTAGAAACACCTTACACGTTTCCAGAAATATCGTGAGTCGTCTCGAAAAGCCTAGTGATGTTATCCGGCCAGTATAAATAGAGCGAGAGCGCGCGAGACAGGACAGTAACAAGTGAATAAGGAAGCGATCAACAAGAAGCGAAGGGAAGTAATTCGAAAGTGTTTAGTGTTGTTCTAGTGGTATGAATAGTGGTGTTTTTATTAGTGAAGTGAAAATTAAGTGTGTTTTTACTAGTTGTGTAAATAAGTGTGTGTATCTAGCGTTATTGTGTTAGTGAATAAAGTGCAGTTTTTCTGGCATAGTGTATATAATTTATCACGAACCCCAGCTCGTAACACTACTATTCTGATGTATTAGCTGTATTGCGGAAATAACCATTCATTGAAATCAGTTCAAGAGTATTTATGTGATAAAGGAAAAAAGATCAAAGATCCGGCCTCACAATCTTTAACATTTATAATCATCATCAGCCCTAATATACTGTCCCACTGCTGGGCACGGGCCTCTTCTCACTAAAGGGTAAGGCCATAGTCTACCACGCTGGCCAAGTGCGGGTGGGCAGACTTCACATGTCTTTCGAGAACATTATGGAAGACTCTCAGACATGCAGGTTTCCTCACGATGTTTTTTCAAGCGATAATTAACAATTTAATACGCACTTAACTTCGAAAAGTCATTGATGCGTGCCGTGGATTCGAACCTGAGACCCTCTGCGTAGCAGTCTGTCGGTCTCACCACTCGGCTATCGCTGCTTAGGGATCCTGCCGTTTTGGCGAAAAGATTTTGACAAAATTTCATTACCCAAACAAATTTTAGCAACCTTTTTTTATACCATTGCAATATTTCGAGTTATTTTAGTACGCATATTTTCATTTGGTCAAATTTTTACTTGGCAAAATATTACTAAGTTTAATGTCATTATGGCATTTGAACTTTAATCAAATGATTTATTACAGCAAACAATCTTCAGACAATAAACGTTTGGTGATATTCGTTTATTTATGGAATTAGTTAGAGTAGGTTAATTATAAAAAAAATGGTTAGGTTAGGTTAGGTTAACTGTGACCACCTACGCACGAGCCGCGCGAGCGAAGCGAGCGGTGCCGCGGAAGCGGCCGGCGAGTGCCAGAAACGACTTGCATAAATAGGAACAAGATATAGTTTTAGTAGGTTACACGGAACTGAACTATTTAGATTAGGATAACTATTGATTTTGCGTAGAAACTGTTATTCCAACTGAAATATTGGACTAAATAAAAAAAATTTAAAGTAGGTACTAGTTGGTATACAAGTTATAGTTTAAACGTTCATTTCCCAAACATTAGGTTTGCGTTACAAATTTTTGTGAATAGATTTTTTGCTAAGTAATAATTTGTCAAATGAAATTATGCGTAACATTTTTTGGGAAGTGAAAATTTGCCAAATTCCTTTCGGTCAAACATGGGAGACCCCGCTGCTTAGTAACATTTATAATAGTAATTATATAATAACATCTGCACTATATATAAAAGCTCGCTATGAGTCAGTTTAGACCATAGTCCAGCACGCTCATCCAGAGACTTGACATGTCATTCGAAAACATTTTAGAGAACTTCCAGATACACAGATGAAGAAAAGCATAGTGAGGAAACCTGCACTTCTGAAAGTGTTTCATATTGTGCTTAAAATATTCATAAACCTAGATAGTAGCTTTTCATTTACAAAATGACTCTATAAATTAGCTCCTTTAAACAATATCCGACAATCACCTATCAAAACCCAGTAGTTAAACGTAAAGCGTAAACAAATATAAAATAAAACGATTCCATTGGCAGTACTAAAACAATATTTAAAGGTATTAAGCAGGATTATTTGGTTATTTCCGTAGTGACGTTCCCTGGCTATCAAACGTTAGCTCAATAACAGTAATGCCTGCTAAAGCCTCTATAGCACGATTGACCTCTTTACGCAATCATGTAATGATTTTTAATATGTACTGATTTTAAAATAGCAATGTTTGTATTAACTTATTTTATACTACCACGATTTGTACACATACTAATGATTATATAACGGGTCTGAATCGTGTTAAACGAAAAGAAAGATGAAATACCTTTCTATTTGTCCTGACGTTTCGGCATGGGTTACTCCAGCCGTGGTCACGGGATGACGGCTGGTGTAACCCATGCTGAAACGTCGGGACAAATAGAAAGGTATTTCAGCGTCTTTTCGTTTAACACGATTCAGACCCGTTACATAATCATTAGTAATGTTTGTATTATACTATATACTGGCAATTCTAAACAAAACAATGTTAAAATTATAAAGACCAAAAGGTAGCCCTTAAAGTCTCACGTTTCGTAGATGGCAGAGAACATATCCTCTTCTTTCTTTCTCGTGTGAGAATGTGGCCAATTCTGGTGTCGGAGTTTACAGTTTACATAATAATCGTGTTCATATTAAACTTTATGTTATATTAATTGGACAAAGATGCTAGATTATTGGATTGCTTCATTAATTACAACAAACGCAAAGAAAAAGACAACAACTTTGTAAAAAAATTAAAGCATTTCTTACTACATAAATGCTATTACTATATAAACGAATAATGAATTAGACTAATTATCATACATTAGAAACAAATACCAAGTTTATTAATATTAAAAATATTCCTTCTCTCTTCTACTATTAGAAGTAGGCTTATTATAATATTCCTTCTCTCTTCTACTATTAGAAGTAGGCTTATTTATAAAAATCAATTTTAATTTATTTGACACGCTTAGTAGCGTACGTCATAGAAATAGGATACGGTTCAGACCACATAAAAATTGGTGTATAATAGGAACTTTTTAGACATGGCACCCAAAATGTATAATAGACTACCATCATGTGTTTTAGAAAGCGACAATATCAAAATATTAAAAAAAACAAGGAAATGACATATTAGTAAATTAGACGATTTAATGAATGATAATAATATTAATAGATAATGACTATTTTTTTCTTATTTTTCTTTTTTTTAATTTTTGGTGAATTCTTATTCTATGTATAAGCAATGTATGATTGTTGTTGATGATATGAGTGAATTTTATTAAAAACTTTGCATGCCTATAGTGGTAGAACATAGTGAATTGCGCATTCACTCAACATCTTGCAATGTACAAAATTATGTACCTATGTTCAGCAATAAATGATTATGATTACAATTGCCGTGCCCAACAGGGTCCATAATTGTTACTTATTTTATGTTTTTATAAGATCTTTATATACTTTGTGGAATGCAATAAAATTAAAGCAACCAAATAGTTTATTATTTCGAGTACTCATGCCATCAACTTTATCTATTACTAATGCTTAGGTATATCCTAACATACATACACGCCGTAGTTGCGGAACATTCCACACTAATTGTAGCAGAACAGAGTCAGTCGCTAACAAATGGTTGTTGTAAATGAACTCATCTACACCGGTAATAGGTTTCAGTTCAACCTTGTTGCCGCCGCGATTTGTCAGGCTTCACTACAGCTCACGTTACCTACCACTCGTATCAACCGTGCTGGAATCAATTTTTATTGTAAGTATGGTGGGGATAATTATTTGCTGTTTGCTAATGAAGAGTACTTAGCAAGGTTTCGGTGTTTTAAGTGATTACAATAATAGACCTAGGGGTTTACTAATGTTTGCCATAATTTAAAATGCCATAACTTCATATGCCATACTGGTATTTGCCATAATTTCATTAGAAATAACGCTTCAGTTGCCATAATCGTGAAATGACATAAAATGACTTTCACTAATTCCATTGGTCATAATCGATCAAGCGTCATAATAATTTAAATCCATGAATGTATTTGCTATAATTTTCGTTTTCAATAATGCCATTTTCCATAACTTTTATTCACCATAATATAAAATATCGGTGTGTATGGCACTGTCAACTTCCACATTTTTCACACTAGTTTAATAAACTAAGGTTGACGGAGCCCTGCTTCGCAGGGCTCCTATTTTCGGATTAAGGGTCAAAAGAGAACCTAACATAACCTATTTAGTTACTTATTACAGTCGCACCTAACCTTAGGTACTTGAAAGCAATGACGCACAAATTTGACATTAGCTGTCAATATCATTCATACAAGATGGCGGTTGCGTTTCGTTTCACATTTTTCACATACATACATAAATACATATCGTCACGCTTTTTATCCCCGAAGGGGTAGGCAGAGTTGTATTTCTACACCCACTCTTCGCCAGATATACTTTAGTCCCACGTAATAAGGGGCGAGCCTATTGCCGTACCGGGCACATTTCCAGACTCCGTGCTGCTACTGAGAATTTCGTGACAGAAAAACCCAATAACACTGCCCGACCCAGGAATCGAACCCGGAACCTCCCGATCCCACGCGCACATTTATGCCGCGAGACCAACGAGGCAGTCGTATAGGGTTTGATGTCGAGTTTTCCGTCTCTACGCAAAGATGGTATTTGCATCGTGTTATCCCTTAGTCGCCTCTTACGACACCCACGGGAAGATAGAGGGTGGTGACACTTGTATTCTATGCCGTCAACCACACGGCAAAGTCATTTTGCAAAGACATTTTTCACATAAAACCTAAATATCACTTTTATTGATTCCACTAGTTTATTAAACTGAGGTTGACGGAGCCCTGCTTCGCAGGGCTCCTATTTTCGGGTTAAGGGTCAAAAGAGAACCTAACACAACCTATTTAGTTACTTTCACATAAAACCTAAAATTACGTTCCATTTTGCATATTTGAATGAAGAATTTTTGGAAATTGTTTGAAAATATTTAGACGTAACTCCGGCAGCCAAAATTACTTTTAGGGGATTAAAACTAACTCCCTACACCACCAATACCCTCAAATTCGGGCGAATCGTTTCGAAACCCAACCCATTATATCAAATTTTGATTATGTCAAGAGTCGATTATGAGATGTGTTACTTATGGAAACTAATTATTATGATATATGTTGTTATAAAAAGTAATTTTATGGCAAAAAAAGTTATCACTGTCGAGTTGTTAAGGCAAACGTTATTAGTATAAATGATAATAGTGCAAGTAAATATTATGATCGGGGATGATTATGGCAAACAATATTAGTGCAAATGAATTTATGGAAAACGAGAGAATACCAGACCTAGGTGTGTTATCTTGCCCAGTAGGGTACTATGACTACCCTATCGCTGTGGGTCGCCGATGTACAAGTCGGTGGTCTGTGAGTAGGCACCGAACGTCTCTAGGTATGTGTACTTTTTGACTTCACTAACTCAGTCATCTCTTGATTACGGCTAGAGTAGCTTACGCCGGAACGTTGGGGCTAATACAAGGTATCCTTTTCTAATAAATCTATAATTGTTACATAAATATTAGTATATAATTACGTATAATTGTTACATAATTTAGTTACATATGTATGGTAGTGATAGTTGGGTATGGCAGAAGAGTCATGAAAGTAGAATAAATGCTGTAGAAATGAGAGCACTGCGAAGTATGTGTGGTGTTTCTTTGACGGACAGAGTAAAGAATTGTGTGATAAGAGAGTGTTGTGGGGTAAAAGAAGATGTAGTGACAAGCATCGAGAAAGGTATGCTAAGATGGTTTGGACACGTGGAGAGGATGGATGACGAAAGACTGACCAAGCAGATATATAAGGCAAGTGTGGAAGGGATAGGACGAAGGGGAAGACCTAGGCGGACGTTCTCTGACCAGATTGGAGACATCCTAAAAACAGGACAGGTTAGAAGCACCCTGAACAGAAGAGCATGCATGAGGAATCTGATGGGAGTGAATGAAGCAAGAGAGATATGTCAAGATCGTTGCAAATGGCGCTCCGTAGTCTCTGCCTACCCCTCCGGGAAACAGGCGTGAGTCTATGTATGTATGTAAATATTACAAATTTTACATCGAAAGATTGAATGTGAAAAAGGCTACATATTTTCATTGCTATGGTAGCTTCACCAAACAAAACATTATGTTGTATTTACGAGTAAGATTTACTTTGAGTGTCGAAAATGTTAACCGCTCTGTGCAAATATTGATAGATTTGCAAAAAAAAAACATACCATAAAGCCTACCTAAAGTTTACAAACAGCTTAGTCTCACAAAAGCCCCCCACACATTCGTGAATAATACATAGTCAGAAGATTAGATACAAAAAGAAAATGGAAAAATGTATTTTTAATTACCAAACGTATTAATTATTAGATAAAGCTCGCTGTGATCGCGGCGGGTGAAATTTAAATTATACTTACAATGTAGAGGCATCATTAATGCATATTTATGAATGGGGGGAAATCTCGACACATAGTCATTAGTAAAGCATTATTTTGGGTGTGGGGCGATTTGTAAGCGAGAAGCGGGTCTTAAGGTTACTTATCGTATTTTTTTAAGTAGTTGGTTTGGTGCTATATATGTATTTATTGTATGTGTGTTTTTTTAGACTAATAATAATACGTAAGGTTGAATTTTCAAAAGGGGCAATACGCTTTCATAGGAGTAAATGTGAGTAAATGCGACAGTATTATTTTTTGGTGAGTGTTTATAGTATGAACACCTGCACCTAACCTTTCAAAAATCTTATCTTAGATTTTTTACTTTTCTATTCAGATATAGGTTTGCGGAACATTATAGGATGATCCGTCCATGATATGTACCTAAGTATCTATGTACCTGTCTGTAGGACCAAAGTATTTAGGTACCTTTTGGATTTTAGAACATCATCTTTCGATGAAGTAACTCAAGTAGTACGAGAGTAGTACAGTAGTAGGTATTCAATAGAAGATCGATTTTGTTTTCAGCTAAATTTTCATTCACAGTCGAGAAGCTGTTACCTAGAACATGGTTGGTAAGGAATGAACCCTCATTCATCATCATCATCAGCCCTACTATAAACTGTCTCACTGCTAGGTACGGGCTTCGTCTCACTATGAGAAGGGTAAGGCCGTAGTCCACCACGCTGGCCAAGTGCGGGTTGGCAGACTTCACATGTCTTTAGAGAACAATATAGAGAACTTTTTCCTTACCTAAATTCAATATTCTGCCAACTCTTAAATGATGTTATGTCCGCTATCCCTTCTGTCATGAGTCCACTATCAGCAAGGGTGGTTATAATGGGCGCGTGCGTTTGACGCGGCACGCCTCCACTCGCGTTGACTGCGCTGATGTATTGGACACTGTTATATCAATGTATATTATCATGGCTCAAAGAAAAACGTCGAGTTCTTTGATTGATTTAGGAGCAATAAGGTACTTGTTTACCATGAACAACAAACAGAGTCGAGCAGTCTTATGCTAGCCGAGTCTCATTCACATAGTTTCTTTCTTAAATATTTTATGTAATTAAAGGTAAATCAGCATTTGGATCGCCTGATGGTAACCAATTACCGTCGCCCATGTTCATCTACAGCACCAGGGAAACCACAAGTGCGTTTTTGCCCTTGTAATATTTAATTGTTATTCTTTATCACACATATATTCATGAATATGAATATATCCATTAAAAAGTTAACCATTCGCGCAACATCTTGTTAAAACATTTCACACCTCACCCAAAAAAAACAATGTAATTTAAGAGTAAAACCGAGCAGTAATTGTTTTAATGAACACACATACAGGGTGTCCAACAGTGCTACAAGTTGTGGTCGGCGATGAACAGTTATTCATTAAAGTATCGGTCGCCGCAGTCGTTAGTGCGCCGCGCTCTTGTAACCATAAACTGAGCACGTGTGAGGATATATCTGCTTGTATGGTTAGTCGTTGCCCAAAGGTAAAGCATACGAATCAAATATAAAAAGACATGTTTGTATTCCTTTTTTTCCCCTCACTGTGGAAATGCATTTACGCGGTACACCCGCAAGATGAAAAGCGTGGGGTATGTGGGACTCGACAGCTGGAGTGCAAGGCCGTCATACCCACTAATACCACAGCGCATACTTGCTCGCCATTTTGGGGGTGCCAGAGGGTCGCGTTAGCATTCAACCCTGACACCCCAGCGGATAGCCCGAAGGCCACAACCTCCTTGGCTGCGGATGAAGGTGTTGGGCTCCGCCGCCAAAACACCCAGCGGCCGCAGAGGATAGGGAGAAAAGCAACATTACAACACCGTATCGGCTCTTCGCACTTCGGCCCCACCGCAACGCAACAAATGGTGCGCCCCTATTTGGTCGCGGGAGATCGGGCACGTGGCAACGCAACACCGACACGCCTCTCCTCTCGCGATCGCGCCCGACTGCGAGGGACAGACATCACTGTCCACCGCACCAGCACCCTTGGACGCATCCTGCGCAGGCCTCCTCCAAGCCCACGTGGAGCGTCCACTCCTGGGATTCCGCTTAGCTTCACCGTGGATGTCAAAGCCACGGTTACTGAGATCCCACAGGGGGATGTTTGTATTCCTGACAAAAAATTATTTCTTGTAATAACTATCACCGATTATTAATATTTCTATATTAATCCCTTTTTCAATTCCTTTTTGTCCACGAACTGGTAGCCTATGTACGATTCATTTCATTTTTTTTTTGTGTCGGTTTGGAAAATCCTCATGGAGTCCCTCCGACCTGGGGAAGGGCGAAGGGGACTGTCAGACTCTTACTGACTAAAAACCAACCCGTGTTCCTCATGTACCCGTGTGCCGGAGGGTCAGGTATCGCCGAAGCATTCCTCGCTACCCCTTGACGGGTATTGGCCCACCAGATGGTCAGGCGGGCCTCGAACAAAATCCCCTTGGCGACAGATGATGGTGTTGGGCTCCACCGCCAAAACACACAGCGGCCGCAGAGGATAGGAAGCAACAATGGTGCGCCCCCATTTGGTCGCGAGAGATAGGGCGCGCGGCAACGCAACACCGACACGCCTCTGCTCCCGCGACCGCGCCCGACTACGAGGGACAGAAGAACTGTCCCTCGCACCCGCACCATTGGACGCATCTTGCGCAGGCCTCCGTTAAGCCCACGCGGAGCGTCCACTCCCGGGATCTCGCTTAGCTTCACCGTGGGTGACCTTACCACGGTTACTGAGCCCCTCCACCACGATAAGGTGGAGATTCCACAGAGGGATGCCTATGTACGACTCCTAGGTCTTTACATATTTATAATAAAAAATTATATCTTTTCTAATATTATAAAGCTCAAGAGTTTTTTGTATTTTTGTTCGTTTGATTGAGCGCGCTAATCTTAGGAATGCTCTGATTTCAATGATTAATTTACTGTTGGATAGTTAATTTATTGAGGACGGTATAAGGCTACGGTAAGACGGTATAACAGTAGCCGTAAATAACTCAGATGTAACCGCAGGCCTCTGCTCTTTGTCATTATAATATAAATCACACAGCGTTCGTTATCAATTAACAGTATAACAGCAAAGCCTTTAAACAGTAAACAACGATAATAAAATCCCTAGTAATAAATCATCTACGTCAAAACAAGGCTAGTTGCCAACTATTTATGAAAGTCATGAAAAAAGCACCAATTACCCTCATAATCAATCTTTTCACCACAATAAATTATCTTTTACTGAATCAAAACCTAAAATGGTGACGGAAAAATCCGTTCAAACAATAGAATTAGTGTCACCCTACATTTAATTGTTGTTCACTCGCGATAATTCAGATTAATGATCGTATTGTCCGCTGTTTATCATAATTTACGGACACCGTTTTATACTGGTTACTGTGTAGTTACAATGTATCCTGTTCTGTCTTTATGTAGCGTAACTGGTGACGAACATTTTTCTTGAGTTAAGCGGTGGCCTGGCATAGTGTTTCTATAGCCGCAACTTTTGAAATGTTGATGAACTAGATTTTAAAAAGTCAGCTTTCGTGGTCGTTGATACCTATAGTTTTAAATTGTTTTTCGCGACATGTGCGTCCTGCCGCTTATACATCACACAAACGCATAGGCTACATTTTGCCGCGATAACCGAAGCTAGTCTACTATTACAAACCACCTCAAAAGTATTGAAACAATATAATTATTTAAAATCTTAATATATAAAATCCTTGCGTTACTGACTGACTGACAAACAAGCTACAGCCAAAACTATTGGGCGCAGGAAGCTGAAATTTGGCATGTATGTTCCTTGAAGACCGTAGGGGTGCACTAAGAAGGGATTTCCCGAAATACCCACGGGATCGGTCAAAATGTGCAGGCGTAGCTGCTGGTGTCTAGAATTACCGTAGCCAGGCAGGAAGGTGTATCAGAAGTGCGCAGTGGAAGATGTAATACATCTACCTGACCACGATAGACAATGATCCAGACACAATGCACTGCGTTGCACAGCGAATACAAGTAATCATAACTACACTTAATATTAATAAAATGTCTTACCAACTCTTAGTGATGTTCTTGAGTGGAGTCCTGGAGGCAAGCTAGATACACACAAGACTAAAATTGGCCAATATTAGCAAGTGAATTATCTTTACTTTACCAGACTCTAACGCAGCGTCTTCAATGCACGATGCAAGTTCACAGGATTCGCAATTTCTCCTTGCAAATGTCAATGAATAGTTCACAATGTCTTTTATCACAATTTACCGTTGCCAGCACTAGATCAGGCGGCATTCAAGGCGGTTTACTCTATTTAGTTCAATTAATCAATTCACACGAAATGCAAAAAGGTGTGCTCACAATAACTTTTCACAAAATGTTCAATATGTCACAAACCGTGCCGGGAGTCAAAAAAGCGGCAATTTAATAGATTTCACAACTATTCGCGTAGCTACAAGGATGTGCTTTTCAAAAGGCGACCAATTCCTTTTTACGTACGAGTCGACAACGTGGTAATTTTTCAAAAAGGGGCGAACGGAAGTGACAGTTCAGTGTGACCATTGTCAGAAATTTTCAATAGACTAAACAAAATGTTACTCAATCGATCTAATCGATTTGACTTATAATAAAAACTAATTCTATTTCAAACATCCACCCGCCCCGGACCGGCCTACCGGTCCGCTAATCGGTTGGTAGACGTGACAATGTTGCAACCGCTCTCCTCAGAATCGAACCGTCCACCAAGACCTCAGCAAATCGGGGAACTCCATCAGCCCCTGAGTATGTGCAAATATTCCAAGTTCCAGCGTTTCCAAAAGCTCTGAGTAATCTGGCGTACCAATTCAAAACGCGAGAGACGACCAGGTCTCGTATCAATATAGGGGTACTCAGGCAAGGCGACAAGTGGGCGACCAATCAAAAAATGGCCCGGCGTAAGGGCCTCCAAATCATTCGGATCTGAGGAGATCGGGCACAATGGCCGAGAGTTCAAAACGGCCTCAATCTTACAAAACACAGTTGCGAGTTCCTCAAATGTAAGGACAGATTCACCGATTGTCCTGCGCAAGTGTGTTTTGGCCGATTTTACGGCGGCCTCAAATATACCACCCCAGTGTGGACAATTTGGTGGGGAAAACAACCAATTTATCCCACGTCGGGCAAGCCTATCACCTATATCAGCTTTGTTGGTTTCAAGAAAATTAACAACATCATTAAGATAATTATAAGTACCCTTGAAGTTAGTGCCGCAGTCAGAACGGATCAAGGAAGGCAGCCCTCTGCGGGATACAAATCTGTCAAATGTGGCTACAAACGCCTCGGTCGTAAGCGAGTAGACCAGTTCTAAGTGTACGGCCTTTGTGGAGAGACAAACAAAAACGCACAAGTAGGCCTTGACAGTCTTGTTGTTTCGAAGTGTCGACGTTTTCACCAAAAAGGGACCTGCGAAGTCCGTGCCAACACCGTCAAACGTCCTGCTCTCAGTTACGCGATCTGCCGGTAAGTCTCCCATCAAGGGCTGCATGGTAGAAGCCTTGAGCTTATAGCAAGGGATGCAGCGAAAGACTACACTCCGAATAATTCTTCGGGCAGACAAAATCCAAAATTCGCGTTGCAAAATAGCCAACAAAGCATTACAACCAGCATGCGAGTTTTTAAGGTGACGGTCAGTTACCAACAAGCGTATCAAATGACCGTCCCTAGGTAACAAAAGGGGGTGACGTGCTCCGTAAGGGAGGTTGGCGTTCTTGAGACGCCCTCCAACGCGCAAGAGACCCGTATCGTCCAAAAAGGGGTTCAATTTAGATACAGCTCCCGACAATTTCGATTTCCCCGACTTGAGGATAGCAATCTCCCTTTCAAAATGCGCCAATTGCACAGAACGAACCCAAAAGGTGAGGGACTCCTGTCGTTCCTGTGGTGAGAGAAACGGTGTCAGTCGTTTCTGTTGTGGGTGCCTAAAGTTAAAAACAAAACGCTTTATCCAAGCAGTAACACCTAACAACTTGTCGAGGGAGCTGTAACGATTCAACAGGAAATCGGGGTCGAAGGCGCATTCTACCTTCTCAAGAGCGAGTGTTCGTAGACCCGGCAAATTAGAAGTATTCAAAACTGGCGTTCGAGGCCAATCAATTTCTGGTCGACTCAACCAGTCTGGACCCCACCACAGCGAATGACCTATCAAACTAGGCGTCAAGCATCCGCGCGAGGCACAATCAGCCGGGTTGAGCTCACCTGGCACGTGTCTCCAAACAAGCTTGACTTCGGATTTCTGGATTTGGGAAACGCGATTAGCAACAAATACCTCCAAGGTGTGGACAGACGCCTTCAACCAACAAAGTACAATTTGGCTGTCTGTCCAGGCGTAGGTCCCACTAATACAAATGCTTTTACCCAAAGTACTAGACACGTGGTTCAATAAGCGTACAAGTAGTGCTGCTCCCGAGAGCTCCAATTTCGGAATGGTCAAAGATGTCCGAAGGGGTGCTACCTTGCTCTTCGCCATGATCAGGGAGACTCTCACCTGACCTGAGGCACTGACTGTGCGCAAGTACACCACGGCCGCGTGACCACGTTCCGAGGCGTCACAAAACCCGTGAAGGGTGGCCTTGTACTTCCCGGGAGGAAGGATGGGACGAGGCAAGGAGATCTCGTTGACGGCAGGAAGTGAGGATACAAAAGAGGTCCATTCCTCAACAAGAGTGCCGTGTAGAGGTTCGTCCCAGGTCATTCCTGCTGCCCAAAGCTTCTGCAAGAAGCATTTTGCCCAAAATATAATTGGACAGATCCAACCGTTCGGATCAAAGGTTCTGGCGACAGTAGACAATACGAGACGTTTAGTCCAAGAACACGGCAATTTCAAGTCTACGTTTTATGTAAAGATGTCTTGGACTGGTCTGTACTGAACGCCGAGAACAGCCATCATGGCGGGGTTGTCAACAATCTCAAATAGATGTGGATCTTGCTGATGATCCTCTGGCAAGCCTTCCAAAAGCGCTGGTGAGTTGGAAATCCATTTGCGCAACTCATAACCAGCGGAGGCCAAAATACCTATCAATTCGTCCCGCAGGAGGATCGCCTCGTCCACTGTGGAGGCGCCCGAGCAAATGTCATCGACGTAAATATCGTCTTTCAAGATGGCGGAGGCTCTTGGGAAACGTAAGCCTTCGCGGTCTGCGAGCTCCCAAAGAGAACGTATTGCCAAGTAGGGGCTTGACCTTAACCCGTACGTATTTGTATTGAGCTCGTAGATGACCATGGGATCGCGAGGAGACTCTCTCCAAAGGTTCAGCTGGAAGCGACGGTCATCAGGGTGGATAATCGTCTGCCTGAACATCATTTTTATGTCGGCCACAAAGACAACCTGATGTCGTCGGAAGCTGGTGATGACGTCACAAAGGTCCTTGACCAACTTGGGACCAGAATGCAAGCACTGGTTCAAGGATACGCCTGTTGAAGTCTGCGCAGAACCATCAAACACTGTGCGCAGCTTGCCAGTCGATGGCTTCAATACCGCATGATGCGGGAGAAAGTAATGCTCCACCGAACGCCAATCCAAATTTGACACAGACATGTGTCCCAACTGTTCATATTCCCTCATGAACTCAATGTACTTCTGTCTGAGCTCCGGATCACGACCCATGCGGCGCTCCATGGCCAACAACCTCTTTTCGGCTAAAGGTCGTGACTCACCAAGCGGAGGCCGAACAGACAGGAAGGGAAGCCTCGTAATAATCCGACCAGAACGGAGTCGACCAGTGTTGTTCTGAAAGAACAGCTCGCACTCCTCATGTTCTGGATTCAAACGGGCAGCTTGAGGGGGCTCCTCTACCTCCCAAAACCTCTGAACCGCATCAGAGAGAGCGGAGCCTACAGCCAACAAATTGTCAAGTTCAGGTGGAGGGGGGTCCTTAGGTACAGGTCCCATCAAAGCAAATCCAAATATGGTCGGGATGGCAGTCAAACCATTTGGCACCAAGACCCGTTTCCCACCAATCAAAATTCCACCGAGGACATCAGAGCCAATCAACAAGTCGATTTGTCCCGGTGTGTCAAATTTGGGGTCTGCCAGTTCCAATCCCGATGTCAAATTCACCACAGCAGCGGGTAGCTGTTTCTGTGGGTGCATACCCAAAATATTCTTCAACACAATAGCCGAGGTTTTAATCCTCGGGTGTGAAGATTCAACAGGGCCAAACATAACTTTAACTTGCCCTTCAACATTAGAGGCTACGTCACCTATGCCCCGAATACAATTCGGAAAAGAGCCCATATTTAATTTAACCTGCCCTACCAAATAAGTGGAAACAATGCAACCTTGTGAACCTGTGTCCAATATAGCACGGACAACAACAGAGGTCCCCGTGGGTCCCCAGACCCTAACAGCAACCGTTGGTAGGATAACGATCTCAATGGGGGAGGTTGGCGTTATAGGGCAGGAGTTAATTACCTATTGTTGCCTGGGCGGCGACCGTTGGCCAGGACCAGGCAAGTCAAAGCGAGGGTGCGGCTTGAAGTCCTCAAAGGCGCGATGACTCGATCCGCGTGCAATCTGTGGGGGGTCATAGTGACGCACCCGCCCAAAACGAGGTGGGCGCGAGTCAAGGCGGGGACGCTCCGCCAAAGGAGGGGAATACCTGGGGCAGCAGTCATGGTGCTGGTGACGCTGAACAGCACATTCAGGTGCGCGAGAGAGAGGAGGCGTGCGCACGCTACGGTTCTCCAAGCGGGGTGAGTGGCGATCAATTGAGCGAGGCGACTCTCGGCTACGCGCCGGTGAGCCTCGGCTGCCACCTTCAAAACACCCGCCCGTGCGCGGCGTCGGCTGGTTGGACAAGCGGCCAACGTCTCTGGCATTCATGCAGAGAATGTCCAAATGCTGTCCTCCACAGTGAGGACAGGGGCGAGAGTTTGGGCAGTCTCGCTGGTAGTGGGACCCCAAGCAAGAGAAGCAAAGGCGGCGGGCATTCGCGATGCGCCTACGAGAGGCGACATGAAGGTCCAAGAATGCCCTACAACTGGCCGTTCTGTGCCCCGTGACCTTGCAGTAAGAGCACTCCGCTGGGCTCTGCGTGACCGCAAAGCGAGGAGGGCGCCGGTCAACATTGGCTCGGGTGTGACCGCGAGCCTGCTCCTTGACCTTGGGCGGCTGCGTCTTAGCCGGCGTGTCACCACCGGAGTTGTCCAAGACCCGGCACTCATCCTCCAGGAACCTCTCCAGGTCAGCAAAGGGGGGCAGATGGGTCGCGCTATCCCCACCAAAGCGCTGTTCAAAACGCGACCTCAGGTCGGCAGGCAGCTTCTTCAACACAATGTGCACCAATAAATAGGACCATTGGTCTACGGGCAGGTCAAGGCACTTAAGTGCGTTGATGGCCACCAAGAGCGGGTTCAACAGTTGGGTGCGCAACCCAGAGACCCGGGTGAGCGTCGGCAAACCCAAAATCTGCTCAATGTGCGTGTCGGCGAGGCCACGCTTATTATGGTACCTACGGGTAATTAGGTCCCGAGCCGTCTGGTACGCCTCGTCAGACACGGGCAGATGCTGGATGAGGCCCTTAGCCTCCCCATCCAGAACCGACATTAGATAGGCCAACTTTTGTGCCGGCCGAAGGTCAGCCCTATCATGGACTAGGCTGTCGAACAAATTAACGAAGCCCAGGTAGCTTCCTAGGCAGCCATCAAAATGGGGGAGGTCCAAAGTAGGGAGCCTACTCACCAGCCCCGGTGCTGACCTAGGAAGCTCCTGCTTCAGGCCGGGTTGCCCTTCCCTATCGGCAACTAGTTGTCTCGCACTATTGGAGACAGCATCATACAGGTCTAAGACCTGGGCATAGTCTTCACTGACCTTATTTCGCTGGTCAGCAGTGAAATCATTGATTGACACTTCAAGACAGCAAGTGCTGAAAGTGCGGAATTGCTGTTCCACACTTGCCAGGCGATCGTCAATCCGCTCGTACCTCTGAAGTAAGGCCTGCTGGCGATCAGGCCGGTTCACTAAAGCATTGGCCGAGGCAAACCAGCGCAAATCTGATGCAATAGCACCAGCAGCCGCACGCAAGTCCTTGATAGCTGACATAATCAAAATTCAAAAGAGCCCGGACAAGCGCTAAATAAAATTAACAATCAAAACTTAATTTTTCTTAATTCTTTGAAACCAACAAAGTATTAGCCTGTTTACTGCAAGTGCAGGCAAGTGACAGGTATTTACTGCCCAACAAAATTAAAGGTTTCAGTATATTGAAACAAACACTAAAGTTATCAAAGTTATAACTTATAACAAATTAATAAAGTTGAAACTTCAACTTAATTAATTAATTATTTGCAACAGACAGACTAACTGTGTTATTTATGATATACAATAGGAAGTAACACAGAATATGTGTTACCTAACAATATTATCTTTATATTATAACAAAACAAAGTTTATTAATGTGACCCGCCCAAGTGGCAAGGTCAAGTTGGTTGTTATGTTTATGAATATATGCAATAAACTAAATTTACTAAATTTATTGATACATACAGCTGTTATGTATCCAAACAAACTGACTTATTAATGCAACAACAAATTTAAGTTAGATTTTTCAACAATACAAATCAACAATTACTGATTGAGGTTATGTGACAATGTGTTTCAAATTATCTAGGTCAACTTATACAATTAAATATTATGTATTTTAGACAATAACTGACCTGACAAACACTACAATACTGTCTACAAGGTGATAAGATACAAGCTCATACCAATCTGAGTTTATACTCAGTAATGCAACAGCGGCTAAATTTCAACTACAGCTCTGCACCAAAAAATATGTCTAGAATTACCGTAGCCAGGCAGGAAGGTGTATCAGAAGTGCGCAGTGGAAGATGTAATACATCTACCTGACCACGATAGACAATGATCCAGACACAATGCACTGCGTTGCACAGCGAATACAAGTAATCATAACTACACTTAATATTAATAAAATGTCTTACCAACTCTTAGTGATGTTCTTGAGTGGAGTCCTGGAGGCAAGCTAGATACACACAAGACTAAAATTGGCCAATATTAGCAAGTGAATTATCTTTACTTTACCAGACTCTAACGCAGCGTCTTCAATGCACGATGCAAGTTCACAGGATTCGCAATTTCTCCTTGCAAATGTCAATGAATAGTTCACAATGTCTTTTATCACAATTTACCGTTGCCAGCACTAGATCAGGCGGCATTCAAGGCGGTTTACTCTATTTAGTTCAATTAATCAATTCACACGAAATGCAAAAAGGTGTGCTCACAATAACTTTTCACAAAATGTTCAATATGTCACAAACCGTGCCGGGAGTCAAAAAAGCGACAATTTAATAGATTTCACAACTATTCGCGTAGCTACAAGGATGTGCTTTTCAAAAGGCGACCAATTCCTTTTTACGTACGAGTCGACAACGTGGTAATTTTTCAAAAAGGGGCGAACGGAAGTGACAGTTCAGTGTGACCATTGTCAGAAATTTTCAATAGACTAAACAAAATGTTACTCAATCGATCTAATCGATTTGACTTATAATAAAAACTAATTCAATTTCAAACAGCTGGCGTCCTCTAGTATCTTACAAATAGCCAAAGCTTAGCAACACCAAGTCTTCCTGACTCCTGTGTGCGCCAGCTGTACTGAGTGAGAGGCGTTTTATCTCGTTTCCACCTCATCGAATAAGGTTACCAGTCCACACGTGATGAGCGAGACAACTGAGCAGAGTGCGAAAAATCTTATACAAATATTAGTGGTGGCAAAAATGTAAAAGACAAAAATCTATCAACATATTATGTAGTTGAGAAGATGCTTCAATACTGAGTTACGCTGGACAGAGATAGGCATAGCAGGCTATGATGCCATTTCTTCCGATCATCATGCGAATAGCATATTGGTATCAACTAGTATTAGCTAGATACACAATCTTACTGAGAATACAGGATTTTTGCTTGGCAAAGCTGGCAAAATAAAGTCAAAATAAAAAAAACCTTTATTCATTTAGATCACAAAGTGACACTTATGAACGTCAAGTTTAAAATATAATAACTGTATGCTTCTATATTTGCATTTACTGCCACGTTCGCAAAGCAAGGGCGTAGAACCATGAGAAAGAACGGGCAATAAAACTCACGGTCACTCTTTTTCATCGCCAGGTTTTTAATAATACATAACAATTAAACTTTTGTAAGGTGCTGCAACTGTTATACCTTCTATGTTACTTGTATATACAAATGTTCAGAACCATGATGGAAATGATGAAGTTAAATATAAAAAAAAAAATTATACCAGCCCATAAGACCGCCATCGACCAGTCATCGCAAGTAGCACCCGTTCATGAATATGAGGCATGTGCCAGCCATGAAGCCAAAGCCTGATGGATATTTCTCTATCGCATGGCTCATCTTCCATCCATCTTTTTTGAATACGCAACCTAACCAAGGATTCAGGTAAAAGCGATCGATTCACTGCAAAATTATCTTTTCGATGCCAAAGCGAAAATAACCCCGTGTAATGTGATGCGCTGTATTGAAATTATGACGGGGTTTATGTTGAGCGAACGAGTTGAAACGATTTACGTATTTTGTTTATGCAGGGTATTTTTGAGTGGGTTTATTTTAATAGCTAGATAACCTTTAAGGTTATCTATACAATATACGGGTGAAGTATATTTTTAAATTAAACATTATTTTATCAGGTATTATTACGAAGCACAGGCTAAATACTCATATTATCATAACAGCCAACATACATAGATCCAGAACGTCAATAATTAATTCAATTCAACATTGGATCCAATTATTTTTTGCAACTGATACTTAGGTAGCTACTTCACAGAAATTCTTTTACTAAGTATATTAATTTTTACACAGATAACATTAGGACTTTATTAGGTACTTAACGTAGAACAATATTTGGTCCTTACGCATATATAGTTTAAAAAGTTAAGTACAAAAGAGTTAATGTTAAGTGATAATCCTGGAAATTGAATTAAATGTTATAATAAAGATATGTAAATAAGTATATAACTATAATAATATGTAACTTATCGTAGGTCAAATAAGGTTGAATTTCCAATATTATTTGGTACTTAATAGTGACCTAAGAGAAGTCTTTACAAAATATAGAAGCTCCCGTACGTAAACTAAGACGAACCGATCGAGTAGGTAACTAATAGGCGAATTTACCTAATATACGCTCTGTGCGTGGCCGTATCTCAACGAAATATGGTACTAAGTCAGGGTTACTGCTAAAACCATTATATATTGGACTTGGAAATTCTCTAGGAACACTCTAGCGGTCTATATTTCAATTTATATAGGTACCAGAAATATTTATACAGTTTCTGAATAACTTTATGGCGTTTTCTTTTGCAAGATTTTTTGGGACTACAAAAGTTGGGAATGTACCTACCCATAATTAAAGTTACTTTTTAGGTCGGTTGTAAAAATGGTCATTTCATATGTTATAACTTATGAGTTATGAAACTTGTATTTTTTATGACATGTCGATATTTTAGATTCTAAATACTTTCTACGTTGGTTGGTTGGTTGGAAGAGCTGTATTGACTCGAAAAGAGCACTTTTTTATGGAGATGTTTGTGTTCTTCCGAATGTTTTTTATTTTAAAGCGTGTATTGTTCATTATGATCACCAAAATATCAAAAACAATTTTATTAATTAAGCTTATTTTTTGTTGCAGGTATGTACCTACTCATCAACGGTGCCTTCATTGTCCACACGAGAAAGCTATTTAAAGATACGAGTAAGATAAGGTTTTTTTATTTATCGTTGCAAATGGCGTTCCGCAGTCTCTGCCTACCCCGACGCGAAACAGGCGTAAGTTTATTTTTTTATGTATGTTATCACTATCCTATTGTTATGCAAGTTCCATCCGGGTTACGCCTTGGAGCCCCGAGTTCGCCTTCTAGTCTGTCTAGTTATGACAGAATATCTAGATTTTCTGTAACTTAGACCTACATCAGTATATTCACTCAGAGGTACTCATTCCCAAAAGCAACAGTCAATATGTAGTACTTGATAACTGTTTGTGAAGAAGTAGTGTCAAAGAACTCAGATATTTACATAGAGGCGCATTTCCTATGGGCGCTCTGAAGACAAACTTTCTGTGACCCAAATTGCCGCTTGGCGGCGTGGCAGTCGCGCTGCGACAGCTGTCTCTACGAGAGCAAGAGAGGCGAAAGTTCCTCCTGTGTATCTTAACTACGAAAGCAAGAGCGGCGGAGAACGACGCCAGCGCCGCCAACGGCGCTATCTACGAACTGAACTGGAGACAGTCTCCACTTGGAATTGGCACACGAATTCCTTAAGCACTGCGCTTCTATGTAAATCTGTATTGATTGGTAGTGTAATAGTGTTCAATATACCAGAATTGCGTAATTCATATTATATTATCTATGATTGCGACTTTGACATATGTATCGCTATCTCCTTTCTTCCAATAAAAACAAGCGAGCCAGCATATAAACACCATACAAGATTGCCGCATATGAAAAATGGGTTGTATGATAATATTACATCAGAATGCAAGTTATCCAGTCCATTCGGTTTCATCGCGGGCAATGGTGTGAGGCCTGTACGATAGGCCACCATATATCAGAGGTTATTACCAGCTACCTCACCTATGGGCAATGATTTACTCCATTGGGCTCATCGTTTAGAAAATATTATACCAGTAAATCCTTCTGCCTCCGTGGTACAGTGGATAGCGTATGCGACTGCTGAACGGAGGTCCAGGGTTCGATTCCCGGATCGGGCAAAAGTGTTACTGGTTTTTTCCAATACTCAGTCGCAGCCCGGCGTCTGGTGATGTGCCCAGTAACGGCAATAGGCTCGCCCCCTATTACGTGGAACTTAAACATTCATGGCGAAATGTGGGTGTAATATTTACACCTCTGCCTACCCCTTCGTGGATACAGGCGTGAGACTCTAAATATATAAAAATAATAAAATAAATCCTTCTATAGGCAGGCACAGCCTATAGAGTGACTGACAGACTGCTTAGTAAAGCATCTTGAGGTAAAAAACATACGGTTTGCACTGCTAATTTCCTAGTTATAATAATACCAGCCCTGTATATAGACTGTCATTTTGCTGGGCATGGACCTTCTAGCACGCTTGCTAAATGCAGGTTGGTAGACTTCACATGTCTTACGAGAACATTATGTAGAACTCTTAGACTTGCAGCTTTCTTCACAATGCTGCAATGTTTTACCTTCACCGCTTAGCAAGCCATAATGATACATTAACTAGGTGAGCCCGCGGCGTTATTTAGGGCTACTGCTCCGCTTCCGTGGGTCAAAGCGTGATGTTATATAGCCTATAGCCTTCCTCGATAAATAGGTTATCTAACAATGAAAGAATTTTTCAAATCGGACCTGTAGTTCCTGAGATTAGCGCGTTCAACCAGACAAACAAACTCTTCAGCTTTATATATTAGTACTAGATGATGCCCGCGGTTACACCCGCGTTATTTAAGGCTACTGCACCGCTACTGTGACTCATAGCGTTATGTTATATAGCCTATAGCCTTCCTCGATAACTGACCTATCTAACACTGAAAGAATTTTCAAATCGGACCGGTAGTTCCTGAGATTAGCGCGTTCAACCAAAGAAACAAACAAATTCTTCAGCTTTGTATATTAGTATAAGATTAGATACGCATATAACTTTGAAAGTTAGCAACCAAGACCTGGGTCTTGAAGCCTAAGATCCTAATTCTAGCCTAGGCAGATTTAACGGAATATTATAGCTTTCCCACATAGCGACTAGCGGTTTACCTCTACAACCTAAATCCCTTTCTTGCTTATATATAATCTTACCTTGTTGCTAAGGAGTAATAGCAACATTTGCCTTCGACGTTATAAGCCATCATCTGCTCTGAATAAAATTTGCAATGCTTCAACCGTTGAAGCAGAAAAATTACTTTCAAAACGAACCACATATGTCACATATCTTTTCACATACAACCTTTAACCTCGCGAAACTCAATACATTTTCAACATTACCGAATTTGTTACGTCAACACGTAGCTATACGCGCGTATTCGAGAGCATTACGTGGCGTATTGTTATCAAACATAATACGACGGCGTTCTTGCCTGGTTAATTCTGTAATGGCTCGGGGAATGTGTTTATACGAATAATGTATGTTTTAAGTACAATTGGAGCACTCTAGGAGGGTAGCGGTTGTCAATTGGTGGGTATGTTACTGGGACATGTGAAAATCGTGCTGTTTTAGCAGAAAATGTATGAGGTGTACAAAATTATCTATACTCAAACTCTAACTCAAAATCTATGGAAGGGATTTTGTGCAGTTTTCACGAATAATATACTGTGATTCTTGAGGCACGTTTAAGTGTGAACTTCACACGGACAGAGCGGCGGGCGAAACCGCGAGCAGAAGCTAGTAGCATAATCATCTATAGTAATACTAGACGTCGCCAGCGGCTTCGCCCGCGTCAATTATACATATAAACCTTCCTCTTGCATAATACAATATAGTAGTTTTTAAGATTTAAGCAATACATAGGGACAGACAGACAGAAGACAGACTTTGTTTTATACTATGTAAGTAATGATTATTAAAAACCTGAAGAGTTCGTTTGTTTGTTTGCTTGAACGCGCTAATCTCAGGAACTATTGGACCGATTTGAAAAATTATTTCAGTGTTATATAGCCCGTTTATCTAGAAAGGCTGTAGGGCTATATACAATCACGCTATGAGCCTCGGGGGCAGAGCAGTAGCCCTAAATAACGTAGGTGTAACCGTCGGCTCATCTAGTTAGCAAATATTTCCATTCTATGCACACGCCTTGGTGATTACGACAATTTAAAAGCAACATCGGACAAAACAACGCGCCCCGTTGAGACCACAGACACAAAATGGCGTATGGTTTCCGCGCCATTTGCGTCAGTTATTGCCCATAGACTATAACTGGCGGTAGGGTTTTTAATTAACGCACAGTTATATTTACCGCCAGCTTGTAATGAGGAAACGGTTACTTGTTTACTCGTCAAGTATTAGGTATCGCAATTAATATTTTATGGTTTCTATCTGTATATAATAGTAGGAGAGCTGGCATAAATTTTGGGTAGGAATTTGAGGCAAGTTGAAAACTTGTTTTTTCAAAAATTTTGGTTGCCCCGCTACTCGCCAGCCAGGACTGCAGTGGAGTTTTGGGGTATAATAGAAGAGGCAAGTTTTCAGCTTGCCTCAAATACCTACCCAAAATTGATGCCAGCTCTCGGACTATAAATTTCTTGCGTTACTGCCTGACTGACAGACAACTACCAAAACTACCGGGCGCACGAAGCTGAAATTTGGCATGTATGAACCTTCCGTAAGGGTGCAATTAGAAGGGATTGCCCGAAATTCCCACGGAATTGGCAAGAAACAGTTAAATTCAAATATAATGTGCGAGAGTAACTGCAGGCATCCCCTAGTACGAATAAATAGTATTTAAGAGTTTGTCTGTGATATCAACAACCTTTTACTAAATGCATAGAAAATCGGTAGCCCGATGCTACTAGTAGGTATTCGCAATCCCGGCAGAAGAACAGTTGTGTACAAAATTTCATCTTTAAGTTAGGCTTGGGCTTTGTGTTGCTACGGCAGTTGGTCAATCAGTTGATCTGCTTTTCTTTATTCTACTTGATAGAAAACTAGGATCGGTTTATACCACCTGAATATAGGCATTATTATCCAGATAATATTAAAAGTTAAACGAAATTTGTGTAATGCTATTTGCCAATTACTTTTACTGAGCTGAGATGAAGTGAAATTGGCCCTTGTAAAAACTTATCGTGACGCGATCCGTTTGCTAGTTTACTTCCTACGCCATAAAAGAATAGTGCTACTAACATTCAAACCAAAAAATCAAGGAAGAGTAAAGACAATAAATAATGTGGTAATATCAAAACAAATAAATCACAAGTGGACGGGTTCAATCGTTCGCTATAAAATAGATGATCCCAATACATATTGCGGCGAAATAATCCGCTAAAATGACAAAAATATAAGTTGCGATTCCACTGAATAGTCGGCTTATTTTAGATATTCGGCCGTTTCAGATAAAAGGCTATAAATATCGCATTATACGTGACTGGACCCGGATATCTTATAGGTTTAACCACAGATATACACTACACTGAATTTATGGTCTGATTCAGTTCAATATTTCGTCTCTTGCTTAAAGAAAGGAGTTAAAGTATGTTCGATTGTATGAAGTTATGTAAGTTGGTTTAGGATAGATAGGATAGAAATAACAGACTCAAAAAGGCCTTAAAAGGGCTAAAGTGTTGGTGCCGGTAGCACATCTCCTGTCGCGAAACTTTATCACCAAAATTGCTGTTATTATTTGTTTGTTTACGTTTCCGGACTTTCGGGTACTCCGAAACTTGAGTCGCCCCGACACCTAAATCCTAATCATCATCATTTCAACCCAAAGACGTAAGGTTTCGCTTAGAGTTATGTGCTCTGCCCACTGTCATACTAAATTGCCAATATAAGAATTAACTAAACCTTTCATTCTTCTTCGTCAGCGTATTTTCACCAAAAGGTACACAAAGTTTTGCTTCACATATTAATATAAAGATAACAGCTTATAAATAAATAAAAATAAACATATTGTATATGTGGGTATCTCGATCGAATCGGTTTCATAAACTATTTACGAGTCGCATCTGTAGTTGTGTCACGTAACACGTGGCCCGAAGATATTGCGTTTCTTTAGTGTTGCCATATTAACTGTGTTGCTTTAATTTCACCAGCTTTTATGTGCTACCACAAACTTTTAAAGAAATACACTGAAACTGGCATTCGTATTCTGGTCACGAGTTTTGGTAAGTGGAGTCGGTTTCTTATGATAAGGAGTGGTTATATTGCTTAATAAAGTAGTATTCAAAATAATATTACTTCAAACGAAAGGCTAATAGCTATATTTTATAAGCTTGAACTTTAACTATCCCACTTCTGAACACGGGCCTCTTCTTACTAGGAGAAAGGCCACGGTCCACCAATAGCCAAGTGTGGGTTGGCAGACTTCACAGGTAATTGAAAGCATGAAGACTTCTCGAAAAAGCAAGCTTCCTCACGATATTTGCTCTCACCATTTTTTTGGCACCTTCTCAGGCAATTTTCATGAAGTCGTAAAAATAAGTGGGTAGTTTTAGATTTAATGGGTGGCAACACTGCTGCGGTGGGTAGTAGGTACATTGGTACGCGGCACAGCGCGCTATGGCGATCCAATAACTTATTTTTAGCACCTTTTCGCCCTCCCCATTTAGGATCTTTAGAAATTTACGGTTCTCCTATAGAGAGGATAATTTTTCATATAGTGTGGTTAATAATACACGTGTTGTGTTAGTACTGCGGTCTAGTCTGCTGTACGGTTGAACTGAAAATGTTAACATTTTACCGTACAATATGTAATGTTTAAAATATAAATGAGTAGATAATTATATATGAGCTTCTAAATCTTCATGCTACTAAGTTAGGTACTTACTATTAACGCAAAAGTTTGTGAGAATAATTTTTTTCTGCTCTTTGCAGTGACATCAAAAATCATAAAAAGACCCGAAAAATAAGCACTAGACTTTATCAGCAGCTGCTGATAATGTCTGTTATGTATGAAAGAATTTCAATTTCAGTAATGTACAGCAAAAATTATGCTGTTCGTTTTTGACATTTATCCATTCGTTTGAAATGCCAAACGGGATCGTGACTGATAAAAATAAATAAAATGTAAGAGTTTAAGGCATCATTACTACGATACGCTACGATCCTACGACCTTCATCATATTTGACAGGATATTACCTTTTCCACGGAGCTACTGTCTTTTTCCTCGTCGACCCAAAGGGATAGTGATATTTTATCATTAGAGAGCAGTGTCGGGATATTTAACAGGCCTCAGTCTACGTGACGATTATCAAAGAGCGGCATGGTTTGACGGCGAAAGATGCTGTCGAAACATCGGTCACAGTTTAATCATCATATCAGCCAAACGACGTCCACTGCTGGACATAGGCCTCCCCCAAGTTTCTCCACACAGAACAGTCAACAGTTTAATAAGCACAAGGAAATTATTTGTTCTATAGAGCGCTCATGAAAATAAATTATTTGTAGTGTATGACTATAAAATTAATAAAGATATGTATTACATAATTATGAGAGGCAGCGATAGCCTCGAGAGACCGACAGTCTGCTACGCCGACGGTCCGGGTTCGAATCCACGGCGCGCACCAATGACTTTTCGGAGTTATGTGCGTAAATTTTTAATTATCGCTTGCTAATCGGTGAAGGAAAACATCGTGAGGAAACCTGTATGTCTGAGAGTTCCCCATAATATTCTCGAAGGACATGTGAAGTCTGCCAACGCGCACTTGACCAGCGTGGTGGACTATGGCCTTACCCTTCTATATAGTGGGACAGTATATATACAGGGCTGATGATGATTACATAATTATATGAGGTAATTGTGACATGTCATTGGTTCAGGTCATAGATCTGGGGGGAAATTTGTTGGGCTCACAGCTCGTCTATCGCTGCTCTATCAACATTAGAATTCGTGTGCTTGCTAAAATGAAGCTCAGTAGCTTATGTACTCGCTACAAATTACTATTCAATTGTAAATGGAATATGTACATAATGGACAAATGCTACAGGTTAAACTTCTAAAAAACAAGCTAGATATTGTCTTTATATTGCAATACCTGCAAAATATAAACTCGAACAGTAAACAAGTCAACCGTCATTAATAAACTTCACACTCAAACAGCAAATTAAAATCCATCTTATCGGATCAAACCAGATATATCGCAATCGGATCGACATTTCGATTCTCGATACAAAACGCTCGGCTCAAACCGCAGCTGACGCACCGCGTAAGGGCGTTTACAGATTAGCGTATTTTTCGCGTATACGGTCGTTTCAGCATACGCGCCTAAAAAACCGGAGTCACGTAAACGGGCATATTTCGGCGTGTTCGCGCGAAATGGTAGTGACATCGTGTCAGTGTCAACATTGATTCTGACGGCTCGCGCTTATACGAGCTTAGAAGCACGTCAACGCTCGTAGGAGTTGCGCGTGTGCCGAATGGCGCGCCTATACGCGCCTACATGCGCTTCCAGAAAACGTGTTTATACGCGCGTATAAAACGCTAATGTGAAACCGCCCTATTCGGAATCAACACTCGTTTAACTCAAAAATCGATTTGTCGAATGAATGTCGCTTAATTGATGTCGTTAAGTGCACTTTAATTCCAATGATGAGGTTGGCGAATTAATCAATTTTAAATGAGTTCCGATTCCAATTCGATACTGAGGACACTTGAAACGATTACGATCTATGTTTTGATGTTGCAAATTTGATTTGTGTTTGTTTCGTTTAGTGTATAAAATTATAACTTCCAATGTGATTGAACAAGTGGATAAATATTAAAGTGACTGGGACGATACTATTATGGTTACCACAGCTTGTATCACAAAAGCCTTTTAACCTCTTAATAACCTAACCAAAATTAAAGCTAATTAAAGCTTGATGAAGAAGACTAATATACTCAGGGGGCCAATTCTGCTATTTTTATATGACATTGATATTATATTTTGAATGGATTTAAAAGCGCTATTCTGATAACCTAATGTCATTATCGTATAATTTAAAATAAATAGTTCGTCGTTGACACATACGATCTCGTTACAATTTCATTCACATATCAGATAATTTAGAAGAATACGCTTTTTGTGACGTAAGTATGACACTGACATGATATCGAGACTATATTTATTTAGCAGAATTGGGCCCCAGTTTTCAATCTCCTTAAGCACGATGTAACACATACAAATGTAAATTACGAGAACCTTATTTCAACACACCCTTCTGTAATTGTATATTTTATGGCTCAAAACTCTCTCTATTACTATTCATACGCACAATTGTGAATAGATAGCGCGGGCACAATACCATTCCAAAACCACCCTCGTATTTCTAACAAAATTATTAGTCCTGCCACTAGAAATACATGTATTAAGTAATCAAAACATGATCATCTCGCACATGTTGTACGGGATCGTAAAGAACATTTCACACTGAATGGGGCGCACCCATCCCTATTCGGGGTATAGGGGCGCCCTAAATTACGGGGCACCCCAAATTAACCAGTAATATATAGGCACATCACGCGATCGGTTTTAGCGGAGTAAAGCTACGGGCATACTCAAGTATGCCCGTAGCTAGGAAGGTACGTTTGATACTGTGAAAGTGAAGCAATGACAAGAGTTTATATAATTAATATGCGAATAAATTGTTAGCAATATTTTTAAATGGCATTGCAGTAAATATTCACTCACGATAATAAATTAATTGAGCTTCCTACTACTTACTCCTACTACCTACTACTACTAATAGTATTTGTCAGCTAAAGATTTGCGTTTAAAAGATATTCAAGTATAGGTACATAGTATTAATTAAGAATAAACAAATTATACTCTTTGTGTTCACCACAACAGAAACTTTGTTCCTGTAGTCAGTGTGATTGACGTAAAAAACTTACCACAAAGTCGCCTACGTATGTACCCGATGAAGCAATAGGTTCATCTTTTATTGCGTGGGATTCAAACAGCTGACGAAATGTGGGTTTCCACTAAACCTTCGGGGATATGTCGTCGTGTTCCTACGGATAAAGAATTTATTAAGATAAACGATCCCGTCGGGATGCTGCTACAAGATAGTTCTGTTCCCGTCTCAACGATATTTTAAACCAACTCTGGCAACTTGAGGAATAATTGAAGACCTAGCTCAAAATAGGGATGTGATGGAGTCCTAAATATATTCCGACGTCCTGCGGACTATTGCACAAGAAATTGCTGAGACAGGAATTAAATTTTAAGACGGCGAAATCTTGTTTATTCCTTGAGACGAGTGCGACACGTCTTTTTAGATTCTTGAACAGGAATATATTTTTAGGAATGCGTAGTAAATGTAGGTAAATTCTGTTGGAACTTGTATAATTTATATACCAAGCGTTAAATTAAATTGAGCTATGTATATCGACTATAACATTGAAGTCCCACGTCACAAGGGAAAATATTTCTTAGACAAACAAATCCATCATTGGAAATTCAGTCATATTGGAAATCCAATTCAATCGTGATGATAATATTGGGAATACAGAAAATAGCAATCTTTGTCTCATTAGAATTTCATGATCAAGTAACACCTTGATAAGTTTACAATTTATTATGTTTAGTGTAACAATAACTCAAATACAGTCGTTACGGAAAGTCATTAGCATCACAAATCCTGACACTAATCTAAGGCATAGATTATAGTTATCAATCACTTCAGGTTGCGGAGGTCACGACGATAGTCGCTCTGTCGAAATAGCTATTCTCTTTTAAATCGATCGAGAGGGACAGACAAAACTGTCCCCCACACCCGCACCTTTAAACGCATCCTGCGCAGGCCCCTCCAAGCCCACGCAGAGCTTTCACTCCCGGGATCTCTCTTAGCTTCACCGCGGGTGTCTATGCCACGGTTACTGAGCCCCTCCTCCACGTCAAGGTGGAGATCCTACGGGGGGTTTCTTTTTAATCTGGTAGTATTCGAAAGTGGACTCGAACTCCACGTCTTGCAAACAGCGGCGATAAAATATCGCACACATATTTGACAACAATTTTTTTCACACCCCCTAAAGAATTCATGTTCAATGAAAAATACAGACGCACTCTCAAGTGTGGACCACGCTTTACACGAAGAGTTCGTTAGCCGGGTATCGAATCCCGAAGGAGTAGTTGACCCTAACTGTACTCAGAATAAACGTGATCGGAATACAATCGGTGAAGTCTTAATATTTGGTTGAATTCGGTTCGAACGTATTATTCAGCGAACAAAGGTTTGAAGTTCTAGCGGTGCGGTTGTGGAATATTATTCTGCGTTCTGTAGAAGATTGTGCTGTGAGATTTGAGTTCGATTGTAGTTTTATAGTTGGTTTGTTGTAAGATCAATTTTACATTTATTAGAAGTTGTTTTATATGTAGCCACCGTATGTACAAGGCTGTTATAAAAAGTTTACATTTTAAAACTGTTTATTGTCCATCGCGAAATATCGGTTAGGTTAAATTAGGTTTAACACCGCTTTGTTAAAACAAAATTAAGAAAATATAATTATTATGACTGATTTCTAAATTCATTTGCAATTAAACGCCAAAGTTTATTGTCAGTAAATTTTGTCGTGAAGTGTTTAAAATAAAACTGCATGAAGATAAACTAACCTATGCAATTTTATTTTATATACTTCACGGCCTTTAAAATACATTTTTCATATAACGTTGAATGTTTTTATATGAATTATATGACAGCATAAATTACAAGCTCTTCAAATATTAAATCGTATTATTGTCACAGCAGAAATCTTATTTGTGACAATATGTAGCAGCATCGGGCATTTCTATAGCAATAGCTGAGTGGTATGAGGGAAGCGCTTTGAAATTAAATTGAATAGCGGAACGTCTGCTTTTTGTGTTTTTTACTTATTTTACCTTTCGTAGATTTCAGCGGGAGGTTTTACAGCTTTTACTGTGGACTAGATAGTATTACCTATGTGGCTCCGACTTTACACCGAAACCGTGGGGTAGGGTTCTAGGCGACTTGGAAAAGGAAATGGACTGTATTAGGGCGAGTTCTGGGTCGCCTAGAAAGGAATAAGGGAAGAGGAGATGGATACGGGAGGAGGTGATTGAGTGGGTATAGGATATTTCCAGGATGGAAGACACTTACCTTATACAGCCTTCTTCGTTTCTTCTCCTCCTGGTGTTTTCGTGATGCAGCTGCTTGTTTTCACTTCACTCACGAGCGGGTTTTCCTTGGTGGAAGCGGTAAATCACATACAGCGGTGCGGCGCGGAGCGGTATCGAGACGGCGTTCTTAGCGAGCGGAATGTTCGAGACTCTCACTCGCGTTCACGATCGCGTCGACGAATCAGGCGGAAGGCAGTGCCCTTCCAGGGAGTGGGAAAGAGAGGGACGGAAATATGATATCGCTCGCACTAGACAAGCGTGGAACGATTCATGTTGATGCGATTAGTTGTAGATAGGAAGGTAGATGGCGCTACCACTATGTTTGTTTATTCTGTGTAAAATATTATTTTATTTTCTGCCATATCATTGTGTAACGGTTTGATTATCTTGATGATCATAGATGTAGCGCTTATGGCGAGACTTGGTTTGCGTTCGAAACAGATCGGCAAAGTTAAGCAACGCTTGCACAGGTCACCACTTGGTTGGGTGACCGTGTGTGGCATTTACATCTGAGCGCTACCGTGCTTCGGAGGGCACGTAAAGCTGTCGGTCCTTGTCTCAGGACAAGAATCGTTAGGCCATGTCGGAGGCCTTCGGGTGGCCTGAAAATTTCGACACCAGAGTTGGCCACACGCTCACACGAAAAACAAAAACAACATCATAGATGTTCTGTAAGTAATATTTTCGAGTGCTTGTATGTTTCTTATGCTTACCCAAGGTTCTTGGGTGCGCCCTAGGGCCTCAATAGTTGTTGGATTTCGTCTGGCTGGTAAGGTATCATGGAATTATCTTCATAATATCTTCTGAATGACTGAATGTGACTCAATACAATATTTCAAGGTGGTGACTATGAAGAAAAATAAATTTTGTTAAATGGATCTTTAATATTGGCATTACCAGCATTACATCTTGTTACCAGCTTGTATTTGAAATGACTGATTAATTACAAAATATATAAGACTTGAATATTTCATATTCTGGCCATCTGGAAAACCAAGCGTGCCATACTGCACATACTACCAGTATTTCTGTAGCGCTCGTAGCGAGACTTGGCTTGCCGTTCGCTTCGTAACAGATCGGCAAAGTTAAGCAACGCTTGCACAGGTTACCACTTGGATGGGTGACCGTGTGTGGCATTTACATCTGAGCGCTACCGTGCTTCGGAGGGCACGTAAAGCTGTCGGTCCCGGTTCTTGTCCAAGGATAAGGATCGTTAGGCCATGTCGGAGGCCTTCGGGCGGTCTGAAAACTCCGACACCAGAGTTGGCCACACGCTCACACGAAAAAAAAAAAAAAAAAACCAGTATTTCTTATTGTTTAATACATGAAAAGTAAAAATACGATGAGAAATAATATTAAAAACATTCTCATAAATCTCTTCGCAATACAATATTTCAGCAGCAGAATAAAACACAGCAGAAATTCCATACAAATAGTGTTACTACCCTCATAATCCAATCAAAACTCGAGAGCGAAATTTTTAACTAGTGAAACAAAAAGTTTCACATTTCCAGAATGAAATTAAACCAGTAAGTTACACCTCGAATTCTGGAGTTGCAACAATATTAAATCAGATCGTCGAGCCGTGTGGAGGTCGGGCCGTAGTAGCCGAGTGTTGCCGAGCGGTGGCGAAAACGCCCGAATGGACACACGTGTGAACACGTCCTTCCTGTAGCACCCGGCAGCCGGCAGACAGCACTGCACGGCACACTCAAGCTCGAATGAGCCAACTGTGCCTTTATTTAGTTGCCGTTTTAATTTTATTGGAAGTTTATTTTTGAATTTGTTAACACTTGTACCAGGTGCTTGAGTGTGGCATATCTGTAAAGTGTTTCTTTGAGGCATAGGTTGGTTTTAGCATAAAATAGCACAGAATATAAAACAGGAAATGATAGACAATGACAGCTTTCCTTTATTTATTTTATTGCCAAGGTTAAATGCCCGCTACTGTACATGAACAATAGGCTGAGAATGGTTTTAAAGATGCTTATACCAGACGGTAATTTAGGTCTATGTGTGTATGGAGTCTTGAACCTAGTCTAACCATATATAATAGGATGCCTAGACTTTTTTACTTACGTGTTGTAAATATTAGTCCAGCTCGGTCCAAAGTAGACAGAATCTTCTACCTACTACAATCTAAGGGCCTAAGATAACACTTGTCTTGTGTAAACCGTATAATATGGTCCCATATAACCACCTCAATGTGCTACCCCGGTTGCTATTTTTATTTCGACTATTTATATAACATACGACTATATAAAACATAAGAGAGTGTTGTGGGGTAAAAGAAGAGGTAGTGACAAGTATCGAGAAAGGTATGCTAAGGTGGTTTGGGCACGTGGAGATGATGGATGAAAAAAGACTGACCAAGCAGATATATAAGGCAAGTGTGGGTGGGACAGGACGAAGGGGAACACCTAGGCGGATGTTCTCTGACCAGAATGGAGACATCCTAAAAACAGGGCAGGTTAGAAGTACCCTGAACAGAAGAGCATGCATGAGGAATCTGATGGGAGTGAATGAAGCAAGAGAGATATGTCAGGATCGTTGCAAATGGCGTTCCGTAGTCTCTGGCTACCCCTCCGGGAAACAGGCTTGAGTCTATGTATGTATGTATGTGTATGTATAAAACATACGGATGAATGACGTGGGTCATTCATAAATTTCTTGTTCATATATTTCAAATGTTTGCAATAAATCGTATTTCTGCTTAGCTAAGCAGAATCTCTATTGAAATAGCAGGTCGGTGTTGCAATTACCCACTCGTGAAATGTCACAGGTGCTACAAAATATATTGTTTATTCACAAACATTGGATTTTTATGACGACTGTGATTTTTATAAAACTCTGGCGGTGTATTCAAATATGAAATGACCTTTTCCTGACAATGTTTTTCATTCATATATCTAACTTATAATATTTGCAGGGTTCTACAAGACTCCCCCCCGTGGGATCTCCACCTTGTCGTGGTGGGGGGATTCAGTAACCGTGGATTGGTCACCCGCGGTGAAGCTAAGAGGGATCCAGGAGGGGACGCTCCGCGTGGGCTTGGAGGGGCCTGCGCAGGATGCGTCCAACGGTGCGGGTGCGGGGGACAGTTCTGTCTGTCCCTCGCAGTCGGGTGCGGTCGCGGGAGGAGAGGCGTGTCGGTGTTGCGTTGCCGCGCGCCCTATCTCCCGCGACCAAATGGGGGCGCACCATTCGATGCGTCGCGGTGGGGCCGCAGAGGAAGAGGAGATGCGGTGTTGCGTTGCCGTCCTCCCTATCCTCTGCGGCCGCTGGGCGTTTTGGCGGCGGAGTCCAACACCTTAATCTGTCGCCAAGGGGGTTTTGTTCGGGGCCCGCCTGACCATCTGGCGGGCCAATACCCGTCGGAGGGTGGCGACGAGTGCTTTGGTGATGCCCCACCCTCCGACACACGGGTACATGGCGGAAGTCGAGGTGGTTTTTAGTGGAAACACCACATACTCCGGCTCTTATTTCCCCCAAGAGTCGGAGATCCGAAGGGATTTTCCACCTCGTAAAACAACAAAAAAAAAAGGGTTCTACAAGACTAGTTGCAGTAATGGTGCTTCTATTATTATACATGCGAGTATTATACAACTTATTTGCTGCCTATGTGTTGTTATTAGAATCAATATATTGTTAAGCAAAGTACTATTATGCTCCACATGTCATCGATACTTTTGATAACTAAGCATATAAAATGGATGAGCATTTTTCATATTTGTGCGCTCCTTTAATTCGATTTTTTAGCAGGTTACTTTTTAAAACGCATTGTAAACTTAAGTCCTGATGGAAAATGCACATGTGGTTTGGTACACATGAAAAATGCACATGTTCTTGTAAAATCTGATAAGATGTGTTTGAATTCATATTCGGAACACGAAATAAACGTAAAACTACAAATTGTAAAGCACCTCGTCGTAATAAAAAGATTCAGATGCAGGGAATCTTTGAATTCGCGAAAGAGGGTGTAATGTAATTGGAACTTTTAAGCAAGACGGGTCTGTCTGCGATTGGAACTGGCATATATTTACACTGTAGCTTACTACACAACTAGTGGCCTTGCTAGATCCGCGGCATGAGTCGAGTAGAATCGAAGGTTCGACAAAGGACAACATTTTTTGAGACCAACAAATTGTTTGAAGTATTGGTGTTCTTTGCGTTCGTTTTTTGAATGTGTGTTATGTCCCCTCCATCATCAAGAATAATTGTCATTTTTTAATATTACAAAAAGAATAAGATAATAGCATGCGATCTTGTTTCTTAATAAATCTAATTAAGTATTATTATATATATATTATTATTTAATATTAATTAAGTAAAATGTTATTGAGACGGAAACAGAAAAGTTACTTTACACCAGACAGATATATTTCTGTAGGTCTTCGTTTCAAATCATGACCGCACTACTGGCTATTCCATGTTATGTCGGCATTAATTGTTATTTGTCGCTAGCCTCTTGCTTCCTTCGGTGACAATGTTCAGCCGTAGATAACCGCTGATGAAGATCTATAACAGCAATAACAGTTCTTGTGGAGAGTCAGAACGTCATCTCAGACCGCAGGAACACAAGCACGATGATAATGACTCCTATAATTATTGCAAATATGTTGATGCAATACACTTCTGATACTCCATCAGTTAAACGCAGCAATAGGCATACTAATTTATAGCAAAAATAAAAAACAATTCTACTATAAATATGAACTGAGAACTGAATAGACTATACGCGAGAGCGAATGGAAAAGAAAGAGACGACATGAAAAGCGATATAAACTGCAATTTTAAAACGTGAACATTATACGTAGCAAAACAATATCTGCAACGCAAACGACTAAAAAACCGTCGCTAATGTAGAAATTATTACAAGAAAAATTACACATGAAACGACTTCCTTAGAGTATTTCCTTCATTAGGACCACAGCACCTTAACATTGTCAGTTTATCCCCATAATGCTTATGATGGCCACTAACATTTTAGAACGACCAGGTACTAAGAGCCCTGTCACGGTACAAGTCTTCGAACTTTTATTTTAGTTGAAGGGTTCTTGTTATGCTGGTCGTTTGGCAAGTACTGTTGACGCTCTTTAATGGCGGCTCCACATTAGTGCCGTGAAGCTCCGTGAACAGGCGTGAACGTGAATGTGGATGGTTTTCGCGTTGTTCACGCGCGTTCGCGCCAGTTCCCCGACCAGAGTCGGTATTTTGTCCCGCGACAAAGGATTCGCGCCCCCTTCGCGCGGCGGTCACGCGTACATATCCACATTCACGGACCCGTACCAGTTTCCTTCGGACTACACAGGCGTACGGACGTGTGCAGTGCGCTAATAAAATGGAGTCGCGTGTGAACATTTGGGACAATGAAACTGAAATGCGTTTTTTAGAACATTACCACATGGAGAGTGTACTGTGGGATGCAAAAAGCCCGCATTATAAGGACAAAAAAGAGTGTTATGATGCCTGGACGCGGATCAGTACTGAAATGGGTATTGAAATAAAAGAATTAAAAAAGAAGACTCTTTGCTGTCCAGTTATTTCTAATAACTCTCTTGTTTTGTACGTGTAAATAGTAATTTCTTTACTAGTCTCTGGTAATATGTTGCCACAGCAAACATAGTAGCGGTCATACTGGAATTGGCTTGCCATTCGTAGTAGATCGGCAAAGTTAATCAACGTTTGCACAGGTTGCTACTAGGATGGGTGACCACATGTGGCATTTGTATCAGAGCGTTACCGTGCTCCGGTGGGCACGTTAAGCTGTCGGTCCCGGTTCTTGTCTCAGGACAAGGATTCTTAGGCCAACTCGGAGGCCTTTGGGCGGACTGAAAACTCCGACACCAGAGTTGGCCACACACTCACACTAAAATGAAGAAAGAAAGAACAGCAAACATAGTTATTGCGGCAGCAGCTTCTACGTCCATTTCGCGGCGGGTTTCACGAAAGACTGCGAACATCCCATGAATGTGGACGACACAACTTATGCCGTGAATTCGCGGCGTGAATTTGCGCGTGAATTCACGGCACTAATGTGGAGCCGCCATAAGGCTCTATTATGTTGGTGGCGCGGATACGACGGCTAACGGCCACCCTCCCAATATTTGCACCTCGGCTAACAGACTATTGTTTGACTTGCAACATGGTTATGAGTTGTTGCCTCGTGGGTGTTTCTTTGCCACTTTTTTATTTTTAATGGTAGGGCATTTCTGATTTCTAAATTATCTTTCGTGTTAAAATTAACTCGTCTGAAGCCCTTATTTACTTGAATATAATAAAGTAAACCGCCAAAACTGGAAGACTTCCTTCACTTGTAGTTATTTAGAAAAGTGACTTCACTTTCTGCTACAGTGACACTTAGCATCAGCAAATACTACCTTCAATGGTGAAACAATCACATTTTAACAGCACCTCCCCATTAAGTACTACGCAGGACAGGGCTTCGTTTCATAAAAAAAAATATGTAGAAGATCTACTGTTTCCAACTACCAATTTAATTTTTTTTAATAAGAAATTTTAAGGATAATAATAAGAAAGTAAATCATTTTTGAGTGTTATCCATTTTCTAAATCCATCCTTTAAGAATAATAAAACGCAAAATCAGCCAGTAAGTAGTACAAAAGATTCATCCCTTACGTTACGTCGGTCGGGTATGTCTAGCAGAGCGTTGCGAATGCAATCATAGCTGCGGCTGACCGTCGTCAAGCTCTCCGCAGGGATCGAGAGGTGCACTCGTTTATCTACTCGCTTGGAACCAAACCGCTTGCTTTACTTACAGTAACGGCCTGCTTCATTTGGATTTTCTAATGCCAAAGTTCGTTTTATTTTGGCAGTTTCAAAATCAAAGATGACGCTTTTCGTGATCGGGCGAAATTAATAGAAGTCTGACTCTGTCAAGACGGTTCTGATGAATCCAAACGCCATAGGCATCCTAGTGCACAGAGTATACATTTCAGGATTTTGTCTCCTACCTTCGAAATCCATCATAGTCCGGCATATATATAATAGTTTATAATTGATTTGTCACCTACTTATACGCACCTACTCACTTGGTTACTTATGTTAAAAATACAACCTTAGTTTAAAATCCCTATACATTTATTTTAATAATAATAATGTAGTAACTTTCAAAATGAAAGAGTATACCCATCACGGTTAAAGAGTTATACCTACAGTGATGTGTGTTGAAGCATTGTGAACGTAACCTCAGATGCGGTTGACTATTCCTTGAACCTTGTGAGATCCACTCGAGTGTAACTAAACCACTCTCATTACTTGGAGTAATGGCCTTTTAGATATGAATTTCGAAATGTTTTGTTTTACCATATACGGCATAACGCAGCACTAGGCCAATAAAAAACAGTGACTGGGAAATATACAAAGTTTATCAGGTCACATTTTTCAAGTAATTTTGCCCGTGAAAAATACCAGTCCTAGATTTCAACACGGACAACATAACAAAAAAAAATCGTTTTAACGTTTAGAGTCCATTTATTTCACTTAAATATAATTGAAAGCTTTCAAGAGCGGGGACAGACATACGTTGCATGTTGATCGATCATTTGTTACCTCCCCTAAAAATAATGTAGTCGTATGGATGTTTACAATTTTAGAAGATGGGATAAAGAATGATTAAAATCTTATAGAACCACATTGGCAGCTCATGTAAACTGTTAGGCTATTAATAACCATTTTATTCCTATACTCATTCTTTGTCCCATCTTCTAAAATTTTAAACTATGTTAGAAACATCCATACGACTACTTTAGGGGAGGCAATAATGATCGCCCAACATGCAACGTATGTTTATCCCCGCTCTTGAAAGCTTTCAATCATATTTAAGTGATGTTTTGGTATAAATGGACTCTAAACGTTAATACGAAATATTTTTTGTTTTGTTTTGTAAATGTGAAGAAAATCTGCCTATTTTCATGTAAAAATTATAGTTTAGAGCCTTTACCCACGGTAACCAGAGGTAAATTTCCAGTCCTAGTCCATTTGTGTGATTATATTCGATCTGTCCGTTTGTCCATCGTCCTCGAGGGTCGCTGTGCGCCTCTCGGGCGTCCACTCACACGGAACAATACTGTTTGCCTTAAAGCGAGTGTCACGTAACTGTGGTCTGTGATACGTTTGAACTGTCTTTGTGACGAATTGTTGGAGGGGTTTCGAACATGCGATAGTTTACAATGCAAGTAAAATGAGACTAAAGAGGAGACCTCCTAACCTTTTCAAGATCTTAATTTAGAGAGCTAGATCGATCGATTAGCTAGTAGCTACTGGCTAAGGTTAAATCACCGATGAGTTCCATTTTATTAGGAATTGCAGGATCTATCTAGTTCTGTGGAATGTTAGCGGGATCTGGACTTCTAGAAGTCCAGATCCCGCTAACATTCCACAGAACAAGGCTGTGATGGAGATTCCCATTTAAAAATGAGTGTTTCTAACTACGGAATTCAATATTCGAACTATAGATAGATCTGTAGATTTTAGATTCGTTTTTGACATAAGCACCATACAAAATATGTCAAACACGAATCTAAAATCTACAGATCTATCTATAGTTCGAATATTGAAAATGGCCGTAAGTAGGCAGCGGTAGCCTCGTTGATAGATAAACAGTCTGCTGAGGATCTCAAGCTGAACCCCACGGGCGGCGCGTAATTTATTTATTATGCGCATTACATTGCTAATTATCAGGAGACAGCGATAGCCTAGTGGAAATAGCAACGGGCTGCTGTGCAGAGGGTATAAGGTTCGAATCCACGGCACGCACCACTGACTTTTTTCACGGCTTTCATTCCTAGTGATCGAGTTGTATATAAAAAAAAATCCAGCCTTAGATACGCGTATATCTAATGATTCTAATGTCATTATTTTGTCATAACCATAAGACATGTACGGTGATCGACAATTTGTACACCATTTATAATAATTATTATTTTGTTTGCAGGTACGTAAAAGTCCTATATTGAAAGTGTGACCAAGTTTGAGCGGTATGTTTTTAATCACTCATTTACTAAGCGTTTTATTATAAAGGAGTGTATACTGATAATCCCTGACTGCGTGTCACTATGATTCTTTAGAAGCCAATTTTGGTCCCTTCAAGCAGTTACCATCCGCTACATAAAGTTTCTTACCAACTGCATCTGGTAAATGTCACCTCATATTTACGAAGGTACACTTTTTCTAGTTTTTGTGTATTTAATTGTGCGTAGATGTTTTATGAATTTCTACTCTCTGTTTAAAAGTCATGTTTCATATGCAATAAACTTGACGCGTTATGAAGATCAAGCACTAATGCATTTTTTTTTTATAATAATACTCTACCACATACACACATCACCATCTAGTCCCAAGCTAAGCAGAGCTTGTGTTATGGCTACTAGATAATGGATAAACATACATATATACTTTTTTTTTGTAAATACATACGTATTATACATAGAAACACCCAGACCAAGACAAACATCCATGTTCATGTACTCAAATGTTTTACTTGAGCGGGAATCGAACCCGCTACCTTCGGCGTAGCAGTGGATAGTCCCTAACTACAAGTAATCTTACAGATACCTAATAATCCTACACATTATCACACGCCTGCTAACCCTTTACATGTGAAGACGTGAAAACCTTACCTTCGCAACGAATAAATACATTCTATCGCAGTCTCATTTTTCCACCTAGATATTTTTACCAATTTGTTTACGTACCCCTACAAAAGAAAACGTTCTTTCTGTTGTCATGTTAAGGTCCTTATTGGCTCCGCAAGTTATATTTTCGTTTGAAAAGATCTACTTGGCTGGTTGAAGGATATATATGGCTTCGCGAGGCGAGAAATCGACATAATACTGTCCTTTGAGGGAGGCTGCACCGTCTGGTGGTGAAAACGAGACTTTTGATGGAATATTTTCTAAATACCCGTAAAATTCGGCACTGTACGCCTGTGTTATGGGGTCTTCTATGAAGTGCTGAAGTGAACGACGGGTTTTATAGTATAACAGTGTAGTATAGTTGAAGTATGTTCTGGATTTAGTGGCAGGCTGCGAGTGATGGCTTCCGCAATGAGGTAGTTGACGTGATTTCATCGGAATATTTAAAGAATACCTACCTAGTTGTATCTGTACCTATATATAAAACTAGCTGACCCAGCGAACTCCGTATCGCCTTTTTAAGAGTTTTTATTTGATTCCCTTTTTTCCAAGCCCCATTCCCAAAGTTACCATTGTCATAGCGCTTAATCTCTTACCATTTCAAAATCTATAAATGATGAACAAAAAAACATAGATTTTTATATAATATTGAATTCCCCATTACTTAAAATATCGGAGACGATACCCATATAGACTTCACAAAAAATTCCCGTCCACCATCTTAGATTTCCCATCCGCCATCATTGATCACGAAACAGATGTTGTATTTGGATTCACCATCCCTTAAATCATGAGAGACGATACCCATATTGATTTTTTAAATTTTTCCCATCCGCCATCTTTGATTTCCCATCCACCATCTTGAACCACGAAATAGATGTTGTAATTGAATTCCCCATCCCTTTAAACATCGGAGACGATACCCATATTGATTAAAAAAAAAAACCATCCGCCATCTTTGATCACGAAATAGATGGTGTTTTTGAATTCCCCATTCCTTAAAATATCGGAGGCGATACCCATATCGACTTTACAAAAAATCCCATCTACCATCTTTGATTTCCGATCCGCCATCTTTGATCACGAAATAGATGTTGTATTTGGATTCACCATCCCTTAAATCATCAGAGACGATGCCCATATGGAATTTTAAAATTTTTCCCATCCGCCATCTTTGATTTCCCATCCACCCTCTTGAATCACGAAACAGATGTTGTATTTGGATTACCCATCCCTTTTAACATAGGAGACGATCCCCATATTGATATAAAAAAAAATCCCATCCGCCATCTTTGATCACGAAATAGATGGTGTTTTTGAATTCCCCATTCCTTTAAATATCGAAGACAGAGATATGGGTATCCCATATCGACTTTTGAAAAGATCCCGTCCGCTATCTTTGATTTCCTATCCGCCATCTTTGATCACGAAATAGTTGTTGTATTTGCATTCTCCATCCCTTAAATCATCAGAGACGATACCCATATTGATTTTTTAAAATTTTCCCATCCGCCATCTTTGATTTCCCATCCACCATCTTGAATCACGAAAAAGATGTTGTATTTGGATTCCCCATCCCTTTTAACATCGCAGACGATACCAATATTGATTTTATAATTGTTTTCCATCCGCCATCTTTGATTTCCCATCCGCCATCTTTGATCACGAAATAGATGTTGTATTTCGATTCCCCACCCCCTAAAATATCGAAGGCGATACCCATACTGAATTTTTAAATTTTCTCATCCGCCATCTTTGATTTCCCGTCCGCCATCTTGGATCACTAAATAAATTTCATATTATTAATCAGCGTCCCGAAAATCTTGAAAACGATACCCATATAGATTGTATCCTATTCGTTTAGCCTTTTTTTGCCTTTGACCCAACCCTCCCCCTTCTCGTTTGACCATTTTATTATTTTTATCTGGCCCCTAAAAGTTGTGGCGTAATTTTATATAGCCTATAGCCTTTCGGAATACTTGGGCTATCATAGGCAATAACAATTTTTCTAATCCGACTGCTAGTTCCTGAGATTAGCCGACATTATCTTTTAGCCTTTTTAGCCTTTTGCCAGGCCCCAAAGGGTCGAAGCGTGATGTTATATAGCCTATGGCCTTCCGGAAAAACTGGGCTATCGTATACAAAAAGATTTTTTCAGATCCGACCGGTAGTTCCTGAGATTAGCGCGTTCAAACAAACAAACAAATAAACAAACAAACAAACTCTTCCGCTTTATTATATTAGTATAGATTTGAGTTATTGTCTGATTGACAGAACGCACAGACAAAACTACTGGGCGCAAGAGGCTGAAATTTGGAATGAAATGAATGTTCCACGGGGATTGTAGGGAGCACTAAAACTGCCTCCGTGGTCGAGTGGATAGCGTATGCGACTGCTGATCGGAGATCCCGGGTTCAATTCCCGGTTCGGAAAAAAGTGTTAGGTACTGGGGTTTTCCGAATTCTCAGTAGCAGCCGTGCTGCTCTGCGTCTGGTGATGTGCCCGGTAACGGCAATAGGCTGTCCCCCTATTACGTGGGACCTAAAATTCGTGGCGAAATATGGGTGTAATACACTACACCTTTACAACTCTGCCTACCCCTACGGGGATACAGACGTGATCTATAAAAAAAACTAACAAGACATTCCAATTTAGAAATATGTTCAGATCTGACTTAGTACAGTCCAGTTGAGTAATCCTTAACTATTAAATTCTTACTGCGGATTTTCAGTAAGTATTTACTAGTTACGGATTTCTGAGACTGTTAATAGACAGTGTCCTCAACAGCCTCGCTAGCATTACATTATCTCAACTGCATTACGTTCACAAGTATGTAATGACCCTTGAACATGATTTAATTGCTATAAAATGTTGCCATGAAGTTTAATAAGAGTAAAGTAAGGGTACTTCGACGGCACTTCTACGCTGAATCGGTTGAACAAAGCTTGACTCTGGGTTTTGGCACCGGCCTTGTATAGCGAATGTGACTTTATATTTTCCAGTTCAGATTTTCAGCTGACTGCCCGAGTGGCGCAGTGGTTAAAGCATAGAGATAGATAATATAGAGATGATATTTCGAACAAAATTACTGTCACTCATGTCACTCAGACTGATTGACTACGCATGCGCCAGCAGGTCATTTCGTCAAAGATTATGAATGTATATAGGCAAATGTGACAAACTGTTTATTTTACCTACTTGATGTTTCGTGGACACAGAAAAATACAATCAGATATATATAGATTGTAATAGATAATTAAATTTATATAAATTACTAGGTATGTTACTGCAAAGTTGCAAACGCCTGGCTTGAAGGATGGTAAATTCTTAGTTTTATAACTCGGCGTGGTTAAAGAACTTAATTCAGTCTGATCTAGACGGCCGGAACAGAGTTCCGTCGACACAGCCACACCCAGCAATATTGATTATAAAGGGGTTGTTATTTTAGCGGTTTCCTGGTTTTACTTGTGTACATAAATTTGCCATTCACCTGTGTATATGGAATGTATTTCCACGGATATTTCTGTATTTATGATCACAAGCAACCGAACATAGATATTATATTAGTAGATGTTTTTATTAATATTCTACCTGAGATCACGAAATTTTCCTTGCTATAGGAATATTTTTTCGTTCGCGACAACAGCAACCGTTTGTGGACCGTATATAATATAATAAGCCCTATGTAGGTAACTTCAAAAATACAAGAAAAGTCGTCAACATCGGTAAAGAAGAAGAAGACAAACGAACATTTATTTTTTGTTCTCTGGCATGTACTTATAATAAACATCAGTAAAATAGCTCACTTGTGGAAAGTAACTCCTGAAGCTTTATTTGTATTTTTGGACGTATTTTTACAAAAACGTAGAACACACGACGGCATCGCTGAGTATGAACGTAGAATACACCAATCTATGAATTTAAAACTATATTATTTATAATATACTAACAATAGTAATAATTACATACCAACCTTTGACAAATATTGTAGAGCAAAAAAATATGAAGTCGGTACTCGAGATTCTCAAAGGAATTTGTCCAGTCTGTAATTTTATTCTATGACGAAAACTGCCGACAACTCGGCGTATGTGTGTGTCTCTTTTTTGCAAACTTAATATTGTGCATATGTGAAAGTGACAGATAGTACAATGGACTCGCCCTCATTTATTAATCATGGACTTGCCCACAGTGGACTTGCCCACAATGGACTTGTCCGGTGCACGAAACTTGATAATATTGCCTAGTAATTTCGTTGCTAAGATGTTTTAAGTCAAAAACTAGATTACTTAACAAGCAATAAAACAGATTTGCACAGAAAAAATCACTGAAAACGTATTTTTCCAATTAAATAAATAATTACATATGCCAGATTGACAGACCGCGGTTTCATGCGCTCACTAGAGAGTTGTCAAACGAACTAAGAGCTGTATAGTTCCCGAGCCATAAGTCAGTGGAACATTTTCGTTGTACAGAAGGGCGAATCTAGTGCGTTAGTACATATAAATCTATGGGTTAAAGCGACCAGCTTGCTGCCTAATACTGACCTGAGTGGTATAGATTTGATCCCCACATGGGATAGCAGTTATTGTGGTCCACAAATTATTGTTTCGAAAATCAACTGCAATTTTCGCAAAATTTTCGTGTTACTGGGGTTTTCCGAATACTCAGTAGCAGCCCGGAGTCTGGTGATGTGCCCGGTAACGGCAATAGGCTCGCCCCCTATTACGTGGGACCTAAAAATTCATGGCGAAATGTGGGTGTAATATTTACACCTCTGCATATCCCTTCGGGGATACAGGCGTGAGACTATAAATAAATAAAAATATTTTTTTTCGTTAGACTTGAGGTAACATTTCGATATATCTAATACAATTCGGCATTTTCTTTGTTACTTTATTTCCCTTTTTTTTAATGTATATGTGTTCTCTATTATTTTACTTATGTTTATACTCAAATAATTTAACTTTCATGCATGAGAAACTTGATGGAAGTGAATGAAGCAAGAGAGGTATGTCAGGATCGTTGCAAATGGCTTTCCGTATTCTCTGCCTACCCCTCCGGGAAACAGGCGTGAGTCTATGGCGCAGGAAAATATGTCATCAAAGCAAATAAGTACCAACATTCTATTTATCAGTACCATCTCGCAGCTGAGGGGGAAAATGACGATATTCGGTTAGCTAGGCATTTTTTACATATTTTCTCCCGGAACTCGTCGCTTTGCCCGATGATATTCACTCCTAGAACTCGATAACGGGGATCTTTAAGGGATGGATCCCCTTATTCATCCCTTATCACCATGTTAGGGATCACTAATTTCCTCTAGCAAGTCGCCCCAATGCGTTTAGAATTTCAAAAAATATCAATATTTTGAAGATGGAATACTGATGGCGATAGAGAAAGGGGAAAAGTTGGTTTCTAAAGTGTCTTTTTTGCATATATTTACCTCCTTATAAATGCAATAGGGAAATTTCCTGCAAGTGAAATAAATTATACAAGTATTTTTATCTAGTGAAACATGTCAAAATAATAGTAGTTTCATTCATCAATTAATGTTAAAACTGTATTTAACATTTTTATCGTCAATTTATTGATAACTAGCTTTTGCCCGCAGCTTCGCTCGCGTAAATTCGGGGTTCTCTAGTCATAGTATATCATCTGTGTTCGGGGTAACACAAATCTCGCGGGGCGGATGCGGATACTTCTATAATTGTCGTTTTAACTGTTTTTGAAATATAACTGCAAAAAGTATTTACACATACAAACTACTTAGTACTAAGACTTAGTAGGTAGGTAGTACCAGAGAGTTCAGATATTTATTTACATCTGTCTTAGACTATATTCTGTATTCATTGTTGATTGGTAATAATCAAGGAGCAATTATATAATTGCTCCTTGGTAATAATACTCAAAATTGTATCCGGTTTCAGTGACGTTTCGCTAGAGTGGCCAATATGGCGATTGCGATTAGTCTGTCAAAACCATTAGAATTTAACAAAATACTCGACAATCCGAATTTTGGGGATATATATTATGTTGTCGACTCGAAATCTTTATTTTTCATTGTTTTATTATTCAGATAAGGTTTCGATGTACTCGTTGACGAAATTATTAATATTAAGATTTGACACTGCGATAGCAGCGCAGCCCGTCGGTTCCATTGTGAAACATTCCAAAATCCACAACTACTTACAAATTAAGTAAAAAAAACATTTTACAGTGGACTAAATTGTGAATCTAAACCATTCTCAAGTCCCCTTGAACACACACAAAAAATTTCATCGAGATCGGTCCAGTCGTTTAGGAGGAGTTCAGTGACATACACACGCACACTAGAAATATATACATATATTAAGAAAGTAGGGATTATCAATGGGTTTCTGTCGTCTGACATGAAGCCCGCTGGGCGGCAGCACTGAGACTTCAGCTCCGAAAACCTGACAAAACTGCCATCAAACAAAGAAGTATATAAATGCGCACGTGAATTTGAACTTTATGCAGCGGTAATAAATTATAAATTGACTCTCCATTTTATTTAGAAAACGTTTGTATAGGAAATAGAAAAGGGCTGTTTTGAGGCAAATTATTCGAATTTTTCTCAACTTTTAAACCTTCCCTAGACCTCCACGAACATTTCAAAACCAAGATAAGATAAATCCGTTCAGCCGTTCTCGAGTTTTAGCGAGACTAACGAACAGCAATTCATGTTTATATATATTTTTTATATATATAGATAAGTATTCTACTTGACAGCAAAACACTATGACGTCACTACGTCATATTTCATACAAATTCCTTGGCAAAGATCGTTTTTGACATTTCATTAAAAGTGCTTGATTTGACTACTTGGAAACAACCCTATTGCATTGAGTCCGTAAGATGGTGGAAATATTAAAAAGTCCCTTGGCATGTCTTATCCTTAGTTATGACACCAAAATGATAGGTTGTCCTTTGGTCTCGTAATGTTTTCTATTAACAGCATTGAACGTTAGTCATAAGGGTACCTATAATACTAGGAAAGTTACTGGCATTCTTTAGACAAAATATCAACAACATATATTTATAAAGTTGTTTGTTTGTTTGTACAGTGTTATTGTATCGTCTATACCAAGTCTTCGCGTTTATGACACTTGAAACCCCTCATGACACTCGTTATATATGATTTGTATTTACTCCTAAAGAGAGAGAATGAATTCTCTCGCTACAATTCTACTTCATAGTGAGTAGTTATACATATAAATTGTGCTTAATGGAGGCACTTTGTAAGGGGATGTTGTTATTTAATCTAAAACTTTACCATTACAGACAATAATAAACTGTGTCTTCTCGAAAGGGTAGATTCTGAGTAGTTTTTGTGCCCATTCTACATGGAGGACACAAAACGCCTACACATATTTATAAAAATATCTATACAGATAAATAAAATTGGAGTGTCTGTTTGTAATATTAAAATAACCGCTTTTTGTTAAATTCATATGGATGCATACACGGTACATATACCGAAATTACATTTTGTACAATTATTGTCTGTCTGTCTTTTTGTTTTCGCTAAACTCTGGAACGGCTGGACCGATTTTGACGGGACTTTCACTGGCGGATTGCTGATGTACCAAGGAACAAGGGGTACGCGAGTGAAACCGCGGGAAACAGCTAGTCTCTTATATATTTCACGCAGTGTATCTAGACGCTGGTGCTCTCTGCCTTATGTACATCTCTTCTTGCCATACTGTTATAGGGTTGAATTATTTTGTCTTATCGTTTTTAAATTAAACAGTAGGTAGGGTTTGTGAAAAGTTTTATTCCTTCACTAAATAAATAATAATATAAATGCTGACATTGCATTTCTCCTAAGCTTCAAACCTATAGTACTGCCGAAGCCAGCATTCGAATTCGGCATCTCATGGTGGTTCATGAACATAAGTGTATTCTTATGCTACGAGACTAATGAGATGTTTATGACAGATTTGGCATTAATTACCATATAATTATTACATAAAGCAACATACCTAAAAATTGTGCAAGGCACGAAAAGCATGAAATTTTCATCTAAGAAAGACCTACACAAAATTACTTTTCACAATATTTTTTTGGTTTGTACGCAAACTATATATTTTTTGTATTTTTTGTGAAAAGTCGATATAAGTTACACTGGGTTTCATGAACGGTGGTCTCGGTATAACTTGTGACAGTTATCAACGATTGAGTCCCTTAACATACAAACGTAATAATAATAATAATATTTCACTACATTCACACAACACCATCTAGTCCCAAACTAAGCAGAAGCTTGTACTATGGGTACTAGATAATGGATAAACATACATATGTACCTATATACTTTTTTTTTTGGAAATACACACATATCTATTATTCGTAGAAACACCCACACCAAGACAAACATGCATTTTCATGCACACAAATGTTTGACTTGAGCGGGAATCAAACCCGCGACCTTCGGCGTAGCAGTCGCTTACACTCCCGCGGCGCCAACCGGTCGTCAAACACGTACGTGTAGTTTAAACATTTCGTTTAATTCTTCACTTACGACCCTAACCTAACCCAACCTACGCGCAGATTTCTACGAACATTAACCATCTTGTTCTTAGCATGTCGATGGCAATCTAAATTGTGTCAGCCCAGAAATTGCTTCAACCATTAACCATTATTTTACCTTTGTAAATAAAAAAATAAATATTTCACAAAATTACGTCTCGCCTACAACACTTTACTAACCAATAAAGACAAGCTAAAAGCTATGAGATACATATTAGCAAGTATGCCGGCAGCGCTGTCCGTTGCAGGGGTTGTGTTGATAGATGGCGCTGTAGTAGCAAGTATGCCGGCAGCGCTGTCCGTTGCAGGGGTTGTGTTGATAGATGGCGCTGTAGTCTGTGCTGCGACAGCGGGAGTGGTCTGGTCTTCTGCTGTCTGAGGAGCCTCTGTGTGATCGACCAGGTTTACTGTTGTGTCTACGGAGTCACTGAAAATATATTTTATATGTGAATTATTGTAGACGTCTGTGTAAACATAAAAAGTGAGAGACGTTCGAAGAATAGGGTGTTAGTTTGATCATTTTATTATTCACTAGATGAGCCCGCAGTTACACCCGTATTATTTAAGGCTACTGCTCCGCTACCGTGGCTCATAGCGTGATGTTACATAGCCTATACCCTTCCTCAATAAATGGGCTATCTAACACTGAAAGAATTTTTGAATTCGGTGCAGTAGGTAGTTCCTAAGATTAGTGCCATTCAACCAAACAAACAAACTCTTCAGCTTTATATAAGATAAGTATTGCCTTACCTAATATAAGGTCCACAGGCAATATCTACACATTTCTATACTACACAAACATCCAAAGATTTCTAATGACCAATATTGAATTACTCCAAAGGTTGTGAAAGTAATTCTACTGCTGTTGTAAACTCGAAATATTTGTGAAAATGGTCTGTTACTATTTACACAAATTTTATTGAACGATATATTCTACGATATATTCATAAAAAATTGCAGCATTTATAGCTTATGTATCAGAATGACTCATAAGCTAGCTTAAGCCTTTGCATATTAGCCGACACTATCAAGTCTACTTTATACAACAATATTTTGCACATAACTTAACGCCATTATGGCTCTCTTTGATGTGAATCGGCAAATAATAAAATATACCATAAAATCCCATAGAACAGAAAACGTCCACCAATACTTACTCAACAACCACAGCATCCGACGTCTTCTTAATCTCTTCAATGATATATTCCGTCACCAGCTCCTTAGCATCAAAGGCTGCCAAGTAATCCTCATGAAGAAAACTATCCCTGGCAACCTTCCGAACTTTCGTATTAGGCATATCAGCTGCCATAGCTAGAACATCCCTCTCGTCTAGTAGACTATCGTTCAAGGAATAATGCATGGTGACTTCAGCGGTGATAAGGCTCAGGTTGTATAATGGAGGGTCTTCAAGGCCGTATACCACTTGGTTGTTGGTTGCACCGAAGTGGTAGCGACGGAAGAGTTTATCTCGGATGTTTTGGCCGTAGTGTGCGAGTTGCTTGAGTGAGGCACCGCCTGGAGAGTAGTCGGTGTCGTCTCTCTGCGAAAAGTTATTTAATTTTTATTACATTAAAGTCGATTTTTTTCTGTACTAGGAAGTCCGATAAATGCTGGTAGTTCTAAGGTTAATACAATTAGACCACCTTTGAAAATACTCATTGCATTTTGTTGAAGGTGTTAAATATTATACCTAGATCTTTGCTTTTCGTATGTTTGTCGTTATACGATCTTAAAATGCACAAAATATGTGGCTGAATAATCGAGTACCAAAAAAGAATTGATGAAATTAAACGTAACATGGTTTAATTTCGTATTGAACAATAATTTCGAAATATAAATTTCTTAAGTAGAACTTTCTAACATCAACGATATGACAGACGTATCGGCGATTAGCCGGAACAAACACAAAACATAAAAAATATTAAATGTAGGTACCTACATAATATTGTACATCTATAGTTAAAGCTTTACATATTTCATTTACAAAAATCACTTGTATTTTATTTACTTGGTTGTCAAAGGAAGCTATATACAATGTCAGCCAAAAGTGCTAGCACCAATTATATTTATTACGCGCGAATTTAAGCAAGTCGCTTCAACAATTATGCCCGTGACTGTACTTTTCTGTACATGACATGCTCCAAATAAAATTGTCTCCGGCAAGCATTAAGTGGTAATATGTAATTATTTATGAAGGCAAAAATAATGTGAATAATATGGTGTATAAAATGAATGGTAAAAATATTTTTGAATTAAATGTTTAATAAATATTTCGAAAAACTTTTATTTAATCCAAAGAAAAATCTGTAAGTAAGCAATAGTGAATATGAGACATTTCGTCAGTCAATGACGGCTTACCACATTTTTAACGTGGACTTCCCTATGATAATATTATTTCTCATCTAAAGTAATTTATATGTAAAACCAACATAAAATCAATACGATAAAGACATGAAAAAACATGTTTTATCGAAAAGCTAAAGATAAGGGTCCATTAATAAATTTATTTTTACAAGCGTGTGAAATTAAATCATAAATAGTATCATTATTTTTATCTGCTGAACAGTTTGTCGGTTAATACAGCTTAATGGCGAGATAATGTAATGATTATTGTTAATGTACTAGTAATCCTAGATAATTTATACTAGTTATATAAAGATCTACAGTTTGTGACTTTTGTGGGTTAGATTTTGACAAATCTTTCATGGGTCCATGTCATAGACAGTTAGGTATCGTCATCAGCACTTTATACTGTCCCACTGCTGGGCACGGGCCTCTTCTCATTATGAGAATGGTAAGGCCATAGTCCACCACGCTGGCCAAGTGCGGGTTGGCAGACTTCACATGTCTTTCGAGAACATTGTGGAGAACTCTCAGACTTGCAGGTTTCCTCTCGATGTTTTCCTTCACCGTTTAGCAAGCGATAATTAACAATTTAATACGCACATAACTCCGAAAAGTCATCGGTGCGCGCCGTAGATTCGAACCCGGGCTCTCTGCGTAGCAGTCTGTCGGTCTCACCACTAGGCCCAGTTAGGTATAAGTTATATTAATTTATTTTTTTTACTTTTGAAGGATAAAAGCAAGCGGCGTTCCGTTGTCTCTGCCTTCCCCGACGGAAAATGGCGTGAGCATATGTATGTACCTATGTATGTAAAATAAATTACAATATGTTAACTTTATTCCTATTTAGTTCCTTTTGTAACCACTTTATGTACTGACTGAGTGTTTTTCATAAAGTAAATATGGTTTTTTTTTCCGATAACGAATAAGTACTTACTACAAGATGTCTGATTCCAAACAGCTCACACATTTGTTTCTGTTCAATATGACCGGTGCAGTAGTCTGCGACTCTTAAGCCCTCCCTAGGCGTGAGGCCTTCTAAGAAGCCAGGGTACAGCTCTACAATGCCCATCATAAGCGCCACAGCCTGAAAGAAATACGAAGATTTTATTTTTATTTATTTATAGACTCGAGCCTGTATCCCCGAATGGGTAGGCAGAGGTCTTATATTACACCCACATTTCGCCATGTGTTTTCAGGTCCCACGTAATAGGGGGCGAGCCTATTGCCGTTACCGGGCAGAGAATTCGGAAAAACCCAGTAACACTTTTGCCCGATCCGGGAATCGCACCCGGGACCTCCGATCAGCAGTCGCATACGCTATCCACTGGACCACGGAGGCAATCTGAGATTTTATGCCGCCAACATACTCGCGAGTCCGATCAACACTCTTCCTCAAGACAAAATTAGTAAAAATCTTCAAAACATTTAAAAATCGCGATTGTTTTAAAGTATTTAAATTACTTCTGATGATATTAAAGTGCCTCGTAGAATTACCAAAATGAGGGCATTAAAGTATACTGATTGAGACGAGAAATCCAAAACTGCCATTCAACTTGCCAACAACAAGAGCAGTAAACAAAATTCATTAAATAATAAAGAAAATATATTCATTATTTTAAATGTGACTTACGTATATAGTGTCAACGTTTTGCGCTGAAGCAACTAAGTCTTCATTCGGGAAGTAGTCTTGGTATCCAACGCCGGCGAGAAGATGGGCAGAAGCAATCTTAGCGTTATAATCAGGTCGCAGAGCTCCAAAGACCAAAAAGACAGTGCCTCCTTGAGAGTGTCCAATGTAATGGAGCTTCTGCTTGCCCGTTTGCTCAAGCACGTAGTCCATCATGGTCGGCAGGTCGTGAAGACCGATCTCTTCGAAGGTAAAATCGAAGAAGGTGTACTTTTGAATGTTGTCGTCAGGGTTCAAGGTTTCGTGGAACCGGGAGTACTTGTTTCCTCGGGCGTTTCCCATCCATACGTCAAAGCCTGCGTCTGCTAGGTTGTATGCTGTAAACAAAAATCAAATAAGAAGAAAAAAGGTTCAAAGTCTGTATTAGTATACAATACATAAAAAAAAAAAACATATTAGTATATCAGTAAAACACTGCGCTCTTCGAAAATAAAATGGCATTGGGCAGTATGTGTACATAATTTTGGACACAACCGTGTATATAAAGGAATTTAGATTCAGCTTACCAAAACTGTACTCAGCACCGAGTCCGATGAATGAACCGGAATCTGCAGTGATGCCGTGCATGAGGAACACCACAGGTCTATCAGTGGCACTGCCGGCTTCCCCCCTGCCACGGGGGATCCTGTGCATCTCCAATATGTAGCCATCTATCGTAGTCACATGGTGAGTCTCTGATGGGAAGCCGTCCGCTACTATCTTTTCTGGCTGTAAAATAAATATAATAATTACTAATTCCTGCACGTGTAGTTTTCAGACCGAAGTTTCCTTGTTGTTCTTGGCGTCAATGATTTACTTTTCTGTGCGAAAATCGTGTTGCTGTGTAACAAATCTTATGTTATATTATGATTTTGCTCCAAAGAATACGTCCGCATCGAAAATCATTATGCTTTAACATAACGCATCCAAAAACTTATTTGATAAAAGCTCTTAAATAGGCAGGAAATACATGAATACTAAATTATCAATGAGTCTATTCCATGACCGTGAAACAGCCAAGTAATATGACACGATAAGTCTTGAGAGATAACTCTATCTTTCGCTTGTAGGAACTAGACTTTCTAGAGTGAAACTCTACATGAAAGTTGCATGAGCTCGCATGAGACTTAGCTATAGAAATATCCAAAGTCATTGTATTCAAATCCTAATTTATGACTAATAAGTTTTATATTATACCTCTTCATGATTTCGATAGATAAGGATCAAATTGCTTTATAGTAATAATTTATTGAAGTCAACTTAAGTCTTTATTGCGGCAATCACATACGTTATCAAGGTAGATAAAAGTTTTGGAAGTAAAAACCGATGAGTATCAATGATGTTGGCAGGATCTAGAGATTGTCCAGACCGAAATGTATTTTGAAGACTAGACTGAATATGCGACTTGACATTTTATATCTAACATTAAATGTCTTCAAAGGAACACACGAGTTTTCGAACGACGCTCAGGATAATATCTTTAGAGGTCAAAAGTATACATATATGTATGTACGCTACTAGAGAAGGTGGGCTTTCACATTCCTACTACTGTCTCACCTGTGTAGCCTGGTGCCGCAGTAGAGCTCATTGAAGACAACGAGCTTTACACGAGCTTAACACGTGAAGTTCCGGGAAAAGTTTAACTGTCTTGGCACCCGCAACGGAGTCAAACAAAATTAGAAATTGGAAAATAAATAATAGATCTGTGTCGGTCATTTTGTGGCAGTAAGAGTAAAAAATTACCTACCTATATATCCGCGACCTATGAAACAAAACAATTTTAAATCGTATTTCTATGACAAGCTGGTTTTGGGGGTTCTTAATGGATCGGTGCTTTCAGTATAGTGTGGCTTCATCTTTTCTTCTAGGAGCACAACTGCTTCTCCAAATTCGGCTCGTGTATTTATAGTTAATTATTTAATTTTGTATGTCATCATCATAAAGTCTGGACTCATGCTGTTTTCTATATCAATACGAAAAATGTGAGATTTGCAAATGTTTGGAATGATTCTGTTTTGTTTTAAGTTTTTGATGATACAAACAATTTTACCCGCCTAGGAACCGCTTTCAAACTATACATACATTCTAATTGTTATAAGTAAACCAAATTGTGAATTATTTTTTTGGTCAGAAAACACATCAATTGGTATCTTTATTTATAGTTGGATTTACATTTAAAGCAATCGGATAAAATACGATAACTAAGGATTACAGATAAGTGTGAAGTGTCGATGCATTTACTCTGTGAATCAATGAATACATTACATTCCAGTTGCATCAGACATGTGAAAAACAAAATAGGTATGCCATGGGAATTTGAAATAAATATTTTAATTATACGAGTATCTTAAACTTAAGCGTATCAACAAAGCAAGACCATTTTGAAATATTTTAAATGTTGAATTCCCCCGAAGATGTAAAAATATCGAAATCTAATTACGGTTTACGGATTCTAGAAACAACATTATTTATTAAATAAATGTGTTCCATTTAATTTATAATCCTTAGTATAATCCTCAAAAATACTGAATACACCCAAACATTTGTAAATTGCCAGTTTAAAAAATAGACAGTCATCCTGGGACGATCATGTCGAAAAGTCGGGACAAATGGAAGAGAATTCGAACTAGTCTCGAAAATAAAATTAGAAAATTATATTTGTTTATTCTACAGGTACAACTACACCTTCTTTCATATGGGGAGAGAGAAGGGTTTACTATTGTTTGACAAAAAACGTATGACAAAAGATAATTTTACTAACAACGTTTGAAAAACTAATCATTTGACAAACAGGTTTCGCAAATGTTTTACTTAGAAAATAATTAAACTGTTAAAATATTATTTTAAAAATAATCACATGACTAAATAATTCGTTTGCCAAATTGGTGATTGTACAAAAAGTTAGAAGATAAATTATTTGTTTTTAAAAATAACTAATTTCTAACCTGGCAATCTGGCATGGTTGCAATTTTCATCTTGGACTGATTATTTATTGGCAAGTAATAATTTTGTATTAAAACTAATTCCATAGAAACTTAAGTCTTTTAAAAATAATACACACTGCCTGAATTAAGCGAAATAAGTAGAATTCGGTTCTGGCGGTTCTTCGGTTCGTTGTGGTCGCAGTTTTAACCTAACCTAACCAGGCATCGTTTCAGTTGACTCTACACAAACATTGTTGTATTAACGTAGATTTTGGTTAGTAAAATATTTACCAAGCTATGCATTTTGTTAAATGTTATTTATGCTTTACGTTGTTTTTCCAAATAACATGTTTAAAAAAATAATGCATTTTGTTAAATGTTATTTATGCTTTACGTTGTTTTTCCAAATAACATGTTTAAAAAAATAATCAATTTGTAAATTAATGTTTTAGCATAATATTTTTTTTTGTAAATATGTTGTCTACTGAGTAGTTTATTAAACAATAGTTTGTAAAATAATAAATTTATCAAGTATAATTTTGTCAAATGTTATTTTTCAAATGAAAATTTGTCATTTGTTTTTTGTCAAATGATCGGACACCAGAGAGAAGAGATAGTCTCTGCTCTCTTCCCCATTTATATGTGAGTATTTAAATGAAAAAATAAATACTTACAGTAGTCAAAACATTTCTCGCTGTGTCATTCGACGCCACTATCACACATAACGCACAAACCAACGCGATTCGACCAAACATGTTTCACCAGTGACAAATACTCGAACTAACACCACATATATGTATTAATACTTTATCTATAACTTTTTATAACTGTCGCAGACATATCATTAATGCGGATTTATGCAAACTTTGACTCTATCTGTCTACAAACTATTGTAGTTTTAATATGCTGCAGCAAATAGTTAAGAATCCATACTAAGCACTGTATGGAAAGGGCGACTGAGACCGCAAGAAATTCGAAACTTTTATTGCGGGGCTAATCCATAGAGGAAAGAAGAATAAGATTTTATTCTGTATATGTTCACAGAAACAGAAAGAAACATAAAAACTAACCTAACACAGACAGAATCGGTTCACAACTCAGCACATGCCATCTTGTAATCTAGTTTCAGAAAGAACAATAGCAGTAGGTATCAGTTATCCTGTAGCCAAGTAGTTACGTACTAATCTGCAGTACTATGTTTGGGTTTGAATGGTACTGTAGCTAGTGAAATTACTGAGCTTGAGAAGACTTAAGTCATTTCGTGACAGGATAGGCGCCTTGGCTGTGTCGCCGACATGGCTATGGGCGGCGCTTGCCGCTTACGCTTACCATCAGGTGGGCCGTGAGCTTGTCTGCTACCTTACCGCCATAAAAAATCCATTGGTGTTAATATTTTGTCGGCCCCTGAGAAAACCTATAAATAAACTAAATAATATGCATTGTTCAATCCAAAAGCAAAACGGTTAGTTATCAGATAACCTCTCTACCAAAAGTCCAAGCTTAGCAAAGGTATTAGATTTATTAGGAACTTGAGGATGCCCGCAGCTGCGCCCACATATTGTACATACATACATAGACTCACGCCTGTTTCCCCGAAGGGGTAGGCAGAGGCATATTAAACGCCCACTTTTCGCCAGTGTTTTGATCCCACGTAATAGGTGGCGAGCCTATTGCCGCTTATCGGGATATTTTGTTTGCCAGAGCCTCGTCCGTTGATCGGCAGGTGCACCACTTGCAGGTGAGGTTGGCTTGGGACCCTAAGTTCTTGGTGGGAACCCTATGCACCACATATTGTATAAATTTAACCTTTTTTTTCTATTCCCATGGGATTTCAGGAAATCCATTCTCTTAGTGCCCCCCTACGGTTACCAAGGAACATACATTCAAAATTTCAGCTTCTTGCGCCCAATGGTTTTGGTCGTGCGTGGTCTGACAGACAGTCAGTAACGAAAGTATTTTATTTATACAGATAATTTTTCGTTCAAACCAATCGAAATCATAGCTGTCTTATTTGAAAATTGCAAGCATTTTCAAACCCTACGACGTTCGCAAAATGCCGAATCATACTAATTGCCTGCGACATGAGTCCCGGTGAGGTATATACTTTAAATGGTTAGATAATTTATCGTATCAATGTTTATTGTTTCAAATAAAACTATTGTTTTATCAGTTGTAAATTGTGATGTACCTTGGCCGTCGGCAAATGGCAACAAAAATATTGTCTTGTTATTTTCCTTTAATTATCTGCATAATGTAATCCATAAGTAAGTAGGTAAAATAAATGTTTATGGCTTTTAAACGGTGTTTACTCGGAGTTATAAGGGCTCCTTACGAAAATGTTAAGAATAACAATTTTGTCTTGCCTTGCCGGTACTGGGTCCCCTTTTGTAAGAAACTGTCTCTAGAAACTTTGAGCATGCTCTAGAAACAGTAGCCTGGTTTTCGATTGATGATCCAAATCGGACCAAGTATCTAGGTATATAATATACATGTTCATGAAACGTATGTCGAGTTAAAAAGACAAATAATATAATCAACACTAATGGTAACAGTAGTTTAAGTTGCAAGTAAAAGAAACAAAACGAATTCATTTCAAACTTTATAAGAACACAAATTTGAAACTATGCCTAAATTTTATTTTGCAGGCTATAATGATATATTTTATTGCGAACTGCAATATATATTGTTTTTTTTTTGTAATTAATGGATAGTTTCGACATTTTCATTAAGTTAAATCTAAAAAATATCGAGTCAGAAACTCAGAAGTAATCTGATCTTTGATGCAGTTTATGAGTCCGCTAGTGTACCTACGTACGTATCGTAATATGTATAGATAGTCATTATTTAGGTACCTATCATGAAACATCAACATCTTGCCACTTACGTATTCTAAGCAGTTTCTATCTTAAAACTCGTGAACCAAGAACACTAGCTAATCAATTTAACAAAGGTGAACCGAATTGCTTACAATATTAAACGATCGTCGAATACACAAACAGATTTGCATAAAATTTCGTCGCCGCGTCAATACAGGCAGTAATACATTAATCGGATTACATACGATTACATGTGAGATAATATTGAGGTGTTTCACACAACATTTAGTACAGTTATATTCGTTTACAAAAGCATGTTAATTATCGCTAGCTAAACGGTGAAGGAAAACATCGTGAGGAAACCTGCATGTCTGAGAGTTCTCCATAATGTTCTCGAAAGACATGTGAAGTCTTGCACCCGCACTTGGACAGCGTGGTGGACTATGGCCTAGGCATGTCGATTCACTTGAAAAAAAATCGATCTCCGATTTGATTCGAATCGAACATACTAGAATCGATTCTCGATTAAATCAAGCATTAGGAGATCGATTTTTGCTGAATCGATTCCAAACATGAATTAATGAAGTTCAATTTTAATAGAGAGCGAATCAATTGCCATTCACCGGGCATGAATCCAAACACCGTGCTACTACTTTGCTCGATTCGGGGATCGCATCAAACCCAGAACTTCTTGCTCAGAACGCTGAGTCGCACAAGTGATGTTTAAGCTTTAATGTCGACTTTAAGCTATAGGTAATAAATGTTTTAAAATTTGTAATAGTAATGTCAATTTAACTAATGCTGATTCTAATGGACGTTTGTGCAATTGTGCGTAAGTCTCTAGCCTAACACTAGTAAGTCAGTCATAAGCTCATAAGTGACACAGGATTTAGTCCTAATGCGAGATTTGTGTATTTTCAATACTGAAAAAATAAAAGATTGCAATAGACTCCCCCCCTATTACATTGGGACCGAAATATGACTGGGGAAGGTTGGGAGTGTAGTACACCTCTGCCTACCCCTTAAGGGATAAAGACATGAAGTTATGTATGTGAAAAATCAAAAATAAAATAAGTTGTGAGTTTATGTTGCACATTTTATGAACTTCGTAGCTAATTTATGAACTATAGTGCTTGTTCTTGAATCGGGCCGATTCGAGAGGTTTAGGAATCGATTCATCGAATCGATGCAGGGTTCCAAATCGATCTAAAAAATCGATTATTTTACTCAAAATAATCGATTCTTCGATTAATCGATTAAAGATCGACATGCCTACTATGGCCTTACCCTGCTCATAGTGAGAAGAGGCCCGTGCCCAGCAGTGAGACAGTTTATATACAGGGCTGATGATGATATTCGTTTATGGGTGGGCAAAGGTGGTGATTGCGGGTCAACAAGTGTGGGCAAGTCAGTCGCAGCAGACCTCGTAGGACATTCGTCGACTAAATTGGTGACGTTTTGAAAAACGGATAGGTCCGAAGCACCCGGCACCAGCGAGCATGTATAGAAAGAGTAATGAATTTTGAAAAAGCGCGTGAGTGTTTGTAAGGTCAGAAGCAAGTGGCGTGCATTGTCTCTGCCCACCCCGACGGGGAAAAGGTGCGAGTAATGTATTTATGTACGTCTATTAAAATATCAGAAAAACATGTGGCATGTTTCTGACGTTACAAGCTGCAGTGTCTACGCTGGACAGTTTTACCCCTGCGATGAGAAAGACACGGTTTGGCCAGATTTCTGACAGATTAAGTCAATTCTAGGATCCGCGCACATAATTATGACGAAGTGTAGCGGTTGGCATCTTTCCACTGTCAATTTATTATCGTCATTTTCCTCATTTCCATAATGTCCAAAATCAATTAACACATAATAGCTGAGCGGATCGAAGTGACTACTCGTGCGTCCGCGCGCCTCCGCTGGCATGGTCTGTGTTGCGCTTCACTATATGTGTGCCGCCCCCTAAAGCTTCTCCAAGTATGTCACGTTGTATAATTTGTAATCTCAATCGATAAACAGTGATGATGATGATGATGATGATGAGATAATGCACAGCGAAGACTATTAGGAGCATTCATCATCATCCTTAAACAGTCCACTGCTGGACTAGGCCTCTCCTTTGAAAGGAGGAATTGGGCTACTATACCTCGCTGGCCAAACGGGTTGGCATAGGGTTTGTATCAAGTTTTCCTTCTCTTACAGTGCTGTTCTCTGCATAATATGCTCCCTCTGTCGGCTCTTACGACACCCATGGGATGATATGGGGTGGTGAAATTCCGTATTCTTAATCCGTCACCACACGGACAGACAGCAATACGGACATATTGGGAGCAAGAAGCTGAAATTTGGCTTGTATTTTCCTTGGGGAACGGAGGGAAGCACTAAAAAAGGATTTAAAAAAATACCTCCCTAAGTCTAGTATTGATTAAAAAGTATTGTAAAAAAATTGTAACACTAGAAATTCGAGTATCAAATTACTAAGCCCGGTTCCTCGAAATCCTTACATTACACTCGCCGAAGTGACTTGCCCACGAAATTATAAAGGCTGCCCTTATCGAGTCCTTAATTATCGGAGCAATTAGACCTGAATTAGAAAGTTAAAGGTCAATTATAAAGGCAGCTTAATTATAAAATAAATAGCCTAAATTAATTTGTAACGAAGTTACACGTTTATACGGCTAAGGCCGTAATGAGCCGCTTCACTAATGATCATATAGGTGATCTTCAATAAGCATGTACAAACGCTATTCATTGAAAATGTAACCTTAGGATCCTTTTCACTGAATTGGATTTTACATGACTGTAAAATCCAATTCAGTAAAATATTTTACACGTGGAGTATCTTGCCTGTTCTGTTTGCTAAAGCATTATAGGTACAGGTCATATTTCAGGCGCGGCAGTTGCCTAAAAGATAGCAATTAGCTTTACTTTAAAACCAAATAGACAATTGATCGGTTACACGATCACAAATTTATACGTACACAAGAAAAGTCTCCAACAAATATCAATAAGAAAATCATAATTTGATGTAACTCGAAATTACCCAAGGAACAACTCGAACTTGTAACATCAGAACCTTTAATTGGACGGTGATAAGTCAAAATCGACTGTATTCACAAAGCGTAAAGGTTCTAAATAAATCATAAGTTTTAATGGCAGAAAGAACTCCTACCCGCGTATACCGTGGAACAAATAAAGTGGAATGAGAAACGAGCAAAGTTGTTGATGACGATACTTCGAGGCCGCCTATTTATTTGGCCACTTTGAATTTATAACGCGATTAATCAAGTCGGGATCATGTTAAATCTGACTAAGAATAGAAGTTTATTTCAGAGTACCTTTCCTTAAGTCGCAGCTGCACCGGCGCGGCGCTTGGGTTTTATGTTATTCCGTACCAAATGTAATAATAATCAGGCCGACTGAATATCGAAAAGTTTTGGTTCGGTCTACTATGGTTCAATCCTATAACTATAACTGCAATAAATCGGCACCTTTATAGCCCTACTTATATGTACTTAGGTATCGCGTCACGAATAAAATTAAGATATACGTTCCTCAGTTCTTAAATCGGGTATCTTTAACGTGAAATATCATTCATCTAAATTCTAAATAGTCACGAGAAAGCGACACACAATCATTGCAAAGCATATTTTCATCAATATCGTCAAAGCCAGTCCAAAGTTAAGATAACTGTGACAAACGGGTAGATTCACAGTGCACACTTTTGTAATTACCTTATTCAGATAACACTAGTATCAAACCGCAAATCGATTTTCAAATAATCGAATAGTTACTACGAATTAGAATCGTTCGATTTGCCGACGACAATAACATAATTCGTAGTGTTTGTAGAGTTCTATACCAATCTTAAACCGAATGTCTGCAACAATTACGCCTCTCCAACATACAATTTTAGGGCCTGTGCAAACCATGTTTTGTAAACGCGCCGTCGACGCGCGTTTTAGAAACGCGCGTTGACGGCACTTATTTATCCTACAAAGCAGTTTGTTGTCGTTTGTATCGATACAAACGCGCGGCAGCGGTGCGTCTGTATCACTACACAAGCGCGTCTGTATCGCTACAAACGACACGCGTTTCTAAAACACGCGCGCATCCTACAGAGCAGTTTGTTGTCGTTTGTATCGTGTGCAGTGATACAGACGCGCCGGTGCCGCGCGTTTGTATCGTGTCTGTATCGCTACACACGCGCGTCTGTATCGATTCAAACGTGTATTTGAATTTATACAGGTGTGAAAAGGTCTACAGACTGCGTCTGACTTGCGTGTGTATCGCGTCTGTATCGCTACAAACGCGCATCAACGGCGCGTTTAAAATACGTGATGGGCATAGGTCCTTAATCCAAAACTACAGTTGCAATGTTCATTATTTCCGTGCGTTCGTTTTTCCCCGGTCTCGGGGTGGTTTTGGACGTTTTATTGTAAGCTCTGGTGCAGGTATAGTGCAGGTATAGTGCATGTATAGTGCAGGTATAGTCAGGTGATGGTATATAGTGTCACGTACGTGGCACGCTCTCAGCACGCCCCGGCCGATTGGTAACTGCCATTTAAAATCTAAGGGCAGACTAGGAAATGTATGGTTGGGAATGAGCGAATTGTGTGCAGGGTTGTGGACTGTTTTGTTTGTTATATTGAGAGTAAAAATATAAACTAAGCTACGATAGACTAGTGAAGAGAATAACTGATTGCTGTGCAAAAGATTTCGGGTTCAAACCCGCGGTACATTCGGCCAACTTTTCAAAGTTTTTTTTATAGTATCACGCCTGTAACCCCGAAGGGTTAAGCAGAGTCTCTGGTAACCAGAGCCCGGAGTCTGGTAACCAGACTCCGTGCTGCTACTCAGTATTCGGAAAAACCCAGTAACACTTTTGCCCGACCCGGGAATCGAACCCGGGACCTCCGATCAGCAGTCGCATACGCTATCCACTGGACCACGGAGGAGTTTCAAAGTTATGTGCATATAAAATTCGCTTTCTAAACTGTGAAGATAAGCATCGCAAGGAAACCTGCATGTATGAGAGTTCTTCATAATGTCCTTGAATTACGTTTGAAGTCTGCAAAGTAATTTTGTTTAAAAAAAAATTCATGATATTGATGATATCATCGACTCATGTTATCATCCGCTATTACAAATGCAGACTTCTACCACGGAACTACGGCGCTTATATAGCTTTCTCTAAAGTCAATGAACTTTTAGCAGAAAAATATTATCAGAGTATTTCTTCCACTCGAATACTTAGTATTCAGTAAAAGCTGAACATCTACTTAAGCGTAGCGTACTTATCGAAGCATAAACAAGTACCTTATCAGGCTGAAGAGAAAAATAATTCAGACTTCAATATTATGGATTTGTAATATTATTAAGGCACAAGGATTTTTTTCGATACAATGATTTTTGTCGACTGAGACTTTTATCTGATTTTTAAGATGTACTTATTATTAGTACATTTTAGAAATGGTTCATAAGTTTTCATATAAATTATGGACGTTCACGCCGTCATGGCAAAACATGTTGATACACGCTCTAATAACAATTTATGCAAGGGATATATCCTATATATACTACACTTGTTTAAAGCAAATAAATGTATCTTTATCTTTATCATAATACCTACATATAACAATAACATCTCTGCCTACCCCTTCGGGGATACAGGCTCACGCCTGCCAGTCTATAAAAAAAAGAAGAAAAAAATACCTACATGTCATCATAATACAGCATTTCACAGTCCACTGTTGGACATCGCACTTCTCTAATTTTCGTCACTGTAGTATTGTGTGTCAAAAGAAGGATTTGGTCTACCATACCTCCCTGGCCAGACGGGTTGGTAGGTACAGGGTTGAGTCGAGACTTCCCAAACATACTATTTGCTTAGAGTACGTTGTAGTCAAAGTAGTCAAACTCTGTATTCTTAATTAATAAACACAAAGAGAGTATCACTTAGGTAATGAGATACCTACAAAAAAATAAGATTAAAAACTATAACCCAACTACGTAAAAAAGGGGGTCTAAAAAGAACGATACAAGAAATAGCTCATTCAGATATACCTAAATCCAGGAAAGTATAAGTATAGAAATGCTCAAGCTAGACCCGTGGTCGCGCCAATTGTATACCTAATGTGGGTGCCAGGAACACTTACCTGTAATAAACAAACACGGCAGGTAACTTCATGTACTACTAGTATACAAATAAAAATCGGTTCAGTAGTTTAGGCGCTACGGTGGAACATACATACATACATAGACTGCCAAAAACATTACCCTTCCTTTTGGCTTCGCCGTAGTCGGATAAAAAGCGTTTTATATTAGAACTATTATTTTTAAAGGAAAATAAATCTACGACTACAAAGACTCCTCTGTAGGTAAAATAACTTTCTTAAAGCTCTACATAATGGCGCGTAATAAATTATGAAAGTTTGACAAGTGAGTAGTTCGGCCGTCATTCCTTTGTCGCTAATCCCGAGCTCAGGCCGCCGGTCTTCCTGTATCGGGGATTAGGGTAAATAATTAAGCACCGTCGTAGTGACGGGATGTCATGCACGGGATTGAGAGTTGTTTTCGTAAGTTGTACGGTCTAGTGATTTATTGTTTTGGGGGATCATTATAACTTAAAAATGTTTCGGGAATATTGAATGTTTAGCTAAATGCAGTTATACACTGTAGTAGTATCTCTTTCATGAGTGTCATAATCTGACTACAGAGGTGATACCTACAGTTGTGAGAATGAGGATGAAACCAATCGCAAAATAGACGTATCGCCCCATTTCATCAATTACCGTGGAATAAACTGTGTTTGAATAAATACTTCTGTTGTGGTTTGTTGTGCTTGTTAAGCAACAAACAGATAACTATTTTCATTTGACTAATCGAAAAGACTCCATAGCTTCAGTAAACTTCAGACAGATTACTTATTATGCTTCAGTAATCTAAAAGACAAATACTCGCTCCCAAAGCAGTCATTATTTAAATTTAGTTGGACTAAATTTAAAAGTTTAATAACGCCGTTTAGATCGAATCGAAGCAATGGACCATTAAACTGCATTGAAAACGGGATTCTCTCCGAACAATGCGATCGGGGGGCGAGGAGTAACCGAAAGTCGAACTTCCCGGGACGTCCCGTTTCCCGCGGTAATTGCCACTTGTCCCGTGCGTCGCAGCACTAGTGTGACGTACGAGTCTCTTGTCTGTCGGTTCGTGTTGGACAGTTGCCGTAGCAGATTATTGTTGCTAAATGCTTTATGCGAATGCGGGTTGTAAAGTTATTTGATATTTATGGGTTATTGGTGTGTATGATGTTCTTTGTGGTTTATAAGAAGCTTAAAGGATTACTACCGTTCAATAAATATCCCTTTTATATCAGCGTTAGACAGACAAAAAGCCAGTTTATTTGAAATCTATATACCTACATTGTACAGATGAATGTCGTGAAAGCGGTTTAACGTGAATCTTCTGAAGGGTTAGGACCTAGTTGAGTATAAAACGCAGTGTGTTGTATTTTTGTTGCTTTTTTGTGAGCTTAATTTTTCATTGATGCACAAACCATTTAAAATTCAAGAAATATAAACAGCTGCTTTATTTGGGCGCTATTTTATATTACTTACGTTTATGGCTAAGATAATGAAAATAAGCCTTGGATACGGATATTTCTGGTTACTAATACACGTAAACCCGGACCGAAACAATTACTTCATTATATTAAGTATATTTTCAACAAGTAAAAAATTACGTTTAACATGCAACATTCGCACCGTGAAGTACTCCTTGTGTACGTGTGGGGTATATACACAAATCGATTTCCATGTCAGCTTTTTCGTGCACCCTTCCAACTGTGACAATGTAACTAAATTGGGCTGTGAAATAAGCAACATTATCAGTAACAGTTATAACTATTATACTTTTATATAACTGATTAGTTGCTTTATCATATAGCTATGAATGAGCGCTTGTCGAAATTTTTTCTTTCTTCAAAAATGGGGCGGTTCTCATTTCGACGACTTCATTTATTTAGTTCGGAAACAAACCGCACGGGACCTAGAAATAAGTATCTTTCAACTTCTTCTTTGTAGTAAACTCCTGAAACATAGCCAACGAAATGAGTATCGAATACTACCTTTCTGCTTACCCCTCGAAGGATATATAGACAGAATACGTGGTATTAACCTGACACTGGCATCCAAATGTTCGACAGTATACATCTCAAAGCAGTACATCACAAACAGATGCATAATACAAGCGCCAGTCACCCGCAATGGTATATTGTTACCAAACGTCGGTTGCAAACTAATTATTATTAAAATGTACACTAACTATTGTTGATCTAATAGTACATACACACATCAACAAAGTCTAGGGATATTTTATATTTCATCAAATATCTAAAAATCTATGAAGAATTTTCTGATACAGTAAATAGAAGAATCATAGATTATTTTAAGGTCTTTAATAAAAATAAAAAACATTTCGTGTTTTTTTTTGTTTTAAATAAAAAAATTAATTTTTTTAATCATCATGGAAAATTAGTATGATAACAACAAACATTTCTTCTTAAAAAACTATTAATTTTAATAAAAATGGAAAAAATCTTGTAAAATCTAATCATTAATAATCAGTGTTGCCACCTCTTACATTGATTACACATCGACATCGATTGTTAATACTTAAAATTAAATTGTCAATGTCTTGCTGCGGTATGAGGTCCCATGTCCTTTGCAAGTGTTCGTAAAGTTGTTGTTCAGTCGTCAAATTTGGTGGAAAATCTCTCAAAGCTTTTCGTTGTAACATGTCCCAGGCATGCTCGATAGGATTTAAGTCGGGCGACTGTGCAGGCCAATCCAAAACTTGAATATCGTGCTCTCGGAGAGCGGTCGATACCAGCCGCGCCGTATGGCAAGGAGCATTATCGTGCATGAGTAGAAATTCATGGCCTATTTGAGTTCTGTGTGGGACAATAACGGGCTCTACTACCTCCTCGTGGTATTTTTGTGCAGTCATGCTGCCTTGGATCCAAACGAGTTGGGTTCGTCCGCCAAGACGAATTCCTGCCCACACCATGATTGTCCCGCCTTGGTATGGGTGGACCTCCTGAGGGTGCCGTAGACGGCTAACTCTCCCTGGAGCTCTCCAAACGCGTGTTCTTCGTGAATCCGGGTGAAACCCAAACCGGGACTCATCGGTGAACAGCACCAAAGACCATTGTTCGTCACTCCATGGTAAATGCTCCCGAGCCCACGAAAGCCGCCGACCGCGATTGCCACGTCGCAATGCTGGAACACGCAATGGTCTTCGAGCATGAAGATCAACTTCATGTAACCTTCTTCGCACGGTTTGGTCGCTTACCAGCAGCTGGTGGTCCTCCTGGAGCCTTTGCACTAGTTGCAGCGCTGTGATATTGGGTTGTCTTCTGGCGGTCATTTGGAGAAATCGATCCTGTCTCTGCGTAGTAACACGATATCTACCTGTGTGCTGTTCGGCCACATCTCCAGTACTGCGATAACGTGACCACAACCTTGATATCACATTTTGACTGGTATGTAGGGCCTCAGCAACGACGCGTTGAATTGCACCATTTTCTAACATGCCCACGGCTCGTAACATTTCATCTCGACTCAAATGACGACGTGACATGACTTTTAAAGTTCGTACGTCACGTTAAATTAAAAAAGAAAAACAATTAAAAACCCTTTTCATTAATAATTATAATAAAACAGTTTTAACTTTCTTTAATGTAACGAATTACTAGCAAATTTGCCGCCATATTTTGTTTATTATTTTGTTTTTTTTCTTTCCATGTTCAAATTTTGAAAATAGAATAAAAGAGGTTTTAATCTGTATATAAACTTTTTGTGGAAACTAACAAGGTTCTAAACTATAAACTCGTAAATAATTTAGGATTAAGATATCCCTAGACTTTGTTGATGTGTGTACATACATACATAATGCTCACGCCTTTTTCCAGGGTAGGCAGGTACCACAGAACGCCTCTTGCTTTTATCTTTACAAACCTCACGCGCTTCCTCTATACTCATTAAACTTTTCATACAAGCTCGCCGGTTTCAGGTGCATCGGACTTTGCCGTTTCTTAGGAGGTCCCCAATTTGGTTGACGAATGTGATGTAATAGTGTAAAATACGTAAAACAGAGATACAGAGAGCGGACGAAATATGTTCAAGAAAAAAAAAACACGCATCAAAATTTTTTTAACGGTATTGTCAGCTTTCTGTATATACTTTCGTGTTATTCCAAGGCCAAGCTATGATCAAAGAAATATACTATCTCAATAATTCTTAGTAAGGAACCCCCTGTTACCCGAAGGGGTAGACAGGGGTGTAATATTACACCCACATTTCGCCATGACTTCTTAGGTCCCACGTAATAGTGGGCGAGCCAATTGCCGTACCGGGACAATTACCAGACTCCGTGCTGCTACTGAGAATTCGGAAAAACCTAGTAACACTTTGCCCAACCCAGGAATCGAACCCGAGACCTCCCAATCCCACGCGCACTTTTATGCCGCGAGACCAACGAGGCAGTCTTATAAACCTTGCAGATACCAACCGAACCTTAAATATGCGCACCATAGCCTGAAAGCCTGAATTAGTACTCACTTATCTCTATGTATGAACTGGTTTTTCTTTGCCTTTCTTATTGTATGTTGTCTTTTTTGTTTTACTATATGCACATGTTTTACGTTGCAATTTAGATTTAACTTCACTATAAACTGTATACTTTTAATAACTTAGAAATTGTAACTTGTTTTGTGCAAAAGAAAAAAAAAACGAAAGGATTCACTCAAATAGGCCTAAAGTTCAGTAAAAGATTAAACCATTACAACGTTGAATAACCGTGATTTGTCACAGTGAAATAAACTCTACCTATCACTATTGTTGAAATTAAATTCACAATATATTATAGGTAAACTCATACAAATACAATGACTGATGGTTTTGACTGCGACCCCATCCGTTTCACCGTCGCCATGACAGATGTCGCCCCTTGAGTTTTTCATACGACACATTTTTGTCTCCATAAACATGGGAATGTTAAAAAATAGGGAGCCTCCTCGACGTGGATAGAAAGAGATAGCATTTTGCCTTTATCTTTTGATATGATTTTTATACAAAACCAAACGATTTTTTTTATGTGGTTGTGTTATTTAGTAATTTTACGACCTAAAAGCTTCATCAGGGGTATGAAAATATAAGACTTTAATTTACACTAACAAAGGAATGCGCAATTAAATTTCTGTCAAAATAGTCATTTCATAATTTAAACAGTTTGCATATTCTTCCTTTTTTGAAAATAAATCGTTAATAAACCTCGACAATTCATAGAAAATTTAAATGCCTCATTACGGAGCCTCGATGTTCAGTTACAAGTAAATATTCAAGTGTGGACGCACCTTATGGTTTATTTACACTATCGATTCAGTGACCTGTCCTAGTCGACAAGTACTCATTACTAATGAATTTAGTTATTATGTATGTATGTGGTGTGTTCACACGGATACAGCTAATATACTTTTGTATACTTTTGGGTTTCGGCGAATTTGGTTTGAAAACTGATTAGCATAATTAAGGATGTGTTGGACCACCACCTGTATTGGTATTGCGGTCCGAATTACGAGTGCTAATGTGCTAGTTAGAACATACCTTTATAATTGTCTCGGGGAAAGAGGGGCATATCATGCCATCACGCTTTTTCACTGGAAAAATCGGTAGTGTTTATGTCACTTATTGAACAATAGTTGTTTTTTGATTAATTTCATATATCTTAACAAACAAATAGTTAAGCGGCGTCTCTTCATTTAGCACGCAGTTGTAGGTTCGATTCCCAAACGAGACAAAAGTTTGTGTTGTCCCCTATTTGTTGTTGTAAGGCTGTTTGTGTACTTTATTTCCATTAATTAAATGTTTGAAAACTAATAAGATTTATTTTCGAGCGGGAATTGATCCAAAATTAAATCGGTCTTTACTCTGGACTTGGAGCGTTGTCCGTGTGGTGACGGATTAAGAATACGAAATGTCACCACCCCATGTCATCCCATGGGTGTCTTAAGAGCCGACAGAGGGACCATTCTATGCAGAAAACAGCACTGTAAGAGAAGGAAAACTTGAAAAAAACCCTATACCAACCCGTTTGGCCAGCGTGGTATAGTAGGCCAATTCCTCCTTTCAAAGGAGAGGCTTAGTCCAGCAGTGGACTGTAAAGGGCTGATGATGATGATGATGATACTCTGGAGATTTGTGGGACAAAAAAGTAGTGTATTAAATTACTGTACTTAGACTAAATAAAAGCATGGACACATGTAACTTCGTCGTTTCAATCTTTATATAAATCTCAAAGGGATCGCAGCGATATATTCATGAGAATACAGCTAAAATTAAATGTCACCTACACTCCCATTGGTCATGCAATAGTAATGCCTTCGCAAACTAGACGCATATAACACACATGTCTTTGAAATTGTAAGTTTATGTAGCGTTTATTTATCTGTGTGAGCAGTCCATTTTGTTGTCCTTACATTTTTACTATAATAAATTTGAAGGACTAAGTTTAGGTATGGATGGATGTTTGTTACTCTTACAGGCAAAAACTACTGAACGAATATTGATGAAGTACATACATACATACGCCTATATCCCCGAAGAGGAAGGCAGAGGTATATTGCTACATCCACTTTTCGCCAGATTTATTTTAGTCCCACGTAATAGGGGGCGAGCCTATTGCCGTACCGGGCACATTACCAGACTCCGTGCTGCTACTGAGAATTTCCTAACAGAAAAACCCAATAACACTTTTGCCCTACCCAGGAATCGAACCCGAGACCTCCCAATCCCACGCGCACATTTATGCCTTATTTATTGATGAAGTTTTGAAGTAATATAGCTAATACTTATAACTGATGGTGATACGATATGATTTTAAGGTTTGATTCATAGAAATGCGGCAAAGCCGCGGCAGTCAACATTTTATACGTTTTCGGTGCAATCGGCAAATGAAACTGTGGCCCTGTAAGAATCGAAGTTCAACGAATTTTCTTTCAATCTTATGTAGGTACATAATTAAACTATACCAAATCTTTCATAACCATAAATAGCACGATGTTCTAAAAAGGTATACAAAGCTTTCGCTTCATGTAGAAATAATGTAAATCGGACATATCATCTTCTTTAGCGTTATCCCTGTTTCAATCTGGGGTCCGCTTACTAGTCTAGCCGGATTTGGGTGAATATTAGCTTTTCCACAGAGCGACTGCCTGTCTGACCTCCGGAACCCGAAGGGATAGCGATATTCCATGGTTTAGACTAGCGTCAGTTTCTTTAGAAGGTAGGTACTGACGCCCTGTAACGACTGTCAAAGATCTTCATGACAACCGGGACCGACGGCTTAACGTGCTCTCCGAGGCACGGGACAATACGCACATAACTCCGAAAAGTCCTTGGTGCGTGCCGTGGATTCGAACCCGATACCCTCTGCATGGCAGTCTGTTGGTATCTCCACTAGGCTATTGCTGCCTTCACAAAGTTACGCTTATGATCGTCAAATTAAAAAATAATTGCTTAACGATTCTACATTTACTGCCACGTTCGCAAAGCAGCGTTGGCTTCGCCATAGTCGAGTAAAAAGTATAATAGACTTCTGTCTATCCCTAGAAACATAGCATGCATCAATCGATGTCCTCCATCATGTAAAACGTTTTAAATTTAATCGTATAACCGATAACACGTCTACTCCGTCTTTAATATAACGTCATTTATTTTGTTAAACACTCGAGGTGACAGGACGTCGATACAGCGGCTTGCTTGTCGCAGGTTCTAAGAAAAATGTCCTTTAGCATGAGGAAAGGGCTGAGAGGCGATAAGGGAATGAAGAAAAGGGAAACCCGTCAACAAAACTACCTCGTAAGCCCTCCGTTTTAACGTGGACAATGGCCGTCCTTGTCATTTATCTTTCGGTTTTGTCTCTGTTTATTTTGTTTTGTGTGTGTTCTTTTAATATGAGTAGTGGATGCTTGTGTTATAAAGGACTCGTGCAGACGATGTTTCTATAGAAGAGAGAAAGAATGATCCTTTTGTTGTTATTACTACTATTATACGCTCGACTTCTCCCGTATAGTAGATTTGGCCCGAGGGCCGCGTTGCTGTCAGTTAGTGCCATATAGCATATTTAGTGTTATGTAAATATTAGCTAAATGACTGCCAAATTTAATCAAAATAGGTAAGTACGTTCTTTTAAACGTGAAAGAGAAACATACATCCATCCATCGTTACAAACTTTTACTTTTATAAAAGTAGTGTGTTTAAACATTAAAACGATCAAGTTTTCCATTATTAGTATCTCTATATTTTGGGCAAGGTTCTCTCCAAGTCTATTATTATAGCATTTGTATTTAAAAAGTTTAGAAGTACTAAATACCACTGTAGTAAAATTCGCAATACCAGCAATCTACCTAAAGTAAAATCGGAATAAAAGCGAAATCGAAGCGAATATCTTCAGCGAGGAATAAATCAAAGCGCCTGCCATTAAAACAAGAGCAATAAATAGTAAGAACGCAAGATGCTAACATAATTCCTCAAGGAGAATTCAGTCACGTCCCTTTACCCGTTCAGTTCACTCGTTTTTATGTCAGCACGCGTATTGAAAGTTGTAAAATTTAAAGTCAAAGCAATAAAACCACGGTTTACAGTCCTAAATCCAAATCATAAATATTTTCATAAACATGGGAGGAATTTTAATTTAGCCGATGAAGGGAAATTGGAAGGGAAATCAGAGTTTTTGGAACCGTAAGCTAAATTATGAAATTCCGAAGACCCTTGACATAATTCTGCTTCTTCGTTTGTTTCTTAGAGTGGTTTAGCCAAAGAAATATAACCTTTCCAACCTCTCTGGGTTTAGCTGCACCTCAACGAGCAATGGACTTCGGAACGATTGAAAACGTATTATTTATAGAATATGTGAATTACCTAAATCTGAAATTTGTATTTTTCTGTGTAACGATAGTATTATACATTTTAAAAGACACAGAATATCGTATAGGTAGTAAAATTACCTAAAATATTTTCACGAGAAACCTACCGTAACATATTTTCATAAACTGAATCTTCACGGCCGATATTCTCAAATCATAAATCATCTCATATCAATATATTTCATAAGCTATAACCGTATTTTTGCCATCAACCGAGGACGTAATATAGGGGATGGTAATCTTCATCCCCTTTAAGATTACAGTAATTTAGATAACATTATGAGTCAGATAGTATCCGTAATGTATACGAAAGTTAAGCCATTCTGTCATTTTGCACAAATTTATATTTTGCCGGCAACTGCTAATGGCTAGTTGTGTTAATAGAAAATCGACCATAAATTTGTTTTTATATATCTTTTTATGAGTTTTGGTAAAGTTGCTGTTGCTTGTATTTGTGGGATGTGTTTTTGTTAAAGGTTAAACGTTTTAACTGTGGATATAGTGGTTGGTAGAGCATGAAAACAAGTAGGTTTTCCTTATTTAAGTAGCTCTTATGAAATATAGTGGCTGGTAGCTGGTTCACTTTGTCTTAGGTTTCAAACTTCTCAGATACTCCGAGATTGTTTTAGACCTCAGATAAATGAGGTAAAAGGGCCGGTACCTAAACAACCGTACCGTACGTATAGGAATAGTTCGTATAGGAATAGTTCGCAATTTATTACAATGAAGCTAAAGTAGTCGTAGCACTCATAGCATGATTTAGCTTGCTGTGTTGGTAATAGGTCGGTAAAGTTAAGCAACGCTTGCACATCTCGCTAATTGGATGAGCAACCTTGAGAGGAATTTACATCAGAGCGCTACTGTGCTTCGGATGACAAGTAAATCTATCGGCTCCGGTTCCTATATTCCGAGATCCCAGGGCCGCCAGACCTTACTTATTTTCTTAGAAACGAAATGTATAGAATAATGTAGTGTTAGTATCTGCTATGAGTGTACGCATACTTGCTAGCTTGTATCGTGGGCCAATTTTTACTAATGAGGTGCTAAAGGTCCACGGGAACAATTTCCATACATTTTCTTAATGCGCCCCCTAGTGGTCTCAACCAATAGCTAGTTATTTTGGTAAAAATTACCGCCGCCGAAATGAGTGCGACAGTATTATTTATAAAATTTTAATAATATTTTCTAAAACATACATAAAAATCAGCACTGAGAATTTAAGAAAAGTTAGTACTATTTTTACCTAATTTTAGCACCTCGTACCTAAAAATTGGCTCACGATCCAAGTTAACAAGTATGTGTACACTCATGACACATACTAACAATACATTATTCTATTCATTTCGTTTGTGAATAAATAAGTAGGGTCTGGCGGGCCTGGGATCTTAGACTATTATCTCAGGACTATAATAGTTAGTCCATGTCAGATGCCTTTGGACGGTCTGAAAACTCACACAAAAAAAAACCACAGAAACGGCTTAAGGCATCGGTCTTAATCGCATTCAAATACTTTATCAAATGATAGAAGGCATACTGCGTTCATTATTGAAAAAGGATCACTTTTTACATTATATTGCGCAGCGTATGTCTTTGGTTAACAGCTTACCATCAGTCATATTCTATTAAAAAGATCATATTTTATTAAAAAGATACATAAGCTTGTTTGTAAACTCATATTGACTTGCCGGCATTCGTTCTAACGGTTATAAAACATCCTCGTGACATGTATTAAGCTCATAAAAGCGTTTCCAAATCACCCTCAATAAGCTTTTCATCCGCACTTTATCCAGTTATGTATTTATCGGATAAATAAAGCTTGTCACAGTATAATCATATTTGTACACTTGAAGTACGGTGGGTCTTATGGTGACGATGGATGCTCATGTTGCCAGTATCTAAGACTGATCAATCAAAGTGTACTTTTTGGAAATGGGGAACATTTTAATACATTTATTTCTGAGGTTATTCATACTAGCCCTAATTCTTCATCATCATCATACATATATCCATGCGCAGTCCACTTTAGGACACATGCCTATCAATTTGTGTCACTATCAATGTGTGAGTATTCGGAAAAACCCAGTAGGTAACACTTTTGCCCAACTCGGGAATCGAACCCGGGACCTCCGATCAGCAGTCGCATACGCTATCCACTGGACCACGGAGGCAGTCGTATACGCTATCAACTGGACCACGGAGGAAATTATAAGTAGCTATGAGGATTTGACCTGCATGTCTAACCACTTTGGTTGTAAGACTTAGTATGAGGTTTAATGTCGATTTTTCATTCCCAGTGGTCAATAGTAGTCGTTTTGCCAGTAGGTACGTCTTAACTTATTCCTAAAGCGACAGAATTAAAACTACAGCTCTTAAACCCGTTGAATGCCAGTTCCTCACAAGCTGCACTTCGGAGCAATATGCTTGCAAAATTGATAGTGTGCGACTCGCGTAATAAATGTTCCATCACTGAGTGTAATGCATGCACTGCGATGGAAGACGCCTGTCTCATACACCCGTCGACGATGGTTGATGGCTCAGTTCGGGGCCATTTATCAAAAGATAAACTAACATGTTTGACTGGAAGGTTTTAAGAGACAATATACGTATGATAAAATGAAGGCTCGCCGCGTCCTGTCTGTATGCGATAAACTTAAAAGTTAAGAGCGAATTTTGTACGGTTTTCATTAACAGTTAGTGTGATTCTTGAGGAAGGTTTAGGGTATTATTCACGTTTCCCAAGACGTGGGCAAACTCTAGTATTTCATAAATTTGATGTTAGTATCTAACTCAGAGATGTTGTGAAAATACGATGGAAGTCGTGGAATACGCAGTTTAGGTAAATGAGAATCTTATCATTGCAAGTGCCTGTTCTAGATCGATAAGCCGACTATACTTAGATCTTGGGTGACGAAAGATTGACCAAGCAGTTATACAAGGCAAGTGTGATTGGGACAGGACGAAGGGTAAGACCTAGGCGGACGTTCTCTGATCAGATTAGAGACATCCTAAAAACAGGACAGGTTAGAAGTACCCTGAACGGAACGCATACATGAGGAATCTGATGAGAGTGAATGAAGCAAGAGAGATATGTCAGGATCGTTGCAAATGGCGTTCCGTAGTCTCTGCCTACCCCTCCGGGAAACAGGCGTGAGTCTATGTATGTATGTACTTAGATCTTTGTTTTTTTCTTTGTTGTAAAATATTTGTCGATAAATCAGTTTATACTATAAACTATAAATTATGTGGCTTTGGTAACAAATCGTTAAGTAATATTGTTCAGCCATAGATGCCGCTTATAAACTAAAAGTCTAACCAAATATATGGTGCACTAAACTTCATAGAGTATCATAAATAACTTTTTATTTTTATAATCGACTGACAGTGCCATACGTCAGTTTTATGTATTATTTTCCACTTTGTATTAGTTTAGTATTCCTCCCACCTGCAGATTTACACATTTGCGCACCTGGAGTCAAATCTATATATAAGTTGGATATTATGACTATCATTGTAGAAGATTCCGAGGAAATTCAATGTTCACAATGCGACCAGCTCAGAAGAACGTTCACACTGATTGGTTTATCTGCTGTGCTACCTATGATCTTCTTTGCCGCGCTACTCTTGATAACAGTCACTTCAAGACTTGAAGCCCACGTAGAAAATACCACCAGCCTAGTTGTGGAGTTCGTCTTTGGGTTACTATATGTCCAGCTATTTGTAGCCACTTCAATATTGATCATAAGCTTCTTGAAGCGAAGACATCCAACGCTTAAATACCACTACTGGTATTTCTACTTCCACATCGCTATCATGGGCTTATTTCTATGCTCTTGCTTCATCATGACAGCGGTAAACGAATCATATATAACTTCAGGATTTGTATGTGTCTGTGGTGTTATATACTTCTACATTCTATATAGTTTTATGGACCGAAACAAGAATACGTGGACAAGTTTAAGGCGCGCTTATTGAGATGATTCGAAAATGCCTTTGAGGAGTTAATGAATGGCGCTCTGGTCTTAAAATTGTTTGCGAATTTAAGGAAGTTTAAGTGAGTTTAGGTGGCTTTTCGGTAAGTCTGATAAGTCGGGGATTCGGTTATAATTGTGTTTAGGTGTAAGTTGGTAAGTTGTGTGTTGGAGTCACGTTGGCTAGGCGTTTGGTTATCGCTAACGACTCTTCTGGTATACTCGAGAGAGTAAGTAATTTCGATAAAATTGGTGACAATTATTTGTGCTTGAACTTTGTTTGTTGTAGTAATCAAGTTGAATAAATAATTGATTTGATCTGATATTTTATTCTTCCTACGCTAATATTACTCTCACCGCTATAGAGATTATATAGGTTTTCTCGATTCGCTACTTGTGCGAGCTGAACGACAAGCTGACAACGTGTATTTACTTTTACTAAAATAATTTATACATCTAAAGACACCTAGTAGAGAGACTAACACATTTATAGATTTTAGAATACAGAACGTGTGATTATTAAAAAAGTGAGAACAATCACATAAAATAATTGGATTCCATGTAGCATTCAAAACAATTATCAATAAAACTGAATCTAGAATTTGCGATGCCAGAAGTCAGAGAAAGTTCTGTTAGCGTATGAAATACTAAATAGTTTTCGAATCAAATTCTAGAGCTATTCTATAGGAAATAAACTTTGTTTGAAATAACACCTAAGGTAGCTAACCACTCTAATATACCTTTGCTTATCAGCTTAAGTATATACTTGGTATTATTTTATAAAAGATAAAGTTGGTAATTCTCTAAAAGGCAATTTACACGATTCATGAAAATGGAGGATCTTATTTTTAGAACTCTCCAATTTTGTGTTCAGTTCTTGTATTACGTAACGTTATACGGGCTGGGTCTGTGGGCTGGTTACTTTGAGTTGCAAACCGTCCCTGCATAATCCCCCTGATAAAACTGGACTTGTAGATACATATGTCAAATGTCGACCAAAAGTGCTCATTCAACCAGAATGCCGCCTCCATCGTACCTACTTGAAGATAAAAACCTAGTTTTATTTTCATTTATCATTTCATTTAGTACAAAGAATTATGAAAAATACGAGACATGAATCTACATATTAACGATGTAATTATAATATTCGTGTCGAGAGTTCCTCTGGGGTAATTTGGCCGTTTGTCGGGCGTCCCCGTTCCTGAGGTTCGGGAGGGTACATCATAATCGGATTTACGTCTCAGAACCTCACATAAACTTTACGAATTTGCATAAACTTAACTATCGCTCCAACCTTTCGTGTCGAGTTTGTTGGTGGCGCCAATTACAGGCATCATTGGGTTTTAGCACTCCTCCAGTGTGACGGACGGACGGTAAGTTCTGTCGTCTTTATTTGTGGTCAGTGGACGGCAATCTTGTGAGCTATAATAGTGCTGAGGAGAAGTGGGGTGTGAAGGTCAGGAGATTATATTGATGTCTTCAGTGTTATATGGATATGAATTAGTATCTATGCTGCTGTTTCAGTCGCGCAATAATTTAAAAGAAAATTATGAATTATTTATTAAAAATATGTGCCGTGTGGTTGACGGCATAGAATACAAGTGTCACCACCCCCTATCTTCCCGTGGGTGTCGTAAGAGGCGACTAAGGGATAACACGATGCAAATACCATCTTTGCTTAGAGACGGAAAACTCGACATCAAACCCTATACGACTGCCTCGTTGGTCTCGCGGCATAAATGTGCGCGTGGGATCGGGAGGTCCCGGGTTCGATTCCTGGGTCGGGCAGTGTTATTGGGTTTTTCTGTCACGAAATTCTCAGTAGCAGCACGGAGTCTGGAAATGTGCCCGGTACGGCAATAGGCTCGCCCCTTATTACGTGGGACTAAAGTATATCTGGCGAAAAGTGGGTGTAGAAGTACACCTCTGCCTACCCCTTCGGGGGTAAAAGGCGTGACGATATGTATGTATGTATGTATTAAATCAAACAGAAATAGGTGAAATAAACATAGCTGTGTTTTTTTTGTAGCTATGGTCACACAATAAACCAGTCATCACATGACCACGGCTAAAGTAATCCACACCGAAACCAGGGGTCCAAAGGGCAATGGTAAAGGGATCTCAGATTTTCGTTTAAAAAAATAACTCAATTGTGATCCGTCACATAAATATAAGTCAGTAAACAAATCGCGAAAGTTTGAAGGTATCCACTTACACATGATACAGCACAGCGTTAAGACACCAGCGCATTAATTCACTCAATTCCGTAGCCACCGAGGCTCATATAACCACTTCCTTCAACTCGCTGAAACTTATTCCCACTACAGCAAAACACTGGCGGAGACTTTATAAAAAACGCGGCACCAGATAATAAAACTCGTAACTTTCAAAGAGTGCTTACTCAAAGAACAAATTGGGATAACTTTTTAACCTTTTCTCATCAAATTATGTTTCGCCAGGGCGGTTTTCCAGCGATATTTTTTACGAGTACTGGCTCTGAATTTTGAAGTGTAAACGGAACGATAGGGTGGTTCGTCAGAAATATTGCCGCGTAATGAAGGTAAATACGACGTAACGATTTATGAAATCTGTGCGGGTCAAGTTTTGGAGCGGCCGATAACGTTTTACGCGCCCTTTGTGCCCTCAGAGCTGTTCTGTATTTGCCGAATTTGTACCGCGATAAGTATGAAAGGAGCTCGTCCTTTGTTTCTTTTGGTGTATGGTAAGTTGGCATTTGATGGGTGTGGCTGTGTAAGGTTTCCTTTTAATGTGTGTCGGAAATTTTGCCATTTTGGGCAGATTCACGTGTCTGGATTATTTTCGTACTATTTCCTCAATGACATTAATTGAAATGGTTTCCTTTTAGCTCTTATCGTGAAATGGAATCAATGAAAGGTACACGCAAAATACCCATTATTTGGCGACTGGAGAATTAGGCTTAGAATTTTCATCGATTGAATTCCACATCTATTTTCTGAACGACCAATGCGCATTTGTAAGTGATGACATGTTTATCATAAGACATACGATTACCAATGTGGTGGTACTTGTATCACTACTGGTAATGTGTGATAGATGGATGCAAACTCGAAAGTGACACGAGGGCCTCACAGTAAGCACTCAGCGAATGATATACGAGCCTTCAATGTATTACGTACATACATATTAACATGAAAGCACCTCCTTAATGGATTCACCAGATCTTAGATCGGAAATTTAAATGTGGTGGTATTTACATTTAACATGTAAATGTATATAACGTTATTAAATATATAGTGAAAACGCGAATGTGAATACCCTGAATGTAATTTGAATTGAAATATCCAATGAGACAAACTTCTGCTGCTGGTTTGACTAAAGTGTAAGAATTGAGATTAAGATTAGTGTAAGTGTAAGCTTGCCTAGCTATTGCTGCCTCTTAGGCCCTTCTCTGACGAAGCGACTCTCAAGCGATTTGTGTTTCGTACACGTATCCTACGCGACGCTTGTGAGTAGCCGCCATACATATTCAGCTAGTTACGCACACGACGAGACGCGTCGACAACGCATTTGATATCAGTCGCACGCTACCGTCTTGCTGGTCGCACGCTACCCGAGTCGTATAGGTATGCGTTGCATTACAAAATGGCGGCGGAACAATCTTTTAATATTATTTTTGTCCAGGAGGTGGAAAATTATCCATGTTTGTATAGTTTAAGCTGCAGAGTACGTAAGAAAAGATGTTACAGAAAGACGTGGATGTCAGTAATAATATTTTTTACTTACAGGTAGTATACATTAAATTTATACACAATAATTAGATTGCCAAAGAAGCGAAGCATATGGGGTTATTAGATAGTTGGCAAGATAATTTCTCAGATTTTGTGGTGATGAAAGCGGGGATTTGATGAAAGTCTCATTTGCGTAGCACAGTGTGCGGAAACGAGTAGCATACCAGTAGACGATCATGGTTTGCATCTCAGTCCCGTAGCATTTGAATAGCTTCGTGAGAGAATGGCCTAACCGTTTAGTCAATACTGTTCTACTGTTCTCTCTTTTCAAATCCACAGCGCGCTCCACGTGTAAGCTTAAAGCTGCGTATCCATTATAGGCTCCTGGCGCGCGCGCCATGAACGCCCGCGCCGAGAGCGCGTTCACGGAACGCGCTCCGAATATTTAAATGATATCAACTCCGCGCGCCATGGCGCGCGCGGCAGCTGTTCCAGTGTTCGGTCGTTCAACATGCAGGCCCGTCGTGCACGAGCAGCAGCTACGTTTGTGTTTATGTTCACAGTATTATACAGAAGAAAAAACATAAACGTAAAGTGCGTTGGTGGATGAAAGAGTTGTTTCACAACTTATTTCCCTCCAAGCGTCTTCTCTGAGCGGCAACTTTGATTATCCATCGCTCAGAACGTAACGAACACACTAAATAATATCACGGCCGTCTCAACTGGCGCGCGCACCACAATTGAGTTGCCTTTGATGAGCGGTAAAAAACCGAGTCTAGATGGAACGGGGCGCTCCATGTTCGAGCGTTCCAACAAACACATTGGCGCGCGCTCCAAAATGGTAACAATTTCGCGCGGCCGGCCGGAACGCGCGCCAATGTTCGTCCTTTTGGAGCGCGAAGTCGATACGCGGCTTAACATTCTCTGAATTTGTTCCGATCTCAATAGCGCCATATTAATATACCTACATCAGTTTTGTATATCACTTTTTTTATAGACTCACGCCTGTATCCCCGAAGGGGTAGGCAGAGGTGTAGACAGACTCCGTGCTGCTACTGAGAATTTCCTAACGGAAAAACCCAATAACACTTTTCCCGACCCGGGAATCGAACCCGAGACCTCCCAATCCCACGCGCACATTTATGCCGCGAGACAAACAGTCTGATTGAGTTTTGTCTGCGTATTCAAATGAGTATGTTAAATGTGAAAGCATGTTATTGCTTCTTATCTTAAAGTACCAGTAATTTTGTTGTTTGGTCGAGGTAAAGCTACATGAGATACATTAGCGTTCGATGGGTTAGCGATATATCAAATACATAAAAAAGCTTTCAGAGACCATCGGCTCGCGCTTTTAGCAATTAGTTTTCAGCCATTATTGCTATTGGAAATATTTTCATTATGGAATTTGATTAACTAAGATGTACTTTCTCATATTATCTGTCCAAGTCAAACCAGACCTTACGCTGTGTGTCCACTAAAGGCAGCATGGGTCGAGTGATTTCCTCGACCTGCGGCAGCGATTGGCTCGTGCCTCCCGTCGCTGTGTCTTAGGCTGAGGCACCATCTCCTTCTACGCTGCCGCGGGTTGAGGCAACAGATCGACCAGATACTGCCTCAGTCTAGTGGGTGCATACTACCCGTAAGTGCGGTACTTACATCACAAAAAGTCGGTAAACATGTACTGTCTGAATCTATTCCGGTACATCGCATTACTTAGAGCAAGTGCGATTACTAAGCATACCTATATCTCACAGAAAATCGACATCAAGTAACGGTACCTAAACTGTTGCGTTTCGTTCGGTGAGTGAGAGTTCCGGAGGCCCTATCCCCTATTCCATCTCCCTCATCCCACTCCTCATCCTATCCCCATTCCCAATCCCAAGCGGCAACAACGCACTTCCATCCGTCTGCTGGTTTGCCGCCTATTAACATAAATAAAAAAAATATTTTTGACCAATAATCGCAACAGTGCCATGCACTTACGTGGCCGCTACACATGCGATAAATATATGATTTAACTCCATTTCTAACAATATCTTATTCTTGTGATATAGTTTTACATTTATTATATTTTTCATTTTATTTCGTTCCAGGTACGTTGGTAGAACAATATGAAACAGAGTCACAATATTAAATGCATGGGATCATTAGCGCTGCATGGTGGTAAGTTTAAAAAGTAGAGGTCAAAATCTGAGTCGAAAATAACGGTCAAAGTTATGGATGGTAGACACTAGAATAATTATATAATATTTACTATATAAATAATAATTTAACTTGTTCTTCCCCACGGTTTCACCCACGCTACTTTTAATGCCACCCGCAATTTTGAATTGTTTAGTATCGCTTGCCACGTGGATCGGAAGAACGTTAAAAGCCGTCGATGGTAGCCGTCAGGAAGATCTTTGACAGTCTGTATAAAGTCACTAGTCTTGAATATACTGACACTAGTTTAAGCGATTGAATGTCGCCATTCCTTTGTGTTGTGGGGATCCGACAGGAAAAGCTAATATTCTGTCATATCTGTTCTGACCAATGATATTATAAGTTGTAATGATATTGGGTTTTGGACTGGCAGACGGACCTCTGGATAACGCTAAAATGATGAATACGATGACTTATAGACAAAAACTTATAGCCAGAAATGATGCACTTGCGTTACCCCAACAAAATAAATCAACTTACCCTTCCATATTATCATCCTCTTAGCGTTACCCCAGTTACGGTATAACACAACCTTAAGTCAGCTTACTAGTCTAACCGTTTGACTGAACTGCTTTTCCACAGAGCGACTGCTTTTCTGACCTCCGCAATCCAAGGTAAAGCGATTTCCATTCCATATATCTACCATTTCATACCTACCCTGTGACAGTGGACAGTAAAATAGTTTTACACGAGTAACATCGGTAGTGAATATTCATCGAGCATCGGCACAGTACCACGATAATTGCGTTAACGAATGTAGTAACTTCGTTATGAAGCGCCGCTCATAACTGTTAGCATGTGTGTGCTGTGTGAATAAGTTTTAAAATATCTCAGGTAGGCAAAATTACATTTTACGTACCTGGATATTCATGGAAAGTACGAAGAAGATGCACTCATCTGTCATTTTAATTTTAGCTTACGTTTTACCAAACTCTTCTATAAATTCATGATCTAATACTAATATATAAAGCTGAAGAGTTTGTTTGTTTGTGTGTTTGTTTGTTTGGTTGAACGCACTAATCTCAGGAACTACCGGTCCGATTTGAAAAGTTATTTCAGTGTTAGATAGGTAATTTATCGAGGAAGGCTATAGCCTTCCATAATAAGGCTATATAACATCACGCTGTGAGCCACGGGAGCGGAGCAGTAGCCTTAAATAACGCGGGTGTAACCGCGGGCATCATCCAGTACCTACTTTTATAAAACTCACTGTTTATATAATATGTTCATATACACTAAATGAGCCTTCGGTTACACCCGCGCGTTATTAATGGACACTGGTCCGCTCCGGTCGCTCACACCATGATGTTATATAGCCTATAGCTATTAGCTGTCCTTGATAAATGGGCTACCCGACACAAAAGGAATTATTAAAATTGGATCAGTAGTTCCTGAGATTTGCGAGTTCAACCAAACAATCAAACTACAGCTTTATTATATTAGTATAAATATTAAAAAATAATAATATTATAATAATAATATTCTACCACATACACACATCACCATCTAGTCCCAAACTAAGCAGAGCTTGTACTATGGGTACTAGATAATAAATAAACATACATAATTTTTTTTTGGTAAATACAGATGAAGTCTCCTTTTCATCCTGTCTGTTAGTATAAACACGATAGACTCAAAAACTACCGAACCGATTTTTGTACGGCTTTAAACAAAAGGTTGATTCCTGTTGAAGGTTTAGGTGCATTATTCACGCGGAAGGAGCAGCGGACGATATCTTGTTCCACATATTAATTATACTTTCATTGCAAATTATCAAGAGCATAATAATTATTGAAGCTCCATCTGTATTGGGGTTATACTGGCAGTTTCGAGAACATGCCGCCGATGTTTCAGAAACGTGCAGTGAATAAAATGTATAAAGTTTTAATTGTGAGATAGATTGCTGCAACTGTGTGGAGAATTTCTGCACTAGGTCAAATCAATCATAAAACTTCGATATGTAGTACCTTATTGTGTACCTGGGCTTTAGAGAGTATGTGCGGAGAAGTATGAGGAAGATAAGTGGTGAGCTAGAAAGCAGCGTACAATACATACGTGTAGCTCTCATTGCGGCTTGCCGGTCGACAAAGTAAAGCACCAATTGTATAGGACGCCACTTGGATGGGTGACTCCGTGTGGCATACATCAGAGCAGTACCGTGCTTAGGAGGGCACATTATCTATCGGTCTCAGTTCTTATTTCAAGACAAGAATAGTTAGGCCATGTCGGAGGCCTTTGAGTGATCAAAAAAATCCGACACCAGAGTTGCTACACATTCACGCGAGAAAAGGAAACCTACTTCTAGCCTCACTCAGTTGAAGTTATGTACTATACGGGTTATAAAAAGATCCTTAACGAAAACTGAAACCCCATATTGTATTTTGTATAGCGCGCATTTTTATAGCGGCTTGAAAAAAGTGAATACTTAAAAAAAAAGTCGCTTCCCAGGTTTTATTTTTGCTTAGTATGACTTGGCATGATGTCCAAAACGACTAGACTTCGGCTTGGTGATGGGTCTTGTGACACCCTGTATATATATTAGTACGTAGCAGAGGTAGGCCTCCGCAAGGTGGACGGACGATCTTGTTGTGGTCTCGGGTAGCGGATGGATGCGGGTGGCTCAGAATCGGTCTGTGTGGAGAGCCTTGGGGGAGGCCTATGTCCAGCAGTGGACGTCCTTCGACTGATATGATGATGATGATGATATATATTACACCTCTGCCTACCCCTTCAGGGATACAGGCGTGAGTCTATAAATAAATAAAAAGAATGGACTTTCGCTCAGAAGCCTCGTTTTGTTTCCACTGGAAACGCATCCTATCCATTCCGTTGATTCTCCCATTTTCCCTTACATAGCACAACTAGAGCAATAAGTGGAGCCCTTAACCCATAGCAATTACCTGTCTGAAACGTGAATCGAACCTCGATACACGCTCTGAATGGCGTATAGACACTCCATTTGTCAGTAACTTAATTCCTTCGAATTGAACCGAGATTCCCGTCTTCCCGTACGATCGGTTTTAAATTGGGAAGCTATGCGTTATTTTCAATGGGCCGTAAATGAGTTATAATGTATTTAGACGAACTAAAATTTATTCATGCGTGTTTATTTATGAACCTAGGGTTATAATAAGACCACTATTGAGTATTTACTATTGTTTAAATGTGTGTTCACTACTCAGTTGAATATTCGATACCTACTTCGTTTCATCTATATGTATCTTATCTTATACTATATATAAAGCTGAAGAGTTTGTTTGTTTGAATGCGCTAATCTCAGGAACTACTGGTCCGATTTGAAAAAATCTTTCAGTGTTAGATAGCCCATTTATCGAGAAAGGCTGTAGGCTATATAACATCACGCTATCAGCGACGGGAGCGGAGCAGAAAGCCTTAAATAACGCGTGTGTAACCGCAGGCATCCTCTAGTATACTATAAAATGCAGTCTCCCTTTTATCCTGTATGAATGTGAAAAACTCAGAAACATTTTTGCTCGGTTTTCACCTAAAGATAATGTGATATCTGAGGAAGGTTTTTAAAGGTTGTATAATTCACGCAGGCGTAGCTTCGGTGGAGTCTAGTTCTAGTAAATAATAAGTTCGGTATTCATCGTAACATTCCTTCATAATTCAATCGAAATAACATTTTTAGGCAATAAATGTCTCCTTTATCACCTAAATTAACCATTCGACCATTATTACTCCGAACATTAACTGCCTAATTTGTTCTTCGGTCTGTAATAACGGTCGAAATTAGCCCAAAAAATTAGGCCTAAAATGACTAAGAAAACTCGTAACGTTTTTATAAGGAAATAATTTGGCGATAGTCATTATGAATGTTGCTCACGCGCGCCAAACGACCGGCCGTCGACGCTAGATGGCGTTTTGACCAATTAACTTGCCGCATTGTAAAAACGTGGGTAGACTGAAATATTTGTTGTTTCGTACGTCCCAATAATGGAGGATATTAAGGTGTGGGCTAATGATGATGGTGATAAGATAAGGGTGGAAAGGTGGAGTGTTTTTAACCGTTGAAGCCGTAAAAGGGTGATAAAGCTTTTGTCAGAGTCCTTTGTGTGTTTGTTTAAGTATTGTGTGTGAAAGTAACGAAAAAACCGTAGGCGGCAAATTCTTATATAAATGAAAATTGATACCTACTTATTTGTTTATTTTTCACCAACAATTGTTACACTCATAACTTAAACAAATATGAGAAAAGCACAGACTAAATACTTAAGTATATTTCCGATTAAGTAAGATAAGCAGCATGCAAAAATATATATAGCTATGTATTACCCACTTTGTACAGAAATTATTGCTAGAAATTAACATCGTTTTTTTGTTTAACCTATGTTGTCCCACCGCTGGGTAAATGTCTCCCTTACACTCTTCCAAGCATCCCTATCTTCTGCCAAATTGGGCCAGTTTTTGTCAAAATTGTCTAGATCGTCACGCCATCGTTTTTGGGGTCTGCCTCTGTTCCGCCGCCCGCGCCCGTCGAACGGCATTTTGCCCGCCGAGTGCAAAATGCCGTTTTGCGATCACTGACAGGTATTGCTAATGTGGGACGGCAGACTGTCAACCTAAAATGGGATTGGGCGGGCCACGTGATCCGGATGCGTCTTACGGCCATTTTCAATATTGAATAAAAAAACTATAGATAGGTTTGTAGATTTTAGATTCGTGTTTGACATATTTTGTATGGAGCTTATGTCAAAAACGAATCTAAAATCTGCAGATCTATCTATATTTCGAATATTGAATTCCGTAGTTAGCCGATGGGCAAAGATCGTCACGCAATGGGTGCTGCAAGAAATTAACATCTATTTCACATTATTAGTAAAGATACCAATGGATAGTATAATAGTTCATTATTATATCTTATTATCTCCATAAATCTTTCTCGCCACCTGTTAGAAATAAATGCGACCCCATCAATTTATCTTCGATTATGAAAAATAAACTATCTCTAAGACTTGTACAATACTTATTGTGAAAGTTGGACAGTTGAACAAAGTGCTTATTGTAACAGATCCTTGTGAGTAAACTGTATCAAGTTAGTTCGAACGCTGCTGGCTTCTCTGTTTTAGATTTTTTTATATTATTTACTTTTTAGATACAGCGGCGATAGCCCAGTGGTGTATGTAACGGACTGCCGAGACGATGGTCTCGGGTGCGATCCCCAGGTACCCCGGGCACACACCTTTGACTTTTCGAAGTTATGTTAATTATCCCTCGCTAAGTAATGTGCCCGGTAGATTAAAATAGCCTCGCCCCCTATTACATTGGGACTGAAACATAAATGGCGAAGTGTGAGTGTGTAATGTATTACCTCCCGGAGGGGTAGGCAGAGGTGTACCTCTGCCTACCCCTCCGGGGGATAAGGCGTGAAGTTATGTTATCCGTCTGTAAATTTTGTTTATCAAGATTACTACCTGACCCTTAGCCTTATTTACCTATGGCTAGTGCTCTGCAACAGTGGCTTATAGCACGGTAATAATATCTAACAGTATTGTAACTCCATACAAACGCACGAAACTCGAGTTATACCTACGCGCCTCGAGCAGAGTACCCATTAGACTGTGCGGACTGTGCCAAGAGTACCCACAGCCGCGATCGTGCCGCAGCTCGCATGCGGCGCGTCTGGTAGGTATATAACTCACGAAGGCGGCCGAGTTACAATACTGTTAGATTATATTACCGTGCTTATAGTGTGGTGTTATATATCCATATATCATCCATAAAAAGCTATAGACTTTCTCAATAAAGAGGCTATCCGACACAGAAATATATTTTCAAATTGAACTAGTAAGTAGATCTTGCGTTTTCGCGTTCAGTCAGACAAACAAATTCTTCAGCTTTATAACAGTATAAATAAAGTTAACGATAGGACGAGGATGACGAAAAGTAAAGAGTTCATTTCTTTTCAAATGTATTATGTTTGATCCAATTCAGGATGACCGAAGAATAGCTGACCAGTCTGTAGGTACTCGTCGTTACATCGCTCATCTCATTGTTGTTGTTTTTCGTGTGAGTGTGTGGCCAACTCTAGTGTCCAAGTATTCAGACCGCCCGAAGGACTCTGACATGGCCTAACGATTCTAATCCTGAGACAAGAACCGGGACCGACAGCTTTACGTGCCCTGCGAAGCACGGTAGCGCTCAGATGTAAATGCCACACGCGGTCACCCATCCTAGTGGCGGCCTGTGCAAGCGTTGCTCAATTTTGCCTATCTGTTACGAACGACAAGCCAAGTCTCGCTATGAGCGTTACATCGCTCATACGCTAATACGCTCATCTCATCTTCATTACAAACGCAACCTAACGCCAGTATTTTCGCACTTAGCACAGAAGAAAATTAAGTAAATGTCAGATTGTCTGCTATAATTAAGCGGTTAATAGCATTACGTTAAGCTGCGTAGAAACGGAAAATAATTTCGTGAAACAAGACTATGGCCATTGTTATTTTTGTCTCTGACGTCTAATTGCTTTACCAATAGCTACATTTTTTCTTTGTGAACATTGTTTCAGTGTTAAAATTCTCCGAAAATGGATATTAAATATGGTTAGTGCGGCAATTGTACTTTAACACTTCATAACGAAGAATTTTTGTAATCTATGGTTATAGTCCACCACGCTGGCCAGATGTTGGTTCGCAGACTTGACTTTTGAGAATATTATGAAGAACCCTCAGTCATGCAGAAATGCCCTCGATTTTCCTTCACCATTTAGCAAGCGATAATTCAATTAACACGCGCTTAACTTCGAAAAGTCAGTGGTGCGCGCCCAGGACTCAAACCTGAAACTCGGTAGCAATCTGAGTTGGTCTTCCACCTTTTTGTAGATTAGAAGAAAGAAAGAAAGTAAATTTAGTTTTGCAGAATACTTTACTCGTAACAGTCTTAAAAGCACTTACAGGTAGTAGAGCCTTGCTGATTTCAGCATGAATGGGCCGGCTCGACCGGGGAAGTACTACCCTCTCACAGAAAATCGACGTAAAGTAACAGTACTTACACTGTTGCGTTTCGTTCAGTGAGTGAGAGTGCCGGAGGTCCTATCCCCTATTCCTTCTCCCTCATCCTATCCCTTTTCCCGACCCCAAGGGGTGGCAACGCACTTATGACTCCTGTGATGTTGCTTATGTCTATGGGCGGCGGTAATTGCTTACCATCAGGCGATCCGTCTGCTAGTTTGCAGCCTATTACTATAAACAAAGCAACATTTATTACGCGCGGATCATATATGGAACTAACGACATCACTGTATAAAACGCCTTCCATTAAAATCTACTATTCTTATAAAACCAATGTATAAAAGTACCTCAAAACACACCCGTTTCCCAAGTAAGCACATATTACAGGTGTCCGCGTCACAGAAGACATTTAGATAAAATCCGGATCTTCGTGGAGATAAAAATTACACGCTACCCAATGGTATTGCCGAATTAGGGATATAAGGATTCCTTTAGACTTATATGAATGGTCTTTTTAAGATTATCATGGGCTTTTTTCTTTAGGGAAAGGACCAGATTCTTTTTTTGCGTATTCATGAAGTTTACCGTGTAATGGGGGCGGTAGATTGTGAAGATTAGGCCCCTAACTTTTTGATATTCCCGGTTTATTCAGCGGAAAATTTCGCTGGCGGTTGTGTTTGTAATTTTGTGAGTATGAGATTGTATCAAACTTAATGTGCTTGAAATGTGGCTGTTGTGTGTTATAGTAGGCAACAAAGTTAGAAAGGAGATTAGCAAGTCAAAATTGTAGAATTTAAGAATATTTTAGTACGTAACGCTTGTGTTATGCAAAAGTTAGAAGTTTTCTTGAACGACCAGTGTTTTTGGCCGGTGCTCGAGAACTGACCATCTTACAAATCCTTTTTTTTAAAGACAACTCCCGCATTATGACTAAATCTTGTGTCGCGGGGGACTTTACAAACATACAGCTAACGGACACAATGAACACCCAGACTCGAAACAACAATTTTTGAATCATACAAAGTGTTGTCTCGTGTGGGGATCGAACCCTTCGACGCAGTGTCAAGCGGTGAGGCGGCCGCTTAAACCACTACACCTACGCCAACCGTGCAGTAAATAGCTATAAAACAAAAAATACAATTTAATCGTAGCCTATTTATTTTTATACAAGCTAGGATTCCAGCCGCTTGTCCACGCGACATACATACATACATACATATCGTCACGCCTTTTATCCCCGAAGGGATAGGCAGAGGTGTATTTCTACACCCACTTTTCGCCAGATATACTTTAGTCCCACGTAATAAGGGGCGAGCCTATTGCCGTACCGGGCACATTTCCAGACTCCGTGCTGCTACTGAGAATTTCGTGACAGAAAAACCCAATAACACTGCCCGACCCAGGAATCGAACCCGGGACCTCCCGATCCCACGCGCACATTTATGCCGCGAGATCAACGAGGCAGTCGTATAGGGTTTGATGTCGAGTTTTCCGTCTCTACGCAAAGATGGTATTTGCATCGTGTTATCCTTTAGTCGCCTCTTACGACACCCACGGGAAGATAGGGGGTGGTGTCACTTGTATTCTATGCCGTCAGCCACACGGCTAATTATTCTTCAGGAATTGTTCTTGGTTCAATCAGTAGTCATTATACGCTGATCCCCACAAATTCTCGAACGTCCTAGTTCCTAAGCATCTACATGAGAAGTAATCAAATATACTAGTAATATATGCTGGAAGCGACTTGAATAACAACGATGCGATCTACTTTCGAGTCTCCAATCCTTTGAGCCGGTGAATACCAATGTATTGAGCTGGGTCTGCTCCATTTAGAATTAGTACACGTATTTGAGTAAATATTGCCTTCAGTCTTCGTCTGTTAGGATCGGACGCGGGCAGTATATCTTCATTTGCTCGGAGGTCATCACGAACTTTATATTAGATAGTAAATAGTTTATAGTAAATTTAACGGTAGTGATAGTCTGACTGCACGGTTAGTGGTTTAAGCCAGTCATATACGTAGTAATGCCTTGCTGGTTTCAGCATGAATGGGCCGGCTCGACCGGGGAAGTACTACCGTCTCACAGAAAATTGACGTAAAGTAACAGTACCTAAACTGTTTTGCGTTTCGTTCGGTGAGTGAGAGTGCCGGAGGCCCCATCCCCTATTTCTTCTCCCTCCATCCCACTCCTCCTTCTATCCCTTTTCCCAACCCCAAGGGGCGGCAACGAACTTGTGACTCTTGTGGTGTTGCTTATGTCCATGGGCGGCGGTAATTGCTTACCATCAGGCGATGCGTCAGCTCGTTTGCCGACTATTACTATAAGAAAAAAAAGCCGTCACCTCGCCACTTAACACTACGCCGAGTGTTGTGGGTTGGATTCCCACACGAGACAACACTTTGTGTGATTCATAAATTGTTGTTTCGAGTCTGGGTGTTCATTGTGTCCGTTAGTTGCATGTTTGTAAAGTCCCCCGCGTCACAGGATTTATTTCTAGTGCGGGAGTTGAATTTAAGAAGAAAGTAAAAAAGAAAAGAGGGGATACCAACAGATTGGTACGCAGAGCTCCAAATCTCGAAAATTGCTGCACCGATTTTGACGAGACCGTCTCTAGCAGATGCTAGCGATAAGTATGAAAGGAGCTCGTCCTTTATGTTTCTTTTGGTGTATGGTAAGTTGGTATTTGATGGGTATGTAGCTGTGTAAGGTTTCCTTTTTATGTGTGCCGGAAATTTTGCCATTTTGGGCAGATTCACGTGTCTGGATTATTTTCGTACTATTTCCTCAATGACATTAATTGAAATGGTTTCCTTTTAGCTCTTATCGTGAAATGGATCAATGAAAGGTACGCGCAAAATACCTATAATTTGGCGACAGGAGAATATAGGCTTAGAATTTTCATCGAATGAATTCCACATCTATTTTCTGAACGACCAATGCGTTTTTGTAAGTAATATACTTGTTTATTATAAGACAGTACGATTACCAATGTGCTCGTACTTGTATCACTACTGGTAATGTGTGATAGATGGATGCAAACTCGAAAGTGACACGAGGGCCTCACAGTAAGCACTCAGCGAATGATATACGAGCCTTCAATGTATTACGTACATACATATTAACATGAAAGCACCTCTTAATGGATTCACCAGATCTTAGATTGGGTATTTAAATGTGCTGGTATTTACATTTAACATGTAGATGTATATAACGTTATTAAATATATAGTGAAAACTCGAATGTGATTACCCTGAATGTAATTTGAATTGAAATATCTAATGAGACAAACTTCTGCAGCTGGATTGATTAAAGCTAGGCAAGCTATATCTGCCTCTTAGGCCCTTCTCTCACGAAGCGACTCCCAAGCGATTTGTGTTTCGTACGCGTATCCTACGCGTCGCTTGTCAGTAGCCGCCATACATATTCAGCTAGTTACGCACACGACGAGACGCGTCGATGACGCGTTTGCTATCAGTCGCACGCTACCGTCTTGCTGGTCGCACGCTACCCGAGTCTATACGCGTTGCATTACAAACTGACGGCGGAACAAACTTTTAATATTAATTTTGTCCAGGAGGTGGCAAATTATCCATTTGTATAGTTTAAGCTGCAGAGTAGGTACGTAAGAAAAGATGTTACAGAAAGACGTGGATGTCATTAACAATATTTTTATACATTAAATTTATACACAATAATTAGATTGCCAAAGAAGCGAAGCATATGGGGTTATTAGATACGAGTAGTTGGCAAGATAATTTCTCAGATTTTGTGGTGATGAAAGCGGGGATTGTGGTGATGAAAGTCTCATTTGCGTAGCACCGTGTGCGGAAACGAGTAGCATACCAGTAGACGATCATGGTTTGCATCTCAGTCCCGTAGCATTTGAATAGCTTCGTGGAGAAGGGCCTAACCCTTTAGTCAATACTGTTCTACTGTTCTCTCTTTTCAAATCCACAGCGCGCTCCACGTATAAGCTTAACATTATCTGAATTTGTTCCGATCTCAATAGCGCCATATTAATATACCTACATCAGTTTTGTATAACACTTTTTTTTATAGACAACGCCTGAATCCCCGAAGGGGTAGGCAGAGGTGTAATATTACACCCACACTTCGCCATGAATTTTTAAATCCCACGTAATAGGGGGCGAGCCTAATTCCGTTACCGGGCACAACACTAGACTCCGTGCTGCTACTGAGAATTCGGAAAAACCCACACTTTTGACCGACCAGGGAATCAAACCCGGGACCTCCGATCAGCAGTCGCATACGCTATGCACTGGACCACTGAGGCAGTCCTTTTTGTATATCACGAGAATAAAAAAATAGTTCCAGTTGTAATGCGGCGATGGCACAGTGGTTAAAATAGTCGTTTTATCTCTAAGCACTGTGCTGAGTGTCTCTTTATGTGCTCCATCTTTTAAAGTTTCAATTTCGATATTCTTTGTCTCAGTTGATTAAATGCTTATAATACCTGTGATACATTATATATTCCTTTGGTATTATCATAAAGAAATTATATGCAACCTTCGCGTTTAGTATTAGAATGTATTGCAAATCTTCTTATTCTTCATTTCGCACATAGCTTTGTACAAACAAAATAGCACTCTATTACGTAAATACATGATTCATAACTAAACAGACGTTTTGGAAATAAATTTGAATTTCAGACACTCTGTATATTTTGTATGAAAATATTCAGCGAACTCACATTCTGATCAATATCAGTAGTCTACATCTACATCTACACTTAATATTATAAAGAGGAAAAATTTGTATTTTTGTTTGTTTGTTGGTAATGGATAAACTCAAAAACGAATGGACCGATTTAAAAAATTCTTTCACCATTAGAAAGCTACATTATCGGCGAGTAACATAGGCTATATTTTATTTTACAAAAATTGGGGTCCGTAAGATATTGGGGTTTTTCGGGTACGCGAAGTAGTTCCCTCAGGACGCGGGTGAAACCGCAAGAAACGGCTAGTCTGTAATAAATTCATACAAATTCCCCACTGAGTTTTGTCTGCGTATACAAATGAGTATGTTAAATGTAAAAGCATGTTATTGCTTTTTATCTTAAATCACGAGTAATTTAGTTGTTTGGTCGAGGTAAAGCTACATGAGATACATTAGCTTTCGATGGGTTAGCGATATATCAAATACATAAAAAAGCTTTCAGGCACTATCGGCTCGCGCTTTTAGCAATTAGTTTCGAGCCGCTATCGCTTTTGGAAATATTTTCTTTATGGAATTTGATTAACTAATATGTACTTTCTCATATTATCTGTCCATGTCAAACCAGACCTTACGCTGTGTGTGCACTAAAGGCAGCATGGGTCGAGTGTCTGCCTCGACCTGCGGCAGCGTGTGGCTCGTGCCTCATGTAGCTGTGTCTTAGGCTGAGACACCATCTTCCTTCTGCGCTGCCGCGGGTTGAGGCAACAGGTCGACCAGATACTGCCTCAGTCTAGTGGGTGCATACTACCCATAAGTGCGGTACTTACATCACAAAAAGTCGGAAAACATATGTAGGTACTGTCTGAATGTATTCCGGTACATCGCATCACTTAGAGCAAGTGCGATTACTAAGCATATATCTCACAGAAAATCGACGTCAAGTAACGGTACCTAAACTGTTGCGTTTCGTTCGGTGAGTGAGAGAGCCGGAGGCCCTATCCCCTATCCCTTCTGCCTCATCCCATTCCTCATCCTATCCCCATTCCCAACCCCAAGGGGCGGCAACGCACTTGTGACTCCTGTGGTGTTGCTTGTGTCCATGGGCGGCGGTAATTGCTTACCATCAGGCAATCCGTCTGCTCGTTTGCCGCCTATTACCATAAAAAAAAATTATTTTAGATATGTAATCGCAACAGTACAATGCACTTACGTGGCCGCTACACATGCGTTAAATATATGATATAACTCCATTTCTAACAATATCTTATTCTTGTGATTTAGTGTTACATTTATTATAATTTTCATTTTATTTTGTTCCAGGTACGTTGGTATAACAGTATGAAACAGTCACAATATTAAATCCATGGGATGATTAGTGCTGTATGGTGGTAAGTTTAAAAAGTAGAGGTCAAAATCTGAGTCGAAAATAACGGTCAAAATTATGGATGGTAGACGCTAGAATAATTATGTAATATTTACTATATAAATAATAATTTAACTTGTTCTTCCTCACGGTTTCACCCACGCTACTTTTAATGCCACCCACAACTTTAAATGGTTAATTATCGTTTGCCACGTGGATCGGCAGCACGTTAAAAGCCGTCGATGGTAGCCGTCAGAAAGATCTTTGACAGTCTGTATAAAGTCACTAGTCTGGAATATACTGACACTAGTTTAAGCGATTGAATATCGCCATCCCTTTGAGTTGTGGGGATCCGACAGGAAAAGCTAATATTCTGTCATATCTGGTCTGACCAATGATATTATAAGTTGTAATGATATTGGGTTTTGGACTGGCAGACGGACCTCTGGATAATGCTAAAATTATGAATACTATGATTACTTTCAGCCTTATAGACAACAACTTGTAGCCAGAAATGATGCACTTGCGTTACCCAACAAAATAAATCGACTTACCCTTCCATATTATCATCCTCTTAACGTTACCCCAGTTACGGTATAACACAACCTTAAGTCAGCTTTTCCACAGAGCGACTGATTTTCTGACCTCCGCAATCCAAGTTAAAGCCATTTCCATTCCATATATCTATCATTTCATAACCACCCTTTCATACCTACCCTTTGACAGTGGACAATAAAATAGTTTTACACGAGTAACATCGGTAATGAATATTCATCGAGCATCGGCAGAGTACCACGATAATTGCGTTAACGAATGTAGTAAATTCGTTATGAAGCGCCGCTCATAACTGCGAGCATGTGTGTGCTGTGTGAATAAGTTTTAAAATATCTCAGGTGGGCAAAAGTACATTTTACGTACCTGGATATTCATGGAAAGTACGAAGAAGATGCACTCATCTGTCACTTTAATTTTAGCTTACGTTTTACCAAACTAAGTATTCTATAAATTCATGATAGAAATAAATAAATAAATAAATGATCTAATACTAATATATAAAGCTGAAAGAGTTTGTTTGTTTGTGTGTTTGTTTGTTTGGTTGAACGCACTAATCTCAGGAACTAGAATCTACGGTCCGATTTGAACATTTATTTCTGTGTTAGATAGGTCATTTATCGAGGAATGCAATTGGCTATATAACATCACGCTGTGAGCCACGGGAGCGGATAGTCGCCTTAAATAACGCGGGTGTAACCGCGGGCATCATCCAGTACTTTTATAATATAATATGTTCATATACACCAAATGAGCCTTCGGTTACACCCGTGCGTTATTAATGGACACAGGTCCGCTCCGGTCGCTCATACCATGATGTTATATAGCTTATAGCTGTCCTTGATAAATGGCCTACCCGACACAAAAGGAATTATTAAAATTGGATCAGTAGTTCCTGAGATTTGCGAGTTCAACCAAACAATCAAACTACAGCTTTATTATATTAGTATAAATATTAAAAGATAATAATCTATATATTAAAAGAATTTGTGTTTTATAATACGAGTCGGCCAGCCCGTTCTACCCAACCGATTCGCATGATTTTTTTTTAAATGAAAGCTCTTGCTACATAAATTTGTCATCAAGCATTAGAAATTACCTAACTTGCACATTCATCAAGTTATATGCAAAAACAATTTTCACCCATACATTTTTTTACGTTTTCGTAGCCGTAGTCAATGACTTTCTGCTTCTATATATCTGGTTCTCATTGAGGTAGGCGTTTCGTTATAGACCTAAAACACGCGCTGAAAAGAGTTCTTTCATTTGATGGTATGCTCATTTAAATTGGGTAAGATTGAAGGAAGATAGGCGTGGACATTCAACTTATTTTTCAATATTTTCCTATAAATTTCTTAATATTCCATTGCTTTCTGTTCCATTGGACGGTTCTTAATTCAAAAATATTTTTATGGCATCTAATAAGATCCTTGCGGTAACTGCCAGGAAAATAAAAGTTATGCCTCCTTAAGGTGACCTTGCCTTACTTTCATACGGGTGTGAGTGTGGTGGTGTGTAAAATATACGCGATGTTGGTCAAATTATCACTATAGTGAATTTTCGCTGATGGCAGGTAATATTCCCCGAATGTTACCAGTTAACCCTTAATGTTGGGTGAACTGATTTTTCGTGTTTTAAATTACGGACTTTCTTCGGGCATCTTATTTTCTTTTTATGTGGAACATAATACAGCGGTTCATAGTACTATTGTCATATAATTATATTATTACAAGTGATAGTTATGAAATAAATTGTAGTTTTGGTAAGAATAGGAGTTTTGAGAGAAAAGGTACTTTTGACAGCACCGGCGGTTTTGGTAGAAATGATAGTTTTGAAAAAATGGTAGATTTGATAGTGTTAGTACGAATAGTAGTTTTGAAAGGAATAGTATTTTCGTTAGGAATAGTAGTTTTGGTAGAAATAGTATTTTTGGCATATATTGTAGTTTTGGTAACAATGTTAGTTACGTTGCTACCAAAACTACCATTCTTACCAAAACTACAATTTCGACCAGAACTATAAACGTCATTATTATATTTCTAAATTATGATGGATTAATCACACCCATACACAAAACAAAATAAATCGTGCTTCTCACAGACATATTTAGCTGGATAACAGAAATAAAACCTATTTTCTTACTTATAGAAAAAGTTGTTTTTCTATATTTTTAATTTTGATAGTAAAATATTGACAGATACATAAAAACAAAAGTGAAGTTAGCGTAAGTTAGTTAGGTACTTAACTTTCTGATTTAATAGCGTATTTTTTGTGAGTAGTTGTGTTTTCAATTATAATGATGGTTCTTGATAGGAAATTGAAAAATGCGCAGAGAAAGTTTGAACAAAGAATCTTGGTTAATGACCAATTGCAGTTGGAGATTTGGTACTGGATGGTCCTCCTACTGCTAAAATAATACGGGTGGTAACGGGTTTAGATTTGAATAATTCTACCATCAACAATTTTATTTTCAAGTATAGGATATTTTCAAGTGATTTCCATTCTTGGTGGCGGTAATTGCTTATTCCACGCAATTTCTTATTGTTTATATAAAAGTGAGAATAAACATTATGAAATTCGTTTGGCCACTGTTGATAACATAGTCAATAAGTAGGTATATAGTAACTTCATTGTTGGGGACGAAGCATATGGCCAGACCATTACAAATGCAACAGATTACAAACGTGTGATGGGTGCCAATGGATAGTACGGCATGCTGAACTTCAGAGTGTAAATGAGCTATATCCCGAGTGTCAATTCAGAGTTCACCTGGAAAACAGTAATACGATTACTGACTATGGTACTGGCGAAATTGCTCATAACTTGCTATTTTCTGGGCACCTGGAAAGAATGGTAGGGCAGCACAGTAATATTGAAGAACTTTCTTTCGTCAATGTTCAGTTATACATATTATATAATTATATCTCTATTGCGTGGCAAACCATTCAGTAATGCCAAGGTGGAAATTTCACGATACCTAAGGTGCAACGCAAAGCCAATGTTGTGAGAAAAGAAGTTTTGTGATATATTATATTTTTGGTAAGAATATCATCTTTTTACTTATTATATAAGGCTACAATGTACTCATCATACCTATATGTAAGAGCTTTTTTATAATATTAAAATATGCTGTGGAGCAGCACGGGTCCTCTAGTATAATAATAATAATATTCTACTACATACACACATCACCATCTAGTCCCAAATAAAGCAGAGCTTGTACTATGGGTACTTACTAGATAATGAAAAAACATACAAACATACATATATACTTTTTTTTGTAAATACAGATGAAGTCTCCTTTTCATTCTGTCTGTTAGTATAAACATGATAGACTCAAAAACTAACGAACCGATTTTTGTACGGCTTTCACCAAAAGGTTGATTCCTGTTGAAGGTTTAGGAGCATTATTCACGCGGAAGGAGCAGCGGACGATATCTTGTTCCACATATTAATTATACTTTCATTGCAAATTATCAAGAGCATAATAATTATTGAAGCTCCAACTGTATTGGGACTTAGTGGCAGTTTCGACAACATGCCGCCAATGTTTCAGAAACGTGCAGTGAATAAAACGTATAAACTTTTAATTGTGAGATAGATTGCTGCAACTGTGTGGAGAATTTCTGCACTAGATCAAATCAATCGTTAAACTTCGATATGTAGTACCTTATTGGGTGTACCTGGGCTTTAAAGAGTATGTGCGGAGAAGTATGAGGAAGATGAGTGGTGAGCTAGAAAGCAGCGTACAATACATACGTGTAGCTGTCATAGCGGCTTGCCGGTCGACGAAGTTAAGCACCACTTGCACAGGACGCCACTTGGATGGGTGACTCCGTGTGGCATACATCAGAGCAGTACCGTGCTTAGGAGGGCACATTGTCATGTCGGAGGCCTTTGAGTGATCAAAAAAATCCGACACCAGAGTTGCTACACATTCACACGAGAAAAGGAAACCTACTTCTAGCCTCACTCAGTTTAAGTTATGTACCTACTATATAAAGACTCTAAAAAGACCCTTAACGAAAACTGAAATCCCATGTTGTACCAATCAGTACGAACATTTTTTACTGCGGCACCATACCTGGGAAATTACTGGTTCAGGAAATATTGAGGCTCAAAGTAAGTATGGAAATTTTCTAATTAGGTACAAAATCGATGCATTTACCCCGCCAATATGTTCTTTAGATACCCTATAACCCCATGGCTAAGTAGGTATTTCGAGCATTGCACGCGCGCGCTTTTAATTGCGGTTTAAAAAATGTGAAAACTCAAAAAAAAATTCGTTTCCCAGGTATTCTTTTTGGTTAGTATGACTTGGCATGATGTCCACAACGAGTAGACTTCGGCTTGGTGATGGTTCTTGTGACACCCTGTATATATTAGTACGTAGCAGAGGTAGGCCTCCCGAAAGGTGGACGAACGATCTTGTTGGGGTCGCGGGCAGCGGATGGATGTGGGTGGCTCAGGATCGGTCTGTGTGGAGAACCTTGGGGGAGGCCTATGTCCAGCAGTGGACGTCTTTCGGCTGATATGATGATGATATATATTACACCTGTGCCTAGGTCTTCATGGATACAGGCGTGAGTCTATAAATAAATAAAAATAATTATGGACTTTCGCTCAGAAGCCTCGTTTTGTTTCCACTGGAAACGCATCCTATCCATTCGGTTGATTCTCCCATTTTCCCTCACATCACATAGCACAGCTAGAGCAATAAGTGGAGCCCTTAACCCATAGCAATTACCTGTCTGAAACGTGAATCGAACCTCGATACACGCTCTGAATGGCGTATAGACACTCCATTTGTCAGTAACTTAATTCCTTCGAATTGAACCGAGATTCCCGTTTTCCCGTACGATCGGTTTTAAATTGGGAGGCTATGCGTTATTTTCAATGGGCCGTAAATGAGTTATAATGTATTTTAGAGGAACTAAAATGTATTCATGCATGTTTATTTATGAACTGAGGTTTATAATAAGACCACTATTGACCATTATCTTATTTTTTTAGATGTGGGCTTAATACTAAGTTGAATATTCGGTATCTACTTCGTGTTATCTATACAAATTATAAAATGTACTCCCCTTTTTTTCCTGTATGTCTATTTGGATGCGATGAAATCAAAAACTTCTGAACGGATTTTTGTACAGTTTTCATCAGTAGATAGAGATTCCTGAAGAAGATTTAGATTATAATACACGCAGGCATAGCTGCGGCTGAACTCCAGTAAATAAGTTCGATATTCAGCGCCTAAAATTCCTTCATAATTCAATCGGAATAACATTTTTAGGCAATAAACGTCTCCTTTATCACCTAAATGAACCATTAGACCATTATTACTCAGAACATTAACTGCCTAATTTGTTCTTCGGCCTGTAATAACGGTCGCGAAATTAGCCCAAAAAATGAGGCCTAAAATGACTAAGAAAACTCGTAACGTTTTTATAAGGAAATAATTTGGCGAATCATTATGAATGTTGCTCACGCGCGGCAAACGACCGGCCGTCGACGCTAGATGGCGTTTTGACCAATTAACTTGCCGCGTTGTAAAAACGTGGGTAGACTGAAATATTTGTTGTTTCGTACGTCCCAATAATGGAGGATATTAAGGTGTGGGCTAATGATGATGGTGATAAGATAAGGGTGGAAAGGTTGAGTGTTTCTAACCGTTTTGAAGCCGTAAAAGGGTGGTAAGGCTTTTGTCAGAGCCCTTTGTGTGCTTGTTTAAGTATTGTGTGTGTAAGTAACGAGAAAACCGTAGGCGGCAAATTCTTATATAAATGAAAATTGATACCTACTTATTTGTTTATTTTTCACCAACAATTGTTACACTCATTACTTAAACAAATATGAAAAAAGCACAGATTAAATACTTAAGTATATTTACAATTAAGTAAGATAAACATAGCATGCAAAAATATATATTATATAGCTATGTGTTACCCACTTTGTACACAAATGATTGCTAGAAATTAACATCTTCTTCACATAATTACTAAAGATACCAATGGATAGTATAATAGTTCATTATTATATCTTACTAGCTGTTTCCTGCGGTTTCACCCGCGTCCTGAGGGAACTACTTCGCGTACCCGGTTAATTTATAGCCTAAGTTACTCCTTGGTACATCAGCTTTCCGCCAGTGAAAGTCCCGTCAAAATCAGTCAACAAACAGGCAGACAGACAGACAGACTAACATTTAAAAAAATGTCATTTCGGTATATGTACCGTGTATTAAGTAAAAGGCAGTTATTTTAATATTACAATCAGTCACTCCAATTTTATTTATGTGTATAGATTATCTCCATAAATCTTTCTCGCCACCTGTTAGAAATAAATGCGACCCCATCAATTTATCTTCGATTATGAAAAAATAAACTATGTCTAACACTGTACAATACTTATTGTGAAAGTTGGACAGTTGAACAAAGCGCTTATTGCAACAGATCTCTGTGAGTAAACTGTATCAAGTAAGTTCGAACGCAGCTGGCTTCTCTGTTATAGATTTTTTTTATATTATTTACTTTTTAGATACAGCGGCGATAGCCCATTGGTAACGGACTGCCGAGACGATGGTCTCGGGTTCGACCCCCAGGTACCCTGGGCACACACCTCTGACTTTTCGAAGTTATGTTAATTATCCCTCGCTACCTAAGTAATGTGCCCGGTAGATGGCAATAGCCTCGCCCCCTATTACATTGGGACTAAAACATAACTGGCGAAGTGTGGGTGTACTGTACACCTCTGCCTACCCTTCAGAAGAAAAAGGCGTAAAGTTATGTTATAAGTCTGTCAATTTCGTTTATCTAGATTACTACCTGAGCCTTAGCCTTATTTACCTATGGCTAGCGCTCTGCAACAGTGGCTTATAGTGTGGTGTTATTTATCCTAAAATACTATAGACTTCCTCAGTAAAGAGGCTATCCGACACAGAAATATATTTTCAAATTGAACTAAATTTCTTTGAAATTCTTCAGCTTTATAACAGTATAAATAAAGTTAACGATAGGAGGAAGATGACGAAAGATAAAGAGTTAATATCTTTTCAAATGTATTATGTTTGGTCCAATTAAGGATGACCGCAGAATGACAGATCAGTCTGTAAGTACTCGTCATTACACCGCTCATCTCATTGTTGTTGTTTTTCGTGTGAGTGTGTGGCCAACTCTAGTGTCCGAGTATTCAGACCGCCCGAAGCCCTCCGACATGGCCTAACGATTCTAATCCTGTGACAAGAACCGGGACCGACAGCTTTACGTGCCCTCCGAAGCTCGGTAGCGCTCAGATGTAAATGCCACACGCGGTCACCCATCCAAGTGGCGGCCTGTGCAAGCGTTGCTCAATTTTGCAGATCTGTTACGAACGACAAGCCAAGTCTCAATGAGCGCTACATCGCTCATACGCTAATACGCTCATCTCATCTTCATTACAAACGCAACCTATCGGCGTGGTCATGAGATTGGTCTAAGCGGCGAGCGGCGCGGCAAGGGCGAGCGATTTCGATGTACTACATGGCGCGCTTTTCTACGCCGCAGCGACTGATGTCGCCTCAGAGTAAACGCGCCATGTACATCGCTCCTGCCGCGCCGCTCGCCGCTTAGACCGATCTCGTGACCAGGCCGTAACGCCAGGGTATTTTCGCACTTAGCACAGAAGAAAATTAAGTAAATGTCAGATTGTCTGCTATAATTGAGCGGTTAATAGCATTACGTTAAACTGCGTAGAAACGGAAAATAATTTCGTGAAACAAGACTATGGCCATTGTTATTTTTGTCTCTGGGACGTCTAATTGCTTTACCAATAGCTACATTGTTTCTTTGTGAACATTGTTTCAGTGTTAAATTTCTCCGAAAATGGATATTAAATATGGTTAGTGCGGCAATTGTACTTTAACACTTAATAACGAAGAATTTTGTAATCTATGGTTATAGTCCACCACGCTGGCCAGATGTTGGTTCGCAGACTTGACTTTTGAGAATATTATGAAGAACCCTCAGTCGTGCAGAAATCCCCTCGATTTTCCTTCACCATTTAGCAAGCGATAATTCAATTAATACGCGCTTAACTTCGAAAAGTCAGTGGTGCGCGCTCAGGACTCAAACCTGAAACTCGGTAGCAGTCTGAATTGGTCTCCCACCTTTATGTAGATTAGAAGAAAGAAAGAAATTAAATTTATTTATTGCAGAATACTTTACTCGTAACAGTCTTAAAAGCACTTAGAGGTAGTAGAGCCTTGCTGATATCAGCATGAATGGGCCGGCTCGACCGGGGAAGTACTACCCTCTCACAAAAAATCGACGTAAAGTAACAGTACTTACACTGTTGCGTTTCGTTCGGTGAGTGAGAGTGCCGGAGGTCCTATTCCCTATTCCTTCTCCCTCATCACACTCCTCATCCTATCCCTTTTGCCGACCCCAAGGGGTGGCAACGCACTTGTGACTCCTGTGGTGTTATGTCTATGGGCGGCGGTAATTGCTTACCATCAGGCGATCCGTCTGCTAGTTTGCCGCCTATAACTATAAAAAAGCAACTTTTATTACGTGCGGATCGTATATGAAATAACGACATCACTGTATAAAACGCCTTTCATTTAAAATCTACCATTCCTATAAAACCAATGTATACAAGTACCTCAAAACACACCCGTTTCCCAAGTAAGCACATATTACAGGTGTCCGCGTCACAGAAGACATTTAGATAAAATCCGTATCTTCTACGAGATAAAAATTACACGCTACCCAATGGTATTGCCGAATTAGGGATATAAGGATTCTTTTAGACTTATATGAATGGTCTTTTTTGGATTATCATGGGCTTTTTTCTTTAGGGAAAGGACCAGATTCTTTTTTTGCGTATTCATGAAGTTTACCGTGTAATGGGGACGGCAGATTGTGAAGATTAGGCCCCTAACTTTTTGATATTCCCGGTTTATTCAGCGGAAAATTTCGCTGGCGGTTGTGTTTGTAATTTTGTGAGTATGAGATTGTATCAAACTTAATGTGCTTGAAATGTGGCTGTTGTGTGTTTTAGTAGGCAACAAAGTTAGAAAGGAGATTAGCAAGTAAAAATTGTAGAATTTAAGAATATTTTAGTACGTAACGCTTGTGTTATGCAAAAGTTAGAAGTTTTCTTGAACGACCAGTGTTTTTGCCCGGTGTTTTTGAATGGACCATCTTACAAATCCTTTTTTTTTTAAAGTCAACTCCCGCATTCGGACTTAATCCTGTGTCGCGGGAGACTTTACAAACATACAACTAACGGACACAGTGAACACCCAGACTCGAAACAACAATTTATGAATCACACAAAGTTTTGTCTCGTGTGGGGATCGAACCCACAACACTGCGACGCAATGTCAGCGGCGAGGCGGCCGCTTAAACCACTACGCCAACTGTACAGTAAATAGCTATAAAACAAAAAATAATATTTAATCGTAGCCCATTTATGTTTACAAGCTAGGATTCCAGTCGCTTGTCCACGCGACAATACGAAGTAAATGCCATGGCCGCAAGCTAGAGCTACTTTTTCTTGGTGATACATGCTCAATTGCTCAGCTACTTAATCTAAAATTTGCATTACTCACCTTACGAATGATGCTTCTTCAAAAAGGTCCCACACTGCGAATTATTCTTCAGGAAATGTTCTTTGTTCAATCAGTAGCCATTATAAGCCCCACAAATTCTCGAACGTTCTAGTTCCTAAGCAAATACATGAGAAGTAATCAAATATACTAGTAATATATGCTGGAAGCGACTTGAATAACAACGATGCGATCTACTTTCGAGTCTCCAATCCTTTGAGCCGGTGAATACCAATGGATTGAGCTGAGTAATTCGTCTGCTCCGTTTAGAATTAGTACACGTATTTGGGTAAATATTGCCTTCAGTTAGAATCGGACGCGGGCACTGATACACCGCGGGCGATGATATTACACCTCTGCCTACCCCTTCAGGGATACACGCGTGAGTCTATAAAAAAATATATGGACTTTCGCTCAGAAGCCTCGTTTTGTTTCCACTGGAAACGCATCCTATCCACTCCGTTGATTCACCCATTTTCCCTGACATAGCACAGCTAGAGCAATAAGTGGAGCCCTTAACCCATAGCAATTACCTGTCTGAAACGTGAATCGAACCTCGATACACGCTCTGAATGGCGTATAGACACTCCATTTGTCAGTAACTTAATTCCTTCAAATTGAACCGAGATTCCCGTTTTCCCGTAAGATCGGTTTTAAATTGGGAAGCTATGCGTTATTTTCAATGGGCCGTAAATGAGTTATAATGTATTTTAGAGGAACTAAAATTTATTCATGCATGTTTATTTATGAGGCGGCGATAGCCCAGTGGTGTACGTAACGGACTGCCGAGACGATGGTCTGGGGTTCGATATCCAGGTACCGCGGGCACACACCTCTGACTTTTCGAAGTTATGTGTGTATTAAATTAATAATGTTAATTATCGCTCGCTTAATAATGTGCCCGGTAGATGGCAATAGGCTCGCCCCCTATAACATTGGGACCAAAACATAACTGTCGAAAAGTGGGTGTGTAATACACCTCTGCCTACCCTTTCGGGGATAAAAGGCGTGAAGTTATGTTATGTTATGTTTATTTATGAACTGAGGATTATAATAGGACCACTATTAAGTATTTTCTTAGTTTTTAAAATGTATGTTCACTACTCAGTTGAATATTCGATACCTACGAGTAGGTACTTCGTTTCATCTATACATACTATAAAATACAGTCCCCCTTTTATCCTGTATGCATGTGATAAACGCAAAAACATTTTTTGCACGGTTTTCACCTAAAGATAGTGTGATATCTGAGGAAGGTTTTTGAAGGTTATATAATTCACGCAGGCGTAGCTTCGGTGTAGTCTAGTTCTAGTAATAAATAAGTTCGGTATTCATCGTAACATTCCTTCATAATTCAATCGAAATAACATCTTTAGGCAATAAATGTCTCCTTTATCACCTAAATTAACCATTCGACCATTATTACTCAGAACATTAACTGCCTAATTTGTTCTTCGGCCTGTAATAACGGTCGCGAAATTAGCCCAAAAAATGAGGCCTAAAATGACTAAGAAAACTCGTAACGTTTTTATAAGGAAATAATTTGGCGAATCATTATGAATGTTGCTCACGCGCGGCAAACGACCGGCCGTCGACGCTAGATGGCGTTTTGACCAATTAACTTGCCGCGTTGTAAAAACGTGGGTAGACTGAAATATTTGTTGTTTCGTACGTCCCAATAATGGAGGATATTAAGGTGTGGGCTAATGATGATGGTGATAAGATAAGGGTGGAAAGGTTGAGTGTTTCTAACCGTTTTGAAGCCGTAAAAGGGTGGTAAGGCTTTTGTCAGAGTCCTTTGTGTGTTTGTTTATAAGTATTGTGTGTGAAAGTAATGAGAAAACCGTAGGAGGAAAATTTAAATAAATGAAAATCGATACCTATTTATTTGTTTATTTTTCTCCAACAATTGCTACACTCAGAAAAGCACAGATTAAATACTTAAGTATATTTCCAATTAAGTAAGATAAACATAGCATGCAAAAATATAGCTATGTATTACCCACTTTGTACACAAATGATTGCTAGAAATTAACATCTTCTTCACATAATTACTAAAGATACCAATGGATAGTATAATAGTTCATTATTATATCTTACTAGCTGTTTCCTGCGGTTTCACCCGCGTCCTGAGGGAACTACTTCGCGTACCCGGTTAATTTATAGCTTAAGTTACTCCTTGGTACATCAGCTTTCCGCCAGTGAAAGTCCCGTCAAAATCGGTCAACAAACAGGCAGACAGACAGACAGACAAAAAATTAAAAAAATGTCATTTCGGTATATGTACCGTGTATTAAGTAAAAGGCAGTTATTTTAATATTACAAACAGACACTCCAATTTTATTTATGTGTATAGATTATCTCCGTAAATCTTTCTCGCCACCTGTTAGAAATAGATGCGACCCCATCAATTTATCTTCGATTATGAAAAATAAACTATCTCTAAGACTTGTACAATACTTATTGTGAAAGTTGGACAGTTGAACAAAGTGCTTATTGTAACAGATCTCTGTGAGTAAACTGTATCAAGTTAGTTCGAACGCAGCTGGCTTCTCTGTTATAGATTTTTTTATATTATTTACTTTTTAGATACGTCTACTGGTACGTTGAATGCCTCCGTGGTCCAGTGGATAGTAGTATGCGACTGCTCATCGGAGGTCCCGGGTTCGATTCCCGGGTCAGGCAAAAGTGTTGCTGGGTTTTTCCAAATTCTCAGTAGCAGCACGGAGACTGGCAGATGCCCAGTAACGACAGCTCGACCGTGGGACCTGAAAAATTATGGCGAAATGTGGGTGTAATATTACACCTCTGCCTACCCCTTTAGGGATACAGGAGTGAGTCTATAAAAAAAGGAAAAATAGAAATGTCTGTTAATTTTGTTTATCAAGATTACCTACTACCTGAGCCTTAACCTTATTTATGGCAAGTGCTGCGCAACCGTGGCTCATAGTGTGGTGTTATATATCCTAAACTACTATAGACCTAAACTTCTATAGACTTCCTCAATAAATAGGTTATTCAACACAAAAATATAATTTTAAACTAGTTGTTCTTGCGTTTTCGCGGTCAGCCAGACAAACAAATTCTTCAGCTTTATAACAGTGTTAAATGAGCCCGCAGCTACAGCCGCGTTATTTATGGCCGCTGATCCGGTCCCGTGGCTTCCACGATAAATGGGCTATCTAACACTGAAATAATTTATCTAATCGGTCCAGTAGTTTCTGAGATTAGCGCGTTCAAGCAAACAAACAAATAAACTCTTCAACTTTATATATTAGAATAAGATTAGATTAGATAAATAAAGTAAACGCTAGGACGACGATGATGAAAGATAAGGAGTACATTTCTTTTCAGCTATATTATGTTTGGTCCAATTCAGGATGACCGAAGAATGACAGATCAGTCTGTAGGTAATCGTCATTACACCGCTCATCTCATTGTTGTTGTTCGTGTGAGTGTGTGGCCAACTCTAGTGTCGGAGTATTCAGACCGCCCGAAGGACTCTGACATGGCCTAACGATTCTAATCCTGAGACAAGAACAGGGACCGACAGCTTTACATGCCCTCCGAAGCACTGTAGCGCTCAGATGTAAATGCCACACGCGGTCACCCATCCAAATGGCGGCCTGAGCAAGCGTTGCTCAATTTTGCCGATCTGTTACGAACGACAAGCCAAGTCTCAATGAGCGCTACATCGCTCATACGCTAATACGCTCATCTCATCTTCATTACAAACGCAACCTAACGCCAGTATTTTCGCACTTAGCACAGAAGAAAATTAAGTAAATGTCAGATTGTCTGCTATAATTAAGCGGTTAATAGCATTACATTAAACTGCGTAGAAACGGAAAATAATTTCGCGAAACAAGACTATGGCCATTGTTATTTTTGTCTCTAACGTCTAATTGCTTTACCAATAGCTACATTGTTTCTTTGTGAACATTGTTTCAGTGTTAAAGTTCTCCGAAAATGGATATTAAATATGGCTAGGCAATTGTACTTTAACACTTAATAACGAAGAAATTTTGTAATCTATGGTTATAGCTGGCCGGGTGTTGGTTCGCAGACTTGACTTTTGAGAATATCATGAAGAACCCTCAGTCATGCAGAAATCCCCTCGATTTTCCTTCACCATTTAGCAAGCGATAATTCAATTAATACGCGCTTAACTTCGAAAAGTCAGTGGTGCGCGCCCAGGACTCAAACCTGAAACTCGGTAGCAGTCTGAGTTGGTCTCCCACCTTTTTGTAGATTAGAAGAAAGAAAGGAAGTAAATTTAGCTTTGCAGAATACTTTACTCGTAACAGTCTTAAAAGCACTTACAGGTAGTAGAGCCTTGCTGATTTCAGCATGAATGGGCTGGTTCGACCGGGGAAGTACTACCCTCTCACAGAAAATCGACGTAAAGGAACAGTATTTACACTGATGTGTTTCGTTTGGTGAGTGAGAGTGCCAGAGGTCCTATCCCGTATTCCTTCTCCTACATCCTATCCCTTTAACCAACCCCAAGGGGTGGCAACGCACTTGTGACTCCTGTGGTGTTGCTTATGTCTATGGGCGGCGGTAATTGCTTACCATCAGGCGATCCGTCTGCTAGTTTGCCGCCTATTACTATAAACAAAGCAACATTTATTACGTGCAGATCATATATGGAACTAACGACATCACTGTATAAAACACCTTTCATTAAAAAACTAATGTACAAGTACCTCAAAACACACCCGTTTCCCAAGTAAGCACATATTACAGGTGCTCGCGTCACAGAAGACATTTAGATAAAATCCGTATCTTCGCTGAGATAAAAATTACACGCTACCCAATGGTATTGCCGAATTAGGGATATAAGGATTCCTTTAGACTTATATGAATGGTGTTTTTAGGATTATCATGGGCTTTTTTCTTTAGGGAAAGGACCAGATTCTTTTTTTGCGTATTCATGAAGTTTACCGTGTAATGGGGACGGCAGATTGTGAAGATTAGGCCCCTAACTTTTTGATATTCCCGGTTTATTCAGCGGAAATTTTCGCTGGCGGTTGTGTTTGTAATTTTGTGAGTATGAGATTTTATCAAACTTAATGTGCTTGAAATGTGGCTGTTGTGTGTTATAGTAGGCAACAAAGTTAGAAAGGAGATTAGCAAGTATAAATTGTAGAATTTAAGAATATTTTAGTACGTTACGCTTGTGTTATGCAAAAGTTTGAGCTTTCTTGAACGACCGGTGTTTTTGCCCGGTGCTCGAGAATGGACTATATTAAAAATCTTTTTTTCTTTAAATACATCTCTCGCACTAGGACTAAATCCTGTGTCGCGGGAGACTTTACAAACATACAACTAAAGGACACAATGAAGACCCAGACTCGAAACAACAATTTATGAATCACACAAAGTGTTGTCTCGTGTGAGGATCGAACCCACAACACTGTCAAGCGGCGAGGCGGCCGCTTAAACCACTACGCCAACCGTACAGTAAATAGCTATAAAACAAAAAATACTATTTAATCATAGTCTCTTTATATTTACAAGCTAGGATTCCAGCCGCTTGTCCACGCGACAGTAAGAAGTAAATGCCATGGGCACAAGCTTGAGCTTTTTTTTCTTGGTCATACATTCTCAATTGCTCAGCTACTTAATCTAAAATTTGCATTACCTTACCTGAGTATGATGCTTCTTCAAAAAGGTCCCACACTGCGAATTATTCTTCAGGAAGTGTTCTTGGTTTAATCAGTAGCCATTATAAGCTGACCCCCACAAATTCTGGAACGTTCTAGTTCCTAAGCAACTACATGAGAAGTAATCAAATATACTAGTAATATATGCTGGAAGCGACTTGAATAACAACGATGCGATCTACTTTCGAGTCTCCAATCCTTTGAGCCGGTGAATACCAATGTATTGAGCTGGGTAATTCGTCTGCTCCGTTTAGAATTAGTACACGTATTTGAGTAAATATTGCCTTCAGTCTTCGTCTGTTAGGATCGGACGCGGGCAGTATATCTTCACTTGCTCGGAGGTCATCACGAACTTTATAGTGAGTAGTTTATAATATAGTCTTCCTTACTCTTTTTGTAATTTACTCTTTATGTAATCCATAAATTGTTGTTTCGAGTCTGGGTGTTAATTGTTTCCGTTGGTTACATGTTTTGTAAAGTTCCCCGCGTCACAGGATTTATTCCTAGTGCGGGAGAGAGTAAAAAAAAAGAGGGTATACCAACAGAATGGTACGCAGAGCTCCTAATCTCGGAAATTGCTGCACCAATTTTGACGAGACCGTCTCTAGCAGATGTCATAAGAAATAAGTTATATTACTTACTGTGAAAATTATAAGGCTTCTAGGTGGTAAAAGTTGCGGGCACAGTTAGCTTAAATGTACATGAAAGCTGAAATCGCAAACTGCCGCTTTAGCCAACTAGCTCTTTAATATACAATTAAATATATTCACAACCTCCATGTAGAAAGCTAATAAATTTTACACCAACCGAGTTGTGATTCTTTGGACATGGACATTTACTATAATCCCTTAATCACATCCAAGCGACTATAGTATTTATTCCTACAAACCTAAAGGTCAAAGTGTCGTGCACATAGTTGACCAAACTCAGCTGTGCTTAATGTACCGTAAGGGCCATTTAATTGCTTTCGGGTGTCGGAATAGCAAAATTGCGTAGGACTTGCCATTATGCGTTTTAATTATTTGTTCTACTGAATTAAACATGTATGTGAGCTTAAATAGCGGAGATACTGTTGTGCAATGGTTATGAGCAGAGCGACGAACACATACATACATACACTCACACTAATGTAAAGGATTACGAAAGGGAAGATAGAAGAGAAGGATATTCAGCTTAATAATCTTAATATATAAAATCCTTGCGTTACTGACTGACTGACAGACACGCTACAGCCGAAACTATTGGGCACAGGAAGCTGAAATTTGGCATGTATGTTCCTTGGGGACCGTAGGGGTGCACTAAGAAGGGATTTCCCGAAATTCCCACGGGATCGGCCAAAACGGGTAAATTAAAAAAAAAATGCAGGCGTAGCTGCTGGCGTCCTCTAGTAATAACAAAAATATTTAGCTCTTAAATTTTTTAATTTTTTTATTTTATTTATAGACTCATGCCTGTATCGCCGAAGGGGTAGGCAGACGTGTAATATTATACCCACATTTCGCCATGAATTTTTATGTCCCACGTAATAGGGGGCGAGCCTATTGCCGTTACCGGGCACATCACCAGACTCCGTGCTGCTACTGAGAATTCGGAAAAATCCAGTAAAACTTTTTCCCGACCCGGGAATCCAACCCGGGACCTCCGATCAGCAGTCGCATACGCTATCCACTGGACCACGGAGGCAGTGTTACTTAGTAAATGTTTTACATATTTTTGTTTATTTATTCGTTGATCTACAATAATTGTATTGCCTTTTAATTCAGTATATCGTGATATCCATTTGTGTATTTTTATTATTTAGATGACCTTTTTATTTGGGCCGTAAAAATAATTAATCACCGTGGTCACTTTCGTTGACAAGCTGTTTTCGTTCCCTCTTTGGTATCGACCTATAAAGTATTTTACATGAAAAGGTTAAAAGGTCCGCTGAAAGCGTACAGAAATCGGTTTATCAACATCGTGTAAGTACATTATATAAACATATGGATAAATAATAAATCAAATACCAAACTGTTAGTTATCGCTTGCTTCGGAGAGTACGTAAGCTGTCATGTCCCAGCTGTCATGAAGATCTTTGATAGCCGTTATGGGGAGTCAGTAGCCTTGTCGCTGGTATAAACCCTGGAATATCGCTATTCCTTTGGATTATGGAGCTCTAACGACAGTCACTCAATGGAAATGCTAATATTCTGTCAAATCTGATTTGATCGGTAGGCGTACCACGGTTTTCACGGCTGGCGCTTCAAGTCTTGAAAGCAACCTGTATAACACTAATACTATTATGATAATTATGCATTTATAAGTGCCTGCGTTTATATGCAAAGATTGTTTGATTCCAATAAAATTACAAACATTGTTAATGAGATCTCATTTTTAGACGAAGTCGGCAAAATACACAATAATAAACCTACGCTCCGCGCCAGTAGAAACCGCAATACACCACAACAAAAACCAAGTTATAATTTAATACAAAGTAAATACATAAGCAGTATATTATGCAGACAAACTCAGCTCTCTCTAAAAGTATGGTAATGAAGTAGCTTGCAAACAGATTCACATTTAGCTTTCAAAGAGTCAAAGGAACATGCGACTCAAACTGCAATCTTGAAGAAATTTTCACCAAGAAGACGTTTTCATATAAAAATGCTCGCAACTCTAAAGTTTAGTTGTTAAGTCTTTTGCTATTGTTATTCAAAAGTTAAAAAGTCGGTAGTTTTGAATTTTAAAATGTTGTAGACAAGGAAAGTTTGTGTGTGTGAAATGTTTTACTCGTGAAACTGTATGTTGCTCTTTTAGATGCATGAGTTTTGCGGGAATAGTTTTTCACATACACATGTCAGTTACTTTATTGTGACTAATAATTATGAACTATGTGTAACAGCATTTCTTTGTCGCGACATCATTAATATATCTTAACGGGCATTATACTACGGGCATTATTATTAGACTGCCTCGTTGGTCTCGCGGCATAAGTGTGCGCGTGGGATTGGGAGGTCTCGGATTCGATTCCCGGGTCGGGCAAAGTGTTATTGGGTTTTTCCGTTAGGAAAATCTCAGTAGCAGCACGGAGTCTGGTAATGTGCCCGGTACGGCAATAGGCTCGCCCCCTATTACGTGGGATCTAAAAATTCATGGTGAAATGTGGGTGTAATATTACACTCTGCCTACCCCTTCGGGGATACAGTTGTGAGCTTATAAAAAAATATTATTCGATAAAATAAATGCAGTAAAAGAGTTGAATGTCATTTAAATTTTCTGTTTTCTCTTTAAGTGAAGAGCGAGTGTTCTAGGTACTTTTATTGAACGTTTCTGTGTTACTTGAAGATGCTGTTACTGCGAATTTTCTGATTAAAAGTAAAATACCTTACACGTTTCAACAATGCAAATTGTGAATGGGCTAAAGCTTTTTTTTTATTGCTTTTAATGCTTTATACGAAATTCATTTATATGACTGCAAGAGTTCATTTTCGTAATATAATTACAACTTTTTATTTTTATTTTGTCTTTCTTTATTTCAACATACAGCACGCTGTTCCTGTACGTAATTCAATACCACAAGGACTAAAACCCCACAAAATCACTTCACTAAATAAATATGTATACCTATCAACAAATTATCAACAGCTGGCAGAATACGAAATGGCGGTACACAAGAACAAAATTTAAAATTCTTGAAAACTTTCTTACCGTGAGATGTTTGACGTCCATCTTGAATTATTTAAGTGGAACTTGAAATGTTATAAATTAGATCTGTGAAGTAAATATCGGGTATTCGGCTGTAATGAATAAAGGTTTACAAGTTGAGTTTCGTTTCGGCTCAGCTGAATCATTTACGCAGATGTCGCCGTTGACTGATTTGTTGATAGCGTGGGGTAAGTTAGAGACATGAACGATTTTCAAAAGGTAATTTCAATTCTAATATAATTATGTGTATTATGCAAAACCTGGCGATGGAAAGGAGTGACCGTGAGTTTTATTGCCCGTTCTTTCTCGTGGTTCGACTCCCTTGCTTTGCGAACGTGGCAGTAAATGTAAATGGGAAAGGTGTACGAGATGATTCCCTTAAGGGAGAATGCTTGTAGTATAAATTATATTCTACTTATTGCAGATATAAATACGTTTATCCGTAGGAAATTTATCTAATTGTTGTCATACTCAAAAAAATTTTTTTTAATGTTTTATTGTTATAAACACCGTTTTTTTAAAACGTTATGAAGGGATCGTCTTGTACACCCCGGTGTCCAAGATGATCCCTGCGGTAGGGGCAAGATGATCCCAGGATCATGTGCCCATATGCACCCACTAAATTTAAGATTATCATAGGTTATAGCAGAATTAACTGAATAAAGTCATAATTAGGGTTTACTCTCTTTAATCAAGTCTGTTAGTCTCCATTATAATTAAAGAAGGAAACAATAATCACATTGTATGAGATCTGTGGTCAAGTAAAGGTTTAACAACATTAAATAATCTTTTAAAATAGGTAAGTAAATAATTTATCGTCTAAAACAGCTAATCTAGTCAAGCAAATTTAACTTCTCAAAATCAACATGACGGAAAAAAAATCGTCATCAATTTTAACAAATAAGTATAAATGAAATAAAAATAAAAATGTATAGTTCTAAGCGCCTGTTTCCTGGCGTTACTTTACACCAACCCCATGTGAATTCATACGGATAATCGCTTAAAAAAAAAAGCAATAACACAAATGGTTAAAATGTTTCTGTAGTACATAGTCAATATGATGATGTTAACATTGTACAAGATGATCCACACGGATCGTCTTGTACACCAGTAACATAATCATCTTGCCCCAACATAAACTTTTTTATTCAATGATCGATAACATAACATGTGTGGTTTCAACTGTTTCCATGCTGCTAAAAATTCAAAATAGAGTAATATACAAAGCTAACTAATACATCAACCACGTCAATAAAGTACGTTAGAACACATTACACAATCTCAAAGACAACCTTACCTTAGATCACAGTGCCGAAATTTCTGCTTTCGTCCTCAAAAAATTTAACTGTCGCTCAAGGCGCCATTACGATTGACTAAGGCCGAGGAATATTAGGGACTACATTTTATCAATTAACACAATTAGGTGGCACTACTAGTTTCGTTACAATATAAAAGGATCATCTTCCCTCAATGGATCATCTCGTACACCTTTCCCCTAGAATCTTTAAGTAATTATTTTTATAAATTTATTATTTTGAAGTTCATAAGCGTCACATTGTGATCCAAATGAATAAGGGATTTTGAATTTGAATATAAAAATATTCTATTTGGAAGACTTCTACAACGTTTGGGAAACAACGGGTCTCATTCGCTTTTTTAATTAGGTACTCCCAAAATAAAGTTGAATGACCTTCTATTAATTGCCAAGTTACCACCTATGTTATGCTTGCCCAACGTTGCACAGCGGTGCAACGTTGGGCAAGCATGACATAGGTGGTTACTTTACACAGTTATCACCACAACGATCATACCAAAACGTACGCAAATATACTATACATCTTGTCAATAATTTTCGTAATTGATTTGTGTTCTTTTTATTCATTTCAGGCAACAGTCAAAGTTACTACAAAATCCATTCGAGTTTTTGAATAAAACATTTTAGTAGATTGACAGAAACATTTCCTTAATGACTTCAACTCTAAAATCTTAGTAGTCGGATTTAATCGCAGTTTGGGAACAACCTTCAAGGTTCACAAGTGAATGGGGTTGATTACTAACGTTTCTACTAACTACTTAATAGCTTACAATAATTAATCATCATTAGTCTAAGATTTTACCTCATGTTCGATATAGTAATTAGTTGTGAAATATCTGACATTATGTAGGTATGACAATTAAAGCTTGTATAAACTTGTATAAGTAGAATTATTTTCATATTTTGTGGTTTTACATCAGGTTTTACGTAATAAGGAGCTTGTAAGTTACGCAGTCTTATTTCAGATAGTTTGGTATTATTTATGAAGTAAAACGTTAATAAAATAAGTTAATAAAATTTTGTTTTGGTTGTAGTCAATTGTACAATTTAAAACAATGATACCACAAAAGAAAAATACTTTTTCAATATTAAATTATTTGTTGTCAGATAATTTCCATAAGTAGCGGATAAAATTATAAATGCGTTATGTATTTCTATAACCTTCGGTTTATTTGTAAAACCAAAACTAACCGTAAAAAACGGTAAAAAACCCTAAATAGTAGTTCAATCTCCTTCTAAAGTAACACGAGCTTTAACATTGGTTAACATAAGTACTAAGAGAGCAGCGATAGCCGAGTGGAAAGACCGACAGACTGCTATGCAGAAGGGTCTCGGGTTCGAATCCACGGCACGCACCAATAAATTTTCGCTTGCTTATCGGTGAAGGAAAACATCGTGAGGAAACCTGCATGTCTGAGAGTTCTCCATAATGTTCTCGAAAGACATGTGAAGTCTGCCAACCCGCACTTGGCCAGCGTGGTGGACTATGTCCTTACCCTTATCTGTGCCCTTATCATAGTGAGAAGAGGCCCGTGTCCAGCAGTGGAACAGTATAAAGGCTGAACAATTGAACATAAGTAGGTACTAAAATAATTCTGTACATGTGTTGACTACAGTCTTTTATTACAAAACTAGATTGAAAACCAAGCAAAACAATCTAAACTGCAAAACTACATACCGGTTTCAATTACGTCTTAATAAATCGAGTGGTCGGATTGTATCGGATGGCGGTCGCGTGTCACGATGAATTGTAATCGATTTTGCCGCTCGATTTCGCTGAATCGAGTCAGTTTGATTGTGGCGATGCACTATCAGACGAGTTTCGATTGGTGCGGCGCAGTTTGAATTTGGAATTACTGTTTGCTTTTCAAGGTGTTCAATGGAATTTTAGAAAATTGATTTTGTTGTTTTGATAAAGTAAAGAAGTTAATCTATATCTACTGAAATTATAAAACTGAAGATTTTGTTTGGCTGTTTGCTTGAACGCGCTAATCTCAGGGACTACTGGCCCGGTTTGAAAATCTTTCAGTGTTAGATAGCCTATGTATCGAGGAAGGCTATATAACATCACGCTATGAGCCACGAGAGCGGAGCAGAAGCCCACAATAACGTGGATGTAATCGCGGGCTCATCTAGTAAGTAGTTATATGAAAAATTCAAGGGCTGCACTCACTGTTGACTTTATGTTATCGAAGAATTAATTGATAAAATCAGCAAATTGCTCCATGTATTTTCCTCAGTTACCACACCTGTTACGACACCAACGGAATGAAATGGGTCGGTGACACTTTGTATACCTGATCCATCATGTTTTGACAAAAAGTAAAAAAAAAAAAGACAATCTTTACTGTTGTACTTTTAAGTTCAACTTTAGCGGTCGCTTATATGTAGGTACAATCAAACAAGTCGGCGCTGGACCAGTTTGAAAAAAAAATCCCTTGGCTCGCTCATGGAGTCGAGGCACACTAGAAACTGATTTACTGGCTTACTGTATACCAGTGTCAATGTGCGTGTAAAGTAGCACTGGAAGCGACGATGCCTTGCTGAGCGATTCTCGCCCTTATGGTGGTCTAGCGGGAAGTTGTTCGACTGTACATATATTCAGACAATATTGGCTTTCGTCAATTCCGTTTTTCTTCCGTGCCGGTTGATCAAACAGATATGTTTGTTTTCTTTTTGACGACTACGTAAGTATACCAAGAACATAATAAAAGTCAGTCCTGAACCACATATAAGAAAATGTACCTCATATCAGTCAGCGATCATATCAGAAATAAAGCTTTTCGCCAAGATAAAATATAGAGTTCTTCGATTCGAACAAAACAAACTAAGTTTATTAACCTTTTACGATTGGTTGGGTTTACCGGGCTTAACCGTAAAACGTTATAGTGTGTGAACCTCTAGAGTACGCTTCCTCAATGTTTTTTTCACCATTTATGACTGAAGTTTTCTGTTTGTGTCGTAAAATTGGACGCGACTAAGTTTTATTGTGGCTTTTCGGTTTTAGTGATCGGTAACCTTCCGGTACCGGGTTTTGATAGGTTTTTGCAGAGGCGACACTTTTACTTATGACGTAGATTAATAAAATCAATATTATGTGGTCCGGTCCAATTTTCATTCTTCTGATCATATCAGAAGAATGAAGCTGCAAGTCACTTGGTTGTTTAATCAAAACTCTGATCATGTACTAACCAATTATGTCGATTTTGCAAAGCTGTAAATTAAATTAAAACTCCCGATTATCTAAAATACACAAAGTCTTTGATTTCATAAATATGCTTGTATGCTCCAAGACTTCAGAATACATGTTTAATGTTATTTCTACAATTTTGGTGCGGTCCCGCATTTTTTAAACAGCTCTGAAATCTGATTAGTCTAAGATTCTTCTACGACATTTCTATGTTCATGTTTTTAATTGAGATTAATTTTTATAGTATTTTTTTTAAATTATCTGTATATTTATATTTATAAATTTCTCTTTCAAATATGAAAAAAGAAGTTTGACTAGTAGCCATATTATCTTAAACAACATTCCTTGTCCATATTACTTTCAATTACAAAAATAAATCAAAGATGTTTTTATTTTACAGGAATACAAATTCTTGCAGTAGCATGTATTATTAGGTTCATTATATATATCAAAATAGTTTTTATAACATGAACATGAACGTAGAAATCTTGCAGTAGGATGTCGTACAATGTTTCTTATAAATCGTTAATAGGATTGGATTGACGGGGCCTCACGTCCGAGGCCTAATTGCCTCCAATGTAGCCGAAGGCCTACGCTTTATACAATGACGCGTGATCAGAATATGCAATACAAGCCTTAGATTGATTCCGAACCAATTGGATGGGCGTATGTATCGTTATTGATTTGGTAATTAATTCTGATTGCCTGTGAATATGTTAGTAGTAACATATAGGTACAGACGAAGAAATATGTCTTATGTACAGAAAGATTGATTATATCGTAACTAGGCTTGGCACGTGTCTCCGCCTTGGGACCTTTTTTGAAGGGAAATTTTCCCGAAGGAACATACGAGTACATGGTATTACTCCTTGCGAACGGTAGTTTTGGCTGTACGTTGTCTGTCAGTAACGGAAGAGCTTTATATATATTGATATAAGCCCCGTAAATAAACTGTTTCATTACAGGGTGGGTACCTCTTCTCAAAATGTAAAGTTGTGAAAGGTTATACTACAGTTTACCACGCTAGCTAAGTGCGTGTTCGCAGACTTTACGACTTTCGAGAACATTATGGAGAACTCTCAGACATGCAGGTTACCTATATAATAATTGTTGCAGAGGTTGTCTTAGGCAGGTGGGAAATGTTGCAGAGTGCGCAGTGGAAGTTTGTATTACATCCACCTGACTAGAGCAACGCAAGAATGTCTGACATATATGGGCTGAGTTTCTCAGCGCTAACAATCAAATACAATAATACAGTTACCTGGATCTTCACTGGTGTCAGTCCTGGAAGCAAGCTAGATAAACAAACAACTAAATTGGCCAAAATAGAGAGTATTATATCTAGGTACTTAGCTGGCTATATTCCAATCGCGACGTCTTCAACACGAGGAGAGGATTTACACAATTTTCAGTTTTACAAAATGTCAATGTTCAATATAATATCACAAGGATATCAGGGGCTGACTGAACCGTTTCGGACAAAACAAATAGCGGCAATTTACAAGGGTTTTACAAAATTTAGTTCAATGTATACACCACGCGTGGTCAATCCAAGTTTTTTCCGGAAAACAAGAACTTGTCAATCTTACAATGTGACCAGTGCCAATGATATTCTAAATAATTAACAATTTAATACGCACTTAACTTAGTTAAGTTAACGACGAGCGCCGTTGGTTTGAACTTTTGAACCCCTGCGTAGCAATATGTGACTGCTGCATATATTCATTTGATATCGTCAGCAATATGCGACTGCTGCATATTATATTCATTTGATATCGAAAAAACTGACGAAATGTTAGATCTGTAGCGTATTTTACGTCAATAATGCACGTCAATAGTACAAGCTCTGCTTAGTTTGGGACTAGATGGTGTTGTGTTTATGTGGTGGAATTGAACAGAAATATACGTAAAAAATATTTGCACCACTCCACTTTAAGATTTTTATAGTATTATAGTACCGTTGTCATCACTGATTGGTGGCGATCTTTTAATAAAAATGTATACTTATCATTGTTTTTTCATTGTTGCAGGTACGTTTCATCCTTGCTACATTATTTAATGTTTAAAGTTATAACTTTAAGGTTGGTGGTGCTTGCAGAAGGTATTTATAAAGATATTGTTAACATTCACATTACGGAGGAACCACTAACACTTATATGCTATAACAGAATGAATCATATAAATGTGCGAAATGTGAACAGTGTTATCTACACTGTGGAATCCATAAATTGCTGTATAGAGCAAATTAAAAAGAATGTGAAAACGAATAAAATTACTACCTATATTGTATGCACTATACTAAAATGAACTTCGTGGTAGGTACATCATTATATCTTCAACTCAGTTGAATATATAGTTATAACAATATAATTTTAGAGGCCTTTATCCAGCCTATCCAATCCTAGAGGGATCTGATTCAATTGTGCTGGACTAAATCCGATCACAATACAACTATTTATTATATCAGAACGGACAAAGAGAAATCTGAGCCCTTTTTGTACCAGTTTATTAATCTACTAGGTAATCCTATCTGGGACCGTCGTCAATCCGTGTTATGCTTAGCTAGAGAAGATTTGTTATTGATAGCATTTTGTAATAAAGTGTAGATTATTATCAAAATAACATAGATACATATATTGTGCATCATAATTATATTACTTCACTAGAATATTACTGCATGTTATTTACAAGAAAACTCCTTCTTTGATTAGGTTCAGTGGTTTACTTGTAAAAATGACGTATATAGAACCAAGGTATTCTTTACTTGGTCACTCTTATACATTCATTTATATTAGATTAATCCATGTTCTTGTCTTAAACACGGAGAAAGTTAAGCTTAAATAGTCTCCATTAAAGAAATGAATCGAAAATGTGAAACGATTCTAAAATAGCATATTGCGTTGCCAAATATCACTAAAAGCTATCAAAAAAATAGGGTCTACGTTTTACTCGATTATTAAAAGCTGTTTGGTATTTATTTTAAGTAAATAACTCAGATTCAAATGCGTTTATCTAACTCTAAATGAAATAGAATTTTTACGTTTCGGTCATTCTGCCAGAGCTAAGCATTATTAGAGTTTGCAGCCATGATTATTACATCAGTCCTAGACGAATTTCGGCAAATCCTGTAGCTTTGTATGTGACATTTATATTATTGGTTTAGTGATAAGTGTAATAGAAATGAACGCACCACTGCACGGACTAATTACACTCTTACACATATACGCACCGAATGAAATTGACACTAATGATATATGACGGCAGCAGGATAGAAAGCATTTGCGGCTACTCACAACCTCTAAATCGCTTGAAACAGCCGGATCTTTTCCCGCCAGAGCATTTTCATTTAAATAAAGATTTCACTTTTTGGACGGACGAAAAGCAGTTGTTTATCTGATTGTTAGTCATTGCGCCTAGACGCGTTTGGTGCTAGCCAGCCATCACTCCTTAGTACAATGTGGAGAGAAAATTATTTATTTACTTATTTATTTTAGGAAAGCTTACATACTAATAACGACATATTCGATTAAAAAAAAACTAACGGCTATTTTCAATATTCCATCCATACATGGATTTTGAGATTCGAGATTCGTGTTTGACATATTTTGTATAGAGCTTATGTCAAAAACGAATCTAAAATCTACAGATCTATCTATAGATCGAATATTGAATTCCGTAGTAAGTTGCTAATTAGAAGCTTCCACGTATAAAAGCTAAAATTACATCAGTTACTCTTGTAAGTATGCTTGCTCAATTAATCAATAAATACAATGTTGTAGCCATGTTCCGCCATAAAAAATATACATTTTATTACTTATATGAATATTTTATTATATGAATCTATCCGCATCTTTCTTTTCCAAAAAGGTAGACGACAGAAATTAAATTGCCTAAAGCCATGCAACTGTATAACCCATTTGATGCCCATATTACTAGCAAAATGAAGTAAATAAAAGGGTGTGGCTACTTAACGAGTAATCAGCTACAGGAAGGGATGGGGTGGTCCAATTTAAACACGGAAATCACACGGTAAACGCACACTAATGACTATTAGACCCCATGTGATTGGGAACGGACCTACAATCAATGCGGAGGATAATATTCTAAGGATAGCTGGTGGATATTTTTGGGACTATCTTAAAACCAAATTCAAATAATACCTTAATAATTTTTGCCAGGAATTGTTATTCTAAGATTTCTCTGCAAGATTTCTACGTACATTTCTTTTTAATTGAGATAAATAATTTAATATATTATGTAATATAATTTTAATAACTGACTAGGTACGACGTTGTCCTGGCTTAACTACAAATATGGAATTTGATATGATCTCATCTCATCATCTAGAATAGGGTTTTGACTTGTAAGACATCAAAACGCAGAAGTATTCTGTAGCATACAGCCAAAGACAAAAGCAGAGCCGCATTTAAACATTGCCAAAAAACATAGACATATGATATGCTGTATGATACACAACATGCTTAGTTTTATTTTGTGACGCATATATTTACTTGTTCGTAACATTCATCCACCTGGAATACTTGGTAGGTATATATTCCGTAGGAATATTAAAAAGTAATTAGATATTCTGTTTATCATTATTTTTATAACATAATATGTATGTATGTATATTTCGCGTTCAAATGCATGAAATTATAGTATGCATGATTTTTATCCAAAAAAATCAACGAAGAAGAAAAAAGAAAAATGATTTTTTTATTTTGCTTTCATATTTTCGCAGGCAACCTTGCGAATACATTTTAGTTCATTTACAAAAATGGAATTTTTTTTTATTTAAGAAACATGAACTTAGAAATCTTGTAGTAGGATGTCGTACAATGTTTCTTATAAATCGTTAATAGGATTGGATTGACGGGGCCTCACGTCCGAGGCCCTAATTGCCTCCAATGTAGCCGAAGGCCTACGCTTTATACAATGACGCGTGATCAGAATATGCAATACAAGCCTTAGATTGATTCCGAACCAATTGGATGGGCGTATGTATCGTTATTGATTTGGTAATTAATTCTGATTACCTGTGAATATGTTAGTAGTAACGTATAGGTACATATGAAGAAATACGTCATATGGAAGATTGATTATATCGTAACTAGGCTTGGCCCGCGTCTCCGCCCTTGGGACCTTTTTTGAAGGGAAATTAAAAGAAATCTCTCTTAGCTCCCGTACTCTCCCCAAGGAACATACATGGTATTAATCCTTGCGAACGGTAGTTTTGGCTGTACGTTGTCTGTCAGTAACGGAAGAGCTTTATATATATTGATATTAGCCCCGTAAATAAACTGTTTCACTACAGGGTGGGTACCTCTTCTCAAAATGTAAAGTTGTGAAAGGTTATACTACAGTCTACCATGCTAGCTAAGTGCGTGTTCGCAGACTTTACGTCTTTCGAGAACATTATGGAGAACTCTCAGACATGCAGGTTACCTATATAATAATTGTTTCAGAGGTTGCCTTAGGCAGGTGGGAAATGTTGCAGAGTGCGCAGTGGAAGTTTGTATTATGTACATCCACCTGACTAGAGCAACGCAAGAGTGTCTGACATATATGGGCTGAGTTTCTCAGCGCTTACAATCAAATACAATAATACAGTTACCTGGATCTTCACTAGATAAACACACAACTAAATTGGCCAAAATAGAGAGTGATATATCTAGGTACTTAGCTGGCTATAATCCAAACGCGACGTCTTCAACACGAGGAGAGGATTCACACAATTTTCAGTTTTACAAAATGTCAATGTTCAATATAATATCACAAGGTTATCAGGGGCTGACCGAACCGTTTCGGACAAATCAAATAGCGACAATTTACAAGGGTTTTACAAAATTTAGTTCAATGTATACACCACGCGTGGTCAATCCAAGTTTTTTCCGGAAAACAAGAACTTGTCAATCTTACAATGTGACCAGTGTCAATGATATTCTCTTTCTTCATAGAAACATATCTATTTCAAACAATAATTAATAATTTAATACGCACTTAACTTAGTTAAGTTAACGACGAGCGCCGTTGGTTTGAACTTTTGAACCCCTGCGTAGCAATATGTGACTGCTGCATATATTCATTTGATATCGTCAGCAATATGCGACTGCTGCATATTATATTCATTTGATATCGAAAAAACTGACGAAATGTTAGATCTGTAGCGTATTTTACGTCAATAATGTACGTCAATAGTACAAGCTCTGCTTAGTTTGGGATTAGATGGTGTTGTGTTTATGTGGTGGAATTGAACAGAATTATACGTAAAAAATATTTGCACCACTCCACTTTAAGATCTTTATAGTATTATAGTACCGTTGTCATCACTGATTGGTGGCGATCTTTTAATAAAAATGTATACTTATCATTGTTTTTTCATTGTTGCAGGTACGTTTCATCCTTGCTACATCATTTAATGTTTAAAGTTATAACTTTAAGGTTGGTGGTGCTTGCAGAAGGTATTTATGAAGATATTGTTAACATTCACATTACGGAGGAACCACTAACACTTATATGCTATAACAGAATGAATCATATAAATGTGCGAAATGTGAACAGTGTTATCTACACTGTGGAATCCATAAATTGCTGTAGAGAGCAAATTAAAAAGAATGTGAAAACGAATAAAATTACTACCTATATTGTATGCACTATACTAAAATGAACTTCGTAGTAGGTACATCATTATATCTTCAACTCAGTTGAATATATAGTTATAACAATATAATTTTAGAGGCCTTTATCCAGGCTATCCGATCCTAGAGGGATCTGATTCAATTGTGCTGGACTAAATCCGATCACAATACAACTATTTATTATATCAGAACGGACAAAGAGAAATCTGAGCCCTTTTTGTACCAGTTTATTAATCTACTAGGTAATCCTATCTGGGACCGTCGTCAATCCGTGTTATGCTTAGCTAGAGAATACGCATGTTGATAGCGTTTTGTAATAGAGTTATTATTATCAAAATTATGTAGACTATAGCTACATACATTGCCCAATATATTTCTTCACATATTAATGCAGGTAATTTACAAGCAAACTACTTATGTGAAGATTATATAGAGCCAAGGCAGTCTTTCTTCCGTAACTTTTACGTATTCCTAGTCAATGTTGTTGTCTGTGTCCATAATTGCAGAAACGTATCTAAAATGTGGAACGATTCTGCATCTTGTCCTTGCTAAAAAGTACTAAAAGTTAATAAAAAAAAACACGTTTTACTCGTTTATTAAAAACGAAAACGGGGTGATATTTATTGTAAATAACATTGATTCGAATCCGTTTGTCTAACTTTAAATAAAGAAGAATTTTTACTTTTTCGTTTATTCTGGCAGAGCTAAGCTTTTTGCTTTTAATAAAGATTTGCAGATTTGCATTTGATATATGACCAAGGTTTTAGATAAACTTTGGCAAATCCTGTACCTTTGTATGTGACATTTATATTATTGGTTTAGTGATTAGTGTAATAGAAATGAACGCACCACTGCACGGACTAATTACACTCTTACAATATACGCACCGACTGAAATTGACATTAATGATATATGACGGTAGGATGAATAGAGAAAGATGTATATGAGTAAGCAGGATAGAGAGCATTTGCGGCTACTCACAACATCCAAATCGCTTGAAACAGCCGGATCTTTTCCCGCCAGAGAATTTTCATTTAGATAAAGATTTCACTTTTTGTACTACAAGGACGAAAAGCAGTGGTTTATCTGATTGTTAGCCATTGCGCCTAGACGCGTTAGGTGCTTGCTAGCCAGCCATCACTCCTTAGTACAATGAGGAGAGGAAATTATTTATTAACTTATTTATTTTAGGAAAGCTTACACACTAATAACGACATATTCAATTAAAAAAAACTAACGGGCATTTTCAATATTCCATCCATACATGGATTTTGAGATTCGAGATTCGTGTTTGACATATTTTGTATAGAGCTTATGTCTTTTGACATAAGCTCTATACAAATCTAAAATCCACAGATCTATCTATAGATCGAATATCGAATTCCGTAGTAAGTTGCTAATTAGAAGCTTCCACGTATAAAAGCAATGTAATAAATAATTAATTACACCACTTACTGTTGTTAGTATGCTTGCTCAATTCAATACAATATTGCAGTCATGTTCCGCCATAAAAAAATATAGATTTTATTACTTATATGAAAATGTTATTAGATGAATCTATCCGCATCTTTCTTTTCCAAAAGGGTAGACGACAGAAATTAAATTGCCTAAATCCATGCAACTGTATAACCCATTTGATGCCGATATTACTGGCAAAATGAAGTAAATAAAAGGGTGTGGCTACTTAACGAGTAATCAGCTACAGGAAGGGATGAGGTGGTCCAATTCAAACACGGAAATCACACGGTAAACGCACACTAATGACTATTAGACCCCATGTGATTGGGAACGAACCTACAATTGATTAGGAGGATAATGTAGGTACGAAGGATAGCTGTTGGATATTTTTGGAGCTATCTTAACCAAATTCAAATAATACCTGTATTGTAGATAATGTTTATGATGAATAAAGATTTGTTAAATATTCTTGGATAAAGATACCAAGTCATGCGTATAAAATAGGTTACAACTACTTCATGCAATTTATCTACTATTCTCTTTATAAGGACCTTTTTAAAGTAACCCAATCTCCTTGACTACACATCTATAGATTCACACCTGTTTGCCAGATATCTGCTCTGAGAACATTTTCTAAATCTTCCCCTTACGGCTGTCCAATCCGATTTCGCTTTATGTGCTTTCTTGGTCAATTTCTTCAGCCATTATTCGGTTTAACGATTTCGAAGCTAAAACATCTGCGAGCGAACCAACTCAAAATCAAAGTGCCAGTAAATCAACTCTGAAAATATATGTATAGCTTGGCTGAATCTTTTTCCGACTGTATCAAAGAAGTTTTACTTGAAAGCGATTTCTTTTGTAAGATTATTAAGGTAGACAGACGTGTTTTAATCAAGTGGATCCGACAGAAGCCAGGGCGCCATTATTGAGATTGGTTTAGGACTTTGTACCTCAGATGGATAGCTGGATAACATCAATTTAAATGTTATTTTTGGAGGAATGGAAAGTTTTAGGATTTCTCGGTGCCTTTAGATACTGAGTAAAATTTTCAAATGAGTCCGTTCGTTTTCTTTTCACGTTTTTCAATCATTACGAAATACGTGCAGTCCAATTAAATTAAACCCTTAGAACAATTGCTGGGTAAAATCTTCATAAAAACGGTTAATTGAATTTACTAATCCATATATTTCGGCGTCCCTCAGGGTACTGTTATCGGGCCAATTCCAAACAATCATATACAAGTCTAACTATACACTAATCTGCATGAAAACTTGAATACATTGCTTTCGGTGGTTGTCCCTTAGTGCAAATCCGTTTTTTGCCTTAACCCTTATAGAGCATTTAAGGATTGGCCCCTTTTTGTCGTTTTGGGGGCTTAAAGACCCCTGGACGGTAAATGATATGCGTCCCTATCCCTGCCATTCATTTCACCGCTTTAGGATAAAACTCAGTGCCACGGTTAGAGTTACTCAGTTATACGATGTACGTAATATTTTGGATGAAAAGGCTTTTAACCATTTATACAAGAATACATTAGTATTTTGTTATCAATGTTCTCAGGTTCGTGTGACAGTTTTTTGTATAAAAACGTTTGTCTATTTACGAATTGAAGCTTTCTTTTACTATTACATAACTGCTAACAATATTAATTGAGAACCCGAAAATCGTACCAATGCTCTTCTCATCTGCTTTTGATATTTTACCAATTTATAAGATCTCTCAAGCATAAGACTTACTACGGAATTCAATATTCGATCTGTAATTTTTTTTGAGATTTTAGATTCTGTTTTGACATGAGCTCCATACAAAATATGTCAAACACGAATCTCGAATCTCAAAATCCATGGATGGATCGAATATTGAAACCGGCCGTTAGTGTTTCTAATCTACTGGCCGTCACAATCAAACTTCATTACCAAATGTCTGAAAATGTACTTCAACATCATATTTTAATAACGATGAAAGAGGCCAGGTCCTTTACGTTACCCATGCAGTTAAATAATATTGGTAAATTTCAAACAGAAAAATCCTAGGACACTTCTCTGATCCGAGAATTGAACACGAGACGCCTCCCGTAAAGGGGTGAAGTACCATCATATAAATACCTACCTTACGACATATACTTATATCTCTGCATACAAGTGACAAAAAAGTCTGTTACAATATTGACATGCTAGCCATACCGGCTCTTTATTTACTCTTTACATGTCTACAAAAAATGAACCAAACAATTCGACTGCGTTGCTCGGACGGGCTTCCGTATCGTATTTAATTAAAACTTGTTTTTTCCAAACTTTGAGTCCGTCGGGCTCCAGGGAATGTTTTTGATCTTTCGCTGTCTGTTCCTGAAGTAATGTTCGACATGTTACAAGTATTTATCTTGGGAAATTGATTGCGTACGTCGTAAATGTCGGTAAAAATTAAGGTGCGGTATATACCTACGGAATCGGACGTAGCAGAACCGCAAACATGTTACCACTGTTGCGTAGGTCATCACGGAATACATTCGTGATGTCAACGTGGCGATGTCGCGACGGGATCGTAGCGTCATCGTGACGCTGTCGTGTCCTGTCGACGTTACGAGTAGGTACGTTATATTATATGGTCCGTGTCGTCCGATGTCTCTTCTATAAAAACAAATGCTTTAAGTTAAAAAAAATCTAAAAATTATGGCTTTGTTACTTAAAGAATAAATTGGTACCAAACTTACAATCTCAAAAGATAGAAGGTAATTATTATATTAGGAAAATAGTTTCTTTGTTGTGAAAGAAAATGGTCGTCTATTTTTCCTAGAAATTCTTAAAATAATAGTAACTTTTCGGTTACTAGATTTTTCTAACAAACATAGGGATGTTTGTTAGAAAAATCTAGTAACCGAAAATTGACAACAAAGGGTTGTTGTAGGATTAAATAATACTATAAAGACTCGGTATCTCAGAGACTAGCCGTTATTTCAGAATTAAATATATTAAACCTCACTGCATGTAAATTTAAAAACTTAGTATAAAAAATAAAAGCTCTGCTTTATAAAATATTAACCATATGATGTTATAAGTACGTCTCTGTTCTTTCATTACGTTTCATGTATAGCCACAGGGCACTTTGTATATAGAATATTCTAGATTTGTTCAGGGACGAATTGTGTAGCTATAAAGTTTGAATGTTTTTGACGTACTTATTTTCTGTTAATACTATCAGTTTTGATTGTATTTTCTTTTAAGTAGCCTCTAAATGTGTTTTCTGGCACGAGACACGTGTCATGCCAATATGTGTATGACATGCGATTTTATTACAAATGCTAAAATCGCTCAGCAGCTTGTTATTTTCGTCAAAATAAGATCGTGGTTTCAAATGTTTTGGACAAGCAGGCAATGACGTATTTGACGTCAGCGATTATGTACTACCCGTTACCCATTACAAATACAATAATCAAAGATAATTAAGTTACCTTAGGTATTTCATTTAAATATGTTTTTTATATGATTAATGTTGTCGAAGTAGGTTGTGTTAACCAGGTTTCAGAATGAATATTAAAAAGAAAACACAATTTATTTGTTCATTAACAGCAAAAAGTATTAAAAGCTCATTTTTTGTATAATGGCGAAAAGGCCAGTCAAATTTCATCCTTCCAAAAGTACCGGTTAAATATTTTACTCCAATTTCCGTTCAAGACGACATCCAATATTAATGCAATTTTCTCTTGTTCACCGTTTTTGGTGACCCAATTTTGGCAGAGTATCAAATTTTCGGTGTCTAGTTTGATATCCAGAGATGAAAGCTAGGCCTGTGAGTGTTTGGCGTAGGGATAGATGTTTGTGCATCTGATTTGTGTACGTAATGACACCTACGGCGAAGGGCATACCAATGATGTATGGGAATGCGCTTTGGGGCTCTTATTACACGGTTGCAGAGTCCATATGTGGCGCTTATTTGTGGTTTGTGAACATAGTAGTTAGGTACTATTTTAATCTAGTATTTTTTAAATATAAAATGTTTCATCTGTACAGAAGCTTTCTCATACAGATTATTCTATATTACTCTGACTTTAATTTCTGTCTCTTCGTCTGAGTACAGAAGATTTTTCATACAGAATACAGATTCTTCTGTATTACTCTGACTTTTATTTCTGTCTCCTATTACCTAGCAAGAAGATAAGAATGGACTATAATAATAGGTTTAGGTTAGAGACAAAAGATCCACTACTTTCTTAATAACGTTTACGCTATTTGAGCAACTTTCAAGTTAAAGCTCTTTGATTTACTTAAAATAACATTATATGTATATGTACACGTATGTATTTTGCATTGTTTTTATTACACATGAAACACACATGTTACAAAGATTCATAAATCGCACTCGAACTTCCAATAAAAACTCAATTAGCTACTTCTAAAGGGGTAAATATGAAAATGATTCTCCTTAGAGCGGGGGTCATTAAGGCGATTTATATATTTCGCTATAAAGAGGTGGCGCAGACCGTTAAGTGCCATTAGGTATAAGTGAGCGCATTGTTGGTCGAGGGACTGGCTGTAGATATGTGGAAGTGTAGGACACTTGATAACTGAGGCTGTTCAGTCATTACCGCCTTTTATTTAAGGAATAATGGACTGCTGAAGGGGAGTTGATTTTAATTTATTGGAAGTTAGCGATTTGTGGAATGGTATTTGAAATGGAAGTGATTCGATTGCGATGATGACGTCTGCTATTGAAGGTTTAAAACTGAAAATATAGATTTACTATGTACAAATAGCTTCAATACAAAGCATTGTAATTATGCTATGCTATGGGTGAGGATTACAATATTGAAGGATGACAGGTCATTCCTTTAAAGACAATTCGCGGTCTAGAACAATTTCCTGAACAGCGGGTGAGTGTATCATCATTTAAATAACGCGGACATGAAACATCCAGACTAAAAGTTATACCTAGTTTTTAGGTCAGCCAAAGTATTGCCTAGTTTTTAAATCAACCAAATTATTGTCTCTTGAAGGAATCGATCTCAGGACACTTGTAGCAGCAGGTACCAACCAGCGGCGAGTCGGCATTCAACTACCACGACATACATGCGCTACTCACTAACTTATTCACTAATTAACAATAAGCGAGTGACCCTTCGCGTCTTTATTTTATTTTAATACCATAATGACTCATCAACCCACTTTCCTTACCGAATAATTGTTGAGAAGCTCTTTGAAACAAAAACCACAAGATTGTTCAGTCCATAAGCGGGGAGCCGCGAAGTCGAACTCGTTACGAAGTCAGTCAGCCCACACTGAGATTACGACCTTTATGTCATGCAAATGGGTTTCCTCAGGGTATAATTGCGCCCCCAACTTCCACCGTCTCATTTAAAGGGCATTCAAAAAGTTCAAAACTCAATTCTGGTTTCGCAAACAAGTCAAGACGTGTCGTGTTTGTTATCAACAGACATGTTTTCTGATGAGAAATTTGAGGAATTTGTAACAAATTTACCATCAGGTGGAGTGATGAAGTTGGTTGATTTTTAAGTGATTTGTTTATGAGAGGTGATTGAATGATGAGCGAGTACCTGAACATATGTTTTAGATTCTTCTGTAAAATGCAATATAAAGTAACTAGTACTCTAAGCATGTGACTTGTTAACGTTAACGTTTGGGCAAATTAATAAAAAAAAATCTATGGGTTAATTAATTATTCGAGAAATATTAAAGCAAAAATCTATTTACCTCATAGCTAGCTTTAAATGAGACATATCGTATGAGAAAATAAATATTCCAATCATTAACGATCTATGAGAAATATGATAACTTGAATGCAGCAGCGCTACTCTGCACGAACTCATTACTAAGCTCGCTTCCAAATCTGAAACTGTCTGGCATCCTGTAAATTGAAGGCAATCTGCAATAGCGCTACTGAATAATAGATATAAGTCGCATTCCTTATTGGAACGTTCAAATCGATTTTTTTTTTTAAGAATTCGAATCAGAAGTTAGTAAACTATGGTTATTGTTGGAGTGCGATTTTAGTTAGGGTTGGCAACTTTTCACATTTTCATTGGACGCCGATTTAGTTATCTTCATAGAAATATTTCTGAATTTAGCCGATAAAATTTTATTAAAATAATAATGCATTATTTTTTTTTAAAGTTTTAGCAAAGGATTCCTTAATGGTCAATATAAGTGACTTGAGTATGTTTCTCGAAACACACAAAATTCCACCTGGTCTTTTTAATTGGTGTTCTACTCTTGCCAAGTTTAAATCTTTACAGGGTTTAGAATATTCTGTTTTATTCGTGTTTGCCTTGAAGAATAACTGAAATAAAACAATCCCCTCTGGGCCGGCTGTCCAGGTCATTTCTAACAAACGTCTAAAGCACTAGACGCGACCTGATTCAGAAATAGATAAGAGTGACGCAGACACTTAAAACATATGTAGACCTCCGCCTTTAGATCTCCCAAGACGAAGGTAGAGCTGTGTGATACGAACATTAATAGTTTAGGTTAAAAAATATTTTATAAAAGTACATGTATTTCATTTAAATCTTCAATACTGATTCATAGTATTTAACTACACCATCGCCAGCATGTATAACTGCTTAACATCATTCCTGTCCATCCTAAGGTTGCCTGTAAGAGATCGCACTAAGCGATAAGGCCGCCCATTGTACATTACTTGTAGTTTTAAGCCACTTGTACTGTAAAACTTTATTTTGGTGTGCAATAAAGTGTATTTTTTTATTATTATTATTATGCGATTTTGGTGAATTTAAATTTTCTTAGTTATTAACATTATTTTGCCGCAAACGTACCAGACAAACCGTAATTTCGAGTTATATGCATTTCGACACTTTATAAACGCCTCTATTGGCAATATTGGATACTAGGAATAAAATCCCGAAATACAACGAAACTATCTGTTCTGGTATCGTTTCTGAATGTTAGCCACGAAGAGGTAGAAAACGGGACCTTACAAACACCCTTGCTTAATGCGTAACACATGCACACCTTAATGCAAGACCGACACAATCTTAAACTTCTTTTGTAAAGTTACTTCAGTCATGAAATTATCTAGCCAGACCGCGCAGGCTGTAACTTTGATTTAACCTAGTACATTAGACAAATAAAGTGGCCCTAAAGCCTCTAGATACAGCCGACATCGTAATATAATGTTGAATACTAACGATTACATCAAATTGCTAGTTAAAATGTTACTAAGCTCGTTGTGCTTAGACGAGCGCTTCGCTAAATCACGTCTACTTAAAAACACATTTTGTCTGCAGAAGAATTTGGTCATGCGGCTAATTTAGTATATTACGAAAAGTATACTATTATTTTCTAACTATACATTATACATACATATTTGCAATTGTATATTCACGTTCAATTACTTCACTGTTTAAATACATACATATGTACATAGACTCACGCCTGTTTCCCGAAAGGGTACGCAGAGACTAAGGAACGCCACTTGGAACGCCGTTTGGATACGATACTTTACAAGAACTAATTTCGTTCTCACTGTTTTCAAAATTCCAATATCTGAATCTCGAAGTAGATGTCATTTTGTGATTCGAAATTGGAAAATAAAAATTCGACTGTTGCATCCAAATAGCAAACGAAATTCGAATGCATAATCGACTATTGCGCAACACTTTTTTACCATATTTTTATTGTTTTTGGTGGATCAACATATTTGTCCTTTTTTGGTTTATTTTTCGTTAGCGAAAACAGATTGGGTTTTTGGACTTGTAGCAGCAGCCATGTTCGAGTTAAGCAGGATCGCTATCCGCTAGGGAAAATTAATAATCAGTTATATCTATTTAGACTAGAAAGTGGACCCCAAGGCTGACATGGCTGACATCTAACACTCTTGAATTCGCCAGCTATTCACGGCGACCAGAGGGCAGCATATTAGGTGTAGATTCCACAATATTCAACACGCTGTCAAAACCATAGCGATCAAATTCCCCACAATTGCAAGAATCAGTTACTGGCGAAAAGTGGTTGTAGCAATATATTACGCCTGTATTCCCGAAGAGGTAGGCAGAGGTACCTCTGCCTACCTCTTCGGGAATACAGGCGTGAGACTATAAATAAAATAAATAAAGTTACTACCAGTCATAAACCAAAAGCTAATCACAAACACATTTGTTCCTTATGCTTCAGTTGGCTTTAGGTGACTGAACTTCGTGACTTGAGCGTGAACTTCAGAAGATTCCGGTGAACTCGTCCATCCAAAATTGTACCCCTACCCTCTAATTGGTGAGCAAATGTTAAAAGGTACCTGTTTCTCGTAAAGACTACCTATTAAGGTGAATTCTCTGGAACTGATGTACCTGTAGGGTAACATTGTAAGTTTCTGTAAGTAAAAGGAATGAGACGATTTTGCGATGTTGAAAGAAAATTAAGACTTGATGTTATCTTGGAATCTAGACAAAGATAGTCACAGTTTGTGTTTAGAATTTAAAGTGTTTGAAGAAGTAATATTACTGAACTATAAAACATAGACAATGACTGGCATAATGTATAGGCTGTAACTAAAAAAAGTAGTTTCAATCTTAAGCGTTTTGTAAAATACTCGTAAGCTCTAGTAAATCGAAATAATAAATCGATTTATACTTTTGACTGAAACAATAGTAAGATCAGCTTGGTTTGGTTTAATTTAGGGTATAGGGCTATTTGTATCACTTGACTGCGATTCTCATCCAATCTTTTATTTGTGCTTTCATTCGTTAAACGAGATGTTTGATTAATTTAAATGTGTTGTATCCCTTTTATTAACTTGCGTTATCAACAATAAATATCTGATGAAGAAATAACACTAGAGAATGCCCGCGGCTTCGTTCCGATTCCGTGGGAATTTCCAAAAATCTTTTCTTAGCGCTGCCCTCCATTGAAACTGACTCATACACTCCCAAGAAACATAGGTACATGCCAAATTTCAGCTTCTTACTTCCAGTAGATAGTTTCGCCTGTGTGTTGTCTGTCAGTCATTCAGTAAAGAATTTTATATACAGAATAGAAGACGCCCGCAGTTACGCTCGCACATTTTATTTAATTCAACTGTTTCTGCACGATCCCGTGGGAATTTCAGGCAATCCCTTCTTAGTGTACTACAATCCCCAAGGAACATACATGACAAATTTCAGCATTCTGCGCCCTATAGTTTCGGCTGTAGCATGTCTGTCAGTCAGTCAGTAACGCAAGGATTTTATATATTAAGATTAACTGCAGATACTTAGCCAAAATTGTGAAATTTTATCATTTGCGTGCGTTTACACGATACAACAGCAACCCCGTTTTTTGGCCGGAGGGGCCGCACCCTACCCTATTCAATTTATTTTATTTTTGATAATGGTTCTTTTTTCTCTTTCTAAGCAATTTGTAAATTTAAACCCATCACGTGCCGTACTTTTCAAACGGATTTTTTAATCAATGAATATAGAGATCAAAAGTATCTGTCTCTTGCTTACATAAATTATATAGTGTGCCGTAGTCGTATTTACTACTCAAAATGACTTAGTCAAAGTCAAAATCATTTATTCATTTAGTCCACAAAGTAACGCTTATTACCGTCAAAATTTAAGTTAATTACTAAATGATACTTCATTTACATTTACTGCCACGTTAGCAATGCAATAAGTAGATCCACGAGAAAGAACGGACAATGAAACTCATGGCCACTCTTTTTGATCGCCAGTATGATGATATCTTTGTAAGGAGGTGCAACTGTTTCACTTTAATTTTGATATATAAAATCCTTGCGTTACTGACTGACTGACAGACATGCTACAGCCGAAACTATTGGGCGCAGGAAGCTGAAATTTGGCATGTATGTTCCTTGGGGACCTTAGGGGTGCACTAAGAAGGGATTTCCCGAAATTCCCACGGGATCGGCCAAAACGGGTAAATTAAAAAAAAATGCAGGCGTAGCTGCTGGCGTCTTCTAGTATAGTATAATATTCTACAACATTCACACAACAACTAACAAATCTAGTCCCAAACTAAGCAGAAGCTTGTACTATGGGTACTAGATAATGGATAAACATACATACCTATATACTTTTTTTTTGTAAATACATACATATTTTACATACATATATACTTTGTAAGTTATCTACTAATGCAAAAATTAATAAAAAAATTATTGATATCATACTCCAGCAATAAATTATCTTCATTTGGTCTTACAATCTCATCAATGAAATTTGTAATTACCTTCAATTTAAGCTTCATGCTTTGCAACATGATCGCGAGATTCAGATAGTAATCTATATTTTATCTATTGATATGGGTAAATATAAATCGATTAAGATTTGAAAACCCAACCATGGCTCAGGTGTTTTCAATATTTTTCTTTTCTTATTGTTCGCTCCAATATAACAGATCAAACCAAAATGATGTTAACGTTGGTGATACGAAAGTCAACTGAGTTAATGTCAGTTGACTGGGCACTATATAACGACAGCTGCTACTCAGATTTACTTAGCAGAAGCAATTAATAAACTTTCATCATCATCAGCCATGTACCTATAGTATAAACTGTCCCACTGCTAGTCGCGGACTTCTTCTCACTATGTTAAGGACATAGTACATCACGCTGAGCAAATGCAGGTTCACTTCACATGTCTTTCGAAAACAGTATGGAGAGCTCTCAGACATGCAGACATTTTCACAATATTTTCCTTTAAAGTTATTAATTCATTCATTCGTGGTCTCGCAGCGACCCGAAGTGAGTCTTGGCCTCTGACACGAGATTTCTCCATCTTTTCCTGTCGTGGATACACTCCTTCCAGTCCATTTTACGAAGTCCTGCTAGGTCTTTTAGGACTTCGTCATTCCAGCGACGCCCCACTGGGCGTCGACCGCTGGGTCATCCGAGATACGCCCTTTTTGCAGCACGATTCTCTTCCATCCTCATCACGTGACCAAACCAGCGAAGTCGTGACGCTTTAATCTCGCCGATAATATTTGGTTGGGCCACACCGTTGTGGCCTTTAAAGTTAAGCAAGTGATAAATGCGATAATTACCCATTTACTACGCACTTACTATACACACTATGCACTCTGAAAAAGATTTGGGTTTTGGTAAATTTGGATAGCAGCCTTGCATAGCAGTCTTTTGATCTCTTTTACAGGCTATCGCTGCCTTTTAAACCTTAATAGACCCAAAAATCTAAACCACCCACTCAAAATAATCCTAAGCCAATGAACAAGTATCATCTTTACAAATAAGATCTTTCACACAACCGTTTTACTCAGTAACTAGTTTGAACAACTTAAACCATTTATACTCTTTAGCACCTTGAGTGGAAAGTATCTAAACTCGTTCAAATGTTTCAAAACGTAGCAAGGAGGTTAGCACTCTAAACTATAAAGTTTGTCAAACTCTTTGGAACATCTTAAAAACGTGTGTTCTCCACGGGCCGTTGTCGCTAACTAGTTATTTACGGACAGACAGACGTGCTTTACTATGTTTGCTAGTGAAATGTGAGGTGTAGTCGGTTTAAACTACAAACAGAAGCAATGGATAAGAAGTTGTCGACAGGATATATAATTTTACTGGGTCTAGACGTTCATGGTATAATGTGCTTCCGAATTCGATAAATTCATGCGAGATTATAGTTCCATTTGACGTGTATTAGAATATTATAGCCTTTATACATAGCTATATACCTAAGATTTAAAGACATCTTCCTTTAGCACTTAGCAGAGATGTTTCGGAATCCTTTTATCGCGGGTGACTTTGCAACATATCAACGTAGACAAAGAACGTTCAAGTTCGCTCATATTTAGTCTCGTTTTATTCAGTCACTGGCATGGCTATCAAAACAAACCCCGAAATTCAACACCATATATGTTAATACCATTGTATACAATAATCCTCAAGAGCAAAAAATACAGTTTATTTTTCACAAACAATACAATTTACGCTCGCCATGCAAGCAACGCCATAAGCGTTCGTTATACCAGTATTATTTTATGGAATTCTCATTTGTTAATCAAATTTTATCAGATCCGTACACGCGTTGGATCAGTGTTGTAATTTAAATTCACAAAGCAGACTGAAATTGGATTGTTGGATCGTCCAACATAGCGATGCCCTTACGGCTGTACAATTTGAAAAAAGAAATTATTGCTACTCGACGGAGCGGTGAAATGTACGGCTGTCCTTCACGCTCCGTCTCTCTCTGTACTGTACTCACAGTTGTCTGGTGTCGGTATTTTCAATCTAAGGAAATCTCGATTCTCATAGAATTCATCTCATTCTAGATGTGTTCACATGCCTGTAGTATAACAATATTCGTCTCATGACATAGAATATCAACATAGATTTTGAAGGCCATTTTTCAAAGTCACATAACTTTCCTTAGATGGCTAAGCTACTGCCTTTTAAAACCTGTTTTTTTGATGACACCAACTTCTACGCAGGTATACGGACGCGTGACAGACAATATTTATATTATACACGAGCCTTACCCCTTTTGCAATATCACCGTCATATTATTTGACTGCACGGTTGGCGTAGTGAATTAAGCGGTCGCCTCGCCGCTTGACGCTGCGAGTGTTGTGGGTTCGATACCCACACGAGACAACACTTTGTGTAATTCATAAACTATTGTTTCGAATCTGCGTGTTCATTGTGTCCGTTAGTTGTATGTTTGTAAAGTCTCCCGCGACACAGGATTTAGTCCTAGTGCGGGAGTTGCATATAATAAAAAAAAAGGAAATTATATATAACGTTGCAAAAACTGTATTAATATATCGTGTATCAATAAAATTAATGGCCCCGCTACACCGTGCTCTAGTTTCGTTCGGTAACGTCAACTTTTTAATTTTGTGCTAAACTTCGTGAATTCCTGGACGCAATATGTGGTCTTGCTGCTGTTATGGCATTTGCAGGTCGTACTTTTTTAAGCTCGTTGTTTCCCTCTGAAATTGATTTGGAAACTGCTCGCCTAGGATTTTTCAACGTACGGTTGCAACTAAATAAAATACATGGTTGAAATATTGGAAAAATGTTTAGTGTTTCGATGCAAACTTCTGTTGATGACAAAAGTCTATATTTTAGGAATTAATGTGGGCTGCTCTTGTTTACGGCGTCTTATATATTATAACACCTCACAAGCAGAGCAATATGTATACAGGGTGTAAAAAGACCCTTAACGAAAAGTGAAATCCCGTGTTAGACCGATCACTACGAACATTTTTTACTTCGGCACCATACCTGGGAAATTACTGGTTCAGGAGATATTGAGGCTCACAGTTCGTATGAATTTTTTCTAATAAGGTGCAAATTCGATGCATTTACCCCGCCAATATGTTCTTTAGATGCCCCCTATGACCCCTTGGATAAGTAGGTATTTCGAGCATTGCACGCACGCGCTTTTAATTGCGGTTTGAAAAATGTGAAAAAAAAAATCGTTTCCCAGGTATTATTTTTGGTTAGTATGACTTGGCACGATGTCCACAACGAGTAGACTTCGGCTTGGTGATGGGTCTTGTGACATCCTGTATATACAATTCTTGCGTTATTCACTGACTCACAGACAACGCACAGCAAAAAAAGATTGGGCGCAATAAGCTCAAATTTCGCATGTATGTTCTAAAATAGTGTACTAAAATACACGAGTATAGTCAAATAATCCAATATTCATTGAAGGCTCCGCATTCTTGAGAGTTGGCACGTGAGTTGAGAACTTGGGACTCTCAAAGTTCACTCAAAGTTCGCGGGTGATTAACGGATGACTTACGGTGACTACGAACCGACATGTCTTGCAGGTATTCAAAGATGTTATAGGTATTTTTTATTACAAATATGGCCGCTTTCGCAGAAAAACACATTCATGGAGTATGCCATGTGATGATTCTGCGACTTATAAGACCCTTAGCATAAGCTTTGACCTTACGTTTGTGGCCAAACGTCAAATGCTCGCAGTTCTTTGGTCGATCATCGTACTTTTCTAGCACTTATATTTGTGGAATTATGAATTCCAAATGTAAATTTTCAGATATTTGGAAAAGTTTATCACTACAATGATTCAAAGCTTGGAGCTACATTAACTACTTAGCTTAAAAGGGTACCAATGTCTTCTTTTTATCACCTTTAGTGGCAGCTGTGACCTTTTTAAATATGTAATAAAAATTTACCAAGCAATATTAACAGTATCTCCATATAAGCTACGTAACCAAGAATAAACCAACTCCCGAAGAGCTTCTACGGGCGTTTAAAACGCGGCGCAACTTTGGCTGTAAACAAAAACTTGCCAATACGCATCGAACACTCACCGTTTGACATGGAAGTTTTCCCATTACAAGTTTAACAGAGAAATTATTCGGCTTTGAAGCGCTGAGCTTACCCCATATGCTTTTAATAAGCTTTTCATATGATAAATAGTATGTGCTCTAGGCCAATCGTGGCCTAGATAAAAGTGTTCATAATGCAGATTCTTGAGCCAAGGGCGTGGCCATGGTATCGACCATGGCTACTGCTCCACGCCCTTGGCTCAAAGAGTGATGTTACGTTACTTTCGTAGCCCATAGATTTCCTCAATAAATGGCCTATCCAACACATAAAATATCATTCAAATCGGTCCAGTAGTTTCTTAAATTCTTCACTTACTCCTTGCCCTTTTATAAGTTAACAGTGAAGAGTAAATTTTCTTTCTTCACATCATATGGGCTATAATGTTACAATAAGGGGTATACATACATAGACTCACGCCTGTTTCCCGGAGGGGTAGGCAGAGACTACGGAACGCCATTTGCAACGATCCTGACATACCTCTCTTGCTTCATCCTCTCCCATCAAGTTTCTCATGCATGCTCTTCTGTTTAGGGTACTTCTGACCTGTCCTTTTTTTAGGATGTCTCCAACCTGGTCAGAGAACGTCCGCCTAGGTCTTCCCCTTCGTCCTGTCCCATTCACACTTGCCTTATATATCTTCTTTGTCAGTCTTTCGTCATCCATCCTCTCCATGTGCCCAAACCATCTTAACATGCCTTTCTCGATGCTAAGGGGTATATTTATCATTAATTCACGTTACGTTCAAAAGTTGCAAGCAACAATTAAAAAAAACAACAACATAACTCAAATATTTTCCTTTCCGTACCACTTACACTAGGCAACGAAATAGCCACTTGCATGCATCATACAAAGAATCTTCCCACAAAGACTAAGGAAATAACTACACGCTATTGCGCCAATTACAAGAATTGAAGGCTGTACTTTGGAATCCAATTACGAGTACATACATGCACATCAGAGGAATACAGTCATTTAATTGAAAGTGGAAGCCTTTTGAGATTTCCTTGCAACACAGGAAGACTCTGTGTTTGCTCTCTCGTTATGATATTTGCGTTTTGAATAAGTTTTGTGCCTCTGCTTTCTTAGTAATTTAGAAGCTTTGAAATATAATGATATATGATATGTGTGTTTATGTATGTTTACTTCTGCTTCGAATTTTATCTATGCTTTGTACAGTTCCGGATTTCAAAATGGTTCGGCTCAATCTATAAAGTTCTAACCCCTAAAATAATATCGATTTAAGTACCTTATTGTTGCTTTTCGAGGGTAAGGACACTTGGGAACCGACAAACTTAACCAAAACTTGAAACAACTATGTGTGTAGGGCCAACTCGAAATTGAGTGTGTGTAACAGGGAGGTAACCAAAGGCCGACCAATATTGTGCATTCCGTTCGGTCAAAAATGTATGTGATAGATGACACAAGTTTCGTAAAATATGTCTATAAAACAATGTAGTAGCCTTCAGCCTGGCATAATATGACTAACTGGGTCCTATTTCTCAGCATGCAAGGAACATTTGTATTATTATATTTATTGTGTATGCGGTTTTGCCGGTATTAATTGTGTATTTGTTCTGCTTTTTAGGGTTCCGTAGTCCACAAGGAACCCTTATAGTTTCGTCATGTCCGTCCGTCTGTCCGTCCGCAGCCTAGCTCAAAGACGCCTGGTGCTAGAAAGCTGATATTTGACATGAATATACACATATAATATTGAAACAAAACTGTAGAATAAAATTTAGGAAAATATTGTTTTTAAGGGTATCTCCCGTTAATTCAACCCCACTATATATGAGTGGGGTTGAATTTTTATTTGGTTGAGTATCCCATTGTGTGGGGTATCATTGGTTACGTTTTAAAAAAATATTATTAGTTTGCTCAAATCATTTTTCGATCAAGTAATTGGTTTGTCAAATATCAAGCTTTGAAGTGAAAAAACTTGTTAGACTCAAGTGTCCTCCCCCCTTTGCCGGCTAAACTATTAATTTGGAAGAGGTGAAAAAAATCACCAATGTAGTACATATAACGAATTTAAAAGGAAAACTATCACGGCTAAGTAGCCATCACTAGTTTACGAGTAATCGTCGGTTAACTTATAAATACCTATTTCTGTGAGTTTACATTGGGAGCGCTCGCGCTGGCTTAATCTTAAAGATGCGCGTTTTCAGTCCCATGTGAAACAGAAACTATTATCAATAATGGCCATTATGGGCAACTACGGAACCCTACATTGCGCGTGGCCCGAACGAACCGAGGTTTTTTATTTTATTTTTTTCACATTCAAACAACACCATCCAGTCTCAAACTAAGCAGATCTTGTACTATGGGTAAATAGACAATGGATAAACATACATACATTTATACATTTTTATATAAATAAATATATATTATACATAGAAACACCCAGACCAAGACAAACATCTTTTTTCACGCACACAAATGATTTTAATTTGTAATGTGTTTGATTGTTGTCGCTTGCGTGGAGGCGAAATAATTGGTTACGAGAGTACTCTACAAGATTCTTGAGTAAGTATTTAAGTTTAGGACGTTTACTAGGACGCGATGGTCTAATAGGCAGAATGTGTAGCACCAACAAACTGCGTATTAAATTGTTCATTATCGTTTGCTAAGCAGTGAAGGAAAACATCGTGAAACTTGTATGATCGATTCGACAAAACGTTTTCGAGATATATGTTTAGTTTGCACTTGTAAACAAGGTTATAGACTATCGCTTCGCCTTATAGGAAGAGAAGAGGCCCGTGCCCAGCAGTGGGACAGAAACTGGGCTGATATTAGTTACCTATATATATACAGTGTGTCACAAGACCCATCACCAAGCCGAAGTCTACTCGTTGTGGACATCATGCCAAGTCATACTAACCAAAAATAATAACTGAGAAACGATTTTTTTAAAGTTTTGGCATTTTTTAAGCCGCAATTAAAAGCGCGCGCGTGCAATGCTCGAAATACCTACTTATCCATGGGGTCATAGGGCATCTATAGAACATATTGGCGGGGTAAATGCATCGATTTGTACCTAATTAGAAAATTCTATACTAACTTTGAGCCTCAATATCTCCTGAACCAGTAATTTCCCAGGTATGGTGCCGAAGTAAAAAAATGTCGTAGTGATTGGTACAACATGGGATTTCAGTTTTCGTTAAGGGTCTTTTTACACCCTGTATAGGTATAAGTCTATCTCTACTTCTTCATAATTTTATTTCCAACAATAATTTTATCGGTGTCGCGTTTCAACTGTGCTCTACGTATAAAAAGCCATTATCCTTTCAAGCGTACTAGTTAAAGAGGTATATAGTGTCATTAAAGCTAGCCCTAGAACCGCCGATGGTCATTCTCGCCGGCGATAGCGTGAATTTCAATCGGACTGACCAAACAGAACTATAGATAGGTATCTACTATACATTGGTATTGCCTGGTGGCGGCGATCGATTGATTCGACGTGGGGTTAGGCATTGTTGCGGTTGCGACATAGCTTACCTATAGTTGCATTCTAAAGCCCTCCGTAGCTTGCTTTACGAGGAGTAGTCCTATATCTGTACCTATTTATTTTGTGGTAGTTTTATTGACGGGAATAGATGTATATTTGTATCGAAATATGCTTATGATGTTAGTCGTATCAAAAAGAGTAATTAGGTATATTCTAGGCTTAATATTTCAGATGATTGTCAGCCCAAATTAGATACTAGGAAAGCGGATATCCTAAATCTTTCAGATACGTGAAGTCTGCCAATGGGCGCGTGTAGTCGAAATTATTGACTATGACCAGTAAGTAGGTTAGGTACCTGTATGACGTTTCGATTTATTTACAGGAACCGTGGTCACGGCAGGCCGCCAAGTCGAGCAAAAAAGCGGTACGGCCGTACCATCCCTTTCTTGAAGCAGCTCAGGCCACGTTCGACCCCCATAACTTCGTTGTAGATAAAAAAAAATTGGTTGCCTGTAAAGTCGGTATACGGGCGAAAGTTTTACGTGACAACGACTTTGAGTGGTAAAATAATTTTAATGTGAATATTCATTCGTATAGTAGGAAGAAGGATGAAAGACGCGTGCCTTTCACTTTTTATGTCTGTCTCTCTCGCTCTTAGGCGGGACGCGTGCCTCTCACTCGCTCTCATTGTGAGCGCATAACGTGAGCGGAGCGTAACGCAGTTTCTTGAAGTGTCACCCGGCAAACCAATTTATAAGACGTTGTCACGTCAACAAGAAGCCTAAACTAGATTTATTTAAAAATTAAAGATTTTTAATATTGATATGGTCACTATAAGATAATGTTAGGTTAGATGTGTAACATTCGCAAGGAAGAAATACTTCTGCTGTTTTATGACACAACGGTCTACATAATATCACTGCTTTTAAAATCCCCGAAATATAATATATCGGCCGCACATTTGGCTCGATAATTCGGTGGCCAATTGCTAACGAATACAAAACTTATTTAACGTAAGTTGGCAAGATGCGTCGCCACCGCGGTCTCATTGGCTCAGTTCCACGTTTTTGTGCACATTACACTGCATTAAACTGTTTCACTCATTTTGTATTTTCTGTTCAGTTTTTGTGGTGGCATATCGCTGTGGCTTGGATGCGAATTGGTGTCGCAGTTTGGGAGATACTTTAGTGGTCGGTTATTAAATAAAATGTTGTTTCGATCGGAATATATATTTTACGGTTGATAATGTTTTGGCGGGTAGGTTAGGTTAGGCTGAATATGATAAATCCTACTCGAGTGACGAATGAAGGCGTTCGTGACGACATTTTGTGTTTGGTACCGTTTGTAAAAAGCAAGTAGTTATTACAGGTCAGTCTACATCGAGTCTATTAAAAAAAAATACAAAATGACGAATTACTGACCAAGCAGATATAGAAGGCAAGTGTGAATGGGACAGGACGAAGGGGAAGACCTAGGCGGACGTTCTCTGACCAGATAGGAGACATCCTAAAAACAGGACAGGTTGGAAGTACCCTGAACAGAAGAGCATACATGAGGAGTCTGATGGGAGTGAATGAAGCATGAGAGATATGTCAGTATCGTTGCAAATGGTGTTCCGTAGTCTCTGCCTACCCCTCCGGGAAACAGGCGTGAGTCTATGTATGTATGTATATATGAAAGCATTATATTATAGACCAAACTGCAATTCTTAACACATTAGCGTTGTATTTTTCTATTATCGTTTGTGGCCCGTGTGTTCACTTTTCACCAAAATAGACTTATTTAAATATGGTAGGTAAGCTTGTCTGGTTTTCGCTCAACGTTTGGTTACTATAAAAATGTTGGTGGAAAAGGGGTACCTTCAAGGTACAGCCAAGGCTATATTAACTTTGGTATGTAGAACCTATCCTAATAAAGGCTATGTACGTAGTTTTACGATCGTCGGGGGTAAAACGACGCGGTTCATTCTGTAATTTAATTACCTTTACTTTGTACTGCATATTATCTGCGTAGCTGCTAAAACATCGGCTATCTCTTTCAAACCAACCATTGTCATTGAAGAGAGAAAGAGAAGATTAATCCGTCATTGTATTGTTCATAAATATGCATGAATATTTTTCTTGATTCGTATATACGAGGGTCAAACTGAAAGTTCTTAGAAAATCAAAAACTGATTACATTAGCCAGTTATTAGTTTTATTATATCTTTTCAAAATATTGTCCATTGACGTCAATACACCGCTGCATGCGATGGAACCACTGGGAAAAGCACTTTGCCCACTCGTCCTTAGGGGTCTCTTCAATGGCATCGCGATACGCAGCCACCGCTTCTTCAGCATTCATAAACCGCTTTCCTTTAAGTTTTTCTTTAATTTTTGGAAATAAATAAAAATCACAAGGCGCGAGGTCGGGGCTATACGGCGGGTGACCCAGTAATTCAACGTTTGATGTCGCCAAATAGTCGATCGTTCGCTTGGCGGTGTGCGACGAGGCGTTGTCGTGGTGAAGGAGGATCCTACTGCGAGGTCGTTTCTCTCGAACTTTTTCCAAGACAAGTGGCAAACAATTGGTAGTGTACCATTCTGCAGAAACTGTTTTTTGATCCTCTAACACAATTGTTGCGAAATGACCTATCCTTCCAAAGAACGAGGCCACCATTTTTTTTCCCGCACTTCGATCTCTCTTCACTTTAGTTGGCAACTCCTCGAAAGGAAACACCCACTGAGCAGATTGTCTTTTGGTTTCAGGATCATAACAGTAAATCCAGCTTTCGTCACCTGTTAGTATGTCGAACACAGCATTTGAGTCACCTCCGTTAAATCTTTCAATCATTTTACGGCACCAATCCACACGATGGAGTTTTTGAGCCTTAGTTAAATTATGAGGTATCCACCGGGCGCAAAGCTTCCTGACCGCTAAATGTTCGTGGAGGATTTTGTGCACTTGACTCATACCGATGCCTAAGCTTGTCCGAATCTGCTGATAGGTCACTCTTTTGTCAGTCTCTATCATACACCGCACAACACAGATGTTATTTTCAGTCGTCGCCGTAGAAGGCCGTCCCTCACGTACATCATCAGTGAGATTAGTGCGACCACGTTTAAACTCATTAAACCAGTTGTAAACAGTCGCACGAGATGGGGCTTCATCGTGAAAGGCCAATCGTAGTCTATCATAACTTTCTTGTTGACTTAAATGACATCGAAAGTCATAAAAAATCATTGCACGAAAATTTTCTCGTGTTAAATTCATGTTGACGTGACACAGACAATTTTCAATTTGCCGCCAAATCGTAAAACAAATGACAAATGAATGAAATATATACTCAGTAATATTGGCAAAGAGTTCTATTTTCAAATTTTAGAATATTTTTTTTATTATATTGTTTATAAGTGGCCAGTTCTAAGAACTTTCAGTTTGACCCTCGTAAAGAGTAACGTGGATGTTTCCTTCGTTCATACGCAAATGGGTTGTTTGTGATGTGGAATGGACTGTGATGGTTTTTCGCTTTCGTTTTGTTGTTTTTATGTTTTTGTTTCTATTGTACGTAATCTACATGCGGGTTGACTGACTTTTCTATTTACTTTTCCATTGATAAATTACAACCCCCACACATTTTTGTGGAGAACTTTGCTTAGATAAGCACAATGTAAAGAACATCCAGACAGATTAAAAATTATATACTTGTAAAGCCCGCTCTCCACGAATTGCCGGGTAAAATCAAAGGTGCCGCGTTCATCCGTCCGCAAAACCACGCAACGTGGGAAGCCGGCTTATTATTTGATTTGATTTTGATTTTATGTTTATTTGACATACACGTATTATAACACAACAAATATTATAAAGAAACACAAAAAATAGTAACAAATAAAACAAAACAAAAAAAAATACATTAAAAATAAGAACAAAAAAGTAACAAAAATGAAGGAAAATAAACATAAAAGAAATTACATACTTCTAGTAAGTAGTAGCAGTAGCACCGTTTGTATACTAGGACTTCGACTGGCAAGCCGGAGGTCGACGGATTTATCCACAAATATAAATCCACATACCTATACATATATTATATACTTATCACAACTATACCTTTCATTTCGAATAAAGATTGTCCTTAAGTCCTTAAGCTAGAAAGCTCTAGTATTTAGTAGCGGCATTAGGTATATTACACATAAGGGAATAAGTAATTATACTTTTAATGAAGACGTCCGTATACAAGCAACTCACAACAAAGCTAAATTAAAAAGTTTGAAGTCTCTATTATTGCTTCTGTCCCCTCTCATAGTTAATCTTATAGATATGTATACTTGAAGTGGAACAAGAAAAGTGTGGACATGCATCTGACAGAGTTAATTACAAGGGGTGTGTTGTCAACCAAAATACCGTTTGTGGTTCTACTCGGTTTGAAGGGTCTCTGTCGACTAGCTTGCTTATTAAGCGCGTTCAATTTAGTGAAAATTGCTACTTGTGTGCTATTTTTGTCAAACAATCTAGACTTTAATGTAATAAAGATTGATATTATATAAAAAGATATTATAGTTGTATATTTGGAAATCATCATATTACTAATTAATGCAACGGTTGAAGCAAGCATACAATCTGTACCTAATCTACAGTTAAAACCTCAATACATTTAACTATCGTTAAGCTAAGTAATGTTCAAAATGTTAATCATTGGTCCCAGTATGCATCTGACCTAGTATGTTCTATACTCCATTTGGTTAGGTACTTAACTAAACGTAAACAATCTTGATGTGACTTTTTTGTCTAAAATCTGTTTAAAAATAAAATAATGCTAAAGATCAATGTAAATACAACAATAATGATTACTAAATCAATTGAACCTTTAGTTTAAGCAGTAGTTTATTTGTTTAACACGTAATAATGTAAAAAGTCACATCAAGATTATTTACCTTAAGTTAAGTACCTAACCAAATGGAGTATAGAGTAGTCGGGATTCGATAAAACTAAAACCCTTTTTCTAGAAGCTTTATGTCGCTGAAATCTCGTATTTTGTAGCAAGAAGTGTGCGTGATCGCAATTACGTAAACAGGCAGAGTTTTCTCTAGCTGCGAAAATTATAAATTTTATATAATGATATTAATGTAATGTGAATTTAGCAATCAGAATAATGTTAAATAAAAGCTGCCAGTCGTAGCTAGACTGACAGCCTTTTATATTTGTCCCTTACCTGCGTCTCTTATCCCTTGTCCAGTCAAGAAATCAACAGGTTAGTAATTGACTCTTAATTATATCCTCATCAATCCTCCGCTTAGGTACAATACATTGCCATTAGATCTGACATTGGCTCCTACTCCATCAATGTTGATTAATCTTACCTCAAGCCTTAACGCGTTTTGCGTATTTGAATCGTAGCGGGGCAATACGGTGCTTAGAATAAATACTTTTATAAATTATTTTCATTTAGTTTGCAGAGTAGCTTACATTCACTAATACCAACTCTAGTAATATTGCATTTGGCAAGTTATAACGTGAAAATCAGCGTTATAATCGGTGTTTCTCATTTTTCTTTCAATGTAAAATTTTACAACGTAAAAATTTAAACGTACACGATCACATATTTTGTTGCATATGATTTTTAGACCGACAAAAATGATTCGAACTTAACAGATAACTTATACCATTCGACCATACTGATAGATGAATAAAACCGCTGAACCGCGCGGTTTCGTAACAAATGGTCTAGTGTACGACTAGCCTTAACGGTTGAGTGTGAGTTTAATTTTCCATCTAGGTACATACTTGCCTTGGTGGATGTCATCTCGTTGATTTTTCATCTAAACTGACGTTTAATTTACATTTTTAAGCTATTTGTTCTCTAGCTAGTGTAATCAGTGTGAGTAGCGTTCTAAGCTAATTTTTGTACAAAAATAAAGTCCACTTATTAGTGAATTTTTTATGTAATATTTTTTAAGTTAAGTTTCTGCTAATCACCTTAAAGTGTTGCACTTTAAAAATATATATTATGCTTTTTATATCGTACTGAGCTGCACCTGTGCTACCATATTCAGTACAGAGAGCATAGCGCTTAAATTAAACACTCGTCAAGTCCCGCGAAAATGTATAAAGTTCACTTGCAACAACTTTAAGGATAATGGGCAAAGTTGAATACCCTCATATGCCACCTTCTAGCATTTTCTAAGTCAATGTTTGATTGCGTGCTATCCCGATGCACAAAGATATTGATTCAATGTTTGCAATCTCCAATATGCTGTATTCCATATTCAACACCCTCTAAAACTTGCTCTCTACCGCAACTATATTGGCACACAACAAACCTTAATTTCATAACGTTACATAACGTAATGAAAGTTATAACTGTATGTCCCCTTAAAACAGAACTTATTAAATTAAACAGTGCTCCTTGAGTTTCCTAGAGGCTCTTATCTCGGCACTGGCTCGGAGGCCATTAAAACTTGGACCTCCCTGCTAAAGGCCCAGCCACGACTTTGGGCATAGCGATGGACGCGGCGACATGCGAAATACCTACAGTATTTTTTTCATATTTTCACCTTTATTTCTAGATTGTTACATAAATATTAATAAAAAAGAAATATAGTGCAGAGCTACTGTTAAGATAAAAAATAAGGTATAATACCTACTGAAATTAATGAACTATAATATTAATTCTACCCAAAGCAAATTGTTTTGAAGTTTTATATAAAAATACTTTGCGTAAAATATAGGCAAGTAGATAATAAGTATTTTAATATATTTTTTTCGTTTCTCGTGTGATTTGATATAAGTTTGCTTCACTGCTTTGCAGATACATATCTGTGTAATTTTTATTTAGGTGGGGTTTATAAATGATGATGTAGTTAAAAGCTGTTCAAAGTATATCGTTTTAGTGTATTAAGTTTGGTTAATACATATTAGGTACAACTGACTAAAGTATAATACGATACTGTATTGTACAGAACGAGCTAACGAACCTCTTATTCATACCTGCTATATACAGTAGCGATGTTAAAGTAGATGCGGCATTTACCGCATATCCAGCCAACAAGGTCGTGGCCACGCCGCAACGGCGACACAACACTAATTGGTTAGAGAAACCACTTTGTGATAAATTAAAAATTATTATCAACTGGACATACAGTTTGGAATGAATTGGTATCATTGGTATAATGTATTAAGTTACAATGTAAGACTATTGAGGTCTTGCGTGTAACAATTATATTGTTCGTAGTATATATGTAGAGGATTTTTCGCTGTGAAAAGGTTTAGTTTGTGTTAAGAGTTTACCTAATTAATGGATGTGCAGCGTGTGACACTCATTCTAAGATTACCAATAGTAATAATATCGTAACGACTTAACTAATTTACCATTATGATTAAGTACACAAGATAGGCAGGCATTTTCGTCACATATTTCTTAGACACTGCCTCCGTGGTCCAGTGGATAGCGTATGCGATTGCTGATCGGAGGTCCCGGGTTCGATTCTCGGGTCGGGCAAAAGTGTTACTGGGTTATTGCGAATACTCAGTAATAGCCCGGAGTTTGGTGATGTGCCCGGTAATGGCAATAGGCTCGCCCCCTAGTACGTGGGACCTAAAAATTAAGGCGAAATGTGGGTGTTATATTTACACCTCTGCCTACCTCTTCGGGGATACAGGCGTGAGACTACAAATAAAAAAAGTAGTAAGAAAATCTTAGAGATAGTAGTAGTAAGATAGTAAATCTTGTATAAAATTACGTTCTTTAGTCGAAGAAAATTTAGAATTATGAATATAGAGAACTGAGATCTAAGACTATACAAGTAGCCTACATTTTGGATTATTATATGAGGCAAGATCGGATCTACGACGATATTAGAAGCCAAGCATAGAGCAGAAGAAAGAGACAGTAAGAAATAAAAAAGAAGAAAAAATTAAACTTTCGCGGTCATCACTTATTTTAAATTGGCAAATTTCTGTCAGTGCTTAAAACAGCTCTCGACTCTTTTATTCATTTAGTTTATAGCCCGCAGACTGTTAGCTAAATTGCCACCTGGGTAATGTAATTAATATTACTATCAACTCGAGCACTAAAAGTAATTGCATGGAACAATACGAACATTACAAACAACTCCTACGCGCACATAGCTTTACCCCACTTGTCGAGTGTCCAATTAATCCGCAATCACTCACACAACTTCTCATATTGCCAGCGTGCCATAAAACACCGATGTCCAAGCTTACCCCGTCAAAACTTGCCCTACCTTCCCCCTCCACAACTTTGGCCGTTCGAAAACGTAATAATGAAACTCTCAGAGATGAAACTGACACTTTTACCCCAACCTCCCCCCAATTCTTATTTCCTACCTGGCACTCAAAGTGGCAGGTGTCAACTTTTCAGACACCAATTTACGTTTTTCGCGTTTAGAAAAATATATGATGCATCTACATTTCCTCTTTGTTTAAATTGAAATATGCTTAGGTAGAATGGGGGAAAGCTTCTGCTCTTTTAATAATTAATTAGTTTGATAAAGAAAATTATATACAGGATTATTTGATATACCTACCTGTTATGAAAACAGCATGATCCGATTTAAAAAATATACCTATATTTTTTATTTCTTGTAGACTCACGCCTGTACCCCCGAAGGGCTAGGCAGAGATGTAATATAACACCCACTTTCGCAATGAATTTTTAGGTCCCACGTAATAGGGGGCGAGCCTATTGTTGCTACAGAGAATTCCGAAAAACCCAGTAACACTTTTGCCCGACCCGAGAATTGAACCCGAGACCTATTAGCAGTCGCATACGCTATCAACTGAACCACGGAGGCAGTAAAAAAATATATTGAATGTAATGGATCTTAAACTAGTAATTAATAAAAAGTTATGAAATATACGTACGAATACGACCGATGTTCCGGTATTGGCAACACCAGGGGTTACAGAAAAAAAGGTGGTTACAGAATGACATCATAGTCAGGCATCAACACCTATAAACGCTGTTCCTTGTAGTTTGTATATCAATCAATATATCAGCCGAATTACAGCCTAAACTCCTGGTTGTAGGAAGCTAAAAGAGTAGGTATAATCCTTGGGGAGTGAAGGACAGAACTGAGAGATGATTTTTGGTAATTTGTCCATTAAGGACGTAGCAACGTCCCACGCGAACCGCGCCACGGGCAAAGTCTAGTATTTTGTGTAGTGCTCATTAACTCATCTCCATATTCGTTGAGTAATAATAAACATTATTTTGACGATAGTAGAGCCTTGCTGATTTCAGCATGAACGGGCCAGCTCGACCGGGGAAGTACTACCCTCTCACAGAAAATCGACGTAAAGTAACAGTACCTAAACTGTTTCGTTCGGTGAGTGAGAGTGCCGGAGGCCCTATCCCATATCATATATAGGATGAGGAGTGGGATGAGGGAGAAGGAATAGCTTCTTCCTCATCCCACTCCTCATCCTATCCCTTTTCCCAACCCTTGGGGTTGGGAAAAGGGATAGGATGAGGAGGCGGCAACGCACTTGTGACCCCCGTAGTGTTGCTTGTGTCCATGGGCGGCGGTAGTTGCTTACCATCAGGCGATCCGTCTGCTCGTTTGCCGCCTATTAATATAAAAAAAAAACACCTCTTCAAACCAATTTCATAAATTTTAGGCGATATCGCTGTGATTACTAAGTATTCCCAAAAAGGTGTACAAATATCGACTCTGTATTAGACAAGGTAAAAATATTAATGAAAATTTGAAGGTTGATCAAAGTTTCCATTCTTGTTTATTTTGTTAATATTTTCTAACTAATTTTCGTTGCGCAGGTAGATTAAAAATAATTACTTTCTGATGAAATGAAGTGAAAGGCTTTCAAGTTTTGTATTAGTTGCTGTACGTAAGTAATTATTTTGCAATCATATTACTTAATTATATTAAAATATTTATTAAGTGGTGAAATTGTTAAATCTATACTTACTTATGTTATTTTTTTTAGGCAACAAACTAAAACAATTTTTTGCTGAAAGTAGGTATAGCATAAAGTAACTATGCCAGACAAAAATACTACGATGTTAAAGTTTATTTGATGAATTCAAATAAGTACCAATAGACATCGTGAGGCAACCTGCATGTCTGAGAGTTCTACTTAATGTTCTCGAGAGACATGTGAAGTCTGCCAACCCGCACTTGGCCAGCCTGGTGGACCATGGCCTTACCCTTCTCATAGTGAGAAGAGGCCCGTCCCCAGCAGTGGGACAGTATAAAGGGCTGATAATGATAATGAAATAAATATCCTTTGATCGCAAAAAGAAGCATTCAGAAAAAAAAATTACACTCATATTTTATAATACCCATTAGGTACACACACATCCAAATCTATTTGCTTATACGTTCCAATCCCAACTATTTATGTCCGCAATTTCAATATATATTTGTGTATTCATTGAGGTAATGATTTCTCTACTTAAATCCCGATATTTTTAGACTTTGTATTCTATGAAGTTGTAATTAGCTGGGATTATAGTGAGTTTATTTTTATACCTTTGATCACAGATCTTTGGGTCTGCTAGAGAGAATAGAATAGACTTTGCTGTTTATAATAATAATAATAATATTCTAACTACATTCACACAACACCATCTAGTCCCAAACTAAGCAGAGCTTGTACTATGGGTACTAGATAATGGATAAACATACATATATAGTTTTTTTTTGTAAATACATACATATTATACATAGAAACACCCAGACCAAGACAAACATCCATGTTCATGCACACAAATGTTTGACTTGAGCGGGAATCGAACCCGCGACCTTCGGCGTAGCAGTCGCTTACACTCCTGCTTCGCCAACCGGCCGTCAAGTGTTTCGTCTTTATTTTCTTTAAATATTATCATAACAATGATTGTTTTTTCTACAATTTATTCAACCACATCTTCAATAGTGTTCTTTCTACCATTCAACTTTTAGAAAAGGTTTTTCTACTCATCCATCGCCTATTGTAAACCTGAGCTATTCTGTAAGACATCGTTAATATCAAATCGATATTTCTTTGTAGTCTCGAACAAACACTACTATCTTCTCCCAGAGATAAAATGCATTTAAATGGTTAGAATATTATAATACTAAGAAAGCTTTTTAATTTTCTTTTCTTTTTTTAACCTATACTATCCCATTGTTGGGCAAAAGTCTCCCCGACACTTCCCCAAAAGTCCCCCTCACCAGCTTGAGAGGGCATCCAGCTCATCTCGTAAACCTGGGACGACCATGGTCATTTGGAGGTGGCCTTGAGCAGCTTGTGTGGCCACGTCCAAAGGTTGCCTGTGGTAGTGAGATGGCAGGTCGATGGATATTGCGTATGTGGGAGCTCTCCAATGACACTCAAATTGTAGATGAAAGAATTTGGGTTTATTGTCCAACAAGGTTACACAGTTAATACAAGTTAGGTACAGACGAGTACAAGAGCTATAACGACGACGTGTCTGAGTGGCGTGATGTTAGCGACTGGCGAGCCCGTGGCTGTGCGAACATTCGAGACTAATGAATTGCGTTGTCAGCACACGTGTCGCCAGGCCGTTACAGTCATCTGATCCTAAGCCAGATAACTGATTTATCAGTGGGTTTACCCCAATATATATTATTAAATACAAGCTCATCGATAAATATATCCAGACGCAAAACACACAACTGCACCAATCACGCAAAGATTTGTACCGAGTAGGAATTGAACCCAAGACCTCTAGCTTAGCAGTCAAACAACAAGTCCAACAGTCTAGCCAACTAGACTAAAGGTAGACAATAAGTCGACTAGAACAGCTATTAAGTAAAGTTTCTATTCTGCCAGTCGGTACATTGTGAGGCGCTCGTTTGCACCTCAAACACGTAGTGTTCTGTGCTTCCTAATTGAAACTCATTTGATAAAATCACCGCTAAACATTATCTTGTCATAATATAAAACAAGGAGCTTTGTGGGTTCTTTCTGAGTTGTTTTAATAAGTAACTAGTTGTGTGTGAGATTTGGTTTTGGTATTTGAAGTGGTAGGGTCTACGATTTGATTTGTCATGTTTTGAACTCAAGCGCAGTTTTTTTTAAAGGCCTGTTTTCTTCCTGTGTTAGGCGTAAAGCTTGTGTCGCGGGTAACTTTATAAACATTTAACCGAGAAGCTTTGAGCTTCTCGGTTACCACCAGCACAGAACACCCAGATTCTAGTTTTCGTTTTGATTGATTGAAGATGATTGAGCCCACAGCATACGGCGTCGTATTACGGACCATGGTAGCCACTTTAACCACCACGCCATCTATGTCGTCAACATACGTTAGTTATACATATATGTAATAAATATCAGGTATCTAGATGTAACACTTACTCACGCCTATAAATTAATCTGCCTGAAGGGATAGCACTGTGTATTGCACCGATATTTTGCCAACTGTTTTAGACCCCACATAGTACGAGCCAATTTATTATCTACTGGGAACTTTGCCAAAGTCACTACCTACAGATATCAGGATATCTAAACTTTAGGTACTATACTAACTTAAACCCAGAACTTCGATCAAAACAGGGACTTGAAATGAAACATCCATCATCTTACAAAATAAATTAGCGGGTCTTAATCGTGTACAATTAACTGTGCTCGGTGCAAGACGAGCGAAACGTCGGAACCAAATAGGTATTTATACCTTAAATAAGTTAATTGTACGCGATTAAGACCCGCTAATTTATTTTGTATGATGTATACAAATCGCGAAAGTTTAAAATCGATTATCCATCATCTTATAATAATATGGAGGTAGGAACAAAAAGTTGCGAAAATTTTCCCGAAACACTGCCCCAGAAAAATTTCGTTAATCACTGGACCGAGTGTTGCACATTTTGAGCACTTATAAGCATTAAAAATGGCCGAAAGTTTCCTCATTATATGGTGCGTTCCCGCGATTTACCCGTCCCTGCTCTGGCAACATTCGCGAATAACCACTCAGAATTCCCCAACTGAACGCCCGCTAATTCAGTGCAGACATTAGCAAACAAAGCTGCAATGCTACGTGATATACGAATTTGACCTCTACGCCGTTGAAATAAGGACCGGCTTGTACATAAATTTTGGATCACAAGAACTCCGGACGGCAAGGATATAAACAATTTGGATGGGGCCGTAAAGTCAGCGATTTAACTCTTTCTTTTTAAAAGCTACACGCGGTATGCTATGCGAGTCTTTGTCTTGTGAGTGCTTTAAGATATTGAACGGATGTGCTTTGTAAATAAGTCTACAGAATTAGAACAATAAGGAGGGGTTTCTTCGGTTTCGTTTGTCTGCATATTGTATGGAAAATATTTCAGTTCGTGACTTTGGATGCCAAAGCCAGTTATTCTCCCTAGTCTTAACAGGTGATTATAAGGCCAAAATAAATAATAAAATTTTTTTCTCTTCCCGATTTCTACAAAGTTTAAGTTTATTCACTTGCGATGGGTATTACCTATATACAGGTATATTATGGAGTGGATATGAAACTTTGTTTTAGACAAATATTTTTGTTTCGAGTCTGGGTACTTAGTGTCCTACTACTTTATATTTCTGTAAAGTCCTCAGCGACCTAGAATTTATCCTAGTGCGAAAGTTGTCTTTAAAATAGCATCGTCTACAAAACGAACTCTATTACGGCTCCTAAGACAAAAGTCGGACCACCAGAATAGGGCCCCATTGGTACTGTCCAGGTACAGTCCTCTTAAAAGTACTACAAATTCTCCTGTATTCTCCCGCTGGTTGTATAGCCACACCCCCAGTGCGGTAAGTGACGACGACAGTATTACCCAGCCAAGAAGATTTACAAGTCGCGCTGACTGCGAATGAATTCGCGACTGCCACTCACACTGCGCCCTGTACTACGAATGCACTGACAACTTATATTAATATACTAGGAATTTGAATGGTACCTTGGTTTTGTACTGAACTAGGTTTTGGCTTCTTGTTAGTCGTCGCTTCCTTGTAGAGGATTATCAATATCAATCCAACACAATCAGATCTATCGACAGACTCGAAATAGAAACAAAAAAACAGTATCACAGACAGAATTCCTTTATCTGCCTCCGTGGTCCAGTGGATAGCGTATGCGACTGCTGATCGGAAGTCCCGGGTTCGATTCCCGGGTCGGGCAAAAGTGTTACTGGGTTTTTCCGAACACTCAGTAGTCAGTAGCAGAGTCTGGTGATGTGCCCGGTAACGGCAATAGGCTCGCCCCCTATTACATGGGACCTAAAAATTCATGGCGAAATGTGGGTGTAATATTTACACCTCTGCCTACCTCTTCGGGGATACAGGCGTGAGACTATAAAAAAATCCTTTTACAAATGAATCCATAATTTTTCGTCCATTTATTAAAATCTTCCTAAATTACTATGATGATTTTGATAATTGTTGTTATTTTTGTATGTGTATTTGATTAGGTCCCTGATTTAGGTTTACGACTAGATACCGTAGGTATCTGATTCATATACAGAACATAAGTTATCGAACTTAATCCTCGAGCTCCCGCCCGTATTTCAAAAACTTATTGCCTCCAGGTCAAAGCATTTCCAATTAATACTTTATGAACTATTTAACTAGAACATAAACGCTAACTTATAAACACTCTATTGTTCCAGGTACGTGGTGATATGAAGCAAGATGGCGTCGAAGTTTAATTAAACCAAACAAAGCGCAGTTTTCTTAGCGTCCACAGATTATATCGGTTTTTGTTCGCGTTCGGTCACTAGTTTAGTTAAGGTTTGCTGCAAATCAATGATTTTTCTTTAGATATATGATAGGTCATACTAGAATATGAAATCAGTTAGGTGAAGATATATTTTATTTTATTTTTATTCCGGAAACAAACAGATATACGTAACGTACATACATACATACATAACGTCACGCCTTTTATCCCCGAAGGGGTAGGCAGAAGTGTATTTCTACACCCACTTTTCGCCAGATATACTTTAGTCCCACGTAATAAGGGGCGAGCCTATTGCCGTACCGGGCACATTTCCAGACGCCGTTGTGCTACTGAGAATTTCGTGACAGAAAAACCCAATAACACTGCCCGACCCAGGATCGAACCCGGGACCTCCCGATCCCACGCGCACATTTATGCCGCGAGACCAACGAGGCAGTCGTATAGGGTTTGATGTCGAGTTTTCCGTCTCTACGCAAAGATGGTATTTGCATCGTGTTATCCCTTAGTCGCCTCTTACGACACCCACGGGAAGATAGGGGGTGGTGACACTTGTATTCTATGCCGTCAACCACACGGCTAACAAAACCAAACAGATATAATACAGATAAAATAACTTACAACTAAACCATACACAATCGAAAAACAGTTTCCACATATTGGCATAACATAAGCGCCTAACAACGTTTAGAATACATATACCTACTATTATAAACTTTCGCGCTTTGTATACCTACCTACATCATAAAAAATATTGACCGGTTCTTGATTGCGTGAAATTAGCTTATTAAAGGTATAAATACCTCTAGGTTCTTCAGTCCCTCCGCGACCACGACCGATACAAGACAGTCGAAACGTCGGCCACACGTAGGTATTTATACCTTAAATTATTTCATTCTACGTGATTAAGAACCTTAATAGTTTTGTATGAAGTATATACTAGTACTTTACCTAACTATTTTCATATTCTATTATGAGCCTGCTATACTTATCCCCTAAACACACCGTGCGCAAAAATTCGCCATAGCAACGGCTTGAGCTGATTGGACCGTTCCAAGCAGAAATCGTTGTTAATCTTAGAGGGAGCCCGTCGAAAATGTTATATCATATTTAAGTACTTTTAATGTACGTTTTTTTACATTAAAAATAACGATAACTTTATATTTGCAAAGCGGTTTCGTAAAAACAAACACAAAATGTAAGTGCAAGCTTATCTCATCCGTACCTATTACTGAAATCACATGCAAATTAGCCTCGTTATTTCGGAGATTAGCGCGCTTAAATGCACAGAAAAATAAACAATCTGTTAACAAGCTTTTTACATAAAAGTTACTAGCTGGATAGTATGCGACACATGTTAGAGTTTTTAGGGTTCCGTACCTAAAAGGTAAAAACGGGACCCTATTACTAAGCCTCCGCTGTCTGTCTGTCTGTCACCAGGCTGTATCTCATAAACTGTGATAGCTAGAAAGCTGAAATTTTGACAAATTATGTATTTCGGTTGCCGCTATAACAACAAATACTAAAAATAAAAAAAATAAAAATATTAAGAGGGGGTCCCATACAAAAAACGTGGTTTTTTTCGTATCTTTTGCTCAAAATTACTAACTGTAACAGGTAGACACTTTAAATTTTCACAGAATATGTAGTTGTATATTACCTTTCAAAATAAATAATTAAATAAAAAAAGTGAATAATAAAGGGGGGCTCCTATACAACAAACGTAATTTTTAAGCAATTTGTTTGCTACTCGATCTTAATAAACAGGTAGAAACATAAAAAGTATTTAAGTATACATAGGTATAACGAACATGATTTTCTTTTATCCATCATCTAGATGGTACGGAACCCTTCGTGCGCGAGTCCGACTCGCACTTGCCCTATTTTTTTAGTAAATCCTGCTAAGTTGTTGGTTGCCGAGTTCAAGTTAGTGCAAGGAATGAGAACCGAACCCAAGACGTATCAATCGCGAGACCAGTAACCAATTGGCTACTGTTGTGTAGGTACCTAATCTGTTGTAATTTCTGTATTGTAAAATATTTTCATTAAAAATAATTTATAAATAGTTAAGCCAGCAGTAAGAAGCATTATTTGTTTGAATAGAAAAATATCTTAAATTAAAATGTATTCGGCAAGATATGTGATTTAAATATAATTAATTTATTATATAATTTAAAAAAACGGGTTCTATTCACTATATATAAGAAAGTTAAGGTATAAATAACTCTGTTCCTATCTGCTCCGATTCTATCTTTCGGCAATGAATACAGATTTACATAGAAGCGCAATTTTTAAGGATTTCGTGTGCCGATTCCAAGTGGGAACTGGCTCCAGTTTAGTTCGTAGTTGGCGCCGTTGGCGGCGCTGGCGTCGTTCTCCGTCTTTCTCACTTTCCTAGTTAAGATACACTGGAGGACAGAGAGACAGTTGCCGCAGCATGACTGCCACGCCACTAAGCGGCAATTTGAGTCGCAGAAAGTTTGTCTTCAAAGCGCCCATATGAAATGCGCCTCTATGTAAATATCTGAGCTCTTTGCTATCGGTCATCCAATATCGACTTTGCTAGTGGGAAATCTGAGTCTACAAATATCTATTCATAAACTACATTGAGATGATAGTGAAAGGAGACTTAAAGAGCAGGTACATACCCTTATTAAATGTCGGAAAAACAAATGAAAATACTCAGACACATTAACCTCAGATGCTTTTAAAAACTTATTAAGCCGATATTCATATAATATTTTCAACCTTAATCAATATTGCCAGTTTATTTAATATTGTGCATAAAATCAAAGAGTGGATATTTTTAGTATTTTGTTAATCTATTCTTAAAAATGTTTTGTTAATTATGTACTTTGTTAAGTATGTACCTATAATTATACTTTGTGGATTCAGGCAACATGTGTTTGTAATAACTAAAATAGAGGAAGAAAATGAAACAAGATGCCTGAATTACTAAGTAATTTTTTTTATTATTGTAGTAGTCGTGAAAAATGCAGAAATATTAAAAATAATTGCTTAGCATAATTTTAAGAGTCTTGTATGCTTAGTATACTATGCGTTGTTTCGATGTATAAGTATATATACTGCAAAGTTTCGTCAAAATCTGTTTAGTAGTTACGCGAGAAAGAGTAACAAACATCCATCCATACACCTTCACAGTCTATAGGTGACAGTAGTAAGATAACAATGACAGCACAATATCCTCTACAACCAAACCAAATTCATTACAAATGCAAAACAAAACCGCCATTTTATTTTAATAACAAATCTCCCGCTGGGTATTTTCATAGCCTAAAAACCAATAAAGCGGCGTATCGCTAACGAATCGCAAAGCCATTTTGTGCACAAAACACCAACATGAATATGCAATGAGAGTAACTATGCAGTTACAAAGAACTTATCTGTCTTTCGGATGAAAAAATTTGCAGAGCCCACACATGTGCTTATCGTGTAAATTTGACGTGACGCGTGTTAAACTTCGGTATGGTAAGCAGACTTTATTGTATCAGTGTTTTGTCGGCAGTGCTTCAGGGATTTTATGGGATCTAGGACGATACTTTAAAGATTCGATTTAATTAATTAATGTACTGAACTTACTGATCAAGAAATTGGTCTTGCTCGTGGGTAATTAGTCTAAGGAAGTAAGTCGGTCGTAACGATGGAGAATAGTCTAGTAGTTCTATTGGAATGATTGACGTTTTCATACATACATACATAGACTCACGCCTGTTTCCCGGAGGGGTAGGCAGACTACGGAACGCCATTTGCAACGGTAGCTTTTTTTGGCTTCTGGCAACACTGGCGGTATAACGTAAAACTGTATTTCTCCCAATAATTTATTAGTTTTAAATCTATTTAATTCATATTAATGTGCCTAATTTGGTAATTCCTTACGTAATAAGCTGTGATAATTATAATAGTCGTATAATAACAGTGATAAGTGTTGTGCATCAAGTTGTAAAAGTTTTGCAAATTCAAGTAAGTCAACTGTCAAACTAACGTACAATTTTATAAAGAATTTGCATTATTTCTACAATAATAGCTAAATTTGAGCCAATTTGAGGTGAGTTTACTTCTTATTTGACTTTCGTACACCTTTTACACAAGCAATATACCAAATTAGCATATCACAATTTACTCAAACAGCTTTGTTGGTGTCTTACACAAACCTCAGTGACCTATCTTGCTTTGTTTATTTACTTTTAACAAGATGATGACCAGAAGGGCACGCCAAGACGATGAGAAATTACAGGTGGCCCTTACTGAACTAAAGAAATATAATGGATTTGTGTCAGTCACTACAAAGTGAACATGAGGACAATGAGAAGGAAATGCTACAGATTTTAGGGAAAAACTCTCAGCTTAGGAGTGAGATGGCAGAAATGCACACTAATTTAGTCACTTCTTTAGACGAAAGGGATAGACTACAAAACATTGTTATGCAATTTGACAGGTGCAGTGATGAATTTGAGAAAGCTCTCAAACGCATCACTGAATTGGAGGGTCTCCTAAGTGAGGCCAATAATCAAATAAACATATTACAAAGTGCAAACCAGACCATGAAATCAGTTACAACACAATCGCTATTTGATGAGCTGGTTGGTAGCGCTCCATGCATGGTTTCTGCCATCTCCGATGATAGCAGTAGAAACATAGTGACTATTGATTTAACAGAGTCTAATTCATCTATTCAGTCATTTAGAAAGATGAAAGCCTGTAATAAATTGAAGAAGTATGTTAAAATTAATAAATTTATCAGGAAAAAGGAAAAATTGTTAAGAATGTACAAGAAATCAAATATTAATGTAGATTATTGCAAAAAATATGTTAATTTAAAGGAACAGATGTCAGTATGTTTAGCTAAATTAGATTCTAATCTATTAAAGTATGATGCTGATATTCATTGTTTGCAAACGGAGATTGACAGTTTACAAGAATCATTGTTGAACATGACAAAGAAATATAATTTATCGCAAAAACAAATAAATGAGCATATCTTGGCAATGGATGACTTAGTGGACTTGTGTAAGTATAATGAGCAGAGGCTCCAATCTCTTACCAATAATAACCATGGCAATGAACATAGCCAGATGCCACGGAGTCATTCACAGCCAACTACATTGAATTATTGCCCTGATTTGTCATCACCGTCTGATGCAGCGGGTAACAGCACCATCGATTCTAATTTTGGCACTTCCTTCTCACCCCACATTACAAATACTGACAAACTATTAATGTTTAGTGATGAGATAGGGAAAAACATGAGCCAATTGTTGCGGCAAAGGACAGGTTTGGCTTTTACTAACATATGTATGCCTGGTGCAAGTTATACTCAAATAATGCAATCTATTTTGTCTAAATCATACTGTCCTGAAACAACAATTATTATATTTATTGGGAGAAGAGGAAATGCAAATATAAATGTAATACAGAGATATTTTGACCAATTACTCAATTTAAAAGTTAGAAAAATTCTGTTGCTTGCTTTTCCTTACAGTAACCTGTTGCCACAAGCTGTAAATGATTATAGATTTAAGATTAATTCAAAATTGCATACTATGACATTTTATAATAATCTGATTGACATTATTGACTCTAATGCTTTAATTAGAAATTTTTATTTGACATATGATAATTATTATATATCACAATTTTATAAAAGACAAATAGCATCATCGCTAGCTTATTATATTAATAACTCAGCCAAGGTTTTGGCTAACCACACTGCTTTTATTGAGCAGTCAAATTTGACATGCAATATAAGCCTGGAATCCGTTCCAAATTCTTTAAATTGACTTCTGAGACAATAGAGTCAATCTCTGGCAATATATTTAATAAGACACCAAATTCTGTATCTAGTTTAAGTGACAAAAATATAGTTCCATCAACCACACATACAAAAAATAATTTTAAAAATTGTATCAACCTGGTGCATCAAAATATACAAGGGTTGATGGGCAAGGAGTTAGAATTGGAATTGTTTATGAACTGTAACAATATTGATATTTTATGCATTACAGAACATTGGCTAAGAAGCCACCAGTTCATATTCAATTTTAATAACCACCAGGTTGTAAGCTCGTTCAGTAGAGAAAATTTTATCCATGGTGGCTCGTTAATCATAGCAAGTAAATTTCTAAAATTTAAAGAAAGGACTGACATTGTGAGCCTCTCTGTTGAGCGGGTAGTAGAGATTACATGTGTTGAGTTTGAGCAGTTCATTGTTATGAGTGTATACAAACCTCCATGTGCACCATTTGAAAGTTTTTTAGTTATTATGGAGGATGCTCTAAGCAAAGTTTGTAATTGCCGTAAAACGGTTGCTATTTGTGGAGACTTTAACATTAACATATTAGAAAAATGCTCTTCAACTATCAATTTTTTAAATTTATTTAAGTCATACAATTTATGTCATAATTTCTATGAACCAACTAGAGTGACTGCCACAAGTGGTACTTGTATTGATAATATATTTACTAGTATAAAACCAATACACAAATCTTTGATTAATATGCTTCAGTCAGATCACAGTGGGCAGTTTATCTGTTGTCCTAGAGAATGTCCGAGAGACCAGAGAAAAATTGTTAAATATATACCAATAAATGAGAATCGACTTAAAACTTTTAAGAACAATTTATCTCGAAAAATGCGTTGGTTGCGTCATCATGACCATCCGGATCAGTTATATAATTCTTTATTTAAATTAATTAATGACGAATTTCAGACCGTATTTTCATCCAAAAAATGAAATGTAACTGACCGTCTGATGTTTAGTGATTGGGCAACTGAAGGTATTCATAAAAGCCGGATTAGGTTATATGAACTGTATAATGAAAAGTCTTATAATAATAGTCAGACCTTTATTAATTACGTAAGAAAATATTCCAAAATATTTAGACAAGCTTGTAACACGGCAAAATCTATTTATCTGAGAAACAAAATAAAATTATCAGAAAATACTATAAAGGCTACCTGGAATGTCATCAACAATGAAACTGACAGAGCCAAAGCACGCAGCTGCGACTACCTTTTAAAAATCAATAATGTGAGTATTTCAGAGGATCTGGAAGTTGCGACAGAATTTGAGAATTTCTTTGCTAATATACCTATAGTGACAACAAAGTCGCTCAACTCATCTTCCATGTCTGCTGAAATGCTTCTTAGGGACTGCGTGCCAGAATGTGATGCAGCCTTTGAATTCACTGTTGTTACTACTGACGATATTCTTAAACAATTTAAAACTTTAAATATGAAAAAGACAATGGATTTGTGGGGACTGTCAGTGAAGACTACTTCATCTATTATTAGCATAATTGTCCGTATTTATGCAAAAAGGAACCACACGACAAATTTCGATTTTTGCTTTTTTTGAAGAATACTTATTTAAAAGTGGTTTATTTTCTTATTCAAAAAAGATCCACATGATTTTTCCCTTGGAAACAAGTTATACAAAAAGCAGAAAGGAACCAACAGCAAAAACACACATTATACATATTGCAAAACCGAACCATAGCACCATGGGACTCGTTTCATCAAACAAATAAACCATATAAATTCCATGTCATTTTATACAAAACTGATCCACAGATACTTGGTACCATTATACGTTAAAAATATTTCTATTATTAAAAGTTATTATAATATACCAAATGGAACCAAGTTTCTGTGGTACCATTATGCGTAAAATAAATTCATATTTGATTTGACTAATTCTTTTTTTGCAAAATGGAACCACCAGCATTCGGTTCTACCATGTATAAATAAATATTGTAAACAGCGGAACCACAAGTACGTGATTTTATTGTACTGCGGAAGGCGTAAACTTAAAGTTTGAAATTCTAGCTGAAATTGAGAGTTTTTACAAAGACCTGTACGCATCATGGAAGGTTAAACTCTTGAAACCAGGCAATGATGACTATAGAGCCCAACTCCCGCGCCAATATACGGAGAACATCCCTGATGTCAACCAAGGCGAGGTACGAGAAGGTCTCGTGCAACTTAAGAACAACACGTCTCCATAAGATGACGAAATCACCAAAGAGCTCTTAAAAACAGGGGGGACTGTAGTCCTGAAAGAGCTGGCGAGCCTCTTTAATTCCATTATCCATCAGGGCCTTACAGCTCAGGCGTGGATCGGGCGTGCGGTTGCCCTGTTCTTCAAAAAAAGGTGACAAAATGTCGCTGAAAACATATAGACACATTTCACTCTTTAGCCACCTCTACAAGTTGTTCTCGAGAGTGCTAACAAACAACCTCGCCAAAAAACTTGACGATTTCCAGCCACAGGAAATAGACCACATCCATACTGTTTGGCAGAATATACAGAAGACCAATGAGTACAATAAGCCGCTGTGTATGGCTTTCGTGGACTACGAGAAAGCCTTCGACTCCATCGAAACCTGGGTGGTTCTGGTTGCTCTGCAGCGGTCGTACCGATTGGCGCTACATCGAGGCGTTGATATGTTTGCCACTAAGACCATCCAACTACAGCTCCGTCGTCGCGATTGCGACGAGGTGTGAGGCAGGGAGACTTAATATTTCAATCAGCTCTTCACCGGCGCACTCAAAGACATCTGGACTGACTTGGACTGGGCATAAAAATTTACTGCGAATACATCTCACACCTTCGGATTGCTGACGATATCGTCATCGTTGCGGAGTCCCTGGAAGAGTTGAGTGGGATGCTCTACAGCCTAAACGGAGCCTCTCGACGTGAACTTGTCTCGGCATGAACTGAACAAAACCAAGATTATGTTAGACGAACTCATCATGTCGGGATTGGTTTATGTCCAAGGATAGATGCTTGTTGTCCAGCTTGGTAGCAATAACTTCGAGAAAGAAATGGACCGGAGTGTCCAGTTGGGTTGGGCAACGTTTGGCAAACTACGTCAAGTTTTCTCTTCGCCCCTACCGCAATGCCTGAAGACCAAAGTCTACAACCAATGCGTCCTACCTGTTATGACGTACGGTGCCGAGACGTGGACACTCACATTGGGACTAGTCCCCAAACTTAAAGTCACGCAGCGAGTATAAAATCCGCAACGAAGTTATCCGACAAAGAACCAGAATTACCGACATAGCTCACAGAATAAGTAAGCTTATGAGGCAGTGGACTGGTCATATCTGCAGCAGTACTGATAGCCGATAGGCCAAGCTTGTCCTAGAGTGGAGAACACGACTCGGTAAGCGTAAGGGTGGCACCCAGTTAGGTGGACTGACGACCTGAAAGCGAGGCTGGGACAAAATGGATGCAAAAGGCTAAGAACCATGTGGCGCGTGTTGGGAGAGGCCTATGTCTGCAGTGGATTGCTATAGGCTGCATATCAAAGGTTTATTACGATAATACTTAGTTTCATGTATGTATATTGGTAAATCCATGGCTTTACCGATATACATGAAACCATGGTTTGTGGTTCTTTTTTGCATATGAGGAAAGCTATTAGTTAGTAAATATTAAAAGGAACCACATGCACATTTTCTTCATTATCTAGAAAAATTAAGAGTATCCAGAGCAAATTTATATACACATACTTAAAAGAGTAATTTATCAATACAATTATATAAAATAAATGTAATAATGTGTTTTTGTAAATTCATTGATATCTCAGAAGTGCGTTTTTGCTGGGTGGTTCCTTTTTGCATAAATACGGACAATTGCTCGACATCTTGCAGTGGTGTTCAATGGTTGCGTTGCTTCTGGAATATTTCCTGACTTAATAAAATATAGTAAAGTTATACCTTTATTTAAATCTGGTGACACAACCGACCCTTCTAATTTTCGACCTATTTCTGTATTGCCGACACTTAGTAAAATTTTTGAAAAATTAATTCTTAGTCAGTTGCTTAGTTATTTTAATAGACATAATCTACTCCACGAGAAACAGTTCGGATTTACGAGGGGTCGTTCGACTACTGACGCAGGAGTTGAGCTACTCAAAAGCATATTTGCAGCTTGGGAGAAGTCGCAAGATGCATTAGGTATTTTTTGCGACTTGTCAAAAGCGTTTGATTGTGTACATCATGACACTCTGGTCAGAAAATTGTATCATTATGGCGTTAGGAACAAAGCTCTCGATCTCCTGGTTTCTTACTTGGGCAAAAGAATCCAGAAGGTCCAGATCAATGACAAGACATCTCCAGGTTCTGCCTTGAAAATGGGAGTCCCGCAGGGGTCAATCCTCGGACCATTTCTTTTTTTGATTTATATTAACGATCAACCTTATTATGTAAAAAAGAATCATGAGATTGTGTTGTTCGCGGATGATACCTCCTTAATTTTTAATATTAGACGACAACAGATAAATTTTGACGAAGTAAACAATGCACTCTCTAAAGTTGTTAATTGGTTTAATGTAAATAATTTATTACGTAATGATAAGAAAACCAAACTATTAAAATTCTCAATGCCCAATGTTAAACAGATGGAAACCAATGTACAACTTAAGGAATCCAGAATTGAGCCCGTCGGGACAACTATGTTTCTAGGTCTTATGCTTGATACCAAACTGCAATGGGGCCCGCATATAGAAAGACTTTCGGGCAAACTTAGTTCTGCAGCTTATGCAGTTAGGACAATTAGACGCCTTACAGATATAGATACAGCTAGAATGGTTTATTTCAGTTACTTTCATAGTATCATGTCTTATGGGATTCTTCTCTGGGGGGATGCTGCAGACCTTAACACGATATTCGTTCTGCAGAAAAGAGCAATAAGGGGAATTTACAACCTCGGTCCTCGTATTTCTCTAAGAGGAAAGTTCAGTGAGATAGGCATTCTAACTGTTGTATCGCAATATATATACGATAATCTGTTATATGTCCACAAGAATATTGACAAATTTAGTAAAAAAAGTGATCTTCACACTGTAAATACTAGACATAAGTATAATCTTGTAGTTCATAGCACCCGTCTCCACAAAATAAGTAGCTGTTTTATGGGGCAGTGTATACGCTTTTATAACAAGCTCCCTCTTAGTATAAGAAATTTAACAATAAATAAATTTAAGATAATTGTTAAAACTAAATTGTGTTTAAAAGTATATTTGTTATGTACTCTTATGTAATATAATTTTGTATTTACTTTATTTATACAATTGTTTCGCTCACTCTATATCACTTCATTTGTTTTTACGTACTCAGGTACTCTTATATTATTGTATAATTCCCTTTTACTTTAAAAACATTTCTATACTATTTTAAATGCACCTACCACACTTATCTCTCCACCACCCAGGTTGACTGGTAGATAATGCCATAAGGCATTAAGTCCGCCTATGTACTCTTCTTTTGTGCATAAAGAAATAAAATAAAATAAATAAATAAAAGCATATTATAAAATTTCCGATTATATAGACGACAAAAATGCTTGGGATTGAGCTGCTCTAATTCAACATGTTTAAAAATATAAACTTGTACAACTGATAAATTTAAAACTGACGTTTCGTAAGCACTTTATACAAAGTTTACACGAAACAAAAAAAAAAGAAAAAAAAAAACGATCTTGACATATCTCTCTTGCTTCATTCACTCCCATCAGATACCTCATGCATGCTCTTCTGTTCAGGGTAGGTACTCCTAACCTGTGCTGTTTTTAGGATGTCTCCAATCTGGTCAGAGAACCAGATTGGAGACGTTTTCATGATCAATCTATTATACGTCATCCTTATCCAACAGTCTCTGTACTCATTATTGTACACATCTCTCAATTTCTGTCGATTTTCTACCTCTGTAAAGTATAATATATTTATCTACATAAAACATGAAGCAACAAACAAACTCACATTAAAACCTTTTATTTAATCGTATTACATTTCAATTCTAAAATTTCACAACACTCGTTGTTTGAACGAAACGTTTCTGTTTGTCTGACGTTGGTAACTTAAACATAAATACAAAGTTAAAATCGGTTAGCAGTAAACAGCCCGCAGAGAATCTAAAACCATTGTGACTCTGTGGATTAACTTATTAAAAGATTTTAATGGAAAACTGTTTATTATCTGTTAGACGAGGCATGGAAATAAATCTATGAGTATTTTTACCGGAGTGTTGTCTAGAGTCAATGAATACAAATTTATAATAGAAGCGCATTTCTTAAGGATTTCGTGTGCCGATTCTGATTGGCGTGTTGACGACTCGTCAGTGTAGTTCGTAGTTGGCGCCGTTGGCGGCGCTGGCGTCGTTCTCCGTCTCTCTTGCTCTCGTAGTTAAGATACACAGGAGAAACCTTCGTCTCTCTTGCACTCGTAGAGACAGCTTTCACAGCGCGACTGCCACGCCGCCAAGCGGCAATATGGGTCACACTGGTCACAGAAAGTTTGTCTACAGAGCGCCCATAAGAAATGTGCCTCTATGTAAATATCTATGCTCTATGCTAGAGTCTCGTGGTATTAGTGTCGTGTTCGCGGTCGTTGGTTTTGTTAGAAGTTAGGTTATGTTATTGTTATTTCTGTTATGAAATTGTATTAGACCGAGTTTGGAATCTCTAGATTAGCTGGGATTTGGACTTAGTTGGCCAATTATATTTGGGTGAGTGAAAATGTATATGTGGTCGAATAGACACTTGACTTATTTAAAATCACTCGTCTGTATCCTGATAATCGTTAGATTACGGCGAAGATTTTACTGACTGCCTCCGTGGTCCAGTGGATAGCGTATGCGACTGCTGATCGGAGGTCCCGGGTTCGATTCCTAGGTCGGGCAAAAGTGTTACTGGGTTTTACCGAATACTCAGTAGCAGCCCGGAGTCTGGTGATGTGCCCGGTAACGGCAATAGGCTCGCCCCCTATTACGTGGGACCTACAAATTATTGGCGAAATGTGGGTGTAATATTTACACCTCTGTCCACCCCTTCGGGGATACAGGCGTGAGACTATAAATAACTTTGAAGATTTTCTGTATTCATATAATAGGTAGATACGTAGTAATCCCAACAACTCGATAGTTGTGCGGCTAAAAAATGAGGCACAAATATCACGATCTAGCTGGCCTAGCAATTAGTTTAACCAATTAGTGTTGCTACTGAGCTCTTTGTTTCTATCTTCTGCAAAACAGCTCGTACTACCAAAAACTATAAGAAAACCTGAAGTAAACATATATACTACTTAGAACCGAAACCGTAAATAAAAATATTCCATCTGATTTATAAAACAGCTGTGTAAAAGAGTACGTTGTACTCTGCATCACGTTTTCAGGAGATACGACGGTTCTGATAATCACAAAGTGCCCAGTAACCGTTAAGATACAAGCCCACATACCTAAGCACATAGTAAATATTAAAAATCTCATAATCCATGTTATGACAAGACCACGTCGAGTTTTACATGATAACGATTTTTCACACAAAATTCAGAATTAAATTTACACAAGCGTTGGCTGCGTCCACCGGCTCACGTTGTACCAGGCTTAAAGGAGATTAATTAATTTATATGCACGGTTTTCTACCGAGGGATAGGCAGCACTTCTGCTATAGCAACTTATTAAATTAATAATAATAACATATGATCGATCGATATTCACGAATTTGCAATACAGGAAGGCCTTGGGTACCTACTCTTTGATAAGCCTATGTGGATAGGATAACTCTTTCTTAAAAGTTGTGGTGCTTTTCGAGCACACGGAGACATAGTGATATTCTGTCTCCTTAAGTAGTCGTGTAATACAGATTACAGGAACTCGAAGAAGTTTATTTGCGATCTTCTGAAGACTCTTTAAATTATTATGTTGTTGTCCATAGCTCTATTTTGAGTATCATCTCTGTAAACAATTTACTCACGGTGGGAGAGAATATTAGGCCTTTAACCACAAACTACTTTGTCAAAGTATGGGTGTAGTGATTCTGCTTGTCCATAGTGGAACTGTAGTGTCTTTCTACCTACTTTACTACTCACACCAAAAAATGATCGGACAAACACGTACCCTTAAACTTGCTGGCCATCAAAGCAATCATTATCACTCTGTCAAGAGTGTAGAAATTAGAAGAGAGATATATCACACACACATACATATACTCACGCCTTTTTCCCATCGGGGTAGGCAGAGATAACAGATATATCTAGTTATGTAGAAAGGCATCGACATAGCTCTATTTTATGGCACAAAACCTCTAGCTATTGTAGTCTGATGGAAAGAAAACAAAGTTAAATAAGCATTCTGTTATAATGAGCATCGTTTATACAAAACACGTGCACACCAGCTATGTTAATATTAGATAAAAAAAACCTTTTCAGTTTCTTCTCATGAATAAATTACTTAGTAAATAGCTAATGAATAAAAACATTGAAAAAGCAGCACATTGAAAGAATGTTATATCCTTATTACGCTTTCATAATTGTATGGCTTTTGGTTTGCTAATTTTGTATGAGTCTAGCAAAATGTTTCATACATTTTATAGAAGACTATTTATAGAATTTATATTTTTGCCGGCTATTTAATTAGTCGTTTTATTATGACACATTCAGGCTTGTTGAAAAGGTAAAATACATTATTAAGGTGTCTTCAGCAAACCATGATCAGTAATCAAAAAGTTTGCTAAAATTCCGTATTTCTTTCTTATTATAGATCAATAATAAAAAATAAATCATAACTGGAGACTTCTAAGCGAATTTAAACTTTCGCTTTTTATAATATGTTTTTAATGGGTCTTAATCGCGTATACAGGTACCAATACGAGCCTTGGAGGAAACAATGATTTATAATTTGTATCAATAATAATATATTTGTTAACTTAGTAGTTTTCTATTCTGCAATTGTACTTAGTCATGCATTACATTTGTTACATTTCCTATTCTTTAAAGACTGGTAAGGCTGTGTAAACCGCCTTTACCATACCAAAACCTGCAGCTGAATGAAAACGCGGCGAAGAATAAAAATTTGATTGCATTTGAAACACTGTACAACTTCTTTTTTACAGTTTCATTGTTTTACAAAGGACTTTATGCTGCAAAAACGCTTTACTATCAGAAAAAACGCACGCAGGTTTGTCACGGACGATCCCTGTATAAAGTTTAAAACCGATTCGCTACGTAGTTTACTAACATTTGTTTCTATTTCAACATGTCTGATATGTCATTCTAAATATTGTTTTGTAAAAGGCAGTTTTAGCATTCGAGTTTTTACATAAACGTCATTATTGATTATTTGACGTAGGTACAGTATTTATTCCTATGATTTAAGGCACGGAAAACAAGAGGGAAGCATTTCGTCACTTCCTCCAGCATTACCAAAATAGGCTCGACCTTCAGCAATGAACAAAATAATAAAGAGATTAGGTACTCTTAAAAAATCTAAATTTTAAAGAAATAATCAATATTTTATATGCCAGTTTACTCGTATGTTATCATCTCTCTAGCGTTATGCCGGTTGCATCCAAGACTTTTCCGTCTTAGAGCCCGGATCCGTTCACTGGTCTAACCAGAGAATATTAGCTTAGTCTACTGAAAACTCTCTATCTAACGATATACTATTGTCGTGGCACCTGGCTCCCTATATTTGTGCACCCTTTCACCGTCCGTTTTCATTTAGACGTTCGTTTTTAGTTCACCGATTGGCGAAAAAATTTGATTAACATTCTAATATCTCACCGATTGAGTGCGCTTGCCTTCCTCTTCCAATTTAGAACTGACGTTTCAATGGATTTAGTTTGTTTGTGAAGTGCATTGTTTTGGAAGCGGAGCGTTTGTTAAAACAAGAGTATTAAAAAAACTATAGGTACTAAAATAATAAAGCTGAGGGTATTTGCTTGAATGCGGCATTCGCTAATACTCTTATCTAGACATCGGATTTTAAAAATCTTTTTAGCAGCAAGCAAAAAAGAAACGGTGATCTGGAAGGCTCGGCGGGTGATAAAGCACAGCTAGTTTGTTTGTTGTATAGATTTAAGGTTATGACAAGTGTGTCATAACCTTAAATCTATACAACACCGGTACCGGCACCGTAACGGCTCAGCTGTAGCATGGCGCTGTCTCGAAGTTGCCAGGTGCCGCCAAGCGCTGACTACCCGTTGAGAGCATTTTATATTGACTTTACAAATTATATTATACGACATACGATGTAATGGTCAAAATGAAAATTTAATCACTGGGTTGGTGCGGTGCCGTTCCAGTGTCTGCACAAAGTGCCAAGAATGTACATGTAAGGCGCCATTGAACAAGTTAAAATTTTAAGGAGCCCTTTTATAAATAACTAGATGATGCCCGCGGTTACACCCGCGTTATTTAAGGCTACTGCTCCACTCCCGTGGCTCACAGCGTGATGTTATATAGCCTTCCTCGATAAATGACCTACCTATCTAAGACTGAAAGAATTTTTCAAATCGGACCGGTAGTTCCTGAGATTAGCGCGTTCAACCAAACAAACAAACAAACTCTTCAGCTTTTTATATTAGTAGGTATTAGATATATCTTCTTTAAATAACATTGATATAATATGTAGCCTTCCTTCTGACTATCCTAATTAAAATAAGACGGGGATATTATATTTCCACATCTTAACGAAGCTACCGAAATGACCTTCTTAAGAGAATATGAGAGTCTTTGATATTTCAAAATCTTACTGTACTTGATGATACTTGATGGCACGGGCTGTTTCCGCAACTCCACGTCTTGGCGTGTATTTTGCGTGCGGCTGGGAATGGTGTCGTCATTCGAGCCACCCCAGCTCTTCGAGGAAGGCCAGCAGACTCTTGATGTGGCCCACGGCCTCCCTCAGGGTGCTGTATCTGGTCAGGTACTGCTGCCTGTACTGTGCGACCTCAGGGCAGTCGAGGAGCAGGTGGGCTGCCGTCTCGTCTGCTGCCATACAGGTCCTGCAAAGCGGGCTGTCGGTGATACCTATAGTAAATAGGTGTTTATTAAAGAATCCGTGTCCTGTGTATCTTACTGTAATGAATAGATAAAGGAACCGGCGCCGAAGAAAAACTGATTAACAGCATTTTGTGTCTTAGCCGGATATTTTGATTATAACGACTGACATTGCAATCAATTATGGAGGACATGGAGTCAAAATTTGGAAAGCGTTTTACGGAGCCTTAGAAAAAGAATAGGTACTTAAAAAGCAAATTTTACAGCTATTCTGTTCATTCTTTAAAGACGAATTTGCCGATTTCTACGTTAGTATAGATTAATATCAAAGATTTTAATAAAAAATATTTGCACATATCGATATTGTATCCAGTTTTAGTCTTCTAGATCATCACTCATGTCAAATACCTTAGTCAGTAAATACCCAGTTCTCGGAACATCTCATTCGCCACATTATCGGTAGTAATGGTCGTTATTACAATAACAGTTATGGTAATGCATTATTTGAGCGTAATGAATAATGAGTTATTGCATACTGAGTTATCCTGTTATCGTTATAAACTGTTATCGTGCTAAAATGACAACAGGATAGGTAAGAGTAGGCATGCAATATGCACACGACGAGTGTGTGAGAAAGATGACGATAGGCGCACGTGCTGTTATCGTGCTAAAATGACAACAGGATAGGTAAGAGTAGGCATGCAATATGCACACCACGAGTGTGTGAGAGAGATGACGATAGGCGCACGTGCGCTCGAGCTTCGCCGAGTCGCCGCTCCCGAGCCTCGCGAAGTCGCGACTATCCCAGCGCCAACCTTACGGCATTATAATCTTTCACGAAACGTAATAAAGGTCATACTTGCTTAAGTTATTTTTGGGAATCTTATTATTTTAGTTATCCTGTTATTGTTATGGCTTGTCAAGTTGTCAGTTGTCTGTTGTCACTGTTGTCTGTTGTCACTGTTGTCTGTTGTCGTTGTCGTGAAGTACATAATTATTTAATGTATATATCGGACCAATGCTTTCTTCACAGTGTTTGTGAAACAATAACAGGATAACGACAACAGTTTACAATAACAGTTATTACATAATAACGCAACAGGATAATTCATTATTGCAAAACAACCGTTATTGCCATTACTAATTATCGGTAGTACAATTACGCGTCGATTGATTGCCATTATAGTCCAACAGATTACATAGTTACACAGTTCGATATAGTCTACTCGTTGTTACTAATTACAATCGTGTGTTACTAATTGATTGAGGTATTATATCACTAGATAATGAGTTGACTCTCATAGGCTTCTGTTTGAGCTCATCATTTGCCATGACGTTCCTAGAAAAAGATTTGGTGTTGTGTATAACTACATGAAAATTGTTGATGTTTTTAGGCAATAACTTAGTTCTATCAAATCAGATTATAGTCATTATTATAACAATATACCTAGTCTATTGCAAATATACCACTTTGTAATTTATGGCGAAGGTATTAATAAAATAAGATTTAATCCAAGAACATGTATAGAAGCTATATGGCTATCACAATCGAACATATGTAGTTCTGTAATTAGAGAGAATAGAGATGCATATACGATTTCTACTCTTTTTGAAATGCTCTCTCCATATATATTTGCTCCTTGGTTTAAACAAAACAAAAAAGCATAAGGTACATCATCAACGTCATTTGCGGTCAGATATTACGCAAGCTAGACTTGAGAGTTACTTGCGATGACTGGTCGATGACGGTCTTGCGAGCTGGTATTAGATTTTAATATTTAACTGCATTTGACGAAGGGGAAGACCTAGGCGGACGTTCTCTGACCAGATTGGAGACATCCTAAAAACAGGACAGGTTAGAAGCACCCTGAACAGAAGAGCATGCATGAGGAATCTGATGGGAGTGAATGAAGCAAGAGAGATATGTCAAGATCGTTGCAAATGGCGCTCCGTAGTCTCTGCCTACGAGGGAAACAGGCGTGAGTCATGGGTCTGATCACTTTCGCGGATTGCCTGCATTATTAGTTATATATAATGTAAATGGATGCTCCGTTTCACCATGTCTATTCTGAGGAGGCTAACCAAATGAACATCAAAAGTATTATGCTTGAGTATTATTATGTACAGTAAATATATACAAGTGATATAGAAGGTGTAACAGTTGCAGCACCTTACAAAATTTAAATTATGTGTATTATGCAAAACCTGGCGATGAAAAAGAGTGACCGTGAGTTTTATTGCCCGTTCTTTCTCATGGTTCTACCTATTGCTTTGCGAACGTGGCAGTAAATGTAAATGTAGAGTCTTTAAGTAATTATTTTATGAATTTATTATTTTGACGTTCATAAGCGTCACATTGTGACCCAAATGAATAAAGGATTTTGAATTTGAATTTGAATTAGAGTTCTAAGGTTTGCATCGTAGAATAAATGAAGGAATTGATTCCTTATTAATGCATATACATACATACATAGACTCGCGCCTTCCCGTTTCCCGGAGGGGTAGGCAGAGACTACGGAACGCCATTTGCAACGATCCTGACATACATTTCTTGCTTCATTCACTCCCATCAAGTTTCTCATGCATGCTCTTCTGTTTAGAGTACTTCTGACCTGTCCTTTTCTTAGGATGTCTCCAATCTGGTCAGAGAACATCCGCCCAGGTCTTCCCCTTCGCCCTGTCCCATTCACATTTGCCTTATATATCTTCTTTGTCAGTCTTTCGTCATCCTTCTTCTCCATGTGCCCAAACCATTTTAACATGCCTTTCTCGATGCTTGTCACTACATCATCTTTTACCCTACAACACTCTTACCAAACAATTATTTACTCTGTCGGTCAAAGATACACCACATGCATGTAAATGCATATAAGCATCTCAAATTGTACAAATTTATTTGCCACATTCAATGCGTTCCTTCGAACTTCACTTTCCATCATATATCATAGTATTCATATCATACTTAAACAGTTACCGTCAAATCGCGGCGTCGCATGCGATCCTACTGAAACTATTGAATAGTCCATGAAATTGTGTACCAGTTCGTTAGCGGACGTTTTCGAGGACTTTTTGTCCGACCGGTGAATTATGTACCAATATACGTACCTGGAGTGTACACGCATGCATTTTTCTGTATCCTGTAGCATATTGAATATTTTGATTACACGTATGCCGATGAATATTTTTCTATACGGAGTGAACTAATAGGTAACGAAAATGCCTGTCGTAATGAAAATCTAAAAATATAATCTGCCAGTTGCTTCGAGGAGTCAATACTTCTGAATCAAGTGACATTTGTCTAAAGCTAAACCATGGAATACTGCTAATTCTTTCGTTTGCAGAGGTCAAACAGGCAGTCGATCGCTCTGTGGAATAACAAATATACAATTAAATCCGGTTAGACTATTAAGCGGATCTCGGGTTGCAACTGGATTAATGATAGCAGGATGATGATAATACTTAAAGTCCTAGTAGAAATGAAAATCTATTAAAGATGGCAGCATTTTGATTTCAGTACAGTCTTAAGATAACTTTTTACACATGACTAGCTAATTGAGTATTTATATTTACCTACCTATACCTATAGTATTTATATTTATATACCAATACTGAGACACACACTATGACAAACGGACGAATTCCTTCATCATCACTGTCCTTTCTCATTAAATATCTGTCCATAATATCACCCAACACCTTTATACTTTTTCTACTTAGAATTCCTTCGCGTAATGAATCATATTTAATCCGAATAGTTGTACGAAGTTGCCGGCGGGCCGCGCTCGGAGGCATTCCATAGCGTTCCTCTATTCGTGATATGATACCTACAACGGTTCATTGAAAGCGTTTTTCCGCCCATAAAACTTTATCCCATTAGAGCAGGTATAAGAATGGCTCAAGGTGAAAGAGGTAGCGGCGAAAGAACGAAAATGATCTTTCCGATAGTTATTTTATTTACAACTTACACCTTACTGAAGTTTTATATTTAAATAAAAATAATAGATTCTGCCTCTGTGGTCCAGTGGATTGCGTATACGACTGCTGATCGGAGGACCCGGGTTCTATTCCGAGGTCGGGCAAAAGTGTTACTGGGTTTTTGCGAATACTCAGTAGCAGCCCGGAGTCTGGTGATGTGCCCGTTAACGGCAATAGGCTCATCCCCTATTACGTGGGACCTAAAAACTCATGGCGAAACGTGGGTGTAATATTTATACCTCTGCCTACCCCTTCGGGGATACAGGCGTGAGACTACTACTACTAAAAAATAAAAAAAAATAGTAGAAATCATTTCTAATTATAAAATGAACTGCTTGAGAACAGGTTCATATTTGGTATTTGTGAAGGCGGAAGTAGACTAGTGAAGATATACACAGATTAATAGGGGTTCGGTCTAATGTTCAAACACGGCATTTTCCCAGTAGTGGAGAAAATTATATTCAGTCGCTAAAAGGTACAATTCTCCTTCAAATCTGGTTAAATAGAAAGCAGATCTCAGATTTAAAGACAAAAGATTTTCTATTAGGTAATTTCTTATACCTAAATCAACATTTGCCTGGCATTCAAATCCATTAAAGTCGGTGAAATTGTTTACCGCGGTTGTATAGACAATGTTGCAATAATACTGTTGTTAATTTATTGAGGAAATCCGTGTATTAATGGCACGAAACACACTGCATTTCAAAGTATGTGCCATTTGTTTTTAGCCACGAGTCAACAGGCATAATTGTACATTTCCTGCTCCATACAAAGTGAACGGTACCACACTTATGTGAAAGTGTAAAATATACTGGTGAGGCTATTTTAACACCTGACTTCGAATTAATCTTTCTGGAAAACATTTTTGTAATTTTTTACTCGATCTTAGTCCAAACATACCTATTTTGGAGACAAATTTCAACGTTTCGTTATTAATATTCATATATAATTAGATAAGGGTACACTAAATGTCGAATTATATTTATTCCTTATTTTCTTATTACCATAAAGTTTATTAATCAGGTTGACTTCCAAATGCCACACTTAAGCAAAGAAAAGAAAATACTCTTTAAGTAACTCAAATCTGAAGCGGCTTTATTGGAATTTTGCTACGCTTTATGATTCAAACAGAAACTTATACTAGTAGGTAAGTCAATCATCATCATCAGCCTGTATTAGTCCACAGTTGGACGTGGGCCTCTCTTATGGCACGCCAATGAGCTCAAGAAAGTAAATGATAAGTCAATAAGACGTTTAATTAAAATTACGAAATTTAAAATAAATACTGACTGTGTCGTTGGTCTCACGGCATAAATGTGTGCGTGGGATTGGGAGGTCTTGGGTACGATTCCCGGGTCGGACAAAGTGTTATTGGGCTTTTGCGTTAGGAAATTCTCAGTAACAGCTCGGAGTCTGGTAATGTGCCCGGTACGGCAATAGGCTCGCCCCCTATTACGTGGGACCTAAAAGTTCATGGCGAAATGTGGGTGTAATATTTATACCTCTGCCTACCCCTTCGGGGATACAGGCGTGAGACTACTACTACTAAAAAATAAAAAAAAATAGTAGAAATCATTTCTAATTATAAAATGAACTGCTTGAGAACAGGTTCATATTTGGTATTTGTGAAGGCGGAAGTAGACTAGTGAAGATATACACAGATTAATAGGGGTTCGGTCTAATGTTCAAACACGGCATTTTCCCAGTAGTGGAGAAAATTATATTCAGTCGCTAAAAGGTACAATTCTCCTTCAAATCTGGTTAAATAGAAAGCAGATCTCAGATTTAAAGACAAAAGATTTTCTATTAGGTAATTTCTTATACCTAAATCAACATTTGCCTGGCATTCAAATCCATTAAAGTCGGTGAAATTGTTTACCGCGGTTGTATAGACAATGTTGCAATAATACTGTTGTTAATTTATTGAGGAAATCCGTGTATTAATGGCACGAAACACACTGCATTTCAAAGTATGTGCCATTTGTTTTTAGCCACGAGTCAACAGGCATAATTGTACATTTCCTGCTCCATACAAAGTGAACGGTACCACACTTATGTGAAAGTGTAAAATATACTGGTGAGGCTATTTTAACACCTGACTTCGAATTAATCTTTCTGGAAAACATTTTTGTAATTTTTTACTCGATCTTAGTCCAAACATACCTATTTTGGAGACAAATTTCAACGTTTCGTTATTAATATTCATATATAATTAGATAAGGGTACACTAAATGTCGAATTATATTTATTCCTTATTTTCTTATTACCATAAAGTTTATTAATCAGGTTGACTTCCAAATGCCACACTTAAGCAAAGAAAAGAAAATACTCTTTAAGTAACTCAAATCTGAAGCGGCTTTATTGGAATTTTGCTACGCTTTATGATTCAAACAGAAACTTATACTAGTAGGTAAGTCAATCATCATCATCAGCCTGTATTAGTCCACAGTTGGACGTGGGCCTCTCTTATGGCACGCCAATGAGCTCAAGAAAGTAAATGATAAGTCAATAAGACGTTTAATTAAAATTACGAAATTTAAAATAAATACTGACTGTGTCGTTGGTCTCACGGCATAAATGTGTGCGTGGGATTGGGAGGTCTTGGGTACGATTCCCGGGTCGGACAAAGTGTTATTGGGCTTTTGCGTTAGGAAATTCTCAGTAACAGCTCGGAGTCTGGTAATGTGCCCGGTACGGCAATAGGCTCGCCCCCTATTACGTGGGACCTAAAAGTTCATGGCGAAATGTGGGTATAATATTACACCTCTGCCTACCCCTTCAGGGATACAGGCGTGAGTCTATAAAAAAAATACGCAGAAAGCAATTCTCGCTATCGCTTATACATTAAAGCGTGCCACGAAAGCGCTTAGCGGGCGGCGGGGCTTGCTTTAATTAAAAATACCTACCGAGGAGGTGGCGACCAAGTTCATTTACCGGCGCGATTAATTGAACCGGAATAAAGCTTCAGGTGCCAGATAGTGCCAACTCTTTGTGTAAAACTACGAACATCGGGCTTTTGTTCTGTGCCAGATAAATTAGGCTTTGAGGCTTGCTTCGATCTGTACTGGGTTCTATGGTTCTATCGCGGAGGGCAGTACTATAATGTTTGTTTTGGTTGGCCTTTACTTAGAAGGGTTCAGGTTACCATATGTAGTTGTGTAAAGATGTGTTGATCTCTGAGAATGTTTTCAAAACTTTTAATGTTGGCACTGAAAGTAGCTGTGTTGGTATATTTTGTTCAATCTGAGCGTTGTGGAAGAAAACGACTTAAGAGTAATGAGGGAGATAGGTACGTGAGATGAGATGCAGTATAAATAGCATGCTGCAGCTTATGTATAAACTGGCTTCCGTTTGCGGCTCCATGTGAGTGTTGTTTTTTATTTATTTATAGACTCACGCATATATCCCCGAAGGGGAAGGTAGAGGCGTAATATTACACTTACATATCGCCATGAATTTTTAGGTCTCACGTTATAGGGGGCGAGCCTATTGCCGTTACCGGGTACATCACCAGACTCAGTGCTGCTATTGAGAATTCGGAAAAACCCAGTAACACTTTTGCCTGACCCGGGCATTGAACCTGGGACCTCCGATCAGCAGTCGCATTTGACTGCACGATTGGCGTAGTGGTTTAAGCGGCCGCCTCGCCGCTTGATACTGCGCCGAAGTGTTGTGGGTTCGATCCCCACACGAGACAACACTTTGTGTGATTAATAAATTGTTGTTTCGAGTCTGGGTGTACATTGTGTCCGTTAGTTGTATGTTTGTAAAGTCCCCCGCGACACAGGATTTAGTCCTAATGCGGGAGTTGTCTTTTAAAAAATAAATAAATAAAAAAATACGCTATCCACTGTACCACGGACGCAGTCAGTGTTGTTTGTCTGCATAAAAGACGCTATTCTGATGTATAAGGAATATTAGATGTATATATTATTCTGCAACGTTTCTACCAGCTTGCAACGGTCGTGGAGGGACTTCCCTACCAGACTTTAGTCCGGACTAAGATCTGCTAAATAATATTGTATGAGAGCGAGAGAGACGGATAACGCCGCCAGCGCCGCCAACGGCGCCAACTACGAACTAAACTGGAGACAGTCCCCACATGGAATTGGCACACGAAATCCTTAAGAACTGCGCTTCTATGTACGAATACAGATTGTATTCATTGCCCGAGCTTCAAGGCAGAATACTTTGGAAGCAACCGGCACAACGTTAGGAAAAGTAACAGACATCCATTCTCACAATGTTTCGTTTTTTTATCGTTGTAGTACTATATTAAAACTCATAGTAAGTGACTTCGACTTATATAATTATTTTATATTTTTAGTTGCGTATTCGTTTCATTCCTCAAGTAACTTTTTGTAGCTGTAGGCACTTATGAAACATTGAAGTCCTTTAGCATATCACTATTATTTAAACTAAATTGATTCTAATTTCGGTGCTAATAGGATTGTTTTCAACAGAACTAGCCAAATCAAGTACTTTTAATGAAATGTCAAAAACGACCTTTGCGTCGGCGTTTGTATGAAATAAGACCTAGTGACGTCATCGTATTTTGCTGTCAAATAGAATACTTATTATCAATAAACTAGAGGACGCTAGCAGCTACGCCTGCATTTTTTTAATTTACTCGTTTTGGCCGATCCCGTGGGGATTTCGGGAAATCCCTTCTTAGTGCACCCCTACGATCCCCAAGGAACATACATGCCAAATTTCAGCTTCCTGCGCCCAATAGTTTCGGCTGTAGCGTGTCTGTCAGTCAGTCAGTCAGTAACGCAAGGATTTTATATATTAAGATTGTCGATAAAAAATGTTAAATAAAGTTTTAACATTAATTGATGATTGAAACTACCATTATTTTGACATATTTCACTAGATAAAAATACATGTATAAATTTATTTCACTTGTAGGAAACTTCCCTATAGTTCTTCATATCATATTGACTGCACGGTTGGCGAAGTGGTTTAAGCGGCCGCCTCACCGCTTGACACTGCGCCGAGTGTTGTGGGTTCGATCCCCACACGAGACAACACTTTGTGTAATTCATAAATTGTTGTTTCGAGTCTGGGTGTTCATTGTGTCTGTTAGTTGTATGTTTGTATAGTCCCCTGCGACACAGGATTTAGCACTAATGCGGGAGTTGTTTTAAAAAAAAAATAAACAATAACTAATGCAGCACAAGTTTATTTATAAACCGAGTATAATGACGTCATTCATACGTCCCGTTTCACCGCAGTGTTAGCCATACAAATGTTTAAGCCGTACCTAAACCTCGGTTTATGAAGTTAGGAACTGTATTAAGTAGAACAATAGTAGTATTAAAATATAAACTGGTCGCCGCCAGTTAACAAAAGCGCGTTTAATTAAATCTAGTTTAAGTCTTGTGTGCATAGGGCGCTCTTGTGTTCGTCTCGTTGGGATTGTAAGAAAATATTCATAGAGAAATTTTAATGGAATAATGTTAGTAAAAATAACATTTGAACACTAAGCGGTGACAGGTGTCCGTATTTTTTTAAACTAAGCGATGACCAGCTTTTTATGAAACAAATATATTTTATGAGATCAAATTACGTAGATAATTAATCATTTCATGGGGATCATTCTTACATAATTATATTCCATAGTATAAACAAACATTTTAAATAGTTTTTTTTTATTTTGCGTAAATCCTGTTGACACCAGGTTCTCTGAAGTAACTGCATACCTGTTTCTGATATTATGAGAGCGTTAATCAAATGAGCAAACATAAATAACAATAAGCAAAAAAGATAAAACTATAAATTGAAATTTAAATACTACAATACAACTAAGGCAATTAATTTCATAAGCTTTATTGAAGCATACATTTTATATTTCAAAAATAAGCGTTTCCAAATCCATTCCCCGTATCCTATTGTTTTTCATTCTTATGAAGGGCAGGAAATTATTTAAGTGTAATAAATTAAATTCATTCTAAAGTACACCTGCCCTTAACTTGTAGACGCCGATAAAACAATTTTCCGAGAACTCTCAAGCAATGTTTAATTAGTCAAAGAAAAATAGCTTAACACTGTACAAAGCTGAGCAAAGGTCAGTGACCTTTCGGTCTAGACTGTCGAGGTGTTTTCACTTTTTTGGGCGGATATACTGAACGTAAGGGCGGTTCAGTATGATTGTGCATTTAGTAGCTCTGCCGAAAACATAGCAGCAGAGGGTATCAGGTTCGAATCCACGGCGCGCACCACTGACTTTTCGGAGTTATGTGCGTATTGAATAGTTCATTATCGCTTGCCCCGTGCCTCGGAGAGCACGTTAAGCCGTCGGTCCCGGTTGTCATGAAGATCTTTGACAGTCGTTACAGGGCGTCAGTACCTTCTGAATAAACTGACACTAGTCTTAACCATGGAATATCGCTAGCCCTTCGGGTTGCGGAGGTCAGACAGGCAGTCGCTCTATAGAAAAGCTAATATTCAGCCAAATACGGGTAGACTAGTTAGCGAACCCCAGATTGAAACTGGGATAACGCAAGGAGGATGATGATTAGCCTCGAGGTTTCAGCATGGGATACACCAACCGTGATCACCAGATACTCTTAAAGTCCATATATTTGTTAAGAACTGCATTTCAGAAATTATGAACGTTAAAGTTTTAGCGGTGGATGGATGTTTGCCACCCTTACACTCAAAAACTAAGTACTCAATGGATTTTCATCTAAACTTGAAGTATTCCTTCTTCAATAGAAGCGAGATCGTTGTATGATTTAGCTAATGTTGTTTTTAAGTTTGTAATGATTTGATTTATATTATGAGGGTGACAAAGTCTATTAAACTAGACCCGATTTCAAATAAATGAAAGAAAAAGAAACCTATATTTCTTCTATTCTTTTTAAATAAATGTTTTTTTTTGCAGTAATATATGTTCTACATAAATATAGCACATACTTAGGCTATCTTTGATCGCGAAATCCGACACTATATTTATTTAGAACATATATTACGTCGTACGGTCGTAACCACGGGCAGAAGCTAGTCCTTCTCATACAAATTAGCGACAAGATCACCCATTTCGTATCAACCGCCTAACATTCAATGCAATCCACTTAAAGTGTATCATACAAAGCGAGCTGCTAATCGCCTAACCCCATTACGTCACAATGGCGGAACATTAGTCCTCAATTACGTCACAGCTATATTAATTACATCGACACATGCTGATCGACGCTAATCATCTATGAATGCGCTGTTTAGTTAAATGGTAATTATATGTAAACTCTGTACTCAATATCATAATCTCTGTATATATAATACTGTCCCACTGCTGGGCACGGGTCTCTTCTCACAACGAGAAGGGTAAGGCCATAGTAAACACGCTGGCCAAGTGCGGGTTAGCAGACTTCACATGTCTTTCGAGAACATTATGGAGAACTCTCAAACATGAAGGTGTTTCCTCACGATGTTTTCCTTCACCGATAATAATAATTGAACTGGTACTCAATATGGTATGTAGGTATATATTGTAGTTGACGACCCGGTGGTGTTGTGGGAACGTAAGCTAGCGCGCCGAAGGTCGCAGGTTCGATGCTTTCTTCCTGCCATACCTCGTTTATTAATCGCATCGTTTGTCTGTGCTATTACAGTCTTCTCGATCATTATTAGTTTTTGTGAACCTCTGCAGCTTATCGCGTCATGTACTTACTACATAGCTTTTCTTAAAAATATGGCTATCATATATGGAAATAATTTCTCTAATCCGTCTAGTTGTTCCAGTGACTAGCGCGTTCAAACTAACAAAGTCTAAGATAGAGTCTTAGATAGCTTTTTCATCTTAATCCAAATCAAATCAAAATCCTTGCGTTACTGACTGACTGACAGACACGCTACAGCCGAAACTATTGGGCGCAGGAAGCTGAAATTTGGCATGTATGTTCCTTGGGGACCGTAGGGGTGCACTAAGAAGGGATTTCCCGAAATTCCCACGGAATCGGCCAAAACGGGTAAATTTAAAAAAAATGCAGGCGTTGCTGCTGGCGTCCTCTAGTATTAGATAATATTGTACAGCATAGATGAGGTGCCTCATATATTGTAGAGTCCACTAAGCGCTAAGGTTGCCAGTCCGGTCCCATGCAATACAATGGCACGGCCACGGCTAACAAAAATCAACACGGGGTTAGCCGTTTTAGGTGCAACGGTCGGGTCACGTCGCACGTCTGTTGCAAAACGTAGCGTCAGCTGCAATGCACTCAGTTACGTGTCTGTTCAATGTGGATATACCTAGGTGTGTTATACTGTATACTGAGTGACCAAGAACGATGCAAGCCGCTCGAAATGTCGAGCAAGGAAGAATGCAGAGCGTTGTTCTTTTTGTGGTCGAGTAGGATGGTTTCAATAATTTTTAAAAACAAACATCAAAATAATGAACTAATCTAACCTAAGGAAATCAATATGCTGTGAAATTGAATTTTTACAAAGATACTTTCACGCAGTTGGACCTAAAAATCGAACTAAACCCTCCCGCCGAATTATTAGTAAATTTATATTTAGATAGCAATTTCTGCAAGATCTTCAAACCTATGAACATTTTATTTTTCTGTAGCAAACTGAAAGGTATCACACCTTGAAGAGCTCTATAGATAAAAGTATACAAAACCAACTATTTGAAATTTCCCTTACAATCGTTTCCACTTGGTAGTTATTTAAGCAATCCTATCACGTAGGTGCCTACTCATCTTGTTATCTATTTTCTTTTTTGGAGCGCAAAACGAATTTACAGAATCCCAATTTTGTACGGTATCGCGTTTTAAAATATATAGGTACATTTTCCTTTTGCGCCATTACACTATTGGTGCTGAAGATTCTTTTAGCATTGGTAAGCGGAGATTTGGATGTACCACTAAGGTTGTTCTTTTACAAGTCGGTGTAAAGCGTCTCTTGTAGCAAGTTGTAGCACTAGTAGTACAAGTTGAATGAAATTTATTCGGATTTGAACTAACTTGAGCTAACGTTTTACCAGTTTATTCTCATCAATCTCATCTCATCAGCTTGGTGCAGTCTATTGCGGACGTATGTAGGTCCCTCTGACTGTTCGCCATAAAACCGACCTCCAATTTTCGTCATCCAGCTACTATCAGCCACTCTCTTGAATTTATCGGCCTCCTCATCAATGCTCAGTGAAGATATCTTCGAAACGCTAACGATTACATCACTCCTACTTGATACATAAATAAATCTTATTTAATCCCTATAATCCTTATTCCAAAGCCCATAAATAATTCGACCAGCAACATCTAAACGCCGCTTGTCAAAATGGCGCCACTTACAAAATGGCTGCCAATGATTTGTGACGTCACACAGTCCGATACATTAGCGCCCTCTGCCCCGTGATTATGTAAATCATTCGGCAGGCTTAGCGGTTAAGTGCGGTATTGATGAAGATATATTGTGCAGGTTATTGTTTCAGATCTGGAATTACGGTCGAAATATATTTTAAAATGTTGGAGTGGATTTGTATGCTCATCGTGAGAATTTGAATATTTTTGAAGTTGATATAGTATGTATAATCTTGGTTGACACAATAGGTACCTGTTTAGTTACTTGATTATACTAAACTAGGCCTTATTTGCAAGTTCTAGAGCTACTTACAGTTTGACTTGATTTGAGCCAAATTTGGTCCACGGATTAGGTACTCGTCAAAAAAAGATACTTTTTGAGAGCTATTCTAAATATTATTACCTACTGTACTTGTGTATTGTATACTACTATACTATATATACACTTTATCTTTCTAAGACGATAAATGTTACTTGTATTTAAAGAAGTTTATAATAACAGGCCGCGTACCGCATAATACAGCCATAAAGTCTCCTTAGGGCGCAAGCACTGCTCATTTGCCAGACATCTTGCCTCAAGTTTGGCTCTTACTCTGATAACTAAACAACAACTTCACAAGTCTGTGAAATAAATTAGGGTTGTCACGCCTACTCGTTAGTTTTGCTGATGGTGATAAATTACATCGCTTTATTGCTTGTAATAGATAAACAACGTGATTTATACAACCATAAACATTATCACAGTTGTTCCAAACTTTCTATTTTAATAGTAATGTAAACACTATAAATGCCAACGTGCAAAATTAAAGAGGGTAGTTAACAAAACTTTGCGTAGAAGTAGTTGAACACTAGATGGCGCTGTACCCATTTGACATTAACACAAAAGAGACGGCCATTTTTTACGTCAAAACGTACAATATTCTTTGATAAGAACGCTTGTTATCTATTTTGAACATTTTTAACAAAATTCTCAAAAGATTTTACAAGCTTTTTTGCGACAAAAAAGATAAAAAAAACTGAAATATTTTAAATTTATTCGTGTTTTTGTGCAATACGCTTTTAAAAATTTTCTTGGCAATTTACCGTGGTAATTCTTAGTGCCTTAAAAAACTTGTGGAATTTTTAAATTACGACCCAAAGAACCTACTGAGAATAAAAGGCATTCTTTACGTTACAATGTTTCTTAAAAAAAAACTTGAACCTTTTTTTACCTCTGAAATACTAAAACACGAAATATATTTAATAGTCGAAGCATCCATTAGTCAAACCTTTTTACGAGGGCTAGGGTCAATTCTATTTGAGAAAAATTTTATACACTTACATTTTTATTACATTATATTAAATCATGGTATGAAGAATTTTTATATTCTGCCTAGTTTATTTCATAGCGTGGGTTTGTAAATATCCTTTTAATGTTTCAAGTTATTGAAGAAGTTTCCGAAGTTTGATAGCCATTTAAAAAGTGTTAATTTCTATAATCATTATGTACCTATCCATAGTTTGTCCAAAGTGTCGGGAAAATATATTTTGAGCTCTTGTGAGTTTGACTTGTGGTCCCATTCTCCCCTTCTCATAGTTTCATCCTTTCTTTCAGACTAAATAAAGAGAAAATAGGAAAATTGTGAGGATATCTCCGCTTTCTCCAAGCTTTGTCTGAGCTTTATCATTAATTATAATCTGTTCCACTGATTGGCGCGCACCGTGAGTTTAAGTCTGTCGGCGTCCATGCTGGCTACATACATTCATAGGCTCACGCCTGTTTCCCAGAAGGGGCAGGCAGAGACTAAGGAAAGCCATTTGCCACGATCCTGTCATATCTCTCTTGCTTCATTCACGCTCATGAAATTGATCATGAATGGTGGCTATATTTTATAAACAACTACTCCCCAAAATATAAAAATAACAAAGAAAAGCTTATTTTCCTTCTTCGCGTGGCGTTCTTCGATGAGGAGTCTTTGCAATTGAAATGATATATGTATGTCCACTACTCTTCAAAACTGTTCTAGAAACGTATAGTTTACTATATCAGAATAGAATTCAAGCAGCTCGACAGTACCATCCGGTCTAGGTATTCAGTCCAATAAGGTGAGGTTAGTCAAAAGGCTCAAGTATTTCGGCTGGTATTCCAACCTAGTCTCTAAATATTTGCGACAATACTAGACAGTGGGCGTTTGTTGTTATTGGAATTGTCTGGGTGTACAATATCTGTGGTGAGTAAGCATTATTGGTAACAAGGCCTAAAAAAAGCGTGACTTTGTCTGTTCGTTTGCTACATCTACATTTACGTGATTTGGCGATATTTCGAGTACTGCTTGGTATATTGACTACTGTTTGAAACTCTGCATGGAATTAGTTCAACCAGTGAAATTAAACTTCAGTAACTGATTTAACCGCAACGACTGTAAATTTCATTAATATGAGTGCGTAGAGAAGTGTTTCAGAAATGCCGAAAAGTGCCTAAATTGCCGCGCTGTTATAAAAGAACTTATGCGCTTTAGTCTTTAATACGTATGTCAAATATATGTATTGAAATTTACGTGGATGGTGCAAAAGTAGCCATAATTATGCTTTATAACTCCACTACAGTTAACAGTAACTGAACAGAAAAATGGGAGCCCTCCCCTGAATAACCGGCATTAAAAAATCAAAGGGTATCTCAACATTCCATTTCCAAATACCATTTAGAGCAAAGAGTATAATTTTTAAGCTGTGTTCCTTTCCGTTGGAACAATGGCGCGGATTCTCAGCGGAGACGGAATTTCACTAAGTTGAAATGTTGGTATTAAATTATGCGAAAGCAACGATCCAGTTGTTCGTGCAGTCCGGATATCAGTCCGGTTATAATTTCAGTGTTGTACTTTATTGAAATGCAATTGTTGGTGAGCTTTGATATTCTTTTTCAAGAGTTATTGGTTGTTGAATGTTGTAGTGGTCGTTTTAAATTCTGTTTACTGAGTTGCTGTCTTTTGGCTGTAATATTGAAATTGGAATTTAAGATGAGAATGAAATATCTTCAGGATATTTATATTGCTTTTTGTTTCGAAAAATAATTGTAGTAATACAAAAAATCTTGAATGACACTTCACTCATTATTCTTTATTTCTTTTAATTTCATACATACATACATACATAGACTCACGCCTGTTTCCCGGAGGGGTAGGCAGAGACTACGGAACGCCATTTGCAACGATCCTGACATACCTCTCTTGCTTCATTCACTCCCATCAAGTTTGTCATGCATGCTCTGCTGTTTTGAGTACTTCTGACCTGTCCTTTTTTTAAGATGTCTCCAATCTGGTCAGAGAACGTCCGCCTAGGTCTTCACCTTTGTCCTGTCCCATTCACACTTGCATTATATATCTTCTGTGTAAGTCTTTCGTCATCCATCCTCTCCATGTGCCCAAACCATCTTAACATGCCTTTCTCGATGCTTGCCACTACATCTTCTTTTACCCCACACCACTCTCGTATCACACAATTCTTTACTCTGTCGGTCAAAGACACACCACATATACTTCTCAGTGCTCTCATTTCTACAGCATTTATTCTACTTTCAAGTCTCTTCTGCCAGACCTAACTTTCACTACCATACATAAGGGTAGGCACTAACACCTCTCTATGCACAGCCAAACGCGCCTTTTTGGACACGTTTTGACTGTTCATAAACGCCTTCAGAGCTCCATTCACACTATTACCTGCATTAACTCTTCTTTTAATATCTTTTTCATTTAATTTCATAGTTATCTGTAATAAATGGTGTAGTGGTCTAAGTGGTCTTCTCGCTGCTTAGCCCTACACCTAGTGTTGTGGGTTCGTATGTCATACAGGACAACACACAGGTATGTGTTTCACATGTTGTCTCGAGAATGAGATAGTATGGATATTCCTTGTGTCCATTGATGAATATTTGTACTCGTAGAATTCACCGCTATAGGTGTTACACATCGATATACTTACATCCAGTTCTCAAACTTTTTTGAAAAATATATAATTTTGACCAAACATACATCGCTTTTGCGATACTTTATTTGATACTTTATTTAAATGCAATTTCTGGTGCGCTTTGATATTCTTTTTCAAGAGATATTGGTTGTTGAATGTTGTAGTGGTCGTTTCATATTCTGTTTACTGAGTTCCGGCTGTCTCTTGGCTGTGATATTGAAATTGGACTGAGATGGGAATAAAATGTCGCCTTCAGGATATTCATAGTGTTTTGTGTTACATAAAATGATTGTAATAATACAAAAACCTTTGAATGACACTTTACTTATTATTTAATATTTTTGACTGCACAAATAGTGTGGTGGTTTAAGTGGTTGTCTCGCTGCTTAACGCTATACCTAGTGTTGTGGGTTCGAATGTCATACAGGACAACACTTAGGTATGTGATCCACAATCATGTTGTCTCGAGAATGAGATAGTATGGGTGTTCCTTGTGTCCATTGATGAATATATTTTGTACTCGTAGAATTCGCCGCGATAGGTGTATACATCGATATACATCTAGATTTAAAACTTTTTTTGGAAAATATGTATATAGTTTTGACTAAACATACATCGCCTTCGCACAAACTTCGCACCAAGTATAAACGTTTAATTTAATATATACCAGTAAATTAAACTAGTAATCTCCGTTTGTCGAAGGGAATCTTCGAATTCCGTTGGAATTCCAAGTGACAATGAGCTTCACCCCTAGCCATTCAACCCCGGGGTTGCAGGCGCTGTCATTGATAAATGGCTAACGAAATACAACGCCCACCTAGGAGAACGGTGTAGGGCAGTGAAGGTTATCTCACCGTACTTTCGAAGTTTCGGCCATCGATGACCTAGAGCATTGACTTTTATAACAAGTTTTTATTAAACTTGTCTAAAAAGTTAGCAGTGTGGCGGCGGACATTGAAGCTTGCAACCTGAATTAGAATCACTTAGATCTCATAATTTTTATTTCCAACGAAATAGATATTTTTCATGTTAGGTTAGGTTTGATTACTTTGCTGTTATGTACAGTCGAACAACTTCCCGCTATACCACCATAAGGGTGAGAATCGCTCAGCAAGACATCGTCGCTTCCAGTGCTAGTTTACACGCACATTGACACTCGTATACAAAACCAGTTTCTAGTGTGCCTCGACTCTTTGAGCAAGTCAAGGGATTTTTTTTCTAACTGGTCCAGCGCAGACTTGTTTGATCGTACGTTTTTTGACCAGCTTTTACAGGATATGTAATAGATAGATAGATAGATAGATAATTGCTTTATTGTGCAAATGTTTGTACAAATTTGGTGTAAATAACTTAAATGTAGATACATATCAAATGCACAAGGGCGGCCTTATCGCTGAGTGCGATCTCTTACAGGCAACCTTAGGATGGACAGACTGAAAATGACAAAAAGCTTTGATGTGTAGCGACCAAAAGTATCTGCTTACTAGAAATTGTTTTTATTATATACATACATAATATATATACATACATAAGCAGGCATACATACAATAGATATGATAGGTGCTAAACATATAAATAAATACATAATATACATAAATAATACATAATATACATTTATATATATATAGGTACAATTTACATATAATACATATAATAATATAAACACAATATACAGTGATACAATTTGTTTACAATGACAGATAGTGCTTCTTTAGTGCATTTTTAAATATTTTCGATGATTTAGCTTGCCTAATTTCAACCGGCAGCGCATTCCACAGACGCACAGCCTGAACAGCAAAGGATTTATCGTAGTAGTTTGTGGTATGTGCTGGCATCTGCAGTCTCAGATCCACCGACGACCTCAAGGTCTTTAAATGTGTGTCATGAAGGAACTTAAAACGTTCTTTGAGATACGTGGGGGTATTAGGATTGAACAACACATTGTACAGTAACATAAGGATATGAGTATTCCGGCGAAGTCGAATTGGGAGCCACTTGAGCCTGGATCGAAATTCAGATATATGATCATATTTGCGTAAGCCAAAAATGAATCTAATACAGAAGTTTTGGAGACGCTCAAGTTTATCAAGTTGGTCCTCATTAAGATCAAGATAGCTGACATCGGCATAATCGAGTATTGGGAGAAGCAAGGATTGTGCAAGCGCAATCTTGGTGGTGGTGGGAAGAAAGTTCCGCAGCCTACGTAACGATCCAGCTGAAGCAAACAGTTTACGGCTGGTCTCCTGTATTTGACTTCCCCATGAAAAAGTTTTATCCAGATAAATGCCAAGGTTTTTGACGTTATCTAAGATCGGTAAAATGTTACCGTCGAACTGAATCTGAGGCAGTTGTGACCCATTGATCTTGGATATCATCCTGGAACTGCCAATTAGAATGACCTGTGTTTTTGACGGATTTACCTTCAGACCATAATTTTTGCTCCACGTACAGATATGCGCCAAATCTGTGTTAATATTAGAAAACGCCATTGAAATTGACTCTACTGGTGCCTGTGAATATATCTGCAAATCATCTGCATAAAGGTGGTAGGACGAAAGTAACTGTTTGGAGATAGAATTAATAAGAATTGCGAAAAGTAACGGAGATAGCACGCCACCCTGCGGTACCCCGACAGTTGTATTACACCACGAAGAGTACGACTCATCAACACGTATACGCTGTCGGCGTCCAAACAGGTAACTATGAAACCAGTCAATTACCGTTGGAGATATGTTAATAGAGCGGAGTATGGCAAGTAGGATGTGAAAATCCACGGTATTAAATGCGTTGCTAAAATCAAGCAAGGACAACAGCGTGAGCTTTCCACCATCCATGCCCAGCCTTATCTCATCAGTGATATGAACCAATGCTGTGGTAGTACTATGACCAGGACGAAAACCGGATTGGAAAGGATTCAGGAGAGCATTCTTGGAAAGGAAAGTACAGAGTTGCGTATGCACAAGACGCTCAAGGACTTTGGAAAGGAATGGAAGTATAGATATAGGACGGAAGTCAGTAAGGGAACAGGGTTTGGATTTTTTAGGTATTGGAACTATTTGTGCATCTTTCCACGCTGATGGAAAGACGCCGCTGGTAACTGAGTAATTTAGGATATGACAAAGGACAGGGAGGATTTCATCTAGGATGGGTAGGATCATGTTTCGACTGATGCAGTCATTACCAACAGCATTGGATGAGATTGAAGTGATGCTCTTTTTAACATCACAACTGGCAAATTGCTCGAAAACAAAAGGTGAATATTTGGGAGTTGGGATACGTGAAAGATCTTGTAACGTGTTTGATTTTGTTGTTCCATCAAAGTTGGGTGAAGCAGTGAAATGTGCGTTAAGCGAATCTATATTTATATCATTGGAGATTGTGTCATTGCGAGACTTACCAACTCCCAGTGTTCTTAGAAATTTCCAGATTTTAACTGGGTCTCCGTTTTCAACAGAGCTGTGAATATGTTGGCGTTGTGCTTTCCTACACGCCTTATTGCAGAGATTTCTAGTACTTGTGTATTTTTCCAAATTCGCAGGGGTTGGACGACATTTATACTTTGCCTTGGCAGCCGCTTTCTTTGATATAAGAATTTTAATTTCGTCAGTCAGCCAAGGTGCAGGTAAATGCTTTAATTTAATGGCACGGATTGGTGCATGCTCGTCGTACAGGTGAGTTAACTTATCAGTGAAAATTTGGACTTTGTTATCTACACAGTCTGATGAGTACAAAGGAGACCAATCAATATTACGGGCATCTTCGCAGAGCTTCAAACGATCCATCCCACCGAAATTGCGTTGCATAATAATTTTAGGTTTTACCTTTGGTGGGCGTATTGTGTATGAAAGATAGATTAGATCATGGTAAGAGAAAGAATCTGCAGAGCACTGACCATGTTTGGATACAAAAGTAGGGGAAGAAACGAAAATTAGGTCAAGGAGAGAAGGTACAGAGTTTGGAAAATGGTGTGTAGCATTGAGAGGAAGAATAGATAGATTGCTCGAATGTACAATACGCTTGAGGGTTGTGGCACGATTATCCTGTTTTATTATGCAGGTGTTAAAATCACCCATTACAATTGCGTGACTGTAAGAAGGTACTAAAGTTTCTAGGAGTTGTTCGAAAGAAGGGAAAAAATTTATACGTAACGAAGGAGAGTAATAGACACCTAGAAGAACTTTAGAATGATTCAGTTCCACTTCTAAGAAGAGATGCTCGCCGGCATTCGCGGGTGGTGGTTGCGATGAGGTGCTTACTATACGGAAGGGAATTTGAGCACGTAGGTATATAGCAACACCGCCACCAGCACCAACCGCGCGATCATTTCTAATTAGGTGGAACCCCGGAAGAGAATATGAAGTTGATGGCAGACATGGTTTGAGCCATGACTCTGAAACGAGAATAGCATGGATGTTCTTACAGTCAAAGGTTGTCAGCATATCAGGGAAATGGGCTGGAATACTTTGGGCATTTATATGGACTACATTAAAGTTCCCCGCGACGTCAGAGAACTGAGACTGAAGAATCTCTGCAAGTGAGGGCAAACTAGTGAAACTGTCATTGAGACTACTACTAGCAGTTAAGAAGCTGTCATCGTCATTACTTGTATCTAGCATAATATGACTTATATAAAAATATATATAAGTGTATAAATAAAATAAAAATATTTATATAATATACTAATAATATGTTATATAATAGTTATACTTAAATAAAGATATATATTAAAGCTATGTAAAAGCAAAATGTCCACCCGCCAGTTGCGTGTTACAAAAACTACTACTATTGTAAAATAATACCACATAGCCTTACATAAACGAAAACGAGAAATATTATTATATGATTTAGACCAGGTGATTTCTTATAAATATTTGACATAGGCTGAAAGATAAAAAACCTGTGATTCAGATAGGGAGTTGAAACAGTAAGACAAGAGAAGTACTAGTGACAGTGACATTACTGACATAAGATATGCCAAGTGAAAAATATGTGCAGGTTAATAAAAAAAAAGTATAAGAAATAATAGATTAGAAGAAGGTAGAAACTGTGAAATGTAAATGCACCCGGTCATGTAAACAAAAACAAGATAAAACCTATTTTTTGGATGCTGCAGTCCGCTTGGTCTTCGCAGCAGTAACCTTCACTGCAGGCTTCTCCGGATCTGCGCCCTTGATTTTGTTGAGGTCGTCCAAGCAAAACACCCGATGCCGTTGACCATCCGCCCCGAGGACGAATACAGAGCCTTCCCTGGTCCAGCACTTCGCCACGCCAAACCTCTCCCGCGCTGCCATGAACGCCATGTGTCGCGTTCGGGTCAAGAACTCGGACAGCGTTACACCGGAACCCTTCAACTTGGTTTTGGCGAACCAAATGCTGTCTCGCACTGAAGTGCTCTGAAACTTTACGAGGATGGGCCTGGGCTTATTTGATTGAAGACGGCCCATTCTATGGCATCGCTTGATTTCTGCTGTGGTGAATGTATCAAGCTTCAGCCGCTCCTTCACCATTCGGCCAACCAGTAATAGTTTGCCGGAATCCATTAGGCTAGCGATCCTCTATGGTTTATTCAGATCAATGCGTTGGACGATAATTTGCCACCTAATAACAAATTATATAGTTGACTACTATCTGTAAAAGTGGGAATCTGGTATATTGGTTATAATCAGAAATAATAACAATAATTTATTTCTCACTAAAAACAAATATTGTTTCCTAACAGGACTGTGGATCGCAGACATCTGTGGTTGGATAGTAAAGCTTGTATTACCTACATACATGTGCAATTTTCTTCTTCTTAGTCGTTTCTCGAAGGCTGAAGGTCTTGTCCAGCGTTGATATTATCTCTGATCACGTGCGTTAGATTCTTCGACGTTTTCTTGCTATATCTGTTGCACAAGACTTGCCATCAAAAATTTTTTTTAAGAAATATATTTTGTCAACGAACTTAACCAGAAAAAGAATCCATCGCATTTCGTTCAACAATGAGTGTAAACAAGCTGCTTGTAAATTTGCATTGTAAATAAAAAGTTAAGTCGTAATAATCCAACAACAAAAGAAGCTTTCAAACCAATTATGTTTTCAATTATAAATTATAAACATTACTCAAAGAGAGTAATAAGGAAAAGTAGATAAATAAAAAGAAAGGAGATAAAAGAGTTTGTTCAAAATAATTACAGTAGGGTGTCATGGAAAGAGCCCAATTTATTATTTAGAATGCCGCTTGTTTGCGCATTCTAGAAATGGAACAAAAGTTTTTAGGTGCACTGCATTCAGTAAAAATATTGTTTTGTGAAAAGTTCCTAAATAGCCTAATGTCAAGGCCCATCTGAGTCTTCTTGTTTGTTTTCACATTAAAATGTAAGGCATATTCCTACGTGTAGGTAGAAAGAAAAGAAATATTTATTTTGCCACAAATGGCACACACTAAAAATATTTGACAAAAATAGGTACAAAACAAAATATAAAAAAAAACAGTAGAGAAAGAGACTAAGTAATAAAATAAAAAAACAAAACATAAAATAAAACAAAATAAAACAGGAAAGCAAATAATTTAAACAAATGGCAAATTGTTGTGTCTGCTCACTGGCAACCCAACGTTTCCCGGCTGACCACTAAAATACAAAGTAAAGATAGTGAAGTGTGTATCACATTAGTGCCAAAAATTGGACTACGCATAGGTAGGTATGTCTATTTACAACTAGATACAGATGATTTTAAGCTGTCCAAACTGGACTAGTGAGCGAGCCTGGGCCCGGCAACCAGGAAAACGCTAGGAAGACGATGATGACAGATAATTTTAAGATAGCACTCCTTTTTACAGACATTGATAAAAGGAATTAAAACTGTTGTTCAGTATATTTCTATTAGACGACAAAAAGGACATGCCTTCTAATCTTCTTTCGGTGAGTAGCATCTGTTAGTTTGCCTTTTGCACATCATTCTTACTACTAGACTAGTAAATCAAACAAGTCGGTTTGCCATCTCCGGGGCAAAAAAGGAACCTAACCGGACACTGCCAGACATCAACTTGTCTTCTAGTTTTATATAAATTGGCAAACAACTTGCACATCACAATGTTTACATCCGTTTTCTATGCGACCCTGTGATACTTATTCTAACTTGTCTCCGGTTCGTCAGACCGGCCCTTCCCTTTGTTGGGACGCGTGTTCGGCGGATTGCCAAACCGTGACTTCTTCCCTTACTTACACTGACATACACACAAAGTGTGTACTAAAATTAATGGGAACAGTACTGACTTGGTCATTTTGGAAATATTGTGGAGAAAAATTAAACATGCAAATTTACTTCACGCTACAAGATTGACTTGACATACACACAAAGTGTGTACTAAAATTAATGGGAACAGTACTGACTTGGTCATTTTGGAAATATTGTGGAGAAAAATTAAACATGCAAATTTACTTCACGCTACAAGATTGACTATTAGATCAGAAAACACGGCAACCATGAAGCTGTTAAAATATTATTTCACTGCCTCCTTCGTTTTCTGTAGCCAATCTTTTTTCAAACAGCCGTAGATCTTAAAATAAAATAAGTATGTACCTAAATTTGCAAACTAATTCTAATAATTATAATCGTTAAATGAGCTCAATGTTACAAATGAGATTAAAGAAGTCATCATTTACATTTTTACATAACTGGCGTTTGAAGATTATTAGTGAACAAGCATTTTCTGAAGACAAATACAATTAAAAATCATAATAAGTTATTTTATTAGTTGGATTGAATTATATTGAAACCAGTAATTACAGCTTAATACATAATTATTTTAATCCCCATTCGGTCAATATAGACATACCTAGTGTATTTAGCCTTAATTAGCCTTATGGTCTTTGACCTACGAACTTGCTGAACTACGTAATTAGTTTACCAAATATATTAGACTATTTATGGTCCTGTTTTAGATGAACAAACTATTATTGGACTTATATAGCAATCCTATGTCCAACAGTGGACGTCTCTACTAGAGACTCTCTAGACTGACGTAATGAATCCAATCTAGCAAGTTCTTGATAGCTGTACAAAAATGTGACCTGACGCTAAACATCTCAATCTTTTTCAGTATTAATCCCGAATCCTATTACCTAGGTAATTCACCGTAAAATTCCAAATATTTACGCAGCTTCTCCCTCTAGATAGGTTTTGCGTATTTGTATAACTTTCAAAGCGATTTTTAACAGTGAAAAAATATGGCTCCATGAGCCATGAAATACGTATTTTTATCCTCCCTAATATAACAATCTGTCGCCCGAGACATTATCATTTATGAATAATTTCGAGAGTACTTGTCTAAACCGTCAGAATATCTTTAATTTTTGCGTCTTACCTAAAAAAATGTGACAGGCTTCATTCCACCAGTCCCTAAGCTGATCCTAAGGGCCTAAGTAAATATTGTACTACCACAAACATAATAAGTGCCTATTTTTGGAGTAATTGCGCGGGAAACTTTTTTTGTGTGCCTACCGCCCTCATTTATTAAAAGTAGTAGGTACACTTTTTTATTTCTTGTGGTTCCTTTAATTCCGCTTTATGGAAGGAAATAGTATTTTTCATGTGGAGGCGGAAAGTTGCCAATAAAATTGGCCAGCTACTTAGAGTCGTTATCTTTTATCTATTATGCATAAAGAGATACACGCTAATACGGTACTTATAAATTATATGATCCCTACATGTTGTATATTTTTGCTACAGTATTAGAGTTCCACATAAATATTTTTATGCCAAGCACATTTATAAATCAATTCCTGGTAACATAAAATTCAGTGCTGCTGCCTGAAAGGTATGGATAAGTAATATTATGTTCAAGAAAAGATATTCGTAGAACTTACTTACACATACTTACTTAGAAAATGGTTACCTACATCTAAATCCCTGATATGTGTTATATTTAATATTTCACCAGACCTTTTCAATAATATACTTAAGTATGTCACTTTTCCTTAAAACCAATACGCTCTAAAACATGTCGCCAAAAACAACAAGTAAAGTGGTTAACATATAAAATTACTGCCACACCAACCAAAAGTAAAACTTAAACCAAGTTTAAGTCCAGTACAAAGTCGGACGGCGTATTTTAGGCAGTAAATAAGGCGCCAGTAACCGAACACTTAAGTAGCATCTCGATTATCTCTCAGCGCGCTAAGTGGCGAGCTAACTTGAGCTCCCAACTTGGATACAACAATTAAGTTCCAACTAAGTTAAACTTGTACACAAAGTGTGTGATCCCGACCTTATCAAGGTGTTTTGGTGTACGCTAATATGAATCTGGAATGTGTGGGTCTACCCTTATTTATTTATGTGCGCTGATGTCATACTTACGTCGTAGGGTTGTATTACTTTCATGACTATTTTGTAGTCAAAATAAGGTCTTGTCATATATGGTTGTTTATCAAAATTTGCTAGATTTACTGTTTTGTAAGGATTTTTGTTAAGTGGAATATTTATTTTATAGAGAGAGCCGCGTTGTAATTTGTTAATGATTAGTTAGCACATATGCAAGTACAGCAGGTGTTCAAATATCGATCGCAATATTTAACGATTTAAAGTCTACGTATAAGAATGGTAATGTAAATAAAATGAAGTAAAATGGCCATTAGTGGGTGCGATGATAATTTTGTCATAAGGCCGCACTGTGGGTGGACGAGACACAAAAAAAAGTGAGCACCTTAGTCAGACTATTCGACCATTTCTAATCGTATCAAGAATAGCATTGATAATATATTTCGTGAAATGCGATAGGGATGGTCTAACTGAACATACGCTTCACCAGTTTACAGCCAAAAGTACGCACAAAAATAAGTTACAAGACAACATAAAACGTAATGCGAACATTCCGCAACAAACTATAATGCCTCGTGCGAACGTTACCTTAATCGGTTTATTCAGAAAGTAAGGCGAAACAGGATTCGGTTAGCCTTTATCGCGGTTAATACAGACCTGGCTGAGTTCAGTTTAGATAGTTGTCCCTTTGTGGACTTAGCTGAGCGTATTATATAGTTTAGCTTTTGGGCGAGTGAACTTTGTTCGGCTTTGAGACGTTTATTTTTCTTTATAGATATTATACGTATTTATATGTTTCCTTTTCGCTATGGTAGTTACGAAATTTTTCTTTGCCGTTGGCAAAATTAGAATCCGTTTGCAAGTAAGTGATAGAGTCGCAGTGTCTTCTCATTACGATAAGGGTAAGGCCATAGTCAACACGCTGGCCAAGTGTGGGTTGGCAGACTTCATATGTCTTTCGAGAACATTATGGAGAACTCGCAGACATGCAGGATTCCTCAAGATGTTTTCCTTCACCGATAAGCTAATGATAATTGTACTGGTACTCAATATGGTATGTATATATTGTAGTTGACGACCCGGTGGTGTTGTGTGGGAATGTAAGCTTCCTGCCATGCCTCGTTTATTAATCGCATCGCTTGTTTGTGCTATTACAGTCTTCTCGTTCATTATTAGTTTTTGTGAACTTCTACTGGTTATCGCGTCATGTACCTACATAGCTTGTCTCAAAAATATGGCTATCATATACGAAAATAATTTCTCTAATCCGTCTAGTCGTTCCAGTGACTAGCGCGTTCAAACTAACAAAGTCTAAGATAGAGTCTCAGATAGCTTTATCATATTAGATAATAATATGTTATTGTACAGCACAGATGAGGTGTCTCACATATTGTAGAGCCCACTAAGCGCTTAGGTTGCCAGGCAGTCCTATGCTTTACAATGGCACGACCACGGCTAACAAAAAACAACATGGGGTTAGCCGTTTTAGGTGCAACGGTCGGGTCACGTCCCACGTCTGTTGAAAAACGTAGCGTCAGCTGCACAGCACTGAGTTACGTGTCTGTTCAATGTGTATATACCTAGGTGTGTTATACTGTATACTGAGTGACCAAGAACGATGCCTGCCGGTCGAAACGATGGACAATGAAGAATGCAGAGAGTTGTTCTTTTTGTGGTCGAGTAGGATGGCTCCAATCATTTTTTAAACCAAACATCAAAATAATGAACTAATCTAATCTAAGGAAATTATTATGCTGTGAAATTGAATTTTCACAAAGATAATTTCACGCAGTTGGACCTAAAAATCGAACTAAACCCTTGAAATCCCCCGCCGAATTGTTAGTAAATTTATATTTAGATAGCAATTTCTGCAAGATCTTCAAACCTATGATGAAATTGTGAAGGCTTTATTATAATTACTATCTTTAACATTTTATTTTTCTGTAGCAAACTAAAATGTAACACGCCTTGAAGAGCTCTATAGATAAAAGTATACAAAATCAACTATTTGAAATTTCTCTTACAATCGTTTCCACTTGGTAGTTATTTAAGCAATCCTATCACGTAGGTGCCTACTCATCTTGTTATCTATTTTCTTTTTTGGAGCGAAAAACGAATTTACTGAATCCTAATTTTGTACGGTATTGCTTTTTAAAAGATATACATTTTACTTTTGCGCCATTACACTATTGGTGTTCAAGATTATTTTAGCATTGGTAAGCGGAGATTTAGATGTATCTCTAAGGTTTTTCTTTTACAAGTTGGTGTAAAGCGTCTCTTGTAGCACTAGTAGTACAAGTTGAATGAAAATTATTCGGATTTGAACTAACTTGAGCTAACGTTTTACCAATTTATTCTCATCAATCTCATCTCATCAGCTCGTTCCAGTCTGTTGAGGACGTATGTGGGTCCCTCTGACTGTACGCCATAAAACCGACCTCCAATTTTCGTCATCCAGCTACTATCAGCCACTCTCTTGAAGTTATCGGGCTCCTCATCAATGCTCAGTGAAGATATCTTCGAAAGGCTAACGATTACATCACTCCTACTTGATACATAAATAAATCTTATTTAATCCCTGTAATCCTTATTCCAAACCCCATAAATAATTCGACCAGCAACATATAAATGCCGCTTGTCAAAATGGCGCCACTTACAAAATGGCTGCCAATGATTTGTGACGTCACACAGTCTGATACATTAGCGCCCTCTGCCCCGTGGTTATGTAAATCATTCGGCAGGCTTAGCGGTTAAGTGGCGGTATTGATGGAGATATATTGTGCAGGTTATTGTTTCAGATCTGGAATTACGGTCGAAATATATTTTAAAATGTTGGAGTGGATTTGTATGCTCATCGTGGGAATTTGAATATTTTTAGGTGATATAGTATGTATAATCTTGGTTGACACAATACCTGTTTAGTTACTTGATAATACTATACTAGGCCTTACTTGCAAGTTCTAGCGAATTACAGTTTGACTTGATGTGAGCCAAATTTAAATAGTAGCGATAGCTGAGTGGAGAGACCAACTGACTGCCACGCAGAGGGTCTCGGGTTTGAATCCACGGCGCGCATCAATGACTTTTCGAAGTTATGTGCGTATTAAATTGTTAATTATCGCTTGCTGAACGGTGAAGGAAAACATCGTGAGGAAACCTGCATGTCTAGAGTTCTCCATAATGTTCTCGAGAGACATGTGAAGTCTGCCAACCCGCACTTAGCCAGCGTGGTGGACTATGGCCTTACCCTTCTCATAATGAGAAGAGGCCCGGGCCCAGCAGTGGGACAGTAAAAAGGGCTGATGATGATGAGCCAAATTTGGTCCACGGATTCGTCAAAAAAAAATCTCAAAAGCTATCAAATGAGAGAATTTTTGAGTGCTATTCTAAATATTATTACCTACTGTACTTGTGTATTGTATACTACTATACATACACTTTATCTTTCAAAGACGATAAACGTTACTTGTATTTAAATACGTTTATAATAACAGGCCGCGTGCCGCATAATACAGCCATAAAGTCTCCTTAGGGCGCAAGCACTGCTCATTTGCCAGACATCTTGCCTCAAGTTTGGCTCTTACTCTGATAACTAAACAACAACTTCAACAGACTTGTGAAATAAATTAGGGTTGTCACGCCTACTCGTTAGTTTTGCTGATGGTGATAAATTACATCGTTTTATTGCTTGTAATAGATAAGCAACGTGATTTATACAACCATAAACATTATCACAGTTGTTCCAAACTTTCTATTTTAATAGTAATGTAAACATTATAAATGCCAACGTGCAAAATTGAAGAGGGTAGTTAACGAAACTTTGCGGTTCATGTAGTTGAACACTAGATGGCCCTGTACCTATTTGACATTTACACAAAAGAGACGGCCATTTCTTACGTCATAAAGTACAATATTCTTTGATAAGAACGCTTGTTATCTATTCTGACAATTTTTAACAAAATTCTCAAAAGATTTTACAAGCTTTTTTGCGACAAAAAAGATAAAAAAAAACTGAAATATTTAAAATTTATTCGTGTTTTTTGTGCAATACGCTTTTAACATTTTTCTTGGCAATTTACCTTGGTAATTCTTAGTGCCTTAAAAAACTTGTGGAATTTTTAAATTACGACCCAAAGAACCTACTGAAAATAAAAGGCATTCTTTACGTTACAATGTTTCTTAAAAAAAAACTTGAACCTTTTTTTACCTCTGAAATACTAAAACACGAAATATATTTAATAGTCGAAGCATCCATTAGTCAAACCTTTTTACGAGGGCTAGGGTCAATTCTATTTGAGGAAAATTTTATACACTTATATTTTTATTACATTATATTAAATCATGGTATGAAGAATTTTTATATTCTGCCTAGTTTATTTCATTGCGTGGGTTTGTACTTAAATATCCTTTTAATGTTTCAGGTTATTTAAGAAGTTTCCGAAGTTTGCCAGCCATTTAAAAAATGTTTATTTCTATAATCATTATGTACCTATCCATAGTTTGTCCAAAATGTCAGGAAAATATATTCTGAGCTCTTGTGAGTTTGACTTGTGGTCCCATTCTCCCCTAAGGAGAAAATAGGAAAGGAAATTGTGAGGATATCTCCGCTTTCTCCAATCTTTGTCTGAGCTTAATCATTGCTTATAATCTGTTCCACAGATTGGCGCGCACCGTGAGTTTGAGTCTGTCTGCGTCCATGCTGTCTACATACATTCATTGGCTCACGCCTATTGCCCAGAAGGGGCAGGCAGAGACTACGGAACGCCATTTGCAACGATCCTGTCATATCTCTCTTGCTTCATTCATGCTCATGAAATTGATCATGAATGGTAGCTATATTTTATAAACAACTACTCCTCAAAATTTAAAAATAACAAAGAAAAGCTTATTTTCCTTCTTCGCGTGGCGTTCTTCGATGAAGTCTTTGCAATTGAAATGATATATGTATGGCCACTACTCTTCAAAACTGTTATAGAAACGTATAGTTTACTGTATCAGAATAGAATTCAAGCAGCTCGACAGAACCATCCGGTCTAGGTATTCCGTCCAGTAAGGTGAGGTTAGTCAAAAGGCAATGCTCAAGTATTTCGGCTGGAATTCCAACCTGGTCTCTGAATATTTGCGACAATACTAGGCAGTGGGCGTTAATTGTTATTGGAATAGTCTGGGTGTACAATATCTGGGGTGAGCAATCAATATCAGTTACTTAGGATTAACGGACAAATGCCTTTAAAGATTTCTATGATAATACCTACCTCCAAAATATATCATGTTTTGGTGACTCTATGCGTTTGTTTTCTAAATAATCTAACTCGATACGGTTTAGCATATCTACCTCTATCTGTGTGCAGTCAACCAGTGAAATCAAACTTCAGTAACACACTTGATCCCCAAGACTGTAAACTTCATCAGTATGAGTGCTGTGAGAGTCGATACGGCAGTGCCGAAATGTGACTAAATTGCCACGCGATTATAAAAAAGTTTATGCGCTTTATTTCTTATAGCGTATGTAAGATGTAAGGCAATTAACGTGAATACAAAAGAGACATCATTTTATTTTTATAATATCAGTGCATAACAGTCGACAGAAACTTGACTGAAATCGAGTACCTCTGCCTGAATAACCGTCATTACAAAATCAGAGGGTATCTCAACATTCCATTTCCATATACCATTTAAAACAAAGAGTGTATCATTTTTAAGCTGTGTTCCTTTCCGTTGGAACAATGGCGCGGATTCTCAGCGGAGACGGAATTTCACTAAGTTGAAATGTTGGTATTAAATTATGCGAAAGCAACGATCCAGTTGTTCGTGCAGTCCGGATATCAGTCCGGTAATAATTTCAGTGTTGTACTTTATTTAAATGCAATTGCTGGTGAGCTTTGATATTCTTTTTCAAGAGTTATTGGTTGTTGAATGTTGTAGTGGTCGTTTTATATTCTGTTTACTGAGTTCTGGCTGTCTCTTGGCTGTGATATTGAAATTGGACTGAGATGGGAATGAAACGTCGCTTTAAGAATATTTCATAGTACTGCTTCAGAATAACATAAAATTATTGTAATAATAAAAAAAAAATGAATGACACTTCAGTTATTACGCTAAGTTTGTGTGGTTCGCTGTTTAACCCTACACCTAGTGTTGTGGGCTCGAATGATATACAGGAAACACTTAAGTATGTGTTCCACAGTCCTGTTGTCTCGAGACTCAGATAGTCTGGCTGTTCTGCGTCTGTTGATTAAATGTTTGTACTCGTAGAGTTCGCCACGATAGGTACGCATTATAATCCTAGTACACCAGCTTTCTTAACAAGAAAATAATTTTGACAAAACATTATCACATTCACAAAAACTTCGTGTTAAACATAAATATTACATTTAACAAATCCTGGTAAATTAAACTAGTAATCTCCGTTTGTCGAAGGGAATCTTCGAAATCCGTTGGAATTCCAAGTGACAATGAGCTTCACCCGTAGCCATTCAACCCCGGAGATGCAGACTCTGTCAGTGATAAATGGCTAATGAAATACAACGCCCACCTAGTCGAAGGGTGTAGGGCAGTGAAGGGTATCTCACCGTCTGTACTTTCGAAGTTTCGGTCATCGGTGACCTAGAGCATTGACTTTTATATCAAGTTTTTATTAAACTTGTCTAAGAAGTTAGCAGAGGGGCGGCGGACATTGAAGCTTGCAACCTGAATTAGAATCACTAAGAACTTCTTCTCATAATTTTTATTTCCCACGAAATAGATATTTTTCATGTTAGGTTAGGTCAGATTACTTTGCTGTTTTGTACAGTCGAACAACTTCCCGCTAGACCACCATAAGGGTGAGAATCAGCAAGACATTGTCGCTTCCAGTGCTACTTTACACACACATTGAGACTCGTATACAAAACCAGTTTCTAGTGTGCCTCGATTTTTTGAGCGAGTCAAGGGATTTTTTTTTTCAAACTGGTCCAGCGCCGACTTGTTTGATTGTAAGTTTTCTGACCACATTTTACAGGATAATAGTTTGCCGAAATCCATTAGGCTAGCGATCTTCTATGGTTTACTTTACTCAGATCAAAGCGTTGGCCGATAATTTGCCACTTAATAACAAATTATATGTATAGTTGAATACTATCTGTAAAAGTGGGAATCTGGTATATTGGTTATAGTCAGAAATAATAACAATAATTAATTTCTCACTAAAAACAAATATTGTTGCCTATCAGGACTGTGGATCGCAGGCACCTGTGACTGGATAGTAAAGCGTGTATTACGCGCAGGATCTTTTCTTCTTAGTCGTTTCTTCACGGCTCAAGTACGTGTACAGCTGTGGTATTATGTCTGATCACGTGCGTTAGATTAGATTCCTTCACTTGCTCTTGCTATCTCTCTTGCTATCACATTTTTTTAAATATTTTTTTTTGTCAGCGAACTTAACCAGAAAAGGAATCCATCGCATTTCGTTCAACAATGAGTGTAAACAAGCTGCTTGTAAATTTGCATTGTAAATAAAAAGTTAAGTCGTAATAATCCAACAACAAAAGAAGCTTTCAAACCAATTATGTTTTTCAATTATAAATTACAAACATTACTCAAAGGGAGTAATAAGGAAAAGTAGATAAATAAAAAGAAAGGAGATAAAAAAGTTTGTTCAAAATAATTACAGTAGGGTGTCATGGAAAGAGCCCAATTTATTATTTAGAATGCCGCTTGTTTGCGCATGCTAGAAATGGAACAAAAGTTTTTAGGTGCACTGCATTCAGTAAAAATATTGTTTTGTGAAAAGTTCCTAAATAGCCTAATGGCAAGGTTCACCTGAGTATTTTTTGTTTGTTATCACGTTTTGTAAGGAATATACCTACTAATAGGTATGTCTGTTTATAACTAGATACAGATGATTGAGATAGCAGCGATAGCTGAGTGGAGAGACCGCCAGACTGCTACGCAGAGGGTCTCGGGTTCGAATCCACGGCACGCACCAATGACTTCGGAGTTGTGTGTATTAAATTGTTAATTATCGCTTGCTAATCGGTGAAGGAAAACATCGTGAGGAAACCTGCATGTCCGAAAGTTATGCATAATGTTCTCGAAATACATGTGAAGTCTGCCAACCCGCACTAGGCCAGCGTGGTGGACTATGACCTTACCCTTCTCATAGTGAGAAGAGGCCCGTGCCCAGCAGTGGGACAGTATAAAGGGCTGATGATGATGACAGATGATTTTAAGCTGATATTCTGTCAAATCTGGCAAGACTAGTGAGCGCGCCCCGACCACCGAAATAACGCTAGGACGACGATGAGTGACAGATAATTTTAAGATAGCACTCCTTTTTACAGACATTGATAAAAGGAATTAAAACGTTTGTTCAGTATCGTTCCATTAGTCGACAAAATGGACAGTCGGGTCGTCTGCATTTCATATCCCTTCTCAAATTTTTTCTGCCTTGTAATCTTCTTTCGGTGAGTAGCATCTGTTAGTTTGCCTTTTGCACGTCGTTCTTACCACTAGTAAATCAAACAAGTCGGTTTGCCATCTCCGGGGCAAAAAAGGAACCTAACCGGACACTGCCAGACATCAACTTGTCTTCTAGTTCTTGGTATATAAATTGGCAAACAACTTGCACATCACAATGTTTACATCCGTTTTCTATGCGACCCTGTGATACTTATTCTAACTTGTGTCCGGTTCGTCAGACCGGCTCTTCCCTTTGTTGGGACGCATGTTTGGCGGATTGCCAAACCGTGACTTCTTCCCTTACTTACACTGACATACACACAAAGTATGTACTAAAATGAATGGGAACAATACTGACTTGGTCATTTTGGAAATATTGTGGAGAAAAATTAAACATGCAAATTTACTTCACCCTACAAGATTGACCATTAGATCAGAAAACACGGCAACCATGAAGCTGTTAAAATATTATTTCACTGCCTCCTTCGTTTTCTGTAGCCAATCTTTTTTCAAACAGCCGTAGATCTTAAAATAAAATATGTATGTACCTAAATTTTCAAACTAATTCTAATTGTTAAATGAGCTCAATGTTACAAATGAGATTAAAGAAGTCATCATTTACATTTTTACATACCTGGCGTTTGAAGATTATTAGTGAACAAGCATTTTCTGAAGACAAATACAATTAAAGATCATAATAAGTTATTTTATTAGTTGGATTGAATTATATTGAAACCAGTAAAAGCAGTAATTACAGCTTAATACATAATTATTTTAATCCCCATTCGGTCAATATAGACATAGTGTATTTAGCCTTAATTAGCCTTTTGGTCTATGACCTACGAACTTGCTTAAACTACGTAATCAATCTACCAAATATATTCGACTATTTATGGTCCTGTTTTAGATGAACAAACTATTATTGGACTTATCTAGCAATCCTATGTCCAACAGTGGACGTCTCTAGACTGACGTAATGAATCCAATCTAGCAAGTTCTTGATAGCTGTACAAATTCTGAAATGTGACCTGACGCTAAACATCTCAATCTTTTTCCTCCTATTACCTAGGTAATTCACCGTAAAATTCCAAGTATTTACGCAGTTTCTCCCTCTAGATAGGTTTTGCGTATTTGTATAACTTTCAAAGCAGTTTTTTAACACTGAAAAAATATGGCTCCATCAGCCATAAAATACGTATTTTTATCCTCCCTAATATAACAGTCTGTCGCCTGAGACATTATCATTTATGAATAATTTCGAGAGTACTTGTCTAAACCGTCAGAATATCTTTAATTTTTGCGTCTTACCTAAAAAAATGTGACAGGCTTCATTCCACCAGTCCCCAAGCTAATCCTAAGGGCCTAAGTAAATATTGTACTACCACAAACATAATAAGTGCCTATTTTTGGAGCAATTGCGCGGGAAACATTTTTTGTGTGCCTACCGCCCTCATTTGTTAAAAGTAGTAGGTACACTTTTTTATTTCTTGTGGTTCCTTTGACTCCGCTTTATGGAAGGAAATAGTATTTTTCATGTGGAGGCGGAAAGTTGCCAATAAAATTGGCCAGCCACTTACAGTCGTTATCTTTTATCTATTATGCATAAAGAGATACACGCTAATACGGTACTTATAAATTATATGATCCCTACATGTTGTATATTTCTGCTACAGTATTAGAGTTCCACATAGTACCTAAATATTTTTATAAGTAAAATTATGTTCAAGAAAAGATATTCGTAGAACTGACTTACACATACTTACTTAGAAAATGGTTACCTATATCTAAATCCCTGATATGTGTTATCTTAATATATAAAATCCTTGCGTTATTTACTGACAGACACGCTACAGCCGAAACTATAAGGCGCAGGAAGCTGAAATTAAGCATGTATGTTCCTTGGGGATCGTAGGGGTGCACTAAGAAGGGATTTCCCGAAATTCCCACGAGATCGGCCAAAACGGGTAAATTAAAAAAATATTTAATATTTCACCAGACCTTTTCAATATTATACTTAATGATGTCACTTTTCCTTAAAACCAATACGCCCTAAAACACGTCGCCAAAAACAACAAGTAAAGTAGTTAACATATAAAATTACCGCCACACCAACCAAAACTAAAACTTAAACCAAGTTTAAGTCCAGTACAAAGTCGGACGGCGTATTTTAGGCAGTAAATAAGACGCCAGTAACCGAACACTTAAGTAGCATCTCGATTATCTCTCAGCGCGCTAAGTGGCGAGCTAACTTGAGCTTCCAACTTGGATACAACAATTAAGATCCAACTAAGTTAAACTTGTACACAAAGTGTGTGATCCCGACCTTATCAAGGTGTTTTGGTGTACGCTAATATGAATCTGGAATGTGTGGGTCTACCCTTATTTATTTATGTGCGCTGATGTCATACTTGCGGCGTAGGGTTGTATTACTTTCATGACTATTTTGTAGTCAAAATAAGGTCTTGTCATATATGGTTGTTTATCAAAATTTGCTAGATTTACTGTTTTGTAAGGATTTTTGTAAAGTGGAATATTTATTTTATAGAGAGAGCCGCGTTGTAATTTGTTAATGATTAGTTAGCACATATGCAAGTACAGCAGGTGTTCAGATATCGATCGCAATATTTCACGATTTAAAGTCTATGTATAAGAATGGTAATGTAAATAAAATGAAGTAAAATGGCCATTAGTGGGTGCGATGATAATTTTGTCATAAGGCCGCACTATGGGTGGACGAGACACAAAAAAAAAAGTGAGCACCTTAGTCAGACTATTTGACCATTTCTTATCATATCAAAAATTGCATTGATAATATATTTCGCGAAATGCGATAGCGATGGTCTAACAGAAAATACGCTTCACCAGTTTACAGCCAAAAGTACGCACAAAAATAAGTTACAAGACAACATAAAACGTAATGCGAACATTCCGCAACAAACTATAACGCCTCGTGCGAACGTTACCTTAATCGGTTTATTCAGAAAGTAAGGCGAAACAGGATTCGGTTAGCCTTTATCGCGGTTAATACAGACCTGCCTGAGTTCAGTTTAGATAGTTGTCCCTTTGTGGACTTAGCTGAGCGCATTATATAGTTTAGTTTTTGGGCGAGCGAACTTTGTTCGGCTTTGAGACGTTTATTTTTCTTTATACTCAGATGTTATACGTATATATATAATGTTTCCTTTTCGTTATGGTAGGTACGAAGTTTTTCTTTGTCGTTGGCAAAATTAGAATCCGTTTGCGTGTAAGTGATAAAGTCGCAATGTACTGTAGAATTTTGTAGACTTTCAACAAAAGTAATAATTAATAGATCATTTGAAAATTAAATTAACAACTATTCAATAGGTAGATAATTACACGCAAAATACTAAATTACTCTATGTTGTTTACAGTGCAGTCTTACACTCATATATTGAATGGATAATTTGTGTAATGTAATTTAAGAAATTAATTAATCATAAAAGCATGCTCTATTAACAAAATGGCATTTATTGACAAGAATTTCATTTTAATTAAATTTACCCGACGTGGGATGTTAATGATTAAACATTATCTTAATTTAAAATTATTTATTAATACTTTATCTGAAGTCTCATTACGAATTACGTGCTAAATAATTTCTAGAGGGTTACTAAAATTAGGAGTTATATAATTATCAAAAAGTTACTACAAGTAAGAGTTGAATAACCCAAAAAGTTTCATCTTCATAACTTGAGTGAAACCTACACTGTTACCCATCCCAGTAGCGGTTGACTTTGTCAAAACTTTATAATACTAGAAGCTTGCAGCTCTACTTAATTACTAGTGCTAACATTAGCGCTAGTTAGGAGTTTTGGATAGTCATAGTAGAAAGGACTTGACTTCGCCATCACTTTTGCACGTGTGTTGTCGGTTATCGTGACAAAAGGTAGCCTGTGTTATGCTGATGGAGCTTTATCGATATTCGTTCAGTAGTTTGTGCGTGAAAGATTAAACATCCATCCTCGCAAATTATCTTGCTACTTTTATTTATTTTACGTATATTAATGGTCATTTATTACCACAATAGTTTTGTAAAGTAGGTTTTTTACTAATGTTAAGAGCTTACTAGTATCTCGCCGTTAAAAAACTGCATCGTTTGGCGAGTTTTTTAACAGTCTCTCCGCTACCACGCTTGGTGCAAGACGAGCGAAACGTCGGAAACAAAAAGGTATTTATACCTTTAATAAGTTAAGCTAACGCGATTAAGACCCGCTAAATTATTTTGTATGAGTTTTATATGTTAGTTTTAAGTTAGTTTTCAAATAACTTTATCAATAAATATTAAAAAAGAAACTTCACAACAACAAGCTTATTCCTCGAACAGATCTAGTGACGCACTGTCGATTCCGTCTGTACATCCCAGCTAAATACACAAGTCTGCACAGTGCACAGTGGCTCTGAATCGTAACGTCCGCATAGAATTCGGGTGTAGCCAGTTAAATTTCCTCCGGGAATCGTCAATTATTCGCTGCCAGTATCCTACGACGTCCTTCAGGCCGCAATTTATCTGATACCTCTTTGGTAAACGCTGTGTTTGGCAGAACTGATCTGCCAATCAATGTCTGTTTCGTATTTCTGGCTATGCCTCACTATACATTCTACATGTTAACGATAATCGAGTCAATCGTGATATCTCTACTAGCTGACTCTGTGTTTTCGACCGCTTTAATTGCATTACAATGCCAAATCATCCTCTTAGCGTTATCCCAGTTTTCGCTTGCTAGTCTAACCGGATTTGGCTGAATATTAGCTTTTCCACGGAGCGACTGCCTGTCTGACCTCCGCAACCCGAAGGGATAGCGATATTCCATGGTTTAGACTAGTGTCAGTTTATTTAGAAGGTACTGACGCCCTGTAACGATTGCCAAAGATCTTCATGACAACCGGGACCGACGGCTTAACGTGCTCTCCGAGGCACGGTACAAGCGACAATTTACAATTCAATACGCACATAACTCCGAAAAGTCATTGGTGCGCACCGTGGATGTGAAGCCGATACCCTCTGCATGGCAGTCTGTTGGTATCTTCACTAGGCTATCGCTGCCTTTACTGCATTGCATTACAATGCCAAATGCCAACTTAAATTCGCCCTGTTCAAAAAATCCTTTGTTATTTTACGTGTCCTATCTATAAACTACATAATCCGAAATTTTAGCCTCTGATATCAAGTAGTTTTTGTGATTTTTTGTGTTTTAGTCAGCAGACCTTTCACTTTTATTACACATATTGCTCACAGCATATTTCGCACTACTCTATAGGTATCACCAGAATTCAGAAGTAATTTTTTCAAGAGAAACAAAATATCGATGGTATAAATTAATATCCAACACAGAAACACTATCATCATCATCAGCCCTGTATATATATTGTCCAACTGCTGGGCACGGGCCTCTTCTCACTATGAGAAGGGTAAGGCCATAGTCCACCACGCTTGCCTACTGCGGGTTGGCAGACTTCACATATCTTTCGAGAACATTAAGGTAACTCTCAGACATGCAGGTTTCCTCACGATGTTTCCCTTCACCGTTTAGCAAGCGATAATTAACAATTTAATACTCACATAACTCCGAAAAGTAGTTGGTGCGCGCCGTGGATCCGAACCCGGACCCTCTGCGTAGCAGTCGGTCGGTCTCTCCACTAGGCTATCGCTGCCTATACGAAACACTAAAAATACTTTTTAATAATCGTAGTAATAATTTAATTTCTACTTCAGTGTCGTGATATCTATAATCCTAACTTCAATTTGTTTCATAAAACGTAGTACCCACTTCAAAACATTTACAAAGCAGCTGTAGAGAGCCCTTTTTGTCCATTCAGCTCCAGATTCATAAAACCTCATTAGTGAAACAGAACAGCAATAAACGGTATCCATGTTCTTTTTCAAAAGCGTCACAGAAACGTTTTCCAATTATGTCAACTTTGTGCACAAACTTATTCTGTGCATAGTGATAGTATGTAGAAAGAGCAGGCGAGCTAAGGAAAAGTCGAGTCATCTTTTATAGAAATTGATAGAATAATAGTAAAGACCATTGACTGCCACCGTGGTCTAGTGGATAGCGTATGCGACTGCTGATCGAAGGTCCCGGGTTCGATTACCGGATCGGGCAAAAGTGTTACTGGGTTTTTCCGAGTACTCAGTAGCAGCCCGGAGTCTGGTGATGTGCCCGGTAACGGCAATAGGCTCGCCCCCTATTACGTGGAACCTAAAATTTCATGCCGAAATGCGGGTGTAATACATAATAAACCCCTTCAGGGATACAGGCGTGAGACTGTAAATAAATAAATAAAATAAATGCATTTTGTGTCTATTTTGCCGGACGGCTTTGGGACGCTGACTGCGTATCTATGGTACTAGTAATTGTAAATCAATGGTAAAGACTGTTGAACTAACGTATATTAATATAAATAACTAGACAAATTAGTGACAGTGCACAATATCGGGCGCCATGTTCGGGCGGCCTAGAATCTATGACACCAGAGTGAGTCGTAACCTCACAAGAAATGAAGTAAGAGCGGGTAATTCTGCCCCACATACGCTCTAATAGCTCGCCTGTTCTATCTAAATACTTTCCCTACAATTCTGTGTCGCTTAGCACCCAATTTGTTATACGGACGGTGCTACTTATTTTTGTCTGCGTCTGTGAATAATTCTCTCGTGAAACTGTGCGCTACGAAATTAATTGTTCTGCTGCACTGTGAATTTTCGTCGGGTATCTCCGTACTATTTAGAGTTTTACATGCAAGTTGGAAGCAAGTATTGGTGTCCCGTCACGGGTAACGAAACGCTAGCTTTGAACGCTTAAAACGTTTTATTAAAATTTATGCTTCGAAGGAGTTGTTACGATTTTCTGAGAGTAATACTTCAGTATTTATAATTATAATCTGCTTTACGAATTAGACTAGTTACCATGTTTAGACCGTTTTCATTTTGTTCTACACATTTTATTATCTGGCTGGTTACAGAGCCAAACACAGATAGAATATGAATTTGCAATTGGTACTATTACTAACCAACTTATCAACTAACTAAAAAAAATATTAATCTGATCTGTAAATTTTATACTAGTGAGTGATCCATCCTAGCTTTGGACGAATAGTAAAATATGTAATTTACAACATCATTTCCATTTAAATACACTCAAGCCTTCCTTAAGAATTCTTTTTCTAGAATTAATCTGTATACCTATTGGTGCAAGGCGCATAAAAATTCGTTCAGTTGTTTTTGAGTTTATCTCAAAGAGACAGACGAGGTAGGGGATTTTTTTTAAATATCTACGTAGAATAGATAAAAAAGCTTATTATTTTATTTCACATACGTGTATATAAAGTTTTTACTACACGAACACATAAAACAAAGTAACAACATAAAGCGGTGGTGTGGAGTGCGGACCACTGGTTGGGTCGAACAGATGCGACTAACGGGCCTCCGACACCACAGCCTCTCATCAAAGCCTCACGGTTTAAACTACAAGCGTATCGCTGTACTAAACTTCTTTAAGGATATTATTGTGTATGTGTGTGTCATTGAAGATCTATTAAACAGCTATTTTTTGTAATTTTTCTGTTTGTTTGATCTCCGCATAGATTTTAGATTCACTGTGGTTCTGATACTCATAATAAAAACACAGGTGAAGTGCCGGTCATGGCTAGTATTTATTTTGGTTATGCCTTTCCTATTTAAATCATGGCAACATTTTTTACAAGATTAACCCGATCGACTCTTTTTAAAAATTAAAATAGGTACAAAAAAGAGTTGTTAGCTAACTGTTACACTGTAATCAGTTCTATAAATGATGTAAGTTGTATAATTCTGCTACGAAACAAAACCTTACGGCTAGTTCCACAAAAAATACTCCTGGATAGCTCAGATGAGATATTATCATGTTTAAAAATACAGCAATATTTGATTTTATTTACCAAATAACTTAAACGAAACTTAAAGTAATTCGAAACGGATTACCAGTCGGGTAACCGCGCGTTTTCGCTAGGCTGCGTTCCGTATAGTTAGGTGATAATTTCCGCAGTAATTTCTAGCGTAGCGTGATATGCTCGTAGATTTTAGAACGAGCGTATTTAAGAGCTTCGCAGCTGCGGATGACGATGTAACCGCATAATGCCTCCCTATTTGTCTAGTGGTACAAGTTATATGTGCTTGGCGATCTAGTAAGTATCTAAAGGAATTGTCATACGATTCTAAAAAGAAATATTATATACTCTAGAAAGTTCAAATTCGCCATTTAAATTATATGCTCAAAATTTCATTAGATCGAATAATTTTATCAAACTAAAACATTATCATAAAAAGAAAACTCACTCTGTCTGTATGTCATAAGAAGGCATTTATTAATATATGCGTTTTATAGATGTTCAAAATAAATGAACTTTGCTTCTTTTAAGCCTGAAATTATGGGAGATGACAACATTTCACCAAGCTGGCAACTTAATAAAAGTGTTGCATTTAACTCCTGCGTCACATTCATTCGCAAGTTTTCATAACAATATATCCTGTAATAAAATCAGTATCGCATTCATTTTCATTAATCCAACGCCACAATAAACTTACAAATGACGTCACACAATAATCCGACGGTAATCGCTTTATTTAACTTTAAAACCGCGGTACCCTTCGCAAATTAAATGTACGTCATTTTAATTATAACAGTGCATTGTGCACTTACCCTTTTGGATACAAAGAACTTATTATTGGTACAATGCAGGATAAAGTGGATTGTGTCGTAATATACGGATCAGTCCATCTGTGGGCATTACCAGTGCTTTATTTGTAATATCAGACGTGTGCATAAACTGCTGTTGGATATGGATCCCTTCTCATTATGAGAAGGGTCACGCCATAGTCCATCCCGTTGACCGAGTGCCTATTGGTAGACGGCCACGGCCCGCAACAATGGCTAAAGGTGGACTAATCTAGGCGTGGGCAAAGCCGCGTTTCCGAGGCCCCTGTTTCTTTCAGTACTTATTAGAGAGGCCGTGGGCGTGGGCCCACTTCGCCCACGAGTAGCTACGCCACTTCTTTTCCAAGTTAAGTGCGTATTACACTGATAAGTGTGGCTTACTAAACGGTGAAAGAAAACATCGTGAAGAAACCCGTACGACTGAGAGCTCCCATAATGTTCTCGAAAGACATGTGAACTCTACCAATCAGTTCTTGGTCAGCGTGGTGAACTATGGCCTAACCCTTCTCATTGTGAGAAGAGCCCTGTGCCCAGCAGTGGGAAGAAATATATACAGAGATAATAATAACGAGCTATACGTCTGACACAGGTCAAATTTTTCTATAATCTTTTTTTTGCGTTATTTCATAATGTGTGTATTGGCTTCCTTGTACTGTTTTTTTTATTTGCGTGCGTGTTGTGAATAAAATTATTATTCTTTTTTCTATAGTCCACTTGCTGCATTTATTACATTTTCCAAAAAAATGTCGTATATGTAGTATTCGTAGACATTTGATAATTTTATTCTAAACAATGTAGTATGCCGCGCGATCTTGCACTTTGCATCCTAATTCGCAATTTTCGCCATAGCGCCTGGGGAAACTGGGAATTACCTAGGAAACGTAGAACAGATTTACACATTGTAGTTCACATACTATGAATAAAATATACACAGCCGGGGTATGTAAAGTTGTTAACGCCTGCATTATCTAAGAGGAGTTGTGCATATATTTTACTCTCGCCAAGTAAGGAGGTTTGTTATGAACTCTACAGAAATAGGGTCAAACAGAAAGACATAGATCTACATAGATAACGCAAATGCATGCAATTCGCGTGTCTGAACTCCGACCAAGCGTCGAGGTTGGTCGCCACTAACTTTAGTCCCCGCGCGTCCGTTTTACCGTTAAGTAAACTTTATTCACATTACGTTGCCGCGTTTGCTTCGGAGGTTTGATCTGACGTTGTGTGTTAGGAGACGATGAATATCGCACATACTGTCGCGCATCGCTTCGACTTCGTGATACAGGCAACGTCACAGTAGGTATTAAAAAGTCGACACGCTTGGTTTCAATACACATTGTGATAATTGCGTTATCTATGTAGATCTAAATCTGTGGTCAAACACCTACTTTTTACATAGAATACTTTTCTCAGTATCATGCAATTACATGCTAACCAGAACACAGGAAGTATTGCCTATTACTTTAAACCTTTTTTTATACTCACGTCTGTATCCCCGAAGGGGTAGGCAGAGGTGTAACCCACATTTTGCCATAAATTTTTAGGTCCCACGTAATAGGGGGCGAGCCTATTGCCGTTACCGGGCACATCACTAGGCTCCGTGCTGCTACTGAGAATTCGGAAAAACCCAGAAACACTTTTGCCCGACTCGGGAATCGAACCCGGGACCTCCGATCAGCAGTCGCATACGCTATCCACTAGACCACGGAGGCAGTCTTTAAACTATACGTAGTATAGGGATTATTGTCGTATTCAATATGTATATAGTAATGATATTTTTTGAATAGGTATAATAATATTGATATTTTTTTAATTGATAGTAAATAATATTGATATTTAAATAACCAACCATATATATCCCAAAACTTAAAAAAAGATCAGATTACCTGTGGTAACTCAAAACCGCTAAAAGTTAAATATTCCTAAGAAATTTGACCTACATATGTCTTCGTTTTACTCTTACGTAGAATTCGAACATTATGTAGTCGAATAAATACCTATGGGCAAACTGAATTTTTTTAGGGGTATAGAAGTGATGTCTTTGTTACGTAAACACGTTTATTTTCATTGCGATTCACACTGGATTAACAGTTTTCTTACAAATAACGCTTTCGCCGTATTGTATCCACTCGGGAGACCACGATCACATCAGCTCTTCGCAACCCACTAGGGTCCTCTGTAAACGATACTCGATTCATCCTATTATTCGCGCTGAAGCACCCGGTATCTTCGGTACTCAATAGATTTAAACTTATACGTAGGTACATATATCTATAATAATATAATTAAGCTTCAGAGTTCGTTTTGTTGTTTGATTGGTTGGCTGAAGGCGGTAGTTGTAGGAACTACAGTGTCGATTTGAATAATTATTTTTGTGTTCGATAGTACAGTTATCGAGGAAGCCTATAGGCTATATAAAATCACGGTATGCGCCACGGATGCGGAGAAGTAGGCCTAAATAACGCGGGTTTAGCTATTGCGACTGCATAAAGTAGTATCTAGCTCTATGCCTTGGAGAAAGTGTTTAGCCTTCTATCCTGGCTGTCATGAAGATCGTAGACTGCCTTTTTGGGGACGTAGCACCGGTTGATATAATGTCACTGGTCTAAACACTCTAAACCATGGTATATAGCTGCTATACCTTTAGGTTACGGAGGTCAAACAGCATACGCTCTGTGGGAAAGCTAATATTCTATCAAAACTGGTTCCCGGTTAGGTTAGTAAGCATACCTCGACCGTGCCTCGACTCAATGGTAAAATTTTTAGATGCAACCGAGATAACGCTAGAAAAAATATAATGTTTACATGTCGATATCATCACAGAACTTAAACTAGGTACTTCAGATAAGTATATGAAATCTGAGGAGTAAGGTCTTTTTATGACATAAGCAAGGATGGATGCAATGGATTTTTTTATATTTAAGTAACATAAGAATAAGAACGTTATTTGAAAATGGATGTTTTTGAAGATATCACTATGAAAGTGCTCGCTACAGCTATTATTGCTACATAAACATCCCATTCAAAGTGAAAAGATGTTTTTCCTAAGAAGTAGATGTTTTATTCTTTGATCGTCTAAGAGCCGCCATTTGTAATAGCAAAAATATATTTCTCGAAGTAAGTTGTTTGTCGCTTTTCCACTAAATGACAGTGAGAAGCGATTTCTTTTGCCATTCAAGTGTTGTTAGGGAAATAGTGAAAAAGCAGCGTTGTCTAGGAGCACTGCAATTGAGCAATACGAAAGAAACGCCTGTATATTATTTGTAATAGTAGCTATGGTTATAATTATTTAAACTTTTTTTGGTCTCGCGGCATAAATGTGCGCGTGTGCGCGTTGTTAACTCGGGTTCGATCCCCGGATCAGGCAAAGTGTTATTGGGTTTTTCCGATAAGAAATTCTCAGCACGGAGTCTGGTAATGTGCCCGGTACGGCAATAGGTTCGCCCCCTATTACGTGGGATTAAAATAAATCTGGCGAAAAGTGGGTGTAGCAATATACCTCTGCCTACCCCTTCGGGGATACAGGCGTGAGACTATAAATAAAAAAAAATAAAAAAAAATTGACGTTAGTTCCATACAAAATATGCCCAACTTAATATGCATCTATAATCTCCAAATTCATCGATATATCAAATACTTAGACCAGCCGAATGTGTTATTTATCAAGTAAAATGTCTTGTGTGTTGTGTAAATATTGATCATGACTCTTAAATAGCTATAAGTATAGGTCGGTTCACGAAAGATGACCACTGCGCAGAAATCATTTTTTAGGTCCCCGTGTTTGTGCGGGGTGAGGCGCGGGTGGAGTGCCAATGGCGTGGCTCCGTTCTTGACGCATTCCCTAAATGCGTCAAGAATGGAGCAACGCCATTGGTGCACGAATGTACATATGCGCGACGGCCGCCATTTGTGGTCAACTTTCGTGAATTTACCTATACTCTCCAATCTACTTACCACACAAGGCTTAAAGTCAGTTTTATATTCTTGATTAATACATTTACAGCCTGGTTAGCAATTCTCGAATAAAAGTGGCGGTATATCGAAAGACATTTTTCAAAGTGCAGTAAAATCAAATGGTTCTGCACTGTAGCTTAGGGTTCTCACATAGAAAAGCCCCTTAGACAAAAATCCCTCTCGTAAAAATATTTAAGTATATGCAGATATTATAGGTAACTTAGCGAGGATATTTCCTTTGTGAGATAAACATTAGGACTTCAATGTCAAAATCATTATTAGCTTGCATCAATCCATTGCTAAGCATTAAGTATCCATATCAGGTCTCATATTCTGGTACCTATACGCTATTTTAAAGTTATCATCCGCCTACCAAACTATGCTCCTAGCCTTCAGACTACGTTTGCCTATGAGCAGTCCACGCTTAGGACCATTAGGTATACCTAGTTACTGCTCTAAAAACAGTCGATTCCAACAATAAGAGCCGGTAATGTAAAACAGAGGTATATTTAGGGGCATGGGAGTGCCCCCGCCAAATCGAACAAAAAAGCGGCACGGGCGTACCATCCTTTTCTCGAAGCAATTCAGACCATTTTCGACCCCCTATAACTTCATTGTGGATAAAACTAGAAGCCTGCAGCCTGATTTTTAGTAACCAAGCAGGCATTGTATAAACATAGTATATTTCAAATTTAATCCAATTTCAACCAGTAGTTTAAGAATTATAACGAGTTAAAGTTCTTAATTCTGTCACTCACTGACCGATCATCAAAAGTCTAAGGCACTTCTAGCAGACATAGAAGCTTCAAATTTAGTATACAATTAGTGTTTAGTGTATGAATCAAGGAAAAAGATAAAGATAAAAGATAAAGATCCATTTATTTGTAAAACATATGTACATTTGGTGTTACATTAAAATTATTATAGTTTCAATATGTTTAGTCCGTTCAATTAGACATACTTACAAATACAGTTCGTTTTCAAACTAAGAACATAACGGTCATCATTATGTTCTGTTAACAGATGAGAAATATATTAATCCTACATCTAATTTATATATGTATCACTTATGAGATATATTGTGTTTTCATGCGATGGCCGAGTCAATCTATTTATATGAAACATTAAAGATTTTTAATTAAGCGACTTGGTATTACATGGATCTCACAACTTTTTACGGTAGCGACACTTGGCTTTTTTATGGGATTACACTTTATTTGGGATCAAACATAGTTTTAAAAACTTACCACCTAATGTTTGTTTGTTTTTACGTGTGAGTTTGCGTGGCCACACACTCATTACCGGCTTTGCTTGCTTTTACATTACCGGCTCTATAATTGTTAATAACGAAAATACCACCACCTAATAGAAACGAAGCATGTTACCGTACACCGAAGATACCTTTTACCAGAATAGTTTGCTTTACGCTAGTACAGTATGCGTAATCCGTCAAAAACTTGTTAAGCACAGAGCGTGTTTGAGAAGATTTCACAGATTACGCATAAACCAAAACAGTTTGCTGACAGCATTTACTCGTAGCGCCATTTACGCCGAGGGTCCCAATTCACAGTAAATCCCATAGAAACAATATCGGACAGCCCTGCCTCCTTAGCGTGCCTGCATGTGCAATACGATGCACCCAATTTTGGAATATTGGAAACAATATCCGTTTCGCATCAGAGTGTAGTGCCATTTCAATTTTAAAGTTTAAACTTGCGCCATAAGCCTGTTTAACCAGTGCACTTTAGTACTTTAGAACAGAGGAATGCAATATAGGAAATGGCTTTTCAAGTGATTTCAGCTTTTAAAAATTGTTGCTTTGTTTTCTCTGTCCTGTAGTTGCAGACGGAGCTATTAAGTTGATCTTTAAGTTGCTGCCTTGGCCGGGCTTCGTTACTAACTTACTTTTTTCAAGGTAGTAGAGCCTTGCTGATTTCAGCATTAATGGGCCGGCTCGACCGGGGAAGTACTACCCTCTCACAAAAAATCGACGTAAAGTAACAGTAGGTACCTAAATTGTTGCGTTTCGTTCGGTGAGTGAGAGTACCGGAGGCCCTATTCCCTATTCCTTCTCCCTCACCCCACTCCTCATCCTATCCCTTTTCCCAACCCCAAGGGGCGGCAACGCACTTGTAACTCCTGTGGTGTTGCTTGTGCCCATGGGCGGCGGTAATTGCTTACCATCAGGCGATCCGTCTGCTCGATTGCCGCCTATTACCTTAAAAAATAACTAAGAATTAAATAAGATAGGAGATCCAATGGTAGACGTAAATAGCATAGGCTGCTATTCTAAAATGAATAGGACTAGCCTATCCATAAACTGTCTATCTGGTGGGCATGACCCGCTTAGGGGTTTCAGATTAGCGTTTTACACGCGCGTATAAGCTCGTTTTTGGGAGCGCATTTAGGCACGCCGTTTGGCACACGCGCAACTCGAACGAGCGTTGACGCGACGATAAGCGCGTACGCTGAAACGACCGTAGAAGCGCAGAAAAATACGCTAATCTGAAACCGCCCTTAGCACTATGAGAAAGCTTCGAACATGACACTGGCCAAGTGCGGCTTAGCAGGCAGACCTATGTATGTATGTATGTATGTATGTATTAACTTTGTTCCATCATGTATTTTAATATGGCCATTTAATTTATGGTCATGTTTACGAGAAAATGCAATATTTAGTTTGTAATGGGATGTGTGTCCTGTTTATATTTATGTGTTTCTATTATATTTTATGATCCAAGGATTATCATTTTATATCTAATAAGTAAATAATACACAAATGCTTGTAACATAAACGTCGTCCTTGCATCAAAGTTTAATGCAACAATTATATTTATTATCCTTCAAAAACATTATGGGAAGCTTTCAGAAAAGAAATCTTGCGTCGAGGGAGACTTTACAAACATTCAATTAATTGACCCTCAGCCTCGAATTAACAATTTATGGCTTACACTTTGGGTTGTCTCGTGCGGGCATCGAACCCACAACACTCGACGCAGTTCTAAACAGCGAAGTGACCGCTTGAACCACTACGCCATACATAAAATCAAAATCAAAATCATTTATTCATATAGGCCACAAAGCGACGCTTATGAACGTCAAAAATTTAAGTTAATTACTAGATGATTCTACATTTACATTTACTGCCACGTTCGCAATGCAATAGGTAGAACCACGAGAAAGAACGGGCAATAAAACTCGTGGCCACTCTTTTTAACTGCCAGTATAATGTTTTTACATGTTATATTTGTAAGGAGCTGCAACTGTTTTACATACATACATTCGAGTATTTGATTCTTCGCCCAGAATCGCACTCTCTTACGGCTGGTTTGCCGGTTCTCCTGTCAGAAGCCAACTCCGTAATAAATAAAGGCACAGGTGTGTCTCAGAACGCCATTATTAAATTTCCCTTAAAATTTCACCCTAACAAGGGAACAAAGAATAACAGAGAAAGTGTTGTGAAAATAATCAGACCGTCAGAAGTTATACAACTAAATCAAAGGGCTAAAATTTGTGGCAAATAATAATATTTATTTTTGTTCAACTCATGTAAATTATGTAGTGTTGTGTTAGTGTATTTTAATAAGTACTTGTTAAAAAATTCTATTTAGGCACATGCGTACTTGTAAATTTATGTCTATATAACAAGTATATGATATGGTAAATTATTAGTAACACTTAAATATTTTGTTTTCTTTTACAGGTAAGACAATTGGAATGACGATCACATTAGAGTTATACTAGCGACACATTTGTAAGTAAAACATTATTTTTAAGCTCTTGGCATACTTCATGGAGCTGGACTTTACAAATATACAAATAAGATATATCAAAACACACGTACCTACTCGAAACAACAATTTGGAGATTACACAAAGTGTTGTCTTGCGTGGAGATCGAACCCACAAAACCCTCTCGCAGTGTCCCGTAAGCCGCCACTACGACATCCGAGCAGTCAACATCTATCCGTGTTTCCCTTTAAGTATAGATTTTGATTACACTTGTTTCAAATCCTATTTTACGTACAGCAGCAGTATGCTAGTTAAACTAGAAATTGTACGCAGATCTTTGAGTGAAGCCACACTCAAAAGCTAGTACTAAATAATGACTGAATATAGTACAACGAGCGTTATCATAAAGTTTAATTATAATACAAGTCTAAATAAACTGACACACTCAGAGGTTTGGATGCTTTGTACCGCGGTCGCGTAATCTTAAATTATGTTCAACTCTTATGAAGATTACGCCGCGCAAGTGGCAAATTATGTATCTTTGTGACATCACACTTGGTGTATTTCGATATTCGCGTTTGTCATAACATTATTATAATATATGTTAATATCTATTATCTCTTGAACAGAAGGTAGGTATGTATAACTTACGTATTTACAACCTTTAATTTTTTTATTTATAGTCTCACGCCTATATCCCCGCAGGGGTAGGCAGAGGTGCAAATATTACACCCACATTTCGCCATGAATTTTTAGCTCCCACGTAATAGGCGGCGAGCCTTTTGCCGTTACCGGGCACGTCACCAGACTTCGGGCTGCTACTGAGTATTCGGAAAAGCCTCGTTACACTTTTGCCTGACCCGAGAATCGAACCCGGGACCTCCAATCAGCAGTCGCATACGCTATCCACTGGACCACGGAGGCAGTTATCTATATAGAAATATAATTATCTTTATTTAAATATTAGCTGACCCGGCGAACTTCGTACCGCCATATATTTATTATACATTTAACCTTTCTCTTGAATCATTCTATCTATTAAAAAACCGCATTAAAATCCGTTGCGTAGTTTTAAAGATTTAAGCATACATAGGGACAGACAGACAGACAGAAGACAGACTTTGTTTTATACTATGTAGTGATGATATCCTTATAATCTCGGCTGAATTAGTGTTTTAAGCGCCTGTCTTACCGTTCAACTCATGGGCCGTGTCTTTTATGTTCGTCCCTCACACGGTACAACACTGTGTGATCCACAATTTGTTGTTTCGAGTCTGGGTGTTCATTGTGTCCGTTGATTTAATGTTTGCGCAGGCATGTATATTTAATTAAAATATTACTTATTTATTTGGATTCGGCAATAGGCTCGCCCCCCCATTACGTGGGACCTAAAAACTCATAGCGAAATGTGGGTGTCTGCCTACCCGTTCTGGAATACAGGCGTGAGTCTAGAAATAAATAAAAAAATAAAATTATTTAGAAAACTTAAAGTCAATATCAAACTTTCCAGCTTTATTAAGACACTGTATAAAATTTCAGCAAACATAGTCTAAAGTCTAAACCTTTAAAAGATTATTTTGCATAAAAATAGAATTAATAGAATTTACAGTCCACGATAATTTAGTAACATATAGCCTTAAAATTTTGATAACCCGGTCAGTAGAGCACTTGCGAACTTACGAAGGCTTTACTTGTACGTGTGGCATTGCAAGCTGATCAAATATGTATGACTACTTCCACTACATGATTATTCGAATCCCGACTGACCTTACTGACTCTAGTTACATATAATCTGCCTTATCTGGCACTGTTCTTATACACGCCTAGACGGGGTCTATAGATGGCGTGCTAAATTTGATTATGTGGAACGCTTTTGGAATAAATTATACGGATTACAGATTAAAATCGTTGCTTTTTATGGTCAAATTTAAAGTTGATTATTCATTGAGGTTTTAGAGTAACACTTAGGAACGTGATAACCAATTCTAGATCCTATAATATATACATAAAGCCTCTGGTATTACTTAAAAGTATCGGAGAGATCTAACGAGAGATTCTTTAAGTAGGTAGGCACATGTTTGAATAGTCTTGCAAAGAAATCCGGAAGCCACTATAGCTTGGCCGGGGAGCTTGGAGGGGAGTGCGGGCCTGTCCTAAAAAGGACATAGCCAGAAAGATAGACCAAGGTCAACGCATGCTTGATTTTTTTATCTGTTTCACTTGGATATAGGGAGAGTTCAAGCAGCATTTCTTTGTAATTACTGTATTACACCAACTATTTCCCATAATCTACCACAAGAATTCAGAATATCATTAACATTTCTCCCACCAAAAAGGCGTCGAAATCAGTACACTAAGGACCTCAAACGACCCAAAGCAAACTCCGTGAACAGTCAAATCGAACATTAGCCCCGTAATATATATTCGGCATATTTTAAAAGTTCCGGGGTTCCGTACCAAAAGTAATTTGCTTTGAAGCCGAACAAAGGGTCCGACGCAATATAGTCGTAACGAATTCTCAACGATATTTAGGCCGTCTTATTTTATTAGGGTCCCGCAAGGACAAGGTGAAAACTGTATTGGAACTGTATTTCACTTTTTATTGTCAGATGTTGTTTGTTGGGTTTTTTGTACTTTTTTGAAATTATGTTGTTAGCAATTTTGGTTACTTCTTATTTTTGTTAACTTGCGACTGTAGGTAGGTATTGTGTTAATTGTCGTAGTGGAATGAATTCAAACTCGTTACGCACATGTCAATAGTATTGGGCACATTGGAATTAAAGACTCATTAAATTTTATGTTTTACTAAGCAAGAAAATACTTTAATTTGGTTGTTAATGAATTGTAGTTTTTGAAAAGGTATATAAATAATACATATCAGCAAGAGACAGAAATGATACCTAACGCAGCATTTTAAAGATTTAAGCTCATATCTAGTCCTACAGATTTCCAACGAAAGTCCCATTCAAATCGGTAATACCCTCAGTAAAAGAAAGGTACAATTCACAGCACAAAATTAACTGTCACACGTTTTTCACAAAGACACACTGTATACAAGCAGCGGAAGCTCACGCACACAAACACATCGCCAATACATACACAAGTTAGTTGTAGTCGTAAATCGCAAGGTCACAATGGGATAGATTCAATAGTTGCCGTGTCACGCCGCAATGCGTCTTGCCGTAGCGTTGCATCATTGGTACACACTTACATAATTATGTGTAAGGCCGTTAGTAAAATCTGATACCTTTAGTGTTTAAGATCTGGTATAGCTCATACAATGTTCTAAGGGAAGTTGTTTAGATTGTGCTTTGAGGTAGTGATAGCCGAGAGGATACTGACAGACTGGGACACGTCGCGAAACACTGACTTTTCGAAGAGATACGCGTATTAAATTGTTTATAATTGGTTACTAAGCGATGAAGGAAAACATCTTCAGGAAACCTACATGTCTAAAAGTTCTGAATAATGTTCTTGAAAGACATGTGAAGACTTCCAACCTACACTTGGCCAGCGTTGTGAACTACGTGTAATGACGTGGTTTTAACATTTGACTACAAAACTTGTACATAGTAGGTAAAACTGTGTGCGGTCTCGCGGGTAACAGCTACCTAGTTGTTAAATAAACGCTACATTTGACACCAAAATTGCGAGGCTTCCACTCGTAATGTCAGACACCTCGTAAGTCGTCGCGTTGGCACTAACAGTGCGCGGAGTGTTGTGGTTTCCATTGCACTCCAAATTTCCAACACAACACTTGCTTTACAAAAATCAGTTATCAGAATAAGTATTTAACACTTTGGCTACACAGGAAAAGGTAGCAAGTGCTTGATTTGATAATTATCCTTGCTCTGGTGTAATGCCACCACAAGCATTCAAATAGAAAGATACAAAAATGCTTTATTATAATTTGTACCCAAATTGCCAGTAAAAACTTTCTTGAGCAAAAAAGCAAAACTGCACTCAAAAAAGCCCATAAAATAGAGAACCTGCTTACAAATTCATGCTCCAAAAGTATTTATGGTTGAAATTATCCATCTACCAGACAAAACTTCTGGAAGGTTCTTAGGAAAAAATGTGTTCTTACACGGAGACCCCTTGTGGATCGGAGTGAGTAAATCGTTGGGCGGGCCGGAGGCGGGACCCTGACAAATTATTATTTTTATTGCCCTAATAATATGGCCAGTTGGAGAATTAATTAAAGTAGCTTATAAAGTTTCCTTCAAAGTTATTTCTGTGCGTGAAATGTACTGCGCGGAATGAATTTGTGTTTGGGTTATTCTTTTTACACGCCACGGTAATTTATTTTTCCGGATTAAAATATGTGCTTGGAGGTAATCATATTGATTATTTATTTACTAACTGTACAGACATACACCTGTAAGTATTCAAAACACTATTCAGAAGTGTATAATAATATGAGTGTTACACACACTGTAGAAACTGTCCTATAGGGACGGTTTGAAAATACGTTTTTACATTTGAATACACTATTGTCAGGTATTGCCTATCTATTATAGGCTTTCAAAATAATATTTTTGCAAAGGACAGCTCAATTGTTAAGCATGATTTATTGAACATCGTACAGTAGTACAAAGTCTAATGCATCTTTTAGTTTAAATTCCTGTTTAACCGAAAGAAACTGCATCAAAATCTGTGTATAATATTTGAATATTTAGACACAGCAAAGTCAGCATAGCTATCTACGACAAAAAATCCAGCATAATAAGACTTTTAATAGTAAGTGCGCGGTAACACTTATTGAGTGTACTCTGCAACCTTGTCACAGCTCACTTGGTTACAGCGATATTAAAATTGAGATTACGTCTACGACAGGGCTCCTTAATGTAAACTGTCTGATACAGCGTCTAGACTAGACGTACAAACTACAATATTATGTATACTGTAGCTACTCGTTCATCTTTTGCTTCAATGATTAATGGGTGGGATGGGTTTTTTATCGTCTAGCAGTTTTTAAGACGGTTTTCATTTGATTGGTTGTGGCACTTTAAACGCCACAATCGGAGAGACTGAAAAGGCTTTAAGATATGTTTGAGGTGACATTTAAATAGTTTGGCTCTTACTTTATCAAATAAATCAAAATCTGTGACGTTTTGCCTAAAATAGAAAGTAAATTATCCAGTCACAAATAGGTACATACGTAAAGTCCTATGTATAAAAATATAATTATTTACATGTTTTTTTTATTTAGCCTATGTCTTATATCTCTATTGCACATTCTTCCGCGGTTCTACGTCCTTGTATTTTGAACGTGATACAAATAGATAGAATCACTATAAGTCTGTATTTTGTCTGTTCTGTCTGCCTGTGACTTTCATAATCATTAAATTGCGACTTGCGGGTATAAAATGATTCTCAATTTGTTTGATCAACTTCACACAACCAAAGGAGCAATTCACGAGCAATCTAAATAACTTTCCGCCAACGAAGAAATATCATCCAGAATCTCTCAGCAATCAAGCAGACGCCTAAAGCAAAGAATGTTTAATATTTTTACTCGTTGTCTGATTCAGCGACCGTTGTGCCTTTGCCGCCCCCTTTGAATGCTAAATCGTTACTTTTTGTACTGCGCATCTCGAAAGTGCTAAAGAGGTGGCATTTTATAACGTTTTTATATTCATAAAGTGACTCCTGCTTTTTGTTTTATTCAGGAAGTGAGCGATGGCGTGGGAATGTGCTCTTTTGTATGTAGGCGCGAAAGTATAAGCATGCAATCATATATTCAATTACATGGAAGCCCATAGCTCTGTCTGATAGAACTTTAAAAAAATAAGGGTACTTATTTGCGTTAAATATTATTATGTCTGAAATCCATAGTGAATGTAGGAAACCCCAACAATGGCAGTCTACAAAAAAAGCAACGTTTTGGATTCAGAAGCACTTAATGCATTGACATAAATCAGTATTTGTATAATTAACTTTTACAGCTTTTTACAATATTGTAATAGAAGGAGTGTCTAAATGTATTACTTAATAACATAAGATGGAAAGAAATTAATTTGGAAACCATCAAAGTATTACAGGCATGATTCTACATATGTATGTATCAAAGTTATTTTATTAGCAGTTCACAAACGCATTGTTCATGCAACAACATCGTTAGTACCGTCAAACAGAGCTCTTAATAAAACGCCCTTCAACAATATTCTCTATTCTCTAGCAGTACATTGCGTTTGATGCAAATTGAAATTGAAACCGCAGAGTGTACACTGGGCTTTATAATGAGCGTTTAATTTGTGTGCATCCCCTCGAAACACGTTCGACGAAATATCGACGCCGATATTCTATTAAATGCAGCTATCGTAATAATAACGCCTATTTCGAAACTAATTATCAGACCAAATTACTGACATGTACCTATCTGTTTTGTGCTATTTAGTAATAATTGAACTTTGATATTTGTTCACAGTAATACAAGCTCAGTTGAACCAGTATAAGTTGATCTATTTTTGTATGGTAAGCTTAAAAATTGCTGGGTCACTATAATATATGTGTAATGAAAATTGATAGATTAATTTGTTGTTGTGTGTACTGGGGTTACTTTATCACGTTATTGATCCTAAAACCTGAAATTACCCTTATTCACACTTTACTAATTGTCATGCAATACACTGAATTTAAACAATAAACTTATTCTCTCCGAAATTCGCTTTATGTTTGGATATAATAATCTCACTTTGATTTTGATAGCACAAAAGTAACCTTGTCGTGATAGCTTGCATAAAATAAATAGTGTCATCATATAACCTTAATATTTATTTGTTCTTCTTTTTGAAGAGAGTGAAGAATCGACGTCGCTGCAGAGGTAGGCTTCCCGCAAGGAGGACTGACAATCTTGTTGGGATCGCGGGCAGCGGATGGATGTAGGTGGCTCAGAATCGGTCCATGTGGATAGCCTTGGGGAAGCTCTATGTCCAGCAGTGGACTTCTTTTGGCTGATATGATGTTGATGAAAGAATTGACATGTTTTTGGGGTATACCCTTATAGATCACTAGATCAATAAATAAAAATCCAAAATTCTTAATTAACCGCAACTTATTTCATTTCCATCGAGCTTGTGGTTCGACGACACGTCCAGTTCGTCAAAAAAGTCCAAACTGTAATTCCACGAATTCAACTCATGCAAAATATACTAGCAAATATATTCCCAAAATCCCATCACTGGTTATCTAAACCGAGAGTCGAAATAGTAAGTAAGAAAACAAAATATTTTTGTAAAATTTTGTGTCGAAAACGACCGATGGCTGACCTGTATCTGTATCCAAATATGGCTAAGTTACAAAGGTTCTAAAAGCTTCTATATGCTTCTCTCAACTATTCCCTCTTTGATGTACGAACGCTCCACTTTGGTCGATTTCGCCAACAAAGAAACTTTTCGAAGTGTTTTCGTTCGGTTTTGTTAGTAAAATCGAAGACCATTAGGTGTGATGCGAGTTGTAAGTCTTGGAGCACTTCGATAAAGTGTTAGTTTGTTTAAATTTCTTTTCAAGCAAGCTGAAAAGGAATCAGTGGATATCGTTGTACGTAAATAGTAAAAGTGAAAGAAATAAAATAGTAATACAATTGGGTTCGGTTTATTTACTAGTTTTATGTGAAGTGATTGAAATTGGAAGGGTTGATCGAAAATGCTTGGTTTCTCGGTTGTAGTTTGAATACATACTAGATTTCTTTGGTACTTTAGTAAAGAAAGAAATTGTTCTAGAATCAAAGTTATTTGAATTGGTTTGATTATGGTATCGCATGCAAAGATTGATATATCTTTTATTTACTACACTGCTGGAACACTGATTTATTCGCGAGTTCCGTTTTCGCCCAATAGAACCAATACCGATTTCACATTTGCCCCAAGAATTTTAGTTTTAATCGATATTAATAAATTGATTCGAGGTTTCATGAAAATGGAAGTTACGTTATTATTAAAGTAACCATAATTGTTTCCTCTTCGAACTAATATTAACTCTAGATGTTTCGTTTAACGTATACAGGAATTCATATATATTCTTATTTGTTAATATAATCTCACTTTGATTTTGATAGCTAGATATGTATTATATTTTACTATGCAACATCGAATTAACCATCAATATACCAACCAACTTTCAATTCGAAACAATTTCTTAAAATCGAAACCTATTCATAACCCAAACATGAAACAAACTTTGTACAACATAGCAACATAATTATCGAGTCAAACACATGTGGCCTTGCAATCAAGAGTCCAATTACCGGCGCCTTGAGGCACAAACAAGTTGATCCAACACCTAGTCTAGTTGATAATACCTTCCCACTAACTTTGAGGTTTGGACTCTACGCTCTCCCAGGAATTGGAATGCAAACTGGATTATTTCTTGAATTGCTGTCAAAATCACCTTTGACAAATCAAGGAGCGACTACTGGGTTAGATTGGAAACGTAAGTTGTTCAGTTTTGATTATCTCGTTATTAAATTGGTTATATTGGGAGAAACTAAGTTAGGAGTAATAATTAATTGGGTTATCATGCTGTTTTGAACTTGTTTTGTATGTGTATAACAATGTCCATTTTGCGTCGAGGTTTTTAGCCCAAAACTCAAACAAATATTTTCATATATTATCTAGAGTAATCTAAACTAATATACCTCAAAATAATTTTCTTTAGGAAATTCGAGTTAGGTATTGTAGTCTTTTAATTAGATTTCATTAAAAGTTTGTAATATTTATTTAGACATGGAAATTCAAACTTAGATGCTGAGGGATTTCGAATAGAAAAAAATAGCAGTAGGTCTTTGATTTTTATTGTTTCAATATCTGTAAAGCCATTGCAAATAAATTGCAAATCTAAGAGAGAACAAGTCAATTGAATTGAAACCTCTAGAAATCTTTCAACTTACCCGTTATCCAATTTTAAAATAACTAAATAGTAATCAAACACAATCAACAAAGCTTAACTAAACCTAAGAAGAAAACGTCTTCGATCCACAGCAGACTCCGCAAACACATCGGAAGATGTTTACCATCTGCCCGCATTTAATCGCTTCCTGCAAACTGAACTCGGCAGGCTGTACACAGCGCTGTGTATTGTGTGCCGTGTACTTTGTGTACTGTGTACTATGTACTGTGTGCTGACAGTGGCAGGTTAAGGGCAGAATCAAAGGCAAGTGATTTGTGTTTGGCTGTTGTTCTGAGCTTCTGACGAATGGTTCAAAGGTTTAACTTGAATTTGGTTTTGGGGATTGTTTCGAAGTAAAGTGAGGGTAACTGTTTATTTGTACTAATATTGCAAATTACATTTATGTATATATAACTGTTTGTTAGTTGTTTGAGTTAGTATTGTAACTATGTACTACGTTTATGTTATTTGAAGATTAATATGGTAATATTTTTTTAACCCCAGACGCAAACTGACGGGTGTCGTACTCGTAAGTGTGATGTTTTTGGGTGTGCACGATATTTTAGCTGCGAAACGAATGGACGTAGCAGAGATGGTTCTTACCTAGAAATAAGAAGGTCCTTGTTGTGCAATACTTATATTTTTTTTTTGTTTATAGTTGGTTTGTGCTTTCTATTATCAGTATTACAAAGCTTTATAGTTTTATACCATCATTCTACCATGTCGCAAAGCCAATTATAACAGAATGTTTGATGAAAACCTAAACAAATAACATTGAATTTATTTTCCGAGGTCAATCCATTCGCGTCGTAAAATACCCGAACATTTTATTTCGAAACAAGTACACACATCTAGTTCTATAATTGGCAAAACAATTCGGACTTGTGTACATAAGCACATTTTATTAGACCACTAAACAGAGTTGTTCGAATACAAGCATTTTGTATTTGAAAATGCGATTCTGTTATTGGCATGAAATTGATCGGAGCTTGTAGCACCTCTACGCACGCTACATTCGTAGCACTCGCGTAGATATATGCTACGAATATTTTGAACTCAAGTTTACTTTGCTTTGGAATTGCTTTTAGTTAGTTGAAATACTATACGTTAGTTAAAAGCGTAGACTGAATTAATATATTGTAAATATACGCTTTTTAGGCTAAGTGTTATTTGAATATTGTGTTAAAAGGTCCGATGCAAAATTTTTGAATTAATTAATTAAGTAGGCTTTTTCGCTTGAAACAAACATTTTGTAGTGTTTTATATTATTATAGAGCATTATATTAATTTGATAAAATGTTATGCGTCTTTTGTGCTATTGATGAGCTTCAATATCCATTGTGTGCTACAGCAAGATATACACACTTGTTTATTGCAATAAAAAAAGAAAAGGACGCCAGTTACAGGTTCTACGGTAGTACTACCGAATCTTGATGATTAACAGAACTGCTGATATTTTTTTTTAGAACTTGACCCATCTACAGATAGTAAAGTGGTACCACTATTGAACCTGAGGTATCCACCGGCCAAAGTTTCTTACATTTAATTTCATATTGTAACAAAATAATACAAATCTTACGCCAAAACACCATGAATCCATGGAATATCCGACCTGAGACATTCCATTATCATCTGATAAAAATCAGCATTTCCCCTTAAATTTTACTTACAGAAACAGCGGAAATATCGCATTACGTTCGTATTTTTCTGCGTTGCAAATAAAAAACAATAAAAATGTTTCTTTTCGAGTGTCGAGTAGAACAGGGAGTATGCGTTGTTCTGCCTAAAGATTGTTTTCTTCCAAGCCATTGTTCGCGGCGATCGGGAGATTGGATGGAAATGAGGCTGTGGCTCTGTTACAGATACCACTGTGCTTGTTTAAGAGAGGTTCTGGTTTAGTTATGTGAATTAACGATGAAAATGGTGATATTTTTTGTTGTATTTATTAGTCGTTTTTCCATTTGGCATATATACGTAGAATAAATGCAATAGGCATAATCTACCAGTCTCCATTTGAGCGGTATAAATGGTAATGACTGAATAATTGAGTATTAAATATGAAAAAAAACCTTTGACCGACTGTATAAATAACTATATATATATAGACTATCTTAATATATAAAATCCTTGCGTTACTGACTGACTGACAGACACGCTACAGCCGAAACTATTGGGCGCAGGAAGCTGAAATTTGGCATGTATGTTCCTTGGGGACCGTAGGGGTGCACTAAGAAGGGATTTCCCGAAACTCCCACAGGATCGGCCAAGACGGGTAAATTAAAAAAAAAAGCAGGCGTAGCTGCTTGCGTTCTCTAGTGAGATATTAAACACGGCAGCAAGATTATTTACTAAGAATTCCATTACAGACAAGAAAAACAAAAAGAAGAAAGATAGATCATAAAACATGCAATTCGTCCCAGTCCTATACGAAAAGTCGCAAGTCAATACCTCGATATCGACGAGGTTGTTACTAAATTGTCCGTGAGACGCTTACTATACAACTAAAACAAATTCCACAATAAAATCTTCTAAAAGGCCATTCTTGCCTTATTCACTGCCGATACATAAAAAAGATACGAGCGAACAGTACAGCCCAATAAAAAAGGGCACGGGGTAATATAACGAAATAATAGAAGAAATAACCTTCATAAAGCAATGAATGAAAATTCAATTTAGTTAACAAAGAGAAATTGCTGTAGAGAAAACAAAAAATCGGCGAAACTTGGTGAATAAAATAAATATTTCTTATGCCGAACTCCTTTGAGACAAGTCTACTTTCCAACGAAGTTTTGGAAGGCGCGCTTAAGATTTTACCGAATGGAAAAAGCAATCAGACGTAAAATATCTTGTTTAGAAAGTCTGTGAAAGAGTAATGTCACTTATTGCCGCTAAAGTGAGCGTCCTTGTTTTACGTAATAAGTTTTCCAACCGGTACATTATATACTATTAAAATAATTAAGTAAAGTTTATTATTATGATAGTTGCAAATAGTTTATTCGAATACATTTTAATGTTTCTTGTTTTTTTTTTCATCGTGAAGCTTTCAGGCTGGAGTATTGTTCTCCTCGAGTTTTTCATGTTCCCAGTCTGAAGCGAATAGAAATAATATTTCAACGTCGTAGTCGTAAAATCGTATTTTCAACATACTTATTGGAAACAGATTACAAGTCTTTGAAGAAATATCTTAAATTTTCTATTGAAGTCTAATGCTGCCAATTTGACAATTTCCTTGACTTCCTATCATAAGCTAATGATCTATTTCCAACTGCGTCTGCACCATATAATAATTAAGACAAATAATCCAACCATAATATCATAATACCATACGCGTGCCCAAACTCAAAAGGAACTGTTAATTAATTCAGAACCAATTTTCCTCTTCCCTTTAAAAAAAATGAAGGCATTCGCAAAATAATCTTGGTACATCGGGTGTTTGCACGAAGACGATTTGTTTGCCACCAGGTGTTGGTGGGATCGTAATGAGAAACAAACAAGTTTCCTCGGGGACGTTGGGGTATTGGACGTGCATGTTGGGTGGACCCCAATATTTGCACCTGATTAGCCGGTAACCGGTTCGTGGTCGCGTTGCTCTTATTTCTGTAGCGGTGTGGCTCGAAGTTTTACAGAATACCAGCATTGTATTGTGGACAATATCTCAATGCAACAATATAGCTGAGTGTTTACCTATCTGCCATAGACTAATGCTATGCCTTGTAATGTTTTCTATTAGGTATGTGTTATGCTTTTTCTGTGTTTATGACAAATAAATAGTTTTTATTTCTTTCTATTTAGTCAATATTGACTGATTTGTCAATTGCTCATTTTTGTAAGTTTATCTGGAATCTGAGTTATATTAGTTATGTATATTTTTATTGACTGGTGTCCATTATATATTATTATTTATTTTATTTATTTATATATAAAAACGGTCCCAACAGAATACCAGCGCCATCTTGTGTTGTAAGATGGCATTATGCTGAGTTGGGATCCGATTCTGTTTATGTTAGGTTAAGTTAGTACATAATTAAGTTAGTTCCGGTGGTTCCGGTACTAATCCCGCTATATGTTGTATGTGCCTTCATAAATAGAATAAATGTGTTTTTCTTTTCTTTTCTTTTCATTTGATGAAGATCGATGGAAAATAATAGATCGGGGTAACGTTGCGGTATGGTTTCGGACCCTGGCCAAAAAAGTTGACTACTGAGTCATCTGTAGATTTACAGTCAACGACACAAGTCCTGCTTAGATCAGTTATATAATTTATTTCAATGATAAAACCATGTGTTTGTTCGTAAGAAGGCATTCGCTATAATCTTGCATATTGATATATCTAGCATGGCGGACCCCGGGCTCCAAAGCGTAGGTTTTGGAACGCAACCGGGACAGCGCTAGCCACATATAATAATAAGCTAGACTGTGTATTTTTATATTTATATTTATAGACTCACGCCTGTATCCCCGAAGGGGTAGGCAGAGGTGTAATATTACACCCACATTTCGCCATGAATTTTTAGGTCCCACGTAATAGGGGGGGAGCCTATTGCCGTACCGGGCACATTGCCAGACTCCGTGTTGCTACTGAGAATTTCCTAACGGAAAAACCCAATAACACTTTGCCTGACCCGGGAATCGAACCCGAGACCTCCCAATAAAGCGCACATTTATGCCGCGAGACCAACGAGGCTGTGTATTTGTTAAGGAATATAACGGTATTGTTTTCCTGCTGTAATATTTTGAGAACAACCAAAGGTTTAGCACTATATCGAACTAATATGTATAAGAATCGAAACAAAGAACATAAGCGACGTCAAAACTCGGGTCGACTGTTTATTTTCTTATTTCCAAGTCACTCGATAGTAGCTCGTGGAACACAATGGCGAAATTACCTTTTGTTCTTCAAACTATAATTTACAAAGAGTTGTTTTAACAGATAGAAAGACAACATACATTTGAAAAGCAATCGCATAGATATTCATCATTCAAATCGAATCTAGTGAAACTCGCTAGTGCATTGACTGCTACCAAACACTTGATGGTCTTATTGGGAACGAGAGAGCACTGCAGACGGCCCTGGTTCACAAGATAATATTAGTTTTTCATACAGAATGCTCAAGTTATATTTCTGTAGTAGTAGGTGAATGCATTTAGGTCTCCTATGTTTAATTGGGGACTTCATCGTAATCTGAACTTTCCGCTTAAAGAGCTGGATTCTCGTACTTCGAGTCTTTTGAATGCGTTCTCTTCACTAAGATAACTTGTGAAATGTACACGTAGAAGTTGATTATGCAATGTTAAATATTGATCTTTTTTTTATCTTTACCTCTTATAAATACAAAAATTTCTAAGAATGCATAGATAGAGCTATGCATTCGTAGAAAACTATACAACGGTTTTCGAAGAAACTTGGCAGAAAAATAGCGTATACAAACGAATAAAGCATAGACTACTTTTTGTCGCGGTAACTGACACGAGCGAATTCGCGGCCAAGTCTTGTCCTATATAAAAACGTACACATAAATAACAAATATAGTACATACAGCACTCATAAAAAATTTGACAGTAGCTACTTAAATAAAAATAACAATCACATAACAAAGTAAGTCTTTAAGTAGGTAAGATGGAAATTTCTGGAAAATTAAGTCCTCAAGGATTTTACGGCGACAGTGTCAAGAATCCCTTAAAGTACCCGAGCTCTATTTTCTTAGATTTTAAACAAGAAATTTCGAGATTTCATAATGGCGATGGAAATATAAAATTCAACATTAGATAGGCATTTAAACATGGACTTCCATTTCTCGAAAATCTACCTAGATTTTGTTATTTTAACTCAAATGTTATTTTATAGCGCAATTTGGTATAATTTATTTAAGTCGAATAAGAATTGTAAATGTATTTGGAATAAAAGATGCTATGACGTCTATCAAAAAGTTGAATTTAAGATCTGTCTAGGGCCTAGTGCTGTCAGTATTTCCAAAATGTCTAGTTAAATTAGACTTTATCTTGAACGGGGAGAAACATGTTTTGTTGACCTTCACTGGTTAACAGATACAAGTTTTAAAATCTGTGAGCCTGAAGCTTTTTTCTAGATGGAAAGTCGCTTCGATATTTTTCGTTCACTGATCATTGGTTGCTTGTTCATCCAATCGTGTAAGGAGGATGACGTCTCAATAGACAAGATCTGGCGAAACCGCGGCTTACATCAAGTATATTTTGTGGTAGTGCACTCAATCTCACTTATATATAAAGGTATATAAACTTCGACAAAATTAAGTAACAATACGTCATTATTCGTGGTTACTCATCATGTTAGGGTCAGCGCAAACGGGCCACCAGTGTGTTAAGTGTGTTAAGTGGCTGTCGCCGGCCACCAGTGGCTGTGGTCGGTGGCCCGTTTTCGCCGACCCTAAGCGATTTTATTTTCATTTTTTTTCTATTTGTAAAGACCCTGTGACACAGAATCATCGAACCAAAATTAAAAAGTAATTTCACAATACCTACAGCGAACACTGTATTTTCAATTTATATCTATCCAAGAAAACGTTAAGTAAGAACAGCCAGCTACAATACCTAGAACAGTCGTTGGATACAGCATAAATAAACAACAGTTTTCTGACACTTTCCAACATCTGAGAACATTAATCTATCTGCGTATACCAAGAAAATAAACCGTTCCAGTAACCACGCTCGCAGTTTGAAGGCTTCAAATAATCAATTTGTTTATAACCAGTTTTGATACCGCCTCAGTCTGTCGGCTGTAACAAATTAACTACCACGCTATTCATTTGGAAACATCCGCTGAGCGGGAGGCAGCAGTTGAAGACTTTATACTGATGCCTTGTTGAAGGCTCTTGAATACAGGCCTTAGCGAAATGAGACTGTTCTGTTGTAATGTATTTATTTGAATCTGTTAAAAATGTTTGACGTAACTATGAAAATATGAATATGTATATATGTTTGTGGTAAATATTAAAGTATCGGCAACTGTATACCTATGTATTTCATTTTGATGTAATTTAAGCGTAAATAGAGATTATTTTGTTTATAAGTAACTATAGAAATATTCTGTAGAGTGCTTTACTTTTATAGCAAGTTAAATATTCCTATCATGAACTGCTCGATGACCTTACTGCTTCGTAAACAGACTGTTTGTCGAATAAAATAGGCTCGGTCCTAAATAAAATTGAAGCCAAATATAAATATTACCTACTGTCGAAATCTTAATTTACTTGTAGGAAATTGGAGCAATTTTGGACCATCAATCACTTTTCTCGTGGATTATAACTTACAGCAGCTTATTTATATCCCAAGGACATTTGGAATCATCAAAATTATCAAACGCTGTTTTATTGTACATTTCGTAAGACATTAAATATAATAACAAGTACTTATAGGAGCTTCCTTGGAAATTGTTCCTCGCTCTGAAGTCTAATTACTTATCTAGAAAATTTCGTTATTGCCTTCAAGAAAATTATAATTATCTGTACTGATCCACCGCTGTCGGTTGATGTAATATTATGTATAAAATGATGACGGTGTTATTACTTTTTCTTAGAAGTGTACAGTAATAAATAGCTTGGTAACTTTGTAACTTGGTAACTTGGCTGAAGAATTTAAGCGTTCTTTCGTCAGTTGGATTGATAAGGGCGCAAATATTGCAGTAGATTAGCTGGTTACTAGGTATCTGTCAATACTAACAGTGGATGGATTCGATCAACATGCGATAAACGAACTGCTGCTTGCTGATATTTTTTTGTAGAACTTGACCCATCTTCAGGTAGTAAAGTGGGAAAAAACCTTAGGTGTCCACCGACCAAAGTTTCTTACCTTGTAAGAAAATAATACAAATCTCACACCAAAACACCATGAATCCATGGAATATCCGACCTGAGACATTCCATAATCATCTGATAAAAATCAGCATTTCCCCTTTAATTTTACTTACAGAAACAGCGGAAATATCGCATTACGTTCTTATTTTTCTGCGTTGTAAATAAAAAGTAATAAAAATGTTTCTTTTCGAGTGTCGAGTAGAACAATGAGTATGCGTTGTTCTGCCCAAAGATTGTTTTCTTCCAAGCCATTGTTCACGGCGATCGGGAGATTGGATGGAAATGAGGCTGTGGCTCTGTTACAGATACCACCGTGCTTGTTTAAATAGAGGTTCTGGTTTAGTTATGTGAATGAACGATGAAAATTGTGATAATTTTTATTGTATTTATTAGTCGTTTTTAGGGTTCCGTACCTAAAAGGTAAAAAACGGAACCCTATTACTAAGCCTCCGCTATCTGTCTGTCTGTCCGTCTGTCTGTCTGTCTGTCACCAGGCTGTATCTCATAAACCATCATAGCTAGAAAGCTGAAATTTTCACAAATTATGTATTTCGGTTGCCGCTATAACAACAAATACTAAAAATAAAAAAATTGAAATATTATGGGGGGTCCCATACAAAAAACATGTTTTTTTCGTATTTTTTGCTCAAAATTACTAACTGTAACAGGTAGACGCTTTAAACTTTCACAGAATATGTAGTTGTATATTACCTTTCAAAATAAATAATTAAATTTAAAAAATTAAATAATAAAGGGGGCTCCCATACAACAAACGTAATTTTTAAGCAATTTGTTACTCGATCTAAATAAACAGGTAGAAACTTATAAAGTATTTAAGTATACATACAACGAACGTGATTTTCTTTTATAGATAATGGTACGGAACCCTTCGTGCGCGAGTCTGACTCGCACTTGCCCAATTTATTCCATTTGGTATATATATGTAGAATAAATGCAATAGGCATAATCTACCAGTCTCCATTTGAGCGGTATAAATGGTAATGACTGAATAATTGAGTATTAAATATTTAAAAAACCCTTTGACCGACTGTATAAATAACTCTATATAATTATAGACTCATCATCCTCCTAGCGTTATCCCAATCTCAACCTGGGGTCCGCTTTCCTAGTCTAACCGGATTTGGCGGAATGTTAGCTTTTCCACGGAGCGACTGCCTGTCTGACCTCCGCAACCCGAAGGGATATCGATATTCCATGGTTTAGACTAGTGTCAGTTTATTTTAGAGGTACTAACGCCCTATAACGACTGTCAAAGATCTTCATGACAGCCGGGACCGACGGCTTAACGTGCTCTCCGAGACACGAGACAAGCGATAATTAACAATTCAATACGCACATAACTCCGAAAAGTCAGTAGTGCCTACCGTGGATTCGAACCCGATAGCCTCTGCATGGCAGTCCGTTGGTATCTCCACTAGGCTGTCGCTGCCTTCTAACTATATATATATATAGACTATGAGGTATTAAACACGGCAGCAAGAAATCCATTACAATCAAGGAAAACAAAAAAGAAGAAAGATAGATCATAAAACATGCAATCCTTTCCAGTCGCATACGAAAAGTCGCAAACCAATACCTCGATATCGACGAGGTTTTTACTAAATTTTCCGTGAGACGCTTACTATACAACTAAAACAAACTCCAAAATAAAATCTTCTAAAAGGCCATTCTTGCCTTATTCACTGCCGATACATAAAAAAAGATACGAGCGAACAGTACAGCCCAATAAAAAAGGGCACGGGGTAATATAACGAAATAATAGAAGAAATAACCTTCATAAAGCAATGAATGAAAATTCAATTTAGTTAACAAAGAGAAATTGCTGTAGAGAAAACAAAAAATCGGCGAAACTTGGTGAATAAAATAAATATTTCTTATGCCGAACTCCTTTGAGACAAGTCTACTTTCCAACGAAGTTTTGGAAGGCGCGCTTAAGATTTTACCGAATGGAAAAAGCAATCAGACGTAAAATATCTTGTTTAGGAAGTCTGTGAAGGAGTAATGTCACTTATTGCCGCTAAAGTGAGCGTCCTTGTTTTACGTAATAAGTTTTCCAACCGGTACATTATATACTATTAAAATAATTATGTAAAGTTTATTATTATGATAGTTGCAAATAGTTTATTCGAATACATTTTAATGTTTCTTGTTTTTTTTCATCGTGAAGCTTTCAGGCTGGGAGTATTGTTCTCCTAGAGTTTTTCATGTTCCCAGTCTGAAGTGAATAGAAATAGTTCAACCTCGTAGTCGTAAAATCGTATTTTCAACATACTTATTGGAAACAGATTACAGTATTTGAAGAAATATCCAAATTTTCTATTAAAGTCTAATGCTGCCAATTTGACTATTTCTCTGACTTCCTATCACATGCTAACGGTCTATTTCCAACTGCGTCTGCACCACATGGTAATTTAAACAAGTAATCCAATCAAAATACCATAATACCAAACACGTGTCCAAACTCATAAATAATTGTTATTAATTCTGAAATTGTTTTCCACTTTCCCTTTAAAAAAATGAAGGCATTCGCAAAATAATCTTGGTACATCGGGTGTTTGCACGAAGACGATTTGTTTGCCACCAGGTGTTGGTGGGATCGTAATGAGAAACAAACAAGCTTCCCCGGGGACGTTGGGATATTGGACGTGCATGTTGGGTGGACCCCAATATTTGCACCTGATTAGCCGGTAACCTGATATGCGCGTTGCTCTTATTTCTGTAGCGGTGTGGCTCGAAGATTTACAGAATACCAGCATTGTATTGTGGACAATACCACAATGCAACAATATAGCTGAGTGTTTACCTATCTGTCATAGACTAATGCTATGCCTTGTAATGTTTTCTATTATATGCTATGCTTTTTCTGTGTTTGTGACAAATAAATAGTTTTTATTTCTTTCTATTTGGTCAATATTGACTGATTTGATCAAGATCGATGGAAAAGAATAGATCGGGATAACGTTGCGGTATGGTTTCGGACCCTGGCCAAAAAAGTTGACTACTGAGTCATCTGTAGATACAGTCAACGACACAGGTCCTGCTTAGATCAGTTATATAATTTATTTCAACGCTAAAACCATGTGTTTGTTCGTAGGAAGGCATTCGCTATAATCTTGCATATTAATATATCTAGCATGGCGGACCCCGGGCTCCAAAGCGTAGGTTTTGGAACGCAACCGGGACAGCGCTAGGATGATGATGATTGACGTAGTCAGCATCCATAGGCGACAGTTATCACATAGAATAAGCTAGGCTGTGTGTTTGTTTAGAAATATAACGGTATTGTTTTCCTGCTGTAATATTTTGAGAGCAACCAAAGGTTTAGCACTATATCGAACTAATATTTATAAGAATCGAAACAAAGAACATATGCAACGTCAAAACTCAGGTCGACTGTTTATTTCTTATTTCTAAGTCACTCGATCGTAGCTCGTGGAACACAATGGCGAAATTACCTTTTGTTCTTCAAACTATACTTTACAAATAGTTGTTTTAACAGATAGAAAGACAACATATTGATCATTCAAATCGAATGTAACCACTCACTAGTGCATTGAGTGTTACCAAACACTTGATGGTCTTATTGGGAACGAGAGAGCACTGCAGGCGGCCCTGGCTCACAAGATAATATTAGTTTTTCGTACAGAATGCTCAAGTAATATTTCTGTAGTAGTAGGTGAATGCATTTAGGTCTCCTATGTTTAATTGGGGAATTCATCGTAATCTGAACTTTCCGCTTAAAGAGCTGGATTCTCGTACTTCGAGTCTTTTGAATGCGTTCTCTTCACTAAGATAAATTGTAAAATGTACACGTAGAAGTTGATTATGCAATGTTAAATATTGATCTTTTTTTGATCTTTACCTCTTATAAATACAAAAAAATCTATGAATGCATAGATACAGCTATGCATTCTTAGAAAACTATACTTAACGGTTTTTGAAGAAACTTGGCAGAAAAATAGCGTATACAAACGTATAACGCATAGACTACTTTTTGTCGCGGTAACTGACACGAGCGAATTCGCGGCCAAGTCTTGTCCTTTATAAAAACGTACACATAAATAACAAATATAGTACATACAGCGCTCATGAAAAATTTGACAGTAGCTACTTAAATAAAAATAACATTCACATAACAAAGTAAGTCTTAAAGTACGTAAGATGGAAATTTCTGGAAAATTAAGTACTTTAAGTCCTCAAGAATTTTACGGCGACAGTGTCAAGAATCCCTTAAAGTACCCGAGCTCTATTTTCTTAGATTTTAAACAAGAAATTTCGAGATTTCATAATAGCGTTGGAAATATAAAATTCAACATTAGATAGGCATTTGAGCAAATGGACTTCCATTTCTTGAAAATCTACCTAGATTTTGTTATTTTAACCAAAATGTTATTTTATAGCGCAATTTGGTATTATTTATTAAAGGGCCGATTTTTCAATCCTCAGATAAAGATATGAATAACTATTCCACTGATAAATTTATTGGGCTGTAAAACAGTCCATTAAAATTGTGTCAATTTTTCAATAGTCTTTTATTCCGTGGGCAACTATCTGACCGATTAACATCATCGTACCCGTCACTAACTTCAGAGAGGTGAAACAAATATATCAGAAAAGTGCATGTAAGAGCAGAACAGGAAATTTTTATTTATTTATTTATTTATTATATACACATACATACGTCTACCATTACAGATATCTTAACCTAATGCGACAAACGTAGGACAAAAAAAGACAAAAACAAAACCATTAGGGCGGATTTTTCAATCCTCAGATAAAGAGATGAATAACTATTCCACTGATAAATTTATTGGACTGTTTATCAGTCCGTTAAACTTGTGTCAATTTTTCAATAGTCTTTTATTCCGTGGGCAACTACCTGACCGAATAACGTCATCGTACCCGTCACTAACTTCAGAGAGGTGAAACAAATATATCAGAAAAGTGCATGTAAGAGCAGAACAGGAAATTAGAGCAGGACAGGAAACAGAAGCTTTATTGCCTGTCCTGCTCTAACTGTCAAAATGATAGTTGTCATTATTTCGGGGCTCTGTTTGTTTATGTATGTTTGGACTGTGGTATTTTCGCGGAATTTGTGAGTATTGTGCTGTTCGTTTTCAATCAAATTATATTATAATAACAATGCCAGCGTTCCTCAAATTTGAATGCGAGATTAAAGACATTCAACTACTAGTAAGTTTAATAGAAAAATACAAGTATATTATAGAAATTAAAACGACTGATGCGGTAACTAATCAGGACAAGGAATGTGCGTGGAAAGACAGAAAGTGCTTTTAATTCATTTGGTGTGCCTACAAATAACCGATAGTGCCAAAAATTAAAGCTTAAATACGAGAGTCTAAGAAATGGTCTCTTCAAAAAGGAGCTAACGCTCCCAGCGTGACCAAAGAAAGAATTTTGGGCATCTGTTTTAACATAACAGGACATCTTTACATTTAAGTACCATTTAAGACTTATGAACGTAATAATATATTACTGTTACGGTACGTAATAATGTATTATGATGTAAATTTTGGTAGTTGAATAATTGTAAATTAGTCTTTAGTGAAATTGTGAGTGAGACCTAGGTATTTAAGTTGTTATTCGTTTTTGAAAATATAAGTCTGTATTTGTATGCCATAAATGTGTGTATTAGGTATAATAAATGTTTGATATACATGCTATCTGATTTGTTTCACTATTTCATAATATCAGCTCTCCATTGAATCCAATATAGGTATTAAAATGATCGCCCCGCGTTCTTACAATTCTGTATCACCTTCTAGGTCGATTAATATACCTATTCGTTTATAATAGCCTGCCCTTCAATTGTTGCGTCGTCAAAAATATATAAATGACCATATTTTCCATATTTCGTAATATATATACCACGCCCAAAATCCAACCAAATGTATCTCAACGTCAACTTAACAGTCAAATAAACTGTTATCTGACCGAGGATCGGGCAGTTAAATTTATTCCTTAGTTTGGTGATTTATTCGACGGATAAACCCTATCTGACCATTGAAAAACGCAATATTACGCTATCCTCAGAATAAATACTATCTGGTTGTTTATCTGAGGATTGAAAAATCGGCCCTAAGTCGAATAAGAATTGTAAATGTATTTGGAATAAAAGATGCTATGACGTCTATCAAAAAGTTGAATTTAAGATCTGTCTGGGGCCTAGTGCTGTCAGTATTTCCAAAATGTCTAGTTAAATTAAACTTTATCTTGAACGGGGAGAAACATTTTTTGTAGACCTTCACTGGTTAACAGATACAAGTTTTAAAATCTGTGAGCCTGAAGCTTTTTTTCTAGATGGAAAGTCGCTTCGATATTTTTCGTTCACTGATCATTGGTTGCTTGTTCATCCAATCGTGTAAGGAGGATGACGTCTCAATAGACGAGATCTGGCAAAACCGCGGCTTACATCAAGTATATTTTGTGGTAGTGCACTCAATCTCACTTATATATAAAAGTATATAAACTTCGACAAAATTAAGTAACAATACGTCATTATTCGTGGTTACTCATCATGTTAGGGTCAGCGCAAACGGGCCACCGACCACAGCCACCGGTGGCCAGCGACAGCCACTTAACACACTTTTTCATATATTTTACTTCTGTAGCGAGTGGCCGCCACCGGCCACACGTGTGCGGCGCGTTTATACAAAATATACGAAAAAAGTGTGTTAAGTGGCTGTCGCCGGCCACCAGTGGCTGTGGTCGGTGGCCCGTTTTCGCCGACCCTAAGCGATTTTTTTTTCATTTTTTTTCTATTTGTAAAGACCCTGTGACACAGAATCATCCAACCAGAATTAAAAAGTAATTTCACAATACCTACAGCGAACACCGTATTTCCAATTTATATATATCCAAGAAAACGTTACGTAAGAACAGCCAGCTATAAATACCTAGAATAGACGTTGGATACAGCATAAATAAACAACAGTTGTCTGACACTTTCCAACATCTGAGAACATTAATCTATCTGCGTATACCAAGAAAATATACCGTTCCAGTAACCGCGACCGCAGTTTGAAGGCTTCAAATAATCAATTTGTTTGTAACCAGTTTTGATACCGCCTCAGTCTGTCGGTTGTAACATATTAACTACCACGCTATTCATTTGGAAACATCCGCTGAGCGGGAGGGAGCAGTTAAAGACTTTATACTGATGCCTTGTTGAAGGCTCTTGAATACAGGCCTTAGCGAAATGAGACTGTTCTGTTGTAATGTATTTATTTGAATCTGATTAAAATGTTTGACGTAACTATGAAAATATGAATATGTATATATGTTTGTGGCAAATATTAAAGTATCGGCAACTGTATACCTATGTATTTCATTCTGATGTAATTTAAGCGTAAATAGAGATTATTTTGTTTATAAGTAACTATAGAAATATTCTGTAGAGTGCTTTACTTTTATAGCAAGTTAAATATTCCTATCATGAATTTCTCGATGACCTTATGCTTCGTAAACAGACTGTTTGTCGAATAAAATAGGCTCGGCCCTGCAAAAAATATAATTGAAGCCAAAAATAAATATTACTTACTGTCGAAATCTTAATTTACTTGTAGGAAATTGGAGCAATTTTTGACCATCAATCACTTTCCTCGTGGATTATAACTTACAGCAGCTTATTTATATCCCAAGGACACTTGGAATCATCAAAATTATCAGACGCTGTTTTATTGTACATTTCGTAAAACATTAAATATAATAACGAGTACTTATAGGAGCTTCCTTGGAAATTGTTCCTCGCTCTGAAGTATAATTACTTATCTAGAAAATTTATTTATTGCCTTCAAGAAAATTATAATTATCTGTACAGATCCTCCGCTGTCGGATTGATGTAATATTATGTATAAAATGATGACGGTGTTATTACTTTTTCTAAGAAGTGAACAGTAATAAATAGCTTGGTAACAGCAATTGTGTTTGTAAATTGCCTGAAGAATTTAAGCGTCTTTCGTCGGTTGGATTGAAAAGGGCGCAAATATTGCAGTAGATTAGCTGGTTACTATCTGTCAATACTAACAGTATGTTGGATTCGGTCAACATGCGATTAACGAACGAAAAATGCTATTAAAAGCTAAATCAACCAGGTTCTTTCTCTGAAAAAGTTGACGTTGACGTCCCCGCTAGTAGTTCGTGTAACTACATAGAAAGAATAGATAGCATATTGGCTTGGAACTCTAGTGCAGTACCAGACTGCCACCGGCTGTCACTCAAAACTGTTTTCTCATCGAGTCAAATGGATTTCGGGCCTGCTACATGGTGTCATTTTGGCGATGTCATCCCAAAAAAGTGACTCGAAGCATAGCAATGTCTCTCTCTACGCCACTGTAGAACTTTGCCGAGTTTTCGCGGTACATAGCCCTAATACTGCCAGTAATGCGGCTTACTGTCAGATTGTCAGATCACAGATTAAAAAATCCAGTACATAATTAAGCCTTAGCCAGATACATACAAAGCAGATTATTGGAGTTATAATGAAAAGTCCGACCGTCGAGCGACATTGCGGAGCGGCTAAATTCTCGCGCCTATAGTAAACTCTTTTTGAAATGTAAATGATAGCGCGAAAAGACTCGCAATCTCCCTTTGATGTGTTAATTTTATATTCGTATTAACCCAGATTCACTTATTGCTTTTGCATTGATTAAGATTTTCAATGGCACGTTTATTTGTTTCAATTTATATTGAAATTTAGGCGGTTGCAACCCAATGTAATATAACACTTAAAGACTTATATTACAGTAATTAAACCTTAATACCTTTAAAGTAAAAGAATATAATATTTTTTAAGTATCGTTTATCAAGAACTTCTTGATTTGCTTGCCTGTAAACGCTCATTAAAATTTAGCATAAAAAAACAGCTCAAGCGTAGTGGTAACGGTAAAACCACAGAAACCGAAAATCGTGTTTTCTAGGAACCCAATATTAACACGTTGTGTTTTAATAACATTTGACTTTGAAAGCTAATATTTCAAGATAATTTCAGTTCAGCCATGTTGAATATTGTAACATACTTATTAGCTATTAAGTCGGTACTTGTTATCATTCATTAGTCATTAGTGATGAATGTTGTTAGTTTGTATCATGATTTACTACGAGCTAAACTTAGTATAACTTTAAGTAATCTGCCGACCGTGGATGTACTGTATCCGATCATAGCAGAAGTGGGATGAATAAATCTTGGAACGGACTTTGAAAATATTAATTTAGGTTATAATATGGATGAAGATATTTTATTGGTTAGGAGACAAATGAACAGATTGATCGCCTGATGGTAAGAGTTTACCGTCTCCCATATAAACCCGAAATACCAGAGGCGTAACAATTATTTGTAGAGTAACGATAGCTGCATATAACTAGTATCATCAATCGTACAATTCCGAAAACAAGAACATTAGCGTCATCTAACGGCCTCCAACCGCACTACGGCACGATTCAAGAGCCTGAATCGCGCTATTGAAACTTTCACACCTGTCTACATAAATTCTCAAAAAAATCCGTCGGGTCTATATCCACCAGTCACACTGGTCAGAAGATTATTCCTCTGGTTACAAGAACACAACACCTCGTTTCATTATATCTACTCAGAAATGTATGTGAGTAGAAAATCCCAATAAAGTTGTTGCCAAAAAAATTCGGATCCAAAACTATAAAGTAAAGGAGACAGCTAAAGCGGACTATAGACGGGGAACCGTACATAATATGCTATTAAGTGACTGTCTATCGAAAGATATACATCACCGAGAACCCATAAATAAGACTAGAGATCGGTGGCAAGAGAGATTACTTCGTTATCCTTAAGAACGCTGGCGATCTTTTTATAGGGTGGCCGAATACCATGGCTGGGTAACGTATGGTAGGGCCTATCGGGATACGATTTTTATGGCGAATTAAATCTTTCTCCTTGGCTTCGGTAAGCTCGCGTTAAATTAAAATGATATCCTTAAGGCTTTATCGTCCCTCATTTTGATTTGAAGTGGCTGCGACATGCGACTTTGTCCGTTACTTTTTATACTATTTTTGGTTTGGACCAATCACATATATATTGAATTTGGTTTTGGATTGATGAGCTAATTGTAAAACGCCCTAAAATACTAAAAATAATATTTCTGTTCTTATGGTTGGACATAATCTTGTGAGATTTCTCGTCGCAGTCTTTATCTACCCCTTCGAGAATGATATTGGCGTAAATGTATGCATTTCTAAATAAAAGTAGCGATTTAGTAGAAAGCATTTTAACAAATGTAAGCACCGCAGACGCATTGCAATGGATTGAAGTAAAATACAAGATGGCCAAAGCAGTTACGATGACAGACGGAGCACATAAAGACAAGTTTTAAGCTGAATGCCAACTAACAAAATATCTTTCGATTTATCATCTAATATCTTCTTTACGAGTTTAGTTTCGTGTCAATTTCATTATCATATTTCTTGTGTGTGGTGTAATAAGAACTGATGGCCAAATAAGCATAAAAGGTGCGGTTCCTTTTATGCTTATTCCCAGCACCCTCGGTCTACAGAGAAATCGCTAACAAAATAAACAAGTTTTTCTTGATTTAGTTGCCGTTTTTGTTTGTATGTTATTCATCAAATGTAATTAAGAATTACACATTGAAATAGAATAATTAAAACTAAAACTACAAAGCAAAAAAACATTCTGTCTCTATATTTGCAGGTACATTCGGTTATAAACCAAACCGTCTCTTAAACACAAAGTAGTAGATCTCCGAAAAAACGCGGCACATACATTACTAAGTACAAATAGATACAAAAACATTATCACAAATGGCGTACCCCGTATTATATGGAGCTGATATAGATAAGGCTTTGGGCACACAAGGAAATTCGGATAACATCAGAAAAGGATCCCACTGTAATAGTGGATTTATTTTGTGTCCTATTACTGTGTTAACAAACCAACCTTTTATGTATCATGATGGTTGCTTTCATCTCTTTGATACGAATTTGTCTTTTAGTTTCATTAAATGGAATAGAGACATGACTGAACTGACCGAAGTTGCAAGATGTTTTGACGCAGAAAACGTAAGAACTATCTCTGCAGCAACCTTTAGGAGTGTTCTTTGTAGTCTTCTTCATAAATCTGCACAACTATCTAATGTGCAACAATAAGGTCTTTACCATCTAGGTAAAGACCTTATTGTTGCACATTGAAAGGATTGAGCTTGCAATTATCGCATGCAATTTATCATAATAACCCTTGTCTTCCTTATTTAAAGTTATTAAAGTTATTTTCTAACTGCTGTCTCCATTTAAAATGAGTCTCATTTGTTATATAATTGGATTCGTTTATTTTAAAATAATCTTGTTAACAAAATATTTGTGTAAAAATTTAATATTCCTTCAAAAGGCTAATATTTTATTTCATTAAAAGAATCTTTAGAAACTCACACTGAGTTAATTAACTTCATTCTATTTTCAAAGTAAAAGTTGAATCGCCTAAAAATTGTTCCAGAAAATACCCGGTTGGTAAATTTACCTGCAAGTCTGGCAGAAATAAATAAATTGTGCACCAGAACCGAAATGGCTCTGCAAGCGAACTCGCTCTCGACCTGCCACTCAAAAGCATTTAGACCAAAAAATATTACAACTATGAAACGTAGTTTCTCATATTCCAATTAACAAACGTTGTTTATTAGCACTCGACCTCGTTACTTTGTATGAAACGTTTGAAGAAATAAAAATGTGGGTAGTTGGATATTCTAAAGTTTGTTGGCGCCCAAACGTGGGGCTCCGGTTCCAATTCCAAATGTACGTACGCATCGGTGCCTTTATGGCTTTGAGAATTCACAAATGCAAAAGTTGAGTTTCAAAACAATCTTCGCTTAATTCACGAGTTCTGCAGTCACATTTTATGGGGACAAGTTATTGTGAGAATGCGTTTCTGTGTGGATGACGTAACAAATAGTTATGTTGTAGCAAATGTTATAGGAGCAAATATAAAGTGAATATAGGTTAGTAGGGTAGCATATGCTGCGCTATATGTTGAATAAAACGGATATAGTGTTTTTTTTCTTTTTGTGAAATATGTAACTATAAGTAGTATTCGCACTAAGATTTAATTGGTTCTTACCTGGAAGGACTAAAACTGACATTATATTGTTATAAAACGATATATGTATATTCATAGACATTGCTATAACACAGCCGATTGTGGTCATTTGTTGTCAAATTAAACTTAAAAGTTGAAATGCGGTTGACTAATATACACTGCAATAAACTAGTACTAACATAATCCTCTACTAATCTAGCGCAGACTTATTCGATAAATTACATAGATACTCAAATCACCTTCTACCCACAGAAATCAGTACAACGTGACGTTAAGATATATACGCTTCAACAAATATGTGTCTAGAATCACGTATCAGTGTTTAAATTGTACGTCTGAGAGACCTAGATGTTGATTAATCTGAGAGTATCTTGTTTGCCAATAGATACTAAGCATTACTAAGATATACTTGCTTTAGATATTTAGTATTAGTTTATCTTGATATGCATGTTCTAGCTTTGATCGTAGATCCCTGGCTTTAATGAAATGCCATGTGTAGTAACATTAACTGGGTTTGAGGTGAGGTCTATGCGTGTCATGATGTAAGAATTTGTGTGGAGATATACCCGAAGTTTGAGCATTGTGATTTTAATTTGGACTTTTATATTTCTTTTGTTAAATATATTTCCTGTAATATTCGGAGATGACATAAATATCTAGCTCTAGCTGAATTAAATTTTTTTGTCGGTTAGCTGTTTCTTTTATACGGGGCCATATTTATGCAAATATGGGTATTTTTACTTTCCTCTTTCCATCACCAGCGACCCTTTTTCTTTTTTTCGCTAACTAAATTTACTATTACTACTACGATTTCACTTAAGTTAACTTCACTTAAGTTTTTATACATACACATCCAATTCGTCTAAAATACGATATTACAAAAGCTACCAATTAAAATAATCCCAAAAAGAGGCACCATATAAATAATTAAAATCCTACCCGCTGAAACCGTACGAGTCGAATCATAAGCGCAATGTACAATAGCGTCTTCAAAGTTTACTCGAGCAGGTAATAGATACGAACCGCCAGGATTTCGACGGAATTAATCTGGAAATTCACTGTACCCTTAATAATTCTGCTATTTGTAGGGTTATAAGGCTAGGCTAGGCATTGTTGGAAGGGAAAACATAAAAGGATTTTCGAATAATCTTTTGAAGACATTCTTACGGATATGAGGGCGCTTAGTGTTTGAAATGAAATGTGCTTGAATGGAATATTTTCATTAGACCAATCCATCTATCGTCGGATTGTCGATGAATCCGGAGTTTAGTCTGGCAAAACAGCTTATTATCGGTAGCAAAAATGCTTCGTAAGGTGTCAAATATTCCGAAACGTCTAGATCAATTTTTGTCTTTCGGTGTATAATTACTAGGTTTAAAAATACATACATACATATTATGACGTAAGTAATATTTTTAAAATGTTTCATAATTCACTACCTAAAATAATAGGTATTTCAGGTTGTGAATATTAAACATTTTAACACAACTTCGATTTGGATGGCAAAGTTGACCAAATCAACGAAGGTACTCGTACCTACTGAAATCAAAATATTTATTAAATATATCGTATTGGTTATCAAATAAAAATACTGGTTCAGCACTTTTCAAATAAACATACCTACATCAATTCAATGCGCCAATTTAATAGTTTCGTTTTAGTTTGCAAAATCGTGAAGCTATTTTCAATATATTTTTAGCTACTCTTCAAAAAACGTATTGTAATTATTTTAATTTCGATGTATTTGCGATACTATACCATAGATATATATTATTGTAAACTAAACGCCAAAATGCCTTGTATTTATTATATTCGCTCACCGCTTTTATCAGTCAATTATTTCTGAACTTATTAAATTACTTGAGGCTTTTACAGTGAGCCATTGTTTTACAATAAAGTTTTGTCAAGAACCTTCCAATACACCTACTTTATTATCTCTGCGTATCTGTGAGTCTCTGTAGGGAGTCCGTATAAGTTTGAGACTGCTTTGAACTAGGACAGCTAGCAAAACATAATGGCAAGATTCCCTCAGCAAATTGAGTTCAAAAGTATTAATTAAATTGAAACTATTGTTGTTTACGGCCTGGCGGTCAAACAAAACGTTCGGTTTCTTACCTAGTTTTGAAAGTGCTTTGAAGATCTCAAAGTAATTGAAGTCTAAATTACTTAAAAGCCGGCTTTTAATAGTTTAATCTGCCTTTTGGGAGTGGTAAAATTCCATTTCGTCAAAGTACAAAAATTTAAATTTAAATTATATACAATATTGTTAATATCTTTTATTTTCTCAACGGATGTTAAAATTAAGAAACTTCAAAAATACATACTCCTGCCAAAATAATTTCGTTTCACGCGGCGACCTTACTCGTTTAGTCGTGACGTTATTTAGAACATACACGGCTTGTATTAGTTTTATACTCATCAATTCATTGGTGTACGAAATTTTTGTCGTGATTTTTTTATCCACAATACGTAGATGATATGAAAGAACTATGCATGGCGTGCTATTAGAGAGGCGTATATGCAAAAGTGGACAAATGTTGCTCTATTAGGTCAAATGACTTCAATAACAACTGAGAGATCAGAGTCGTTTCACTCTCAAATATGCAAATATAAACAATCTATTTTTAGTACTATTAAGTTTCAAAATTAACTCACTGAGTTTGATCTCTATATTTTATTAGCACTATGAATAATATAGCAATACCAACTTCATAAAACTTTATGCCAACATTGAAAAATTAACCAAGTTGTTTAAGTTCGGGCAATAATAATTTAAACGGGCAAGTCTGGGTCAAAAAGTTGATTAAAAAGTGACCCAGACTTACCCCAGTCACCTTGAACGCCGAGTTGATTGGTATACATAATTTTACATCGACTGCTTTAATTAAGTTCTTACTAGCTTGTTCTCACGGCTACGCTCGGGTGAGTTTGGGTTATCAGGACGAAGGTAAGGCCTTTACGCTGTTCCAAAGTATATCAGAAGAACTTTTTTGCTGCAAAGCTTCATACAAATATATTTCTCATTTCTTGAGACTGGACCACGGAGGCACCGTGGTCCAGTGGATAGCGTATGCGACTGATGATCGGAGGTATAGGGTTCGATTCCCGGGTCGGGCAAAAGTGTTACTGGGTTTTTACAAATTCTCAGTAGCAGCACGGAGTCGGGTGATGTGCCCTGTAACGGCAATAGGCTCGCCCCCTCGTACGTGGGACCTACAAATTCATGGCGAAATGTGGGTGTAACATTACACCTCTGCATACCCCTTCGGGGACACAGGCGTGAGTCTATAAATAAAAAAATCTTGAGGAAAAAAGTAATAAATATCCTTCGTTTCAACCTCATAAATCTTCGAGTTTATAATTTTTTTTTATGAATCTGATGCAGCTTTAAAGCGATTAAGGATATTGTGCTATCTACATAGTAATCGAATGGAACACTGGTTAAACTAGTAATCATTCTTTCAGTTAGTCAATTCGTTAGGATAACCTTTTCCCATTCCAATACTTCATGAAATAGCGTGTATGTATGTATATTTCAACATAGGAAGAATACAAAAGATCAATGTATTCTGCTTATGACAGATCGATCCCTTGAATCATTTCTTTGTGACAAAGAGAATTGAAACCTACTACGAACATCTAAAAATATTCACAAACACATCTGCGGAGAAAGACAAAGAAATTCTTTCCCCAATCTGTCCCTACTGTTCACAATGGCAAATGTCTTAAATTCCGGGCGTGCGATACTGCGATATTTGAATAATATAATAGTTTAGGAGTTGTGCATGTAGGGCTGTCAACCGGTCGTGTGAAGGAATGTGGATGGTTATTACGAAGGAAATCAGATTATCCCTAAACATTATAATTTAAAATGTTTGCTACTTCACATTGTATTATTCTATACTTTGCCCGCGGCTCTGTCTGCGTGAATTATACCCCTAAACCTTGGTCAGGTATAACACTATCTATTGGTGAAACCGTACTGAAATTCGTTTAGTAGTTTTTGAATTTATCGCGTTAATACAGACAGACGGGGAAAGGCAAGCAAAGGGGACTTCATTTTATAATATACTAGAGGACGCCAGCAGCTACACCTGTTTATTTTTTTAATTTACTCGTTTTGGCCGATCCCGTGAGAATTTCGGGTAATCCCGTCTTAGTGCACCCCTACGGTCCCCAAGGAACGTACATGCCAAATTTCAGCTTCCTGCGCCCAATAGTTTCGGCTGTAGCGTGTCTGTCAGTCAGTCAGTAACGCAAGGATATTATATTAATATTGAATTTATACAATACATTATTTATTTGTCAATTATATTTATATCGTCAATATGCCAATGGATTTATAAATTCGTTTGTACTGATTAATATTCAGACAGAAAGCCAATATTCAAATGATTTTATTATAACAACGCCAAATAAAAGCAGACGTTTTTAGATTCTGTGTGGGCGATTATGTTTATAACCTTCAATACTTTGTATTGTTTTTGGTACGTGGAGTTCTGTGAAATTCAAATACAAAATAACTTCTGGATACGTATTTAATGGAAGCTTTAGTATACTTTAAAAATGAATGTTCTCTTGTAAATTTTAAAGGTTACCGTTTTCATGGTATCATCAGCTATAGAGTTGTGGCGTCGCGCGTCGTATCGAGCGATGCACACCACAGCAATAGTCGCTTATTTATATATGTTATATGTAATTATGTTCTTATTCAGTCCAGTATTCAATTCCAATAAATAGTCATTTACCTATAGTCTCATTTATTATAATTGTTTTATTTAAAAAAGCTCTATACCTAAGGACATCCCGACAAATGCTAGTAAAGCGTATGTGTTATCCTGATTTATAATCTAGATAACTACAATGTTTTAGCCAAATCCGTGCAATTGTATTGCTTGAAAACGTTACAAACATCTATAGATCCCAATTACAAACTTTCGCGTTAATCATTGTCGTAGAATTACTATGACAACTGTAGATTTTCGAAATTAACTCTTATTTAATAGCAGTATTTCCTATGGTAGCATTATTATAATTGTTTGTAAACTCCATATTTATAATTTGGACAGTATCAACCCTACCATGTAGAGGGTCGTCGGGAACCTAATGGCAGAAAGGACCATGCCTTACTCCATCCAGGACAGCGCATACGATATATTATTGATGTGCCTGGGATACTAAGTGGAGGTAAACTTTGATTGCGAAGATTTTTATGCCCAAGTCACTATGTGCCCGGACCCTAAAGGCAAGGACAATGGGCCATTCCGCAGTATTTATGCGTAAGGACGCAATGCGAGCAGATTATTTGCTCCGTTCATATATGAAAGTTTTATTTCGATTCGGCATGAGATCCTCTTGTGCGTATAAAATGGTTACTGTTATTTTTATGCAGCATTTTTGACCTTTGGAATGCTTTGGAAGCTGGAATGAAACTAGTTCTAATAGATGTATTATTGTTCCCTCTTGAAATTAAATATTACGAGGCAAATATAAATGTAATATAGTAGAAATCCTTCAAGTAAATTTAAGCAATATTTTAGTGTAATCCTATATGTCTATGTGACATCACGCCACAACCTTTAGGAGATGAACAAAATGAAAATAACCGCAATAAGAATGTAGTAGCACGGACAACGTTTCAATGGACGAGATCTCACGGATGAAACCGCGGCTCACAACTAGTGTAGACGTGGCAAAATTATAAAAGAGATCGAGTGAATTACGACTAAATTAACAAAATGTAACTGGTAAACCCATGGTTTCCCATCACGTTGGTGAACCTTTATTTTTTTTAATGCCTGTAAAGACCCTGTAAAACAGAAACAATCAGTCCGAATTAAAAAATAATAGAACAATATCTACAGCGAACACTGTATTTCAAATTAATAAAAGTAAAGTAAGTAAGTAAGCAAGTAAAAAGTAAGAACAGCCAGCTACCATACCCAGAACAGTCTATGGATACAGGATAAATAAACAACAGTTTTCTGACACTTTCCAACATCTGAGAACATTAATCTATCTGCGTATACCAAGAAAATAAACCGTTCAAGTAACAGCGCTCGCAGTTTGAAGGCTTCAAATAATCAATTTGTTTATAACCAGTTTTGATACCGCCTCAGTCTGTCGGTTGTAACAAATTAACTACCACGCTATTCATTTGGAAACATCCGCTGAACGGGAGGGAGCAGTTAAAGACTTTATACTGATGCCTTGTTGAAGGCTCTTGAATACAGGCCTTAGCGAAATGAGACTGTTCTGTTGTAATGTATTTATTTGAATCTGATTAAAATGTTTGACGTAACTAAATTGCGCACACTGACGACTCTTTCTTCTTTCTTGAACTCTTCTCATACTCCTGCTTATCTGTCTCCTCAATTTCAACATTTATGTAGCATTCATGACAGAAATCTCCGCTCCACTAACAATCTTCTTCTTCTCTGCCCTTCTCATAGTTCCAGCCTTGTTCATTCTTCTTTCTATATACAGGCTGTCCATCTTTGGAATGCACTCCCTCTCGAAATCAGGAAGTCTACATCTCGTGAACTGTTTTAAATTAGAGTACGCCAGCATTATGTGGCTGAATTGGTAGAATCATAATGGACTCTGTAAAGGATACTTGTATATGTATATATTTATATATTATTATATTATAATTATCTATAACACTTGTATATGTATATATTTATATATAATATAATTATCTATTATACTTGTATGTGTATATATGTATTATATTTTGTATGTATATATTTATAATAATATGTTACTGTTAGTATGCCTATTATTACATATTTATTTAGTGTGATACCTATTACGAGTAATTATGTTGTTTTAAATTAATATTATTTGTTAAATTACTCCCTCTTTAAGCACCTACTTCAATCATCTCTGCATCACCCAAAGGTTGGCTGGTAGAGAATGCCTCTGGCATTAAGCCCGCCTTTGTGCATTACTTTTTGTAATTGTGCAAGAAGTTTAAAATAAATAAAATAACTATGAAAATATGAATATGTATATATTATGTTTGTGGCAAATATTAAAGTAGCGGCAACTGTATACCTATGTATTTCATTGATTATTTTGATTATTTTGTTTATAAGTAACTATAGAAATATTCTGTGCTTTACTTTTATAGCAAGTTAAATATTCCTATCATGAATTTCTCGATGACCTTACTGCTTCGTAAACAGACTGTCTGTCGAATAAAATAGGCTCGGCTCTGCAAAAAATAAAATTGAAGCCAAAAATAAATATTACTTACTGTCGAAACCTTAATTTACTTGTAGGAAATTGGAGCAATTTTGGACCATCAATCACTTTCCTCGTGGATTATAACTTATAGCAGCTTATTTATATCCCAAGGACATTTGGAATCATCAAAATTATCAAACGCTGTTTTATTGTACATTTCGTAAGACATTAAATATAATAACGAGTACTTATAGGAGCTTCCTTGGAAATTGTTCCTCGCTCTGAAGTCTAATTACTTATCTAGAAAATTTCGTTATTGCCTTCAAGAAAATTATAATTATCTGTACTGATCCACCGCTGTCGGTTGATGTAATATTATGTATAAAATGATGACGTGTGATATTACTTTTTCTTAGAAGTGTACAGTAATAAATAGCTTGGTAACTTTGTAACTTGGTAACTTGGCTGAAGAATTTAAGCGTTCTTTCGTCAGTTGGATTGATAAGGGCGCAAATATTGCAGTAGATTAGCTGGTTACTAGGTATCTGTCAATACTAACAGTGGATGGATTCGATCAACATGCGATAAACGAACTGCTGCTTGCTGATATTTTTTTGTAGAACTTGACCCATCTTCAGGTAGTAAAGTGGGAAAAAACCTTAGGTGTCCACCGACCAAAGTTTCTTACCTTGTAACAAAATAATACAAATCTCACACCAAAACACCATGAATCCATGGAATATCCGACCTGAGACATTCCATAATCATCTGATAAAAATCAGCATTTCCCCTTTAATTTTACTTACAGAAACAGCGGAAATATCGCATTACGTTCTTATTTTTCTGCGTTGTAAATAAAAAATAATAAAAATGTTTCTTTTCGAGTGTCGAGTAGAACAGTGAGTATGCGTTGTTCTGCCCAAAGATTGTTTTCTTCCAAGCCATTGTTCACGGCGATCGGGAGATTGGATGGAAATGAGGCTGTGGCTCTGTTACAGATACCACTGTGCTTGTTTAAGAGAGGTTCTGGTTTAGTTATGTGAATTAACGATGAAAATGGTGATAATTTTTGTTGTATTTATTAGTCGTTTTTCCATTTGGCATATATACGTAGAATAAATGCAATAGGCATAATCTACCAGTCTCCATTTGAGCGGTATAAATGGTAATGACTGAATAATTGAGTATTAAATATGAAAAAAAACCTTTGACCGACTGTATAAATAACTATATATATATAGACTATCTTAATATATAAAATCCTTGCGTTACTGACTGACTGACAGACACGCTACAGCCGAAACTATTGGGCGCAGGAAGCTGAAATTTGGCATGTATGTTCCTTGGGGACCGTAGGGGTGCACTAAGAAGGGATTTCCCGAAACTCCCACAGGATCGGCCAAGACGGGTAAATTAAAAAAAAAAGCAGGCGTAGCTGCTTGCGTTCTCTAGTGAGATATTAAACACGGCAGCAAGATTATTTACTAAGAATTCCATTACAGACAAGAAAAACAAAAAGAAGAAAGATAGATCATAAAACATGCAATTCGTCCCAGTCCTATACGAAAAGTCGCAAGTCAATACCTCGATATCGACGAGGTTGTTACTAAATTGTCCGTGAGACGCTTACTATACAACTAAAACAAATTCCACAATAAAATCTTCTAAAAGGCCATTCTTGCCTTATTCACTGCCGATACATAAAAAAGATACGAGCGAATAGTACAGCCCAATAAAAAAGGGCACGGGGTGATATAACGAAATAATAGAAGAAATAACCTTCATAAAGCAATGAATGAAAATTCAATTTAGTTAACAAAGAGAAATTGCTGTAGAGAAAACAAAAAATCGGCGAAACTTGGTGAATAAAATAAATATTTCTTATGCCGAACTCCTTTGCGACAAGAGTACTTTCCAACGAAGTTTTGGAAGGCGCACTTGAGATTTTACCGAATGGAAAAAGCAATCAGACGTAAAATATCTTGTTTAGAAAGTCTGTGAAGGAGTAATGTCACTTATTGACGCTAAAGAGAGCTTCCTTGTTTACGTAATAACTTTTCCAACCGGCACATTATATACTATTAAAATAATTATGTAAAGTTTATTATTATGATAGTTGCAAATAGTTTATTCGAATACATTTTAACGTTTCTTGTTTTTTTCATCGTGAAGCTTTCAGGCTGGGTTATTGTTCTCCTCGAGTTTTCATGTTCCGTATTTTCAAGATACTTATTAGAAACAGATTGCAGTCTTTGAAGAAATATCTTTAATTTTTCTATTGCAGTCTAATGCTGCCAATTTGACTATTTCTCTGACTTCCTATCATATGCTAACGATCCATTTCCAACTGCGTCTGCACCACATAGTAATTTAAACAAGTAATCCAACCAAAATACCATAATACCAAACACGTGTCCAAACTCAAAAATAATTGTTATTAATTCTGAACCAATTTTACACTTTCCCTTTAAAAAAATGAAGGCTTTCGCAAAATAATCTTGGTACATCGGGTGTTTGCACGAGAAGGATTTGTTTGCCACCAGGTGTTCTTGGGATCGTAATGAGAAACAAACAAGCTTCCCCGGGGACGTTGGGGTATTGGACGTGCATGTTCGGTGGACCCCAATATTTGCAACTGATTAGCCGGTAACCGTTCCGATATTCGCGTTGCTCTTATTTCTGTATCGGTGGCTCGAAATATTGGTTGGTCCGATGAAACAAGGATAGGTTTTGTAAGCTGAGGTCCGGTCAACATCCAGAAAAGGCGACTATTAAGTCATCTGTAGATTTACAGCCATCGACCTAAGTCGTGGTTAGTCCAGTCACATAATTTTATTCAATGTCTAAATAATTTTTATTTTAATAACTGTGCCTTCGCTAAAAAACATGCAAGTTGAAGTTGTTAGCATTTATAGGCGACGGTAATCACATAGAATTAGGAATGTTGTGTATTTGTTTAGGAATATAACGGTATTGTTTTCCTGCTGTAATATTTTGAGAGCAACCAAAGGTTTAGCACTATATCGAACTAATATGTATAGGAATGAAAACGAAGTACATAAGCGATGTCAAAACTGTTTATTTTCTGATTTACAAATCACTCAATCGTAGCTCGTGGAACACAATGGCAAAATTACCTCTTTTTCTTTGCCAATTGTAACTCACAAATAGAAATATAACTACATTTAACAGATAGAAAGATAACATACATTTGAAAAGCAATCGCATAGATATTGATCATTCAAATCGAATGTAACCACTCGCTAGTGCATTGACTGCTACCAAACACTTGATGGTCTTATTGGGAACGAGAGAGCACTGCAGACGGCCCTGGCTCACAAGATAATATTAGTTTTTCGTACAGAATGCTCAAGTAATATTTCTGTAGTAGTAGATGAATGCATTTAGGTCTCCTATGTTTAATTGGGGACTTCATCGTAATCTGAACTTTCCGCTTAAAGAGCTATATTCTCGTACTTTGAGTCTTTTGAATGTGTTCTCTTCACTAAGATAACTTGTAAAATGTACACGTAGAAGTTGATTATGCAATGCTAAATATTGATCTTTTTTTGATCTTTACTTCTTATAAATACAAAAAATTCTAAGAATGCATAGATACAACTATGCATTCTTAGAAAACTATACAACGGTTTTTGAAGAAACTTGGCAGAAAAATAGCGTATACAAACGTATAACGCATAGACTACTTTTTGTCGCGGTAACTGACACGAGCGAATTCGCGGCCAAGTCTTGTCCTATATAAAAACGTACACATAAATAACAAATATAGTACATACAGCGCTCATAAAAAAATTGACAGTAGCTACTTAAATAAAAATAACATTCACATAACAAAGTAAGTCTATAAGTACGTAAGATGGAAATTTCTGGAAAATTAAGTACTTTAAGTCCTCAAGAATTTTACGGCGACAGTGTCAAGAATCCCTTAAAGTACCCGAGCTCTATTTTCTTAGATTTTAAACAAGAAATTTCGAGATTTCATAATAGCGTTGGAAATATAAAATTCAACATTAGATAGGCATTTAAGCAAATGGACTTCCATTTCTCGAAAATCTACCTAGATTTTGTTATTTTAACTAAAATGTTATTTTATAGCGCAATTTGGTATAATTTATTTAAGTCGAATAAGAATTATAAATGTATTTGGAATAAAAGATGCTATGACGTCTATCAAAAAGTTGAATTTAAGATCTGTCTAGGGCCTAGTGCTGTCAGTATTTCCAAAATGTCTAGTTAAATTAGACTTTATCTTGAACGGGGAGAAACATGTTTTGTTGACCTTCACTGGTTAACAGATACAAGTTTTAAAATCTGTGAGCCTGAAGCTTTTTTCTAGATGGAAAGTAGCTTCGATGTTGTTCGTTCACTGGTCATTGGTTGCTTGTTACTCAACCAATCGTGTAAGGAGGATGACGTCTCAATAGACGAGATCTGGCGAAACGGCGGCTTACATCAAGTATATTTTGTAGTAGTGCACTCGATTTCACTTAGATAGAGTATATAAAGTACGACAAAATTAACTAACAATACGTAATTATTCATGGTTACGCATCATGTGAGCGAATTTGTTTTTTATGTTTTTTATATTTTTAAAGACCTTGTGATAGATAATCATCCAACCAGAATTAAAAAGTGATTTCACAATACCTACAGCGAACACTGTATTTCCAATTTATATCTATCCAAAACCTTACGTAAAAATAGCTAGCTACAATACCTAGAATAGTCGTTGGATACATACAGGATAAATAAACAACAGTTTTCTGACACTTTCCAACATCTGAGAACATTAATCTATCTGCGTATACCAAGAAAATATACCGTTCCAGTAACCACGCTCGCAGTTTGAAGGCTTCAAATAATCAATTTGTTTATACCAGTTTTGATACCGCCTCCGTCGTCTGTCGGTTGTAACAAATTAACTACCACGCTATTCATTTGGAAACATCCGCTGAGCGGGAGGGAGCAGTTAAAGACTTCACACTGATGCCTTATTGAAGGCTCTTGAATACAGGCCTTAGCGAAAAGAGACTGTTCTGTTGTTATTTATTTATTTGAATCTGATTAAAATGTTTGACGTAACTATGAAAATATATATATGTAAATATGAAATTTGTGGCAAATATTAAAATATCGCCAACTTTATACCTATGTATTTCATTCTGATGTAATTTAAGCTTAAATAGAGATTATTTTGTTTATAAGTAACTATAGAAATATTCTGTAGAGTGCTTTACTTTTATAGCAAGTTAAATATTCCTATCATGATCTGCTCGATGACCTTACTGCTTCGTAAACAGACTGTTTGTCGAATAAAATAGGCTCGGCCCTGCAAAAAATAAAATTGAAGCCAAAAATAAATATTACCTACTGTCGAAATCTTAATTTACTTGAAGGAAATTGAAGCAATTTTTGACCATCAATCACTTTTCTCGTGGATTATAACTTACAGCAGCTTATTTATATCCCAAGGACATTTGGAATCATCAAAATTATCTGACGCTTGTTTTATTGTACATTTCGTGAAACATTAAATGTAATAACGAGTACTTATAGGAGCTTCCTTGGAAATTGTTCCTCGCTCTGAAGTATAATTACTTATCTAGAAAATTTCTTTATTGCCTTCAAGAAAATTATAATTATCTGTACTGATCCTCCGCTGTCGGATTGATGTAATATTATGTATAAAATGATGACGGTGTTATTACTTTTTCTTAGAAGTGAACAGTAATAAATAGCTTGGTAACAGCAATTGAGTTTGTAAATTGGCTGAAGAATTTAAGCGTCCTTTCGTCGGTTGGATTTAAAAGGGCGCAAATATTGCAGTAGATCAGCTGGTTACTATCTGTCAATACTAACAGTATGTTGGATTCAGTCAACATGCGATTAACTAACGAAAAATGCTATTAAAAGCTAAATCTACCAGGTTCTTTCTCTGACAATGTTGACGTTGACGTCCCCGCTAGTAGTTCGTGTAACTACATAGAAAGAATAGATAGCATATTTCGTTGGAACTCTAGTGCAGTACCAGACTGCCACCAGCTGTCACTCAAAACTGTTTTCTCATCGAGTCAAATGGATTTCGGGCCTGCTACATGGTGTCATTTTGGCGATGTCATCCCAAAAAAGTGACTCGAAGCATAGCAATGTCTCTCTACGCCACTGTAGAACTTTGCCGAGTTTTTGCGGTACATAGCCCTAATACTGCCAGTAATGCGGCTTACTGTCAGATTGTCAGATCACAGATTAAAAAAATCCAGTACATAATTAAGCCTTAGCCAGATACATACATACAAAGCAGATTATTGGAGTTATAATGAAAAGTCCGACCGTCGAGCGACATTGCGATGCGCCTAAATTCTCGCGCCTATAGTAAACTCTTTTTGAAATGTAAATGATAGCGCGAAAAGCCTCGCAATCTCCCTTTGATGTTTTAATTTTATATTCGTATTAACCCAGATTCACTTATTGCTTTTGCATTGATTAAGATTTTCAATGGCACGTTTATTTGTTTCAATTTATATTGAAATTTAGGCGGTCGCAACCCAATGTAATGTAACACTTAAAGACTTATTATGTTGCTGTAATGAAACCTTAATACCTTTGAAATAAAATAATATAATATTTTTTAAGTACGGTTTATCAAGAACTTCTTGATTTGTTTGCCTGTAAACGCTCATTAATTAGCATAAAAACAGCTCAAGCGTAGTGGTAACGGTAAAACCACAGAAACCGAAAATCGTGTTTTCTAGGAACCCAATATTAACACGTTGTGTTTTAATAACATTTCACTTTGAAAGCTAATATTTCAAGATAATTTCAGTTCAGCCATGTTGAATATTGTAACATATTAGCTATGAAGTCGGTACTTGTTATCATTCATTAGCCACTAGTGATGAATGTTGTTAGTTTGTATCATGATTTACTACGAGCTAAACTTAGTATAACTTTAAGTAATCTGCCGACCGTGGATGTACTGTATCTGATCATAGCAGAAGTGGGATGAATAAATCTTGGAACGGACTTTGAAAATATTAATTTAGGTTAGAATATGGATGAAGATATTTTTATGGGCTAGGAGACAAATGAACAGATTGATCGCCTGATGGTTAGAGATGGCCGCCCCCCATAAACACCCGAAATACCAGAGGCGTAACAATTATTTGTAGAGTAACGATAGCTGCATATAACTAGTGTCATCTATCGTACAATTTCGAAAACAAGAACATTAGCGTCATCTAACGGCCTTCGACTGAACTCCGGCACGATTCAAGAGCCGGAATCGCGCTATTGAAACTTTCACACCTGGGATTCTCAACAACATCCACCAGTCACATTGGTCAGAAGATTATTACTCTGGTTACAAGAACATAACACCTCGTTACATTATATCTACTCAGAAATGTATGTGAGTAGAAAATCCTAATAAAGTTGTTGCCAAAAAATTTCGGATCCAAAACCATAAAGTAAAGGAGACAGCTAAAGCGGACTATAGACGGGGAACCGTACATAATATGCTATTAAGTGACTGTCTATCGAAAGATATACATCACCCAGAACTCATAAATAAAACTAGAGATCGGTGGCAAGAGAGATTACTTCGTTATCCTTAAGAACGCTGGCGATCTTTTTATAGGGTGGCCGAATACCATGGCTGGGTAACGTATGGTCGGGCCTATCGGGATACGATCTTTATGGCGAATTAAATCTTTCTCCTTGGCTTCGGTAAGCTCGCGTTAAATTAAAATGATATCCTTAAGGCTTTTATCGTCCCTCATTTTGATTTGAAGTGGCTGCGACATGCGACTTTGTCCGTTACTTTTTATACTATTTTTGGTTTGGACCAATCACATATATATTGAATTTGGTTTTGGAGAAAGGAGAGGAGGAAAAGATTTTCGGTTTCTGTGGTTTTACCGTTAAATGCTAAAGATGTGGCACAACTATCTAATGTGCAACAATAAGGTCTTTACCATCTAGGTAAAGACCTTATTGTTGCACATTGAAAGGATTGAGTTTGCAATTATCGCATGCAATTTATCGTAATAACCCTTGTCTTCCTTATTTAAAGTTATTAAAGTTATTTTCTAACTGCTGTCCCCATTTAAAATGAGTCTCATTTGTTATATAATTGGATTCGTTTATTTTAAAATAATCTTGTTAACATAATATTTGTGTAAAAATGTAATATTCTTTCAAAAGGCTAATATTTTATTTCATTAAAAGAATCCTTAGAAACTCACACTGAGTTAATTAACTTCATTCTATTTTCAAAGTAAAAGTTGAATGGCCTAAAAATTGTTCCAGAAAATACCCGGTTGGTAAATTTACCTGCAAGTCTGGCAGAAATAAATAAATTGTGCACCAGAACCGAAATGGCTCTGCAAGCGAACTCGCTCTCGACCTGCCACTCAAAAGCATTTAGACCAAAAAAATATTACAACTATGAAACGTAGTTTCTCATATTCCAATTAACAAACGTTGTTTATTAGCACTCGACCTCGTTACTTTGTATGAAACGTTTGAAGAAATAAAAATGTGGGTAGTTGGATATTCTAAAGTTTGTTGGCGCCCAAACGTGGGGCTCCGGTTCCAATTCCAAATGTACGTACGCATCGGTGCCTTTATTATGGCTTTGAGAATTCACAAATGCAAAAGTTGAGTTTCAAAACAATCTTCGCTTAATTCACGAGTTCTGCAGTCACATTTTATGGGGACAAGTTATTGTGAGAATGCGTTTCTGTGTGGATGACGTAACAAATAGTTATGTTGTAGCAAATGTTATAGGAGCAAATATAAAGTGAATATAGGTTAGTAGGGTAGCATATGCTGCGCTATATGTTGAATAAAACGGATATAGTTTTTTTTTTCTTTTTGTGAAATCTTAATATATAAAATCCTTGCGTTACTGACTGACTGACAGACACGCTACAGCCGAAACTATTGGGCGCAGGAAGCTGAAATTTGGCATGTATGTTCCTTGGGCACCGTAGGGGTGTACTAAGAAGGGATTTCCCGAAATTCCTACGGAATCGGCCAAAACGGGTAAATTAAAAAAAATGCAGGCGTAGCTGCTGGCGACCTCTAGTATGTAACTATAAGTAGTATTCGCACTAAGATTTAATTGGTTCTTACCTGGAAGGACTAAAACTGACATTATATTGTTATAAAACGATATATGTATATTCATAGACATTGCTATAACACAGCCGATTGTGGTCATTTGTTGTCAAATTAAACTTAAAAGTTGAAATGCGGTTGACTAATATACACTGCAATAAACTAATACTAACATACTCGTATACCTCTACTAATCTAGCGCAGACTTATTCGATAAATTACATAGATACTCAAATCAACTTCTACCCACAGAAATCAGTACAACGCGGCAACGTTAATATATATACGCTTCAACAAATATGTGTCTAGAATAATAATAATATTTAATAATATTTTACCACATACACACATCACCATCTAGTCCCAAACTAAGCAGAGCTTGTACTATGGGTACTAGATAATGGATAAATATACATATATACTTTTTTTTTTGTAAATACATACATATTATACATAGAAACACCCAGACCAAGACAAACATCCATGTTCATGCACACAAATGTTTGACTTGAGCGGGAATCGAACCCGCGACGTTCGGCGTAGCAGTCGCTTACACTCCCGCTGCGCCAACCGGTCGTCATATCAGAATCACGTATCAGTGTTTAAACTGTACGTCTGAGAGACCTAGCTGTTGATTAATCTGAGAGTATCTTGTTTGCCAATAGATACTAAGCATTACTAAGATATACTTGCTTTAGATATTTAGTATTAGTTTATCTTGATATGCATGTTCTAGCTTTGATCGTAGATCCCTGGCTTTAATGAAATGCCATGTGTAGTAACATTAACTGGGTTTGGTCTATGCGTGTCATGATGTAAGAATTTGTGTGGAGATATACCCGAAGTTTGAGCATTGTGATTTTAATTTGGACTTTTATATTTCTTTTGTAAAATATATTTCCTGTAATATTCGGAGATGACATAAATATCTAGCTCTAGCTGAATTAAAAATTTTTGTCGGTTAGCTGTTTCTTTTATACGGGGCCATATTTATGCAAATATGGGTATTTTTACTTTCCTCTTTCCATCACCAGCGACCCTTTTTCTTTCTTTCGCTAACTAAATTTACTATTACTACTACGATTCCACTGCTAAGTTTTATACGTACACATCCAATTCGTCTAAATTACGATATTCCAAAAAGCTACCAATTAAAATAATCCCAAAAAGAGGCACCATATAAATCATTAAAATCCTACCCGCTGAAACCGTACGAGTCGAATCATAAGCGCAAACTACAATAGCGTCTTCAAAGTTTACTCGAGCAGGTAATAGATACGAACCGCCAGGATTTCGACGGAATTAATCTGGAAGGGAAAACATAAAAGGATTTTCGAATAATCTTTTGAAGACATTCTTACGGATAAGAGGGCGCTTAGTGTTTGAAATGAAATGTGCTTGAATGGAATATTTTCATTAGACCAATCCATCTATCGTCGGATTGTCGATGAATCCGGAGTTTAGTCTGGCAAAACAGCTTATTATCGGTAGCAAAAATGCTTCGTAAGGTGTCAAATATTCCGAAACGTCTAGATCAATTTTTGTCTTTCGGTGTATAATTACTAGGTTTAAAAATACATACATACATATTATGACGTAAGTAATATTTTTAAAATGTTTCATAATTCACTACCTAAAATAATAGGTATTTCAGGTTGTGAATATTAAACATTTTAACACAACTTCGATTTGGATGGCAAAGTTGACCAAATCAACGAAGGTACTCGTACCTACTGAAATTAAAATATTTATTAAATATATCGTATTGGTTATCAAATAAAAATACTGGTTCAGCACTTTTCAAATAAACATACCTACATCAATTCAATGCGCCAATTTAATAGTTTCGTTTTAGTTTGCAAAATCGTGAAGCTATTTTCAATATATTTTTAGCTACTCTTCAAAAAACGTATTGTAATTATTTTAATTTCGATGTATTTGCGATACTATACCATAGATATATATTATTGTAAACTAAAAGCCAAAATGCCTTGTATTTATTATATTCGCTCACCGCTTTTATCAGTCAATTATTTCTGAACTTATTAAATTACTTGAGGCTTTTACAGTGAGCCATTGTTTTACAATAAAGTTTTGTCAAGAACCTTCCAATACACCTACTTTATTATCTCTGCGTATCTGTGAGTCTCTGTAGAGAGTCCGTATAAGTTTGAGACTGCTTTGAACTAGGACAGCTAGCAAAACATAATGGCAAGATTCCCTCAGCAAATTGAGTTCAAAAGTATTAATTAAATTGAAACTATTGTTGTTTACGGCCTGGCGGTCAAACAAAACGTTCGGTTTCTTACCTAGTTTTGAAAGTGCTTTGAAGATCTCAAAGTAATTGAAGTCTAAATTACTTAAAAGCCGGCTTTTAATAGTTTAATCTGCCTTTTGGGAGTGGTAAAATTCCATTTCGTCAAAGTACAAAAATTTAAATTATATACAATATTGTTAATATCTTTTATTTTCTCAACGGATGTTAAAATTAAGAAACTTCAAAGTTACATACTCCTGCCAAAATAATTTCGTTTCACGCGGCGACCTTACTCGTTTAGTCGTGACGTTATTTAGAACATACACGGCTTGTATTAGTTTTATACTCATCAATTCATTGGTGTACGAAATTTTTGTCGTGATTTTTTTATCCACAATACGTAGATGATATGAAAGAACTATGCATGGCGTGCTATTAGAGAGGCGTATATGCAAAAGTGGACAAATGTTGCTCTATTAGGTCAAATGACGTCCATAACAACTGAGAGATCAGAGTCGTTTCACTCTCAAATATGCAAATATAAACAATCTATTTTTAGTACTATTAAGTTTCAAAATTAACTCACTGAGTTTGATCTCTATATTTTATTAGCACTATGAATAATATAGCAATACCAACTTCATAAAACTTTATGCCAACGTTGAAAAATTAACCAAGTTGTTTAAGTTCGGGCAATAGTAATTGAAACGGGCAAGTCTGGGTCAAAAAGTTGATTAAAAAGTGACCCAGACTTACCCCAGTCACCTTGAACGCCGAGTTGATTGGTATACATAATTTTACATCGACTGCTTTAATTAAGTTCTTACTAGCTTGTTCTCACGGCTCCGCTCGGGTGGGTTATCAGGACGAAGGTAAGGCCTTTACGCTGTTCCAAAGTATATCAGAAGAACTTTTTTGCTGCAAAGCTTCATACAAATATATTTCTCATTTCTTGAGACTGGACCACGGAGGCACCGTGGTCCAGTGGATAGCGTATGCGACTGATGATCGGAGGTATAGGGTTCGATTCCCGGGTCGGGCAAAAGTGTTACTGGGTTTTTACAAATTCTCAGTAGCAGCACGGAGTCGGGTGATGTGCCCTGTAACGGCAATAGGCTCGCCCCCTAGTACGTGGGACCTACAAATTCATGGCGAAATGTGGGTGTAACATTACACCTCTGCATACCCCTTCGGGGACAAAGGCGTGAGTTTATAAATAAAAAAAATCTTGAGGAAAAAAGTAATAAATATCCTTCGTTTCAACCTCATAAATCTTCGAGTTTATAATGTTTTTTTATGAATCTGATGCAGCTTTAAAGCGATTAAGGATATTGTGCTATCTACATAGTAATCGAATGGAACACTGGTTAAACTAGTAATCATACTTTCAGTTAGTCAATTCGTTAGGATAATAATAATAATAATAATAATAACTTTTATTCAATAAAATAAACGTCACATGTTACATAGGAAAAATATTACAGTAAAAATAATTCAATTAAATTTTATAATTCATTATAATGTATGCGATGCGCCTTTGTTAAATTGTGGTACATTGATGCGTAGTTACTTTATTTATTACGGTAATACCTTATATTTGGTATATATAGCTATTTTAATGTTTACCTGAACTAGGCTTTAACACCTGTGTTTCAGGAAAAAATCTTAAATAATAATAACAAAGGGCTATATTTTAACATAATAATAATCATGAACTGCCAATATGTAATAGAAAGTAGACTTAATATTATGATTTGTTGTAACTTAGCGTAGGTACTTACACACTATTTTATTACAGTAAGCAAATTCTCTGTATCAGAGTAGGTCATTGTCATTAGGTGTTTTGTAACAACAAGATGACACTGCTTATAACTTATGCTATATAAATCTAAGGTTTTATTTAATTTATTATATAGGAAAGGTCCGAGGAAAGCAAAGAATCTATTTACATAAACATGTTTACCTATAGGTTTGGTGCAGACTAGATCTTTCCGTCTTTTGCCTGATGGGATTGGTGTATAAGGAAGAAGGGTGTGTTGTTTTAGGATGGTGCGTAGAATAAATAATTGGCGCACAGTTAGAACTCCGGTGGACTGATATAACTCATAAGTGGGAAAAATGAAAGGGCGAAGGGTTGCTACCTTTAAGATAGCTCTTTGAGCCCGTTCTAAAGGCAGTAGGATCGTTTTACCTGCCCCTCCCCATGCGGTTATACAATATGAGATGATGGATTCACATAGTGCAGTGTAAACCTGTCTTAACAATTTTAAGTTTACAACGTCGCGTATATTTTTAAATATGGAAATTAGTTTCCGCACTCTTTTACACAATAATTCGATATGTTTGCGGAAGTTCAGATTAGTGTCAAGCGTAATTCCTAGATATTTAATATAATCAGTTTTTTCTAAAGTAGGGCAAGCGCATGCAGTGTCAGCATGTGAGTGAAGCTTGTTGTGAGCCACTAAACTGTTAGATGAGATGTGTCTGCTATTGTTTTTCATTGTAAAATGAATGTACTTTGTTTTATGTGCATTTAGGGTCAACAAATTTTTAAATAGCCAAGTGTTTACGGTGTTGAAGCCAAGTTGAGCCAGTTCATATACCTCATCGAGCGACTTTGCAGTAAAAATAAGTGCTGTATCGTCTGCATATGACATAATGACACCATTTTGAAGTTTTAGGTTGCAAAGGTCGTTTATATATATCAAGAACAGGGTAGCTCCTAATATACTTCCTTGGGGTACACCAAATGTAGTGTTAGGGACATCGTTACTTATGTTGTTGCCTATTCTTACACATTGATACCTGTCAGAGAGGTAATCAGTAAACAGTGCTAGCTGTTTACCTCTTATACCGACAGATTCAAGTTTCTTAAGCAGTATAGAAGACGACACAGAGTCAAAAGCTTTAGCAAGGTCTAGAAATATCCCAATAGAATGCTGTCCACTATCTAAATTAGTTGTAATGTGGTCAGTGAGTTGCTCAACTGCCTGGCTTGTTGACCTGTGAGGCCGAAAACCAAATTGCCTGTCTGAAATAATGTTGTTGGTTTCAAGATATTTTATTAGTCGATTGTTTATTATTTTCTCTAATATCTTAGATAGCACTGGTAATATAGAAATGGGCCGATAATTATTAACACAGCTCTTGTCGCCTGCTTTGTGGATAGGTATCACAATAGCCTTTTTAAGCATTTTGGAAATATTCCTTCAGACATACAAATTTGGAATATGTGTGTTAGTGGCGGTGCAAGAATGTGCTTAAACCTTTTAATTATGTTTGTGGGGATGTTATCCCATCCCAGCGCAGAAGTATCTTTTAACCCAGTAATGACTTGAATAACTTCGTCTATATCGGTATCCAGCATAACAAAAGATTTAAGCCTGGAAATGGGTGAGGTATTCAAAGCATAGTTAGTAGATGAATGATTGGAAAAAGAGATTCTGTCTGCTAGATTTTTGCCAACGTCGGAAAAGAATGTGTTGATTTCATCTAGTGCTGCTGTAGGATTTGATCGGTTTTTGAGCAAATCCAAGGGTTGTTCAAATGATTTTGAAGTAAATGATCGTTTTTTTTAAGAATTTCCATACTAGTTTAGTGTTGTTACATGCTTTATTCAACTGAGATGTATCGTACTCGACCTTTAGTTTTTTAAGAAGTTTATTGCAAAAGTTTCTATATCTCTTATATGTTATAGCCAGAATCTCATTTTCAGGTGCCTTTTTAGCTTTCATGTGTAAATTATCTCTGTGTCTAATACAGCGGAGAAGACCCGGAGTAATCCATGGCTTTATATTCATATATTTTCGCGACAATTTTACTGTGTATGTGTTTTTGTTAATTGCGTACTGTATGGAAGCTATAACGTAAGATATTGATTCGTTAACGTCGGCACAAAAGTAAACTGGGGCAAAATTTGTATTACGAATGCTTTTTTCAAGGCCTGCCATGTTTACTTTTGTAAAGCTAGGTACGCAATTTAGTTTTCCACATGATAATTTTAGTGTTAGTAATATGGCTTGGTGGTCTGTGATAGTTGAGTTAGTAACTAAAGTGGTAGATGGCTGTTTAGTTTTAATAATGAAATGATCCAGGCATGATCCACTTTCATGTGTAGGGAAGGTGTGCGCCGGCAGAAGACCATGGAAAGAACAAATATTTAAATAGTCTTGTCCTTGAAGGTTACATTTTCCGGACAGAATATTTATGTTTATGTCACCCGTAATTACAATATTCTTATATGCTGATAACTTACTTAATTCTAAATCGAGAGATCGCAAAAATGTATCAGTACTTTGCGAAGGAGGTCTGTACACTCCTAAAATAGCAGTGTCTGAATTAATTGTAATAAGTAGACAATTACAGTCCTGGATTTGTGGCTTTGCAACAATTACACTTAAGTGTTTTTTTGTATAGACCACTACACCATCATTTTGGTTAATTATGTTCTCAGTTGAGTGTGAGTTGTAGCCATCTAAAGATGGTAAGCAGAACGCCCGCTTAGACAGCCAGCATTCGGTTAGAACAATTACGTCATAGTTTATATTAATGGTCTGTAGGAGTAATTCTAGGGCGTCTATATTCTTATAAATACTTCGGATGTTCTGTGTCATTATAACTAAGTTTTTATCAGACGCGGGTAATAGACTTTTGCATTCCTCTATTTTACAAGTCATACTATTTGATACACAGTAATTATCTAGATCAATAAGTACTTGATTGTCCATAGTTATAATAAAATACCTTATAAATAAGTAAGAAAATATAAACTAGTTTTAAGTGCCTATTAATAAACTTTAACAGTGACGCTCTTAGGCGCCCTCATAGTCTATGCTATTAATATAATTGTCCTCTGCATATTTACGTGCCGGGCAACCTATTTCTCCCGTTTGGTGATCACATTTCCTCTTGAAGCGTTTACACGTAGCACACTTAGGAGGTGAAGTTTTGCTGTTACATTCCTTAAAAGAGTGGCGAAGCTCTCCACAATGATGACATGTGGGACTAGTTTCACGGCAATATTTGGCTGCGTGACCAAACTGTTGGCAATTAAAGCACCTAGTCACAAAGGTGAAGTCTTTAACCGGGCATGACGTCCAATTAATATAAATACGACCTTGGTTAATGAGACATTTTCTGATGTTAGCGGCTACTTCTAGGACATAGGTACAGGTGGGCAAATTTTTCTTACCGGCTTTGTGGCTCAATTTCACAGCTTTCAAAAAGGACTCACGTGTAGAGTTCGGGAACTTGTCGGCTATGTTTTGCTCGTAAATGCACTCAAATACTTCTTTTTCCGTTAGAGTATCGGGAACTCCAACTACAGCTATTCTAGGGCGGCGTTTAGTAGGTTCTTCGATGGTCAAGCCAGACGAGACAAGTTTCTCTGACTTCCTGAGCTTTTCGATGTCTCCTTTTGACTCCGTGCTAATTATAACGCCCCCATTCCTCACTTTTCTCACAGCACGAACATGTAATTTCATCTCTTCAGGAGATATAATTTTTTGGACAAGGGACTTCGTTTCGTCACTACTTTTGTTCTTGTCGTTAGGGTAGATGGCAAGAGAGCTCAACTTGTTTGGGCGGACAAAATTGTTTGTGCTTTTTTTCACCATGTCAGCAAAGGAGTGGTGTTCGGCTGGTTTCAGCTTTTCTTCTACAGCCTCTTTGAACTGCTGCAAAGAATTCGTCAGGTCTTGCTTTTCCTGTAGGTGGCGAATAGTTGCGTGAGCTAGAATAGTTTTCTGCTTGAGTGCTTGGTACAGGGTGGACATTTGTGCCGATACTGATGTTATTTTACGGCACTCGTGAGCTACACGCAGCTTCTGGTCAGAGTTCATTTTGCTCTCTGAGGTGATGGAGCCAATTTCATTCAAATATGACTCAATTGTGCTCATCCATCTTTGGATCTCTGAAGTTGGTATAACTTCAGCGGGTACGTCATAATACTCAGGTGCAGGTGGATTCGGGTCAAGAGTTTGGGATGCTTGACTTGGTGTTGGTGGAGGACTTCGCGTAGTTTTTCGGCTTTTGCCAAAAGGGCTAAAGTCAGGCACAGACATCACTGTTAATCAGTAATTTCGTCCACACAAATGTTTCTAGTTCATATTCGCAGTTTATGAAAAGGTATGCACAAATCACTCGCGACACACTTCGATTTACTTAATGACACTGCAATTTGGTAAAAATAATTATTGGCCGTAATTATTTTAATTCATTTTAACGTTAGCTAAAACGCGTCTGCATAGTCGCACGTTCGGATGAATATAACCATTTTCCATTCCAATACTTCATGAAATAGCGTCTATGTATGTGTATTTCAACATAGGAAGAATACAAAAGATCAATGTATTCTGCTTATGACAAATCGCCCTTGAATCATTTCTTTGTGACAAAGAGAATTGAAACCTACTACGAACATCTAAAAATATTCACAAACACATCTGCGGAGAAAGACAAAGAAATTCTTTCCCCAATCTGTCCCTACTGCTCACAATGGCAAATGTCTTAAACTCCAAAAGGGCGTGCGATACTGCGATATTTGAATAATATAATAGTTTAGGAGTTGTGCATGTAGGGCTGCCAACCGGTCGTATGAAGGAATGTGGATGGTTATTACGAAGGAAATCAGATTATCCCTAAACATTATATTTAAAATGTTTGCTACTTCGTGTTGTATTATTCTAGACTTTGCCCGCGGCTTTGTCTGCGTGAATTATACTACTATCTACTGCTGAAACCGTACTGAAATTCGTTCAGTAGTTTTTGAATTTATCGCGTTAATACAGACAGACGGGGAAAGGCAAGCAAAGGGGACTTCATTTTATAATATATATATATATATATATATATATATATATATATATATACACCACTATTTTTTAATTAGTACAAAAACTTCAAGGACATATTAGCGAAGACATTATTATTATATATGTGACGTAAGAATATCATAGTATCTATAAATTGCAAAGTTATAATCATTTGTTTTTTGGAGAAAATCTCACCTAAATCATAGACATATTTTACAATCCATTCACTACTTCATTGATAGTACTTACTTTCCGTCCTACTCTTACGCATTCTTTCCGTCGCACTTATAATGTAGGTAGCCTTAGACAATAAAATGAATCAAAATAATAAGTATAGGTAGTTACTTTTTAATTTTTTTAATTCTACCCTCTCTTTCATACTTCATCCGGGCTTAGTACTGGCAAAATTTACCGTTTTACAAGTAATTAAATAAAGAGGTATGTAATTAGAAAGCAAACACATATCAAAATAAAAGAAGGTATTCTGTAATAAAAGAAAAGAGTAATTTTGGCGTATTTATGAAGTTAGAATCATCTGCTATTTACAAATATTATTTTATCATCATCATGTCAGCCTAGAGACGTCCGCTACTGGACAGAGGCCTCCCTCAAGGTTCTCCACACAGACCTATTTTCAGCCGCCCGCATCAAATTATTATTTACTTAAGTAATGCTAAGTAAACTTACTAGTATTTCCATTGTCCTTCGAAACGGCCACCACCATTGTCAAGAAGTACGCTTCTGTCTTTTCACTTCGTCAAAAGCGTTCAATATGCGCTGTTTTAACTGTTCGACACTAACCGGCTCACTTTTGTACACTCACAAAAAGATGTCCATGGGTACACAGCTGCACTCGCGATTCCTCCACTCAAAATGTACGCACGAAGCATAGCTACATATGATGTGAACTGATAAGCCTCGCGTTGGGCAAACGTAGACAAACAATTAAATGGGTGCGCTCAGTTCCGCTAGCAATGTAGCACTGTTTGTCGCATCGATCGGGGTGCGGCGCGGGCGCAGTGGGACAGGGGGGAATTTATCAATGGAGGATTTACTACTGTTACAAGTCATAGTACATGGTTCGTAATTATGCATTTACCAATTATTGCGTATTTTTGTGGACAGTTTTGAGAAAGTTTTGGGACTTAGTATTTTTATGTTTTAACTACATAAATATGATCAGTTAAAGATACTTAGTGTCCCGTATTTTTTTTTGTACTAATAAAAGAATAGTGGTGTATACACATTAATATTGAATTTATACAATACATTATTTATTTGTCAGTTATATATATATCGTCAATACGCCTATGGATTTATAAATTCGTTTTAACTGATTAATATTCAGACAGAAAGCCAATATTCAAATGATTTTATTATAACAACGCAAAATAAAAGCAGACGTTTTTAGATTCGGTGTGGGCGATTATGTTTATAACCTTCAATACTTTGTATTGTTTTTGCTACGTGGAGTTCTGTGAAATTCAAATACAAAATAACTTCTGGATACGTATTTAATGGAAGCTTTAGTATACTCTAAAAATGAATGTTCTCTTGTAAATTTTAAAGGTTACCGTTTTCATGGTATCATCAGCTATAGAGTTGTGGCGTCGCGCGTCGTATCGAGCGATGCACACCACAGCAGTAGTCGCTTATTTATATATGTTATATGTAATTGTATCAGGCCAGTATTAAATTCCAATAAGTAAATAGTCATTTACCTATAGTCTCGTTTATTATAGTTGTTTTATTTAAAAAAGCTCTATACCTAAGGAGATCCCCAGAAATGATAGTGAAGCGTATGTGTTATGCTAATTTATAATCTAGATAACTACAATGGTTTAGCCAAATCCGTTCAATTGTATTGTTTGAAAACGTTACAAACATCTAGAGATCCCAATTACAAACTTTCGCGTTAATCATTGTCGTAGAATTACTATGACAACTGTAGATTTTCGAAATTAACTCTTATTTAATAGCAGTATTTCCTATGGTAGCATTATTATAATTGTTTGTAAACTCCATATTTATAATTTGGACAGTATCAACCCTACCATGTAGAGGGTCGTCGGGAACCTAATGGCAGAAAGGACCATGCCTTACTCCATCCAGGACAGCGCATACGATATATTATTGATGTGCCTGGGATACTAAGTGGAGGTAAACTTTGATTGCGAAGATTTTTATGCCCAAGTCACTATGTGCCCGGACCCTAAAGGCAAGGACAATGGGCCATTCCGCAGTATTTATGCGTAAGGACGCAATGCGAGCAGATTATTTGCTCCGTTCATATATGAAAGTTTTATTTCGATTCGGCATGAGATCCTCTTGTGCGTATAAAATGGTTACTGTTATTTTTATGCAGCATTTTTGACCTTTGGAATGCTTTCGAAGCTCGAATGAAACTAGTTCTAATAGATGTATTATTGTTCCCTCTTGAAATTAAATATTACGAGGCAAATATAAATGTTATATAGTAGAAATCCTTCAAGTAAATTTAAGCAATATTTTAGTGTAATCCTATAGTCTATGTGACAGCACGCCACAACCTTTAGGAGATGAACAAAATGAAAATGACCGCAATAAGAATGTAGTAGCACGGACAACGTTTCAATGGACGAGATCTGACGGATGAAACCGCGGCTCACAACTAGTGTAGACGTGGCAAAATTATAAAAGAGATCGAGTGAATTACGACTAAATTAACAAAATGTAACTACCCATGGTTTCCCATCACGTTGGTGAACCTTTATTTTTTAATGCCTGTAAAGACCCTGTGAAACAGAAACAATCAGTCCGAATTAAAAAATAATAGAACAATACCTACAGCGAACACTGTATTTCCAATTTATAAAGTAAGAACAGCCAGCTACGATACCTAGAACAGTCGTTGGATACATGATAAATAAACAACAGTTTTCTGACACTTTCCAACATCTGAGAACATTAATCTATCTGCGTACACCAAGAAAATAAACCGTTCCAGTAACCACGCTCGCAGTTTGAAGGCTTCAAATAATCAATTTGTTTATAACCAGTTTTGATACCGCCTCAGTCTGTCGGTTGTAACAAATTAACTACCACGCTATTCATTTGGAAACATCCGCTGAACGGGAGGGAGCAGTTAAAGACTTTATACTGATGCCTTGTTGATGGCTCTTGAATACAGGCCTTAGCGAAATGAGACTGTTCTGTTGTAATGTATTTATTTGAATCTGATTAAAATGTTTGACGTAACTATGAAAATATGAATATGTATATGTTTGTGGTAAATATTAAAGTACCGGCAACTGTATACCTATGTATTTTATTCTGATGTAATTTAAGCGTAAATAGAGATTATTTTGTTTATAAGTAACTATAGAAATATTCTGTAGAGTGCTTTACTTTTATAGCAAGTTAAATATTCCTATCATGAACTGCTCGATGACCTTACTGCTTCGTAAACAGACTGTTTGTCGAATAAAATAGGCTCGGCCCTGCAAAAAATAAAATTGAAGCCAAAAATAAATATTACTTACTGTCGAAATCTTAATTTACTTGTAGGAAATTGGAGCAATTTTTGACCATCAATCACTTTCCTCGTGGATTATAACTTACAGTAGCTTATTTATATCCCAAGAACATTTGGAATCATCAAAATTATCAGACGCTGTTTTATTGTACATTTCGTAAAACATTAAATATAATAACGAGTACTTATAAGAGCTTCCTTGGAAATTGTTCCTCGCTCTGAAGTATAATTACTTATCTAGAAAATTCCTTTATTGCCTTCAAGAAAATTATAATTATCTGTACTGATCCACCGCTGTCGGATTGATGTAATATTATGTATAAAATGATGACGGTGTTATTACTTTTTCTTAGAAGTGAACAGTAATAAATAGCTTGGTAACAGCAATTGAGTTTGTAAATTGCCTGAAGAATTTAAGCGTCCTTTCGTCGGTTGGATTTAAAAGGGCGCAAATATTGCAGTAGATTAGCTGGTTACTATCTGTCAATACTAACAGTATGTTGGATTCGGTCAACATGCGATTAACTAACGAAAAATGCTATTAAAAACTAAATCTACCAGGTTCTTTCTCTGACAATGTTGACGTGGACGTCCCCGCTAGTAGTTCGTGTAACTACATAGAAAGAATAGATAGCATATTTCGTTGGAACTCTAGTGCAGTACCAGACTGCCACCGGCTGTCACTCAAAACTGTTTTCTCGTCGAGTCAAATGGGAGTCAGGCTTGCTACATGTTGTCATTTTGGCGATGACATCCCAAAAAAGTGACTCGGGGCATAGCAAAGGCCATGTCTCTCTCTACGCCACTGTTGAACTATGCCGAGTTTTTGCGATACATAGCCCGAATACTGCCAGTAATGCGGCTTACTGTCAGATTGTCAGATCACAGATTAAAAAATCCAGTACATAATTAAGCCTTAGCCAGATACATACAAAGCAGATTATTGGAGTTATAATGAAAAGTCCGACCGTCGAGCGACATTGCGGAGCGGCTAAATTCTCGCGCCTATAGTAAACTCTTTTTGAAATGTAAATGATAGCGCGAAAAGACTCGCAATCTCCCTTTGATGTGTTAATTTTGTATTCGTATTAACCCAGATTCACTTATTGCTTTTGCATTGATTAAGATTTTCAATGGCACGTTTATTTGTTTCAATTTATATTGAAATTTAGGCGGTTGCAACCCAATGTAATATAACACTTAAATACTTATATTACAGTAATTAAACCTTAATACCTTTGAAGTAAAAGAATATAATATTTTTTAAGTATCGTTTATCAAGAACTTCCTGATTTGCTTGCCTGTAAACGCTCATTAAAATTTAGCATAAAAAACAGCTCAAGCGTAGTGGTAACGGTAAAACCACAGAAACCGAAAATCGTGTTTTCTAGGAACCCAATATTAACACGTTGTGTTTTAATAACATTTGACTTTGAAAGCTAATATTTCAAGATAATTTCAGTTCAGCCATGTTGAATATTGTAACATATTAGGTATGAAGTCGGTACTTGTTATCATTCATTAGCCACTAGTGATGAATGTTGTTAGTTTGTATCATGATTTACTACGAGTTAAACTTTGTATAACTTTAAGTAATCTGCCGACCGTGGGTGTACTGTATCTGATCATAGCAGAAGTGGGATGAATAAATCTTGAAACGGACTTTGAAAATATTAATTTAGGTTAGAATATGGATGAAGATATTTTTATGGGTTAGGAGACACGGAACAGATTGATCGCCTTATGGTAAGCGATTAACGCCTCACATAAACACCCGAAATACCAGAGGTGTAACAATTATTTGTAGAGTAACGATAGCTGCATATAACTAGTGTCATCTATCGTACAATTTCGAAAACAAGAACATTAGCGTCATCTAACGGCCTTCGACTGAACTCCGGCACGATTCAAGAGCCGGAATCGCGCTATTGAAACTTTCACACCTGGGATTCTCAACAACATCCACCAGTCACATTGGTCAGAAGATTATTCCTCTAGTTACAAGAACACAACACCTCGTTACATTATATCTACTCAGAAATGTATGTGAGTAGAAAACCCCAATAAAGTTGTTGCCAAAAAATTTCGGATCCAAAACCATAAAGTAAAGGAGACAGCTAAAGCGGACTATAGACGTGGAACCGTACATAATATGCTATTAAGTGACTGTCTATCGAAAGATATACATCACCGAGAACCCATAAATAAGACTAGAGATCGGTGGAAGAGAGATTACTTCGTTATCCTTAAGAACGCTGGCGATCTTTTTATAGGGTGGCCGAATACCATGGCTGGGTAACGTATGGTCGGGCCTATCGGAATACGATCTTTATGGCGAATTAAATCGTTCTCCTTGGCTTCGGTAAGCTCGCGTTAAATTAAAATGATATCCTTAAGGCTTTTATCGTCCCTCATTTTGATTTGAAGTGGCTGCGACATGCGACTTTGTCCGTTACTTTTTATACTATTTTTGGTTTGGACCAATCACATATATATTGAATTTGGTTTTGGATTGATGAGCTAATTGTAAAACGCCCTAAAATACTAAAAATAATATTTCTGTTCTTATGGTTGGACATAATCTTGTGAGATTTCTCGTCGCAGTCTTTATCTACCCCTTCGAGAATGATATTGGCGTAAATGTATGCATTTCTAAATAAAAGTAGCGATTTAGTAGAAAGCATTTTAACAAATGTAAGCACCGCAGACGCATTGCAATGGATTGAAGTAAAATACAAGATGGCCAAAGCAGTTACGATGACAGACGGAGCACATAAAGACAAGTTTTAAGCTGAATGCCAACTAACAAAATATCTTTCGATTTATCATCTAATATCTTCTTTACGAGTTTAGTTTCGTGTCAATTTCATTATCATATTTCTTGTGTGTGGTGTAATTAGAACTGATGGGCAAATAAGCATAAAAGGTGCGGTACCTTTTATGCTTATTCCCAGCACGCTCGGTCTACAGAGAAATCGCTAACAAAATAAACAAGTTTTTCTTGATTTACTCGCCGTTTTTGTTTGTATGTTATTCATCAAATGTAATTAAGAATTACACATCGAAATAGAATAATTAAAACTAAAACTACAAAGCAAAAAAACATTCTGTCTCTATATTTGCAGGTACATTCGGTTATAAACCAAACCGGCTCTTAAACACAAAGAAGTAGATCTCCGCAAAAACGCGGCACATACATTACTTAGTATAAATAGATACAAAAACATTATCACAAATGGCGTACCCCGTATTATATGGAGCTGATATAGATAAGGCTTTGGGCCCACAAGGAAATTCGGATAACATCAGAAAAGGATCCCACTGTAATAGTGGATTTATTTTGTGTCCTATTACTGTGTTAACAAACCAGCCTTTTATGTATAATGATGGTTGCTTTCATCTCTTTGATACGGATTTGTCTTTTAGTTTCATTAAATGGAATAGAGACATGACTGAACTGACCGAAGTTGCAAGATGTCTTGACGCAGAAAACGTAAGAACTATCTCTGCAGCAACCTTTAGGAGTGTTCTTTGTAGTCTTCTTCGAAAATCTGCACAACTTATATGGTAAAGACCTTATTGTTGAACATTGAAAGGATTGAGCTTGCAATTATCGCATGCAATTCATCGTTATAACCCTTGTCTTCCTTATTTAAGAAGTTATTTTCTAACTGCTATCCCCATTTGAAATGAGTCTCATTTGTAATATTGAATACGTTTATTTTTAAAATAATCTTGTTAACAAAATATTTGTGTAAAAATTTAATATTCCTTCAAAAGGCTAATATTTTATTTCATTAAAAGAATCCTTAGAAACTCACACTGAGTTAATTAACTTCATTCTATTTTAAAAGTAAAAGTTGAATGGCCTAAAAATTGTTTCAGAAAATACCCGGTTAGTAAATTTACCTGCAAGTCTGGCAGAAATAAATAAATTGTGCACCAGAACTGAAATGGCTCTGCAAGCGAACTCGCTTTCGACGTGCTACTCAAAAGCATTTAGACCAAAAAATATTACAACTATAAAACGTAGTTTCTCATATTCCAATTAACAAACGTTGTTTATTAGCACTCGACCTCGTTACTTTGTATGAAACGTTTGAAGAAATAAAAATGTGGGTAGTTGGATATTCTAAAGTTTGCTGGCGCCCAAACGTGGGGCTCCGGTTCCAATTCCAAATGTACGTACGCATCGGTGCCTTTATGGCTTTGAGAATTCACAAATGCAAAAGTTGAGTTTCAAAACAATCTTCGCTTAATTCACGAGTTCTGCAGTCACATTTTATGGGGACAAGTTATTGTGAGAATGCGTTTCTGTGTGGGTGACGTAACAAATATTTGTTATAGGAGCAAATATAAAGTGAATATGGGTTAAAGCATATACTGCGCTATATGTTGCATAAAACGGATATAGATTTTTTTCGTTTTGTGAAATATGTAACTATAAGTAGTATTCGCACTAAGATTTGATTTGTTCTTACCTGGAAGGACTAAAACTGACATTATATTGTTATAAAACGATATATGTATATTCATAGACATTGCTATAACACAGCCGATTGTGGTCATTTGTTGTCAAATTAAACTTAAAAGTTGAAATGTGATTGACTAATTTACACTGCAATAAACAAGTATTAACATACTCGTATACCTCTACTAATCTAGCGCAGACTTATTCGATAAATTACATAGATACTCAAATCACCCTCTACCCACAGAAATCAGTACAACGCGGCAACGTTAATATATATACGCTTCAACAAATATGTGTCTAGAATCACGTATCAGTGTTTAAACTGTACGTCTGAGAGACCTAGCTGTTGATTAATCTGAGAGTATCTTGTTTGCCAATAGATACTAAGCATTACTAAGATATACTTGCTTTAGTTATTTAGTATTAGTTTTACTTGATATAATTATATGTTCTAGCTTTCATCGTAGACCCGTTGCTTTAATGAATTGCCATGTGTAGTAACGTTATCAGGGTTTAAGGTGAGGTCTATACGTGTCATGATGTAAGAATTTATTTGGAGATATGCCCGAGCTTTGTGATTTTATTTTGGATTTTTATATTTCTTTTCTAAAATATATTCCCTGTAATATTCGGAGATGACATAAATATCTAGCTCAAGCTGAATATAGATTTTTGTTCGATTACCTGTTTCTATTAATACGGGGCCATATTTATGCAAATATGGGTGTTTTTACTTTCCTCTTTCCATCACCGGCGATCCTTATTCTTTCTTTTGCTAACTAAATTTACTATTACTACTACGATTTCACTGTTAAGTTTTAATACATGCACATCCAATTCGTCTAAAATACGATATTCCAAAAAGCTACCAATTAAAATAATCCCAAAAAGAGGCACCATATAAATAATTAAAATCCTACCCGCTGAAACCGTACGAGTCGAATCATAAGCGCAATCTACAATAGCGTCTTCAAAGTTTACTCGAGCAGGTAATAGATACGAACCGCCAGGATTTCGACGGAATTAATCTGGAAATTCACTGTACCCTTAATACTTCTGCTATTTGTAGGGTTATAAGGCTAGGCTAGGCATTGTTGGAAGAGAAAACATAAAAGGATTTTCGAATAATCTTTTGAAAACATTCTTACGGATAAGAGGGCGCTTAGTGTTTGAAATGAAATGTGCTTGAATGGAATATTTTCATTAGACCAATCCATCTATCGTCGGATTGTCGATGAATCCGGAGTTTACTCTGGCAAAAGACCTTATTATTGGTAGCAAATATGCTTCGTAAGGTGTCAAATATTTTATAAATAATATATTATATTTTCTGTTACAGTGTTTTCTACCGAATACCGAAACGTCTAGATCGATTTTTGTCTTTCGATGTATAATTAGTAGGCTTAAAAATACATACATACATACATATTATGACGTAAGTAATATTTTCGAAATGTTTCATAATTCACTACCTAAAATAATAGGTATTTCAGGTAGTGAATTATGAAACATTTTAACACAACTTCGATTAGGATGGCCAAGTTTACCAAATCAACGAGTACTGAAATAAAAATATTTATTAAATATATCGTATTGGTTATAAAATAAAAATACTGGTTCAGCACTTTTCAAATATACATACCTACGTCAATACAATGCGCCAATTTAATAGCTTTGTTTTAGTTTGCAAAATCGTGAAGCTATTTTCACTATATTTTTATCTACTCTTCAAAAAACGTATTGTAATAATTTAAATTTCGATGTATTTGCGATACTATACCATAGATATATACTATTGTAAACTAAAAGCCAAAATAATGCCTTGTATTTATTATATTCGCTCACCGCTTTTATCAGTCAATTATTTCTGAACTTGTTAAATTACTTGATGCTTTTACAGTGAGCCATTGTTTTACAATAAAGTTTTGTCAAGAACCTTTCAATACACCTACTTTATTATCTCAGCGAATCTGTGAGTCTCTGTAGGGAGTCCGTATAAGTTTGAGACGGCTTTAAACTAGGACAGCTAGCAAAACATAATGGCAAGATTCCCTCAGTAAATTGAGTTCAAAAGTATTAATTAAATTGAAACTATTGTTGTTTACGGCCTGGCGATCAAACAAAACGTTCGGTTTCTTACCTAGTTTTGAAAGTGCTTTGAAGATCTCAAAGTAATTGAAGTCTAAATTACTTAAAAGCCGGCTTTTAGTAGTTTAATCTGCCTTTCGAGAATGGTAAACGTCTATTTCGTCAAAGTACGAAAATTAAAATTTAAATGAAATATTGAAATTGTAAATATATTTTAATTTCTCTACGGATGGTGGTGTACGAAATTTTTGTCGTGATTATTGTATCCGCTGTACCTAGCAGATATGGAAAAATATTTGCGTGGCTTGCTATTGAAGAGGTCTATATCCAACAGTGCATCAGGTTGATTGTGCATCATATGGTCGTGATAATATATTTAGAGAAGAATTTACTTTCTTGCTTTGACTTGGTCAAATGATGTCAACATCGATAAAGGTCATAGACGTTTCACACTCAAATATTCAAATTTTAACAATCTTTTTTTAAGAACTAATAGATTTCAAAATTAACTCAGTAAATTTGATCTCTATATTAGTAGCGCTACTATTAATAAACCAATATCAACTTCATAAAACTTTATGCAAACGTTGAAAAATTAACCAAGTTATTTAAGTTCAGGCAATAATAATTTAAAGGGGCATGTCTAGGTCAAAAAGTTGATTAAAAAGTGACCCAGACTTACCCCAGTCACCTTGAACGCCGAGTTAATTGGTAAACATAATTTTACATCGACTGCTTTAACTAAGTCTTACTAGCTTGTTCTCACGGCTCCGCTCGGGTGAGTATGGGTTATCGGGATAAAAGTAAGGCCTATACGCAGTTCCGAAGTATATCAGAAGAACTGTTTTGCTGCAAAGCTTCATCCAAATATATTTCGCATTTCTTGAGACTGCCTCCGTGGTCCAGTGGATAGCGTATGCGACTGATGATCGGAGGTCCAGGGTTCGATTCCCGGGTCGGGCAAAAGTGTTACTGGGTTTTTACGAATTCTCAGTAGCAGCACGAAATCTGGTGATGTGCCCGGTAACGGCAATAGGCTCGCTCCCTATTACGTGCGTCCTACAAATTCATGGCGAAAACGAAATGTGGGTGTAACATTACACCTCTGCCTACCCCTTCGGGGACACAGGCGTGAGTCTATAAATAAAAAATAAATAAAAAAAATCTTGAGGAAAAAAGTTATAAATATCCTTCCTTTCATCCTCATAAATCTTCGCGTTTATAATGCTTTTTTATGAATCTGATGCAGCTTTAAAGCCTTTAAGGATATTGGGCTTTCTACATAGTAATCGAAGCACTGGTTAAACTAGTAATCATTCTTTCAGTTAGTCAATTCATTAGGATAAACATTTTCCATTCCAATACTTCATGAAATAGCGTGTATGTATGTGTATTTCAACATAGGAAGAATACAAAAGATCAATGTATTCAGCTTATGACAAATCGCCCTTGAATCATTTCTTTGTGACAAAGAGAATTGAAACCTACTACGAACATCTAAAAATATTCACAAACACATCTGCGGAGAAAGACAAAGAAATTCTTTCCCCAATCTGTCCCTACTGTTCACAATGGCAAATGTCTTAAACTCCAAAAGGGCGTGCGATACTGCGATATTTGAATAATATAATAGTTTAGGAGTTGTGCATGTAGGGCTGTCAACCGGTCGTACGAAGGAATGTGGATGGTTATACCAAGGAAATCAGATTATCCCTAAACATTATATTTAAAACGTTTGCTACTTCGCATTGTATTATTCTAGATTGAGCCCGCGCCTCTGCCTGCGTGAATTATACCCCTAAACCTTGGTCAGGTATAACACTATCTATTGGTGAAACCGTACTGAAATTCGTTTAGTAGTTTTTGAATTTATCGCGTTAATACAGACAGACGGGGAAAGGCAAGCAAAGGGACTTCATTTTATATTATATATAGATATCTACATATTAATATTGAATTTATACAATACATTATTTATTTGTCAATTATATGTATATCGTCAATACACCAATGGATTTATAAATTCGTTTGTACTGATTAATATTCAGACAGAAAGCCAATATTCAAATGATTTTATTATAACAACGCTAAATAAAAGCAGACGTTTTTAGATTCGGTGGGCGATTATGTTTATAACCTTCAATACTTTGTACCTATTGCTTTTGGTACGTGGAGTTCTGTGAAATTCAAATACAAAATAACTTCTGGATACGTATTTAATGGAAGCTTTAATATACTTTAAAAATGAATGTTATCTTGTAAAGTTTAAAGGTTACCGTTTTCAGGGTATCATCAGCTATAGAGATGTGGCGTCGCGCGTCGTATCGAGCGATGCACAACCACAGCAGTAGTCACTTATTTATATATGTTATATGTAATTATATCAGGCCAGTATTAAATTCCAATAAGTAAATAGTCATTTACCTATAGTCTCATTTATTATAGTTGTTTTATTTAAAATGCTCTATACCTAAGGAGATCCCCACAAATGATAGTGAAGCGTATGTGTTATCCTGATTTATAATCTAGATAACTACAATGTTTCAGCAAAATTCGTTCAATTGTATTGCTTGAAAACGTTACAAACATCTATAGATCCCAATTACAAACTTTCGCGTTAATCATTGTCGTAGAATTACTATGACAACTGTAGATTTTCGAAATTAACTCTTATTTAATAGCAGTATTTCCTATGGTAGCATTATTATAATTGTTTGTAAACTCCATATTTATAATTTGGACAGTATCAACCCTACCATGTAGAGGGTCGTCGGGAACCTAATGGCAGAAAGGACCATGCCTTACTCCATCCAGGACAGCGCATACGATATATTATTGATGTGCCTGGGATACTAAGTGGAGGTAAACTTTGATTGCGAAGATTTTTATGCCCAAGTCACTATGTGCCCGGACCCTAAAGGCAAGGACAATGGGCCATTCCGCAGTATTTATGCGTAAGGACGCAATGCGAGCAGATTATTTGCTCCGTTCATATATGAAAGTTTTATTTCGATTCGGCATGAGATCCTCTTGTGCGTATAAAATGGTTACTGTTATTTTTATGCAGCATTTTTGACCTTTGGAATGCTTTCGAAGCTCGAATGAAACTAGTTCTAATAGATGTATTATTGTTCCCTCTTGAAATTAAATATTACGAGGCAAATATAAATGTTATATAGTAGAAATCCTTCAAGTAAATTTAAGCAATATTTTAGTGTAATCCTATAGTCTATGTGACAGCACGCCACAACCTTTAGGAGATGAACAAAATGAAAATGACCGCAATAAGAATGTAGTAGCACGGACAATGTTGCAATGGACGAGATCTGACGGATGAAACCGCGGCTCACAACTAGTGTAGACGTGGCAAAAATATATAAGAGATCGAGTGAACTACGACAAAATTAACAAAATGTAACTACCCATGGTTTCCCATCACGTTGGTGAACCTTTATTTTTTTAATGCCTGTAAAGACCCTGTGAAATAGAAACAATCAGTCCGAATTAAAAAATAATAGAACAATACCTACAGCGAACACTGTATTTCCAATTTATAAAGTAAGAACAGCCAGCTACGATACCTAGAACAGTCGTTGGATACAGAATAAATAAACAACAGTTTTCTGACACTTTCCAACATCTGAGAACATTAATCTATCTCCGTATACCAAGAAAATAAAGCGTTCCAGTAACCACGCTCGCAGTTTGAAGGCTTCAAATAATCAATTTGTTTATAACCAGTTTTGATACCGCCTCAGTCTGTCGGTTGTAACAAATTAACTACCACGCTATTAATTTGGAAACATCCGCTGAACGGGAGGGAGCAGTTAAAGACTTTATACTGATGCCTTGTTGAAGGCGATGGGCGATGACGAGATGTTCAAGTCGATTGTTTCGATTGTTCAAACATCTCGATGACTCGCGATTGTTTTCTCTCGCCCAGTCGATGGTTTCGAGTCAACTCGCGGCGTCGCGTAGTCGCTAGGGTACCGATGCGAATGATGCGATGTTTGAAAGGATCAACTCGACCATAATCGTAAACAGCAATCACATCGACTGAAATCGTCGCAAGTAGTTTGACTCGCTGACTTTCGACTCTGACTCGTAAATATCAATGGAGTTATATAGTTTTAATGCGATATTAATATAGTGTTGGTTGGTGGGAGTTAATAATACAAACTCATATCGATGTCAATCAATCTTTTAAGTATTTATTAAATTTCTCTTAATTATTCACAATATATCGTACTTAGTACAATATATTGTGAAGTTTAGGTATATAAAGTTCTCTTTATTTTGATGGACTTTATTTTCCTTAGTAGTTAGTACTGATTCAATCAATCAATGAAATACGGCTAGGATCATCGCCACCGGCATAGATAATGTTGACTCGGAACAATCGAAAAACATCTCGATTGTTTGACCACAGACCGAGACAATCGGCGACTCGATGAAAAATTTTAACGACTGCGATTGTTTCGACTGGACAAACATCTCGACATCGCCCATCGAATATTAGAGTATTGAAGGCTCGTTGAAGGCTCTTGAATACAGGCCTTAGCGAAATGAGACTGTTCTGTTGTGATGTATTTATTTGAATCTGATTAAAATGTTTGACGTAACTATGAAAATATGAATATGTATATATGTTTGTGGCAAATATTAAAGTATCGGCAACTGTATACCTATGTTTTTCATTCTCATGTAATTTAAGCGTAAATAGAGATTATTTCGTTTATTAGTAACTATAGAAATATTCTGTGGAGTGCTTTACTTTGATCGCGAGTTAAATATTCCTATCATGAACTGCTCGATGACCTTACTGCTTCGTAAACAGACTGTTTGTCGGATAAAATAGGCTCGGCTCTGCAAAAAATAAAATTGAAGCCAAAAATAAATATTACCTACTGTCGAAATCTTAATTTACTTGTAGGAAATTGGAGCAATTTTGGACCATCAATCACTTTTCTCGTGGATTATAACTTATAGCAGCTTATTTATATCCTAAGGACATTTGGAATCATCAAAATTATCAGACGCTTGTTTTTTTGTACATTTCGTAAAACATTAAATGTAATAACGAGTACTTATAGGAGCTTCCTTGGCAATTGTTCCTCGCTCTGAAGTATAATTTCTTATCTAGAAAATTTCTTTATTGCCTTCAAGAAAATTATAATTATCTGTACTGATCCACCGCTGTCGGATTTATGTAATATTATGTATAAAATGATGATGGTGTAATTACTTTTTCTGAGTTTACAGTAATAAATTGCTTGGTAACTTTGTAACTTGGTAACTTGGCTGAAGATTTTAAGCGTCCTTTCGTCAGTTGGATTGAAAAGGGCGCAAATATTGCAGTAGATTAGCTGGTTACTATCTGTCAATACTAACAGTATGTTGGATTCGGTCAACATGCGATTAACGAACAAAAAATGCTATTAAAAGCTAAATCAACCAGCCTACTTTCTCTGACAATGTTGACGTTGACCTCCCCGCTAATAGTTCGTGTAACTACATAGAATGAATAGATAGCATATTGGGTTGGAACTCTAGTGCAGTACCAGACTGCCACCGGGTATCACTCAAAACTGTTTTTTCGTCGACTGAAATGGGAGTCGGGCCTGCTACATGGTGTCATTTTGGCGATGTCATCCCAAAAAAGTGACTCGAAGCATAGTAATGTCTCTCTCTACGCCACTGTAGAACTTTGCCGAGTTTTTGCGGTACATAGCCCTAATACTGTCAGTAATGCGGCTTACTGTCAGATTGTCAGATCACAGATTAAAAAAATCCAGTACATAATTAAGCCTTAGCCAGATACATACATACAAAGCAGATTATTGGAGTTATAATGAAAAGTCCGACCGTCGAGCGACATTGCGGAGCGGCTAAATTCTCGCGCCTATAGTAAACTCTTTTTGAAATGTAAATGATAGCGCGAAAAGCCTCGCAATCTCCCTTTGATGTGTTAATTTTATATTCGTATTAACCCACATTCACTTATTGCTTTTGCATTGATTAAGATTTTCAATGGCACGTTTATTTGTTTCAATTTATATTGAAATTTAGGCGGTCGCAACCCAATGTAATATAACACTTAAAGACTTATTATGTTGCTGTAATGAAACCTTAATACCTTTGAAATAAAAGAATATAATATTTTTTAAGTACGGTTTATCAAGAACTTCTTGATTTGTTTGCCTGTAAACGCTCATTAATTAGCATAAAAACAGCTCAAGCGTAGTGGTAACGGTAAAACCACAGAAACCGAAAATCGTGTTTTCTAGGAACCCAATATTAACACGTTGTGTTTTAATAACATTTGACTTTGAAAGCTAATATTTCAAGATAATTTCAGTTCAGCCATGTTGAATATTGTAACATATTAGCTATTAAGTCGGTACTTGTTATCAATCATTAGCCATTGGTGATGAATGTTGTTAGTTTGTATCATGATTTACTACGAGCTAAACTTTGTATAACTTTAAGTAATCTGTCGACCGTGGATGTACTGCATCCGATCATAGCAGAAGTGGGATGAATAAATCTTGGAACGGACTTTGAAAATATTAATTTAGGTTAGAATATGGATGAAGATATTTTGATGGGTTAGGAGACAAACGAACAGATTGATCGCCTTATGGTAAGCGATTACCGCCTCCCATAAATACCAGAGGTGTAACAATTATTTGTAGAGTAACGATAGCTGCATATGACTAGTGTCATCTATCGTACAATCCGAAAATAAGAACATTAGCGTCATCTAACGGCCTCTGACCGAACTACTACACGATTAAAGAGCCTGAATTGCGCTATTGAAACTTTCACACCTGGGTACATAAATTCTCAACAACATCCGTCGGGTCTATATCCACCAGTCACACTGGTCAGAAGATTATTCCTCTGGTTACAAGAACACGACACCTCGTTACCCTACATTATATCTACTCAGAAATGTATGTGAGTCAAAAATCCCAATAAAGTTGTTGCCAAAAAAAATCGGATCCAAAACCATAAAGTAAAAGAGACAGCTAAAGCGGACTATAGACGGGGAACCGTACATAATATGCTATTAAGTGACTGTCTATCGAAAGATATACATCACCGAGAACCCATAAATAAGACAAGAGATCGGTGGAAGAGAGATTACTTCGTTATCCTTAAGAACGCTGGCGATCTTTTTATAGGGTGGCCGAATACCATGGCTGGGTAACGTATGGTCGGGCCTATCGGGATTCGATCTTTATGGCGAATTAAATCTTTCTCCTTGGCTTCGGTAAGCTCGCGTTAAATTAAAATGATATCCTTAAGGCTTTTATCATCCCTCATTTTGATATGAAGTGGCTGCTGTATGCGACTTTGTCCGTTACTTTTTATGCTATTTCTGGTTAGGGAAACGAGATATTCTGCGGGGCTAGAATGGATTAGTCTTCAAACGCTATACGACATACCAAAATCTATTGTTAAGATTTACACTATTGGTTGGACACAATCTTGTCCAACCAATAGTGTAATTGTAATTGATTCCAATAATAGTCATTGCAAAAATAATCTTTTTTGGCATATGTATGAAGTCTTAGAGCAGCAGGACCTACAAAAATAGTATTGAACGACCACATTGGGCAACATGCGACCAAAAAAAGAACCTTGTGAGGTGTACAAGTCGTTGACCTCTATCTACCCCTTCGACAATAATATTGGCGTGAATGTAAACATTACTATACAAAGCCTTTTACATTATAATATACAGAAGTAAAATACAAGATGGCAAAAGCAGTTACAATGACAGATGGAGCACATAAAGACAAGTTTTGAGCTGAATGCCAACTAACAAAATATCCTTAGATTTATCATCTAATATCTTCTTTGCGAGTTTAGTTTCGTGTCAATTTCAATATCATATTTCTTAGTGGAATTAGTACTGAAAACTGCACTTTTTGTGCTTATTTGCAAATAATGATATTAACTACAAACTTTCAATTTTGGCTTCAGTTTTATACTTACGATATAAATATAAGCGTCACCTGGTTTTTCTTCTAGTATGTCGACCGAAGAATACCTAATTTAAAAAATAAATTTATTAATTTTTTTTCTTTTTTTATGGACTCACGCCCGTATCTCCGAAGGGGTAGGCAGAGGTGTAATATTACACCCACATTTCACCATGAATGTTTAGGTCCCACGTAATAGGGGGCGAGCCTATTGCCGTTACCGGGCACATCACCAGACTCTGTGCTGCTACAGGGAATTCGTAAAAACCCAGTAACACTTTTGCCCGACCCGGGAATCAAACTCGGGACCTCCGATCAGCAGTCGTATACGCTATCCATTCGACCACGGAGGCAAAACAAAATACTTTGATAAAATCCGTCAAAAGTAGCTGTCTGTCAATTCAATCTTCGTTTGCCGCCTATTTAGGGTGTCGTTAAGCTGAGCGTTCTTAAAAACCACACCTCGATTGATTTATCCGCCGTTTTTGTTTGTATTGTATTCATAAAATGTGATTAAGAATTACACATGGAAATAGGATAATTAAAACTAAAACTACAAAGCAAAAAACATTCTGTCACTATATTTGCAGGTACATTCGGTTATAAACCAAATCGTCTCCTGAACACAACGTAGTAGATCTCCGCAAAAACACGGTACATACATTACTTAGTACAGATACAAAAACTTTATCACAAATGGCATACCCCCTATTATATGGAGCTGATATAGATAAGGCTTTGGGCACACAAGGAAATTCGGATAACATCAGAAAAGGATCCCACTGTAATAGTGGATTTATTTTGTGTCCTATTACTGTGTTAACAAACCAACCTTTTATGTATCATAATGGTCGCTTTCGGCTCTTTGATACGGATGTATCTTTTAGTTTCATTAAATGGAATAGAGACATCACTGAACTGACCGAAGTGGCAAGATGTTTTGATGCAGGAAACGTAAAAACTATCTCTGCATAAATATTTAGGAGTGCCCTTTATAGTCTTCTTCGAAAAGCTCAATAACTTTGGCGGTAAAGACAGTATTGTTGAAAATTGAATGGATTGGGCTTGGCTTATAAAGTAAACATTTTCATCATTATTGCAAGCAATTTATCGTAATAACCCTTGTATTATTTTAAAAGTTAATTTTCTAACTGCTATCCCTATTTGCTATGAGTCTCATTCGTAATATACCTAATTGAATATTTTAAATAATCTAGTTAACAAAATATTTGTTTAAAAATTAAAAAGTCCTTCAAAAGGCTAATATTTTATTTTATTAAAAGAATCCTTGGAAACTCACATTGAGTTAATTAACTGCATTATATTTTAAAAGTAAAAGTTATGGCCTAAAAATTGTTCCAGAAACTACCCGGTTGATAAATTTACCCGTAAGTCTGGCAGAAATAAATAAATTGTACACCAGAACCTAAATGGCTCTGCAAGCGAACTCGCTCTCGACCTGCCACTCAAAAGCATCTAGACCACAAAATTATTACAACTATGAAACGTAGTTTCTCATATTCCAATTAACAAACGTTGTATATTAGCACTCGACCCCGTTACTTTGTATGAAACGTATAAAGAAATAAAAATGTGGCTAGTTGAATATTCTAAAGTTTGTTGGCGCCCAAACGTGGGGCACCGGTTCCAATTCCAAATGTATGAACGCATCGGTGCCTTTATGGCTTTGAGAATTCACAAATGCAAAAGTTGAGTTTCAAAACAATCTTCGCTTAATTCACGAGTTCTGCAGTCACATTTTATGGGAACAAGTTATTGTAGAGAATGCGTTTCTGTGTGGGTGACGTAACAAATAGTTATGTTTAAGCAAATGTTATTGGAGCAAATATAAAGTGAATATGGGTTATAGCATATGCTGCGCTATATGTTGAATAAAACGGATATAGTTTCTTTTTTCTTTTTGTGAAATATGTAATTATAAGTAGTATTCGCACTAAGATTTGATTCGTTTTTATCTGGAAGGACTAAAACTGACATTATATTGTTATAAAACGATATATGTATATTCATAGACATTGCTATAACACAGCCGATTGTGGTCATTCGTTGTCAAATTAAACTTAAAAGTTGAAATGCGGTTGACTAATATACCTACACTGCAATAAACTAGTACTAACATACTCGTATACCTCTACTAATCTAGCGCATACTTATTCGATAAATTACATAAATACTCAAATCAACTTCTACCCACAGAAATCAGTACAACGCGGCAACGTTAAGATATATATGCTTCAACAAATATGTGTCTAGAATCACGTCATCATCATCATCTTCTTGCCCTGGTCCCAATCTATTTGGGGTCGGCGCAGTACGTCCTTCGCTTCCATTCTTTTCTGTCGCCCGTCATCTGATCATTTACCCCTTTCTCTTTCATATCCATCCTCACACAGTCCATCCATCTTTTCCTTGGCCTCCCTCTCCCTTTCCATCCCTCTACCTTCATATTCATCACTTGCTTACCTACATACATATCATCTCTTCGCATAATATGTCCATACCAAGCCAAACGACTTCCTTTCACTTTCTCGTCTATAGGCGCCACTTTCAGACTACCTCTCACGTATTCATTCCTAATCTTATCCATTCTCGTAACTCCACACATCCATCGCAACATTCTCATCTCTGCCACATGTAATCGTTTTTCATCCATCTTCTTAGTAGCCCAACACTCAGCTCCATACAATACGACAGGCCTTATAACCGCCTTATATATGCGTCCCTTGAATTTTAAAGGCATTTTAGGGTCGCATATTGTGCCCGAGACCTGTCGCCATTTCATCCATCTTGAGTTGATCCTTTGCCGAACATCTCGGTCAATTTCGCCGTCGTGTTGCAGGAGTGAACCGAGGTAGCGAAAGTTGGAGCATACTGGTAGGGATATACCGCCGAGTGTAACCGGGCTTGGACTAGAGAGGCCGCCAAAGTCACAGAACATGTATTCAGTTTTGGTTCTGCTTATCCTAAGGCCTACGTTCTCCAGTCTCTGCCGCCACTCCTCCAGCTTGCTCTGCACCTCCTGTCCACTTTCTGCTACCAGGACAATGTCGTCGGCAAACAGCATGCACCAGGGTGCCTCTTCCTGTATGTCCAATGATATGGCATCCATAATCAACAAGAAGAGGTAAGGACTAAGAGCCGACCCTTGGTGCAAGCCTACAGCCACATCGAATCTGGCTGTGATTCCTGCTGCAGACCAGACTTGCGTGTGGCATTCAGCATACATAGCTTGGATCAACTTCAGGTACTTTTCAGGCACTCCTTTCTTCTTGAGGGCCCACCACAAGACTTCACGCGGTACCCGGTCATATGCCTTTTCGAGGTCAACGAATACCATATGCAGATTTTTACGCGCCTCCCTGTATTTTTCACAAATTTGGCGAAGTGCAAAAATGGCATCCACCGTACCTCGACCAGGCATAAAACCGAATTGGTTACGTGAAATCTCACTCTCTGCTCGCAAACGTCGCTCAATTACTCTCTCCCATACTTTCATACTATGAGGCATTAACTTTATTCCCCGATAATTGTTGCATTCTTGGACTAGAATCACGTATCAGTGTTTAAACTGTACGTCTGAGGGACCTAGCTGTTGATTAATCTGAGAGTATCTTGTTTGCCAATAGATACTAAGCATTACTAAGATATACTTGCTTTAGATATTTAGTATTAGTTTTACTTGATATGTATGTTCTAACTTTGACGTAGACCCGTTGCTTTAATGAAATGCCATGTGTAGTAACTAGTAACGTTATCTGTGTTTGAGGTGAGGTCTATACGTGTCATGATGTAAGAATTTATTTGGAGATATGCCCGAGGTTTGAGCTTTGTGATTTTAATTTGGATTTTAATATTTCTTATGTAAAATATATTCCCTCTAATATTCGGAAATGACATAAATATCTAGCTCTAGCTAAATTTTGATTTTTTTGCGTTTAGCTGTTTCTGTTATACGGGGACATATTTATGCAAATATTGGTGTTTTTACTTTCCTCTTTCCATCACCGGCGATCTTTATTCTTTCTTTCGCTAACTAAATTTACTATTACTACTACGATTTCACTTAAGTTAACTTCACTTAAGTTTTTATACATACACATCCAATTCGTCTAAAATACGATATTCCAAAAGCTACCAATTAAAATAATCCCAAAAAGAGGCACCATATAAATAATTAAAATCCTACCCGCTGAAACCGTACGAGTCGAATCATAAGCGCAATCTACAATAGCGTCTTCAAAGTTTACTCGAGCAGGTAATAGATACGAACCGCCAGGATTTCGACGGAATTAATCTGTAAATTCACTGTACCCTTAATAATTCTGCTATTTGCAGGGTTATAAGGCTAGGCTAGGCATTGTTGGAAGGCAAAACATAAAAGGATTTTCCAATAATCTTTTGAAGACATTCTTACGGATATGAGGGCGCTTAGTGTTTGAAATGAAATGTGCTTGAATGGAATGTTTTCATTAGACCAATCCATCTATCGTCGGATTGTCGATGAATCCGGAGTTTAGTCTGGCAAAACAGCTTATTATCGGTAGCGAAAATGCTTCGTAAGGTGTCAAATATTCCGAAACGTCTAGATCAATTTTTGTCTTTCGGTGTATAATTACTAGGTTTAAAAATACATACATACATATTATGACGTAAGTAATATTTTTAAAATGTTTCATAATTCACTACCTAAAATAATAGGTATTTCAGGTTGTGAATATTAAACATTTTAACACAACTTCGATTTGGATGGCAAAGTTGACCAAATCAACGAAGGTACTCGTACCTACTGAAATCAAAATATTTATTAAATATATCGTATTGGTTATCAAATAAAAATACTGGTTCAGCACTTTTCAAATAAACATACCTACATCAATTCAATGCGCCAATTTAATAGTTTCGTTTTAGTTTGCAAAATCGTGAAGCTATTTTCAATATATTTTTAGCTACTCTTCAAAAAACGTATTGTAATTATTTTAATTTCGATGTATTTGCGATACTATACCATAGATATATATTATTGTAAACTAAAAGCCAAAATAATGCCTTGTATTTGTATTTATTATATTCGCTCACCGCTTTTATCAGTCAATTATTTCTGAACTTGTTAAATTACTTGAGACTTTTACAGTGAGCCATTGTTTTACAATAAAGTTTAGTCAAGAAACTTTCAATACACCCACTTTATTATCTCAGAGAATCTGTGAGTCTCTGTAGGGAGTCCGTATAAGTTTGAGACTGCTTTGAACTAGGACAGCTAGCAAAATATAATGGCAAGATTCCCCCAGTAAATTGAGTTCAAAAGTATTAATTAAATTGAAACTATTGTTGTTTACGGCCTGGCGGTCAAACAAAACGTTCGGTTTCTTACCTAGTTTTGAAAGTGCTTTGAAGATCTCAAAGTAATTGAAGTCTAAATTACTTGAAAGCCGGCTATTAATAGTTAAATCTGCCTTTTGAGAATGGTTCACTTCCATTTCGTCAAAGTACGAAAATTAAAATTTAAGTTATATACAAAATTGTAAATATATTTTATTTTCTTTATCGTGATTTTTTTTATCCACAATACGTAGATGATATGAAAGAACTATGCATGGCGTGCTATTAGAGAGGCCTTTATACAACAGTAGACAATTATTGCTTAGGGCAAATAACAATAACAAATAACAACTGAAAGATTAGAGACGTTTCACTCGCAAAAATGCAAATATAAGCAATCTATTTGTAGTACTAATAAGTTTCAAAATTAACTCACTGAGTTCGATCTCTATATTTTAATAGCACAACGATTAATATAGCAATACCAACTTCATAAAACTTTATGCAAACGTTGAAAAATTAACCAAGTTATTTAAGTTCGGGCAATAATAATTTAAAGGGGCATGTCTAGGTCAACAAGTTGATTAAAAAGTGACCCAGACTTACCCCAGTCACCTTGAACGCCGAGTTAATTGGTAAACATAATTTTACATCGACTGCTTTAACTAAGTCTTACTAGCTTGTTCTCACGGCTCCGCTCGGATGAGTTTGGGTTATCAGGATGAAGATAAGGCCTATACGCTGTTCCGAAGTATATCAGAAGAACTGTTTTGCTGCAACGCTTCATCCAAATATATTTCGCATTTCTTGAGACTGCCTCCGTGGTCCAGTGGATAGCCTATGCGACTGATGATCGGAGGTACAGGGTTCGATACCCGGGTCGGGCAAAAGTGTTACTGGGTTTTTACGAATTCTCAGTAGCAGCACGAAATCTGGTGATGTGCCCGGTAACGGCAATAGGCTCGCTCCCTATTACCTGCGACCTACAAATTCATGGCGAAATGTGGGTGTAACATTACACCTCTGCATACCCTTTCGGGGACACAGGCGTGAATCTATAAATAAAAAATAAATAAAAAAAATGTTGAGGAGAAAGGTAATAAATATCCTTCCTTTCATCCTCATAAATCTTCGCGTTTATTATGTTTTTCATTAATCTGATGCAGCATTAAAGCCTTTAAGGATATTGGGCTTTCTACATAGTAATCGAAGCACTGGTTAAACTAGTAATCATTCTTTCAGTTAGTAAATTCGTTACGATAACCATTTTCCATTCCAATACTTCATGAAATAGCGTGTATGTATATTTTAACATTGGAAGAATACAAAAAATCAATGTATTCTGCTTATGACAGATCGATCCCTCGAATCATTTCTTTGTGACAAAGAGAATTGAAACCTACTACGAACATTGTATAAAAATATTCACAAACACATCTGCGGAGAAAGACAAAGAAATTCTTTCCCCAATCTGTCCCTACTGTTCACAATGGCAAATGTCTTAAACTCCAAAGGGGCGTGCGATACTGCGATATTTGAATAATATAATAGTTTAGGAGTTGTCCATATAGGGCTGTCAACCGGTCGTATGAAGGAATGTGGATGGTTATTACGAAGGAAATCAGATTATCCCTAAACATTATATTTAAAATGGTTGCTACTTCGTGTTGTCTTATTCTAGACTTTGCCCGCGGCTTTGTCTGCGTGAATTATACCCCTAAAACTTGGTCAGGCATAACACTATCTATTGGTGAAACCGTACTGAAATTCGTTCGGTAGCTTTTGAATTTATCGCGTTAATACAGACAGACGGGGAAAGGCAAGCAAAGGGGACTTCATTTTATAATATACTAGAGGACGCCACCAGCTACACCTGTTTTTTTTTTTTAATTTACTCGTTTTGGGCGATCCCGTGGGAATTTCGGGTAATCCCTTCTTAGTGCACCTCTACGGTCCCCAAGGAACATACATGCCAAATTTCACCTTCCTGCGCCCAATAGTTTCGGCTGTAGCGTGTCTGTCAGTCAGTCAGTAACGCAAGGATTTTATATATTAAGATATAGATACATATTAATATTGAATTTATACAATACATTATTTATTTGTCAATTATATGTATATTGTCAATACGCCAATGGATTTATAAATTCGTTTCTACTGATTAATATTCAGACAGAAAGCCAATGTTCAAATGATTTTATTATAACTACGCTAAATAAAAGCAGACGTTTTTAGATTCGGTGTGGGCGATTATGTTTATAACCTTCAATACTTTGAATTGCTTTTGGTACGTGGAGTTCTGTGAAATTCAAATACAAAATAACTTCTGGATACGTATTTAATGGAAGCTTTAATATACTTTAAAAATGAATGTTATCTTGTAAAGTTTAAAGGTAACCGTTTTCAAGGTATCATCAGCTATAGAGTTGTGGCGTCGCGCGTCGTATCGAGCGATGCACAACCACAGCAGTAGTCACTTATTTATATATGTTATATGTAATTTTATTATATCAGGCCAGTATTAAATTCCAATAAGTAAATAGTCATTTACCTCTAGTCTCATTTATTATAGTTGTTTTATTAAAAAAAAAGCTCTATACCTAAGGAGATCCCCAGAAATGATAGTGAAGCGTATGTGTTATGCTAATTTATAATCTAGAAAACTACAATGGTTTAGCCAAATCCGTTCAATTGTATTGTTTGAAAACGTTACAAACATCTAGAGATCCCAATTACAAACTTTCGCGTTAATCATTGTCGTAGAATTACTATGACAACTGTAGATTTTCGAAATTAACTCTTATTTAATAGCAGTATTTCCTATGGTAGCATTATTATAATTGTTTGTAAACTCCATATTTATAATTTGGACAGTATCAACCCTACCATGCAGAGGGTCGTCGGGAACCTAATGGCAGAAAGGACCATTCCTTACTCCATCCAGGACAGGCATACGATAATATATTATTGATGTGCCTGGGATACTAAGTGGAGGTAAACTTTGATTGCGAAGATTTTTATGCCTAAGTCACTATGTGCTCGGACCCTAAAGGCAAGGACAATGGGCCATTCCGCAGTATTTATGCGTAAGGACGCAATGTGAGCAGATTATTTGCTCCGTACATATATGAAAGTTTTATTTCAATTCGGCATGAGATCCTCTTGTGCGTATAAAATGGTTACTGTTATTATTATGCAGCATTTTTTTACCCTTGGAATGCTTTGGAAGCTGGCATGAAACTAGCTTTAAGTTGTATTGTCTAATAATTGTCTAAATGTTTTTTTTTTGTTTTGTTTTTGTCTAACATTATGAAGAAAATATAACTGTTATATAGTGGTACTTATACCAAGTAACTTGTAAGTGAGATTTTATTGTAAAATACTGAGCGGAGTCTGCGTGTCATGGAGATGAATATGCTGCGCTGGATGTGTGGAGTTACGCGGAAGGACCTCATTATGAACTCGCTCATCCATGGCAGTCTTCGTGTCCGTGAAATTGCGGATAAACTGCAAGACTGTCGCCTACGCTGGTACGGGCACGTCTTACGACAACCGGTACATTACGTGGGGAATAAATGTCTGGCCATGCCGCCCCCACCAGGACCCGGCAAACGTGGCAGACCTAAGAAATGCTGGCTTGACGTCGTAAGATCTGATATGCGTGCCGTGCCAATCGACTTACTACCAGAGATGCCGAAGACCGAGCGAAGTGGAGAAGATTAAGCGGAAAAGCGGACTCCGGGTTCCATGACAGAGGTCTTGGGGCTCGACCGGGATAGCGCTAGGATGATGATGATGACTGACCTGTTGTTACGTGATGCTGCTTTATAATGTGTGATAATTTCCATACTAGAAACTGGAACATTTACAAGCATTTAACTAACAGACTCAAGGGACACCCAGACTTACGGCCCGGTCACGGCCTACAGCGGCGGGCGGCAGCGACGAGCGTTTTCGATGTACAAGGCGCGTTTACTGTGACGCGGCGCGCGGCAGCCCCAGAGTAAACGCGCCATGTACATCACCCCTGCCGCGCCGCTCGCCGCTTAGACCGATCTCGTAACCATGCCCTTAAAACTACAATTTGTAAAGTATACAGAGTGTTACACGGGTGGGGATCGAACCCTCACCTGGCGTAGTACTAACTCGAAAGGTACCACTAAGTTCTTTATATAGTCAAATTGCTGAAACTAAATTCCCCGTATTATAAATGAATAGTGCTTTAGTTTCGATAGTAATAGTTCTCCCCATATTACATAACTAGAGGACGCCAGCAGCTACGCCTGCATTTTTTTTAAATTTACTCGTTTTGGCCGATCCCGTGGGAATTTCGAGAAATCCCTTCTTAGTGCACCCCTATGGTCCCCAAGGAACACACATGCCAAATTTCAGCTTCCTGCGCCCAATAGTTTCGGCTGTAGCGTGTCTGTCAGTCAGTCAGTAACGCAAGGATTTTATATATTAAGATAATAATAATCGACTAAAGTTCTTGCTACGTACATGAACAAATTTTTCCTTATAAAACTAACCCTTAATTACTGAAACAACCAGCACTTCTCGCCTCACATACTCATACATACTACTAAAACGAAAAACAAAAAGAATATTACACAAAGGTACATAGCAAATAATTTCCGAACACCATCACAGTGTCACTTAGAGGGTTAAATTAAAAGCTTGTAGATATATGTGGGTCGTTAGTAACGCACGTGCGGAGTTCAGGTGTTATTTAAGGGTTCCGTGACGTGTGATCGTAACGTGACGACTTTTGTACGTGATTGTACCTTGTATGTCGAGTTGTAGACTACGTATAATCGCAGACACAAGTGTTGGTTTTAAATTTAATTTTAAATTTGATTGTTTTCGTGTGTGGTTGTGCTTTAGGTGTTGGGTATTTTTTTGTGGTTGTTTAACTGGAATAATGTTGTTAATAGTTAATGAGTTTGATTTTCGCATAGTTCTCTAGTAACGCAGGGATGACAAAAGCAATCCACGCCATTTGTTCATTGTCTCCGATAGTGTATCGTATCAAAGCAATCTCATTATTATTACTGGCGTCTGAACTCAGTAACCTAAAGGGATAACGATATTTCATGCCCTAGACCTGGGCGAATATATCTAAGAGTTCTGACTCCTCATAATGACTGTCACAGATTCAATTCTATTTATTGTTATAAGTATCTTAAGACGTTAACAGACTCAATAAATTGGATTGACGGCTTAACATGTTCTCCAAGGCACGGGGCAAGCGAAAATAAAATTGCATACGCATACAACTTATGGCCAGTGCTAATATTTCATCTGCCTATAGATTTGGAGATTTGAGATTCATATTTGAGATAAGCTCCATACAATATATGTCAAATATGTACCTTTTATCTCCAAATACATGGATAGATCTAATATTGAGAAAAGTCAGTAGTGCGCGCCGTTTTAAACCCGATACCTTGCAAAACAGTCTGTTAGAATGTCCACTGCGCTATAACCGTCACAAAACAATTATATTTTACGTGCATAAATCTTACTGCCTCGTTGGTCTCGCGGCATAAATGTGCGCGTGGGATTGGGAGGCCCCGGGTTCGATTCCCGGGTCGGGCAAAAGTGTTACTGGATTTTGCCGAATTCTCAGTAGCAGCACGGAGTCTGGTAATATGCCCGGTACGGCAATAGGCTCGCCCCCTATTACGTGGGACCTAAAAATTCATGACGAAATGTGGGTGTAATATTACACCTCTGCCTACCCCTTCGGGGATACAGGCGTGAGTCTATAAATAAATAAATAAAAAATAAATCTTAGCGCAACTTGGATGAACCAGCTTAGAAACTTAGTCATACATCTCATGTGTGTAACTCAAATTTCCAGTAGAGTTCATTGCAACCTGTTCGGACCAGAGTTAAGGCCTCATTCGCACAAGTGCTTAAAGCGTTCAAATAGAACAAATGTATACGTTCAAGTACCCAGAACAAATGTACGAGTATACGTTCAAATAGAACAAATTGATATGTTTAAATAGAACAAATTTATACGTTCAAATAGAAGAAATGTATAAGTTACATTCTATAGTAGGTATACGTTCACACGACAGCTCTTTTAAAACGTAACGCTAGATGAATTTAAACTTTCATGGTCACTAATACTGGTTCCAAATTGTCTTTCGGGATATTTACCACGCACCTTTGCTTCGAGTATGCGATATTTCGGCACTGTTCGCTTTTTACCGCGCGTCATAAATCTCTCATGCGAATGAGGCCTTAAGTCTGTGTGCAGAGACTTGGTGAATTCACCCTAAGAGGCTTTGTGAAGGTGCGTCCACAGTCGGCGTGTATAATAATTAACATGACGTCACAACGCTTACGTCACGTTATTTGCGCGCAGGTGTATATCATTTGTTGGTGTGATAACACAAGTGGAGTAAGCATCGAGGTGTAGGTGGGAGCGATTTTGTAAGATCTATAGATACTAATGTTTTAAGCTGAATAGTTTGGTCGGTTGTTTGAACGGGATAACCTCAGGAACCACTGAACTGATTTGAAGAATTATGTTTACGTTGGATAGCACATTTATCGAGGAAGGCTATAGGCTATATATCATCACGCTATGAGCCACGTGAGCGGAGCAGCCTAAAATAACGCGGGTGTAACCGTGGGATAGCTAATTTAATAATAACTATATGCTCAGAGTTTAAGTCAACCCTGTGCACACGTACGATCAGAGAAATCTTAATTAAATAAATTAATGGATAAATTCCTTATTTCTTACTGTTTCCATTAACATTGTAATTAGTATACTTATTTATTTTATGTTTATATTGTGTTATACATATTTATTTTATAAATCTTATTTCTCTTTATATCATTATTTATTTTTAATTTTCGTTTAGTTCATAATATATGTTGTATAAGTTGTAGAAATCTATAAGTATCTGGTAGATAAAGCCTATTTCACTGTCTGTCTATATAGGTTGTAAAAAGACCCTTAACGAAAACTAAAATCCCATGTTGTACCAATCACTACAAAAATTTTTTACTTCGGTACCATACCTGGGAAATTACTGGTTCATTAGATATTGAGGCTCATAGTTAGTATGGAATTTTTCTAATTAGGTACAAAATCGATGCTTTGACCCCGCCAATATGTTCTTTAGATGCCCTATAACCCCATGGATAAGTAGGTATTTCGAACATTGCACGCGCGCGCTTTGATTTGCGGTTAAAAAAATGTGAAAACCTAAAAAAAAAACGTTTCCCAGGTATTATTTTTGATTAGTATGACTTGACATGATGTCCACAACAGTAGACTTCGGCTTGGTGATGGGTCTTGTAACATCCTGTATATGCCTTGGTTGTTTGTTCTGAATGGCGTATGTTCACTTTCGCTGTACCAACCCAGCTTGAACCATCATCATCAGCCCTCTATATATATTGCTAAACTGCTGGGCACGGGCCTCTTTTCACTATGAGGAGGGTAAGGCCATAGTTCGCCACGCTGGCTAAGTGCGGGTTAATTGACTTCACACGTCTTTCGAGAACATTATGGGAACTCTCGAAGACACGCAGGTTTCCTTAAGAATACGCAATTTAAAGCTTGATGCAAACTGTTCGATAATAGACCAGACTGTGTGTTTACCAAGGTAGTAGGGTAGGCCTTTGGTGTGCGATGCAGTGTGACAATATCCTTGCGTATCTTATTTCTTAGGAATCCCAATTCATTTTTAAAGCGTATTAAATATTTTTTGTCTCTATTTTACCTCATATATGACGATTTCTGATCCACTTGATTTCAAGGATTTAGTTTACTTAATTTATGCAATGATAGGTACGGTACAACTCTTATATTGAGAATATTCACTATCTTTCTGAATCTTATGATAAAGGTAGCAGTTTATATTATAAGTGGGTACTTCTATACATTTTATGAAATGATGTCCCCTTTTCTTCCTCTCTGTCTGTATAAACGCGTTAAACTCAAAAAGTACCAAACGAATTTTTGTACGATTTTCATTAGTAAATAGGGTGATGCCTGAGGAAGTTTTAGTTTAGAATTCACGAAGGTGGAGTCGCGGACGAAGTCAAGTATAAAATAAATTGCTTTTTTATGGTTCCAGGTAGAGAAATTATAATAGATATTACGTAGAATGGTCTTCTACCAGTAATATTACCGCATATTTCTACTTCATTTAAATAATACCTATTCATATTTTCGTTTTATAGCAATAAGTACTAAATTTATCTGTTTGAACTCCTTTTTATCAAAGGAACAATCTTGCTGATAAAGGACGTTAATTATAATTTGAAAAAAGTTACCGTTGAGTATCCTGTAATACTATAAGGATAAGGATTATATTAAAATAACGGAACCTACTGATTTGATTTTAAATAGGAGGAGAAGCAGGGGTGGAGCGAAAAAAAACGTTTTTGTTTATTTTTTTTATTTTCGCTTTCTTGTATTGTCAATTAATGACCTATAGTTGCAAGAGCTTTCATGTAAAATTTCAGCTTTCTAACTAAACATCTAGAGGTGGTGCATGGGACTTGAAATTAAAAAATGTGCTATGTTTGCATCTCAACCAGAGCTATATTTAAACCAATGTTATAAATTATAACACTTCATTTTATTTGTACTCTTTTTCTGGCGAAAATAATTAGATTTGGCGTGTATTCTCCATATTTTACTCCGTAATCGTACGAAATGGTTACTATTGATATCGAAAAAGTATAGACTAGGGCATCTACTCCACCAATAGGCCATTGACAAACTCCAGATTGATTTAATAATACAATAAGTGTTACAAAAACAGCGTTTTATAAAATTCAAGTCTGCCATTTCGTGCGCCACCTCAAGATGTATAGTAAGAAAGCTGAAATTTTACATGAATGCTCCTGCAACTATAGGGCATTAATTGTCAATACCGGAAAATTATTTTTTTTCACTCCACCCTAGTAGACATTGTAAGTATATGAGCAGATATCAGACCTAATTTCAAAGTTCTATTCAATTAAGACATCTTATCTGCCAGCTTTATACTATTAGAGCATGTATTCAATCAAACTTGTTGTAAATTAGTTTCATGTAATAAAGCTAACAAGCCCATTTTACAGCCTAATGATAATAAAACGCCCAAGATTTGGCTTATAACCCCTGCGTCCTTGCGCCCAAAGCTATTCCTACACAATTTCGTACCTCCAACACTACCTTCAAAAGCGCCCGAAATAACCCGCCTAGCTAAACTTAGCTCATAGCCATTGTACCGACCCCTTTCTCCCCTTAGACCATATAGCGGACAGTACAGAACTATTATTTTATTCAAATTCGCCCTATTGTCCTCAAAACCGCTTATCCTATGAAAAGGCAGCGAGAACGAGAGGCCAATACACCTATCTCTCTCCTACCACAACAATTTATGCTTATAAAAACTTCACGGAAATGGGAAAGTAATGTAAATAAAATATCCTTTTTGCTGTCGAATTCTTTTGGTATCCATTAGCATCTGTTGAAAGTAGACTTAAGGATTTCTTTAGTAACTTTGATTCATGAAAACGGCCCGTCCTTTTTCAATAAGTCGTATTTCTGATTAGCGAGATAGGGACAGGAGTATTCTGAATTGAGGCTCGGACAGAAACGAAACGGAGCTAATACAGTGCTGCTATTGAATGCATACGAAACCTATGAGATATTGTGTACGTAATGGGATGGGCAGGAAAATAGACCGCGCGTAAAGAAAATAATACATCTGCGTTATGTTTTCGGAGCAAAAGAAAGATTGTATGAGCTTCTGAAAGTAACATACTGGTTTATGCGTTTCGTATATATGTGGTAATGCGATGAGTTTATTTGCCGGATTGGTCATAATTTCGGCAAAAGGTTCTGATCGTAGGTTGTCGGATTCAAGAAACAAATCCTTGCTAAACCAAAAATAAATACCTACATCTACTTGTTTCTACTTTTTCTCACCCTTCTTCTGTGTTGACTCTTGATTTGATGATAAATACATTTTTAAAGTAATTTTTAAGTCTCAATGTCAGGTAGAGGTTATATAATCATAATCATAATCAGCATTTATTTGTTGAACATAGGTAGGTACAATAACAGTGGTCTTAAAATTATACAATTTGGAATCATATGAAATATTTTTATAATATTTTTATGAAACTGCACGCATTATAAATGGGTGAATATCTAGCGTCACAAATGTTTAAAGGTTACGCCAATATTTGTTTTTTATATTCTATATCTCTTTCTGGTCATCCAAAACTATGACCCATCTCAAACAAAACTGTCTATCTCAAATAATATTTTATCCTACAACCTACTTCCTTATAACAAAACCATTTTCCTTCCCACAAGAGTAGACACGATGAATAAAAAACAAAGGTTAGAAATATAACGCATAAGCAAAAAGGGGAGGCGATTCCTCAGAGGCTTGTCCTTTGCAGATGCGAACTTTTTATCCAAACCACTGGCCTCAGTTGGAGGTAACGCGGAGTGAAATAGATATCAGGATATCGGTATCATATTTTGTGTGACGGAAACCTTTGTATACCGTATTCATTTTTATATCAAAGAAGTAAATTGTTGGAATGGTTATTTCATGGAAGAGTAATTCTGAGAATAGTTGATTTGGAATTGTGCTACAATATAGTTTTACTCACAGTTACTGCTATTTTAGACAATTTTATATAATTTTTGGTTACAGTATTTACTTCTCCTTTAGTTGCCAGCACCATGATCATGGATGTACTTTTATTACTACACTCGAAAACTCTTCGTATCGTCACGAGGTTACACATCTCGAAAGACAATTTATAAAATCCCCTATTCTTCTTACAAAACTGTATACGCCTAAAATACAATGCCTTAATCATTTAAATCGTTTACCACTCCATCACAGTACAATACCGAAGCCTCCCATCCTTTAAACGACTGCCTACATAAATATACCTAATAATGTTTTAATTGCTCAATTAATTTCTATAATTATGCGAAACCGCCCCGTGTTTTAATATCACCCTCATAAGAATACACCCACACATCCACTATATTATTATACAAACGTTTTATGTGTGGGTAAATTCAATTTTCTGCTTCAATATGATGTTAATTAAATATACATAGTAGATTGTATAATAAACTTGATATATCGTGTCATTTTGCACGTTATTTTGCTCTGAATTAATTTGCATGCCTTGTTACACAACCGGAGGTGGATGTAAAGGTGACTACAAACTATGTCACTTACTGATTGTGAAAATAAATTTTGGCATGGATGATATGACTTACTCCTTAACGCAGCACGAAAATACAAGTTTCTATTATAGCATATGCATGTCTAACATAATAGGTTTATATACCTACTACTAGTTGGCAATTGTGAAATCATCAGTCGGAATTTTGAGCAGTAAAGGTTTTTATGCCCCGCACTGAAAATACATCAATTTCAATTACGTACAGTCTAATTTTCGGAGTAAAAATCAAAATATGTGGTACACATATTTTGATACTTACCGAGTCATCGGGCATATTTGATATTTACATCAAATGCCAAATCGTTCGCCAGAATTTTTTATCATCGATAAGTACTTGTGACTTACTGTGTGATGTACTTTGAATATAATAAAAACAACCCATGTAGGTAAAACATGAATTTTACGTGTTACATAAGTTGACAACCTGATACGATATAGTGAGCTGAGACCTTTAACGGTCTTTGTGTTAATTTATGGCGGGTTTTATTGTTTAAAATGATTTTGTAACTGTTTCGAGCGTATTTTTGTATAAAAGATATTTCAGAGGATAATTACCCTCGTTCACTATGATAGCTGATACGAAACATTGAAAAGCTTTTTTAAAGTTAAAGGTTGATCTATGTATGTATATTTTGCCTCAACATTGCAGCTTCAGAATTATGTATTTAATTATTATAATGTAGGCAGACATGTTTCTCTTTTCAGTTATTTCCATAAAAATGAAGACATGAAATGCTTGACATCTTTACAAAGATCTGTAGAAACGGACCAAACGAGTAATTGGATATGCTATCCCTTTTTTGTAGGTTATTTTTCTGAATTGTATAAAGAGACCACCTACTTATAAGTCACTTTATATCTCACGCTGATCACAATTTTTGATAACAGATATAGTCAGTTAGTGTATGCACATGCACATGATTATATGATTATTTCAATCTCATCAGCTATGCTCGCTAATGTTTAGGTTAGTGTTCAGTTGGTAGTATTACCTGGCCTGACGCCAATACCTAACTTATCTACCAACGAATAATTCAACGCATACACAACATACATAGCTAAAGTTACGTTAATAATTTAACACATAATATGTAAACGTATCATTAATACAAAAGCTACGGGATATTACATTTATATCGAACAAATATTCGAACTGCTTTCAATAATAATTGCAATCATCCAGCAACATCGAAGTCACGGTAGACATAACTCAGTAAGGATAAGCACGCTCGAGCTTCATACCCCTATTATTTATTCCGTGCGCTAATACCCCAGTGTGCAAGCGCCTTAAGGAGCCCATTAGCAAAAAACAGAGTAATTTATCAACACAGACATCTACAGCATCTAACAGAATGTCGCCGAATCCCCAGCCCATTATTATGCCGCTTTTGCCCACCACAAGGGTAATTTGCGTAATCCTCAGGCGATTTTTTAAACTTTACCCAAACGGCGTCATTTGGATTTAACGCCTCAGATTTAATGTATGGATTACATTAAGGACGATAGCGTTGTGGACGATTGGGCTGTTAAGCCACAGGCTGCCGTTGCTACTGGCGTACTCATTGCTTAAACAATACGAAACACTTTTTGCTTTCTTGCAAAGGCTTACACAAAACGTTCTTAATTTAATTTCAATTGTCAGTTATGCTTTTTAGAAGTGTTGTATTACGTATCTATGGACAAAATTAACATGTAGAGAAATAACTATATTTAAGTTTTTGTTTCATTTGAGTAAAAAGAGGAATCAGTATAATAACTTGACTAAAAGCGCTGTTTGTCAGGAGTTTCAGATAGGAAATAGAACACATTAATTATCATTCACCTAGTGAGTAGAAATGTCTGCATTCCAACTTCTTCCAACTTGGATAAAATCGTTGTGCGATTTAGTCTATTCTGCTTGAAACATGAACCAAAAGATTCGGTCGCTAAAATGCCTTTTTACCCAGAGATTTTTTCTAGTTCCACGACAGGTTAAATTCCAATCCAAGCACAATTTCCACCCAGAGATTTCTTTCTAGTTCCACCGCAGATAAAATTCCAGCCCAAGCACAGTTTCAACCCAGAGGTGTTTTTTTTCATTCCACCGCAGGTTAAATTCCAGTTGAAACACTCAGAATATTTAGTATTTGAAGCAGCCGGGCCGGTCAGTAATCCGGCCATTAGAGGCGCGCCGGCCGTGAATTAAGGAGCTTCGACGATAAGCGGCGAGTTTGTCATCCTGTCCCGAACCCCTGCTGAACGGCGATTGGACCGATGAACTAGCGCTGTTGTTTGATAAATACCTATCTGGTGCAGTTGATTTGGGAACTAGTTACATAATAAAAAAAATATTTCATTCCTCAAAAAAACGGGAGGACTAGATATTGAAGAGCTGCCAAACGAAAATATATGTCCAAACTAAGAAACTCCTCCTTTTTTAGATCAGTTTAAAATGATTATTGTTTCGAATGAATACGATATCACGCTTCTGTTTCCGAAAGGATTGGTAAATTAGAGCATTAACATTTCACATGATAGATGATGATACCCTTGATGATTATGCAGGCGAAGGCCAATTTTTTATGTGTTCAGTACAGGTATACTTAAGAAAATTTACACTTAAAATAAGACCATTAATTAACGTTAAAGCAGCGATAGCTGAGTGGAGTGACGGACAGACTGCTACGCAGAGGGTCTCGGCTTCGAATCCACAGCACGCATCAATGACTTTTGACTTTTCGGAGTTAAGTGTGTTTTAAATTGTAAATTTTCGCTTGCTAAACAGTGCAGGAAAACATCATGAGGAAACCTGCATGTCTGAGAGTTCTCCATAATGTTCTTGAAAGACATGTGAAGTCTGCCAACCCGCACTAGGCCAGCGTGGTGGACTATGGCCTTACCTTTCTCATAATGAGAAGAGGCCCGTGCCCAGCAGTGGGACAGTATAAAGGGCTGATGATTATTTATATTGATTATAACGTTAAAGCGACGACACGGAAGTCAGGAATTAAAGTCCTCCTTCATAGTGTATATTCCACTTATTTTAAAACATCCTAGATAACAAAATCAGTCCGTTTCCCACTCTTTTAGTGTCGCATTCTAAAACTGTTATCTGCAAACAATACAATTGTATACTCAAAATTTCTGATGCATACAAAACACAGCTGAATATGACCTACTGACACCATTCTTATTGAGACTCCGAGGAATCCCTTTATTGCTTATATGGAACATATCCAACGAGAATATATGTGAACTGCTCTAAATAAAATGCCAAGAGATTTGCCACGCCACGTAGTCATTTATTAAAAAAATTCAATTTGTGAAATTACGAATGCTTGGCGAGTGGCGAGATAGAATGTACGAAGGTGAGACTTGCTTCGTTTTGTAAATTGTTTTTTTTTAATGCTGGCATTGAGCACAGCTGTGTTACGTACTGCATTGCAGAAAATACTCATACGGTTTCCCTGCGAGTACACGGATTATGAATGAAATTAGACTATCTTAGTTCCACATTAACATATTCGAAAGATACAGGTACTATTACTTATTTGGTTGGTTGGTATATTAGAACGATTATAAAATTATTAAAAAAAAAAGATTCGAAATTCAATGTGTAAAATTTGTAGTTAGCTTAAATGGAGAGCTTAGAGAGAATATCAATAAGCCTATTAATCCAGGCGTTCTTTCATACGAATTAAGCAGAACAACTTTCATTTGGATTCATTATATCATATTGTTATTGTTGTACATCCTGAGTTTGCCCGATCGCTACATAGTATAAAACAAAGTCTATCTTCTGTCTGTCTGTCCCTATGTATGCTTAAATCTTTAAAACTACGCAACGGATTTTGAAGTGTTTTTTTTTCAATAGAGAGAGTTACTCAAGAGGAAGGTTTTAAATGTATAATACATGCCTCATAAGCATTGCACCCGTGTAAAGCCGGGGTGGGTCGCTAGTTATCGATAAATTACACGAGTCGTTATATTTTACTGACAGCATAAAAAACACTTTTCGTAATGTTGAAAACCACAAACCCCGTTCACAACCAAGAACTCCTTCGAAAGTAAGTACATAAGAAACTTGATACTTGCATTGTGAGTTCGAAAAGATATTTAAAATAACAAAGTTCGGATCACCTGAACGCTTCGACCGTTAAAAAATCATCTTCATAAAGTTGCCAAAGTAAATTTAGAGGGGAATGGTGTTCCAAAGTTTTTGGCATCTCTTTTATTGTCCGAAAAGATTTTCGGTATGGCAAGGAGTACGGTGGACTCAAAGTATATGGCATGAGGTCGATGGTTTTTTAAACGTCTGTTAGAATGTTTACGTCATTTTGCCTTCCGTTTAAACTCTTGTTATTGCGTCATGTGGGTTGGACACGCAAGTTTCAAGGAGTTTTTTGTTTTTGTGGAAGGTCCGGTATGAATTGGAACACGAAGTTTTTTGAGCGCAAAAGCCTTGCAGGCCAGTGTATGAGTGTTATGTTTGGACAAACTATATGGCCTTAGGTCAAGTCTGAGATTAGATTAACGGTATACTATTATTTCTATTATTTATCGTTCGGCAAGTAGAGCATTGGAAAAAGCTTGCAGTCAACCCTATTGCAGGTTATTGGATTCAACCAGTTTGATAAAATATGTAATCAGAACTGGCATTTTGACATTTTGAGTGATCAGAGTGATATATCAAGCAATTGACTACAATCTCAAATCCAATAAGAATATAATAAAATTCTCCCTTTCCGAGTAATCTGACTTAAAAATCAATAAATGGAACAATTAATAATCAATTACGACTGCTAAATATCATATCTGCTTATCTTCAATCGGAATGTCCAAAAACAAATACCCCTTAAAAATAGTTTAATTTGGAAATCAAACGCCACAGCAGCATCTTTCTTGCTCCAAACCCCTGAAGTAGTCAATTATCTGCATCTTAAGAATAATTGTGATTGTAGCGACAAGATTTATCTCGTCTCATTACCGCCGTCGTCTTCTAGCTCGTTCGGCGCGATGGGCTCCAGATTATTCTCATTAAGCCTTATTTGTTTCTTTGAGTGCGCTGCGCTCGCTGGTTATGACGGACATCTATCCTCTGAAATGTCCTGGGAATTGGTGCTTGTAATTGTAGCAAAAATACTTGAAAAGCTTCATCCTTTTAGTGTAAGGTTTTAGTGCATGGGAATTGACATCAAGATTGGCCCATGTGGAGAGCTTTGGGGTAGACTTGCAGCCATGGACGTCTTTCGACGATTTCAATAGGTTAATTTTCTGTCATATCTGATTTGATCACGGACCCTGGACTGGAATCTTGAATAACAAAAGAACGATAATGATACTACTGGTGAGACAGCGATAGTCTAGTGGAGATACCAACGTACTGCTGTGCAGAGGGTATCGGGTTCGAATCCACGGCGCGCACCACTAACTTTTTGAAGTTATTTGCGTATTGAATTATTAATTATCGCTTGTCCCGTGCCTCGGAGAGCACGCTAAGCCGTCGGTTCCGGCTGTCATGATCTTTGACAGTCTTTATAGGGCGTCAGTACCTCTAACATAAACTGACACTAGTCTAAACCATGGAATATCGCTATCCCTTCGGGTTGCGGAGGTCAGACAAGCAGTCGCTCTGTGGAAAAGCTAATATTCAGCCAAATCCGGTTAGACTAGAAACCGGACCCCGGGTTGAAACTGGGATAACGCTAGGAGGATGATGATGATGATACTACTGGTGAAAGTACGTCACCCTGGTTGCCTGCTCAAAGCACAGCTAATAAAAGTGCTGTGTGGCTAAGAAAACGCGTCGCATACAGCGCTACGCAGATAAAAAAAATATTTGACTTGCGTTCGGCCGACTTTGGTTTGAAGTGGGCTAAGGCTGACTTCTACGTCAAGGCGAAAATAATTGTAGAAATCTCAACCACCGTTCTTAAATCTTTTGTAAGTTCGCGAAATGTCACCAGTCATGTCGTTCAAATTTCTGGCGAAGATTAGGTACATATACATATAATATAGCACATCACATAATGTCCTATACATTACATAACGTATAGGTACTTACAATTCACAAGCGCGCAAAGTAAACCCTTTTAAGAAAGTATTATTTGAAAGACATACAATATTGGAAAAGTTTTCACTCTCTATTACAAAGTTTTCTTTTGAATCACAGTATAATCACGAGTAGGTGTATTCTGGCGTTGGAGTTTAAAACATCATTAAAAATATAAAATAAATAAGGTATTGGTATATCAAAATACGCGTTATGAATACATACCTTTTGTATATGTTTACAACTGTTATTTAAAAGTATTTTTAGCATAGAAAATATTTTTAGGAAGCCTTAAATTTAAATTCGTATCTATACTAATATAATAGAGCTAAAGAGTTAGATTGTTTGGTTGAACGCGCTTATCTCAGGAACCTCTGGTCCAATTTGAAAAAATATTTTTGTGTTGAATAGCCCATTTATCAAGGAAGGCTACAGGCTATAAAACATTACGATATGAGGCACGGGTGCAGACCAATAGCCCTACATAAAGCGGGTGCAAATGCGGGCTCAGCTAGTATATAATATTCATAATTCGTAGTATAGATCGGTTCACGAAAGTTGACCACAAATGGCGGCCGTCGCGCATATGTACATTCGTGCACCAATGGCATGGCTCCATTCTTGACGCATTTAGGGAATGCGTCAAGAACGGAGCCACACCATTGGCTTTCCACCCGCGCCTCACCCCGCACCTCCACGGGCACCTAAAAAATGATTTCTGCGCAGTGGTCATCTTTCGTGAACCGACCTATACTAGTCACTTCAATAACCGATAGATCTCAAAAATGTTCAAACAATTCTTCGAATCACAATCCTTTACTGTACCTCTCTTTAATAGCTAATGAAAATCACTTAAATATTATTTTTAATTTTTCAGCAAAATCTTTTACATCTCAAGTTCATCTGTATCACTTTTTGTTCCAATTTAACTAATTTGAACATTTTGATTTGTTTCAGGTACTTGCCGTTTTCACTTCAAACAAATGGATTTTTCAAAGGCTTTGAGTAATTAAAAACCTTAAACAGTTACCTCAATTTTCATCTTTGTAAATGCTTGATTTGAATATTTAAATTGCGTGGAGCTTTTCGAGGTATTTTTGAAGAGTAAATATTTTGCGAGGTATAAAATTATTGTAAGGTAAGTCGTAGCACGTGTAGACAGTGAAAGTATGAAAAGTATCTACAGAACAAAATTATGTAATATAGAAAGAGCGGAGGACTGATTTTAACTATCTTATAGCCATTTTGATTACAGTTGATAAAAATTTATATTAAGTTGCCAAATTAAAATGAAGCATAAAAAGTGAACTCCTGTGAACTCCTTATTCAGTGCTGTTGAACAAAACCGCACTGCCTTTCAAGCTGTATTAGCAATTTTCAGAGTCTCATAAAATTAATTGAAATCTTTTCGTTTTGTGATTTGATTTTGTTTATTAACAATTAACAAATCAGGCGACGTTTCTTCAAGGAAGTCTGAGGTATTACAGGTATACAAGTCATAATTAATTGTTTTCTATTACTTTTATGGGTGAGTACCCATATCCTTCTTCTTCTTTCTTTCTCTTAGCGTTATCCCAGTTTCAGTCTGGGGTCCGCTTTCTAGTCTAACCGGATTTGGCTGAATATTAGCTTTTCCACGGAGCGACTGCCTGTCTGACCTCCGCAACCTGAAGGGATAGCGATATTCCATGGTTTAGACTAGTGTCAGTTTATTTAGAAGGTACTGACGCCCTGTAACGACTGTCAAAGATCTTCATGACAACCGGGACCGACGGCTTAACGTGCTCTCCGAGGCACGGGGCAAGCGATAATTAATAATTCAATACGCACATAACTCAGAAAAGTCATTGGTGTGCACCGTGGATTCGAACCTGATACCCTCTGCATGGCAGTCTGTTGGTATATCCAGTCGGCTATCGCTGCCCATATCCTTATCATACTGATTTAAGCATACAATGAGATTCTATTAAATATTTTATACAAAATTCTTCCATACATTCAAATCCGAACAAACCTTTAACCGTCTATATGTTCTTTTTTGCTTTCATTCCCCAAATCCAGTGTGTTAGTGTTTCAGTCACTACAATAGATTAAAATTCTTTCCATCCAGTTTCGGCATACAGCTGAAAAATGAACGACCCAAACTCCAAACTCTCTACCGTTTATTTGCAGTCTGTAGTCTCTCTTTGACACACAATATCAGAGAGACTTTGCCGTACATTTTCGTTGGAAACCGAACTGGTTTCATGAATGCACCTACAGAAATACCATTAAAAAATCAAATGCTCTGTGTACATACATATAAAGAGGGGTCTAAAGCCGAAATTTTCCACACCGGGAGCCGCCTTCCAATTTTACAATTATGTGATAAAATTGAAGGCTTTTTTACTTTCAAGTCAAATTTGTTTCAGTTAAGCTTCAACATCTCTTGGGAGGTGGCCGCGGCACGAGTCTGTCTTTAATAAGTATTAGGATATATCTTAGGAAGTCAGCCCTTGGTCTCATTCGTCCCAATTCAATGTGCTTTGAATTTGTAATTTAAAATCCGATCTTATTGGAAAATGCTCTGTACCCGAGAATTGGACGCGTTATTTCATGCTTCTTAAAACTTTATTTACGATGTTGAAAACGAATTTGAATATACGCATTGCCTGAGTTTTGAATAAAGGGATAGGTGGGTAAGAAGATTAATTAATCGTTGAGACCCACATTGTGTTCAATAGACAGTATTTGACAGAACATGAATAGGGTCGAAGGTAGCCTAGATTTCATGGAGGCAAAACAGGGTTCGATATTATACATCTAGAAGCTGGAAATCGGGCTCAATGGCGTGCCATTGGAGAGGCCTATATACAGCAGTGGACTATGGCAATATGATGATGATGATGATGGTGATGATTATACATCTGTCTGCGTAACAGCCGTATTCAATAGCCGATCTATCCATGGCTTTGGAGACCAGAGATACATATTTGACATAAGCTCCATACAAAATATGTCAAATATGTATCTATCTCTAAGACTGCCTCCGTGGTCCAGTGGATAGCGTATGTGACTGCTGATCGGAGGACCCGGGTTCGATTCCCGGGTCGGGCAAAAGTGTTACTGGGTTTTTCCCTCTGGGTTACCTACTCAGTAGCAGCCCTGAGTCTGGTGATGTGCCCGGTTACGGCAATAGACTCGCCCCTTATTACGTGGGACATAAAAATTCATGGCGATATGTGGGTGTAATATTTACACCTCTGCCTACCCCTTCGGGGATACAGCCGTGAGACTATTAAATATATATATATAAAAAAATGTATCTGTAATCTCCAAGTCCAAGTATAGATCATACATCGGGGCCGGCCGTAAGACGATGTTCTGTCCATACATGTATCATTCATTATACATGACGGTGGTTGACATATGTGTGTCCCGTGACCCCGATAAATAATAGTCGCAGTTATAGACAATCAGTATCAGCTCTGCTGTAGCTGCGGAATGTGATGGATGGCTAGCATCCACCTGACCAATGTTAGGTCATTAGCTATGTTACTGATTGTTATTGATTCATATGATAGCTGATTTTGTATTTGGGAGCTATATTGTGCAACTGTGGATAAGGTTAAGGTAGAGCCTTGCTGATTTCAGCATGAATGGGCCGGCTCGACCGTGGATGTACTACCCTCTCACAGAAAATCGACGTCAAGTAACGGTACCTAAACTGTTGCGTTTCGTTCGGTGAGTTAGAGTGCCGGAGGCCCTATCCCCTATTCCTTCTCCCTCATTCCACTCCTCATCCTATCCCCATTCCTAACCCCAAGGGGCGGCAACGCACTTGTGACTCCTATGGTGTTGCTTGTGTCCATGGGCGGCGGTAATTGCTTACCATCAGGCAATCTGTCTGCTCGTTTGCCGCCTATTAGCATAAAAAAAAAAACAGGATAGTGATTATATTGGCATTTAATCTATCTCGCCTAGCATTAATTTTGAAAATTACCAGTGTATACTGATTTTCAATTGAGAAATAAATAAGAATTCTATTCCCAGATTCTTGAATATTTATCCCAAAAGGATAGCTTATTGCGGTTGAGTTGATGTTTTACCAAAGACCAAAATATGAGTGTACAATAGTGGTCTATGGAGGTTATATTTTACAAGATGGCAAGGTTTGCAATCAATTTAGATTGCCATCGTATTTTTCACTGCTGTGCGCCAAGACCATGTTTCCCGCGTTTCGCGTTCAAAAGCTACGTTTCTACTTTGCTGGTGCAGTGTTTTAATTTACAGTTCAACTAGATTGGATTTTCATCTACAATTTGCGTTATGAGTAACTGATGTGAAGATTCGTATCGCACATTCTTCGCATACCCTTCACGCAGTAATTGTATAAGTATACTACATTTAAATTAATATTACAATAATGGCAAAGAATACATTGGTAAATAACACTATAAGTTGTAGGTATGTAGGTGTTATCCTGATACGGAGGATAAAAGAAAGTGAAAGAACATTTTCTTAAAGACATCTGCAACACTAGTGAAAGCGTTATGTGAGATGATGAGAATGTTTCACTCATACATATGTACATTGACTCACACCTGTGTCACGAAGGGGTAGGCAGAGACTACGATACCTTTCACTCACTGATCGAAAATGGCGACATGGAGACTACTTTTCACCGACTTTCTATCACAGGGTGGTACCACCAACTCACTTTACAGCCAAAACGGAATCATATTGTCAAAGTAGAATAAAAATATGAAAAAAAAAGTTAAAAAAGAGCCGATTGTTTCCAAGTTACACGAATTCAAGCCACACGGTGCTCGCAGCGGGCATAGCGTTTTTGATTTATGACTAAAAGATTGCATCATAAATCATTGTATACGTACTCTGACAGCCCGCCGGAAAAAAATTGCAAGAAAAAACATTTAAAAATTAAACGTTTTTGATATAGATGTACAAGGCTCTTTTCATTTGGAAATGTTTTGGCGTTTTTTAACTGATGGTTAGGTTGCACGTTACTGTTTGATAATTGCTTTGGGATTTGCGTGATCGGTGTGGGTTGTAATCTGGGGAGTACTGGTATCATTTTGTAGTCTTTTATGAGATCTTTTTCTAAAGCGTTGACGAGCCGTGCCAAGCCAGGCATGCCTACTATAGAACTGGACTTAATGTTTACGCATCACTAGACTTCTAATGACAGACTAAACTAATATTACATACATACATACTCACGCCTTTTTCCCGTCACTTGCTTCTATCCTTACAAACCTCACGCGCTTCCTCTACATTCATTACTCTTTTCATACATGCTTGCCGGTTACGGGTGCTTCGGACCTTTCCTTTTTTCAGAACATAAAAAACGTAAACTTATCTTAATATATAAAATCCTTGCGTTACTGACTGACTGACAGACAAGCTACAGCCGAAACTATTGGGCGCAGGAAGCAGAAATTTGGCATGTATGTTCCTTGGGGACCGTAGGGGTGCACTAAGAAGGGATTTCCCGAAATTCCCACGGGATCCGCCAAAACGGGTAAATTTAAAAATTTGCAGGCGTAGCTGCTGGCGTCCTCTAGTATTATATAAAAATAAATAGTTTTTATTTTTTTTTTTCTTTCTGTACCTTTTAATAATACGTATGGTAACAGTAAAGAATCTCCAACATAAAGTAAAAAAGTGTCAATTGCTGGCACATTAATGACAGCATAATTATAAAAGAGCTAAGACCTACGGCCTATCAGTATACTGCCTTGTCTATCGAAGATCTTGGAAAAAGTAGTTTCTACACAGTTGACAAGTTATCTAGAAAGACATAACATACTGCCAAAGTTACAGTCGGGTTTCCGTAAGCGCCGTGGTACCGTCACCGCGTTACTTGATGTTACGGATAACATCCTTTGGGCGCAAGACCAGGGTATGTGCACAGTACTCGTACTGTTGGACTTTTCCCGCGCTTTTGACAGTATACATACTTCTCTGTTGCTGTCAAAGCTGTCATTCTATGGTTTTGACAGTAAAACGGTGCACTGGTTCCATAGTTATCTGTCCTACCGTTATCAGCGCGTGGAATTGCGTCAAAACGATGGCTCCTCTGTATGCTCTGAACTGGAGCCTCTCGTGAGAGGAGTCCCACAGGGATCTATACTGGGCCCTATTTTATTTATTTTGTATTGTGCGGACATAACTAATTGTATAAGATATTCAAAGTACCATATTTACGCTGATGATATACAGTTATATATCTCATTCAAACAGGCCGATTACGAGAAAGCTATGGCAGAGATTAACGACGACCTTCAACGTATTGTGGAATGGGCTGTGCACAACTGCCTGGTACTCAATCCGTCAAAAACTAAATACATGGTTTTTGGTACCAAACGACACCTTGACTCTCTGAATCTCCCTAACTTAACCCTTCAAGGTGAAACAATAGGCAGGGTAGAGGAAGCTCGTAATCTTGGTCTTAAATTGGATGCCAACCTCAGGTACGAAAAACACGTCGCTGAACTCGTACAAAACTGCTTTTACAGATTGAAGGTTCTGTATAAAGTGCGTCCCTACATATCGGAAGATCTCCGTGTGAGACTGATCGAAACACTGGTGTTGTCCAAATTAAACTACGCGGATACGGTATACGGGCCGCGTCTGCTCTCACGTACTGATCGGCTTATACAGAGAGTGCAGAACGCCTGTGCTAGGTACTGTTTCAGTATACCACGTAGATGCCACGTAACGTCATACCTAAATAAAAACTACATCCTCAAAATGAAGTCGAGGCGTAAATTACATATGGCCACACTTATGTTTACCGTACTCAACTTTAAAGAGCCCATTTATTTGTACGATAAGCTAAGCTGGGTGGCTAGTGGCCGAGAATACGCGAGAAGGCAGTGCTCCCTACAACTGTCGATACTACCTCACAAGACGAATGCTTTTAGGGGCAGCTTCCGCTACGCCGCCTCTAAGGTATGGAATAACTTACCACCGCCTTTTAGATTACTCAAAACAGTAAAAACGTTCAAAAAACACGTACGTCAGTATCTTATTGAGGCGCAGCGGAAGCTAGGTATGACGAACATAAACTCATCTTTGTTATAGCTATAAGTAACTATAACACCCCATACGACCTAGGGCACGTGTGTGTATTTGTTGTGTGCGTGTGTGTGTGTATGGGTGTGTGCGCATTCGCGTTGATTGTTGTTTACTTCCGTATTCCAAGTTTTGGCACAGAAAATATAGTACTAACGTATTAGTCGATGTTGTCGTGTCTGAGTCGCTTCACTGCTATGCATGCCTGTGTAGCTATACCTATTTCTTCACAATAATATAATTCGCTTGTGAACTGTTTGTGTGCTCGAAACACGCGGCGCGGGCTTATTGCATGCGTCCGCTGTGTGGTGCGCTGTGCACTCGACGGCGTGTAGTCGCGTCGATGCCGGCGCAGTCACTGTGCGAGAGGTGCGCAGCCACGTAATGTAATATGATATGTTTTTTGTGTATGTATACGTACAGTTTATAGTAATATATTTATAGCATGTATGTAGTAATACGATATGTTTATTTATTTGTTTGATAATTATTTATACATAAGTATATTATTTATATAAGTATCCTAACTATTATGTTTATTTTACTGTATTATTTTGTAGTGTTAAGTTTGATGTTTGCGTGAGTCACTCTAGGGCATAGTTGAAAATCAGCGTCAGGCATCTGCTCTGCCTGACAAATGCTGAACTATGCCCTGTTCTGACACGCCACACATTTGTCTTTGTTATTGTTTTCTTGTACTGTTTTTTCATTGTTATTCTTTATTTGTGTGGGTGTAAGAATAAAAATTATTTTATCTTTATCTTTTATCTTATCTTAAAAGATCTTACTGCAAAATACTTTAATCACTAGAAAGTTCTACTTTTTGTTAGGTTTTTGACGTAGCCTTATAGAGCAGGTTTTCCTGGTTGCCGACAATATCTGACTTTCAATAATCTTTGAATACGAACCTCAGAAAACTAGAAAAGGAAGAAAAAACCAGCAGCCTCGTTCCGACACGTCCCAGTTTCACCCTCAATCCTCCAATTAAAATTCATCGCAAGAAAAGTTTCATTAAAAATCATTGTCCGGATCCATATTTTATTCGCATTAGATGTTGAATTATTAAGAGCGTCCCCTAATTAAGAAACGCTGTCGGAAATTGATGAGTAAGGAATTTTATTATTTAAAGGAATTATATTTAAAAATATATTTGTTTAACTAATTAGAACAGCTGTTGACAATTAACACTAATTAAAGCAGAAACAAAAATGGAGTGTAAAAAGACTTGATGCCCAGAATACCAAATGGTTTAGTATTTGCCAATACTATTAGCGTACCAATATAGTAATGAAATAAAATAACGAAAAAAATCATAACCTAATGGAAGGAAAGAGGACCACCACGCACCCTCGGATTGCCCACCCCAACTATTGCAATAGAAAAAGGTTGACAATACCGGACTCCTCTAAAGACGAAGGATAAGGGATATATGGAATTATGCGGAAATGGGTTCCAGGAAAATACCTGACGTGCAGTATCCCGCTCTATGCGCCGACTATGCTTGGACACGTGTTTCGCCTCTCCACGAGGCATCCTCAGGACCGATGGGCAACGACTGTCGTTGTCTTTAGAGGAGTCTGGTATTGTCAACCTTTTTCTATTGCAATAGTTGGGGTGGGCAATCCGAGGGTGCGTGGTGGTTTCCTCTTTCCTTCCATTAGGTTACAATGGAGTTCCGCCAAGTAACGCCTGATTCAATCAACTGTAGAAAAATTCATTTTTTTCCTACTAACGGAGGGTAACGCCCACCTTGTTGTGGCTTATAAACCGCTGACAAGAACCAAAGATTTATTTTCGCAACTGACATTTCCTTATGAATAGTAAGATATATCAGTCTTATGAATCTATGCGTAATGTTATAAAGCTGAAGACTTTATTCATACGTTTGTATGTTTGGTTGAAATCTCAGGAACTACTTGTTCGATTTGAATAATATTTTTTTTATTTATTGAATCACGCCTGTATCCTCGAAGGGGTAGGCAGAGGTGTAATATTATACCCATATTTCGCCATGAATTTTTAGGTCCCACGTAATAGGGGACGAGCCTATTGCCGTTACCGGTAACATCACCAGACTCCGTGCTGCTACTGAGAATTTGGCAAAACCCAAAATCCTTTTGACCCGGGAATCGAACCCAGGACCTCCGATCAGCAGTTGCATACGCTATCCACTGGACCACGGAGGCAGTCTGAATAATTATTCGCGTGTCAAATAGCCCATTTATCGAGGAAGGCTATAGGCTGGCTACATAACATCACGCTATGAGGCACAGGTGCGGAGCGATAGTCCTAAATGACGCGGGTGAAGCAGCGGGCTTAGCTAGTTAGTATAAAAAAACTTTGAGTGGTAAAGGATTTTTAATACTCTCACATACTTATTTTAAAAATTGGTCAAGTGCGAGTCGGACTCGCGCACGAAGGGTTCCTTACCATCATCTATAAAAGAAAATCACGTTTGTTGTATGTATACTTAAATACTTTTTAAGTTTCTACCTGTTTATTAAGATCGAGTAACAAATTACTTAAAAATTACGTTTGTTGCATGGGAGCCCCCCTTTATTATTTACTTTTTTATTTAAATATTTATTTTGAAAGGTAATATACATACAACGACATATTCTGTGAAAATTAAAGCGTCTACCTGTTACAGTTAGTAATTTTGAGCAAAAAATACGAAAAAAAAACACGTTTTTTGTATGGGACCCCCCTTAATATTTTCATTTTTTTATTTTTAGTATTTGTTGTTATAGCGGCAACCGAAATACATTATTTGTAAAAAAAAAATCAGCTTTCTAGCTATCTATCTACTATCGACTATCACGGTTTATGAGATACAGCCTGGTGACAGACAGACAGACGGACGGACAGACAGACAGACAGACAGACAGACAGCGGAGGCTTAGTAATAGGGTCCCGTTTTTACCTTTTAGGTACGGAACCCTAATACAAAGTATGGGACATTCTCAGTAACATAACAATATATTTAAAGTAGCTTTTTTCAGCTTCCAGGTTACGTCCATGTTTTTCGTCAAAATCTGTTGAGCGGTTTAGCAACGAAAGTATAAAAATATACCAAAAACATTGTACCTAAAACGATGTATTTTTTTTTATGTTTTATTTACATATTGTGTGACGGCTTATGCATATGCCTAGGGCATTTTTCACAACAAATTCAATTATGTGATTTGCTTCGGCATTTTAATTACTTTGTGGTAAAACATTGAATATATTTTTTACCCTTTCGAGGATACAGGCGTGAGACTATAAATATAAAATTAAACATTTTTTATATTAATAATGTTGTCCATTTCAGAGTAACGGCATACATTTTGGTTAGTACCTAATACAGTCATAAAGGTTAACCTTTGTTATAAATATGGGGCTCAGTCACGCAATTTATTTTGAAATAAAACTGATATACATTTTATTTACTTCAACCTTTCGAAATGATTTACATATTGCATATATTACACATATTGCAACATTATTACGCGATTGCGATGTAATATAAATAATAGTACACAAACCGCGAAAGTATGAAAGTATTTATCAAACTTAATTCTGCATTGATTTTTTATTTTCTCTTTTCTTTAAAAAGACAACTTCCGCACTAGGAATAAATCCTGTGTCGTGGGGGGCTTTACAAACATACAACCAACGGGCACAATGAACTCCCAGACTTGAAACAACAATTTATGGATCACACAAACTGTTGTCTCTCATGATCTGTGGGAATCGAACCCACGACAATCGGCGCAGTGTCAAGCGGCGACGCGGCCGCTTAAACCACTACGCCAACCGTGCAGTCAAATTGTTATAATACGCTGCTGCATGCACTATAGTGCAGCCTATGGATTATAAAACATAATGGGAGGATAGCGCAAAAACGATTTAAGTTCATGTCCAGCCTTTTTTGCAATATCTCCATAATGCTGATGAAATTATCCAACAGCACGGAAACTGGGTTCCAAAAGTACGCATTGTTTGCGTTTTATAAAATAATTAAATTAATTAATAATTTAAGGAAAATGGCAGCAAAACATCTCATTATTACGTACCGTGCATTGATAAAGTGTTGAACTTCCAAATCCTAGCCGTAGGCGTACACGAAAGCGTCATGCAATCACCTTAGATAACATACATGTGAAAACAAACTTTAAAACAAAAATAGAGGTCTGCAAAAGTTCTGTTGATTCTTCAAAGGACACTAATTTTAATCTTCCAGTGCCCAATCGGACTTTTGTAACATTTATCGACTTATTCAGTAACTTACGAACTGAAAACTTAACTAGTGTTGTAAAAACACCAAAGTTTTTTTGTTTGTCCCTTGTTGACGTCGAAATTGAACTATTTAATGATGTTGATTTTATACCAACATCGAAGATAGCTGAAAGAGCGGAGATTAATATGAAATGTTTTCTCCAAAAATATTATCTTAACTGTTTACAAAAGAACTGAGGATAGTCTCTGATCTTGATTCACCTTCATTTAGATTAGTTAATGTTACTTTGGGTAGTATAAAGATTGGTATTTTGAGCAAATAATTAAGGCAGCTTTATAAAACATAATATTATAGAATAAAGAGATCGGCAGAAAGAGTTCAAAACTTAACTGTAAGTAAAAATAGTATAAAGGCCACGGCCCACCGGTAAAACAGATCTAATGCTAATCCCTTGTAGCAATACAGAATGAGGCTCTACTGTGGTCTTACAACAACCGGTCTGCTGTAAACTGGCAAATATGTTATTTATGGTTGGCACTACCATAAATAACATATTTGCCAGTTTACACTATACCGATCCACTGTAAACTACATCATCTGACGATGGAACCAAAGCTATCAAAAAGCCATTGGAACTGTTTACCACAAATAAAAGTTGCCTTTTCACACGTAGAAGCCAGTTGTTCCTGTTATTAAATCCCACTTCTGTTTTTCTGAGCCCGGCTGGTTTGGGTACATTCATATTTCAAACACATCTGGACTCCTTCCAATTCCTGTGTATGAAAGTGCACAATTTATAATCGCACTCGATTGCGCAAATATTTTTCCGATCTCCAAAACATTATACGGAATGGATGTAGGGAAATTCAAGTCATATAACGTAAAAATCTCTTTTGAGAATATAACTCTTTTGCTCTATCGCGTGAGAACGTTGTTTAGCATCGTCGTGTATTTGAGCGTCCGTTTTAAGTAACATTACGCCCGTGTAGCTTAAATTGTAGCCAGATGTGTACCGTTTTATTGCACGATTTACGGTTATATACGCTTTAGGTGGTGTGAAATTACCATTTATCCAGACAACAGCATTTCTTTATTCAAGGTTCTCAAGCAATAATCTACATAACAATATATCACCCGATCTATGCTTGACAATCCAAAGGTACCTCACAATCAGCACTCGATTTTTCACTTACGCTAACGAGGCAGTAACTTTTTATATTCATACAAAATGCCGATTCATCTGCGATAGGCCGTGATTCGTATAACCCGTCACAAAGGCGCTGTGGATGTCAGTCTCGAGATAATGAAGAAAACTCACGCCATGCCTTCCAATTGAATTAATAAAATCGTGAATTCCGCCTCAGGTGCTTCTTACCCCATTCAAGGACAAAGTCATTTATTCAAGGAAATGAAAAAGTAATCCGAAACATTTACTTCATTTCCTTAAATAAATTGAGCAAAATCACAAATGTCGGAATAAAACTTGGCTCTTGCAAAGCCGTACAAAATTCTGTGTTATAATGTCAATCGGTCTTCAGTAAATTATTACTGAAATCGATGTAGACAACATCATTATAAACAAGAATTACATTTCGTAAATGGTAAAAGAAGAAATACTTCAATTTTAATTTTCTCCACTGAACGAAGAATAAATTATTTTTCCGGTCCGTCGGCGTCCTCAGGAGGCGGCTTTCGAAATAGAATTTTATCCTTTAACGACGCTCTTAATAATATTTTATTGCGATGCCGTATCTTTTAATGTTATTTCGTAATGCTGCCTTCGGTAGTCAAATCTAATTAGCTATTTCACTGCAAAATATTTCAGGACAAAATTCGATCGATGTCTCGACAATTGAATTGTAGAAGAGGGTAAAAATCAAATCAAATTCGGCATAATTCTGTAAAAGCGTACGACGCCGCGTCTTGACCTAATTTGGGCCGTGTTAGCCGGAGGCCGACCAACCATTTCCCGGGCTATTGAGCCCAAATGCTACCTCGAACCTTGCTATATCCCGCAACGTCTTACGACATCTAATTCTGCTGACAAAAAGGGGATTTTATGACCGTTACTAAATCTGCATTCTGAATATGTATATACCCTAAATATTTAAATAAGTAATTTGTTTTAAAAAAGTGTCACGTGACCCAGAAACGTAATACTGAAGGGCATGTGAAATCAGGCACATATCATGCGTCGACGACTACGAAGTGAGTTGTTAAATGAACCGTGAGCCCTTGTTAGTGATCTCCCAAATGGTTCTGCATATTTACCGAGTCGGACAATTTCTCCTTTGCGATCGAGGCAAACAATTTTGTAAGTTAACTGATAATAAGACAATTGAAATCATAAAGTTTTGAAAGTTTTTAATGGAAGCATGAATAAGTTTGTTTAATTATGTGGGTAGGTAACGAATAGAGTGGCCCCTTGTTGGGCGCCAATATGTCTAGAGTCAGTCGCGGAACCGATATTGAAAGTATCATATAATTAATTGCTCGCTTACCGCGGCATGAATATCAGCTTATTTCTATCGCCTAGAGTAACTTTGTAAAAATCGAGACGCTATATAAACTTACTCATCGTACTGTAGTCTCACTCTCTCTACAAGCCATGGTGTAGAACTAAGTTATTTAGACAATCGTAGAATGATGATTCTAGCGTTATCCCAGTTCTACGATAACTAATGGCCTTGGAACCCCGGTTTTGCATTAGTATTGGTGCATTTGAATGGTACTTCTTGTTCATGATCCGGTAAATAACTACCCTGTTTATAGGTATAGTGACATCCCTCTAACAAACCAATTCTGCCTTTCATTATAGCATAGTAGCAAAGAAAACACTACATTCGTACATATATGTCTCTTTGGAAACAAGCTTATACACAACTACTGAAACATACGTAAAATTAAAGCTTTACTGCTATAATGTTTCTTTTATTATTTTCTCTAAACGTCCAAACATAAAACTGTAGTGAATTGTTTCATCTACTTCCACATCTTTCAGAGAGTCAGCGGAGCTTGAAGGCAAATATCGCGAAATACAGACTTCAAAAGAGAAAACATGGAAACTGTTTTGAGTTTATTGTAAAAAATATACAAAAAGTTACTAAAATAACTTTCCTTTTCGTTTGCAAGATTCAGGATTTAGTTACCTGTTATTTCAGTGTAAACGAAACCTTAATTATAGTTTTGATATTGCCGGTACGTGAATACGTCCAGAAATAAATCAAATCTTTGGATTACCAATCAGATTTACTTCCAAATTTTGAGGTGAACAATTTATATAACATTAAGATGTAGAAAATATAATTTGCGTTTAATATTAGCTATAGTTTAAATACCACCTGCTAGCAACCGAATACCACATTTCCCATTAAATATGTCGTCAAAATATCTAAATAAATAATACAGAAAACAACTCAAACTTCTTGCAAACAGACAAGCAGCAACCGGAAACAATACACTCAGAAGTTTGTTAATTGAAAATTCCTGGACACCAAATTAATTGGCAATATACATCGGCGAATTGCTTTGAAAATTAATTTAATACGTCTCTACGTTTGTCTGGGACACATGGCCATTGTTAATAGAGGGTATCGTTGTTCTATTAAATTGTTCGTAATAAATTATGAATAATTTAACGTTTACGGTCCGTGGGTAAGGAAATCTGATGATACCTACCCGCTGCGAGGTTATGACCGACGGTGATTCGGCCCTTCAAATGGTAATTTTGATGGAATTTGGATTAAACAAGATGGTGCTTCGTAAAGTTTGTTATAAGAAAGGTAAATCATAATGTAATCCTTGTTGGTGTTTTGTATGATTAAATGAAGATTGGTTAAGTACTTTTCCCTCTAAGTATGCTAGCTATGTAGTGGTTATACTGGCCCGAGGGTTTAACGTGTTATTCGAAATACGGAGAGCAAGCGACAATTAACAATTTAATACGCACAATGCACATAACTTCGAAGAGTCAGCAGGTCGCGCCGTCTGCGTAGATATCTATAAGTTTCCCCTCTTTGGTATAACTGCTCACTCTCATTCTCAATATTGTGGCCTATATCTGTATCTCTGTATATGCCATTTTATTGTGCCAAGTTGTTTTTACAGTAAATAATTTCACAATACATTGCGCACTCAGCACATCAGTGTTTTCCGGTTATGTTGTCATAAACAAGTCGAAACGGACCACGATAACGCTAAAATGTTTTTGAGCCCTCACGAAGACGTTACGAGGGCTAATTGGCAAGAGGGGGCAATTATGTGGCCTAACGGACCACCCGACATTGCCCCGAAACGGGGTAACGTACCGGTATTTCCCCAAACCGGGGAAACACTGGACTTTTTATTCGCACACCTTTATTGTGTCTAATGAACAGTGCTTTAGTTTGTTTTCATTTTGTGTTTTCCCGGACGCTCTCTGGTCAGTGTTTTGATTGGAACGAAGTTTTGTTAATGGACGAGATGCGATTTAAGCCTTATTGGTTGGCTGACGTTGAAAATTGAGCAAGGAATTTGATGGCTTTTATATTTTAAGATTATATTTGGTTTTATGGAGTTTTTAAGATGTTGGTTTGCCTCCTTTAGAAATTTTTAGGATTTTTATTTTACAGCCAACTTTTAAGGCGTAACTTTTCGGTTAGAACATTATACAGGGTGAGTCAAAAATCAAGAGCATATTTTTGCATCTAGGACTTTTGACATTGCCAGCTGTATCCAGGACTAAACCAGACTTGCTTTTTATTACTTCTTTAAACATTTTTATATTCTGTCGAGGTTGTATTGGCGTTCATGGCGACTAATGACAATTTTCTCTTAGCACTTTCTTCACTCTTTTTTCTACCAGTTCTATCTGAATTTCAACTGTTGCAATTTCGAGACAAAACATCACCGCTTTTCACGCAACTTGTTGATGCTCCTTTTAATAGAAGTATATAAGAACGTTTGATCTTTCGTTGGTTGCTTTATTTTCAAAAGCGACGAAACGATTAAATTTGTTTTTCTATTTCAGGCTTCATTTCATCTATATTTCTAGATTAAATTTAGCTTGAGATACATTTGGAAGATCGTTTATCCGACATTATGCATACATTTTTATTGTTATGTCTCAAATATCTGTGCGGTTCGATGAGTCTTGTTCGGAAATATCACATTTGTACGGCACAGTTATTTTATGTACGCTCCATTCGTTTTAATTGACTTAAAGCTGTGGGTAAGCGGAATATTTAAATATTGAAGAGATTTTTTCTGACTGTTTTATTTACATTCAAGTATTTGGAAACGTTGAATAAAATTTCGTTGAGATTATTCTTAGAGACGCTTATTGGTAAAATATAATTTTAAATAAAAGTTAATTTTAATAAATTATCCTTATATCCACTCAATGTAGTCGATTGATTTTTTTAGTCGCATAATATCTTAGCCTGTACCATAAATAACTCCAAAGTTGTGATACAATCAAACAAGTCGGCGGTGGACCAGTTTGAAAAAAAAATTACCTTGGCTCACTCATAGAATTGAGGCACACAAGAAACTGGTTTTGTATACGAGTGTCAATGTGCGTGTAAAGTAGCACTGGAAACGACGATGTCTTGCTGAGCGATTCTCGCCCTTATTGTGGTCTAGCGGGAAGTTGTTCGACTGTACCATCTAAAATATCAACACTCCAAATTTCAGCTTCTTGTGTCCAATAGTTTTAGCTTTGCGATGTCTATCAGTCAGTCGGCAAGCAAAAATGTTGTCCGTATACCTACAGATAGTACGTAGCATTAGTGACATTTTTACATTAAGGACAAAAGCGCGAGAGATAGCACTCTATTTTCAATGACAACTCTTTGGTTTATAGTATATGTTTAATTCTAACACACTATCCACTTTAACCAACTAAAAGCTTGCCAACAAGCGAATGAGCTTGGCGAGTAAAAGCAATTTTGTTAAATATAACATAATTTCACGCCTTTTTATCGCCGAAGGGGTAGGCAGAGATGTATTACACACCCACACTTTGCCAACAATGTGCCCGGTAGATGGCAATAGGCTCGCCCCCTATTACATTGGGACAGAAACAACTGGCGAAGTGTGGGTGTGTAATTGTTAAATATGTAAGTACAATACCAGATATTCAAGTCAAGTGTGTGTGTGTCAATGGGACAGGACGAAGTGGAAGACCTAGGCGGACGTTCTCTGACCAGATTGGAGACATCCTAAAAACAGGACAGGTTAGAAGTACAACAGAAGAGCATGCATGAGGAATCTGATGGGAGTGAATGAAGCAAGAGAGATATGTCAGGATCGTTGCAAATGGCGTGCCGTAGTCCCTCCAGGAAACAGGCGTGAGTCTATGTATCTATGTATGTATGTACCATTTATATATAAATAAATAAAAAAATAAAAAAAAGAACCACGACACCCGGTGTGAAAGTTGCTAGATTAAGTTTAGTCAACTCGTTCCACACATAAGTCTAATCATAATACTCTCGTGTGAAACAAAAAGGAGCAAGTGACGACTTTCACGGGAGCCCAAAAGTTTGCTAACACCTCAGTATAAATTATGCCTCGCCTTATATCTTTCTACATATTATACACATGGGACAGACTTAAAATCATACGTGCAAAGGTACTTCGGGGAAGAGTTGCTTATTAGTTCCTGTTGCTGGCTTGTTCTTTTGAAGAGCATTACAAGCGTGCTTCAGAAAATTCGACGTCCGATTGGCGCAGCGGGAGTGTAAGTGACTGCTACGCCGAAGGTCGCGGGTTCGATTCCCGCTCTAGTCAAACAATTGTGTGCATGAACATGGATGTTTGTCTTGGTCTGGGTGTTTCTATGTATTATATGTATGTATTTACAAAAAAAAGTATATAAGTATGTTTATCCATTGTCTAGTACCCATAATACAAACTCTGCTTAGTTTGGGACTAGATGGTGTTGTGTGAATGTGGTAGAATATTATTATTATTAAAATTGCAGCAAAAATATGTAATTGTCTTCTTGATTGACCATTCCGAGTTATTTATGCTGTACCGGTTGTGGTTGTTGATCCATCCTCACCTCATCACTCACCTGATCAAACCAGATTTGACGGATCAGGCATCCTAAAAATCTCTTGAATGGAATGTACTTATCAACATCTTAGAGTAAACACATCCAAAATAATAAAGCGTATGCGACTGCTGATCGGAGGTCCCGGGTTCGATTCCCGGGTCGGGCGAAAGTGTTACCTACTGGGTTTTTCAGAATTCTCAGTAGCAGCACGGAGTCTTGTGGTGTGCCCGGTAACGGCAGTAGGCTCGCCCTCTATTACGTGGGACCTAAAAATTCATGGCGAAATGTGGATGTAAAATTACACCTCTGCCTACCCTATGCCCTTCGGGGATTACAGGCGTGAATCTATAAAAAAAACGAATTGCTGGAATGTGTCCTCGAGTCTACATATTTACTATTCAGATGTGCTGTGCGCTCTTTTACCATTTAACTCCAGCTTCAATATAACATGAAATTACACCATCTCTCAATACACAGATGTAGTCTTGTGAGTTTCCTCATAGATACTTACCTTAGCTGTAGCCCATAACATAGTTACGTGTACCAATCACAAAAACTACATATCAGTTACAAACAAACAAATCAAGGAACTTGTATAATAAACATAAGCAAAGGTTAACATTAGTCAAACTAATCTCATAACCAAAACTGATTAGGAACTTTATTTCTCAAAGTATAGAGTTGGATTTCCGTTGCAGTAATCTGATGGACCGATATCAGCTTGTCAATTGTAACGAATAAATACGAAACACGAGTTTGCTGGCTACATTCAATAACACATTCTGTTTACACATGTAGGTCAGTACGGCTAACGAGGGAACATATAAAATAGACGGGAAATGGACGCGGGGTATGGCATGGACTATAGGCGAGCTTTACTTATATAAATAACGAAAAAGAAGTTAATCTGCCTTATATGTTCCACAGAATATCAAACGCCACAGAAAACGATTGGCACCCAAACATTAAAAAGAAAGCTATCACAATTATATAATATATATACACGGTGTCACGAGACCCATCACCAAGCCGAAGTCTACTCGTTGTGGACATCATGCCAAGTCATACTAACCAAAAATAATACCTGGGAAACGATTATTTTTTGAGTTTTCACATTATTTAAACCGCAATTAAAAGCGCGCGCGTGCAATGCTCGAAATACCTACTTATCCATGGGGTTATAGGACATCTAAAGAACATGTTGGCGGGGTAAATGCATCGATTTTGAACCTAATTAGAAAATATCCATACTAACTTTGAGCCTCAATATCTCCTTAACCAGTAATTTCCCAGGTATGGTGCCGAAGTAAAAAATGTTCGTACTGATTGGTACAACATGGGATTTCAGTTTTCCTTAAGGGTCTTTTTACACCCTGTATAATATTCTACCACATTCACACAACATCATCTAGTCCCAAACTAAGCAGAGCTTGTACTATTGGTACTAGACAATGGATAAACATACATATATACAGTTTTTGTATAGATAAAATTCTTGCGTTAGCGACTGACTGACAGGCAACGCAATGTCCTAACCACAGGGCGCAAGAAGCTGAAATTTGGCATATATGTTACTTGGTGACCTTGGTGCACTAAGAAGGGATTGTCCGAAACTGTCACGGGATTGGGAAGAAACGGTTAAATTTTAATAAAACTAGATGAGCCTACAGTTACACCCGCGTTATTTGAGGCTACTGCTCCGCTCCCGTGGCTCATAGCGTGATATTATATAGCCTATAGCCTTCCTCGGTAAATGGGCTATCTAACACTGAAAGAATGTTTCAAATTGGACCAGTAGTTTCTGAGATTGGCGCGTTCAACCAGACAAACAAACAAACTCTTCAGCTTTATACATTTACTAGAGGACGCCAGCAGCTACGCCTGCATTTTTTTTTTAATTTACCAGTTTTGGCCGATCCCTTGGGAATTTCGGAAAATCCCTTCTTAGTGCACCCCTACGGTCCCCGAGGAACATACATGGCAAATTTCAGCTTCCTGCGCCCAATAGTTTCGGCTGTAGCGTGTCTGTCAGTCAGTCAGTAACGCAAGGATTTTATATATTAAGATCATCATCATCATCAGCCCTTTATACTGTCCCACTGATGGGCACGGGCCTCTTCTCACTATGAGAAGGGTAAGGCCATACTCCACCACGCTGGCCAAGAGCGGGTTGGCAGACTTCACATGTCTTTCGAGAACATTATAGAGAACTCGCAGACATGCAGGTTTCCTCACGATGTTTTCCTTCACCGATTAGCAAGCGATAATTAACAATTTAATACGCACTTAACTCCAAAAAGTCATTGGTGCGCGCCGTGGATTCGAACTCAAGACCTTCTGCGTAGCAGTCTGTCGGTCTCTCCACTCAGATATCGCTGCTAGTATAAGATATATTAGCATATAATAAATGTGCGGGCGTATTTGCGAGCATTCTCTAGTCTGACGTAAAATTAAGCGCTACGGCACTCGAAATGAATTAAACTCAGAATAAAAAAACAAGTCTTAAAAATATATTTTCATAACGCTTATTATAAAAAAACTTTAGTAAGTAATGTAACTTCAAGGAGTTTTGTCTGTAGTTGCCCGACTTCGTAGCTTTGCCGGCTCTTCATTTATCTACAGAGACCATTTTTATTTTCCAAGTTTCCATTTTCTTGCCTTCCGTCCTGCTATTTATCATTTTTATAATTGTTCTGTTGTATTCAGACGGGGCTCTTTAGACTTTTTAGCATATTGTCAACTGTAGCAGGTTGTTTCTTTGCGTGGGCTAAGTCTATGAATTGTAAGATTTTTGGTTCGATTCTCTGGTTAAGTAAAGTTTTGTTCAGTTTTTCTGGTAATCTGATATAATTGGAGCACATACTGTATATGGATGACTATAGGTTTATATAAACATTACTTGAAGAAAGATGTTTGTCTATAATTTTCTTCAAACAATTATAGAAAGATGTACTTACTTATTTATTTTCTTTACCCATATTTAATACTCATAAAAATTCGCATTAGCTTCCCTGCTAAGCTTAATGCTAATGTACCTAGTGGCTTGACTTTAAAACTGCATCAGGAATGAGCTGGCACACAACCTGTCAATCATGTTACTGGGTTTATGGTAATGTGGTTTTGGTTTAGGTTATAACCTAGGATTGTTCTAACACCGCTTCAACTTACCACTTGTGCCACACAATAGTTACATGCACGTAACATAGCGGCTGACCCAATATAACAACCGGCGTAACCTGACCTTCCCCTCCCCTTCCTTCCGCACACAAATGGACCAGCGAAAGGAAACGCTAGGGCACTCGCAGGTCAAGTTTATTTGGTCAGCCTGACTGGAACCAATCGAATGACACTCCAAACGTTTTTATTTGATCACGTTTGGGGTTTAAATTGGACTGCAGAACAGTCTGATAGCTGGTGCTCTTGTGACTGTGCCATGTATTGTTCTAAGTCCTATTGTCCAATCTAATTGACAAAGGGTAGAAGGATTTTCTATAGTTTACGCCTCATAAGGTTTAAAAACAAAATGAATTTATTATTATAAAGATTATAGATTGCCTGTCGTTTATATGCCCAGAATATTTAGTAAGTATTTATTGAGATTGATAAAGTAATTAATCAATTTTTTCATAAATGATGCAAGTTAATAAAATTGAGTATAGATTCATTATCCTCCTATCGGTATCCCAGCTTAGTTACAACCCCTGGTCCACGGTCTAGTTCCACCAGATTTGGCAGAATATTAGCAGTTCTATAGAGCAACTGCCTGTCAGATCTCTGCAACCCAAAGGGGTAGCAATATTCCATGGTTTAGACTCCTACTCTAGTTTATACAGAGGTACAGGCTCCCTCCTCACACCCACATTTTGCAATGGATTTTTAGGCCCCACGTAATAGGGGCGAGCCTATTGCCGTTACCGGGCACATCACCAGACTCCGTGCTGCTACTGAGAATTCGGAAAAACCCAGTAACCACCGTCAAGAACCTTCATGATATTCTTCATGACATCTTCATCTTCATAAAAAGACAGTGGCGCTCGCCGTGAATTCGAACCATCTGCATGACACTCTGTTGGTTGGAGTATACTCATCTAAACTAACTCGATAAGAAATAAAACGCAAGAACATCTTGCAACAAGACAATAAAACTTAAACACATAAATTCAAACGCTCCAAATTCCTTACCTCCATTTTTCCGCGCGCCAATAAATCAATAACGGCCGGGCATATAGTCTGAATAATAAAATGTCTAACTAAACCGAGCCCGATCGAGTGTTGCGAAACTCTCGCATTTGACATATTGGAGTTTGTAACAAGTGAGACAAAAGAACTAAGTTCCTGACAGCCTTATAAAGTGGCGCGAAGTGTGAAGTGCCGGGTACTTTATCCTGAACTATCGGCGTTGTGAAGTGGGAAACTGCAGACTAATGCTCTGTGTGCCGCATGATTAGAACTTTTGATGGGATTTTTTCGCGTTACGAGTTTTTGCGAATAAATATAAAGTAGTTTTTGAAGTTATTTCGACAATGCGTATTGTCTTATAATATAAATGTGAAAGTTTATAAAGATGTATTGATGGATGTTTATTACTCTTTCACACAAAAATAACAGACGGACTTTGACGAAACTCTGCAGTAATACAGTTTATACATCAGAGAAATACATGGACTCTCGATAACCGACTGTCACTTGGGCGAGCTGTAGGTAAAAGCTAGTATACAATAACTAAGCGATAACCATACTTAAGGAGTAACGATATTGAGAACTGACTGGCCTGTTCCTCTATATGTTGGTAGCTCTGACTGTTACGCTAGAGGCCATAAGTTACATTTCCACTCAATATTTATTTCAAAGCACGATTCTTTTGAAAAACCGGACTACATTGAGATCAGATAACCGTAATTGACTTGAGCTAATTACATTTTTTGTTATAATTACATTAATTGTCCGTGTGGTGACGGATTAGGAATACGTATTGTAACCATCCCATGGGTGTCGTAAGAGCCGACAGAGGGAGCATATTATGCAGAGAACAGCACTGTAAGAGAAGGAAAACTTGATGCAAACCCTATACTAACCCGTTTGGCCAGCGTGGTAGAGTAGGCCAATTCCTCCTTTCAAAGGAGAGGCCTAGTCCAGCTGTGGACTGTTAAAGGCTGATGATGATGATGATGAGGAATGACATTAATTATATTGTTTTAAAATTTTAAGAGCTTTCTTTTTCCGATCGTCAAAAAAGACTTAATAAGTAGTATATTTTCGCCGAATTTTGCAAAAACGTTACAGCTTTTATTTAAAAAGGTGCATAATTAAATTCAGCTCCAGATAAAGGCCTTAACAGTTTTCGTTTAAGCTTTCAACAAAGTCAGTGTTCAGAAAGCCATCCGCATAATGTACGCGAACATTACAAGTAAGAACTTAAACGAGCCGCCCAACGTCCTCAGATAAGGCCGATGTGATGTCAACTACTCCATTACCCTTTAATATTCCCTTAGCGCAACGGATTTCCATTAAACTTTGTACATTTTAAACAGTCTCCTTTTCGCGCCCACTTCAAAATTCAACGAATATTTAAAGGTTTTCACAAAGAGCTTTGTTTAACTTTTTAAGCCGGTTTAGGGACGCCATTCGCATATCAAATGGTATTTAATGAAAAGCGGTGACAGTTGGGAAGTCGTTCGGAAACGTGTGTGGTACGCTCAAGATAGCGCGGGAAATTTTTCAACGATCGGAAATTGCTTCTGTTTGAACTTTCATTCTGTGGAACGATTGAGCCGCCATTAGATAAAATACAAGAGGCGTGTGTTTCTTTAATTTATAATTTAAATATTGAATCGCTGCGATCAGAACTGATTATACAATTTTTATTAAAATTTACTAAATTCAGTAAGCTTTAGAAGTAGGTATATAATTTGATTCCTTTCCATTTATTCTTACTTATAGATTTTTAATTCAAGCCTCATTCTTTATAGTTGATAATTCAATAATCAATCGTAAATTAATTATTGAAGCTCGAGTCTACATTAATTTAATTTCTCAAAGAAACTAAGCTGTGGTAGCTTCCAATGTCAAAGTCAAAATCCTTTATTTATTTAGGTGTCAAACCCTAGATGAATAATCATCTAGGGTTTGACTGTTATGAATGTCAAATTTAAAAAATAATTACTTATAAAACCATGGTCACTTTTTTTCATCGCAATTTCATATTAGGTGCTGCAACTGTTACACTGTGCCTCAACTCGATACTTGACCTTCAGGGCTCATAAGTCTAACATGACTAGTACAAAGTTGTGTTTAATCTTGTGATACTTCCCAGAATCAGAATAAACCGCTCTTCGGCATTACGTCGGAGGGTAAACTTGAGTCATTCGTGTGACGCCGGTGTGTGTAATGTAACAGTTCATCATGCGAGCGAGTGTGCGTAATCGCTTTTGTTTCTTTACTTTGTCTTATGCCCTGGTATAGGGGAATAAGTTTGTATGACATTTAATGTCTACTAGTATTTCCCGCCGCTTTGCTCGCGTGAAGATCAGTTATTGAAACAAAAGGTAGGGCATGCGCAGAAAAGTGTAAGTACAGAAATACTCAAGCTAGAGCCGTGGTCGCACCTAATGTGGGTGCTAGGAACACATGTACACTAGTATACAATAGGTGCGACCACGGCTCTAGCTTGACTATTTTTTCCTCAGAAAATCTAAGGTTCTCAAGAAACATACATGCCAGTACTCGCCCTTGGGCCCAACAGCTTTAGCTGTGGATTATCTGCATTTAGATGAAACTTTGCATTAATATAGTTTATACATTAGAACAGCGCATGCCCTACCTTTTGATAATATTATAGCCTATGTCACCCGGGCCATTGTTACGAATCTATTGACATCCCATTTATTAAAACCGGTTCAGTAGTTTAGGCGCTACGGTGGAACTTACATACATACATAGACTGCCAAAAACATTACCCTTCCTTTTGGCTTCGCCGTAGTCGGGTAAAAATTAAATATGCAGCAGCTGCGGTACCACATATTGATGTAATTCTTGTTAAGTCTTTATACAAGCGCTATTCTAAAACATTAAAATGATCCCCACGTCACAATCTCAATGTAAATAAGATCGTATTCCGTTCAGCAGTCAAACATGCACCGTCCTTATAAACATCGTTAACAATGGAGTTGCGAAACAACTTGTGTTTCGTCCCGCGAATACGTAATTAGACATCAAAGAAAGAGACAACACGCTGTTTGATTGTTTTACTTTTGAACAACAATTATTATTAATGAAGAGGTTTCAGACAGATGAGCTTTTATTATTTAAGTTAGTTACTGACCTTTGCAGGGTATTCTCAAGGGTCTACAGGATCCACAAGGGCAAGAATTACTAGCCAGATTAAAATTTGAAAGCTTAGCTTTTTTGCCATTTTTATAGTATTAAACTAAGTTTTGAAAAGCTGAATCTGAAGAGTTTGTCTGTTGGGTTGACCACGCTTATCTCATAAACTACTGGTGCGAATTCAAAATAATTTGTGTAATGTGTTAGATATTTTTTTGTCGAAGCATGCTATAGGATACACCTCTGCCTACCCCTTCGGAGATAAAAGGCGTGAAGTTATGTTATGTTATGCTATAGGATATTTAGCCTGAGCAACGCACGGTGCGGAGCGGTAGCCTTAAATAATGGTATATTTGAAGATAAGACATGCTTTGCTAGCTTATTCACTTGCGGCAAATCGCGGCAAAAGGTAAAGATATTGTCAGCTTTTACATAATAGGTACACTTTACTTCGGTTTTTCTGTAAAAAAAGTTGTATACACGAAGGCACACTATGCATTTTGTTTTCATTGTTTGTTTATCTATATTGCGAGCCACATATATAGCCTTACTGCAGCTACGCCTGCAATTTTTTTTAATTTACCCGTTTTGGCCGATCCCGTGGGAATTTCAGGAAATCCCGTCTTAGTGCACCCCTACGGTCCTCAAGGAATAAACATGCCAAATTTCAGCTTTCTGCGCGCAATAGTTTCGGCTGTAGCGTGTCTGTCAGTCAGTAAGTAACGCAAGGATTTTATATATAAGATTTGAGTCCTACCCATTCGTGCTTTGTAAAGGCTCACCATTCAGATATACCAACAATAAATCATGGTCGCGTGTCCCGTAACAGTCTTTTTCAATCCGCCGTACAAGCAAAACCGCGTGCGTAAACTAGCATTCCCATAATTAAAATGCCCCGCTGACCCAATTCTCGCAGGTCAACACCCTTCGGAAAACAAATATAACTTAAACTGTCGTAGTTTCATATCAAAGGGATTAACTGTTTTGAAACGGATTAACCGTTATGGAAATTTTCAACACATGGGACATAGTTTCAAAACTGTTATATTTGACACGAACGTTTCATTGAAATCTGTACACATCATCGCAGTAGGTGTAGGCCTCCCGCCAGGTGGACCGATGATCTGGTTAAGATCTGATATGCGGTTGGAAGCGGGCAGCTCAAGATCGATCTATGCGGAGAACCATGTGTGGCCTATGTCCAGCAGTGGACGTCTCTCCGCTGACGTGATGATGATGATGATGATGTACATATTAAATTCTTGCGTTACCGACTGACTAACAAACAACACACAGCCAGGCACAGCAGCACACACACAGGGCGTGTGAAGCTGAAATTTGCCAAATGTGTTCCTTGGGGACCGCACTTAGAAGGGATGTCCCGATATTTTCACAGCACCCTATTCTTACTTACTTACTCCAATGGCTCATTGTCCCAAAATGTGCCTTGGCCTCCAATACGAGAGAACGCCACTTCACCCGATCTTTGGCCACTTCTCACCAATCACCAGCTTGAAGCTCCCTCTGATCTTGCTCTACTACGTCTTTCTAGCGGTATCTGGGGCAACCGACAGGATGACGCTATGTTGGTTGACCCACATATGCTCTATTCTACTGGTGAGAATTGTACAAAAATCTGTGCTGTATTTTTTTAGTTTAGCACGTTCATACAAACAGACAAGAAGAAAGGGGACTTCGGTCTAGGCTATTTGAGCCGTTGTAAATTATATGGCAAATACAGAAATTTTAATAGGCTCACGCCTCTATCCCCGAAGAGGTAGGCAGAGGTGTAATGTTACACCCACATTTCGCCATGAATTTTTAGGTCCCACGTAATAGGGGGCGAGCCTGTTGCCGTTACCGGGCACATCACCAGACTCCGTGCTGCTACTGAGAATTCGGAAAAACCCAGTAACACTTATGCCCGACCCGGGAATCGAACCCGGGACCTCCTATCAGCAGTCGCATACGCTATCCACTGGACCACGGAGGCAGTCCAGGCAAATTTTAATAATAAACTTAATATTAATTTTAGTAACAGAATATAGAATTTTATAGAACGATAAATATTAATTACGCGTTATTTAAATTTAATATCTAGCAATAAGCTGAAAATGGTTCGTATTTATTTAATTACATAAATGATGAATGAGCTTCTCATACAGTTTATAATTAAGTCGTGTAATTGATTCTTCAATTAATACATTATTTTATGTTAATTTATTTTATTCATAAAATATTATTTCGGAACATTAAGCATGTCGAAAAAGCGATTTTATAGTAGTCCACATTTTGCTCGTGGACTTTAAGACCTACCATAATCACCTCATATTCAGTTTGAGGTCTGAATTGCAGTTTCGTACTATGCCATTATTATAGTGAATCAGTTTGACTATTTATTCAAAGGCAAAGTTGATCGGGAAAGTTACACAACGTTTGCACAGGTCGTCACTTGGATGGGTGACTGCGAGTGACCTTTAAATTCGAGCACTATCGTGCTTCGGCGGGCATTTTATGTAGCAGACTACTATTTTAACCCTTAAGGGGGGAATATCCAAAAATACTCTTAGTACCCTACGCTCCGCAAGCAACATTCATGCCACGTGCATGGATCTGCGTTTACTGTCGGTCAGTCAGTAAAGCATAATTTTATTAATAGAAGATTAAACATAACATAACATAACTTCACGTCTTTTATCCCCGAAGGGGTAGGCAGAGGTGTATACACAACCACATTTCGCCAGTCATGTTTAGGTCCCAATGTAATAAGGTGCGAGCCTATTGCCATCTACCGGGCACATTATTAAGCGAGCGATAATTAACTATTTTAATATACACATAACTTCGAAAAGTCAGAGGTGTGTGCCCGGGGTACCTGGGGATGAAACCCGAGACCATGTTCTCGGCAGTACGTTACGTACACCTATCGCCGCTTAGAAGATTCTTAACTAGATTCCGCTCGCGATTATCTCCACAGACCTCCGTTGCGACGTAAAAGAACGAAAAACAAATTCACTTTAGCATTTATAATATAAATACCTATGTAAATGCACTTACAATCAACCAATTTAGAAATCGATCCACCCATTACACTTTCAACATGCCGAAAAAAAGCAATTGAATTTCAGTAAGTACCATTCGAGTGAAAATCCTTCCAAGTTAAGAAGCCTTCAAAATGTAGAGAGCGCCTTTATCCATCGGTGCGGATCACAAATTGCAGCATAACGTAAAATTGCCAGTCATTAACTCCATAATATTGGAGGCGCAGGTTCTCCCTTAAACCCAAGCAGGTAAGGGCAAGCCCTTTCTAAAATTTCGTCCTTTATTTTCATGATTAATCGATGGTAGCGCTACGGATTGTTACCCAAAAGTTTTAAAATTGTTTTTCGTATATAGGGGTGGAGCACACACGACTTTTTACCATTAGCTGTTTTGTTGACTTTCAACGAATACACTGTCAGTCAAGCAAACTCTTAGTATTAGTTCTCAACCTGCCACCGATGTTTATACCTATAGGTATTAAGTATTTAGACTATTTTAGTAAAACTTCTAGAGTATTGGCGTTTTCACTATCATTAGAACAAATACTCAAATGTGAAACGACCGACTACGATGATTGTCGATTGGACAAATGTTTTTATGCCGTACAATAAACGAATTGGCAATATTCAAAGCGGCACAGTAACGAGAATACCGTACAACTTCAATAGCGTAGATTCTCAATTACCCTCCCTAGTAACCTCTACCACAGAATAAACAGTACTTACGTACAGAAGCACCACTTCTCAAACCAATTAATTGAAATTGCGACTCTTGCTACTAAGCAACAAAGTGCAATTCAGCTCGCATAAGCACTCAGTGCCTAATGCGATATTCACCTAACCGTTCCCGCTCTCTTATAACATATAACGCTGTCGCTGTCTGGCGCGGAGTGACGCGCTAGCTGTCGCGCTAGGGTTGTCGACTTGCCGCTGCTACTATAATATTTATTCATCGTCTATCTACCTACTTGACCACGTACCTAATAATAAATAATCATCCTATAAGTATCCTATCCAACTATTAGAGCTCGTAGAACAAAAACCACAAAAAATCTGGTCGTTTACATTTTCACTATACTAATTCTTATTTATTTCCTAAACTAAGTCGTAATAAATTAACATAAAATAATTTATTAATTGAAGAATCAATTACACGACTTAATTTTAACGCGTGGACCGATTTACATGATTCAAACAGATAAAATGGTTTTTGAACTAGATCTTTAATTTGACACCATAATCGTTAGGATATCTCAACAAACAAAAAATCTGATTTTCAAGTTGCTCTCGTAAAATAAATACAATCAAATTTTCAAGTCAACAACCCTTGCGCGGCGCGTCGGACGCCGGGCTTGGAAGCCGCGCGAAAGTGTAGGCACTTATCGCTGTAGGTACGGCCGAGTGAAGGAGGCCTGCCTCTACACTTCGCACATGATAAGACTACAGTCAGCATAAGTAGTAAGAAGTAAGTCAGCCTTAATTTGTGTTTGTAATTTTTGACGATTTCAGAGCTAGCCTATTCCCATTTTGGTCGCAAAGTCGCAACTCCCGATGTCGTTTAAAGTAGCGTATATGCTAAGACCCTTAGTCCTAGGGTTAGTCGTGCATCGTAAATAAATAGCGATTAAAAAGTCACAACCCCATCATGCGATCCGATTTGCTTTAAGTACCATAGGTGCGATATGAGTTCGATGCCAAAAGGCCTAAGAAACTTTTTAAAATTAAGCCATTTTCGTCTTTATTGGCCGAATGTAGAGTTTAATTTTGATTGGGGAAGGTTAGTTTATGCTCTTTGAAGTATGCTTTTATAAAGTCCTTGGATTTATGTGGCTATTTGTAAATCGATACGAGTTTATGCCATATTTCTATCGGGTTTGGTCAATAACTTTATGAGTTTAAGGTATTGAAAGGGACAAATTTGTTTGCGTCCTGATAGCTCAGTGTTGGGACAAACAGATTTTCAGAAACCTGGAAATCGTACTCAGTACAGTAAACAATATACATTCAAGTAACGACTATGTTCCGTATGGTGACGGCCTAAGAATACGGAATGTCACCATCCCATATCATCCCATAGGTGTCGTAAGAGCCGACAGAGGGAGCATATTATGCAGAGAACAGCGCTGTAAGAGAAGGAATACTTGATACAAACCCTATACCAACCTGTTTGGCCAGCGTGGTATAGTAGGCCAATTCCTCCTTCAAAGGAGAGGCCTAGTCCAGCAGGGGACTGTTAAAGACTGATGATGATGATGAACGACTATCGTCTATCGGATCATACCCTCAGCAAGAGTTCGGCATGGCTGAAAAAGATTACCAGAATAATTATCAAAGGTGGTTCTCAAACTTGACGAAATCATCTCTGTCTATAAAGCTTAAACACCTCATGCATAGTCTATAATCCTGTAATGAACACTTGTGACTGCAAATTGGTAAAATACCTCCAACATTTATCTTTTGCTGCTGCTGAAATGTCCCATAAATTATATCCTCGTCTCTGACAACTCCCGTCAAGAATCTCTCATTACACACAGCTCAATTCATTAAACATTAACTCCTTTTATCCCTGTCTGCATACCCTCTGCAGTACCCAGTAGCTAGCGGCAAGCGAGCACTTATTCAGAGCATGTATAAACAGTTTCTACAAGCCCACTCCTGGAGTTTCGCCAAAGATAATACCAAGTTACACCATCCAAGTACACCTTTTAAAGTCATTTGCATTCATATTCGCTATCGTCATTTCGCGATCACAACTCGCTAAGCAGGACAGAGATAGCTAGATACAACTCGCCATGTGTGGGATAAAGATAAAAGAGTTATCAGTAGGAAGCGCCGTGCTATCATTTTTATGGAGCGTTATGTTGCTATGTTATCCACAGTTTGCACTTTGAATGTATGGAAAATCTTATCTACAGTATCCTGAGTGTGTGGATGTGTATTAGAAGTTATTATTAGCGGCGTATCGGTTCAAAACTTTTAATTATTGCCTTCATGCTGTCAGGATTGGATGAGACTTTACTCTGGTGGAGGTGGAATGAATGTATACGTAAAGTGGCTGACAGCGGCGTGACAAGAATAGCTGAAAAATGAGATCAGTGAAGGCCACCAGAGAGGCCTATAGCCAGCAGCAGATTAAGGTAGGATGATGATAAAGACTCACTCACTCTCACGCCTGTAATCCCCGAAGGGGTAGGCGGAGGTGTAATATTACACCCATATTTCGCCATGAATTTTTAGGTCCCACGTAATAGGGGGCGAGCCTATGGCCGTTACCGGGCACATCACTAGACTCCGACTGCTACTGAGAACTCGGAAAACCCAGTAACACTTTTGCCCGACCCGGGAATCGAACCCGAGACCTCCGATCAGCAGTCGCATACGCTGTCCACTGGACCACGGAGACAGTGATGATAAAGATAGATCTCAAACTGCCTGGATCAAACGCAGATGTCAATCTCTCATACCTAATTACTAATCATTCTTAGTTCGATCAATTTTATTAAAGTTGTGTTAATTTGGGTAAGTTGGATAATAGGTCCTAGTTTAGTAGATCTCTTAGCAAAGTTTGAGATAGCTTTTTTTTTAATCTGTAATAATTTGAAGTAATTATTGAGTGATGTATGAATATGAACATTATATATTATACACCTCAATACATCTCTGCCAACCCCTTCATAAATCACAGGTGTTGCATATTTTAATAATTATGATTTTATATCCTCATATACTTATCCGTATTCCCTTGACGTTCATCATTCACTAAATATTTGTTTAGAACGTATTCTCTTAAATACAAAATTACACAGCTACCCACATTCAGCGCATTAAGCTATCGCAGTACAGCCAGCAGATTATATCGTGTTTATTTAATATTTAATTTGATGGCATGGAGCGTACGGTTGGCTTATGTTTGTGTAAAGCGGGAGAACAACCGTTTGCTTTCAACATTCAACAGAAACATTACATACATACATAGACTCACGCCTGTGTTCCCGAGGGGTAGGCAGAGACTACGGAACGCCATTTGCAACGATCCTGACATGCCTCTCTTGCTTCATTCACTCACATCAAGTTTCTCATGCATGCTCTTCTGTTTAGGGTATTTCTGAGCTGTCCTTTTTTTAAGGATGTCTCCAATCTGGTCAGAGAACCTCCGCCTAGGTCTTCCCCTTCGTCCTGTCTCATTCACACTTGCCTTATATATCTTCTTTGTCAGTCTTTCGTCATCGATCCTCTCCATGTGCCCAAACCATCTTAACATGCCTTTCTCGATGCTTGTCACTACATCTTCTTTTACCCCACAACACTCTCTTATCACACAATTCTTTACGCTGTCGGTCAAAGATACACCACACATACTTCTCAGTGCTCTCATTAATACGAAATCATCAGAAACATTAATACGAAACAAATATCGACTGCTTTAGTCCAGTCGTGATGGTTTAAGCGGTCGGGTCGTCTCACAATTCAGCACTGCGCCGAGTGTTGTGCGTTCTACACGATACAACAGTTTATATGATCCACAATTTGTTGTTTAGATGCATCCCATAGTAGCTACATCAACAGCCTTTTGCAGTCCACTGCTGGACTTAAGCCTCTCCGTATGGAAGTTTTGGCCTACTATACCACGCTGGCCAAACGGGTAAGAATAGGGTTTTATTTCGAGATTTCCCTCTCTTAGGAATGATAATCTTTGCGTGGTGTGTTTCCCTTAGTCGCTTGATATGACACCCTCGGGATGAAATGGGGTGGTGACACTCTGTATTCTTATTCCGTCACCAGAAGGAAATGCCATATGCATAGTAGCTAGAGTACCTGATATTTTTATTTTATAGCTCAGGTTTTAAAATTATTTAACAGAATCGGTCACATACTTATGCTTAGTATATGGCGCTACTGCCTACTACTAGGTATATAAAATGATCTACTTCCTTTTATTTTATCTATATTTTACCTAGTTACTCATTAGGTCGTGGAGTATTTGCGCCTGATAACCAACTGGACTTTGAGAGTCGAGAGATTGGAGTCACTCCATAACACGAACTTTAAGGCGTACGTGGTGCGGGTGCCGACTCATCATCTCCAGACGTTTCTCAAGGAAGAGGTTTGGCCGAAGGGTGTTGTGTATCGGTATCGTTTTTATAGACGATTACGCAACAACAAACAGCGAAGCACGCCACTGTAAACAACATCTGTGCGTTATATTATTATTATATTAGTAATTAGACATTTTATTGTATGTATGTTAGTCTGTAAGATATGTATTGATCTTTATGGGGTTTTTATTACCTGAAATAAATTATAATTTTTTACATTCATTGTCTAGTTGAAATTAGAAACTTGTATAATCAAGATATTTCTACACATAATTTGTGTATATGTTTCAATTGAACGTTTTGAATAAACAAACCATCGAACACATGACTTCGCGCATTTGTAGGCAACGCCAAATAATCCCGCTTCTGATGTGAGCGAACATTAATTTAGAACATGTTAATAGCAAGTTCAAAAGGACTTCAATGATGTTTGTCATTGAGCGAGTACCGTTAGCAAAGAAAACATCAAAAATGATAGAAACAATGTTTCTTCTTGTATATTTGGTTTAAAAGCAATCTCAGTAAAACCAACAGGTATATAGCGATGAAATCTGTAAACTGTAGTTTAATTTAAAAATAAATAATGATTCAATGTGTACTGTGTTATTAAGGTGTACACTTTTAATAGTATTATTCAGGAGATACATATTGTATTGATAACAGGAGATACATTTGTTATCACTCGGTTGTTATTCATTTACGCTTATGTAAGCTTTGCCTTATTTTGATTTAAAGCATTTTGCCTACCTCTTCTTACCTTGTCTGCGCAATCCAGCAATATTGTATTTACTTGTAATAATTACACTTGAAGCCTGTTATTAGCCTTAATATGGATATTGTTTATGTATAGTTATACAATTGTAACGCTGTTGGTTTCAATAAATAAATAAAATAAAATTCACGGAAATTTCGACAACTTTCGCTCTTAAAAGATCGCTTTTTTATTCAATGTGAAGCTTGTCGAAAACAAATCTCCGAGTCCAGTATTGCTAATCAAGTTGAGTAAGTTCGATCTTACACTGACGCAAACATATTCCCAAAGCGTTTCAACGTAGCAGATGGATTAAAAATAGCACAAGTACTGCCTTCTGTTTTATTTTGGCTTTCTTGGCTGACTTATGCCGTACCGTGGACCTTAGGTACAGAAGATCTTAAAGTAAGGTGGCTTTTGGGTGCAAAGTAGAGAAAGTAACGATAAACAGGTGTTATAATTGTTATACCTAGTTATTAGATACAGATGAAATATGAACTTAATTATAAATATATTACGTATAACATGTTAATATTAGATCCTTTTGGGCCCCTGTTAAGATGGACGCTTTGGGCCCACGCCCTTATATTAAAGACGGTATAGAGTAGAAATTACATATAATCTCTTATACCAGCATAGAATTTATTTTGCTCAGGTAGTGAAACTGCAAGTTTATATCAATTACTCAATATAAAACTTAAAAGAGTAGCAGAATATCTGGAGTCCGTAGGCAACATCCACCGCAAAATACCAAACAGACCATTTCATCACAAATCGAAAATTTTAATCACCAAAATACCTTAACTAATTTATTCCAACATAACAGACGTATAATGCAGGGCACAATATCACAACCATATACAAATTACCAACAAAGAAGAAGTAGCAAAAATGCCCCACTTCCGACTGCAAAGATAAGTATCTCAAAAAATCGCTAAAAATCAGTATAAAAAAATTATATACTTCCGGTAATCATCCTTACTGGCTAGCTCATAAAAAAATTGCTCTAAATATTAATTCAGGAGCAGAAAACCTGTAATATACTAACTTCTGATTTTAGTTTAAGAATAGGATTAAAAAGCAATTAAACACTGTAATAACTCACGTTTGATAATAGTTATTATACTAGGTTAGTAATAAAGCACATATACTAAAGAGTTTTGTCAAACAATAAGACTAAATATGCTTAAACCAAACTTGTTAGCAGATTATGTCGAAGAACATAATCTAAACCAGCAGAGTTCACTTTGCGAGGTTGGAAGCAACTAGCGAAGAAGTTAATATGATTTTCCGAGACGTATGAGGAATTAATTATGATATCAGAGGGTCTAGTACGAGTTTGCACTCGATGGTCACGGTGGACGATAGCCTAGTCGTCGGGAACAATTTCCATACATTTTCTAAATGCGCCCCCTAGCGGACTCTATCGATCGCTACTCTCCGTTAGGGGCACTTTTAGTAAATGTGTTTGGGGATACAGGCTAGAGTCTATAAAAAAAATATGTTTTTTTATGGTCGTTAGAGTAGTAGATATTGCATGATTGAAAGTAAAATATTTATAAGATAAGTACTTAATACTGCGCCTGAAACAATATTTGGAGCAATCTCTAAGTATGATAGCCAGTAAGGATGACAATCAGAGGTATGCAACTTATTAATACTTAATTGTATCTATTATTTGAGATATTTTTCTCAGCTGTCAGACGTGGGGTAATTTTATATGGAAGTTGCAACTTCTCCTTTCCAACAGTTTCCGTAATTATGAAAATATAAAATATCTATTCAAGTATTCCGTGTGATTACGGTAGAGTTTTATCGTAAATCCCAGCCGCGGTAATGAGAAATATTATTTATTGTTGGGTATAACGTGGGCGGGGCCGGGTGACCTGTGTAGCGGCTACTCTTTATAAATGTATACGGTGTATACGGCCAGTACAAGCTTATTTTATGTTAGTTGTTGTACACTTTATGTTGGTGCTTATAATAATATAATAATATTCTACCACATACACACATCACCATCTAGTCCCAAACTAAGCAGAGCTTGTACTATGGGTACTAGATAATGGATAAACATACATAATATATACGACGACCGGTTGGCGCAGCGGGAGTGTAAGCGACTGCTACGCCGAAGGTTGCGGGTTCGATTCCCGCTCAAGTCAAACATTTGTGTGCATGAACATGGATGTTTGTCTTGGTCTGGGTGTTTCTATGCATAATTTATGTATGTTTTTACAAAACAACCTTAGGAATCACATTATCTATGTGATTCCTAAGGTTGGTTTAGCGGTACAATACACGCGGCCTGAGCCGAAAATCTGTGCCGAAGTCTGTTGTATTTATTACGTAATTTAATATGTATAAATTCATATAACTCATGTACGTCTGACATATTACGCTCTAAGTGTACTATCATATGAACACATTACCATTAGATTTGAACCCATTACATGATGAAAGGGCAAAGGTATTTGTTGGTCTGGCTTGTCTTTCTGTTGTTGAATCCTCTTTGATCTTTAGCTGTTGTAGATGTATTAACACATTCAAGTTATACATCTTGTAGATATGTTAGTAGATGTATCCTGTTGTATATCTTTAAAGTTATACTAGTGGCAAAATCTATATTTGTAGGCTAAGGGCGTATATCGGAATCTGTTTACTTCAACTTTGTTGTGTTGCCGCACCTGAACCTTCGTTAGCCAGGCTTAAACCCTCACCCACAAACACCACATTATTCCAATCCTCACCAAAACAAAATTCTAGATTTGTCAATTGTCTACTATACTTTGCTTACTATCTAGTATGAATGCATCCATCAAATATATGAGTATGTAATACTCATATATTTGATGGATGCATTCATTATACGACAGTCAACGAACACACTTGTTTCAATTGAACTCCCGTCGCCCATCGTATCATTACACTATTTAACCGTTAGGTCTTGTCGGGGGCCTTTGAGCGATACCAGAATTGACCACACACCTTCACAGCACACACCTTCACAGCACACACCTTTACAGCACACACCTTCACAGCACACACCTTCACAGCACACACCTTCACAGCACACACCTTTACAGCACACACCTTCACAGCACACACCTTCACAGCACACACCTTTACAGCACACACCTTTACAGCACACACCTTCACAGCACACACCTTCACAGCACACACCTTCACAGCACACACCTTCATAGCACACACCTTCACAGCACACACCTTTACAGCACACACCTTCACAGCACACACCTTCACAGCACACACCTTCACAGCACACACCTTCACAGCACACACCTTCACAGCACACACCTTCACAGCACACACCTTCACAGCACACACCTTCACAGCACACACCTTCACAGCACACACCTTCACAGCACACACCTTCACAGCACACACCTTCCTAGAGATAACATTAGCTTCCTGTATTTTTCTTACTCTCCTCTTACAACGCCCACATAATAAAATGGGGTAGGTTTTAAAATGTGCATCTTCTAGCCAAATAGATGTGCAAGCACACATCGAGGTCCTGAAGTAGACTTTGTATAGAATAATAATACAATCATACATTTAATGTATTATCATTATCACGTCATGAGTAATAAGAAAAATATTATTATAATATTTTTTTATAATATATCTTTTTTATAATATTCTACCACATACACACATCAACATCTAGTCCCAAACTAAGCAGAGCTTGTACTATGGATACTAGACAATGAATAAACATACATATATACTTTTTTTTGTAAAAACATACATATAAACTAAATGATGTAACCTACTTCCTTATAGGTAAAACAAGTCGTTAATACTGAACTATGAACTGTGTTTTCATCGCTTCTAAATTATATTTAATGTCTTTTGCCAATAAAAACATTAGTTTTATTTAATTTAAGGATAAATGAATTTTACGTATCCGTAAACTATAAGAAACACAAAGTTTCGCAACAGCTTAAGTCCGTCAGTAGTTTAACTTAGGCACTATGGATAGAACTCGACAAGGTTATGCATTCTTTCCACGCCTGCAAAACTGAAAAACGTAAATTATGTCAAAACCTGACCTGAATGTATTTTTACTGTAGTTTATAACTTGAAATTGTCGCAAAATATTGCACAAAAATAAACCGAGAAATAGATGGCGCTGCGTGTTCCCTAAATCACATAATTCTCGAAATATTGCCAGCACGAACCCGCTCAGCGGCAGGTAGTGAAAAAATATAGCTGTTATCGCCAGTTTTATGAAGTACAAAAGCAGTTAACAAAACATTTTATGACATATTTCTCCTCAAAGCTTTCCTTTAACTACCTAAGCAAAACTTCACAAAACGCCATCTCTCGGTCAAAACAAGAATCACGCACATGATTCCTGAAAATCGTCTAAAAATAGCCGCTGAATGAAAGCCTCCGTCATCCCGGCATCTACCGGCGGTTGCGGGGAACACGCCGAATGTTCCCGACAGCCCCTCCCACCGTTGCCCCCCGAAAACCCTATCGATCCACCACCAGCCACAATTCACGCCAACGGTGCAAAGCAGAGACAATCTGCTATCAAAATTATCAATCGTGATACAATCTGGCCTAAAGTAGTGAATTTAGGAAACCAAGTAAGGATACACCCAGGTGAGCCCGAGAAAAATTCAAAGCTGTGCTAATCCCATTCATAAATTATCTCATTCACTTTGACGTCAGAATGGCAAGCAGTGATTTTTTGTTATTGTGAAATTTTCCATAGCAAAATTGTCTTTTACCTTTATCGTTTGTTATGGGTTATTTTATGGCGATTTGTTTTGTGTAGGCGAGAAAAAGAGATGAAAAAATAGGTCAGTGTACAAAATTGGTAGGTAATCAAGGAGATTTTTCTCGAAATAGGTCGCTTGGTACGTCATCTAATCTGGTTGCAATATGATCAATATGATAGCTGAATGCGTACACTTGTGTACATGGATGCAATCTCTCCTCTTTATTATAACATACAGCGTTATCTAAGCGGTTGTTTTTGTCGTTATCTTTGATAACATAAGCTAAACGATTCGCCATTACGGTGCAAAAGCTTTTTATTTTTGTGTTTTACGTGTGTCGCTTTTATTATCCGGTTATCCATCTGAAATTATGATTATTTATGCATTATAAAATGATTCAAGACGTTACAGATTAGTCATTTAAGTAACTAATTTATTTCGCCCTACTTTCCATGACATATATTTTCTCTTTAAACAACTGATTAATTATTGCCTAGCAACCATATTTTCATAAATTTGCTACCGAGGGGCAGTTAATTAAGAAATATATACTTAGCTCTTTAATTAATTCCAGTGACCAATTTACTAGCGAATAATTTCAACATTTTCTCAAATGATCTTTTCTCAAATTCCAGGACGCTGTCGCAGACAAGCCGACAGAGGACTCGATAGTTCCTGTTCAGAACGACGTGCACTCGCCTCCAGACCACGAGCTGTTCATTGACGACGCCGACGATGGCTCGGGCTTAGACGGCGACGAGAGCTCGGGCTCCGGCTGGGGAGCCGGCCCTGGACCGGACGACGAGGACGGCCGGGCGGGATCAGGTGACGTGCCCAACGGACCTCCCGATGACGAAGACTACGGCCCAACCACACCCAAAGCTGAAGAAACCGAACGTACCCCAGTCGAAAACGAAACCCCTAAGCCCGAGGACGCCGATTACACAGACACAGATATATCTGAGCAACCGGACATCCTCGACGAAGACCTCGACCCGATCCTACCACTAGATCCCCGAACGTTCAATGGGCTCATTCGTGAGTAGTGGCTTGCATGCCAGTTTTTTTGCGTTGTTTTATTTTATGTTACTGTATGAGAACTTGTCATCACAGGTGTTTGACAAACCTGAACATTATTACTATATGGACGCTTCTGAAGTCAACAACATAAGCCAGTTTTTTAATCTTGAAAATAATATACCTAAATAGAATTCTGATATCTCGATTTTGTCAACAAGTTACATGGTGAACAAATGACAAATCCTCATACAAATATTAGATGTAATTTTATTCTATAATTTATTTATTCGTTCAGTAACTACTATGAAACAGGATAAATAGTATGAATCATAGTAGCTCAATTGTATGTGTGAATAACTGAGTGTATTTCAACGTAAGTGAATTCATCTTGCGAACGACAATGGTTGTGACGTTGCCTTGAATTAACACAATATTGTTATCGCCTTTGTCATTTTTAATTACTAGTCACAAACACGCCAGTAACTGTTTAAACATTGAAACAATCGTACGCGTGTTTCATTATAATTAACATAAAAATATTAATCAAATATCTTTACAAACTATTTGAAAAAATACATGCCAGGATTTCGGTAAGTGTTTTGTCGTAGCTGTTTATTATAAGGATTATTATTTATTTTTTGATATTGTAGCATGACTTCTAACATCATGCAATCATAGATCCATTATTATTGTAAGTTTTTATAGTACTAGACAGCATGATGAAGGTAATATAGCCCTGTTTATTCATCTCATGACTCCATTAGCTTAGCGGTGTTTTGAACTACTCTTGGTAATTTTGATGTTTATAGACGTTTAATTTTAATAATTGAATGCTTATGTTCATGCTGTATCATGTATATGCCCTTTCCCGCCTTTTATTAATCGATTTCGCTTTTGTACAAGCGTATCTCATGTAATCCAATTTCCTCTGATCCATTTCTAAGGGCTTCGATGTCACAAATATTTGTTACTTGTCATATTAGCTATTGGTTGCTCATATTTGCATTCGATATTTTCCGTGTTCATCTTTCCTTTCACATCCAATTCCAAACGTCGGTCTTCGTCATCTAATACTGAATACATTTGTGACTAATTTACGTAACACAATTTATGACGAAAGCCTAGGGCTAGAAAATTTACTAAGCAGTGCAATTTAATATGATATTGGTTGATAAACATGAACGTTTAAACAGGAGATAGACTCAGGTTTTATTTAAGATACAATATGTAGGTATGTACGATTCACGCGAGATTTTCGGAGATGAAGACAGAGGTGTCTCAATCTCTCACTTCACAGGCTAGCCTATTAGGTTCCAAACATGGACTAAAAATAGCCTAATAAAAAAAACTGTAATACTGTTTGACCCGGCAAATATACCTAAAGCAGAGACTGAATAGTTAATAATGACGCAGTAGTAATGTTATAAGTAAGCTATTTGGTCAAATAAAATTTTTAAGGAAATATTTTATTACATATTGCTGTCCTTTAAATAATTATGAAGAAATGTGATCATGAAATATGATGTGTGAGAAGAATTATACAAGTAACGCAGAGAAATAAAAAGGTATACCTATCTACAAATTCTTCAGAACGTAGGTCTTATAACAAAAGATCCTAGTCAATATTTGAACAAGAAGGTCCAATATATATTATAGTTTATTTAGTTGTGAATCGCAATATATTTAACCGTAGCTCTAAAATGATATATATGCTATAATAACTACTAACATAGTCCTAAAACCTAATAGAAATCGAGAAATTAGATAAAGAATTAGGTATAACAATACCATAGAACCGACTGATCAAAATCAATTAGCTAAGGAACTAGGTACTTATAACTAGTCTAGGAACCGTCTCACACAACCTCACATGTTCAGAAGCCCTCCTAACTAACAATTTTGGTGTTCCAGCGAACTCTGGTAGCAGGCCTCGAGAGGGCACGTCGGAGGAGGGCCGCGGCGCGGGGGAGGACCTGCCCTCGCGCCCCGAGCAGACTGACATCAGCATCTCTGGCGAAGACCTTGTGCCTTCAGTCGTACGTATTACACTACTTACTATTTTCATCATAGAGTTGATAGCGAAAATTTATTTGTTTTCGCAATAGATTGGCAGAATAGAGTACCGTTTCCAGATGTCACAGATTCCACATGGGTGACCGCTTGTTGTGGTATTTACATCAGGGCGCTACTGTGCCTCGGATTTTGTCATACAACAATAAACGGTTGTTGATTTGTATTCTTTGATAATGTTCTCAATTTGAATTTTTACTCCTTGCGCTTCTTTCTTAGTAGCCAGTGCCTTATATAGCTTAAACAAACGTATTGTTAGCATTGTTAACTTCTTTGTTGAAAATCTTATAAACACATACCTATATTATTTAAGCAGATAGTGAAAAGGCCGCATAATATATGACTACTCGAATAATTCGCGACATTCGATAGTGGCGGGGAATTCTGTAATTTTTTATAGAAGCATTTTACAGGAAGATGATAATGAATTTTTATGATAATGTGTTATAAATAGATTAAAACATATTAATAGCTCGTCGACGTCCGCTATTTATTTAATATCTGCCACAGATGCTAAGCAGCATCCTTTGTGATCTGATAACTCGGCAAGTGCGCAGTTACTTTTTCTGAACTCTTTAGGTTTTTAGATAGCCATTCTTTTGCATGTAAACTGATATAACAATAAAAATAAAAATGGTTAGTTGCAGTTTGTGTTCTGGTTCGAGAAGATACTTATGTACAGTACTGCAAATATAAGTAATGTTTATAGGTGTTTAAACTTTCGTTATCATTATATTAGTAATATAATGATTTAAGGCAAATGTACCACGTACCTTTATTTCGCGTATCCGATATTTCAGTCATTTTCAGTACTGTTGCGAGCGCCATGAGCACGGATGCTCTAAGAATATCTGTGATCATGCAGCTTGCAACAGCGGTACACGCTGTCATTCGGTATAAGGTACATAGTACATATCACGAAAGACGGTTTAAAACGAATGTTACCACTACCGGTACGTTACACCAATTTGACACATGCGACAAAAAAATTAATAAACAAGCAGATGTCTATAAAATTGGTTCAACTTTCCGTCTACAAGAAGATGTATAAACCTAACAATGTTGTATAACGGATGCTGTAACATTGCAGGACCAGGAGCCGTCGGGCTCGAACGTGAACACCGAGTCACGAGCGCCGGACAAAGTCGTCATCATGAACGCCAAGCCTGAGGACCGCGCCACCAGCTTCTTCGCGCAGCCAGGCATCCTTGCCGGTGAGTTGGATACACTATTATTCCAACCTGACCACACACCACCTTTTAAGGCACTAAGAACCTTGCACTTATAAAGGAACTCTTACGAGTGCGCACTTCTTGACTTGTTATAGTTTGCCGGGGTTGACCTTACATGTCTCTTGGCGAGACCCCGTTTCAAACATCTCAAACGGTATTTAGTTGGTAAAATGAGTATATGTACCCTTTCAAAAACTCTGTTAATTTGAGGATGTCCCATGAAAGACAAGTTATAAAATACAGGGAAAACTAACAAAATGGCGTAGCTCCGCGGCTCTAATTTGTCGTGTGATTGGGATCATCGACAATCGTTCTACGCCTCCCTGGGGGAAGTCAAGTAGATTGAGAATATATTTCAGGCGCTTTTGCTCATTAGATAAGCATTACTCTACATGTAGCTTTTTGATTTTTCGATAGGCTTTGATACCGTCATGCACCGCATTTTCCTAGCTATTCTTTCTTATACCACAATCACAACTAGGACTCCGGATTAGTCGTCATTATATACTCCCGTTCGCCAGGGTTCGGTTCGCAGTAAGATTGTACTGTCAGCTTCTTGTGATTTGAATAATGGGGTATCACAAGGATGATTTCTTTGTCCGCTCCAGTTTCTATTGTTTATGGATCCTAGAGACTTTATTTGATGTAGGTAAATAATGTGCCCATGACTTCTTTTGTGCACTTAGTGGCCACTATAAGTCTCATAAATAACCATTTCAGTTGACTAATTTTTGCTTTTTGTACATTACAGCCGTGATCGGCGGTGCCGTGGTAGGCCTGTTATGCGCAATCCTGGTAGTAATGTTCATAGTGTACCGGATGCGTAAGAAGGATGAAGGCTCGTATGCACTCGACGAGCCAAAGAGAAGCCCTGCTGCAGCTTCGTACGGGAAGGGGCACAATAACCGCGAGTTCTACGCGTGAGACGACACAGAGCAACCTACGCCACGTCTTTACTAGTCGGCGGTCACGCCCAGACTGACCCGTCAACCATCCGCGGATGGCGAGCCATTCCAATCTTAAATTTTGACAGTTCACTTCATAAACGCGAGAAAAGGAAACAACAATTTTATTTATTATTAACGTGGCTAAAATTGTTCTGTGACTAATAATTTTAATATCAACGATCGATGAATTATTTATTGTTCTAAATGTTTGACATGAATAAATTGTAAGGTACGGATTGTACAGTCATGTACAGCCTGATACATAATAGACAAGTATAATATTGTCAGAACGACATTGACAGTTATGAAAGAAATAAAAAAGTAAAATTAAATTATCATATTTGAGACCAAGTTTTTAATCATTTGTGAGTTGGATTTAAGTGGTGTTTATAAGTGGAGAATTTTCGATGTATTGATGTCTCTATTTGATATAAAGACCAATGTGTAACGTTCTGTATGACCGACTCTGTAAAAATGAATTTTGTGCCATCCGCTTATCTTCAACTGTATATTGCCAATAATTCTCTTCGCGACTAATGGTCTTAGTCTTGACAATTATTTGTGGATACGTCCATAACTTCGACTATTATGTGTAATATAATGTACGTGTGTATGTATTTAGTATGAACTCTCTAAACTAAGGTAGACATTTTTATGATTTGTCATCGAAACTTTTTTTGAACAATTCTTGTATTGTTTGTCAACGATGTCTTTTTATTTTTATAAGTTACATTTATGTGTAACATTTAATTTTACATTTATTTTAAGGCACTAATCTTATAAGATGTTTTGTTATCACTATGGGGTTTATATTTTAGGAATTGACGTATCTCTATCGATAGATTGTTATAATATACCTAGTTTAAAATATTTTAATCTCATTTTATTTGATTTTAATTTCTGAACATAGGTTGTGCAACGATTTTTAGTTTTATCTGCTCTGTGCCATCTTCAATGTTCTAATTTGTCCGTAAATATTTTTGTTTAAATAATGATAATGTATAAACACCGAATACTGACATTTTTACACCCAGAAATATTAATTAGCAAATCTAAATGCCAGTGTTATTAAATTATTTTAATTTAAGTAACACGTTATGTCAATTAATTTATTAAAATAGAAGTTAAAACATGATCAATAATTAATGAAAACAGTTGTTAATATGTAACTGTAACGTTATAATTTATTTGATTAATTAACGAAGAATATTTAACGTGTAGGTGCGGTATCGGGTTATAAATGAGGTACTGAGTGTAAAATATTTGAAGAAAGTCAAAATTTTAACATTTCACTAGTAACTTAGTTATTGGCAAAATCTCATTGTTAGATTTTGCTAGATTTAAACTGCATCTATTTATTTTAAACGGTTTTAATTGCAATTCGAAGTATTTACCGTAAATGTTAAACATTGCTAATGTCAATTTGAATGAAGTTAGAATCTCGATGCCATTGCAAATATCTAACGCAAATGTTACAAGTTTCTAATAACAATTAGAATTGTTTGAAGTAAATTTAACTTACATTTGTTGCTATTATTCATCATAAGTGCTTGAGTAATAAATCGCTTTGATAGACTTATCCATAAATTCTAAAAGTACCTAAATAAATTATTGTTCATAGATATCAGAATAATTTTACTAAAGTTGTTTCTAGGTACGGAAACGCGCAACCTTATCTTTGGTGCTTCCAATAGGGCTCTAAACCAAATACCCCAGCAGTTTATTTCTAGAAAAATCTAGAAAAATATTATCCAAAATACATTCCTATCGGATCGGTAACATTTTTAAGCTGTAGAGGGCAAACAAGCCCGTTAGAATGTAAGAAATTTGTACATTGTATCTGTAAATTCTTTAGATGTTAAAACTAAGTAATTTATACGATAATAATATTGTGTAACCAAATATAACTAGTTAACTCATAAGTTTTTGTTGCAGCTACGACTTAGAATAACGTTTCGTTGCTTGTTGCATAACGACTAAAATATATCATGCATAATTATGACAATATAACTATCTGCTAAAACACGTTCAAGTTAATAAATTAAATAATTTTTTTGCAGCTGCTACCATTCTAATATTTTTTCAAAGATATTCGAAAGTAACATCTTTCTAACTTTATTAGAAGTGTGTAACATTCATGTTCGAAATTTTAATAAAGTCCGAATATGACTACGAAACCCGAAGAATACAAATAAAGTAAATAGTTATCGAGAATAGATGTAACACGAAAGTTGTTCATTCTAATCCTTTATTTTTTACTGAGGGTAAAATAATTAAGGGTCAGCATAAATAATTGGGTTGAAAAAGCACACAGGTATCGAACTAACGGCGTTTGATTGACTGCACTAATGGCGTAGTGGTTTAAGCGAGCGAGTTGCTTTTGACCAATACGCTGAGTGTTGTGGGTTCGAGTCCCACGCGTGACAACAATTTGACCACAAATTGTTGTTTCGAGTCTGGGTGTTATATGTGTCCGTTGTTTGAATATTCTGGTGCAAAAAGTAATTTTAAAGGTGAAATGATTTAATTTATTAACTTGATCGTTATAGAATGACGTCAAACGTCAACTTTGCTTGACATACATATCCGGTGGTATACACAAAGAAGAACTCATTGCGCCGATCTAATGCAAACTTAATATTAAAATAAAAGATTAAGGCCCCGTTGCACCGCTTCTAAATAGGCCTTAGTTTCTAGATAAATTAAAAATTGGAACGAAATCATGTGTTATCTGTCAGATAAATTTATCAGAGACTTATCAGACAGCGGTGTAACTGGCTCTAAAATTTTAGACTTGTTTCACCAGCAAAAACTCTTTAAAAACATGGTGCTGTCTTTTTCTATTAACCCCAATCGTAAGAGACAGCATGATAATCTATTAGCAACTATTAGCTCATGGTGGATTAAGTCCTAATAATTAATTTATGTTATAAGTAAACTTTTGTGAATCATTTTGTTTTTTTTTTTTCTTACTTATGTAACTTTGCCTTTAAATTGTAACGAAATTAGGGAAATAGCTATTATTGTATAATTTTATGTTACTATTTTCATGAAAATGCAAAACTGCTTTACGAATACAATATCAATATACGTAATAAATATTTGTAAAAGCGGATTTGGGTATTTGACTAATTTGTTTTTGTTTTATAAATATAAAATAGCAAAAAATCTTTATCGAATCGCGAAAATAGCATGGCATTTACTTTCAAATAATAAGTAATTTAGCAGAAAAGCTAAAGACTAAAGAAACTGGCAAGTGACGTCAGTAGGTCATCATCATCAGCCCTTTATATTGTCCCACTGCTGGGCACGGGCCTTCATTATAAGAAGGGTAAGGCCATAGTCTACCACGCTGGCCAAGTGCGGTTTGGCAGACTTCACATGTCTTTCGAGAACATTATGTAGAACTCTCAGACATGCAGGTTTCCTCACGATGTTTTCCTTCACCGATTAGCAAACGATAATTAACAATTTAATTCGCACTTAACTCCGAAAAGTCATTGGTGCGTGCATGGATTTGAACCCGAGACACTCTGCATAGCAGTCCGTCGGTCTCTTCCACTCAGCTATCGCTGCTCATACAAATATTAACGTCAGTAGGTAACCCATACTAATTGGCAGAAGCTACCTCATACAAATATTAATGTTGCGAGAGAGAGGTAAAACATCGTTTTCTCCTAAGTTTATTAGCCTATGACTTAAACATATTTTAAGTAATACGCACTAAATAAACATCTATATTAATAAAATAGTCAAATACCCTATTGTGAAGCGTATTAAAAAAACATTTTTACTATTTCGCGAATGATTGGGTAGGTACTAAAGAAAGACGTAAGTGCCTAGATCAAGCAGTAAATCTAGACCGCAATGTAAAGCATATAAAGTGGAAAACGTAGGTAGGTACATGATAAACCAAAAGAACAAGAAGAAATTTATGATAGTATTTGCGAAATAGTAAAAGTGTGAAGGCTCTTTCAAAATTCACCTACTGTTCAAAGAATAAATACCAAACACCTTTTATGAATACACGAATTGTTGTAGTTATAAACAGTAGTAAAACACTGAATTAGAAACAAAAAATGACACAGACTTGAAATCCTTGATGTGCCAGCTTATATGATTAAAGAGATTTATACAGGATACTAACGTGCAGAACACCAGCCCAATACAAAGTGCAAATATCAAGCTGAGTTCGCAATATAAGCAGTGATAGCCCTCTGTGCTTTTGTATTTTGTGGCATTGATTTTACTGTTCATAACTAGATCGATTCGTTATTTTTCTAATTAATTACATCCTTCTTCAATTTAAATTTGAAGTAGAATGCCGATTGACCTAAAGGTCCAGTTACCAGGTCATAAAATTCCAAAAAAAAAGTAGAATTCCGAATATTGTTTCAAAACAATGTGTTTACTTAAATATTTTTATAATACTTTTTAATTCGCAAACGTTTCGGTTACACGAAAGAGGCTAATCAAATAATTGTATATGACGATTTTAATCATTTTATGCTTTTAAAACTTTTAGTTTTCCAGTTTTTTATAATCTCATATGTTTTCCCCTAATGTAAGGAGATAGGTTAGGATAAGCATATACATAATTATTGATGTCCACCTTGTAAATATTCTCCTTTACACTTAGGTAAATATACAGGATATTATGAACAAAATTGTGTTTTTATTTATTTATTCTCCCTTCTATTTTTATTTTCCCAGAAGGTACATGTAGGTGTTTAGTTTTAATGAAAATTATTGAATATTAAACTGTCATACAACTTATAAGAAAACCAATTTTATAGGCTCTTGACATTTAGATTCATATTTTGCAAATGGTGCTTAGCAAATGAATTTACTTATATTAAGCTTAGAATTCGAGCTCCAAATCAAAGAGCTAACATATATTTACCAATACCTCAGCGATTATTTTCAAATTTGAAGCGCATTTGTCTGAAACTGATAACATAAAAATAACAAGCTTTTCAGGCCATGTTTAAATCTGAGAAATATGTTAAATATCAACAAAATTTCATAAAATACCGCGATGGAGTCGTCACTGTATCTTCCACAAGATCCAAATTTATCTCCTACAAGATCCACAGACACCCGAAAAACGTGTCAAAATCGCTTCTAAAGTCTGTTTAGGAAGTCCAATGAAACCAACGGTGCAATTCAATAACATAAAAAATAGTACGCGTTTTCCAATTGCACTTTTATGTCTAGATCAGTCCTCTCCGTCCCATCAAACAAAAATTCCAATCTTGAGACCCACTTCTTAGCAGTTATTTGACAAAAGGGGGACATAAATGGGAGGATAAAAGCGTGAAACCCACTCAATATTCGCTCGCGGGCCACCAATGGGTTGCGACCCATAGTTTGGAAAATGCTGGTCTAGATAGGTATATCTCATATAAGTATCTATGTTGATGACATTATGTTGGAATGATCGCCTCAAAACTTAAAACACGCATGTTCTATATAGTGTAGTATATTCTTTGATTATATAGTTTATAATCAAATAGTTTATTGATTAATTATGCGGTTTCATGCCTGGTGTCATGCTTAGGACTTTGGATCGTAACTGGGATGGTACTAAGATGGTTTTTTTTATGTGATATAATGATAGGCGGCAAACGAGCAGACCGATCGCCTGATGGTTAGCAGTTACCGCCGCCCATCGACACCCGCAACACCACAGGAGTCACAAGTGCGTTGCCGCCCCTTGGGGTAGGGAAAAGGGATAGGATAAGGAGTGGGATGAGGGAGAAGTAATAAGGGATAGGGCCTCCGGCACTCTCACTCACCGAACGAAACGCAACAGTTTAGGTACTGTTACTTTACTTCGATTTTCTGTGAGAGGGTAGTTTTTACTATGGTTCCCTGGTCGAGCCGGCCCATTCATGCTGAAATCAGCAAGGCTCTACCACATGAGTAGATAAACGGAACAGAGACATAGCTTCATACAACAGCGCGAATCGGTTGCACTACTACGAGCACGCGGCTTATGTGTGCGTGACCACTGGCCGCTTGTCGTATACGCGGCAGGAGTGGAAAAAACCGGTTTACGTAGGCAAAGGCAGTTGACAATCTTAGAGTTATTACGACGCACGTTTGTTTTGCACGTTGCAAGTTTTATGTAAAAACGTGGTGTTTTATTATTAATAATGGTTGTTTATTGTACTGTGTGTATGAATAATACTAGATAAAATAATTAAGTCATTATAAAGATTTTAACAATGGTAACGTACAATATGGTTTTTTAATTAGGTATAACTACCTCCTGATAATTTTGTCGCATTTGTTGAATTGCTCGAGCAAAAGTTTTACGAATATTTCGATCTTGAAATAAATATTGTCAATGTTGGCAACGAAATACTTAACATGTTTGCACGTTGTCCACCAGGATCTCCTAGCCCCATCCCCCAGAGGATCCTCATGAACTCATTAGTTGTGAAATTGTGTAAAAGTAATTAATGTTTACAAAACCAATGACTATCAGAAAGTGATCAGCCATCGATAGAGATTACAAAAACAGGTGCATGCGATTTTCGACCTTATTGACGTAACTCAGAATTTATAATTTTACTAACGTATCAATGTCAGAAAGCAAGAAAATACCAAAAAAAAGTCTGTCATGAATTGTTAATAAAGTCGAAAATCGCATGCACCTGTTTTTTGTAAGCCCTATCGATGGTTGATCATTTTATAGTCATTTGTTTTGTAGACGTTCATTTGTCTTACACAATTTCTTTTTAAACTTATTTTAGATACATATCCCCGTGGTAACACTAGTAGCACATAATAGCTAAAGGAGATTCCTATGTTTATTAGCAAAATAGATCATATTACCAGAAAATATTCAACACTATTAGTGGTATCGTTGGGAAATTCCCAGGGGCGTAGCTACCGCCGTATTTGCCGTATTAATTATACGGGGCCCCCGGGCCACGGGGGCCCCCAAAGTGTGTAAGGAAAAAGAATAAAAACTTTCTAATTTATTTTATTTTACAAATGACAAAATTCTATAAAGCAATTCCTTTTTTTCCCGCCTTAAGCGTGCGTTCAAAAGTTGGCAACACTACATCGTTATGGCGGGCTGCGGGACTTCCCCGTTTTACTTACTTCATCTTCAACTCAGCGGGGAATCCCCGGGAATCCTTCATCGATATCGCGATACAGTACGTGTACGTTGTTGTACTTTGCATTGGATGTTAAACCACGGAGTGCAGTGCACTGTTTATTTACGCGCTTTATATAAATGTGCATTACATTGTAATTCAGCACAAACAATATTGTTCTTCTGGTTTAGCAGTATTAGTAACGATTTGTAAAAGAAATGAGTGAAAGGAAAAGAGATTATCCCAGCGGCGCTGAGAAAAGAAAAATTAAACAGAAAAGGGACGAGGTTATAAAAAAAGTGCCCAAAATTTCATCATTTTTTCAGAGACAAGATACTGTGAGTGATTTAGATTGGAAAGGTAAGTACTACACTACTACCCAACCCATTTATTAGGGGCCCGTAGTGATAAACAAGGAAATCTTTTAATTTCGGTCTGTCCATCTGTCCGTCACAAAAAGTTGTCTCCCCCCTCGATTTTCACAATTATACTGTTTTTAGGGTTCCGTGCCTTGATTAAAAAAAAACAAAATTCTAACTTATCTATAGGATCGATTTGTTTTGTTGTTTGTTTATCAGTCTGTATCGTATCGTTAATTGCGTGTTGAGAACTTCAGATGTGCAGACTCGCTTTCGGGTTCTCGTTTTGTATGGCCACTACACTACGCGCTGCGTTTAAATAGCACGCAGGTGTATAGTAATGCACGGACGGGCTGCAGGTGATTTTGTATCTACTAATAGGTACGAGCACAATCCGCGTAGAATCTGTGTGCGTCTGAACTGAACACTCTCTAACTGTGACCCTTAGTAACGTTATTTATTTATATATAACTCTTTTTAGTTTAGTATCAAAGCATTCGTATTTATTTTTTAGCAATTACTCGTTTATTTTTAGATTCTTCTGAAGCATGTTCTTCGTCACATATCCATCCGGAAATAGAAGAAAGCCAAGCACATACTTTATCGGATGTCCATCCAGAAATCGAGGAACCCCAAGTCAACGATTCTGATATATCTGCAGATAATGCAGATTGTAATATAATTTCATCAGATAGAGAAAATTTTGGTGACAATTTAACTGAATGCGAACGAAAAATAATTTTTAAATTGGGTCCATTTAAACCACAAGGACCATTTCCAAAAGTTTCAGAAAATAACCGACCTTTTTCAGCTTATTATTATTCATATTTCAATCAGGCAGGCATAAAAATTATAAGACCATGGTTATGTTATTCTAACGTTTTAAACAAACCGTACTGTCACTTCTGTTGGTTATTAGCAGATCGTCAAAACAAATCGTACTCCTCTGCTTGGGTTAACGGTGTTTCGGTTAGAAGCAATTTCACACAAACTATTCTTGACCATGAAAAGTCACAGCAGCATATTAGTGCCTCACTCTCTTATAATAATTGGTTGCAAGGAAATACCATCGATACTCTATTGAAAAGTGAAATCGATAGTAAAATTACATTCTGGAGAGATGTACTGCATCGTATAATTAATGTTATAATTACTTTAGTATCTTGTAATCTACCTTTGAGGGGGCATGATTCTGATTCTGGCAATTTTATGGCAATTTCACGTCTGCTATCTAACTATGATGCAACTTTAAAAGAACTTTTTCTAAAACCGAAAGGTGAAATAAATTATTTAAGCCCTACGATTCAAAACGAAATTATTAGTTTGCTTGGTACTAACGTTAGGAACAGTATTATCTCAGAAATTAAAAAAGCTCCATTTCTGACAATAATATTAATTTTATTTGATATTCCCAATGGGAATGTCAAATAAATCACGTCGTCACGTCGTGTCCTTGGTAACAAATGTATATTTTTATTCCGTGCTTTTAAAAGTTTCAGGTGCATGCCTTTTTTGGTTCCACTCGCTATTTTATTTACAACTGTACTTCTGCCGTATAGCGAATCCGTCGAGTCAACGAATCTGCCCAATCCACGAATCTGTCGAGTTGGGAATCTGCCAAATCACGAATCTGTCCAATCCAGAATCTGTCGTATACCGAACAAGCGATTTGTCTTAACCTATTGTGACAACCCTACCAAAATAGGTAACTTTTTAAGAAGCTGTCTCTCTGTTCGGTTTATTTACTCATGTGGCTCTACTACCTCGAAAATGGTGATGATCTGCCAGATAGTATAAATACGATTTGCGCCGAAAAAGATAGTCTTGGGTGCAACAGGGATGATGAGAATCTGCATTGTCACCTAGACAAAACCAAAAACGCAAACAAAACCAAAACAAATGTTTCAAGGTTCAAAACACTACTAACGTACTCCTAACGCCTATAAAAATCATAAATGCAATCTATGGGTGTTTGTTGTACCTAATGTATCGTATGTAGTTCACATGAGAAATCATAGATGGCGCTACGGTACTTTAAAAAAGTTTTCCTATTCTTCTTTTAATTGGGTGACAATAGTTTTCATACATTTATTTTAAATTAAGTTATTATTATTTATTTTAAATTAAGTATATTGAGTTTAATTAAAATGAATACATTTTTGAATTGAGACAACCCTGCATTTGTTATGATGCCTGAGTTATTGGGACTCTACAATAGTTTTGTTCTAAGCTATGAAACCAAAGCCTTTTTAACAACTTAGTACCTACCTACACTCTTCGCCCTCCCCAATCGAAAGTCGGCTAATAAAACTGTCTAAAGAAATCAGTTCCTGCTCTACATTTTACTAAAGATTAACGCACTGGTCTCATACTCGGTATTTACGAGGGTATCAAATATTTAGATAGACAGGAATACTTCTGACAAACTAAACCGTTGCACTATATAAATAAACTACGGTGTCTCTGTCTGTAAGCATCATCAATTGGCAATTCAGCGAATGTCAGTCGTCAAAGAAAGGGCAAGTATTATAATAATAGATTTGGCATGCAACCGCACTTTGATCTACGTAGGTATCTACTTAGTTATGAATAAGCATACGGTAGTTAACTAGGTACTTGTGTATAGTACTTATATGTACATAATGTACATATTATATGAAAGACATCTTATACTAATATATAAAGCTGAAGAGTTTGTTTGTTTGTTTGTTTGGTTGAACGCGCTAATCTCAGGAACTACTGGGCCGATTTGAAAAATTTCTTCAGTGTTAGATAGGTAATTTATCGAGGAATGCTATAGGCTATATAACATCACGCTATGAGCCACGGGAGCGGAGCAGTAGCCTTAAAGAACACGGGTGTAACCGCGGGCATCATCTAGTAAAAAATAAAGTTAGTAGATAGTTACTACCACAGATGAGAGAATTATCAGATGGAACGCGCGGCACTTTTGCGTGCGGCCACTAAAGCAAATACAAAATTGAAAAGCGAATACAAACTCGTCTCAGTGCGCTACGAAGCATCGTACAGTTCACGCGTCACGATCACTTCAACTTTTAAATTCTCAAAATGCCGTCTTGTGTTCTTAAACACTGTAAAAGTTGTTCCTAAAAACAAAAACTGGAAAATGGAATATCTTTTCACAGGTAACTATTGATAATTTGACTGTTTCCTAATTTAATTTCGATAAAATTCGTATTTGTGCAAGAAATATGTAAGTGTTGCCAGTTTTTGTCGACGCCGTTCTGCCTGAATTGGGGAAAATGCACTTGTCAATTGATTATGAGATAATGATTGTCATGTTAATAAAAAATACATTACCGTATTATAAAAGTATATTGTAGATATATCTTCTTTCTCATAAATATAGTAATAGAATTTCAGTTTCCATTAGTATATACCTTACATAATATTGTTTTGAGTTCGATCCCCAAACGATCCAAATATTCGTGTACACCCTGCTACTCGTCAAGCTTATACACTTTGACCTTTGCACCGTTTTTATTGCGTAAAGAATAAGTATCAAAATCGTACAGCAAATGTTTAGCTTGACTTGGTGCCGTGTGTACATACATACTTATGGCGAAGGGAATAAGTATCAAAATCGTACAGCAACTGTTTAGCTTGACTTGGCGCCGTGTGTACATACATACTTATGGCGTAGGGAATAAGTATCAAAATCGTACAGCAACTGTTTAGCTTGACTTGGTGCCGTGTGTACATACATACTTATGGCGTAGGGAATAAGTATCAAAATCGTACAGCAACTGTTTAGCTTGACTTGGCGCCGTGTGTACATACATACTTATGGCGTAGGGAATAAGTATCAAAATCGTACAGCAACTGTTTAGCTTGACTTGGTGCCGTGTGTACATACATACTATTTATTTCTCAACTAATCGACGCCAGCGGCTTCGCACGCACATATTTTGTTATTTATCGTTTTGCCCGATCCCCTGGGAATTTCGAGAAATCCCGTCTTGGTGCACCCTTACGGTTCCCAAGAAACATACATGCTAAATTTCAGCTTCATGCACCGAGTAGTTTCGGCTGTAGCTTGTCTGTCAGTCAGTCAGTAACGCAAGGATTTTATATATACAGATTTACGAAGTAGTTAAAACTTAACTCGGTACCTACATTTAAGAAATGTATTTATAAAAGCATTAATTAAATCCATGGTAAATTCTTCAAAACCGCAAATGAATATAAGAATATTACATAACTATATGCAAAATACTGGGAGATTATTCATAATCTGGCAACTTTTCACACACATAGACGCGCGTGTCCGTACAGTGCCAGTCGCCAAAGGTCACGCACACATAGCTGTCAACGTGCCACGCTTAGTTGGACGAATACGCTACATCTGATTCTTGTTAATAAATCTATGGTTACTACAATATTATGTTATTTATAAACTGACATTGTAATTCTCGTTTTCTAACATCGTGTGTGGAAACGTAACACGAAGGAAATTAAACAAATTGTTGCAAGATTTGTCTGCTTAAATCAAAAAATTAGATACCTAAATAAGTCATAAAAAATAATATCACTTACTACTACGTAAGTATACCTACCCTGATGTTAGTAAGTACAATAACGCGTAGAATTTCAAATTATCCTCGAAAAACACTTGTATCTATCTATTTTACGCTATGTAACTGGATATTACCGGTATTTACTCATTAGATATTCAAACAATCTTTTGTATTCATTGCGTTCAAGGTTCATTGACGTCACATGAGTCACGTTTACGAAGCATATCGTCCATTTTGCCTCGGCAGTCACAACGGCAGCGTGGCCGAGTGGTCTAAGGCGCTGGTTTTAGGCACCAGTCCGAAAGGGCGTGGGTTCGAATCCCACCGCTGTCAAATACTTTTTGTATTTTTTAGTTGATTCTCATTGTGTGTAATACTTTATAACTGTGCGAGAAATTATTTTATTTTTATGTCTTGTGACATAATTTGATTAGATAAAATAAATTCCTAGGTTATCCGCACAGAACAAGTATCAGCACGAACTTCGAGACGAATTTCGTTATAATCCCTAGTGAAATACGCCTTAGTATCAAAATAGAGATATTATTTCAAAAATAAAAGGTTAGTCAAAATTAACCATCATCTAATTCTAAGTTGTATAACGTCGATTATCATTTTATTCTCCGTACAGCCTGACCAGAATCAAATATTGTACTCTTCACTTAACATTTTATTCTATAAGCCTTCTATAAGGCTATATAATAGCTATAAAATTATAATAGTATAAGGTTTTATGGAGCAAGTGATACTGATGATACTTTATTAATATCTTATGTCATACTGTTCAAATCCACAACAGTCATATTGTTAACACGTCTTATACAGAGCGACTGGATGGTTTTGAACGAGAATAAAATGATAACTGCATTTATCATTATCTAGTCCAATAGCTTTTCACGGGAACATAATTCTATGACTGTTTGTCATACTAACAAGTGGGAATACATTTTGATAATATTATATTAACACTTTATTCTCGTAATTTAAGACTTGTTTTAAATCTTTTACTACAGCACTTTCCATATTTAATCGAGTGAACGTTTGGTCGGAAACCGTCCGTCGGCATCTTGGTAGCGTTGTTACTTAGTTTTCGCCAGGTAGCTTTGTTAATAAGTTAAAAAGGCCTGTAGCTCAAAGGTTCGTAGTTGAAAGTATCTGCCGGCGAATATTCCATAGACAAATTATATGTTGTTAGAGTCTGTTGGGGAAACGGAAAAATTGAAAGAAAAAACGGATCGGTCGTAGGAGAACGATTGCCGAAACTTGAAAATTAGTTAAATGTAATAAATACTATTTCATTTGAGTACCTCCTTCTTGGTCATTGACTTTAAACTACAGAAGTAATAATACAACAAGACTCATAATTAAGACAAACGAATATTTTATTTTTTATTACATCTTAAATGGCAGAACCAAATCGTGACACAATAAATTATAACTACGAGCTACGTGAATATAAATTGTTAACAGTTTTATTACTTGCCTATTTGTACTGGTATTAAATTGGTGAGAATATTACACATAAAAAAAAGCCAAATTCATTTATACGAATTCGACGACAGCATCTTAAACTTTTATAATTATCTGCTGCAGTTTCATCAAAATCCGTTTAGTTGTTTTTGCGTAAAAGAGTAGCAAACATGTTTACAAACTTTCGCATTTTTAATATTAGTACGTAAGTTACTATTAAGCATTTGACTCCCGAGATGACCGGCAGAAACATCATTATGAAAGGGCAGAGGAACTGTAAATCTGTGACCCATCTATAAATTAAAAGGTGGCAGACACCAGTGGTTAACCTTGCGAACCGATTGATTCGTGAGATCTTCAATTTACTAGAAACTTAACGTGTCTTTCCTAGCTTTCATAGTCACTCTGTAAGTTAATTCTCATATTATTATTAGAAGGAAATAATACCCTTACACCCCCGCTGACAGAAACACAGCATTGCCAGATGGAAGGCGTAGTTATAGAGACTCCTTGACAATATCCAACGTGTACGGCATTCTAAGGCTGTCTGTCCACAGGAGCGGAGAAGCGAGGACCTGTATCAATACAACCTAAACAAATGCGTTAGAACAACGCTGTGGAGATTTTATAGATGGTTACTGGCTTAGTTGTATTAACACAGCTCCGTTTCTCTTCGCTTCGGTGGACAGGCGGTCTAAAACGGAACATGATTGTATTGATTTATATTCTCTTATTATTTTATCAGGCACGTTTATATTCGAGCATATCCTCAAAAAGCAACGGGCCTTGAACAAACGGGCATAAATCGTGACTAACCCCTCCCTAGCAATAGACAAGTGTCATAAACTATCAAGAACGTTTACTAGCGAAAAATTTCGGGCCAAAATGCTACTAACCTTTTAAAAACTTTCTTTAACTATTATAATAATCGCAAAAACTATTAGATTATAAATCAAGTTCAACTCATTCAAGTCGAACCGAGATACGACCGGTACTTGAGGCGAGTTCTCGGCACCGGTATCGATGGTGCTCGGGTGTGCAATTAATCGATGTCACGATGGACGAATTTGGGGAACGAGCACGTGTTGATGCCGGTTTGTACAGGGTACGTTAGCAGTTAGAGACTGGCAGGTATAGTATAGAATGTACAGAAACATTTAATTTTGTTTTCAATATTATAAACATTCAGCTTAATGTAGAGCGGCCATATGTCTATCACATTTATCGCCGCTCTACATAAAGCCTAATGTTAAAAAGATTCTGGAAAACTCAATCTTAATGTGAATGCATATTTTCGCAATTACATATTTTTTTTTTATTACATTAATTGTCCGTGTGGTGACGGATTAAGAATACGGATTGTCACCACCCCATCCCGTGGGTGTCGTAAGAGCCGACAGAGGGAGCATATTATGCAGAGAACAGCACTGTAAGAGAAGGAAAACTTGATACAAACCCTATACCAACCAGTTTGGTCAGCGTGGTACAGTAGGCCAATTCCTCCTTTCAAAGGAGAGGCCTAGTCCAGCAGTGAACTGTTAAAGACTGATGATGATACTTAATTACCTACTTATTTCACAATTACTAGGTATTACTTTGTAGGCTAGTTTCGCGGTGCCACTTTGCATCGTTAACTTTTGCATTATTGATTGATCATCTCTGATTGTACCTATGCCATACTGCTAGCACAGATTACTAAATAGTTACTTCGTCTGCTAGTTACATTTTCATCTCTGTCTTGGTTGCAACAAACGTTCAGTATTTTGGAATAGATAATTATTTCTCATTGAATAATAGTAAATTACATCCAGTATAATAAGTTAACAGCCACCACTCCAGACTAATTCTTCAAACTAAACATTTAACTTGACAAAAACAGCTACATGCAGCTTCATATAAATATCATGACTCACAAACAACAAACAAACAAACGCATTAATCTCTGAGATACCTAATCATATTTTAAACATAATAAGCTCCTGTATTATAAACGCTACTAACTTTAAAACTAATTCGTCATAATAATATGGACACGCTTATTACAAGACTTAACTGATAACTATTGATTTATCAAAAAGATGTTTGCGATATACTTATGATTGTAATGCGGATTTTCTCGTGACGTTGGTGAGATACTGTTACTTATTTAACAAATGTACCTACCTTTTTTGTTGATATTGATATGATATTGCTCTAGAACTGGTCTAACAATATGAACCTTTGCCATCAAATAATTCCGCAATTAAGAGCTCTTACAAAAATATGAGTAGAAATGCGGCGGTATGGAAATTAAAAGTACCTATCTATTTACTTATAAATTCCACGTTCGCAACTTTTTATTGTAAGAAGGACTAATTACTAGGACACTAAAACTTATTTCAGCCCAACCGAACGTTCGGTTAGGTTAGTTCGGTAGTAGTTCATATTTTTTTAGGTTACAACATTTAACCAGAACATACATGCATACATTGCAAGTGCTCGTTGCACTCGTAAAAAGCTCGTAAAAAGAGCATAAACGTATGGCGCAGGTTGACGAGCTTTTACAACCACACGTCCATTCAAAAGACGAAATAGAATATAGCTGTACCTAAATAATTATATATTAAAACCTCTGATAACGGACAGACAGATAAATCAACCAACATCGTGTTTATATTATTACAGTATATTTATCAAGGCAATATTAATCGTATGACTAATGTCCAAGTAAGACCGTTTAAAATGTAGGTTTAAGTCTAACGGGGTAATCAATCATCTGATCACGTTCATTGCTCTGTGCTTTTTGTTATAAATCATAGTTTTTTACGAGTAAAGCCATTGCATATTTACTTATTTAATAAATTAATAGCTTTAGTATACAATAAAAATGAGATAAAGTGCGGGGCATGTATAAAAGGAGTACAGACGTACTTAGGTTTAATTTCTTTATTGGATATACCTATTTAGAAATTATTCCGGTACCTGAGTACCTAGGTATATACGCAAACATTAGGTCTGATAAATATTAAGACTGCCTCCGTGGTCCAGTGGATAGCGTATGCGAATGCTGATCGGAGGTCCCCGGGCTCGATTCCCGGATCGGGCATAAGTGTTACTGGGTTTTTCCGAATTTTCAGTAGCAGCACGGAGTCTGGTGATGTGCCCGGTAACGGGAATAGGCTCGCCCCCTATTACGTGGGACCTATAAATTCATGGTCAAATGTGGGTGTAATGTTAACCTACCCCTTGGGGGATACAGGCGTGAGTCTATAAAAAAATAGGTCTCATTTAAAAATTAGACATATTTTAATGTTAATTTTTAACGTCCTAGTGTTAACCAAGTTGCGTCCAAAGCCTGTCTAGCCAGATTTTAGCCGGACTATCGACTGATCGTCTACCAACTAACGACTCCAAGGGTTAACTATATTCCATAGCGAGTAGAGCAGTGTCAATGCCTTTAAAGCTACCGATCCGACATCAGCCTTTAACAGTCCACTGCTGGACTAGGCATCTCCTTTGAAAGCAGGAATTGGCATACTATACCACGCTGGCCAAACGGGTTGGCGTAGGGTATGCATCAAGTTTTCCTTCTCTTACAGTGTTGTTCTCTGCATAATATGCTCCCTCTGTAGGCTTTTACGACACCTATGGGATAATATGGGGTGGTGACATTCGGTATTCTTAATCCGTCACCACACGGACGGCCGACATAACCACTGTTAAAGATCTTCATAGCACAATATGATCTCCTACATCCGAGAGCACTGAGCTCTCGGATGCACCGTTAAGCGATAAGTAATTAACAATAATTACGCAATTACTTCTAAAAGTCATTACGCCGTGGGTTCGAACCGGATACCCTCCGAATAGCAGTCTGCTGGTAGCTCCACTGGACTATCGCCAGTACCACCCTCTTATTAGTTTCGTCTGAATCACTTGGTTTTAAAAACTGGTTTTGGTGAAAAGACATTTCTATGAGTTCATCTAAAAGTAGACCATTATTGTTATATTTTTATCTACTTTGTTGATGAAAATGGAACCTTATTATTTTACATGCCTATTCTCTTATGTCTATAGGTTGTTGACCTTTGGTATGGGATCACACCTGTAACTTGCACAAACCAACTTAGTGTTACAGCTGCTCGTATCTATACCTCGTCCGTCTTTGCAGTTTGTAAGCAGTAGTGGTCGGCAGAGGCGCTATAAGAAAAGGTATTGTAAGATGTTCCCATCGGCAAAGACTGCGATCTATCTACCATACATTTTGAAAGGCACGCCCTAACTTACTTTACTATTTGCTAGAGGTGCTTTTAGAAAATGTATTAGTATTGTTCCCGTCGACGATCGACTCGAATCCGATGCAGACTCACACTCGACTCTGACTAAGCCCCTTGATAAAGGAAAGCTGATATATTCTTTTAAATCACATTCCTTGTTTACACTACTCAATAATAGCTTGACCCGTGCCTTCGAGAGCATGTCAAGCCGTCGGGTCCGGCTGTCATTAAATCGTTGACAGTCGTTATAAGGACTGACGTTACTCTAAAGCAGTGGCGGCGTTAGACCATATGTGGACGTCGGCGACATCAAGTTCGCGAGGCAATTGTAATGTATGAATCTACACTAATCTACATCTACACTAATATTATAAAGAGGAAACATTTGTATTTTTGTTTGTTTGTAATGGATAAACTCAAAAACTACTGGACCGATTTTAAAATTCTTTCACCATTAGAAATATACATTATCTGCGAGTAACATAGGCTATATTTTATTTTAGAAAAATAGGGGGCCGTAAGATATTTAGGTTTTCCGGGTACGTGAAGTAGTTCCCTCAGGACGCAGGTAAAACCGCGGGAAACGGCTAGTAAAATATAAATGACAAAACAAACATTTTCACCCAGTACAGATATCGTGTCGGGCAGTGTGTGTGACGCTCATTTGGGCGAAAGTTTCATTTCATAGTATTGCAAGGTATACGATTCTGAATAGGAACCCATAAAGTACTACTCACTTCACTTGACTTCACACCACACGCACGTGTTCGAAAATAATAAAAGTCATTATCATCTGCTTAGCTTTTTCCTGAATTGTTCGGAGTTGGCTATATAGGCCAGGATGATTGGCGAAACAAAAATAGGTAACTTGTAAAACTTTTTTGCGAGGCCGTCGGCGGTGGCCGACGTCCCTGACGCCTAGCGCCGCCATCGGTCTAAAGCATTGAATATCGCTATCCCTTTGGGTTGCGGAGGTCAGACAGGCAGTCGCCCTGTAGAAAAGTTAATATTCAGTTAAATCCAGTTAGACTTATAAGCGAACCTCTGGCTCTACCTGGGATAACTAGGATGATGATTCCTTATTTACACATCCGGCTAACCCAATACTCAATACGTTTTTTTTTAATATACAACTCTCGCATTAGGACTAAATCCTGTGTCGCGGGGGACTTTTACAAACATACAACTTAAGGACACAATGAACACCCAGACTCGAAACAACAATTCATAAATCACACAAAGTGTTGCTTCGTGTGGGGATCGAACCCACAACACTCGCGCAGTGTCAAGCGGCGAGGCGGCCGCTTAAACCACTACGCCAACCGTGCAGCCGAACCTTTTATTGCACACATATCATATATTTATGTTACATAGATGTTATAAAATAGGTATACCCTTCCAAGACACACAGCCAATGTGTGTTTATTGTAATGCCTTTGATTCGCTAATAAAATAATTAATGATCTATCACATAATTCCACTTTCTGTTACAAGTTGTTTGAACAGTGACTAATCAGCTAATTAACATACACTAATAAATAAGTTTGTGGTTGAGTGATGACAGAGAAAGTGGATCGGTTGATATTGACACCAGGTGACAACTAGAAAGGAGTATTTGTTACATATTGAGTGTACAGGTTCGAAAGTAACGCTTGTTAAGTTTATTTTTATATTGCCTAGGTTGTAAATACAGTCAACTTCATGATAAGCTTTGTAAGTTGTCTTTACAAAGAGTTAATCATATTATAGCTAAACTGCTTAGCTGCTATTTGTACACGACTTTTTTATTAGAAATTCAAAATACTTATCGAAATTGGCAATAATATATCAACATAAATCTCTTCGCTACAATTACTGGTGCGAGTTAGTGATAACTAGTAGACACTAGAAATAGTTTAACGAGTCACAATCCAGCATTAAAGGAGTCTCTATCAACCGAGCAAAAGCTGGGTAGTATCACATACTTAATGACTTTATGACATATAGAGAAAATAATGCAACTAATTAATGTTAAAATTTCAATATGCGATTATAATACTATATTTTGACTTTTAAACTTATTTCAGTTGACATTTATATACAATTATTGATTTACTACTATAAATTTACAATTATCCATGACATAAATTTTGACACTAATTACGTAATGAATCAATACTTATAAGCAGAATTTAATTGGATAATATTATTGTATAAGTTTAAATATTTACGCACCATTGTTATGGTAGAATGTGAGAAGACTTATATTACCTTAACACCACTATGTAACCACATTTCTTGTAAATAAATGCATTTAATTTCATTTCATATTCGCGTGCAGATTAGGTAAGTGTAACCACACATGGAAATGGGAACACATGTGGACACCATATTACCACAGTCTAATAATCCATGACAAAGAAGAGTCAGTAGAGCCTTGCTGATTTCAGTATGAATGGGCCGGCTCGACAGCTCGAGGCAGTAATACCCTCTACAGAATATTGACGTAAAGTCATCATCATCGCCCTAGCGATATCCCGGTTGCATCCATGAGTGGCACCGCCTTGGGGCCCGAGGTCCGCTTCTGCTCTAACCAGTTATGACAGAATATCAACTTTTCCACAGAGCGACTGCCGTCTGACCTACGCAACCCAAAGGAATAGCGATATTCCATGGTTGACCAGTGTCAGTTTATTTACTAGGGATTCTGACTCCCCGTAACGACTGTCAAAGATCTTCATGACAACCGGGACCGACGCTACGACGGTTTAACGTGCTCGCCGAGGCACGGGACAAGCGATAATTAACAATTCAATACGCACATAACTCCGAAAAGTCAGTGGTGCGCACCGTGGATTCGAGCCCGATACCCTCTGCATGGCAGTCCGTTGGTATCTCCACTAGGCTATCGCTGCCTAGTACTAGAATATTGACTATATAGGCTAGAATATTGACCTAAAGTATCAGTGCCTATTCTGTTGCGTTTCGTTCAGTGAGTGAGAGTGCCGGAGGCCCCTTTACTCTCTCATCCCGTTTCTCTTCCTAGACTTTTTCAAATCCACGCCGGCAACGCCCTTGTAACTTCTCCAATGTTGCGACTTGCGGATCTCCAATGTCTATGGGCGGCAGTAACCGCTCAACATCAGGCGATCCGTCTGCTCGTTTTCCTCCTACCACTAAAAAAAGCGGCGATAGCCCAGTGGTGAACGTAACGGACTGTCGACACGATGGTCTCGGGTTCGATCTCCAGGTACCCCGGGCACACACCTCTGACTTTTCGAAGTTATGTGTGCATTATAAATTAATTATCGCTCGCTTAATGATGTGCCCGGTAGATGGCAATAGGTTCGCCACCTATTACATTGGGACCGAAACATAACTGGCGAAGTGTGGGTGTGTAATGCACCTCTGCCTACCCCTTCGGGGTTAAAAGGCGTGAAGTTATGTTATGTTATGTGTTTCACTCAAAAAAGACGAGCATGAACTCAACGCTCAACTCAACTTAACCATTTGACTACTGACTCTTCAATGTTGTATGAAAATATTAGCCATGCGTCAGTTCTACGTTATATGGAGTTTTGCGACCCGTTTTAACCATGAACAACCAAGATGTAAAAAACAAACGAGTTTAAGACGTCGGTATCTTTACTTAGTTATAAAAACTTCTACTAAAAGCTGACATTTAAATTACAGTAAATATCAGTTACATGAGTTTATTTTACTTTTTACAATAAGTAGTTTTTTTTTCTCTTGGTAGTTTAAGGTAATTTAATTTAAGCCCCGTGATGGCTACCGGATAGATTCTTGACATGAGAAGTTAAGCCATATGTTTGTCTGATTTTAGATGGGTGCTGATTTTAGAACAGCCTTCTTAGGAGTCATGGAAAGCCATTTTGTATTTTCATAAAATAAATCCAATTTTCATTTTCATAAAATAAATCATATGCTTATTTATTTCATTTTCCGTTTGCGTAAGATTTTGAGGATCCTTGTGCCAGGCGTGGTCTTCAAATAAAATGTTATATCATATAGACTGTACAGGGGAAAATGCCGGTAGGTAGGTACTTCTTTTTCATATGATCTGTTTTTATGTCTACTGGATAGTAGCGGATAGTGAAACTAAATTTAATTTTAGCAGAACCAGCTTCGGCTCAATTGGCTATTTTGTGTAACTTTTAGCTCTATCAAAGAGCTCAGATATTTACATAGAGGCGCATTTCTTATGGGCGCTCTGAAGACAAACTTCAAACGAACCCAAATTGCCGCTTGGCGGCGTGGCAGTCGTTCCCTTAGTGTAAGAGCAAGAGAGACGGTGTATCTTAACTACGAGAGCAAAAGAGATGGAGTACGAAGCCAGCGCCGTCAACGGCGCCAACTACGAACTAAACTGGAGCCAGTCCCCACTTGGAATTGGCACACGAAATCCTTAAGAACTGCGGTTCTATGAATACATCTGTATTCATTTGCTCTATGTTTATCTTCTATATATCTATGCTCTATACTTCCATTTTTTTGCTCAAACAAGTGACATTTGAAAACCGTCTTGTGTGGTCTATAAAAGGATACAAATAACGTCACTAATCTAACCGCCAAAGTGAGGCCAACGCCCTACCAGGAATCATACTTTATAGCTATTCCGATCAACTTGACTTCCGCAATTAAAAGATTCCTTTATTTTATAAACTCGATAGAGTAATAAATTTTTTTCGTATTACAAATGGTGACGGCGACCGATATTATATTGTTACTAGAGGACGCCAGCAGCTACGCCTGCACATTTTTTTAAATTTATCTGTTTTGACCGATCCCGTGGGTATTTCGGAAAATCCCTTCTTAGTGCACCCCTACGGTCCCCAAGGAACATACATGCCAAATTTCAGCTTCCTGCGTCAAATAGTTTAGGCTGTAGCGTGTCTGTCAGTCAGTAACGCATGGATTTTATATATTAAGAAGATACTAACTGAGCCCACGATTACACTCGCTGTTTTTATGGCTACTGCTCCACAGACGCGACGCAAAGCGTGATCTTATATAGCTTATAGCTTTCCTCGATAAACGGGCTACCAAACACAGAAAGAAGTATTCAAATCAGACCAGTAGTTCCTGAGATTTACCAAACAAACAAACGAACTCTTCAGTTGTATAATATTAGTAAACGCTAGGAGGATGGTACTGTGATATGGTTGTAGACGATCTGTCTATAAATCTAGCACAGAAAAAATTAACAAAGACATAGTAATTTGTAAACAGGTTGCTATGATTCATGGTGTTAGGACTCCACCCCTTGTTTTGCATGTTTGTTAGAAATTTTATTTCCTGATGAACGTGGCTATTATGCTAGCCGCTAATTACTATGTCGATGAGACCAACGATTGACAACCGTACTGTACCGCTATGGACATTTTGTACTTCAGACGACATGTGAATCCGGTAGGCAACGTTAGTGTTATAGTTGCCAACCAGACCGTTTTCATAATTACCATCATCCTTCCGGCGCTATACTGGTTGCGTTTAAGATGTCCACTTTCCAGACTTGACAGCCAAAGTTGACAGTATGCTATCTTTTCTACGAGCGACTGTCATCTGACCTTCACTAGCCATAATACAGCAACCCTGGAGCCATTACTAGACTATACCTAAATCACAGAACAGGTGAATGAATATGAATATAATAAAAATAACGCAGATGTAGCTTAAGAATGCGGAATTGTATATCAGTTTGACTTCTACGCCACCCGGCGAAAAAATGTAACCGACTATCCGGTAGAGTTTTCGATCGCCAAACTGCGTCGTTTGACGTCGTTCAACTTTATATGAAAAACCTATTTATTTTTCGTATCACGATATGTCTTGTGTTCGTTATAGAAATAAAAGACAATGTCAAGTCACGCCATAAGCTTAACCAGAAATCGTGTGTAGATAATAAATGTTACATATGACAGAAAAACCGATATATTTACCTAAGCAGGCATGCATATTTAAGTTACGTTACTTTATACTATTTTGGAAAAACCACTTTACCTCTATATATACATAGGCATAACATACACGTACTACTCGTGCCTTTGGCGGTACCGTTTTACCGCCGTTATACAATATGGTCGGAGTAATGTGTAATAAGTGATGTGCTCTTGTGTGAGGAATGACTTCGCGGTAAAGTGCATAACCTGAAAGTTCAGAGGCGTTTAAAGTGAGTGCGTCTAACCGTTAGATATGACGTCATATGTTTGTGTTGTTAATTCAAAAGATGGCGGCTTCGGGTTTTAAATTCTATGACGATGTTCAGAACTTAAAGTTTAAATTGTCAAGTAATAACTTTAAAATTATTGGCATACGTAATTGTAAATAACTTTTTATGGCAGAAGACAGTCTGCCATGCAGAGGGTATCGGGTTTAAATCCACGGCACACATGCGTATTGAATTGTTAATAATCGATTGCCCCGTGCCCCGAAGAGCACGTTAATCCGTCGGTCCCGGCTGTCATGAAGATCTTAGACATTCGTTATAGGGCGTCAGTACCTTCTAAATGAACTGACTCTAGTCTAAACCATGGAATATCGCTACACCTTCGGGTTGTGGAGGTCAGGCAAGCAGTCGCTTTGTGGAAAAGCTAATATTCAGCCAAATCCGGCTAGACTTTTAAGCGGACTCCAGGTTGAAACTGGGATAACGCTAGGAGGATGATGATGAATGTATGTAATTAGTTTATGTGTTGTGACGGAATAAGAATACAAAGTATCACTGGCCTAGCTGACTAAGCAAAAGATACCAAGCAGTTAGTATCTTTGGGAAATCTCGACATCAAACTCTGTACTACCTATTGACTCACAATTCTATGGTGATGCAGATTAAAGAGCCCTTTTTCCAGCAGTGGGACTGCAAAAGATGTTAGTTGGACTGCTTCACATCCAAATTTTTGAGTCAGAGCACATCTAAAACCCTAGTATGCTGCCTCATGCTAACCTGACACTTGTCTGCTGCGCTATGCTACAATTTGGGTAGTAAAACGAACATAATACACATCCGTGGTCGTGACGCTTGGATCGCCCACCACTCGAAAAGAGCCCACCGTGTTAACTTCATTTTAGGGTTCCGTTGCCAAAAATGCCAAAAAAAGGAAACCTTATAGATTCGCCATATCTGTCTATCTGGCCATATGTTACAGCCATTTTATTCTAGTTGCCACAGCTTAGGCTGCGATGATATTTCATTCAGAACAAGTAATTTTATACACGAGTACCTAGGTATATGATAATATCTACATTATTTCTTACCAAATGTGATAATATAGATACCTACCTACTCATATTTTTAGACCATTAATCTGCAATTTAATTTCTTATTTCATTTCAACACCTAAGATGATACACCAATAAATCGCACAGGTGTTAATGCACTCTTCAACTTAGTCCATTATATACCAATAATTCAATTTATTTATAACTATAGTTAAATTTTTATTGGACTATATTGCAGTTTAATTTGTTAAATGCTTAGTCCAATTTTAAAGGACGCACATACATACAACTATAAACATAAAGACTGCCTCGTTGGTCTCGCGGCATAAATGTGCGCGTGGGATTGGGAGATCTCGGGTTCGATTCCCGGGTCTGGCAAAGGGTTTTTCCGTTAGGAAATTCTCAGTAGCAGCACGGAGTCTGGTAATGTACCCGGTATGGCAATAGACTCGCCCCCTATTATGTGGGACCTAAAAATTCATGGCGAAATGTGGGTGTAATATTACACCTCTACCTACCCCTTCGGGGATACAGGCGTGAGCCTTAAAAAAAATATAAACATAAAGGATATATTCTCTACGACGATCTAACGTGAAACTCATGCAAGCACAAAGGTGACCAACAACGAGCTAGTCATTACGTACAGTGGCAATAGATGTCCCGGAAAATGGCGTTGTAGCCAATGATGTCACAAAAGAAAAAAAACCGGTCAAGTGCGAGTCGGACTCGCGCACCGAGGGTTCCGTTCAAACCTGAAGGTATATAAGTAAAAGTTCACCAGTCATAGTTATGGTATTTTTATTGCCAAATGAAATTCATAACATTACAGTATGGAAAGCTGGAGGAGCATAAATTAAAGAAAAAGGAGTCTTTGTCGTTTGTAATCAGTAATCCTTTATTTTATCTTGATATATAAAATCCTTGCGTTACTGACTGACTGACAGACAAGCTACAGCCGAAACTACTCGGCGCAAGAAGCTGAAATTTAGCATGTATGTTCCTTGGGGACCGTAGGGGTGCACTAAGACGGGATTTCCCGAAATTTCCACGGGATCGGGCAAAACGGGAAATTCGAAAATATGTGCGTGCGAAGCCGCTGGCGTCGACTAGTATTAACATATATCGCTTATTTTATAATATAACTTAAAGACCTATACCAGCCTTGCAGCAGCCTTGCAAAAGTCTGCTGATGAATGATGGTAAGATTTTTTATCAAAGTTATTGATTTACAAAGCTTTTAGTGACTATTAGAAATCTGTTACAAAAATACTTATAAAGTACAGAATAATTATTTTAGCAAAAAAGTTTGAAGACTATATAATTATTTGAAATCTCAATCTCAATTAGCCTATCGCAGTCCACTGCTGGACATAGGCCTCTCCCAACATGCACCACAGCACACGGTCCTCAGCCTTCCGCATCCTTTATCTGGGCTATAAGACGTTGCTTCGTACCAAATTTCAAGATTTTGAGTTCATGAGAAGTATCCTGTAGGTTTTGATTCCCTTGCGAGTAGTCGCGAGTTTAAAAATATGATTATATTGCTCTTTCTTTTGATTGCGTAGACATAGAAGTTTGATTTTGTTACAGCCTAACGGTGTTGTATACCTGAGTATTTGATATAAATTTCAATTTAATACCTCTACGCGTTCAAGAGAAAGGGGTAGTAACTTTAAATTTATTAAAAATATTTTTTTATATGCTGTAACTAAAAAATTACGTTTTTCGCCATTTTTCCTTCATATGTTATATAAGACGTTACTTCGTACCAAATTTCAAGATTTTGAGTCCACGGGAAGTACCCTGTAGGTTTTGATTCCCTTGCGAGTAGTCGCGAGTTTGAAAATATGATTATATTGCTCTTTATTTTGTTTGCGTAGACATAGAAGTTTGATTTTGTTACAGCCTAACGGTGTTATATGCCTGAGTATTTGTCATGAATTTCAATGTAATACCTCTACGCGTTCAAGAGTAAGGGGAGTAACTTTAAATTTATTTAAAATATTTTTTTTATTTGATGTAACTAAAAATTTACGGTTTTCGCAATGTTTCCTTTATATGTGCTATACGGCGTTGCTTCGTACCAAATTTCAAGATTCTGAGCTCACGGAAAGTACCCTGTAGGTTTTGATTCACTTGCGAGTAGGCGCGAGTTTAAAAATATGCTTATATTGCTCTTTCTTTTGATTGCGTTAACATAGAAGCTTGATTTTGTTGCAGCCTAACGGTGTTATATACCTGAATATTTGATATGAATTTCAATTTAATACCTCCACACGTTCAAGAGAAAGGGGTAGTAACTTTAAATTTATTAAAAATATTTTGTTATATGCTGTAACTAAAAATTTACGGTTTTCGCAATTTTTCCTTTACACGTGATATAAGACGTTACTTCGTACCAAATTTCAAGATTCTGAGTTCACGGGAAGTACCCTGTAGGTTTTTATTCACTTGCGAGTAGGCGCGAGTTTGAAAATATGCTTATATTGATCTTTCTTTTGATTGCGTTGACATAGAAGCTTGATTTTGTTGCAGCCTTACGGCGATATATACCTGAGTATTTGATATGAATTTCAATTTAATACCTCCACGCGTTCAAGAGAAAGGGGTAGTAACTTTAAATTATGTAAAGTAAAATTATGTAAGTACGTGGTGTGGACCCGCCTATTGGCGTACCAAAAGCAGGACGCTAAACATAAGCCAGTCATAGGCAAGTCTGACATATGTGTGTGTGACGTCGCGAGCCGGCGTCAATGAATACAAATTTTTACATAATAGAAGCTTATTTCTTAAGGATGTCGTGTGCCGATTAAAGTTGGCGTATTGACGGTTGTCAGTGTAGTACGTAGTTGGCGCCGTTGACGGCGCTGGCGTCGTTCTCCGTCTTTCTTGCTCTCGTAGTTAAGTGACACAGGAGAAACTTTCGTCTCTCTTGCACTCGTAGACGTAGGTTACACGCTCAATCTGGCGTCATTCTGGTCCATCAGTTTGGTCCGGCTAAGACTGATGCCAGAATGATGGATGAAAAACACGGTTACACGCTCAATCCCAGACTGACAGCAGACTGATAAAACTTACGTTAGTCGTCATTCGTAAGTTGAAGACGACGGTCACTTTGCTACGTTCCAAAACACGCATAGCTGACGTCGGATTAAAATCTGCTAGACTGAAGTGGGACTGGGTCGGACACGTTTGTCGTATGCATCCAGAAAGATGGGCCTAACAAAGATGGCGCGATGACCTGGATGCATTATACAGCGACTGGACGAACTTAACACGATACAGGGATGCATGGCGGTCCAAGGGAGAGGCCTTTGCTTTTTTTTTGTACAAACAGGCTAAATAAAAAATAAAAATATCGTTTGGTTTTGTAGATCAAACGAATCATTTTGTTTAAACGGTTCAATAACTGCATCAATCATTTGTAAGACCATCAAGATAACATAGTTGATAGCTGTACTATCTTATAGTAACCTGCGTATTCTATCCGTACTTACACTAACAATTGGCTCGCGCGGCTTACAGAGGGTCTAGTACGAGTTTGCACTAACGGCCTACCGGAGACTAGCGGTATCTATCGATCGCTACTCTCCGTTAGTGCTCTTTTACAAAATGTATGGAAATTGTTCCCGTCGACTAGGCTATCGTCCACCGTGACGATCGAGTGCAAACTCGTACTAGACCCTCAGGTATCTCCCACCCTCCGCATACTGTATTGTAGTTGCGCTATACGACATATTACTACGCTAAAGATGAAGATACGATAATATGCAGTCTTCATATCTATGGATTCTATTGAAAACAATTTTTTTTCTTTTTTTAGGGTTCCGTAATTCACAAGGAACCCTTATAGTTTCGTCATGTCCGTCTGTCCGTCCGCAGCCTAGCTCAAAGACGCCTGGTGCTAGAAAGCTGATATTTGACATGAATGTAGACATACGATATTGCAACAAAACTGTAGAATAAAATTTTGAAAAATATTTTTTTTAAGGGTGTCTCCCCTACATATATAGTGGAGTTGATTTTTTTTTGGGGTTAATCCTATCCAATGATACCCCATTGTATGGGGTATCATTGGATAGGTTTTAAAAAAATATTATTAGCTTGCTCAAATTATTTTTCGATCAAGTGATTGGTTTGTCAAATATCAAGCTTTGAAGTGAAAAAATTGTTAGACTCAAGTGTCCCCCCCCCCCTCTGCTGGCTAAACTATTAATTTGGAAGAGGTGAAAAAAATCACAAATGTAGTACATATAACGAATTTAAAAGGAAAACTATCACGGCTAAGTAGACATCACTAGTTTACGAGTAATCGTCGGTTAACTTATAAATACCTATTTCTGTGAGTTTACATTGAGAGCGCTGGCTTAATCTTAAAGATGGCCGTTTTAAGTCCCATGTGAAACAGAAGTTATTGTCAATAATGGCCATTATGGGCAACTACGGAACCCTACATTGCGTGTGGCCCGACACGCACTTGTTTTTAATAATATTTACCACATACACACATCACCATCTAGTCCCAAGCTAAGCAGAGCTTGTGTTATGGGTACTAGATAATGGATAAACATACATATTATATTTTTTTTTGTAAATACATACATATTATACATAGAAACACCCAGACCAAGACAAACATCCATTTTCATGCACACAAATGTTTGACTTGAGCGGGAATCGAACCCGCGACCATCGGCGTAGCAGTCGCTTACACTCCCGCTGCGCCAACCGTCGTCAAATTTGTTTTTTTCAATATTGTTTTTATTAGATCAAAAGTTAATCCATGTTACAAAGTAAATGAAAATCTAAATATGACATTTTGGTAATTTTGCCAGTTACGATGTTACACGTAGGAGGTGTCGATATAAGGTATGTGTTTTATCCCATAACTCTGGCAAGGACTCGAATGTGAGAATGAATTCTTTCTCTATCTCGATTGACGGTGACGGGAGTGAAGCGGGTGGCGGCACCAGCGCTTCGTTGCTTGGCACGTCTTGCTCCATTGCGTCGGGGACGGTGACTGACGCCAGAATGATTCGAGCGGTTACACGATCAGTCTGGCATCAGTCTGCTGTCATTCTCAACAGACTGATGAAAAATATTAAAAATATTTAATTTTTGTCATTCTGGGCCATCAGTCCATCAATCAACCGGTTAGACGATAATTCTCCCGTCATTCTGAGCAGACTGATGGACCAGAATGACGCCAGATTGAGCGTGTAACCTACGTCTAATATTTTTCATCAGTCTGTTGAGAATGACAGCAGACTGATGCCAGACTGATCGTGTAACCGCTCGAATCATTCTGGCGTCAGTCACCGTCCCCGACGCAATGGAGCAAGACGTGCCAAGCAACGAAGCGCTGGTGCCGCCGCCCGCTTCACTCCCGTCACCGTCAATCGAGATAGAGAAAGAATTCATTCTCACATTTGAGTCCTTGCCAGAGTTATGGGATAAAACACATAACTTATATCGACACCTCCTACATGTAACATCGTAACTGGCAAATTGACCAAAATGTCATATTTAGATTTTCATTTACTTTGTAACATGGATTAATGTTTGATCTAATAAAAACAATATTGAAAATAACAAATTTGACGACGGTTGGCGCAGTTGGAGTGCAAGCGACTGCTACGCCAATGGTCGCGGGTTCGATTCCCGCTCAAGTCAAACATTTGTGTGCATGAACATGGATGTTTGTCTTGGTCTGGGTGTTTCTATGTAGGTATAATATGTATGTATTTACAAAAAACAAAAAGTATATATGTATGTTTATCCATTATCTAGTACCCATAACACAAGCTCTGCTTAGCTTGGGACTAGATGGTGATGTGTGTTTGTGGTAAATATTATTAAAAATAAAAGGAAAAAAATATTTTTTTCAATAGAACCCATAGATATGAAGACTGCATATTATCGTATCTTCATCTTTAGCGTAGTAATATGTCATATAGCGCAACTACAATACAGTATGCGGAGGGTGGGAGATACCTGAGTGTCTTGTAAAAGCTTTTGGTCATTCATTAAAGCCAAAAAGTATGCACTCGATCGTCACGGTGGAGGATAGCCTAGTCGACGGGAACAATTTCCATACGTGTTGTAAAAGCGCCCCAACGGAGAGTAGCGATCGATAGATACCGCTACTCTCCGGTAGGCCGTTAGTGCAAACTCGTACTAGACCCTCTGTAAGCCGCGCGAGCCAATTGTAAGTGTAAGTACCGATAGAATACGCAGGTTACTATAAGATAGTATAGCTATCAACTATGTTATCTTGATGGTCTTACAAATGATTGATGCAGTTATTGAACCGTTTAAACAAAATGATTCGTTTGATCTATAAAACCAAACGATTTTTAAATTTTTTATTTAGCCTGTCTGTACAAAAAAAAGCAAAGGCCTCTCCCTTTGACCGCCATGCATCCCTGTATCGTGTTAAGTTCGTCCAGTCGCTGTATAATGCATCCAGGTCATCCCGCCATCTTTGTTAGACCCATCTTTCTGAATGCATACGACAAACGTGTCCCACCCAGTTCCACTTCAGTCTAGCAGATTTTAATCCGACGTCAGCTATGCGTGTTTTGGATAGTAGCAAAGTGACCGTCGTCTTCAACTTACGAATGATGACTAACGTAAGTTTTATCAGTCTGCTGTCAGTCTGGGATTGAGCGTGTAACCGTGTATTTCATCCATCATTCTGGCATCAGTCTTAGCCGGACCAAACCGATGGACCAGAATGACGCCAGATTGAGCGTGTAACCTACGTCTTAAAAATATTTAATTTTTGTCATTCTGGGCCATCAGTCCATCAATCAACCGGTTAGACGATAATTCTCCCGTCATTCTGAGCAGACTGATGGACCAGAATGACGCCAGACTGAGCGTGTAACCCTTGACGTAGACTCAGCTGTCACAGCGCGACTGCCACGCCGCCAAGCGGCAATATGGGTCACATTGGTCACAGAAAGTTTGTCTTAAAAGTTAAAAGCGCCAATAAGAAATACATCTCTATAAATAAATATCTATGCTCTATGCCGGCGTCAAAGTGAAACTGACACATCTTGTCAACCGAAAATAAAATAAAATATGGAGCTATCGATGTGTGCGTTAGTGAACCGTTTCTACAGATTGATTACTACGTAGGTAACGTATCTATCTCTTTCTTGTAATATCATTGGTTGTAGCTGACTAAGTCAAAATCACGCCTTGATACGAAAGAATACCTAATGCCACAACCCAACATGCGAAATCTCTAACAACAAACTTGTATTAATTTGAGTTATCATTATTAATGGCCATTCTATTATTTGTTTGTGTTTATAATTAACTAGCTGTGCCCGCGACTCCGTTCGCGCGGAATTTGTCTTTTCATGGGCTACAGAATTGATACCCAAAATGTTTTAAGTTGCATATAATATCTTAGTATATTGAATAGTGTAGATGTCCTAAAAATAGCTCAAATGACTTTCACTTGTTCGTGCAAGTCCACATCGCGAAGTTACCAATCGCGAGTAAAAGATAAGAGAACTCCTGTGCATGTTCGTTGCCTCATAATCATGCTCGCATATTTAATGTCAAAATGCATAGCGATAATACAATTCCATAGTTATGAACTCTTTAGACAGGCTATAATTTCATCAGCTCTTGTCTCATATTCTATGGTGGTATAACTGACAGAGCCTTCATTTTGTATTCGCACAATCTTACTTTGGCTTCGTTCCTTTGCCGAAATCACCTTGGTAGGAAAAGTCTTACCGTTCCTCAAATCACTATCCTCGCTACGACACACACGATCATAACTATATTAAACGCTGTTCTTCAATAAGTCTCGAGAGATCATTTTAACACCAGCAAATGATGGTTCGTATCGGTCGTCGTGGTCGTTCATATTGAGTAATAGGATAGATATAACTATATCTACTGTCAAGCAATGGTTTATTAGATTGTTGTGGGAACCTTAAAATGTCCTCGGCCAATTTGTCTTCATATTTATGCCATAACTATGCAGCATCTCAAACCTATGGCGTAATCGATGAGGACTTTTACTTATACTTACTTCAGACAATGCCATCCCAGTGTTTATCCCCATCCAGTAAAATAAAATGACTCGCCACTCTTCAACCTGTTTACATAATTACATGTGCGAATAAGTCCAGCCTAAGCTGAACTCTATTTAATATAATGAATCATACAGATTTAAGCTCAATTTAAATTGGAAGATTCAAATGTTCGAAAATATCCTATTTATAATCTTTCAACCCTCGTAATTTAACATTTGACTGATCGTAATATATTAACTTTCAACAAATTCAACTAAAGATTACTTTTATATAACAAATTTTAACCGAACGAATGTTTAATTTGACACAACTTTTTTATCTATAAACCGATTCGTATGAAACATACATCAAATGTTAAGTGGGGCTTACTTCAATACATCAGGGAAAACCGCATTCTAATTCTTTTAGCCGTTTCTGAAATTAGCGTCCACAAACGCACAGACAAACAGACAAAAATTGTAATATTTTTGGCTTCTCTTCTTTAATGTAGACCCCTTAAAATAGATTTCTTCTGAATACCTTCCATGTACAGACATCGATCACTCACAGATTTATTATATGTATAGACGGCCGTTTCGCGCGTTAAACAAAAATCAACCGTATAGCCGTACCCATACTGGCGCGGCGAGATACGGCAGTTTTATTTCATCTATATCTTGTGTGTTTATAAACCGATTTCTATATATTTTTATATAATATACATAATATTAAAGTGTACTTTTTGAATAAGGGAGTTTGATAAAGAAATATCTATGTGAAATACAATATATTAATGAATTTAATACACTTTGAAGAAATGGCTAAGGATTAAACCCGTTATTGTGGCTAATTTATAAAAGGTAGATATATACTATAAAAGACATTTTTGTAGATCTTTTGAAGACCATCATCTTTGTAATACATACTTTTGGTGTATGATCAACGTATGCGAGGATAAGAGCTCGAAAGCGCATTTTCATCCGACTTGCTTCAAATTTATCGTCACTGCTCAACTCCTAGGTGTCTTAGCGTTATGTTATATAGCCTATAACCTGCCCAGGAGTATAGACTACAATCGTACCAAGTTTGGTTAAAATCGCTTCAGTAGTTTTTGACCCATGCGTGCACATACAGACAGACAGACAGACAGACAGACAGACGGATAGACAGACAGACAGACAAAAAATTTACTGATTGCATTTTTGGCATCAGTATCGATCACCATTCATCCTCCAATATTAATTTTGAATATATATTCAATGTACAGAATTGACCTCTCTACAGTTTTATTATAAGTATAGATATACTTAATTACTGTAATAAAATTTCGTGTGCAGATTTAGAAAGTCATAAAATATAATATACCTGATTTGTATTTGTCTTCATAGACAGTTAGTAAATATTAGCAAATTTATAAACCGTATCATTGAGAGATCTACTTATATACGTAATCAGTAAGCGAAATGCTCTTTAAATATAATTTGTAACTTAAACTGTTCTACTTTTGAGTCCTATTGCAAAAATAATGTTGTTAAATGACACGATGAGAAAAAAATATTTTTTGACAAAAAGCAAATAGTTGGAAGAACGGATGGTCGCAGCAAAAGCAGGCGTACGTAAGGTGGACATACAATCCTATTGAGATCGTGGAAACCGGATGCATGTGGCGACTCATGATCGGTCTATGTGGAGTGCCTTAGGGCAGGCCTGCGGGTTTACGGCTTGGAGAAGTCCGTTACCCGATTAGTTCTAGGCCCAAAATGCCTGGTTGTGTTCGCGCTTGCCTTTTGAGAAGAAAGGTGGCCATTGACATCCAGGCCACCCTGTGTGTAGACGCCCATTGTCCATAGATATGGATCAAAGCTTGTCGGGGGAGCGGTGCATGTTTGATTGATTCCGCACCCTACGCCATAAGCAAAAGTGAAACACAGTGGAGAGCCGGTGGAAATCCGGCACAACCCTCTGCCGATCCCCGCACAGAGGAAGCCCAAGACGATTACTCCAAAAAAAAGCTATGTCCAGCAGTTGACGTCTTTTGGTAAATACTTTAAACCGCAACTCCTTTCGTATAGTTAATCATATACAAAAAATACGAAAGAAGTTAGTAGGTAGTAAGTTATAAACGCTTGGCAACCTGTAGCTATGCAAATTTTGGCGATGGTCGGTTAAGTTGTTAATGCAGAAAAACATTTTCGCTAACTTGGTTAAGTTTTGGTGATCAATAATGCAATTATAAATAAAGGGACACTATGTATTGTGGTAATCACACGAACCCAAAAATATAATAATTACCAAAAAAATCGCCTACATCGAAATTGATGAAATATTACTGACGAATTCAGATCATTTAGCGATTTTATTTCTCGTTTTTTTATACGATAGCCGTAAATAAAAGTTGTATATCAGGATTAGCTAGTTTTATTATAATGTCTGTCAACGGGTCTGACTTTCTAATGTAGATAGGCAGTACATTTAGCCAGGCTGATTTATAATTTGATTACATGCGCGTGCTTATATCGTGTGAAGTTATGAATATTATTAATTATTAATTAAGTGAAACGGTTATTATTGCTCTAGATTAATAAAATTGTAACTGTTGCTACGTAAAGCTTGTGCATGATTATTTGAGCTTCTGTTTTTCATACCTCAGGACCTTACTTACATCATCACTAGTGGTTCACAAGCGATCAGTTTGGCGTTCTTTGTGTTATATTACGTTACATAGACCGCGTGACCGCTCTCTGTCTGATAGGACCCTACTGTTAATCTAATCAGATTTGACAGAATATTAGCTGTTCCACAGAACAACTACGTTTTGACCAACCCTCTGAATAGTGATAATCATTCCATTGTTTAGACCAGTGTCTGTTTTAATAAGTAGAGGGAATGTACCAATTATGGAATACGTTCCACATATGGAATACCATTATATTTTCAAGTCTAAGTACCCAGAATATTCCAAATTTTGGAATTTGATACCTAATATGAAATGTATTTTGGATGTAAGCCATAACTTGTACCTTAGCTCTACTAAAACAAATTTTGAAATATTCGCGGCCCTTAGGGCTCAATCAGACAGAGAGCGGTCACGCGGTCAAGCGTTCAAGCGGTCAGTTTTGCGTTCTTTGTGTTATATTACGTTACTATGATTACGCAGTCTATGTAACGTAATATAACACAAAGAACGCAAAACTGACCGCTTGAACGCTTGACCGCGTGACCGCTCTCTGTCTGATAGAACCCTCAGTCTTCGAAATATAACGTATTCCATAATTGGTACCTTTCCGCAATACACTGATAGAAGCACGCAATGCAACATACCTACCTACCACAAAACTTTCGCGTAGTCTCACCTTTTCGGGCAGAAAGTTAAGAAGAATGAAAAATTGTCATGTCACAACCACCGTTTCCTTTAATGGATTTAGTTTGATTTAATGAGCTAAGTATCAATAATTTATGACTCTAGACTTGTAGTAACGCTTCTGTTATCTGTGATTAAGTATATACAAATTATTTATTCATGTATTCGTTAAATCAATTTGATTTCCTCAAGTTCCTAAGCAGGAACTGATAACTGCACGACCAGAAGTAGATTAATCTCCCCTTTTTGTCATAAGTGGACTAATATTTATGGTCGATCATATGGACCCAGTTTCCATACCCATGAAAGGTATCGTCCATCATTTATTTATTTATTACTATCAAGTAATTAGATAATTGGAACGGTAAAAATGAACCTATACCTGACCTAGAGGAAGAATCATAGTGTAAGATTGAGCGATGTGCAACTAGCAAGTCATAGAAATAGAATACGGCAAATTGACGAGTTAACAAAATTGGTTCATCTCAAAATATTTCATAGAAAACCTCACATAGTCATTGCTTTCATAATTAACTTGCGACAGGTATTTTAATATTGATAACTAGACAGGTGTACCGACATATCTGTGTGGAGAGCCCTGGGGGAGGCCTATTTGACAAGCAGTGGACCACTCTAGGCTGAAATGATGATTGGTGCGCGCTGAGGATTCGATCCAGAGCCCCTCTACCTAGAAGTTTTGTCGGTTTCTCCACTAGCCTATAGCTGCTCTTTTATATGCTTTTCTTTTATCGAATGACTATGTTATATCATAATACTTATAGCCATTGGTTAGAATTTCACTTATCAGAATTTTTTACTTGCTTTCAACTTGCGAATCTGACCACCTATTAGACGTATCACAAAAAAATGTTAACAGTGATGCTTTGCAATAGGCCCTAGATAACTATAACTACTATTTGCTTGGAAGTAGTCGCGAGCTATAAACGCCTAAACCAGGACTAGATTAATTAAAATGGATACCACACATTAATCATTGTATCTATATGGGCGTTGAACTCGCTGCATCTGCACGATCGCTCGCAAACTTAGCACATGGCATTAACGTATAAAAAAGGATACAAAAATATGTCAGTTAGTAATAATATTATGAGTATTCAAAAATATGTTGAGATAAAAAATAAACAACAAAAACTAAAGTTTACATAATAATAATAAAATCCAAATTATTGACTTTATGATATCGAAATTATTTCGTCGTTATTTGTGTAACCATAAACCGAATATTCAATTTTAAACTCTAGATTCTATTCATTATTTGCTTGTTTTGGTTCTTAATTAGATACCTGGGGCCCAATTCCGCTAAATAAATATAGTCGCGATATGATGTCAGTGTCATACTTACGTCACAAAAAGCGTATTCTTCTAAATTTTATGATATTTGAATGAAATTGTAACGAGATCGTATGTGTCAACGACGAACTGTTTATTTAAAATTATACGATAATGACATAAGGTTAACAGAATACCGCTTTTAAATCCATTAAAAATATGATATCAATGTCATATAAAAAAAGCAGAATTGGCCCCCTGTTTTCATTTACATTATTAGTAGTAAAAAACAGTAGATAAATAAGAATACAGTAAACAATAACTTGTTCATTCTGGTTGTCTTAAAAATGCGCAAAATCACTCCTGTCTCCGCCCAATCTATCTCCTATCTCCGCCCAATCTATCTCCTATCTCCGCCCAATCTACCTCGTTTCTTGATAAACACAATCCTACTAGTATTGAGTTTATAACTTTCAGCAACAGCTATACCAAGCACACAAATACGCAAGACACCCTTAATTCTGACTAAATAATAAGAGATAAGACTGCACGGTTGGCGTAGTGGTTTAAGCGGCCGCCTCGCCGGTTGACACTGTGCCGAGTGTTGTGGGTTCGATCGCCACACGGGACAACACTTTGTGTGATTCATAAATTGTTGTTTCGAGTCTGGGTGTTCATTAAATTGTGTCCGTTAGTTGTATGTTTTTAAAGTCCCCCGCGACACAGGATTTATACCTAATGCGGGAGTTGTCTTTTTAAAAAAGAAAAAAGAAAATCATCATCTACTTTAATTTGGAACTACACTATATTAATAGTGAAGGTGCGGCTATCTTAACTCTTGATAGTCTAACTATACTAATTGGACCGACCGTTGTAGGTAATAGATTTACTGTTCAACTTATACCAAATATTATATACGACAGATATCTGCGTTCTACCGAATGAGGCAAATCTTGAAAATCTTCAAGCAAAATCTTGGGTTCAACTTGCAGCACTTGAATTTATTTGCTTATGTATTTGTTGCGAACATTCGCATATACCTATACGGGGGAGCAAGCGTACACATGTACGCTTGCTCCCCCCGTATAGGTATATCATCAGAGAGCACGTTAAACCATCGACCCTGAATATCAGCAGCATCTTAACATAATACACACACAGTGACTTCAAATATCCTTATGTACGGTAGGTATAATTATTCCTGCCTCGTTGTTCTCGCGGCATAAATGTGCGCGTGGGTTTGGGAGGTCTCGGATTCGATTCCCGGGTCGGGCAAAGTGTTATTGTATTTTTTCGTTAGGAAATTCTCAGTAGCAGCACGGAGTCTGGTAATGTGCCCAGTACGGCAATAGGCTCGCCCCCTATTACGTGGGACCTAAAAAATCATGGCGAAATGTGGGTGTAATATAATACCTGCCTACGCCTTCGGGGATACAGGCGTGAGTCTATAAATAAATGTTTATTACTAGAGTCGTGAAGATCAAACGGCAATTGCTTCATGACTTTAGCGACTATATTGATTAATCTGGATAGATAGCGGACGCCAAGTTTAAGTTCTTAGATGCAACCAAGACAAAGCTAGGCTGATGATACTGATCTTTATATACAATCTCTATTAACAGAAAGCGAGAGAAAATATACCGCTAGTAATCAACTATAACATCTACCTACTATCTATAAAGTAGTTCAGTATTTGGAGCAAATATTTTATCTTTGCCATCTATTAGGCACAGTTTGAAAACAATGCCGGGTTTTCCTCAACGCTTTTAAACTTCATATAAAACAAAGAAACACATACGATTTATGCTTATCTACATGATAATCAGCCAAAGTTCAAAGCTAAGTTTGTACTTAAACTTAAAAACGCTTTATGATTTGCTTTAAACATAAATTATCTGCTCCTATTATTTATTAATATAACCAAGATTATTTATGATCTTATCGCCATCTTAGGACTGGCTACTAACAAAAGATTCAAGTTAAAGATGCTTGGCGTATTACGTAAACTAAATAAAAAAAGTAACTGATACCTACCACATGTCAAGCTTGAAGCACGGGGTCATTGCACCGAGCTTCGATCTAGTACTAAACGTTATAATAAAATGTTCCTTAATTAATAAAAAACACATTCGACATTCGCTAGTCGGATCGCAACCCATCGTTTAATTTATGAGTGTCAGTTTGTAGGTGAAGTTCACAAGTATGGGTCACCGTTTGCGCAGGAGTGGTGGTAACCGTTTCATAGTATATAAGCGCGGAGAAATGCTCTCACTGCATCCACTCAATCGTGTCCTCTCATCTGATAATCACCGAGCAAAATGGCAGCGAGATTTGTTGTAGCTCTGGCGTTGATCGCCGTGTGCTCCTCGAACCCGGTCGGTGAGTTAAAATTAAATAAATTTTCTATTAAATCAAATTTTGGTTTTCAAATATTTTTCGATTTATCTTCTCAACAGTTTTAAATAACTTGAATCTTTTCTGAGTCTAATATGTGATTGTTCTACAGGTGTTGTTTACCGTGATGGACGCGCCTACTCCATCGGCCAGGCCTACTCCAACGGCGGCGCCAGCGTCGCGTCTGCCGACATCCACGGCAACAACGCCCAGGCTTACGGCAGCGCTACTGACAACCAGCTGGCTCGTGACGGACTTGCCTACCCCGGCCAGGCCATCGCCCAGGCTCAGACCAACGACTACGGCGCATCCAAAGCCGTAGCTCAAGCCCAGAACGGTGCCTACTACCCAGTGCCAGCTCCCGCTACCGTCATCACTTACGAGCAGAACTTCGCGCCCGCTCAAGTCGCCTACGAACTCCCTGGAGCTGCCCACGCTCACTCCTCCGCGTTCAGGGACGGCGTCTCCGACTCGTCTATCACGTCTGCGACCAGCAACGGTGGCATCGCCCAGTCATCCGCCAACACTGGCAACGGTGTCTACGGCCTGACCTCATCCAACGCTAAGACTTACGGCCATGGACAAGCTGCGTCGAACGCTAACACCAACGGCGGCTACACCCGCTCCACCGCCCAGTCTCAGGGCCATGGATCGGCTTCATCCAACGCCCAAACCAATGGTGTTGTCGGAGTCGTCGTGCCTGTCCAGGAATACGTGCCAACCATCGTCGATGCTAAGACCCCCGTCTTCCACACCGCCTACGTCCCTGTGGCACCCGCTGGATCCGCTTCTTCCGCCGCTAACGTAGTCGGCTCTGGTAACGCTGCCGCCACCGCTAAGGTCAACCACGGCAGGACCATCTCTTGGCGTTTCGGTACCCTGTACGACTCTCCCGCCGCCAACGCTGCTCGCGCTCAAGCCAGCACTTACGGCCAAGGCATCGCCAAGTCCCACGCCAACACCAACGGTTACGGTGCGTCCATCGCTAACGCTGACGCCAACACCGGCTACGGCACCGCCAAGTCCTCTGCCAACGTGCACGATGCCGGTTCTTCAGTCGCCAATGCTGACGCGAACACCGCTGGATACGGCGCCGCCCGCTCCACCGCCAACACTTACAATGGCTCCGCCACTTCAGCCGCCAATTCCAACGCTTTTGGCCAAGCCAAGGCTCACGCCGACACCAACCAAGGATACTACGGTGGTTCAAGGACCTCTGCTGACGCGTCCTCCAACGGATACGGATCTGCTCTGTCCTCTGCCAGAGCCACACCCGTGAGCACCGCCTACAGGGTGGCCAACTCCCAGGCCAGCACCTACGGCCAAGGCCACGCTCACGCCAATGCTCTGACTGTGTAAGCCAGTTAGACTCATCGGCACCGATATCTTAAGCAACCACATCACGACGACTTCCGGTCATACCGAAAACTTGTCTTGATGTATTTGCGAAGTGCCTTGCATTTATTTATTTAAATTAACTTATTTATTTATTTAAATTTAAATGTTGCCCGTCATAAAATGACGTTGTAAAATGATTGCCATAAACAAATAAAACTCATTTATAATTACAAACTGATTTATTTATTTACAACATGTGTCTTTTACCTCCAATGAAACGATTACAAAGAGTGTGAACGTTTATAAAGTTGTGAAGTCATAACATAGGTTGTGCTATCACAGTTTCCCCTGCATGAACGGTTTGAGGTACTTGTGGAAGCTCTGGTTGACGGGCTCTGCGTTGAGCGGACTCTTGAGCGCCTCTTCCATCAGACGCTCGTACACGCGACCGTCGTATGCGCCCAGCGTTGAGTTCAGGATCTGAAATAATAATATAATTTTTGAAGAAAGATCAATAACAAAATGTCAATAGTCTCTCATTATTATATTTTTTATACGCGATTGAAAATATTGCTATAATAAGTCGCAAGGTCAAGGGCAGTGGTGTGCGTTCGCGCAGCGGAATGTTGTTGAATTTAAAGATTTTAATTATGCAGATATTTAGTGTATGACGTCGTATAATTGTGTGTGGTAAAAAAAAATTTGTGCACGCAGAAATTGTGGAGAAATTAACCAAAAACTGATTCCGCTGGGCGAACGTTGTCCTGGCGGAACTTTTTTTAATCCATTGACTTTAGAAAAAAAGAGATGTGTCCAAAAATTAGTGTGTATTTGTGTGTAATTGTGTATGTATGAATAAAATTAGTGCATGCATAAACTTCGGAGAAATTCAAGTTTCCGCTACGCGAACGTTTGGCCATTAGCTAGTTTTCATATAAAGCGCTTACATAGAGAGCTGTAGATTTTTACATACGTTGTTATGAATTTGTTTATATTTGTTTAAAAAACAGATTTAGAAAAAAACATAGGGCTTAAAAGATAAAAATATAAACGTAAAATACGCTTATTAGGTCTTAGTTCTTAAAGTATGCACTTTAGGGTCTAGATTTTCACGTTTATACAAACCTTGTAAGTGTCTGCAACATGTTGCCAAGTATCAATGATGTTCCGTTAGTGATTAAAGAGTTATAGGACAATTTACCATGAATAGATCACTGTTTACAAAGCAGTCAAATATCACGACGTTCTGAAGGAATTGCATGGTAAAATGTATGCCAATAATTAGTGTATTCATTCAACTATTCACATGCAAAATTTCATGTCATTAAATTCAGTAATTAAAGAAAAACAATTATAATACTAACGAAGCATCGAAAACCTACATAACCCGACCAAGTTCGGATGGCTACAAAAAAGCGGCCGTGCCATATATCTAAGAAACGTTCTTAACCTTCCAATATAGTATTTATTCATATGGTACAGTTGCGTACACAAGCGTTAGGAAAAAATAAAACAATTGCATTTCTTGAATGAAATTTTTTTTTGATAATGACGCCACTATCTACGATAAAAATAAATCTTCAATTAACAAGTACTTCTCTATTTAAATATCCGTGTACAAAAATATTTTTAATGGGATATTTTTAATAGCGTATCGAAAATGTTATGTAACACACTGAAGTGAGTTACGCAAAAAAACTTTATTATTTCACTAAAATACTGACTTGCACACTAAAATACTATTTGCACACCTAATATGATGATCTTTTTACAAAATATCATTTGATATCAAAAGTTTCGTCCGCTCGGGAAACTTATCCACTCAGAAAACTTAATAGGTAATGTAAGGTTCTCTTGTGACCCTGCTCTCTAAAATAGGAGCCCTGCGAACACAGTATAAAGATCATATGGATTATTTGACTAGCTTAGTGGTGCAATTAGTATTTTTGGTGGAAACCAGAAATAAACTGACTAACAGTTAAATACAACCCATTTTTAATTACCTACATATAATACTTAATTATGTAAGTAATTATAATAACGTTAACAAACGCTTGCAACGACAGCAATGGACTTAACATGTGTTTTAACTAAAATAGGTTTAATAAACATATTGCCCTCTCTTTTCTTTTCTTCAAGGATGGAAGTAGCGTTTCAATTTCGTTTTCGCTTCGAACAAAATAATTCTGCATATTTTGGTAGGGTGCGGGGGAACACGCTCACATACATAAGTCACTACCAGTACAACGGTATACATCAATTAAAAAATCTATTCAAGAAGTAGTTTTTTTAAAGTTATTAGATTGTTTGATCCACTAGAATTGCAAAGGGGAACGCTCGTGCATGCCTAGTCCATTGGTTAAATAGTGTAATAAGCTACAATATGATAATTAATATTTACCTAAACAATAGTACTTACATGTGGTAATTATTTAATTTCCCTAAGGGGTCTATAGTTAGAATCCTGATCCGTGAAATCTTCAATAGAAATTAGCTATATGAATTTTATTTGTCTTAACTAATATATCTAGATTATATCTCAAGTCTCAAGCGTATAGGTACTTAAATAAAGTACCTACGTAAATAGTACCTACTTTCTGTCATAGTCAAATACATTTAAAAAAGTAGGTGTACAAAAATAAATGACCTATAAATTATATCGAAGCAGCAATTGTGTTATCACCTATACCAATTCAATATCGGTATTATACTGTAAATTTTGGGATGTTACCTAAATATATTGCACGGCCGCTTTTTTTGTAGCCATCCGAACTTGGTCGGGTTATGTAGGTTTTCGATGCTTCGTCAGTATTATAATTGTTTTTCTTTAATTACTGAATTTAATGACATTAAATTTTGCATGTGAATAGTTGAATGAATACACTAATTATTGGCATACATTTTACCATGCAATTCCTTTAGAACATCGTGATATTTGACTGCTTTGTAAACAGTGATCTATTCATGGTAAATTGTCCTATAACTCTTTAATTACTAACGGAACATCATTGATACTTGGCAACATGTTGCAGACACTTACAATGTTTGTATAAGCGTGAAAATCTAGACCCCAAAGTGCATACTTTAAGAACTAAGACCTAATAAGCGTATTTTACGTTTATATTTTTATCTTTTAAGCCCTATGTTTTTTTCTAAATCTGTTTTTTAAACAAATATAAACAAATTCATAACAACGTATGTAAAAATCTACAGCTCTCTATGTAAGCGCTTTATATGAAAACTAGCTAATGGCCAAACGTTCGCGTAGCGGAAACTTGAATTTCTCCGAAGTTTATGCATGCACAAATTTGATTCATACATACACAATTACACACAAATACACACTAATTTTTGGACACATCTCTTTTCTTCTAAAGCCAATGGATTAAAAAAAGTTCCGCCAGGACAACGTTCGCCCAGCGGAATCAGTTTTTGGTGAATTTCTCCACAATGGCTGCGTGCACAAATTTTTTTTTACCATACACAATTATACGACGTCATACACTAAATATCTGCATAATTAGAATCTTTAAATTCAACAACATTCCGCTGCGCGAACGCACACAGGGCAGTGAACTTGAAACAGAGTTCGTAGCTTCAGTATCAAACTGTTACATAAGTTGCATTACTAATGTGAATGAACTTTTTGTACAAGTCAGATATATACGAGTAAATAAGAAAATTTGAACCATAACATAATGGTACCAAAATAAATTTACCATTATTTTTAACCATTTCATCAAAATGTAGTTATTATTTACGAAATAAGGCACACAACAACTTAAAAATCTGTGAGTTCACCTAATATTTCTATACCATTCTCATATAGTTTAAATTTTGTAAATAACTTTAAAATATGTATTAATTATTAAGGAAAATAATTTGTGACTGTTATTACCAAATTAGAATTTTACTTTTATTTTATTTAGTAGGAAAAATAAGCAGTATATATATGCACATTATATGTAATATAAAATGAAAACTATGGAAAAATTGTGCAAATGTGTGACCAATAACATTTTCCACATATTACAATTTAAAATACTTATACCTAATATTCAGCCGATTCAGCGTAAGTTCGTTATACAATCGTACATCTAGTGATCAAAATGACAATAATACTTAAGAGTGCTAAAGAAATTATCAATGAATGAAAACACATTTTTATGTGCCTTGACTTTTCTTAGTGGTCTGAAGGAAACGTGTTCAATTTGGGCTTATAGAATCTATTTGTTAAGGAATTCTTCATTTTAAGTCTAAATAGTTTTGGAATAAGCTAAGTATAATTTCAGAAATTTATTGGAATATGTGTATAGGTAGGTGCTAGGCAAGTTAAATATAAACAAATAAAAAACCTGCTATGTTATATTTCATAGTTCTCGTTTTATTTAAATATATTCTATGCACCAGAACTTTCATCACGCAACGTTTTAACACAAAATTTAGAGCTCTGACTTTTCGATGTAGTAGACTATTTAATATTTATTAATCTATTTTATTCAGTTATAAAATTGTTGTATCATCTAGCAGGAGAATCAGTTATTAACTGATTCTCCAAGTAAACTCCTGAATAGTAAATTCCTGAATGCGATTCCACATCTGTATTTTCTTTCGAACAAAAATACTAGCTTTTTAGTACCAAATCTCGACAGAAACTTGGCTATAAAGAAGAAAAATAAACAAAAGCAGTGATCACCTCGTCTCTGAAGTCAAAGGCGTCGACTAGTCCAACAGCGTTCGGTCTGATAGTGCCCAACAGATCTTCGTACGTACTCTGCAACTGCCACACATCGCGTTCTGACAACGACGTATACTGTAACAAAGAAGGAATTATATCACACATGGTTTACGTAGGTTACCTACATTTATTTATCTTTCAAAGCAGGATGTTTCGCAATTTCATCCCGAGGCGGCCCAAGGAATTACAATGAAGAGATGAACTAAAAATTGTATGGAGAAACGCTTTTCCAAAGTCGGAAGAACTTAAATTCATATCCTTGCTTCTGGTTAAAAATAAATTTAACGTTTATTGGCAGTTTTCAATACTTAAACTCAAACAATTTACTCAATTAGGGGCAGAAAAATAGATTAGGTTTGTTACTTTTTAAGCAGGAGCTACAAAATGAAATATTAAGTCTTGATGTATTCCGTTGATGTAGACCTTAAAGTTTCGTTGCTTGACTTTGCTGTCCAAGCTAGTTAAACCATTGGCATCGGCTAGTTTGAAATTTTAATTATATATAAACCGTTTGAACCATTTCAAGCTGAAACTATCGACGTATGCCGTTAATTATTCGTTGCCGTTATATACGATCGTTTGTTATTCAAAGTCTAGAAATCTAGAAATTGAGACGATTTTCTAGCGAGATTTATGCATTGTAAACTTGAACTCGTTTGTATTAGAGCAACTCGATCGAGTTAATTTAGGTTTACGACCTCTAATCGACATCGTAAATCACTCGATATTGTACAATTTTCAGCTCAATTATCTAAACTAGTTCGATTCCGGCTTTCGTATCACAAATCATTGATGTATAATGGCTCTATGACATTTGTTTGGTATGATTTCACATTAGATTTATTTTTATTTAATGGAATATCTGCAGTTAAAAGGGCTGTGAACCGATACTATGATATTTTTTTTGCGAATTATAATTTGATAATTTATTACGCAAATATAATAATTATTATTTAGCGAATGTGAACGTTGAACGTTGCCATGCCGAAGATACAACAGAAATATTGTAATGGTTAATGCAGGGTAACGCAAAAGTAATTTTATTGAAGTGTAATTTTTTTTAAATTAAAGCGTCAAACAAGCAGATACATAATATTATTTATTTATTCAAAAAGTTTTATTACAATTGCTGCTGTTTTCCTTAAAATTGCTACCTGGAAAATAATTATTTCAGGCACCGTTAGACATTTTGGGTGCCACACAGGAAAATACAGATTAGTAAAAAAGCTATCCTCTTGTAATGACGGCGCAAGTTTGAAGTAAGTGTCAAGAGGTCAGATGTCGAGAGCCATCACATAAATTTTTGAGTCATTGATAACATTAATTACCGTAGAACCACTGCTATAAAATTGCCCGAAAAGATTTTATTGAAATAAATGTTTTGTAGTGGGGAGAAAAATAAAATTGACCAAGTGCGAGTCGGACTTGCGCACGAAGGCTTCCATACCGTCATCTATTAAATAAGATCACGTTTGTTGTATGTATACTTAAATATTTTTAAGTGTCTATCTGTTTATTAAGATCGAGTAAAAAATTGCTTAAAAATTACGTTTGTTGTATGGGAGCCTGCCCTTAATATTTACTTTTTTATATTTAATTATTTATTTTGTAATTTATTTTGTAATACAATTACGTGATCATACAACTACGTGACATTTTTAAGCGTCTACCTGTTACCGTTAGTAACATTCAGCAAAAAGTACGAAAAAATACGTTTGTTGTATGGGACCGCCCCTTAATATATATTTTTTTAATTTTTAGTATTTGTTTTTATAGCGGCAATGGAAATACTTACTTTGTGAAAAGTAGGTTTCAGCTTTCTAGCTATCACGGCTTATGAGATACAGCCTGGTGACAGACTGACAGCAGAGGCTTAGTAATAGGGCCCCGTTTTTACCTTTTAGGTACGGAAACCTTATCGTGCCTTTATTCCTCTCAGAAGTTGTGTTCCCGTCACGCCTTAAGATTTCCGTAGTTAAACCTTTATTTAAAAACCGGCCAAGTGCGTGTCGGGCCACGCGCAATGTAGGGTTCCGTAGTTGCCCATAATTACTTGCTGCAAAGGGTATTAATGTACATCAAATCCGTCTGTTTATTTTGCTGAAAAAAATATTTTAATAACACTATTATAAGAACCTAAGTTTTGTTTAGAAAAATACTAGGTATGTATCCAGTTATGTATTGTAAACATAAAATGTGGTTTCCAAGATATACTACTACTATACATACGTAGTACATTACATACCAAAATTTGGTACATTACATACCAAAGTACGTATATCTTTAAGATTAAGCCAGCGCGCCCAATGTAATCTCACAGAAATAGGTATTTATAAGTTAACCGACGATTACTCGTAAACTAGTGATATCTACTTAACCGTGATAGTTTTCCTTTTAAATTCGTTATATGTACTACATTTGTGTTTTTTTTCACCTCTTCCAAATTAATAGTTTAGCCGGCAGAGGGGGGGGGGGGGGGACACTTGAGTCTAACAATTTTTTTCACTTCAAAGCTTGATATTTGACAAACCAATCACTTGATTGAAAAATGATTTGAGCAAACTAATAATATTTTTTTAAAACCTATCCAATGATATCCCACATGATGGGGTACTCAACCAAAAAAAAATTCAACCCCACTATATATGTACCCCACCCTTAAACAAAATATTTTCCTAAATTTTATTCTACAGTTTTGTTGCAATATCTTATGTCTATATTCATGTTAAATATCAGCTTTCTAGCACCAGGCGTCTTTGAGCTAGGCTGCGGACGGACAGACGGACGGACATGACGAAACTATAAGGGTTCCTTGTGGACTACGGAACCCTAAAAAAGGAGACAAAACAGACATGAGCAATTACCGACCAATCACCCTTATCCCAGTACTATCAAAAATCTTTGAGAGAGTCATGTACTACAAATTAGAAAACTTCCTATCTTCAAACAATATATTAAAAAACGAACAGTCTGGATTTAGAAAAAAATGTTCAACTACCTTGGCATGCTTCACGTTAGTGAAACATATAACTGAAAGCACGAAGACAAATAGCCTGCATATTGGTAGACATGACGAAAGCATTCGACTTTGTATGCCATGAAACACTCTTATCTAAACTCTCTTGCTATGGTATACGGGGAAACGCCTACAATTGGATCAGAAGCTATCTCAGTGAACGATCACAATGCGTTGAAATAATTAAAACGAAAAAATCTGAACAAAAAGTATTTAGATCGGACTATCGACAAAACAACTATGGAACTCCTCAAGGTGGCATTTTATCGCCGTTACTCTTCCTACTTTATATAAATGACCTTCCCGACTCTATAAAAAATGACTGCATTTTGTTCGCTGACGACACTACAATAATCATAAAAAGTGACAATGACATGAATTTAAAAGATGATATTAACCTAGCCCTTGACCGTACCACCTCATGGTTGGAACAGAACAATCTTAGGATAAACATGACTAAAACCAAAATTATACAATTTCAGACAATTCATTCTAATCTTCCAAAACTTGACATACAACATAACAATTATCACCTGACCGACACAAATGAATGCGTGTTCTTAGGTGTCACTTTGGACAAATATTGTAATTGGAAAGCCCATATAGAAAATATATTAAATAGAATAGACCGTTTTGTATTTGTTTTAACAAGAATTCGATAAACTGTAAACATAGACTGCGCCAAAACTACCTATCATGCTTATATCGCTTCCGTACTCAGATATGGCCTAATAATCTGGGGCAATTCGGTAGATAGCTATAGAGTATTTTTGGCCCAAAAAAAATGTATACGAGCCATGTGTGGAGCTGATTTTTTAGATAGCTGTAGACCAATTTTTGAAAAATATCAGATCCTTCCATTACCCTGCTTGTACATTTTAGAAATTTGTTTGTTTGTAAAGAAACACCCAGAGCTGTTCGAGAAATTCGGCGATTCAGAAACCAGCCGTACACGACACAAAGACAAATTACGATTACCAAAAATAAGATTAGATATACTTAGGAGAAGCAGTTATTGTATGTCCATCCAAATATTTAATAAACTCCCAAACAATATTAGCACATTGCCTTTGACACTATTTAAAAAAATATATGTTTTAACTATTATTAAGCAAAAAATATTATAGCATTATGGAATACTTAGACGATAAGAATTTAATATTATAACAACAACCTGACCCTACTAATTCATATATTTACACGCCAGAAATAGCAGGATATGCTGGATATATTTCGTTTATAAGAACTTTGTACCATATTCCAGTAAATAAAGTATATTTCATTTCATTTCATTTCATTTAAACTTTTTTACCTACAATGTATTTTCATTTACCTCTAGTTAACCTACGCAGTTAGCACAAAAAATGTCTGCGGGCTCTACCATAGCCGCTTGTCGTTTTTTTGTTGATGTTGTTAAATGATCCGTGATATCTATCACATCGTGACCACATACACTCGATTAGCAGTTTATTTTGATTCACATACATGTTATGTCGTGTAGCGATGTTTATGCATAAACAATCTACAATATGAAAGCTTTGAAGCTTATACAGCGGTGTACGAAGTGGTTCTCTTTCTTTAGATTACCAATCATACGCACTAAAGTAAATACCATGTAGAAAATAAAGTTATAAACTCCACCGACCGTAAAGTTGTTTTAAAGCGATCGTCTAGCCGTTTAACTTTACATAAGTGTGGGATCGATCACCACACTTGCCATGACATTAGAGTAGTTCTTTCAGTGTTTATAAAGTTCTCCGCGACGTAGAATTTATTCCTTTAGATCCAAGATCCTATACAAAATAGGCCTCAGATTCCACTTTTGATAAAAGCCCTACCTGAATTAAGAATCGAACCAGCTATTACTATCTAAATACTAGATAAACTAAGACAATAGTAACAATTTCTATATACAAATAACCTTACCGTCATAAGGTCTTGTATACAGTTACGAAAGGGGTCAACACACGGTCGGACAACAAAAACTAATCGATCATTCGCATCGTGTCAATAGATCGATTCTAATCGATATTTCGTACAGAACTCGTTCCGCTACAAACAAACACTGCTATAATTATTTATATCGATTTACTACAAAAAATAAGTGAAAGTATATTTGTTATAATTTTGCGAATGACATGACCTGGATTGGGTGACATTTATTAAAAGGCTAACGCTTACTAGGCCTACCTCACATTGGGAGTACGCGTTCCTTGAGCGGATGCTGGGCGTGTTCCCAGCGTGCGCTAGGCGTTCACTCTGTAGTACAAAGTGAACGCCGGATGGACGCCAAACGCCCGCCGGGCGCACGCTCGAGAAACGGGCATGCCAATGTGAGGGAGGCTTTACGTTTTCGATTGATTGTAACGTGATACCTTACCATGTAAATTAACATGCGAAAGTCTGTCTGTTACGGAGTAAAGGTTAAGAAAGGCTGAGCGAATGATGAATTTCTAATACTAAACGAAAGAAGTCGAGGATAAAAGTAATGTGACACAGGAACGAAATATATAGGGAGTCAAGATATGGCGTGGGAAGTGTATAATTGCCAAGTAGGGTTCTAATCTCGTAATATTTATTTTATTTAAAGCGGTAGGCAAAGGTGTAAATATTACACTCACATTTCGCCATGATTTTTCAGGTCCCACGTAATAGGGGGCGAGCGTATTGCCGTTACCGGGCACATCACCAGACTCCGGGCTGCTACTGAGTATTCGGAAAAACCCAGTAACACTTTTGCCCGCCCCGGGAATCGAACCCGGGACCTCCGATCAGCAGTCGCATACGCTGTCCACTGGACCATGGAGGCAGTCGTAATATTTAGTCTTAAAGAAATAGTGGAATACACACATCAACAAAGTCTAGGGATATCTTAATCCTAAATTATTTACGAGTTTATAGTTTAGAACCTTGTTAGTTTCCACAAAAAGTTTATATACAGATTAAAACCTCTTTTATTCTATTTTAAAAATTTGAACATGGAAAGAAAAAAAACAAAATAATAAACAAAATATGGCGGCAAATTTGCTAGTAATTCGTTACATTAAAGAAAGTTAAAACTGTTTTATTATAATTATTAATGAAAAGGGTTTTTAATTGTTTTTCTTTTTTAATTTAACGTGACGTACGAACTTTAAAAGTCATGTCACGTCGTCATTTGAGTCGAGATGAAATGTTACGAGCCGTGGGCATGTTAGAAAATGGTGCAATTCAACGCGTCGTTGCTGAGGCCCTACATACCAGTCAAAATGTGATATCAAGGTTGTGGTCACGTTATCGCAGTACTGGAGATGTGGCCGAACAGCACACAGGTAGATATCGTGTTACTACGCAGAGACAGGATCGATTTCTCCAAATGACCGCCAGAAGACAACCCAATATCACAGCGCTGCAACTAGTGCAAAGGCTCCAGGAGGACCACCAGCTGCTGGTAAGCGACCAAACCGTGCGAAGAAGGTTACATGAAGTTGATCTTCATGCTCGAAGACCATTGCGTGTTCCAGCATTGCGACGTGGCAATCGCGGTCGGCGGCTTTCGTGGGCTCGGGAGCATTTACCATGGAGTGACGAACAATGGTCTTTGGTGCTGTTCACCGATGAGTCCCGGTTTGGGTTTCACCCGGATTCACGAAGAACACGCGTTTGGAGAGCTCCAGGGAGAGTTAGCCGTCTACGGCACCCTCAGGAGGTCCACCCATACCAAGGCGGGACAATCATGGTGTGGGCAGGAATTCGTCTTGGCGGACGAACCCAACTCGTTTGGATCCAAGGCAGCATGACTGCACAAAAATACCACGAGGAGGTAGTAGAGCCCGTTATTGTCCCACACAGAACTCAAATAGGCCATGAATTTCTACTCATGCACGATAATGCTCCTTGCCATACGGCGCGGCTGGTATCGACCGCTCTCCGAGAGCACGATATTCAAGTTTTGGATTGGCCTGCACAGTCGCCCGACTTAAATCCTATCGAGCATGCCTGGGACATGTTACAACGAAAAGCTTTGAGAGATTTTCCACCAAATTTGACGACTGAACAACAACTTTACGAACACTTGCAAAGGACATGGGACCTCATACCGCAGCAAGACATTGACAATTTAATTTTAAGTATTAACAATCGATGTCGATGTGTAATCAATGTAAGAGGTGGCAACACTGATTATTAATGATTAGATTTTACAAGATTTTTTCCATTTTTATTAAAATTAATAGTTTTTTAAGAAGAAATGTTTGTTGTTATCATACTAATTTTCCATGATGATTAAAAAAATTAATTTTTTTATTTAAAACAAAAAAAAACACGAAATGTTTTTTATTTTTATTAAAGACCTTAAAATAATCTATGATTCTTCTATTTACTGTATCAGAAAATTCTTCATAGATTTTTAGATATTTGATGAAATATAAAATATCCCTAGACTTTGTTGATGTGTGTACGTTTCATATAGCCCGGATGATTTGAGTGATATTATGAAGAGCATGTCCCTAACCATGTATACTCGTAGCACTTGGTTATTGCGACTGAACAGCACAAATCGCATTAAGTTGCGGATTTATACTGCGTCGTGATTTGAAAATAATCCTGAAAATACCGTCAAGGCACATTTTTACCATTGTTTTTAAAAATAATTACACGACATGGATCCGTTATATAGAGATTAGTAGATAGAGATTAGTAGATACATAATTATGTGTTTGAACATATACTGATTTCAAGCTCAAGTTATTATTCATGTCGGCGCCCACCAAATTCCAATTTCTTAATTAATTTAAATTATAATATATTTTAAAATTAAATTACTAGCATGTAAAACATCATATTTCATACCATACTTAATATGTTATACTGTTTCTAATTTAAATCAATTTTCACATATTTCTGGCCACTTGGTGTAAACCTGTTTAATTTAAAATAATTTTAATTAATTATCAATATAACGCTTACATGTAAATATTTGTATTTATTAAATTATGACATGTATAAATAATATTTTACATGATTTGTGTGACTCAATGTTTTATTTTATGATATGCATCCGTGGTACAATAATTTATTAAAATCTTTTAAAATGATATATCTAGTTGATTTAGTCGCTCTTGGGCATAGCTTAGTTAAGATAAAATTTAAAAGAGACATTAAGAAATAACATGAAATTTAATGGAGTTGCACTAAATGTAGCTAGTTTTAGCCTGTGGTTTGAGCCATGTTTTAGCTGCCTCGTTGATCACGTGTCAACACACGGCAATGGCAAAGATGCTACATATCGTTTCCCAATTCAATTATTACGAAAAAATGTTTCTTCTCTTTTCCTTCATTTTTTGCAGTCAACAACGTGCCAGCATAGAGCAAAGATATTTATATAGAGGCGCATTTCTTATGGGCGCTCTGTAGACAAACTTTCTGTGACCCATGTGGCCCATATTGTCACTTGGCGGCGTGGTAGTCGCGCTGTGACAGCTGTCTCTACGAGTGCAAGAGAGACGAACGTTTCTCCTGTATATCTTAACCTACGAGAGCAAGAGAGACGGAGAACGACGCCAGCGCCGCCAACTACGAACAACACTAACGTGACGCCAATACGCCAATTGGAATCGGTACACGAAATCCTTAAGAAATACGCTTCTATTGGTGCCAGTTATATATTTTAACCTGAACTCCTTACCAAAAAACAGGCTCTGCATTTATTTGACGTACGAATACGAATGAAAAATATGGCCATACCAGCCAGGCCGTAAGAGTATTAGAACCGTTACAGACTTAAAACGATATAATATAACAATTGATTAATGAAGAAATATGTTCTGATCATAGATTATACAGATATACTAGTGTTCTGATTAATGAGAACTAGTAAAGATCGTATTGCCGTATTTAATATAGACTAAGTTATTTATTACATCCTTAAGAAATTTGTTCGGCATCCATAAACATTTCTTGTGAAAGCAATGCAAGTTTTGGAAGAACAGAAACTAACATAATGGAATGGTAGAGTAAATTTAATTTTTAATATTTTTATAGACTCACGCCTATATCCCCGAAGGTGTAAGCAGAGGTGTAATATTACACCCACATTTCGCCATGACTTTTTTTAGGTCCCAAAGTGAAACTGACACATCTTGTCAACCGACAACAAAATAAAACATGGAGTTATCGATGTGTGCGTTACCGTTTCTACGGATTGATTACTACGTAGGTAACGTCTCTACGTAGGTATCTAGCCTTTTCTTGTAATCTTATTGATTGTGAGACAAATAAGAATAGGTCTGTGTAGAGCAGTGGACTGCAAAACGCTGATTGATAATAATGATAAACGTGCTAATGAACTAGACTCATAAAGAATATACATGAATGTAAGTAATAATTTATGAAATATACTCTATAAACTAAAACATAACAAAAATATGAAACATAAACTTAGAAGAAAAATGGACCATATCAAAATGATCTTGCATCTAAACACGCCCATTACAACAAAACGTTTCGCGCTAATTCTTTTTGCCGGAGGTTTCTTACATGACCGATTTACACAAAGAAGGTTACCATCCTTTTCTAACCCAAGTTTGAAGACAAAGACAATATTATAATTATTTGCTCAGAAAAGTTTCTCTTTAAAATGTATATTTCCTTTCAATGTCTAAAAATTGGTCAAAAATCACCAATGTCAAAGAAACATATAATTAGAACTTCACTCATTATAAAAGTGTCTCTGCTAGTGACAGTTTTAAACATGATCTTATAACGATAAAATTTACTGTCACGATTTCTAGACGAACTTCAATTAGCAAAGATGTAAATCAAATGCAGAAATGTTTAAAATTTATGAGTGCCATGTATATTGCATATAAATTAGATCGCTATCAGAAATGACTAGATACTAAGAATGCGACAAAATTGTGTTTTTACTAAATAAGACATTTTTCAAACAGATAACGAAAAACGTATGTTGTGTTTAAAAAGCAATACGCCTTATATAAGCATATGTTAGTTGGTTATTTATGGTCAGCATTTTAGCTATTTAACCGTTACAAAATGGAGGCGCGCTCCTGAATTGTAACGGTAACACAAATGGTTATGCAAGATATTATTTGCATTCAATTTTAGGCTTGTCACTGGCAGTTTTAAACATATTATTTATATTTCAAATACAGTATATTATTTGGATTCAATAAAAGCGACAAGAAGGATTTAATCGAGCGAACAAATATTACATTTTATCCTAAGAACGAATACATATGTAATGATAAAGAACAAAAAGAAATCACATACACTGCTCAATCTTAATATTAGCTTATAAGACTAAAATATGGTCAAGGAGAAAATGATGACACAATACGAATTAATTCGTTTATCTTAAATATTATTTTAAAATTTGTATTCCTCTGTCTTTAGAACACACTTGCCACGATCACTTCATGATGGAAAGGTTGACTGCAAGACAACGCCATAGGTTTTAAGGTCCATGCTAAGCGATATATTTCGCAGCAAGTTTGAATAAGTACCTCCTTATGTTGTCATAATTTAGACCAAGTTACCTAGCACTAAAGAACACTTAATTGCTGAAACAATACTATCTCAATATATAAAAATACATCAAAAGTGCGCAGAATATTAATATAACAATAACAATCTCGCTTGTAGGAAAACATACCTACATCTAGCAACTATCAAAGTATTGATTACTGATCAACACTTCACGTCAAGACCAATCAACGTGCAGTTTAAAATAGACTTTTAGAAGGCCAGTGACCATCAGCTACAACGGAACTTCACTGTAAGGAGGAAGATTATTGCATCTAGATTTTTGCAACTCATCCCTCACACGTGTAGATAAAAGTATGTAATCTTTATTTGGTTTTTCCCTTTTTCGGTGGCAAAACTGCAGGCGGTGACACTAAAAGACGTAACTGTTTAGTGTAATGGGCTGCTAAAAGTTTATGACCTGTTTTCGGGTTCCGTTTGAAATGAGGCAAGAAAACCTCATTAAGCTTCCGTGATATTTGTTTGAACTGGACCTACGTGGACCGGGTACCGGGGACCTTAGGTGAGACGCTTCTAGTTCTTCTATAAGCCATTTCTCAGTAGCAGCAACATTGAACGAAAAGGTGTCTGAAGCTACCCATTTGATTTGTCGTGGGAAAAAATTGTCGTTGTCGCTGCCTTAAGCAACCACGGGTGAACTCAGGCGACTAAAAGACTAAAGGAACTAAAAGTGTAAACATTTCTCTGCCAATCCTTTCAAAGAAATTAATACTATACTTGTAAATATAGGTACATGCAGAGGGTATCGGGTTCTAATCCGCGGCGCGCACCAATGACTTTTCGGAGTTATGTGCGTATTGAATTGTTAATTATCGCTTGTCCCGTGCCTCAGAGAGCACGTTAAGCCGTCGGTCCCGGTTCTCATGAAGATCTTTGACAGTCGTTACAGGGATAGCGATATTCCATGGCTTAGACTAGTGTCAGTTTATTTAGAAGTTACTGATACCTTCTAAATAAACTGACACTAGTCTAAGCCATGGAATATCGCTATCCCTTCGGGACCTCCGCGTCAGACAGGCAGTCGCTCTGTGGAAAAGCTAATATTCAGCCAAATCCGGTTAGACTAAAAAGCGGACCCCAGATTGAAACTGGGATAACGCTAAGAAGATGATGACTTGTAAATATAGGTAAAGAACCAAATAAAACTCTACCGATGAAGACAAATATATAGTTGTTGCCTTAGCTATTAAAATTTCTAAAGAACAAGGAAGTCCTGTAAGTACTATAGTAAAAACGGTTGCGTAATTTTTAACGGGTGTAACTCATTCTTGCACGTTGTGTTTTCAAGAAACAATAAAAATATCTTTGTCGGCAAATCTCGGCAGCACTTTTTGTGAAATTCTCATAATCTTATCCCTAACAAAATAAATTACCCGTACAGTTAGACACATAAGGCTGTAAGGGAAATACCGTGCGCAACACCTAAATCACAGATAAAAAAATATAAGTTCAAAATGGTGGAATGGAAGCTGTCAGACACACAAAGTATGTTTTATTCCCGCGCAATCGCAACGTGCAGTTTTTATATCATATTATTTTGGTTACCGGTGTAGATAATCAGTGCTATTGTATTGGCATTATTATTGCGAGCAGTTAGTTTAGATTTATCTATATTATCTAACAGTAACGAATAATTGCTATTGTGTTCTACAAAAATATTGATGTCAAGTGTAGATGCGGTCAGATATAATGATATATTGGGACCACTGGACTATAGATTACGATAACGTCGTGTAGTTTGATTCTTTTTTTTATTGTGACAAGGTCTCGGTCAAGTTGAGTTTCATTGCTTTTAAATGTTGACTCAAAGCACAATGTTATTCTATTATTTTGCGTGTTTAGTGGTGTAGTGTTTAAAAATTATTAAGTAATTGTATATCTTTATCGTTTTTAAGAAGTATACCAGAAGGACTACAGCTGGTGACCCCGGGCTCAAAGATGAAAAGTTTTGGACGCCAATGATGAACTGCACACGGAATTAATCTGGTGCTTCGCGCTTTGCCAACATTGCTACAACGTACACAAAGAAGAATTTAGATTCGGAACAGCATTTTGTAGCTGACACCAAGTGGTATCCCGTGTACCTTAGTATCCAATCCCGCTCGACGCAGACTTATCTAAGCAGTGAGGCGACGAGGAAAACACTATGTCAGCTGTGCAGTTAATTAGTCGAATTCCACGATTTTATGAGTTCGTGAATTGCTGAAAGCTATCATAAGAAGTCTAGTACCCTAAGCGTTGTGTTTTACATCTGCAGTCTCATAATTGTCGAAATCAGCCCTATTTCGTTTCTCTCGATAGGCGGCACCATTTATGTTATGCCAAGCAAATAAAGAGGAAATAGGATTATGCCACGACAATCTGCAAATTTCAACTAAATCGTGAGTTGGAATTTGGCCAGCATATTTTTTCGAATAATTGACTCGGCGGCGGTGAGCAGAGGAGCCCGGATTTTGTTAGAGGGACGTTTATATTGGTTTGAAGAAGTTAAAGAAAGACTTTATAAGGGAAACGTTAAAAAGACTTACAGATCTCCTCCCACTGGATCCACTCCTGGGTAAAGTAATAAGTAAGCAAGTCATTTCTTACCAGTAACAAATCTCCAAATTTCTCCAGTGCCCAGTACACTGCGTAGAGTTTCACCAACTGATTCAGAACTTTCTTCAAAGGTGCTGACAGAGAAGTGGTGGTCCTATCCACTTCTGACTTGTAGGTTGACAGGATTACTGCGCGGCAGTGAGCCTGTGAAATACATATAAATTTCCCATTAGCTTGATCAAAATGGCATCATTTTCCTAGCGTTATCCCGGTCGGATCCAAGACATTCGTTTTGGAACCTGTAGTCCGATTTCTAACCAATCCAGATTCGACAAAACATAAACTTTCTTTTCGCCGCTTGACTCTGCGCCGAGTGTTGTGGGTTCGAGTCCCACACGAGACAACACTGTGTGATCCATAAATTGTTGTTTGGAGTCTGGGTGTTCATTGTGTCCGTTGGTTGTATGTTTGTAAAGTCCCCCGCGACACAGGATTTAGTCCTAGTGCGGGAGTTGTCTTTAAAATAAAGACTTTAAAAAAAGATCTTCCGCCATCTGACTTCCACCCACCATATAGGATAGGCATGTTCCATGGCTTAGACCAGTGGCAATACATTTAAGGGTTCTGACAGTACAGGCCTGTAGCGATTGTTAAGGATTTTCATGACGAGCAATAGTTAACAATTACATACGTTCATAACTTCGAGAAGTCAGGGGTTTTAAACTCGATACTCTCTGCATGGTAGTCTGTTGGTATCTGTAGTAGGCTTACGCTAGTCTATTTACAAAAGGACAAGTATAATGTCATAATGTGAATAACTCATGGAAAAATCTCAAAATTTAAGCCTTTCCCCTTTACAATAGCTTTTTAGATGAATGAAGTATTATTATGTTTTAATTTGCAGAATTTTTTATCATAATGAAACGATATTATTTTCTGCTTTCTAGTTTTAAAACTAATCAATTACATATTTGTAGTCTGTGTATTTCTAATTAAGGTGTTTCATGATTTATGCATTTTAATTTGCAAATGCTAGCTCCAATAGCAAATAGCAACACCATTCTAACATCCTTTCAAACTGAACACAGCATTACAATAAACCTTTCAACCTAAATTAAAAACCACGCCCATTAGAAACTTAACAAAAAATATCTTAATTATAATTTTAACAAATCGGTATATAATATATAAAGACATAAACAGTTCAAAACTTTAATATAAGTCTCCTTACTACCGCCATTTTGATTAATGAGGACACTTTAATTGAATTATTAATAACTTCGCCATTTTTCTTATCTAATATTTTACATCTGACAACCGTTATAAAAAGATATATTTGATATAGGTACCGCATGTCTATGGCCACCGTCTATAGACTAAGGAAGTCCATTATCATTAACCCGGTAACATTCATGCATTTTAAAAATCGAATAACTGGCCAATTTTATGGTGTCTTTATTAAGTACCTATCATTAGTGATAATGAAGTGAAAATATAAGCTCGCATCCTTTTCTGATAAGGTTTAATGTCGTTTTTATGTATCTAGTAATAAAATACTAAATGTGTGTTGGTAAGGATGTGGGTTCCTAAAATCTGTATATTTTGACGTGACAACGTCTTATAAATTGGTTTGCCGGGTGACACTTCAAGAAACTGCGTTACGCTCCGCTCACGTTATGCGCTCACAATGAGAGCGAGTGAGAGGCACGCGTCCCGCCTAAGAGCGAGAGAGACAGACATAAAAAGTGAAAGGCACGCGTCTTTCATCCTTCTTCCTACTATACGAATGAATATTCACATTAAAATTATTTTACCACTCAAAGTCGTTGTCACGTAAAACTTTCGCCCGTATACCGACTTTACAGGCAACCAATTTTTTTTAATTTAATATCTGTAATATAGATCAGAGGTTTCTTTACCTATTTGATAAATTTGCTAATGTTCACATAAACTTATAGGGGTCAGCTATTGAATACTCAGTAAATGTCAATAAAATGACTAGTCCAACTCGCAAATTACGAAGCAAACCGTGAAAACCATCCTACTACATCATCAGCCTTTAACAGTCCACTGCTGGACTAGGCCTATCCTTTGTTAGGAGGAATTGGCCTACTATACCACGCTGGCCAAACGGGTTGGTATAGTCCTACCACAAGTACTTACAAATTCAAAGTATAAGGTAAAATATTACCTACCTATAAACTATTTTTATGTAATACACTCGTAACTAGGTCTAGTAAAATATGAATCGTCACCTAATTAACTGTGGGAAAATTGTATCTATTTAATACTCAATTACAAAAAGCAAAGGTGACAACTATTACGATATTTTTTATTAAGGGATATAAAAAAAGAGCTTGCTTGCTAGCAAAGGTGAGACAATAGTTATTTGTGCAACAAGAGAGCAAAGTTGTTTTTTGTTTCGAGTGCTGATTTTGAGTCCTTAGCGTGGTGAGGGACTCAACAGCACGAGATACAAAAAACTTTGCTCACGTGTAGCACACATAACTTTTCACCACAGCAGTGAGAATACATATTACTTAGGAGACATAGAAATGAACAGGAATAGATTGAATACTGCACAATCACTTGTTGATTTAACTCTTCTGGTGTTAAAGTACAGTCATCATCGCTAGTTTCAGTCATCTTTTCAGATTATTTTATATATTAATATAATTTAATACTTTACGCTATACCTACTGTATCAGCATCAGCGAAATTTTTATTCCCGCTACTTTTTTAAATCACGTTTTAATACCGCGTCCCTGATGTTTATTTTTCAAATGTATCATTGTTGTAATTCTAAATAAAATTGTATTGGTTAAATACTAATTTTATACTATTAATTAGACTTATTTTTATTAAAATCCAATAATAAGTTAAACATGTAAACAATAACAAATAAAAAAAAGTAATTTCTTTATTACAAATATCTTTTTTTTTGCGTTGCCGTAGGTGTTTTCTTTGAGGTCGAATTCCAAAATCGAATTTCGAATTCGAAGGGGTTTGTTCTTTCACTCACTTTTTATATGCATGTGAAAGAGACAGAGCACAGTAAAATTCGAATGTTTCAAATTTATGGCTGAACAATGTCAATTCGTGACACTGAAGATTGAAAAATTAAGAAGCTACTTTTACTCACGCTCGAATCAAAATCGCGTTTTGTTCACTGTTGTCTCGCAGCAAAAGCGGCATGTTTGAGCTGCAGTGGTGAAAATATATTTATGAGCGATAATTTGTCACAAAAAATTTGATCCGACGTAAATAAGACACCACTTTAATTTATAATCCTTTAGTTTTTATTATTTATTTGCGTAATAAAAATGCAATAACACCTCATTTGGTAAGAAATATTAAAAGATGAATAAAACTATAAATTATATGTCCGCCATTTGCATTATTAGAATTTTCGATGACATTTTGCATAATAATCATTCTAAATCAAAGGATTTTCTAAATAAGAAATATTGAATGATCCTTTATAATGAAGTTTAGTTTAGCCCACGTAAAAACATAAATATTGGTATGCATGTGAATGGCGTGTAACTAAGTAGCAAAACGTTATAATATATGGGCATCGGGGAAATAAAGAACAAAGAAATATTTGCAAAATTGTTAATTGTAAAAATCCAATATATTCTTTACTAGAGGATGCCCTCGTTATTTATGGCTACTGCTCATAGCGTGATGTTAGGTATATAGCCTATAGCCTTCCTCGATAAATAGGTTATCTAGCACTGAAATAATTTTTCAAATCGGACCAGTAGTTCCTGAGATTAGCGCGTTCAACCAAACAAACCAACTCTTCAGCTTTATATATTAGTATAAGATTTCGCATCCGAGTTAGCGTTATTGATACTAAAATAATATTTTTATCAAATACTAGCGACCCGCCCCGGCTTCGCTCGGGTGCAATGCTTATTAGGCATGTATTACATATAACCCTTCCTCTTGAATCACTCTATCTATAGTTTTAAAGATTTAAGCATACATAGGGACAGACAGGCAGAAGATAGACTTTGTTTTATACTATGTAGTGATACTCACTTTAAAATTTGGGAATAGAATGGACCTTCTCAAATAACAGTCTACAAAATGCTAAGATTTTAAAAAAGGTCAGAAACTCACAACGAGAGAAGTCCAGTTGCAAGTCTTGGATGCAACCGGGATTACGCTAGGACGATGATGTTGATGAACCCGGTGGAATCATGAGAGAGGCTATACTACCTAGACCCTATCCAAACACTGACAAACATACATTATTTTTATATTTCAAATATGAGCTGAATAATAAAAATGATAAACTTATTCATGGACATAAAACAAATAGCTCATCACAAAGAATTCAATTCCCAAAAAGAAATGTTTCGATTTGGGCGGGCAATTGGGCATCAAATTATTATTAAGAAGAAGCAAACATTAAGTCTGTATTTAAATAGTATTTTACCTCAGAAGCAGCGACCAGTTGAACCGATGCCATGTTCCACGCATCTTCAGGACATAGCCCTCGCTTAGAATACTTTGCTATGCTGGCCACGGCTAATGATATTTTCCTGCGAAAGAGAGTGAACTCACGTTTCAAGTAATAGAAGTCAATAAAAAATTGGGCAAGTGCGAGTCGGACTCGCGCACGAAGGGTTCCGTACCATCATCTATAAAAGAAAATCACGTTCGTTGTATGTATACTTAAATACTTTTAAAGTTTCTACCTGTTTATTAAGATAGAGTAACAAATTGCTTAAAAATAACGTTTGTTGTATGGGAGCCTCCCTTTATTATTTACTTTTTTTTAAATTTAATTATTTATTTTGAAAGTTAATAAACAACTACATATTCTGTAAAAATTTAAAGCGTCTACCTGTTACAGTTAGTAATTTTGAGCAAAGAATACGAAAAATAACACGTTTTTTGTATGGGACCCTCTCTTAATATTTTTTATTTTTATTCTTAGTATTTGTTGTTATAGCGGCAACCGAAATACATAATTTGTGAGCCTTCTAGCTATCACGGTTTATGAGATACAGCCTGGTGACAGACAGACGGACAGACAGACAGCGGAGGCTTAGTAATAGGGTCCCGTTTTTTACCTTTTAGGTACGGAACCCTAAAAATGGAGATTCATACATAATCATACTCTGTTGGTTACATTTTCACTATTTTTTTATATGTCATTTAGACGAAAGTAGCTGTTGAGACTATTGAAACTGCCTGGTAACTTACCCTACAGCAACTCTTCTAAAGCCTCTTATAATTCCATCCACGGTATTTTCCCATTTTTGCTTGTAATTTTTCTGTGCCAAATATGACATTGTAGGACTCAGAGGTTTGCCTGTTGAAGCCTGTTCCCATGCTTTTACTAATGACCTGAAACAATAGAATATCTGTGATGAAAAGTAGAGCAGGCACGTTTGTCTAAGGTTAAACATGGAGAAATCTGATTGCGATAGGATCTTTATTTACAAAGGTGATTACATGATCATCATTATTGTGATCGATTGTAAACATAGGTCTTTAGCTGTAATTTTTTTTTATAGACTCACGCCTGTATCCCCAAATGGGTAGGCAGAGGTGTAAATATTACACCCACAATTCGCCTAAGAATTTTAGGTCCAACGTAATAGGGGACGAGCCTATTGCCGTTACCGGGCACATTGCCAGAACAGTAACACTTTTGCCCGACCCGGGAATCGAACCCGGGACCTCCCGATCAGCAGGTGCATATGCTATCCACTGGACCACGGAGGCAGTCATATTTATCTGTAATGTATTCCATTTAATTTTCTATACTACCTATTCGGCATTTTGAAAAATGGTGATGTTCAATTTTATTAGTTCCTATTTATTTCGTGACGGTGCCTTGCATTTTTGCAAGATTGGAAAGATTCGCTTATTGGATTGCTTTCAATATAACATAAATGTTTGAGCTCATCCTCTTAGTGTTGTCCTAGTTAGAACCCGGTGTCCGCTTTCTGGTCTAACCGGATTTGACTGAATATTAGCTTTTCCACAGAGCGACTGCCTGTCTGACCTCTGCAACCCAAAAGGATAGCGATATTCCATTGTTTAGACTAGTGTCAGTTTACTGATAGGTACTGACTCCCCGTAACAACTGTCAAAGATCTTCATGACAGCCGGGTCCGACAGCTGAACTTGCTCTCCGAAGTTTACCCCGTGACTCGGAGTGCACGTTAAGCCGTCGGTCCCGGCTGTCATGAAGATCTTTGACAGTCGTTACGGGGCGTCAGTACCCTCAAATAAACTGATACTTTTCTAAACTAGGGATTATCGCTATCCCTTTGGGTTGCGGAGGTCAGATTGGAAAAGTTGATATTCTGTCATATCTGGTTAGACCAGTAAGCGGATAATTTACAATTTAATACGCTCATAACTCCGAAAAGTCACTGGTGCGCGCCGTGGATTCGAACCCGATACCTTCTGCATGGCAGTCTGTTGGTGTCCTCGCTATGCTATCGCTACCTGCTGGTAGAACTCCATCTTGCAATAAACCCAATGCCATTAAATCAAAAATAAGTTTTTATTTAACTATCCGTAATTTAGATAACTCGGACATTAAGAAACTAGTCGGATATATTTAGCAATGAAATAGACATTATATATTTTATGGTAAAAACTACTAATTCAATCAATGTGAAGGGGGACTCGAGGATATAAATTACTTGACCCGTTAGATACGGTGTCGATACACTAGGAAATATTGCTGCATTTTTATTATAGCCATTTGATGTAGGTAGCCTAAAACGCATCTTGGCTTTTTCTATTAACTTTAAAAGACTTTGTTATAACACTAATGGCTTTAACATAATTTACTAGCGATATATTGCTTAAAATGCCATGTGATCAAAATATATATTCCTGAAGAGGTAGGCAGAGGTATATTGCTACACCCACTTTTCGCCAGATTTATTTTAGTCCCACGTAATAGGGGGCGAGCCTATGGCCGTACCGGGCACATTACCAGACTCCGAGCTGATACTGAGAATTTCCTAACGGAAAACCCCAATACCACTTTTCCCGACCCGGGGATCGAACCTGAGACCTCCCAATCCCACGCGCACATTTATGCCGCAAGATTAATGAGGCAGATCTAATTTATGCAAAAGAAATCTGTATCAAGTGGAATAGTAGACACAAATAGGAAAAACGCTACAAAATATTGAATAACATTGTTCAATGTTATACACAGCTTTGAAATCATACTAATTCTTTCACTCGCTGTCCGTGACGTAGAAAATATAGATAGGGGAATTAGTCCAAATAATGTTCGTTCCTTAGAAGATCTAAGAAATAATATTCGGTACTTCAGAACATTCAAAAAGTTATATTAACCAATACTGCATCTTTTGGATAACAGTAAAGTCAATAACTTTCAGTCTTACGAAATCATCAAGAAAAGCACAATCTATAGCAAGAGAGCAGTTGTGCAACCCACACATGACGAGGACATAGTAGAGTCCACCTCCAGCAACTGAGCCCAGTCTTGCTATGATCACGACAGATGCAAATCGGTCGAAACTTTAAGGGGCGGAACATATCTGACGGAAGATCTGTCGAACGTATCTTCGGTCGCGTATATTCCGTCAAATGAATCGGTACACATCTGACGGAAAATGCGTCGAGCGTATCTGCACACATTTGCTAAAAGCGTGGCTATTAGGGGCGGCACATATCTGACCGAAGATGCGTCGAACGTATCTTCGGTCGCGTCTATTCCGTCAAATGAATCGGTACACATCTGACGGAAAATGCGTCGAGCGTATCTGCACACATTCGCTGAAAGCGTGGCTATTATGCACACATATAAGATTGTTCGTGCAGGGCCGTACTCATGGGCAGCTCAATATTTTACTGTCATATTCTTTTACCTAATCATTTTTCGTGTTCCCTGATGTTATGTAGTCACTGAAGTTCTGTAGTTATTTATATTGCAATTTGAGTTTGACTATTAAAAATATGTCGAACTTCGAAGATTTTTATAGTAGCCAACAAGCGTTATTCAAATATATATCCTATTTAGGTATGGAGGTACAAAAATAAAAGACGATACTACGATTTGGTTACGGCTTTTCACAAAACTTATACAAATGATATAGAAGGGGTTACAGACTAAAGTTGCAGAGCAAGACACAAAATGTTTTCTATATGTTTATGTGTATGGAAATTGTTCCCGTGGACCTTTAGCACCTCATACCCGAAAATTGGCCCTCGATCCAAGCTAGCAAGTATGCGTACACTCATAGCACATACTAACACTACATTATTCTACACATATTCTGAAAAAATAAGTAAGGTCTGGCGGCCCTGGAATCTTACGATCTTAAAATCACCGATCTGGGAATGACATGGATATGATATGTCCAATACCTACGAATTTAGCGTGCACACCTACGAAATTAGCGTACACACATACAAAACGTTGGGCAAATAAAATGGCTGCCATTTGCTTTATTCTCCAGAATGTAATCGATATCGATATGGAGCCGGTTAGAGGAGAATAATACATTTTTGTAGTAAGTTACCTTTGTTAGTTTAAATCTTTTGCCAGATTAGTTTATTCCATAATGCAAATGTGGGCGAACATGGCAAAGCGAAAGACGACCCTTGTATGAAACATGTAACAAAATATTCTCTGAGAGCCAATATCGGTTTTTAGACATATTTATGCACAAAATCCAAATTATTATGTTCGATAGACAACGATTTCTCAGCAGATGTACCACAAACCTGCCTTGGCGAAAAATATGGCGATAGTGGCACGAATGACATTTCTAATAAAATATCGTCATGATTAATTTATTCAGTAAACTATGGCTATCTCTTTTTTCTGACAGAGATATCCCTAAGACAAAACGAGACAACACTATGTTTGGTGGCTTTATGTCGATTTCGTATATATGTGTATACAAAAAATCATGGCGAAATGTGGGTGTAATATTACACCTCTGCCTACCCCTCCGGGGATACAGCCGTGAGTCTATAAAAATATAAAATATAATAATATATGTGAATAATGTAATTTTTCTATATGTACCTACTATTTGCCCTCTCCATTTATATTCCTTACTCAAAGGTCAAAATTCACGTGGTGCGTGGTGCGCGCGACGTCGACGGATAATCCGTGAATGGTTGAACGTTTTTCTATACATTTGTATGTATTGGCGTTACGCGACCGATTAAACGCGACGGATCTTCCGTCAGATATGTTCCGGCCCTTATGCACACATATAAGTTTGTTCGTGCGGAGCCGTACTCAGGGCACCTCAATTTTTTACTGTCATATTCTTTTACCTAATCATTTTTCGTGTTCCCTGATGTTATGTAGTCACTGAAGTCCGGTAGTTATTGATATTGTAATTCGAGTTTGACTATTAAAAATATGTCGGACTTAAGAGATTTTTATAGTAGCCAAAACAAGCGTTATTTGAATATATTTCCTATATAGGTATGGAGGTTCAAAATTAAAAGACGATGATACGATTTGGTTACGGTTTTTAAAAAAATTTAAACAAATGATATAGAAGGGGTTACAGTTGCAGCGCATGACACAAAATGTTTTCTATGTAGGTATTTTAATATATAAGGTTTGGAAATTAAAAGGCGTAGCCGTGAGATTTATTGCCTGTTCTTTCTCATGGTTCTAACTTCTACGCCTCTACGTCGCATTAACTGTAAATGTAGAATCTTTGGTAAAAGTGGGTTTTGGTTACAAATCCGCCTGATCTTAAGCGTACATGGAGTCCCATAGCAAAAGTCATCATACCAATAAAATATTAATAATAATGGCATGATGGACCCTAGCTTTTAGGTATGACGTGCTTAATGTTACTAAATTTTCTTAAATTCTCAGTGCTGGTTTTTAGGTATTTTTTAGAAAATATTATTAAAATCATAAGTAATTCTGCCAGACTCATTACGACGGCAGTAATTCCCGTAGACCTTTAGAACCTCATACCTAAAAATTGGCCCACGATCCAGGCTAGCAAGTATTCGTACACTCATAGCACATACTAACACTACACTATTCTACACATTTCGTTTCTGAAAAAATAAGTAAGGTCTGGCGGCCCTGGAATCTTACTCTACTAAGCGTCACTCAAAATCACCGATCTGGGAATGACATGGATATGGCATGTCCAATACCTACGAATTTAGCGTGCATACCTACGAAATTAGCGTGCATACCTACGAAATGTTGGGCAATTTAAAATGGCTGCCATTTGGGTTGTACTCCAGAATATAATCGATATCGATATTGAGCCGGTCAGAGGAAAATAATAAATTTATGTAGTAAGTTACTTTAGTTAGTTTAAATCTTTTGCCAGATTAGTTTATTTCATAATGCAAATGTGGGCGAACATGGCAAAGCGAAGGACGACCCTTGTATCAAACATGTAACAAAAAATTCTCTGAAAGCCAATATCGATACTGTGTCGCTGAGAAAGTACCGGACATGAATGGCACCATACATACGGTAATGAAACACACAGCCTGAAGCACTGATTCATCTGGTTTTTAGACATATTTATGCATAAAAACAAAATTATTATGTTCGATATACAACGATTTCACAGCAGATTTACCACAAACCCTGGCAAAAAATATGGTGACTATGGCACGAATGACATTTCTAACAAAATATCGTCATGATTAACTTATTCAGTAAACTAGGGCTATCTCTTTTTTCTGACAGAGATATCCCTAAGACAAAACGAGACAACACTATGTTTGCTGGCTTTATGTCGATTTCGTATATATGTGTATAAAAAAAATCATGGTGAAATGTGGGTGTAATATTACACCTCTGCCTACTCCTCCGGGGATACAGGCGTGAGTCTATAAAAATAAAAAATATAAAAATATATGTGTATAATGTAATTTTTCTATATGTACTATTTGCCCTCTCCATGTTTATTCCTTAATCAATGGTCAAAATTCACGTGGTGCGTGGTGCGCGCGACGTCGACGGATAATCCGTCAGTACGCTCGACGTACTAACGGATCTTCGGTCAGGTGTGAAAGGTTGAACGTTTTTCTATACATTTGTATGTATTGGCGTTACGCGACGGATCTTCGGTCGCGTATATTCCATCAAATGAGTCGGTACACATCTGACGGAAAATTCGTCGAGCGTATCTGCCCACATTTGCTAAAAGCGTGGCTACTATGCACACATATAAGTTTGTTCGTGCAGGGCCGTACTCAGGGCAGCTCAATATTTTTTCTGTCATATTTTTTACCTAATCATTTTTCGTGTTCCCTGATGTCATGTAGTCACTGAAGTCCGGTAGTTATTTAGATTGTAATTCGAGTCCGTGTGGTGACGGATTAAGAATACGGAATGTCACCACCCCATATCATCCCATGGGTGTCGTAAGAGCCGACAGAGGGAGTATATTATGCAGAGAACAGCACTGTAAGAGAAGGAAAACTTGATACAAACCCTATACCAACCCGTTTGGCCAGCGTGGTATAGTAGGCCAATTCCTCCTTTCAAAGGAGAGGCCTAGTCCAGCAGTGGACTGTTAAAGGCTGATGATGATGAATTCGAGTTTGACTATTAAAAATATGTCGGACTTAAGAGATTTTTATAGTAACCAACAAGCGTTATTTGAATATATTTCCTATATAGGTATGGAGGATCAAAATTAAAAGACGATGATACGATTTGGTTACGGTTTTTAAGAAAATTTATACAAATGATATAAAAGGGGTTACAGTTGCAGCGCATGACACAAAATGTTTTCTATGTAGGTATTTTAATATGTAAAGTTTGGAAATTAAAAGGCGTAGCCGTGAGATTTATTGCCTGTTCTTTCTCATGGTTCTAACTTCTACGCCTCTACGTGACATGGACACAATGAACACTCAGACTCGAAACAACAATTTATGGATCTCACAAAGTGCTGTCTCGTGTGGGGATCGAACCCACAACACTCGGCGCAATGTCAAGAGGCGTGGAGGCCGCTTAAACTACTATGCCAACCGTGCAGTCCATATTCTATAGCTATACCATAAGTTTTTCAGAAGGTACTTCATCTTTTGGCTATCTGAAATGTATATAAAATCATTTCTTTACATTATATTGCGATTATTTTTAATTATGCTAATTATATAGAAAGGCAAATAACGGTGCCTAGGCCAAATTATATTTAGTAGAAATAATTAACCAATAATTAATTAAAATTGACCCGAGTCTGTTCAAATGACCAAAAAACGTATAGTGAAAAATGATCATATAAAATCGACTCATGAGAAACATACTAATATCATCAAAACTTTATCAGCTACGAAACTTAAAGAATTTGTTCAAAAACTGTGGGTGAAAAATTCAGAGAAAATTTGGGTGTTCATAATTATTAATAATATGTTGAAACTTACCGATGAATTGTTATTTCTGTTGTTTTCTTGCCACTTGAACCATATTATTTATTCCTACACACTACCTTTAACCGTAGGTATAATTTAGACTTTTTAATTATTTTTTTTGAGTCAAGTGTGGTGACTAATTTGGATTCCGAGCTGGGGTAGGAACGAAAGACGCCTTGTTGACTCTGCAAGTGTTGGTCCAAAAATGCAAAGATATGCAACAAAACGTTTTTCTTTGTTTCATAGATTACCTACGAGAAAGCATTTGATCGAGTGTTACATGTAACACTGATCGGCATGACCGTTTTATGACACCCTTGACCGACATAGGATTAGACGGCAAGGATCTGCGCATAATCCATAATCTATACTGGAATCAAACAGGCGACCGTTCGTGTAGATGGAGAAGAGACGGACGAAGTGGACATTTGCAGGGGTGTCAGGCAGGGTTGTGTACTTTCACCTACTCTCTTCAACTTATACTCGGAAGCAATCATCGCTGAAGCAATGGAAGGGCTTGACTGTAGAGTCAGGAGTAACGGACAAGACATAGCATGACACAGCCATGAAACGTCATGAAATGTCATGAAACGTCATGAAACGACATGAAACGTCATGATGACAACTGAAAAAATATACCACGAGTTTTAGTTGTCAATGTATATATGAAGTAGGTATGTTTACAGGTAGGTATATGAAAGAGATATGACGATATGAAACATTATAAGAGTAACAGAAACGACGCGTTGATAGAGAAACATAGACAAATCGTAAAAATGTTTGGTCTGCTTTTATTTATATGTCTGTGGACCTGCCACATTACGCGTCTTGTGCGATCTTGTGCGATGTTGTACGTGTTGTCAAGTGTGATATTGTATTTTAAAATGAAGCCCATCGAAATCATAGCTATTTGGGAGGCTCTTGAACAAGATCGAAAGAGGAAACGTCGACATTGGGTGCATCCTTTAAATACTAAAAGACTATCAAGTGGACAATTTCATTGCCTATATGCCACTTTAAGAGAGTATCCAACAAAATTTTCTCAGTTTTACCGTATGTGAAGTGTGTGGAATCTTTTGATGAACTCCTTACGATTATGAAATGTTTCATAACTAAAAATGATACAAAATTTCGATGTGCCATTACTCCAGAAGAAAGACTGACCATTACGTTGAGGTAAGCATACAATAGTAGGTATACTGTTTTCATGTATTTACGCGACTGCACTGGAACTATTAGGATGAGACAACTTTAACATTTTTAATATGACGTATCGAACCCGGAGGAGCAGGAGTTTTACTCTGTTTGTCTCATTAGAGATACAGGTAAGTTGTAAAAATATTTTATTTTGTCGTTGACATTTGTATTCTAATAATAATAACATGTATATACCTCCCTATATTATAATAATAATAAAAAACAATCAATTTAAAATAAACGTAGCGTATTAACTCTGCATTAGTGCTTCAATATCTTCTTCAATAGAAACTTGCGAGGACGCTAATTATGGTGAGACGGTATAGTAATCAGTTGTATTATAACCACTGTGATGATCGGACAGAATACTAAATTGTTGCACTGTATTTGTTGTAACAAATCTATATTTCTTCACCAGATTCATAACATCTAAGCGGAACTCAAAATTTTGCGCTTCAGACATTTTTTCATTTGAGGGAGTAACGACAGCAAAAACTGTTTATCTGAGTCATTATCGTCTTGCGACGATTTCTTCATACTTTTAATTAATGACCTCTGAAATAGTGTCATACTCTGGATTTTGCCACTGCTAGGCTTGGAACTGGAATTTGATGATTCACTTCCAGTCTCTTGTAGTTGGTTCTCTTTACCACTTGTTTCATCAAATTTATCTTCTAAATTACTCGCTGTAGGTCCCATTTTTCTCACCACATCTAAGAAACGAAGCATTTCTACGTATGGCCTCTTCCTCTTCTTTGTAGCAGCTGCACTACCACTGCGGACATCGGACTCTTTTTTTCTCTCTCTAATACAGTAATCACGGAGATGCTTCCATTTTTTCTGGAGGTCAGCAACTGAAGTAAAAAGTGTGTATAATGTTTACAATACAAACTGAATAATTATTTATATATTAAGTTACGGATTACTTTATGATTAATTAAGTTTAATTTGTTTCCAGATATTTATCAACCGGAATGTGTTTTAAAACATTATCCCACGACTTCCTGGTGGGAGCATCTACAATAGCCGGTATCATTAAAGAATATTGCAAAGTGATCTGGATGACGCTGTGACAAACAGAAATGCCTTGCCCGAATGAAGAAATGTGGTTAAAATAGCTGATCAATTTTATGAAAGAACTAATTTTCCAAACTGTATTGGAGCAGTAGATGGGAAACATATTCGCATAAGAGCTCCGAGTCATAGTGGTTCCCAATATTTTAAGTATAAAAAGTTCTTTTTGTTGGAGACGAAGCGTTTCCTTTGCAGAAAAATATAATGCGGCCGTATCCGAGTGGGAATATTGATAGAGAAAAACGTATTTTTAATTACAGACTCAGTCGAGCGCGTAGATGTGTTGAGTGTTAATTTGGATTATTATGCAATAAGTGGAGGGTACTTCAAACTGCCATCCTCACAAAACCTGATTTTGCTATGGAGATAGTGAAGGCTGCTTGTATACTTCATAATTTTGTTCTTCGACGAATAGACACGTCGAGCTATCTTAATGACCTTCAAATATGCAACTTACAGACTTTACCCACAGCAATATCAACTAGAATACCTAACAACTGCTACCACTAATAGGGACTTTTTTAAACGGTATTTTAGTAATGAAGGAATATTACAGTATCAAGACCAATATACATAAGAATACTAATATGTAATATAATAAACATTAACTTACTTGATACACTTTTCTTTTTCGTGTCATATGTTTCCCACTCATCTAATCTTAATATATATAAATCTCCTGTCACGATGTTTGTTCGCGATGGATTCCTAAACTACTTAACCGATTTTAAATTAAATTGGCACACCGTGAGCAGTCTGGTCCAACTTGAGAGATAGGATAGCTTAGATCTTTAATTATAGTCGCAATTTTATTTTATTGCAAATTATTTGTCTATAATTAATTGACAGTCACAATTATCTGTTAACTCCAAAAGATTCTAACAGATGTCGATAATCCTATATTAATAATTTCGTCAAGGAGTACATCGAAACCTTACCTGAATAATAAAACATTAAAAAATAAAGATTTCGAGTCGACAACATATATCCGCAAAATTTGGATTGTCGAGTATTTTGTTAAATTCTAATGGTTCTGACAGACAAATCACAGTCGCCATATTGGCTCTATGATATTGGCCCAAGTTTGCTTTGTACTAAGTAGTTTGTACCTATGTGTAAATACTTCTTACAGTTATATAGTATCCGACCAATAAAGGAGATTTGTGTTACCCCGAATATCTATCTATCTATACTATCTATACTAATATAATAAAGCGGAAGAGTTTGTTTGTTTGTTTGTTTGAACGCGCTAATCTCAGAACCTACCGGTCGGATCTGAAAAATATTTTTTGTATACGATAGCCCAGTTATTTCGGAAGGCTATAGGCTATATAACATAACGCATCGACCCTTTGAGGCCGGGCAAAAGGCTAAAAAGGCTAAAAGATAATGTCGGCTAATCTCAGTAACTAGCAGTTGGATTTTAAAAATTGTTATGCTTATGATAGCCCAATTATTCAGAAAGGCTAAAGGCTATATAAAATTACGCCACAACTTTTAGGGGCTGGACAAAAATAAGAAAAAGCTCACACGAGAAGGGGGAGGGTTGGGTCAAAGGCAAAAAGAGGCTTAACGAATAGGATACAATCTATATGGGTATCGTTTTCGAGATTTTCGGGACGCTGATTAATAATATGAAATTTATTTAGTGATCCAAGATGGCGGACGGGCAATCAAAGATGGCGGATGTGAAAATTTTAAAAATCAATATTGGTGTCGCCTTCGATACTTTAAGGGGTGGGGAATCGAAATACAACATCTATTTCGTGATCAAAGATGGCGGATGGGAAATCAAAGATGGTGGATGGGAAAATTAAAAAAAAGTCAATATTGGTATCGTCTGCGATGTTAAAAGGGATGGGGAATCCAAATACAACATCTGTTTCGTGATTCAAGATGGTGGATGGGAAATCAAAGATGGCGAATGGGAAAAATTTTAAAATCAATATGGGTATCGTCTCTGATGATTTAAGGGATGGAGAATCCAAATACAACATCTATTTCGTGATCAAAGATGGCGGATAGGAAATCAAAGACGGCAGACGGGATTTTTATTAAAGTCGATATGGGTATCGTCTCCGATATTTTAAGGAATGGGGAATTCAAAAACACCATCTGTTTCGTGATCAAAGATGGCGGTTGGGAAATTAAAAAATAATTAATATGGGTATCGTCTCCGATGTTTAAATGGATGGGGAATCCAAATACAACATCTATTTCGTGATTCAAGATGGTGGATGGGCAATCAAAGATGGCGGATGGAAAAAAATTAAAAAATCAATATGGGTATCGTCTCTGATGATTTAAGGCATGGTGAATCCAAATACAACATCTATTTCGTGATCAAAGATGGCGGATTGGAAATCAAAGATGGCGGACGGGATTTTTTTAAAAGTCGATATGGGTATCGTCTCCGATATTTTAAGGAATGGGGAATTCAATATTAGGTATATAAAAATCTATGTTTGTTTGTTCATCATTTATAGACTCTGAAATGCTAAGAGATTAAGCGCTAAAAGTCAATGGTAACTTTGGAAAAGGGGCTTGGAAAAAAGGGAATTAAATAAAAACTCTTAAAAAGGCGATACGAAGTTCGCTGGGTCAGCTAGTAGTATTATAGTAATTTCCTCCCAAGCCCGTCGCTTGGCTGATCGGTCGCTATAGCATTTTACTTTTAAATACCACAGACATAGTCTGTTTTGCACTTCTGTGATAAATCGTTCTGTATCAAACATTTGCAATTAAAGATACTTCGAATGGCCTGTAAACTAAACGATCTGTGCTCTTTCCAGTTATAATATATTAGTCTATGCTGTGCTCATTGACATAAATATATCTTTTTTATTATTGCCTATGAAAATGACTATAGCTGGTGCCACGAGAAGATAGACTTTTTGTAAACAAACATTCAGGGCTTCACAACCTTTTTTCAAACAGTTGTGTTTTAGATTTTATACTTTTGAACAGTCTTTTTTTTCAATGCCTAATTATGCCACTATATTTTTAAATTTATAATGTTAAATTTGACTGAAATAAAAGTATGTGATTTTGTGTTTGAATGGTCGAATGTTCATAAATTTGCCCATTTTTTTGTCGTTTTACTCGTAATTTATTCTGTAAATTAAGGAAAAATAGAGTACCATGTATGTAAATGATAGAGTACATACATGTTACTCTATTATTGACATGATTTTTTTTTTAAATCATAGACAGTAAATCATTTGCAAAGTAGCCTACCTATCCTAAAATATTAAATTATTGACCAACAATGAATAATATTACAGATAACTAGCAGCAAATTTTTCTGCAATGTACTAGACATTGCAGAAAAAATTCTAGGCATGGAGATTTTACGTTGTCTGTGAATGAAATCGTCAGAATGAACTTAAACAAAATTCATTAAAAGTTAAGGTAGTCTGAAAGCGCAATTTCTTTTTTAGGTATAAATGATTTTCTACGCAACTAAAAGTTTCATTCATTCATTCATCATCAGCCTTTAATAGTTTGCTATCTGCTATTCTGCACCCACTTTTTCGTGATGCCGGCAGCGGGAAGAGCGTTGCGATCATATAAACCTGTATTTACCTTAACATTTACCCATTCTTGATAACCAAAAAAATTAATTTGTCCTCTGATAAATGCATGTTAAGCCCAAGAATGTAACATTTCAATGAACTAACGCCAATTGTTGACATTCTAGGCGTCAGTACCTCAAAACATCAAAAGATCCTGTTGACAGCACACAATATCGATAAAAACCCGATCTATTGACATATTAGTTTCCAATGACACGTAGGGTCATTTCGCCTGTTCGCGTCCATCCCCCTATTCGCGTCCATTTAGCGGACCTCCCTTTAAAATGCTCGGAAATAAGTATACTAACACACTAATAAAATGAAAAGTCAGTATCGCCAATACCTCGACGTATAAGAGACACGCACAAATAGACAAAAGCTCCGTGTGCCCAGCTTATCCTGTTTAAAAAAATTAGTTAATCTCGGTTGTTCAACAAAAGAGTGCAGATGCGCGGGATATAAATAAAAAAATAGTGTGCAGCGGCGTGTTTGACGGTAAGTATTTTATTGTTTTATGTGAATTTTAGGATACATAGCTGTTTCTAGACATTCATAATGAAAAGACGAATAGTATGAATTATGAATTAACTTGTTTTTTTATAGTTAACAATTAAAATAAGGTGGACGCGAATTACAACACCGAATTTATAAAACTTCCACTTTGCGTCCACAATGGACGCGAACTCGTCTATTTATGATTTCTTTAGTTGTTTATTTTTATGTGATTAAAATATGAGAGAGAAATTGGGATTTTGTTTATTTTAACATTAATAGTATGCAATTGTAATGACCAATTTGCGTCCACATTATTATGATTGTAATAAAAGATACAATCGATCACAAGTGGACGCAAACTATACCTGCAAGGGATAATATTATAGCAAATTGCGTCCATATATTCATGAAATAGAAATTATCGCATAAATACATTCTATATATTTTTTTTTTATAATTTAAAATGCATTTTTGATTAAGACTGAGTTTAAAATTGAATTATTACATTTAATTTATTTTATTCCATATTTTTTCTATTCAAGATGATTTCTTAGGAGACAAGAAAGAAGAAGGAAAAAAAATACAAAAGATGATTAAATAAAGAAAGCGTTTTGTGATATTCGTGAAAAGAAGAAATCGATAAGACAAATATGTACATAATTATGTAAAAATTATGCTATTCCGAAGACCACAATATTGGACAACATGTATCGTTATTTTTTTATCTTTAATTTTAACTTCCATCGATTTTGAGAACAATAAATAGTTATTTATAGTTTCTATTAAGTGATTTAATAATGATAATAATGTAGATTTTTTATAACTTTAATCTTAAATGTAGAAATTGTTAAAAGCCAATCTTTCTTTAGATTGTCTTAACAATATCACCCTTATATGAAGGATTAAAAGGCTGATATTGTTAAGACTAAGCTGGTGGACGCGAACTGGTCCACAGGTGGACGCAATTTGGATTTTTTGGACGCAAACTGGGTAAAATGCCATATTTTGAAGTTTGTCTATTTAAAAAAAAACACAACACGTTTCGAACAAAACTGAAAGTTATTATTAAAATAGAGTATATAATGAACGCATTACATAAATTTTTCATTGAATCAATTTGCTGGAACATTTTTATTTTCTCCTTCAAACTTGCCAACTGCACTAAATGGACGCGAACAGGCGAAATGATCCTATCTATGTACCGTTGCGATCATTGGATTTGTCATTATTTGTTTTTGACAGAACTATCGCTAAGTCACTTAGTAGAAATTCTTTGTTTACAAAAAGTCTATGTTCTCGTGGCACGGACTATACATGCCGCCTGATCTTAAGCGTACATGGAGTCCCATAGCAAAAGTCATAATGCCAATAAAATATTAATAATAATGGTATGATGGACCCTAGCTTTTAGGTATGACGTGCTTAATGTTACTAACTTTTCTTAAATTCTCAGTACTGGTTTTTAGGTATTTTTTAGAAAATAGTATTAAAATCATAAAAAATTCTACCAGACTCATTACGACGGCAGTAATTCCCGTAGACCTTTAGAACCTCATACCTAAAAATTGGCCCACGATCCAGGCTAGCAAGTATGCGTACACTCATAGCACATACTAACACTACATTATTCTACATATTTCGTTTCTGAAAAAAATAAGTAAGGTCTGGCGGCCCTGGAATCTCACTCTACTACGCGTCACTCAAAATCACCGATCTGGGAATGACATGGATATGGCATGTCAAATACCTATGAATTTAGCGTGCATACCTACGAAATTAGCGTGCGTAGCTACGAAATGTTGGGCAATTTAAAATGGCTGCCATTTGGGTTGTACTGCAGAATATAATCGATATCGATATGGAGCCGGTCAGAGGAAAATAATACATTTTTGTAGTAAGTTACTTTAGTTAGTTTAAATCTTTTGCCAGATTAGTTTATTTCATAATACAAATGTGGGCGAACATGGCAAAGCGAAGGACGACCCTTGTATCAAACATGTAACAAAATATTCTTTGAAAGCCAATATCGATACTGTGTCGCTGAGAAAGTACCGGACATGAATGGCACTATACATACGGTAATGAAACTCACAGCCTGAAGCACTGATTCATCTGGTTTTTAGACATATTTATGCACAAAAACAAAATTATTATGTTCGATATACAACGATTTCACAGCAGATGTACCACAAACCTTAGCAAAAAATATGGCGACAATGGCACGAATGACATTTCTAATAAAATATCGTCATGATTAACTTATTCAGTAAACTAGGGCTATCTCTTTTTTCTGACAGAGATATCCCTAAGACAAAACGAGACAACACTATGTTTGGTGGCTTTATGTCGACTTCCTATATATGTGTATAAAAAAAACATGGCGAAATGTGGCTGTAATATTACACCTCTGCCTACCCCTCCGGGGATACAGCCGTGAGTCTATAAAAATATAATAATATATGTGAATAATGTAATTTTTCTATATGTACCTACTATTTGCCCTCTCCATTTATATTCTTTACTCAAAGCATAGATAAATATAATACTTTACAGTACGGATGCCGCAAGTCGTCCATAAAAATTGGCCACGTTAGATCCTTAATATTAGACCTTTATTTTTATAAGTACTTGTTAATACCGTAAATAATACAACAGATGGCGCTAGCGACGAAAAAATGGGAGTCGATGGTAGCGACATCTTACGTCTCATTTTGTAAGCAATGTTATTTTAAATTAAAAAGAAGAGATGGCGCTATAATAAAAAAGCATTCTGTTTAAAATGTAGAAATATTATGATATTTCACCTTGTCACCCAAGTGTGCCTCATTTCAAGGTTATAACACGATCAACCGATCTAGTAGGTACCAATTTTACGTATGTACCGGTGGCGTTAAAACATCTAGCGATATTTTTATGACTTCGTGTCTTTCCGTTCAAAATTTGGAATGCACTTTGTACACTGTTCCAAAAAGCTGATATTTGACATACTTACATAAGTTTGGTGGCTATGTTACGGTAACATTGAAATGGTGCAGTGATGAATGACCTTGTGAATGTACCTTGGTCTGATGATGAAGCCGGGAAGATGGTTACAGGAACTTCTAAACTACATATTATGATAAACTACTCGTGTTTGGGCTCGTTTTAATTGACTTGACAAAACCTATAACCTTGTGAGGTTGCCTTGGTCTGATGATGAAGCCGAAAGATGGTCACAGGAACTCCTAAACTACACGTGATAAACTAGTAGTGTTTGGGCTCGTTTGAATAGACTTGACAAAACCTATGACCTTGTGAGGTTGCCTTGGTCTGATGATGAAACCGGAAGGTAGTCACAGGAACTCCTAAACTACACATGATAAACTAGTAGTGTTTGGGCTCGTTTGAATAGACTTGACAAAACCTATGACCTTGTGAGGTTGCCTTGGTCTGATGATGAAGCCGGAAGGTGGTCACAGGAACTCCTAAACTACACATGATAAACTAGTCGTGTTTGGGCTCGTTTTACAAGACTTGACAAAACCTATGACCTTGTGAGGTTGCCTTGGTCTGATGATAAAGCCGGAAGGTGGTCACAGGAACTCCTAAACTACACATGATAAACTAGTCGTGTTTGGGCTCGTTTGACAAGACTTGACAAAACCTATGACCTTGTGTAGTTGCCTTGGTCTGATGATGAAGCCGGAAGGTGGTCACAGGAACTCCTAAACTACACATGATAAACTAGTAGTGTTTGGGCTCGTTTGAATAGATTTGACAAAACCTATGACCTTGTGAGGTTGCCTTGGTCTGATGATGAAGCCGGAAGGTGGTCACAGGAACTCCTAAACTACACATGATAAACTAGTAGTGTTTGGGCTCGTTTGAATGAACTTGACAAAACCTATGACCTTGTGAGGTTGCCTTGGTCTGATGATGAAGCCGGAAGATGGTCACAGGAACTCCTAAACTACACATGATAAACTAGTCGTGTTTGGGCTCGTTTGATAAGACTTGACAAAACCTACGACCTTGTGAGGTTGCCTTGGTCTGATGATGAAGCCGGAAGGTGGTCACAGAAACTCCTAAACTACACATGATAAACTAGTAGTGTTTGGGCTAGTTTGAATTTGAATAGACTTGACAAAACCTATGACCTTGTGAGGTTGCCTTGGTCTGATGGTCGGTGGTCCCAGGGTCTGTGGTGCATGCTACAGATAATATAATAGGTACATTACTATACTAGATGGTGCTTTCCTTTGAGTTCTGCTTCGTGAAAATTGTTATTCTTTATTTGTATTATTATATTCTTAATTAAATTGGTATTCAGGCGAAATTAATGTAACCTAAATGGCGAACCCCTGGCGAAGCGAACGTCGAGATTGCAAAAGGGGAATAGGTAGGTAATTAAAATGTAGAAGTGAAACAACAGTTCATTAAATTTTTTTATTTATGAAACCATGATACCTCGTCAACTAACAAAAAATCTTGCAAAAACGTTGGAATTTTTCTCTTCAACTTTCACGGGAACGAAGTCGCGCGCAAAAGCTAGTCATTACAATTGGTTTATTAATTCGGCCTTACAAGCAAGTTATGCAAACGTGCAAGTTAGTTATTTAGATAATTAACTCAAATCCAGATGTTGGCAAATTAATATTTTTAAATTGATAAATTAGGTCGTTTTTTATTCCTCCATTAAAGTGGATAAACAGAATTAGATAAAAAACTAAATTTAACTATTAAAAAATCATTTATTTTGTAGGATTCGTAATTTTGAAGCTGATTGTAACGATTTTTTTTTAAATACTTGCAACACTTTCAAAGTAAGTATTTCTTACTTGAATTAAACGTACGCGATCGCGTCTCGCGTTTTGCCGATCCACGATCGTAACGGAGTACTTTTACTTTCATGGGATATTATTCCTTACCGCCATACATTTACGGAACTTTGTCGCGCAAAACACTAAAATATTTGCAACACTTTCAAAGTATTTTTTACTTGAACGTACGCGAACACGTTTCGCGTATTACCGACTCCCGACCGTAACGTAGTAGGGTAAATACGCTAAATGTCGGCATCCTTACGGTTTTTCTGTTTTGGAATCGGTCTGGCACCATCAATTTGCAACGAAAGGATAGCTTCCGATGCGGTTTTGGATAGTTTGATAAATCTATTTCATGTTTATGGGCATAAGGTTGACATTTCTACTACAAGGAAAAAGTACTAAGGTTTATATGCGTCGAGAACGAAAAATCCCTAAAGTCGGCCATTCACGGGCCATGGTCGGTCGCGTTTTTCCCAAATATCGGCCGGGTATAGGATGTTTTAAATTAAGACGGATGAATATTATTAATATGATTTATTTTGGCAGGAGTCTCACTAAGTATACGTTATTAATCGTATTTGTTTAATAGTAGGAAAAGTATTTTTTTTTTATTTGCACTTAAATAACGTTAGGTAAGTATTACAATTTATAACAAAGTAAACATCAAAATAATTATAATTAGTTCTGGATATCTTTTCAAAAAAAATAATTCATACCATTTTTGGCCCAGAGTATCATTATTGAATATATTTATATTTTTAAGCTACGTAATTAACATGGGTTAAGGTAGCAAGTTCCAAAGAGCAATTTATATCTTATATTTCCATACCATAATAAGCTAATATAAATGTTTTCAATAATATCAACTCCTACATTTAAACTTAACTCTTTATATTATAAATAAATAAACGTAAAATAAATATTTAATTTTGAGAAAATAAGAAAAGTAATCAGCCTGTATAGTTGGGCTCGAATTCGAGGCTGGTCGACATTACGATCTTTAATGTTTCTAAAGCCAGCCTCTATTTTGTGTCCCCCCCCGTGGGATCTCCACCTTGTCGTGGTGGGGGGGCTCAGTAACCGTGGATTGGTTACCCGCGGTGAAGCTAAGAGGGATTCAGGAGGGGACGCTCCGCGTGGGCTTGACGGGGCCTGCGCAGGATGCGTCCAATGGTGCGGGTGCGGGGGACAGTTTTGTCTGTCCCTCGCAGTCGGGCGCGGTCGCGGGAGGAGAGGCGTGTCGGTGTTGCGTTGCCGCGCGCCCTATCTCCCGCGACCAAATGGGGGCGCACCATCGTTGCGTCGCGGTGGGGCCGCAGAGGAAGAGGAGATGAGGTGTTGCGTTGCCGTCCTCCCTATCCTCTGCGACCGCTGGGTGTTTTGGCGGCGGAGCCCAACACCTTCATCCGCCGCCACGGGGGTTTTGGTCGGGGCCCGCCTGACCATCTGGCGGGCCAATACCCGTCGGGGGGTAGTGACGAATGCTTATGTGAATCCCTACACACGGGTACATGAGGAACACGGGTTGGTTTTTAGTCAGTAAGAGTCTGACAGTCCCCTTCGTCCTTCCCCCGGGGCGGAGGGACTCCATGAAGATTTTCCAACCCGATACCAAAAAAAAAAAAAAAAAGCCTCTATTTTGTGTACATTATTTCTCGAGATGCAACTAATATCACCCCGGCCGGTATTTGGCGATTAAACGTAAAATAGATTTATTTGCCTATATGCGTTGCAAATTCTCTTATTAAGGCAATGGAATTAGTACAATTGGAAATTATAAAACAGACTGCATTTACTTTTAGTCAGCCACGGCCGAGAATCCGGTTTTAATTCAAAATTGGTATTCTATTGGCGGCCTCCTATTTTCCCTTAAAACAATACGTTAAACATTGAAAAATCTATCTCAAAATATAGTAAAAATCACTAATTACTAATAATAATGCTTAAAACAATAAAAAAGGAATGTCTGACCGTTCTAATATCAGTCCCCGAAGTGTGGGTATTCACAGCAAGTAAGGTACTTTAAATATGAAATTGACGCTTCGACGGCGCAATCGCTACTGACGCTCAGTGTGCGAAGAGTGTGTAACGTAATCGGAAAGTAACGGTTGTACATATATATTATGAACTAAGATTGTAATTCAAGTGGCAAATTTGTAACTTCAATACGTTTTAAATGAACGCAAGCCGAAAATGTGCAGACGGCCGAAGTTTGGGGAGGGGTCGACGTATGGCGTATTTACCCTACAGATACTTTTATGAAATAATATTCCTTACTGCCATACATTTACGGAACTTTATCGCTAATACTTGAAAGTATTTTGAGTACTCAGGAATATAAAAATTGCAAGGTTTTGCGCGACAAAGTTCCTTAAATATATGGTGGTAAGGAATAAATTTCCATGAAAGTATTTAGAAAAGTCCATTACCAAATTTTGCGATAAACATCCTTACTTACATTAAGATAAGGTTTGTTTTTAAATACAAACTTGCATTACCAGGGCGTCACACGAAGTTTTCTATACTCGAGTGCCCAAAAACTTGCAAGTATATTGATACCTGGTTTTCGACCCTGGTATTTTTATAGAGACGCACTTGGTGTACTTGGTACGCGATTTTGCAATTGTGCGACTCATGAAGTCATGACCACGGTAATAATATCTAACAGTATTGTAACTTCATACAAACGTACGAAACTCGAGTTATACCTACGCGCCTCGAGCAGAGTACCCATTAGACTGTGCGGACTGTGCCAAGAGTACCCACAGCCGCAATCGTGCCGCAGCTCGCATGCGGCGCGTCTGGTAGGTATATAACTCACGAAGGCGGCCGAGTTACAATACTGTTAGATTATATTACCGTGTCATGACTATCGGCATAGATAAATTTAATACTATACCTATCAAGAACCAAGCGAATGAGTTCTAGACTTCTAGAGAAGTCGGCTATCAAAGTTTAAAAATGCGTTTTGTTTTTTTCATTAGCTTGATTTACAACATACTCAACATCAACTGTTTATTAGTTGCTATTGTCTGTTCAAGATACCTACGAAAAAAATAAAAGGTAAAAAATATACAGTATCATTTATGAATTGAAGGGACAGGCGTAGGTATTTTTGTAAAACTAACTGCATCTTTCGCTTGGAGTATTTAACTTAAATCTACTTTTGTTGCGAAGGCGACATTAAAAGAACCATTTTATGGTTTCTTTACATTTTATTTTTTCGTATCTTGAACAGACTATAGGTAGGTACCTATAAATGTAAGACGCATATTGATTAACATAATTTATGAAAATTTATTATATGATACTACTACAAACACAGTAAGTTTTTATTATGTATAAAATTTAAATTACACTACTTTTACGTACTTAAATGTAAAAACAAAACGCAATCGCTCGACTAGGTACCTATACAGGTACTTTTTAAAATAAATGCTCATGGCCGTTCATTGGTTAACATAATATCTTACTTTTTCAAATATTTGATGTTTATTTAATAAATATTTATTTATTTTACCATCTACAGATTAATATCAAATTAAATAAAAATAAATATATACATACGTAAAAGCGCCATCTATGAACGCCGAGTGAAAGTTAACTCATTGTAATGTTTTACTACAAGCTAGTACGTATTTTGGCCACCAGAGCAACGAAGTGCACATCATATTTTTCAAAAATATTCATATTCAATTAAATGTTTAATTTTTTTATTTAATCGTAATAAAGGGATTTTTTAATTAATAAATATCATATTTTAGAACTTTATTTTCTTATTTATCATTTATGCATGAAAGTTATCAATAACAATCGATACTAGTAAAGCCATCTGTTGAGAGAGTTAAGAATGACGGAAAACGTTCTAAGGAATGAGACCCCATGCTCAAAGATCGAAATTCACGTGGTGCCTGGTGCGCGCGACGTCGACGGATAATCCGTTAGTACGATCGACGTACTAACGAATTATCGGTCAGGTGTGAATGGTTGAACGTTTTTCTATACATTTGTATGTATTGGCGTTACGCGACCGATGAAACGCGACGGATCTTCCGTCAGATATGTTCCGGGACACAAAAAACAATTTATATCTTTACATAGCTGTTTCCGGCGTCCCGAGGGAACTACTTCGCGTACCCGGTTAATTTATAGCCTAAGTTACTCCTTGGTACGTCAGCTGTCCGCCAGTGAAACTCCCGTCAAAATCGGTTCAGCCGTTCCAGAAATTAGCGAGAACAAACAGACAGACAGACGGACAGATAGACAGACAGACGGACAGACAGACAAAAATGGTAAAAAAAATCATTTCGGTATATGTACCGTGTAACATACATACATATGCATTTAGTAAAAAGCGGTTATTTCAATATTACAAACAGACACTCCAATTTTATTTATGTGTGTGTAAGCTAGATCACGACGAGGTCGTGGCAGTTTAAAATCTTTTTCGCTCACAATAAATTTGTAAATTAAGGTAATTCTTGCAGAGATCTTGGATGAGCGATTGTTTGTTGTGGCATTTAAATCAGAGCGCTACCATGTTTCGGAGAGCACAACAAGAATAAGAATCGTTGGGTCATGTTGGAGGTCTTCGCGTGTTCTAAAAACGTTAACACACAGTTGTTCACACACTAGGGGCGGATCCAGTAGAGACGGCTTAAAGAATTTTCTTGGTAAGACATATTTCTCATTTTTTTATTTCCCTGTATAAAACCTTCCTTCACCCACACAAACCAAAATGATCTTGAAATCGAAAGGGAAATCTTAGATTCGCCACTGTCACACATTCACACCAAAAGAAAGATATAAAACACTACAATTCTATACGTACCTTGCCCCCCTGTGGGATCTCCACGTTGTCATGGTGGGGGGCTCAGTAACCGTCGCTTGGACACCCACCACGGTGAAGCTAAGCGGGATCCCGGGAGTGGACGCTCCACGTGGGCTTGGGTGAGGCCTGCGTAAGATGCGTCCAAAGGTGCGGGTGCGGGGGACATCTCTGTCTGTCTGTCGGGCGCGGTCGCGGGAGGCGGTCGGCGACCAAATGGGGGCGCACCATTGTTGCGTCGCGGTGGGTCGCAGAGGAAGAGGAGATGCGCTGTTGTCAGGTTGCCGTCCTCCCTATCTTCTGCGGCCGCTAGATTTTAATGCCTGCGGACGGAGAGCCCTGGGGTGCTTCCCGTCCGCCAAAAGGCAAGGAGGCGGCGTAGTGTCCGCGCCGCCTCCCAAGTAGCATAAAATGACGGGGCCCGCCAACACCAACGGCGGGCCAATCCCGGGCGAGGTCACGGAAAAGTATACTAATTCGCATAATCCGATAGTAATGTCCGCGAATCGCGTGACCCCGCTACACTACACGGGACCCGTAGAGACATCGTGGTGGTTTTAGTGGGTATGCCCCGAATGCCTTTAGGGGAGAGCCTCCACACACCTCCTCCGCCAGTTCCAAGCCGGGTTGGCGTCGAGTTGAGATAACTCATAAGAAGAGTTTCCACCGTAGTCAAAAAAAATACGTACCTTGCAGTCTGCAGCATAAGCACGGTGTTCTCCCCTTCATAAGTACAGGCAGCGGTGACGAGCCCGTATATCTGCGGCAGGTTGGACGACAGCATGTACCCGTGGCCGCCGCACGACGCGCGACAACGCTCCGTCATGGTCGCCACGTCTGATGTCGTCACGGCCTTCAGGCAGCAGGCTAGGGCGTGGAGCTGGAAAGATTATGATTTATGTAGATTGCCTTTCATGTCTGGTATAATACAGGATATGCGGTTCATATCGTATTTAAGCGGATCTCGGCCTCCAAGGTGAAGTTCTTGGATCTCGACTGGGACAGCGCTAGGATGATGATGATTATGATAGTGATGTGATTAGTATAGTATTAATTTCCAGACCCTCTCTTCCTGAACCAGAGAACATTTTTTTATCAAATCGTATCGTAGTCAGTGCCACCCTCCTCTTAATCGATCTAAAACGTCAGCCAAATCAGTTAAGCGTGAATTCAGATGCAAAGAACCCTATGTTAAATACGATTTTCAGCTCTAGACCTTGAAATCTTTCTCTTGTTCTCGCAAGGCTCAGAGCGGTGGCCTGATGTTTCTAATCTTTACAGATATAACGCCGTTTTATATAAGCCCTACTGTATATGCTGCAGTAGTGCTATTCTTTAGTGGTAACACTTGGTATAACATTTAACAGAAAGTGTCCCCATTATTTCCCTTTTTCTTCAACTATTAAAATGCGTTTCATATGCACAATACGGACTCAGAAAAATTATCCAAAATGCTCTTGACTCTTTGAACAAGAACTCCTTTTTTACTTACTTCTGGCAAATTGTCAGTCTTCCCGCTTTGCAGATCTTCAGTAACTTTAGTGTACATACTCCACAGCCATTTGGCCGTGAGGTTGATCGCGTGGCTTGACGCTATGGCGATAAATAGCTTGTGTTGCTGAGTCAAGTAGTCCATAATTTGAACTTCAGGCTCACTGAAAGAAAGATTAGTAACATCAAATAAATTCTGCATAAATATTTAGAAAATTAATAAAACTTAATCCTAGAAATTTAAATTCAAGGTCCGGTGCGTGGCCGCCACTCCAGAACTGTTATTGAATTCCACTGGTGTACGCAACGCACTGCCAAGACGATGGTCTCGGGTTCGATCCCCAGGTACCCTCACACACACCTCTGACTTTTCTAAGTTATGTGTGCATTAAAAATGTTAATTATCGCTCGCTTAATAATGTGCCTGGTAGATGTGAATAGGTTCGCCCCCTATTACTTACATTGGGACCGAAACATAACTGGCGAAGTGTGGGCGTTAAATACACCTCTACCTACCCCTACAGGGGTAAAAGGCGTTAAGTTATGTTATGTGTTATGTTACTCACTCCGGCTTCAGCTGCGACTGCCTCCTGACCGCGGAGTATCTGACAGCGATGGTGGCGGACCTCGCGAGCTGGTTGGCCATGCCGCTCACGATGATCACCCTCACGTACACCATGGTGCCGTACGTCAGCTTGCTGTTCGGTGCCTTCTTGAATGTGCCGTCCTACAAATTATATATTCGTTTTGCATTTAAAAATCTCACAGTCTTTTCAAAATAGGAAGCAGCGTATTTCTTAATCTGATTTCCCGTCTTTCGTTCTACTTCGTAGCACATATGTGTGAACCTTCAATTAAACAACGTCACTTAGGTACATTACTGTAACTATGATAATGACTTTCGATTATAAAAAATGCGCCATTATTTAAACTGCATGAAAAATATTTAAGTATCAACGGATAACCAAGTGAAAATACAAACATAACTAGCCAAATTCAAAGTCACAACAGATCCAGTTATGCTAGAGACCCAGACATAAACGTCAAAATAATTTTATCACATGTTATTTGGAGACCTAGTAATAGAACTTGTAAAAAAGTCATGCCTAAGATAACAAAAGACGTTTCACTTTACTCATATGCAGCCAGATAAAAGTGTTCTGATTATTGACTTTAATTCAAACCTGAGGCCCAATTCTCGTATTTTTATATGACATTGATATTATATTTTGAATGGACTCAAACGCGGTATTCTGATAACATATTGTCATTATCGTATAATTTAAAATAAACAGTTCGTCGTTGACACATATTTTGACACTTGTTTCAATTTACGATCTCGTTACGATTTCATTCAATTATAGAAGAATACGATTTTTGTGACGTAAGTATGACACTGACATTATATCGAAACTGTATTTATTTAGGAGAATTGGGCCCCTGATCTCCAAAGATCTCGAGTCCAACAATCTCCGGAACTTACCTTCAAAACTTGAGCATTCTTCATCAGCATTCTATCCCTCCTTATCCTGTGATGTTCGAAGCCCAGAAAGCCATTATTAACCGTATTAAAGCCCAGCTTAGCGCCGATCTCTCCCAGTTTGATGCCAGGTAGAGGCATGTGAGTGTCTTCGTCTCGGAGCTGCACCATGAACGGCTGGATGCCGTGGCTCTTGCCGTGGATGTACAGGTGAGCCATCACAACGCAGTAATTAACTGTATGGCCCACTGGAATGATGAAAAAGGTTTTCAAGATTATTAGCAAATTTAGCAATAGAGGTAGCCCGCCTGATGAGATGTCGTTTCTCCCCGATTCCGTGGGAATTTCGGGAAATCTCTTCTTAGTGCCCGCTATACGGTCCCCAAGGAACATACATGCCAAATTTCAACTCCTTACAACCAGTAGTTACGGTTGTGTGATGTCTGTCAGTCAGTCAGTAACGCAAGAATATTACTTACATAAACAGATTTGGAAAATATACTAATAGTATCGTTGTCATCCACTTCATCTAAGCTGGATTCTAGTCGATTCAGTCTTGACACGCTCTCAATAGATCTTTAAACTTTATCGCCAATTTTTATGTTTACCAAAAACCAATTGACTCTGGACTCTCATGTGTACCAAGTTAAATGTAAATATTAGCAGGACATTGAAAAGAATAGAATAAGAATAGAAGAATTCTAAACAACAGCGCGTTTTTACTTGCAGATGATGTAATAAAACTGCAAAATGATTAGGTATATAAAATTATGCTTTCCTTATAAGGGTTTGATTTTAAAAACGTTTTTACTTACAGCTGCCAGGCCACCATTTATAAGCCGTAAGAGTAGGGCTGTGTAGAACGAACTCCTCGGTCTTTGGGTCATATGTGGCTGTAGTCTCCAAGCCTCGGATGAAAGTGCCGTGACCCAGCTCCGTCTGAAAACCAAATTATTTTTAATGCTGCATGTGGCAAAAGTTCTTCGTGTGGTGACGAATTAGAAATACAAAGAATACCTACCCAATAGTGGATAGGTATGATAAGATGTGGCTAAGGAAAATATATGAAGCACATTATATCTTCGAGAAGATACCAACATACTACAACTCAATTTTAAACTTACGCAATTTGTATACATCATACAATACAATTTAGCGGGTATTAGTCCCGATAATTTACGTTTTTCGGTCGTGGTCGCGCAGGGAGTACCTCCCCGTCCACGACCGTTGCAAGCCGGTAGAAACGTAGGAGAATAACAGAGATACTTATGCCTTGAAATAAGTAAATTATCGCGACTAAGACCCGCTAAATAATATTGTATGATACACTACAACTCGGCATCAAAGCCTTTACCAAGTCTTCTGCCCAGCGTGATATAGAAGACCAATCCTCCTATTGATTTACAATGATATTGTGCGGCACATTTAGAGAAACCTTTGGCCAGCAGTAGACTCTGTAAGTCTGTATAGCAATGTCTGTGGTAAACAAGTCGGCAAGGACTGGCATGGAGAGAACGATACAATAAAACCACTAAAATATAGTTGATTTCTCCTTTTAAATGAATTGTCGCTATTTCTCTAAGTATCTCTTCACAATTCTACCCATGAGGTTTAAGATTGCTGGTGTCAGGCAATCCTATAGATACAGATAAAATAATAGTTATAATCTGCGACAAACCTGTGCATAAGTGCCAATAATCTCAAAGTTGATGGCTCTCTTGAGCCAGTACTTCTTCTGCTCGTCATCAGCCTGGCCGATGATCGCCGGGATAAACATGGCAACTTGGAGCGAGAACGGGCTGTTGTCTTTGAACACCGCTGACGATATCATGCTGCGATAAGTGACGCTGGAAGAAATTGTGTGGTTATTGTAATTCTGCTATTTCATCTAAACTGATTTATTGATTTATAAGTTTGGTTTCAGTCTAAGTAAAAACGTGGTGAATTGCTATATTTTTCATTTATTAAGTGTACCTAGTACTGTCCGTGTGGTGACGGATTAAGAATACGGAATGTCACCATCCCATATCATCTCATGGGTGTCGTAAGAGCCGACAGAGAGAGCATACTATGCAGAGAACAGCACTGTAAGAGAAGGAAAACTTGATACAAACCCTATACCAACCCGTTTGGCCAGCGTGGTATAGTAGGCCAATTCCTCCTTTCAAAGGAGAGGCCTAGTCCAGCAGTGGACTATTAAAGGCTGATGATGATGATGACCTAGTACTCATTTAGTGTCCCGAATAACTACTTGCTTAAGTCGCTACCGCCTTTGTACTCGTGATAGATTGGATTAAAAATATAATGCTGATCAGATATGACAGGCAGTTCCAACTGTCACTAGAAGCAATCCAGAAAATACCACCCATTGCGTTGTCAATACTGATAACACCCATATTGCAGCTTAATATAATGTAATGTAACTGCTTGTCGAGCAAAAATGGAATTAACTTTGTATACAATCAACCTATCCTCTAGAGTCTAGCTCTACTATAAAAAATAAATTTAGTCAAAATTGGACTAGAAAAAGGACAACGCTAGGACAACGATGACAAAGAAAATTTGCCATTTTAAACTGTTAACGGTTACCAGATGTATCATTACAAAATTAAGGATAACTTACGTAGCTCTCTCCTGCTCACTCAGGTTGGGGTCCGCAGCGTCCTTCATGGCCTTGTAAAACAGCACAGCCTTGCGGATTGCATTCTCATACTTCTCTTTGTGACTCAGGTACTCTTCTGGTACTTCATCTAGCAAGCCTTTTGTGCTAAGCACCTTGGCTTCTGCAAAGATCAATGTGATATTATTAGCAACATCCAGATATCTTACTGACGAGAAAGGTTTCTTTATTAATCTAACTAGGAACATCTCCTTACGGGGCTGGACAAGTTAGGGCCTAACCTTCGATAGCTCTTAAGTATAGCCCTAAGCTTGCACGTACCTAAACCTAGACTTATCCTAATTTAAGCCTACTGGTTCCTATATCTAGCCTAACCTACCTACGATAAACCTATCCCTATTTTAGATCTAATCTAACACCTATCCTACGTATTATGTCGTAAACCTAGGTGTCCTATGAACTATTCCTACAACCTATCTAATTCCTACAAAGGCGTCGTTGTTGTGGTCCCTAAACCCTAATGTCCCTATCCCCCTAGCCCTACTATATCGTATTTTATAAATACTTATATATAATAGTCCAGGATATCTGCCACCGGGAGACCTAAGGCGACAGATGGAATTGGGTAGGATTTAGGGGTGGTGGAAATGGTTTTCTCACTGCCGGTCGAGCAGACTCACAAGACCGATCAGGGTGACGGCTAAAGGTGTCTTGGCCGCAGTGAGAGGTTTGGGAAGGGTAATGAGTCAAAGTCAGGAGTGAACAATGACTGGTTTATTTCTTAAAACTATAATCTTATATACTAAACTTATTCTATGTACACATATACACGTATTTAGATGTGTGCCGTCGGTGTATTGTGCCGATGCAGCATGTCTGAGCCGACCGCCGTACGTGATAAATTACATGATCTTAAAATATCACGCATCTTCCTCGGTGATAAGTTGGATGTGTGTTGGAATGCCAAGAATGTCATGTTCATATTTGAACATTCTGGCGTCTCTCCGGGATAGGCTTCAGGAAGGTCATGTTCCGGCGTGAACATTCTAGCGCCTCTCCGGGGCAGGCTCTAGAAAGTTCTTATGTTCAGGCGTGAACATTCTGGCGTCTCTTCGGCGTAGGCTTCAGCTCAACTTCATCTGCATCGGTAGTTGGTTGTTCACTGGTGAGTTGTTTTCTTGACGGCTTCGGTTGGCTGGCTGTAGGCCACGTGCGATGCAACCCTGGCAGCGACAGTTGACCTCGTTGCATGCTGTAGAGTCTTAAGGCGATCGTTGCGGGGGAAATGTTAAGAACTTAATCGGTAGGTACATATGTATTCAAAAAAAAATATATATATATTTAGTCAACACGCAATTGTAATCATTTTTTGTTATACAATTGCATGTTCTTCACCCCTCCAGAAATTATATTCCTTCCCTTATCTAACAGTAGTATTAGTTGTAGTAGTAGCAATTGTAAAAGTAGTTTCTCTCAACTTGGCTACCGTCGCAGTAACCAAGTCCTCCTATTCCTTTGTTGTAGTAGTAGTTTCCCTCAACTTGGTACCGTCGCAGTATCCAAGTCCACCTATTCCCTTGTTGTAGTAGTAGTAGTTTCCCTCAACTTGGTACCATCGCAGTATCCAAGTCCACCTATTCCCTTGTTGTAATAGTAGTAGTAGTTTCCCTCAACTTGGTACCATCGCAGTATCCAAGTCCACCTATTCCCTTGTTGTAGTAGTAGTTTTCCTCAACTTGGTACCATCGCAGTATCCAAGTCCACCTATTCCCTTGTAGTAGTAGTAGTTTCCCTCAACTTGGCTACCGTCGCAGTAACCAAGTCCTCCTATTCCCTTGTTGTAGTAGTATCCCTCAACTTGGCTACCGTCGCAGTAACTAAGTCCACCTATTCCCTATCTCCCTAGTCTACCCTAGCCCTGTTAGGTATAGTGTATAGCGAGGCCGTGTACACTGTGGTCACACAGACTGTCGCGTATACAACCCTAATCCCTAGTTCCCTAGCAGACCCTGGGATCCCTGGGCCGGGATATCTGTCGCCGGGAGACCTAAGGCGACAGACGGAAAGTGGGTAGGATTAAGGTGTAGCGGAGTGGGTTTTCTCACTGCCGGTCGAGCAGACTCACAAGACCGATCATGGTGACGGCTAAGGGTGTCTTGGCCGCAGTGAGAGGTGTGGGGTAGGGTATGAGTCCAAGCCGGGAGTGAACTTGTGACTGGTTTATTTCTTAAAACTATAATCTTATATACTAAACTTATTCTATGTACACATATACACGTATTTAGATGTGTGCCGTCGGTGTATTGTGCCGATGCAGCATGTCTGAGCCGACCGCCGTACGTGATAAATTACATGATCTTAAAATATCACGCATCTTCCTCGGTGATAAGTTGGATGTGTGTTGGAATGCCAAGAATGTCATGTTCATATTTGAACATTCTGGCGTCTCTCCGGGATAGGCTTCAGGAAGGTCATGTTCCGGCGTGAACAGGGGCACTAAAATGTTGGCCTATGTAGTTTCGGTGCACTAAAATGTTGTAAAGCTGCACTATTTTTATTTTCATTTGAATTCTATCAGCGCATATTAACACAGCCGGCCAATGCCGTCATAATGACTCATAAGGGCTGTGCTAGCGATGCCCAGTGGTGCTCAGAGCACACTACCCCGGTCGACAAATCAAAATGTTACAAATGGGCCTCTTGGCTAGACCACTGGCTATGCATGTCCACCGTATTCTACGCCTATTTTATTGATAAATTATAGACTTAAGAATCCTGATCGCTATATAATTTCAATAAGGCGTTTGAGCGTTAATTAAGGAAACATTTTAAGCAGATTCAGCGTTGTAATTGCTAACTAATATATTCTCGATAATTCGTTTAAGAAAGTTTGATAATTCCTTCCTAATCATTATAAAGTTTCGGCAATATTTATATTGAGATGAAATCTATGGTAAAATGATTGAAGAGCATGAATTTTTAATTTTAAGATATTTTTAAGCAATTGCCAACGGATACTCAAATTTTAGTTATGCGTGTATAAACTAGGTTTCTACGGTTCAGATATATTTTCTCCTTTCAGGCAATAACTTTTAAGTTACCTTAGCTAATAAAATGAACAATATAAACGAAAATACCTACTCATCTACTTGGTTTAAAATGCCTCTATTATAATATTCATGTTCTATGGAGTTATTAATGATCCGAATTCGATCCGAACTTGTAATAATACGGTCTGAAGTAATCGTAGAGCTATTTCGTGGTAAGTAAGTTACGTGCTACATCCGATATCCTTCATTCGATTTTTATCATATACGATGTGTGATTTCTAGAGTTGTCTTTTCGGACTTAGTACAAAACCACTCTGTCGATATCAAATTAAACAAGTAACAAATGCCATTATCAAACTTCAATCTGTTCCATAACAACGTATTTCATAACCATTGACATATACTCTAACGATAGACGGAGCATTCCCCATAAATATTTTGTTCAAATTGTCTAATATATGACGTCTAATCGTACTAGCGCAACACGCAGGCGCAAGCAGCGCCAATGACTTACAATGTCGAGTTATTATTATAGCCAATCAACAACAACAAGTCCTGGCATCTTACCAATGAGTATCCAATAGTTCTCTAACGCTACTGGCTGCTTATTGTCATTTGCAAAGATTATTTACTTCACAGAAGATATGTTTTCTGCCTACAATATTTCATCAACATGATAATAATAATAATAATAATATTCTACCACATTCACACAACACCATCTAGTCCCAAACTAAGCAGAGCTTGTACTATGGGTACTAGATAATGGATAAACATACATATATACTTTTTTTTGTAAATACATACATATTATACATAGAAACACCCAGACCAAGACAAACACCCATGTTCATGCGCACAAATGTTTGACTTGAGCGGGAATCGAACCCGCGACCTTCGGCGTAGCAGTCGCTTACACTCCCGCTGCGCCAACTGGTCGTCAGATAAGAACAGTTTATTTATGAAAATAAAAGGAACTATTTGCTGGGGGTTTATTTAAGTAAAAAAATAGAATCTATAAACATATTATTCAGGTGTTTTTATTACAAAATAGAAAAATGTATTCGTGGGCGTAAGTTCAAGACTTGCCTTAGTTGCTTCACGAATAATTCTAATTTTTAAACTTTATATTTATCTTACAATGAGAATTGCTTAAGCATATATACCCTTATATATAAGGCAGGATTTTTTGTCATTCTGTAAAGATGCCCTTGCTGACCACAGTCCAGGGGCGGATCGTGAATTTGTGGGGCCCTGGACTGAAACTAATTAGGGGCCTATCTAAGTACTCAACTAATAGCCATGTCAAAAAACTGTTTATATAGGTATACACAATGATAAATTATTATTACACAAAAAACATAAATATTACTTAAATCGACGCAAGTATTACCTAGTTGTACAAAAGGCGACCTTATTGCTGTGGTAGCAATCTCTTCCAGGAAACTTTTGGGTGAGAAAGAAACCGAAATAGTGACATAAGTATATCTATATATAAGAATATAAAAAAAATGATTTTATTTATTTATTAATTATTTATGAATTAGTAAAAGAAATTGACAGGTTACGTGTGTGACGGTAAATTATAATTTATAAATCAACATTTCTGCATCTTTGTGCTGCAAATTCTTTTATTTGGTCATCAAATTGCAAGTCTCTTGTTAGATAACAATTTATGGAAAGAAGTGATTAATTATTTAGTCGATGGTTCGACATTGTTGTCTTATATTTATTTTCTACATAGGACATTTTGAAGAAGGAGCGTTCTGCTTCACAGCTAGTGATTGGCAAAGTTAAAAATCTTTAAAATGGTATACTTAGCAGTTATGGAACACGTCAATAAGTTTATTTTCATACATGAGCATAAAAATGTCACTGCAATAGGTGTAAGACTCACGCTTAGATTAGAGTAAGTACGATTTTAATTGAATGCACTCATTCACTAAATGCTCGTCTACGTCATCGGAATTTTCTTTTGTCATGAATCGCTTGTAAAACTATTCAAAAATATGGATTAAAAAAATAGAATTATTATTCGTTCAGAAGTTATTAGCGATTTAGTAAGGGCCCCTTCGGCACAGCACTGTGCTGTCACTTTTTTTTAAAAGCGTTTTTCTTCTAGCTTAAAAAGTTTTAAACCAATCATCTTGAGATTTGGTTTATAATTTCCTTATACAATTGTGCTGAATATGAAGCTCAATCATAAGCGATATTTTTATTTTAACTACTTTTTTATTAGTAAACAATAAACGAAAAAAATCTAAAAAAACATGACTTATTTTAATAGCCCTCTAAAATGCATTTGTGTTAAATTGATATATTTTATATTATTATGATATATTTTATATTGATTGATTTTATATAGGTAGAAGACACACAAACACACATATAAATATTTTTCTGTGCCATTGATTTCGGATAAAAATTGTATACACCAAATGCTAAGTCAGATGACAACTACGATGTGTATCAGCTGATATCTCCGCTACTTTTTAAGTTATATTTTTGTAAAATATGAAAAAAATACTGCCTCGTTGGTCGCGCGGCATAAAATGTGCGCGTGGGATTGGGAGGTCTCGGGTTCGATTCCCGGGTCGGGCAAAGTGTTATTGGGTTTTTCCGTTAGGAAATTCTCAGTAGCAGCACAGAGTCTGGTAATGTACCCGGTACGGCAATAGGCTCGCCCTCTATTACGTGGGACCTAAAAATTCATGGCGAAATGTGGGTGTAATATTACATCTCTGCCTACCCCTTCGGGGATAGAGACGTGTGACTATAAAAAATAATGAAAAAAATACCCATGAATATATGTATAAAATAACCTAATACTTTCAATAAATAATATTAATTTTTTATACGTTAAAAAAATTAATGAAAACATCCTTTTACACGTATTTCCCCCCTTAACTCAATCCATACGACGTTATCACACTTATCACGTAAAAATATCGTCCGTAAACCGACTTTACAGACAACCATTTTATAAATTCAAATTATCGCTTATTGTTTTTAGTGGGGTTTGGGGGCCCCTTGTAACCTCGGGGCCCTGGGCTGCAGCCCAAGCAGCCCTTAGGTAGATCCGGCCCTGCCACAGTCACAGACCACCTGAGTTCTAAACCTACACATGTGGCAGATGGCACTATGTGCTACCATAAGGAAACCAACTATTAAAAAAAAATCTATGACGAAGTGGCCTGAGTAGCTTAGTCGGTACGGTATCGACACGGTTCGTCGTGGTCGCGGGTTGAATTCCTGCCTAAAAAAAATATTTTGAATCGCAGTTAAATTTACTCTAGCAAGAAATGCTCAAAAATATATTTTAATAACTATTCAATTACCACCAAACACAATTAATTTTGTGGTTTTTTGTCTATTGGTCGGATAATGGAAATCAGGATCTGTTTTGGTCTCATGGTTCAAAATTATTTTTGCGTATTTTTCTATAACTGCAAATGTGTACCTACTATGATGAAGTGTTGAAATATTCGCATTACGATCAACTTACCAAAAAATAAAAAGAACACAGAATTAAAAATCTCTAAAAAGCTCTTAAAACCAATACCTTCACGAAGTCTGGTCTTGGTCATAAATTTTACCTACAATCACTTGCAATGTGTTTCTGCATAGTAGTTAGTCTATGATCGTAAATGACGTCACATGAAAATAAAGAAATACATTTTAATGTGGTATTATGATACATTTAACTCTTTTATTTAAATAAATAATTAAAAATATTGACTAACGCTACTACAGATACAAGTTCTGATTCAAATTAATCGATATATCGTCGCCACCCAGTCAATAAACGAAGCGGACCCACACCGCAGGAAAGTCAAAGTGACACTAGATTGCTTTGCCGGTATGTTCATGCAAAGCATTTGAACAAAGCAAATGTTCTGAATGCTACATCTAGTACTTTAGTACATAGGGTAAATACGTTAAATGTCGGCCACCTTACGGTTTTTCTGTTTTGGGATCGGTCTGGCACCATCAATTTGCAACAAAAGGACAGCTTCCGATGCGGTTTTGGATAGTTTGATAAATCTATTTCATGTTTATGGGCATAAGATTGACATTTCTACTACAAGGAAAAAGTTCTAAGGTTTAGTTGCGTCGAGAACGAAAAAACCCTAAAGTCGGCCATTCACGGCCCATTGTCGGTCGCGTTTTTCCCAAATGTCGGCCGGGTATAGGATGTTTTAAATTAAGACTGACAAATATTATTAATATGATTTATTTTGGCAGGAGTCTCACTAAGTATACGTTATTAATCGTTATTGGTTTAATAGTAGGTAAAGTATTTTTTTTTATTTGCACTTAAATAATGTTAGGTATTACAATTTTTATCAAAGTAAACATCACAATAATTATAATTAGTTCTGGATGTCTTTTCAAAAATAATTCATACCATTTTTGGCCCGGAGTATCATCATTAAATAGATTTTGCCTGATTTCGGCTGTCATATTTTTTTTTACACTATGAATTAAATCTGTTTTTTTTTCTTGGGAAACCGCACTTCGCGAGTTGTATTAGCCATTGAACTAGTATTTCTTCTTTGGCTGGATTCAAAACCGAAGGACGTCCCGTTTTAAATGTATGTATGTCTATGCGACCAGCCAATCTATCCTGCAACGTCGTCGTTCGTGGGACGCCAAATAGTTTAGAGGCTGCACGAATGGGCATCCCATTATTTATTGCCTCAAGTGCTTCGTTTATTTTTGTGCGATCGTAACTGCATAATTTTCTTTGTTTTCGTGAAGGCCCTTGATCTCCCTGCTGTCATTGTAGTACCTTAAATTAAAAGCATTAATTCTAAGGGCAGCTTTTTGTGACATGCAGGTTAATTAATGAATGAAATATTCATGACCAACCATTTATATTTTTAAGCTAATTATTTATTAATTAAACTTAACTCTTTATATTATTAATAAATAAATGTATAATAAATATTTTATTTTGAGAAAATAAGAAAAAGTAATCAGCCTGTATAGTTGGGCTCGAATTCGAGGCTGGTCGACATTACGATCTTTAATGTTTCTAAAGCCGGCCCCTATTTTGTGTACATTATTTCTCGAGATTCAACTAATATCACCCCGGCCGGTATTTGGCGATTAAACGTAAAATAGATTTATTTGCCTATATGCGTTCCAAATTCTCTTATTAAGCCAATGGAATAAGTACAATTTGAATTTATAAAACAGACTGTATTTACTTTAAGTCGGCCACGGCCGAGAATCCGGTTTTAATTAAAAATTGGTATTCTATTGGCGGCCTCCTATTTTCCATTTAAAACAATACGTAAAACATTGGGAAAACTATCTCAAAATATAGTAAAAATCACTAGTTACTGATAATAAAGCTTAAAACAAAAAAAAGGAATGTCTGACCGTTATAATATCAATCCCCGAAGTGTGGACATTCACAGCAAGTAAGGTACTTTTAATATAAAATTGACACTTCGACGGCGCAATCGCTACTGACGCTCAGTGTGCGAAGAGTGAGTGGCGTAATCGGAAAGTAACGGTTTGTACATATAGAGCATGAACTAAGGTTGTAATTCGAGTGGCAAATTTGTCACTTCATTACATTTTAAATGAACGCAAGCTAAAAATGTGCAGACGGCCGAGGTTTGGGGGGAGGCCGACGTTTAGCGTATTTACCCTATATATCGATGTTCATAACTATCTCCGAAACTACAAATTTTGATACCTACGATATTGTATCTTAATACTTTGCCACATAGCACAAAGTCCTTTAACTACAATAGTCTTTACGCCATTATACAATCACAGTATAAAGACATTATTTGACTGTGATACAATGAACCAGTAATAAAGAATGTACATAATTATATTCAAATAAGGAAAATGGTCGTGCAACTCTTTTGACGTTTACTAACAGACAAGATTTTTACAAAAAATATAAAGATATTTGCATCTTACCCAATTTTCGCCTGTTTTTCGTAGCTTTAGCGCCTCCATCCAAGTAATTTGTGAGTTCTTGGACATTGAAACTGCATTTATTTCGCTCTTTTAACAAGTCTTCGTTGACTTTGGCAGCCATGTTTGCGTAAAATGCGCGCGTAATTGCGACAAAAGGAAAAACAGTGAGGTAACCGGCCTCCTTGCTAGTTGTGAAATAAGTATTAACGCAATAAAGATAATTGGCGTTTATCTATTGTATCATATTATATATCTATTATAAATACATAATGTTACGTATATTTAACGCGAGAGTTGTATCTATAGGTACATTTGTTATGTAAACTGTTGACGTGTAAAGTAGGTACCTATGTTTGAGAATGGACTTTGTTCTGTATGTATAAAGTCCATTATTCTTTATGCTTGTTTTTATCAGTATATATTAACTCTAACCGGTTGCTATTGTGTCATTACTATTAGGTAATTTGCGCTCGTATTTGTTGACGGAAACTTATTTAGTTTTAGTGCTGGGTATATATTACGGAGGAACGGTTTTAGGGAGAAATAAATGAGATTAGTAAGGAAACAGGTTATAAAAACATAGTGCTAAGAACTCGAATTCCATCGCCATGACACACCAACTTCAATATCGCCGGAGCTAGAAGGTGCGGCAGTTTAAACAACCAGCAAATGGGGAAAAAGGTTATCTTACGAGAACCAAAGCTTCTTTAGACCTGAAACCCTTTACAAATGTAGGTATCAATCGATAGAAGACTAATCAGAATATTTCTCCAAAATTCCTAGATATAGTCTCGACCTTAAATATGTCTAAATAATCATACAATTCTGGCTATTCATTGTGTGTTGTGTCTGTGTTTCAGGTTACTCAGAGGTGACTATATAAACCAAAAAAAACAAGATAATAAAGTAAGTATTTATTCCTAATCCACGTCTTTATAACAATAACTTCCAGTCATTATAAAAATATAAAACATTATCAACAATAATCACGTAACAACAACTTATCACAACGATCTTACAATAATATAACAACGATAAGATTCTATCATTGTGAAATAATAATATTGAAAATATTTAGTGCATTGCAATATTTACTTACACTATTTGTTTGACCAAACTTGGACAGAAATATAATTTCGCCAAATTCAGTCAGTTTCAAATTAGCTAAAGACAACTTTAATTAAAATTTTCTTTGTTTTTCCGGATGAGCTAACAGCTTTATAATATGTCACCGAACCTATTTCCAGACTGACAAAATATGGATGTAAGACGTACGACTAGCTAGCAAAAAGAGGATGGGAAAACGGTAAAGGAAACGTAACGCAAAAATAGATTTTCCTTTATGCTCCTGTTACACCCACGGCCTAGAACGGCGGACGGCAGCGGCGAGCGTTTTCGATGTACATGGCGCGTTTGCTGTGACGCGGCGCGCGGCAGCCTCAGAGAAAACGCGCCATGTACATCGCCCCTGCCGCGCCGCTCGCCGCTTAGACCGATCTTGGCCCACGTCCGTTAGCGCGTTAATTTAGGCGCTACCTAGATGTGGCCAACGTTTTAAGGCGTTAAATTACAAATGGCCATGCGCATTTTTAAGGCATTAATTAACGGGTAGGGGGCCATTGCCATTAACGTTAATGCTAACGCAGGTATATCAGTAGCATTAAGGCAAAATTTTGTAAGAGAGCTGTTTTCCCAGGTTGACGTCACAACCACATCCCACATCTACTTAATTTGTCTTAATTCAATTATTTTTAACTTTATTTGTCTATCATAGTTTCCCTTGCATCATGGGTTTCATATATTTGTGATAAGCTTGATTGACGGGTTCGGCGTTCATAGGGCTCTTCATTGCTTCGGCGAACAGTCTCTCGTACGCTTGTCCATCGCTGGAACCTATCGCTGAGTGGAGAACCTAAGAAATATAGCAAAAAATCTTTATTTTGAGAAACTATGTTCTTAATTAAATAACTTTGCTCAAGTGAATCATCTACTTTAAATGTTTACAGCTCATCGTCTATCTTGCGAGCGTGGTGCGCAACTAAGGGATCGAAATACATATTCGATCCCTTAGTTGCGTCGCATGGAGTTTGTATAAATCACTGCAGGAAGTTTCAAAATCAAATTTTGTCCCCATTGGGATTTGTAAATGTGGCAGCTCTCTTTACGTGCGACCTAAAAGCTTCGATGATGCAAGAAGTTGTATGATACACCTTTATCTAATCCTCCCGCGATACTAGCATAATAATTTGCGATAAAATAGCAATTTTGATACAAATGGCAGTATCGTATTATAAGATAAAACGTTCAAAGTCACCAGTGCACTTATACTCTGTATCTGTACTGACTGTATCTACTCTGTATCTGACATAATGCAGTTTTGATACAAACTGTATTAACGTATTATCAGATAAAATGTTCAAAGTCACCAGTGCACATGTACTCACTTCATCACGTAGATCGAAAGCCTCAACCAGGCCGACAGCGTTGGGCCTTATCAGTGCTAGCAGCTCTTCGTATTTCAGCTGCAGGTCTTCGATGTTCTCTTCTGATATTGATGAGTACTGCAAAATTGATATAGCTAGAGTATATGGCACATTTACTGGACGAGTACTGCTTGTAGGTATGTATACCAAATTCAACCCAATTCAGTAGTGATGATGAAAGTTCAGTTCAAAATACATAATTACAAAATACTTCTGAGCGCTAGTTTTCATGGGTTAAGCAAGTTCGTAACAACAGTAAGTAGGTATATTATTTTATTCGATTTTGGTTTACTGATTCTATTATAACTATGTTATTAAAGTGGTACATACAGCGAAGTCACTGCTATTCTATTTAATTCTTCCTTATAGCTTTATTTTTACAGAAGCCGTTGAAACCAAAATATATTATTACCCTCAATATATCTCCAGTTCTCTGCAGCGCCCAATAATGGAGGTACAAGTTGACGAGTTGATCCATCACTATCTTCACGTTGGCACTGGATGAAGCAGTCAACCTCGCTATCTCTTTTCTGTAGGTATCCGAGATCACAGCTCTGCAGTGGGCCTGAAAGAATACGAGCATTTCGATATCTATAAGGACTATAAGGTATAATATAAATTACCTATCTGCCGGGCTCTAGCTGTTCAACAGCAATTTTATATCGAAACAAACAAATAAGCAACTTGAATGTTTCTTTATAAAAGTGAAGCAGTGCCTATATTTTTATTCCTAATTCAGAATTTGCCGAAGAATAACCTTGAAGAAGAGTGGCTAAGCGTAAATTTTGAATGTACGTTCCTCAGGGAGCGTAGGGGTGCACTAGGAAGGGATTTCCCAAAATTCCAAATGTGTTGGGCAGAAAAGGTTTATAAAAAATACGGATGGAGTTGCGGGTGTCCTCTAGATTTCTGATAATTTGGCGTTTACCTCTGAAGCAGCAACAAGTTGTATCGCAGACATCTCCCACGCGTCTTCAAACGACAGCCCCGTCTTCATGCGTTTTCTTATAGCTTTCACACATGTTGATATATTACTGAAACACACAAGATAAACAATATATTAGTATATACAGAATCATCATCATCAGGCTTTAACAGTCCACTGCTGGGCTAGGCCTCTCCTTTGAAAGGAGGAATTGGCCTACTATACCACGCTGGCCAAACGGGTTGGTCTATACCAACCCGTTTGGCCAGCGTTGTATCAAGTTTTCCTTCTCTAACAGTGCTGTTCTCTGCGTAATATGCTCCCTCTGTCGGCTCTTACAACACCCATGTGATGATATGGGGTGGTGCCATTCCGCATTCGACATTCCGTATTAAAAATACTTCCAAAGATTCAGTAGGTATATCTTTGAAATGATAACTTGATACAAATATCAAAATAATGTCTATTTCCCTTGGTGACCTTTTTTAACACGTTAAGTGCGAAACAGGGCTTGAAACGTAAAAACGGTAAGAAAACACTTAAACTTCTCTGTCGTGCGGCAGGCATAACTTCAATCTGGTTCATTGTAGGATAGAGATAATTATATATCTGAGATGAGCTATTGATTCCTAGTTCTGTGGTACACCAACCTTAATACCGGGTTTCTTAGACCTCGTGCCGCACTGAACAAATAATAATTCTAACACAGTGCGGAACGAGGTTGCAAACACCTTGTACTCCCGCGCACCTCGTACCGCACCCTACGCTAGCTTCACGTGATTAGTGTTGTGCAACGCATTCGAGGCTGTGCACGCGACGTATTAAGACTGCTGCCGAATATGTCGAAACGTTGCCGATTAAGGAGGAAGGTGAAGAAAAACCGCTTGAGATATTTCAAAAACAGGTCAGTCACAAATATAATTACTCCATCTATGTGAAATAATTATATCAAGTATGTTATAACTATGTTTATTTATTAAAATAAATAAATATCAGTAAAGTACGTTAATTTTAAAATGTGTATAATATTGTATGTATGTATAATAGCTTTTGCCCAGCAGTGGGACTCGATAGGCTAGCTGTATATCTGTATAGACTACCTCCGTGGTCCAGTGGATAGTGTATGCGACTGCTGATCGGAGGTCCCCGGTTCAATTCCCGGGTCGGGCAATAGTGTTTCTGAATTATTCCGAATTCTCAGTAGCAGCACAGCTGGTGATGTGCCCGGTAACGGCAATAGGCTCGCCCCCTATAACGTGGGACCTACAAATTCATGGCAAAATGTGGGTGTAATATTACTCCTCTGCCTACCCCTTCAGGGATACGGGCGTGAGTCTATAAAAAAATATAAAATCGATGTTTTGTTTAATCAATAATTATAAAATCGATGTTTATTTTCCCATCACTAAATAACACGAAAAGCTGCCATTTTTCAGTGCGGTACGGGGTACATCAGATCCCACATTTTATTTTTCCTATAGAATCTGAACTAACTAATCTAACCACGGGCGGCGGCAGATTTAGGTTAATCAACTTATTTGGCGCCTAAAAAAGGATTTTGATCTCCTACGGGCGGTGGGGTTTAATATGCCGCCACAACCTCTGGTATAGTACAAGGTTTAAAACGACCCGTAACGCAGTAATGGAAAGTACTGATAAATATGTGCCGCAGGGAACGTGTTAAACTCGACAGAGAGAAACAGCATTTTATCAAATTACGATTTCATCCTAACAACTAACATAATATAATAACATTTTCACATGATACACTGTACTTAAAGCCAGGTGCAAGTTTAAAAAGCTATAGCAAATATATTTTATATAGATTCAATTACATTATCCATTCAATTTTTCATTTCAATAACTATCCCGGGGGTTTTAATTAAAACCATAAGTTTTTCATCTCACATGAAAGCTATAAATGTTAACGTCTTGAAGTTGTTACAATTTATTGTGGACTTACCCCGCTGCGACTTCTTGGAATGATCGTATGATGCCTTCAGGTGAACTGTCCCAGGGCCTCTTCTTACCAGTAAATGCTTCAGAAAGATACGAGACGGTGGGAGTGACTGGCTTGCCTTCTTCCGCTTGCTCATATGCTTTTACTAAAAATCTAAAAGTTTAATAAATAACAATCATTTTTCGCATTCAATTTAATCATTGCATAGACGTAATAATATGTTATTATGTTAGAACCACTAATTGTTTTAATAAAAATATCAAAACCTTAACTATCTGTTTCTTATTTTTACGAAGTCCAATATCTTTAATTTTTAAAACTACATGTTATTTACAGACAACTTTCTTACTTTGCTGGCTTGTAGTAGCAAAACAGAAGTACCTACCACGAAAAAAGTACCACTTGTTCTATCGAAGCACCAAGTCTGAAGTACCTACTTAGGGAGTTCACGCAACAGTGTAGTTAGTGTAGATGGTGAAAAGGCAAAGAGTCTCTTACCTGGCAGCCTACAGCAACAAAACTGTGTAGTCTCCCTTATAAGTCCTGTTGGCGGTCACAAAGGAGTACAGGTACGGGAGACCAGAGCACAGCATGTATCCGTGACAACCGCACGCGTGCCGGTACTACTCCACTAATACCTTTGAGTCTCAGGTTCCTTGTGAGTCCAGCCAGCCAGGAATAATTCTTGGATGGGAAACCGATAAAATACTCTAACCTGGCAGTCTGCAGTAACAGCACAGTGTAGTCGCCCTCATAAGTCCTGGTGGCGGTCACAAAGGAGTACAGGTACGGCAGACCGGAGCACAACATGTAGCCATGACCGCCACATGCGTGTCGGCACTGCTCGATCAACGCCGCTGAGTCGGAGGTACTGAGCGCTTTCAGGCAGCTGGATAAAGCGTGTAGCTGGCGAAAAAGAAAACTACACTTGACTTAAAAGTAACGATCGCTCAAGATCAAGTTCTCTAAAATAAAAAAGTAGGACTTTTGATACAAAGAAATAGGACAACTTTAATATGAGTTATAAAAATATCAAGAGATCCTACAGATGTAACGACTACATTTTGCTATTTCATCCTCTATCAATGCAATTTTTGAGCGGTATATTTGTGTTTTTAACTAAGCAGAATTCTGGATTCCAAAAAACATGACGTATATTTGCTTCTTTTTAAAATCATTTAAAGCATTTTACCTCAGGTAGACTGTCAGTGTTCCCATGCTTCATATCAGCGAGCACAGAGCTGAAGGTCTGCCACAGCCAGTTGCTGGACAGCTGCAGTGCGTGCGCCGTGGCTATGCAGATGAACAGCTTATGTTGTTGGGTCGCGTAGTCCAGGATCTGGGGTTCAGGCTCACTGCAAGTATAATAAAGTAATATTACAATTTAAACGGATGGTTCAGACATACACACACTAATAGTACAAACAGCCTGTCCCAAAAGCTAGTACCTAATGTACCTATACCTTTAGCTTATAAAGAGATAGGACATAGTCAGGTTCCTGCACAATCTGTTACAGACTGCGTAAAAGTCTCTACCGTGTAGTGTTACTCTGGATAAAGCCTTCTTTCACCAGGTTCCACCCAGAGGCCAGGATTTCAAACCATTCCCAAAACGAAATCCAAACTTCCCAACAACAATTCTACATTAATTTAATCGATGGTCTACTCTATATGGTTTTTCGTCCTATTTTAAAGAAAATCTAATCTTAAATAAATAAACCAGCTATAATAAATGAGCAATAGAGTCAGGTTTCTATTAATGCATACTCAGGTTTCGGTTTGGACTGTCTCCTTATGGCGGAGTATCTAGTGGCGATGACGCAAGCCTTGGCGAGGTTGAAGGCCACCTCGTTGACGAGGATGACGCGCACGAACACCATGGTGCCGTACGTCAGCTTGCTGTGCCGGGCCACCTTTACGTACGTGCCGTCCTGGAGCAAGGATGTTGAGGATCTTTAGTCAACATTATTTAGAATGTATTTCAATAATGCAGCTGAATTGTGAAACCAGGGCTGGCTGCGAAGGTAGGTAGTCGCCCTATGGAACTAATATTCTGTTAAATCTGATTAGGAAAGAAAGCAGCACCTGGAATGCATGGCAAATGCGACACATTTGGATGCAACCGGCATTACGCTAGGATAGTACTGAGAATATGAAAATTTGCCTGAGAAGTTAAATTATCTTAGGTTTGGCGATAAATTCAGTAGGTATATTAAAATGTAATAAGTACTCTTGAGTACAAAAATGGGCGACACTAAATGAAGCCAATGGTCTATAGAAAGACAATGATTATATTAATACGGTCCCATCGCACCGTAAAGAACGTAAAATCCTCACCTTCAAAACCTGTGCATTCTTCATCATCATGTTCTCCCTCGGTATCCTGTAGTGATCGAACACTAGGAACCCGTTGTCAGCGGTGTTGAAGCCCATCTTAGGCCCGATCTCCCCGACCTGGACCCCAGGCAGCGGCATGTGGGTCTCCTCGTCTCGGATCTGCACGATGAAGGGATGGGTGCCGTGGCATTCACCCTTAGTGTACAATTGGGCCACTACTATGCAGTGGTTTACTGTGCGGCCAACTGGAAACGTAAAGTGCAAGAATTAATGTAGAATAAATACTGCTATCTCGAAACGTATTACAAGCAGAAGGTGTTACTACCGTATTTTATTGCATGGCTGTCGTGAGAGATGACTGAGAAATACACAAATGCAATAGTATATTTGGGAACAGACTGGAAACTCAACATCAAACTCTATGCCAAATATATGCGAAATCCTCCTAAATATTGACTATACCATTGTACCTAATACAAATTAGGAGCGGGCTGTGTCTGAATTTAAATCTAATTCGCTCTGTTTAAACTGGGTATTTGTTATTACGTTTGCGGTTTTTTTTTTGGTTTTATTTTTACGAGGTGGAAAATCCCTTCGGATCTCCGACACTTGGGGGAAATAAGAGCCGGAGTATGTGGTGTTTCCACTAAAAACCACCTCGACTTTCTCCATGTACCCGTGTGTCGGAGGGTAGGGCATCGCCGAAGCACTCGTCGCTACCCTCCGACGGGTATTGGCCCGCCAGATCCCGCCCGTTATCGGGCACATCACCAGACTCCGTGCTGCTACTGAGAATTCGGAAAAACCCAGTAGGTAACACTTTTTCCCGACCTGGGAATCGAACCCGGGACCTCCGATCAGCAGTCGCATAAGCTATCCACTGGACCAGGAGGCAGTCCGTTTTCACATTACAAAACACAAAAAATAAATGTAAAAGTTATCTAACTACTTTTTAAAATAAATAGTTAAGTACTAGAATTTGCATGTCATGTAAGTATTAGGTACGTCTTCGTAATTATAATAAACGCATTGTTCCCTCTGTTGTTTATGAATAACTTGTCATGGTCGCTTCTACCTTGACGTCTTTTTGCATAATAAAAAAAATCTTTATTTAGGCAACGAAGGCTCATTCAAAAGTGTTAGTTACATAGCTACTAACAAACTAATATTAGTATTCTTAAAAACTAAAAGACACAAAAGATAGGCAGGTATGTCAGTCTCTCCCCACATGAATCCGGGAGTAATGATATAAATCATAATTATAAAATGTGCTTACAACTAAAATAATATGTTTATTAACTGCCTCAATTTACAGTCTGGTTCATGTACTGCAAAAAAGCAATTCCCATATACTCGTGCTTTAAAAGATCGTAGCGTAATGGTACACATTTAATCCTAAATGATCCTGAATGAATTGGACGGTCCATAGCAAAAATAATTTTGAATTTCAATTTGAAGTTCCTCAGATTAGCGCTTTCAAACAGACTCTTGAGCTTTATGATACCAGGGAAGTAGCTAGAGTCGAATTTGAGGTAGGGCAGCATTGGTTACAGGTAGAGCGGAAGTAAAAAAAAAAATATCAAAATTGATCTGCTCCGAAGCACGGACTTCTAAATCAATCACCATGTATATCAATGCCCTACGTTAAAAAAACCAAAAACTAGGATAGAATGATTTATCTTAGTTTTTGGTATTTTTAAGGTAGGGCATTGTGGTTTCAAGGTAGGGCATTGCCCCACAATGCCCCCCCTCCCACCCTACGGCCATGTATGATACTAATATAGTTTTCCTTATTTGCGAAACATATGCCAGATCACACATTCGTAAATTTTAAGAGGTGCTTACAATTCAATATTACCTGTACCTTAAAATAGCGCACATAAAAGCAGCAGAGAGTCAGATAAATATTCTCGAATGTTACGTACGAGTTAAGACTTTCGTGGTCCAATATTAGAAGAAGTACTTAAGTATATTGCCTTTCGGATATATATATACCACGAACCTTTGATTTGAGTCAGCACATCCGCAATCATCGCAATATGTATATCGAGTACTCGAAACAAAGGTACGTGGTATGTATCCCGAAAGACAATATACTTCCATTATTATAGAATGTTATGTACGAGTATATAATTTACTGAGTTAAAATGTGTACTCACGTCCGCCAGCCCACCATTTGTACGAAGACAAGGTCGGGCTGTGCAGCACGAACTGTTCAGTCTCCGGGTCGTACGTCGCCGTGGTCTCCAGGCCTCGGATGAAAGTGCCGTGACCCAGCTCCGTCTGAAATACAGTAGGTGATACTACAATACTTGTTGGCCAATAAGCGAGGATTCACGGCGGGCATGCTCATAACCTTGATAAGTTATGAACAGGGGTTAAATCCAGATAGGTAAATGGACTCAAAACTTCCCATAGGTATATATTTTCTTCCAAAGGCTTTTAAGTGTTTGTCTTGATTAAATTCATCGAATCAATCATCATTTTATTACAGTACAAATACTATCGCATGTCGCTTACTTTAAATTCGTTTTATTTTATAAATACAACTTCCAAACAAAGAACAAGTCCGATATTATTATCGTGAGGGACTCTATAAACATTCAAGCAAGAAAGGCATACCTATCAGCAACACAGAAGTACAAGGAACATTGGAAAATCAACAATTGTGGAAGTACATCATTATCAGTACCTCACAAAAAGTAGACATCTAGACTTTAGGACAAAGGGTAACACTGCCATCCAGTAAAGTACTTTTTACCTACGTTATTTAGTTTATTTTGGACAAACTAATTCAGTTTTCTTGGCCATGAGGCAATTAAAGCATTAAATTAACTACATTGTATGCAAAAGACAATGTGGAAGCAAATCATGTTGAAATAACATCAAAGCACTGTCTTTTATTTGAATTTAACCCAGTTATAATGATATAGTTACATTATGTTTTAACTTTGTATTCTCTCAATTCCATTAAAGGGCATAAAAAAATAATGAACGGGCGTAGTTGCGGACGTATCCTAGAAAATTTATAAAGATTTGCAAAAAACATAAAATATAATAATTATATCCATCCTAAGCCGACCCAATACATGTTATGCCGACATGGAACGTCCGCAATGTTTATGTGAATATGGGCTCAATACACATCAGGCAAAAACTATCGCCTCATGGAGTTGCTAAGTACCTAATCTGTTATGACGTGTAATTTCAAAATAGATTATTGGCCGCCTAAGCAGAACAAGATACCGTTTCACCAACTCTGGAAAAAGAAACTACCAGATTAAAAATTGGAACAAATTTGTACGATGTTATCTACCAAATACTTTAACAGGAACTCGGTGAGCAACGGTGAAATGTTCCTTAAGCATGCTAAATCACTCTGTACGCATGAAAACGTTGACCCTTTACCTGTGCGTAAGTGCCGATGATTTGCATGTCCAACGCCCTCGGGAGCCAGTGTGCCTGCTGCTCCGGAGTGCATTGACCCATGATGGTCGGCACGAACATGCCCAGGTGGAGGAGGAACGGAGATATCTCCTTGAAGAACGCGTCTGCTGTGCGGCGGATCACTGGCGAGTTGAGGCTGTAGAAAATTTATAGGAGAAATATATATAAAAAATCTTGCATTACTGACTGACTATTAGAATACTGCCAATGTCAGTCTCTATTCTAGTTTAATAAATTAAACGTAAGGCTTAGAATAGTGGGCTTAAAACTCTGGCGATTATTTCAGCTTCGAGCAGAATTGACATGCTGAAAACAAGGTTTTGCAGGTGATTTTGAAGAACATTTCCTCATTCTGGCAGTAGAAAGCCTGTTTAGGGCTCTGAGCGTAATAGACTGTGCACTACAACTTTTGGTCAGGCTTACCAATTCAACCCAAGAGTGGTCGATAGGATCGGTAAACCTGGGCATCTTGATGACCATACCATAAAGCTAATTCTAATTCCCGAATTCACTTTTGCATTATCTAACTTCTCGGGCTCTTATGGTTAGTAATCCTCAAACCATTATGACCTATACCGACCCTTAAATCTACGCACATGTAATTAATAAATCAATATTGTTTCATACATAATATTATTTCCGTACCTACTTTACAAGTAGTGTCCCTGGCCCCTACAATTAATAATTATAATTATGTAGAATATTCAGTAACTTGCATATTTCTAGTCCATACGTCATGTACGTCATACGTGATTGATGACCATGACCACTGAAAGGCAATTTAATAGAAAACAATTTACCCAAAGGTTCTAGACTAGTACTTAATTGTAAGTCATGGTCTTCATCAATATACCGTTATGCCAATTGTTCTCAAATGGTTTCACTTTATAGTCTAAATTTACAAAATAAGTTAGTATATATAAATTTATATTTTGCCCTAGCTAGGAAAAATTAGCAGCTAGATTAATCTTGCCTTTAGACTGAAATAGTAAATTTCTTATGATAGGCGTTATATGATCTAACTAATATTATTGCACATAATACCTACGGAAATAGGAACTTAAACTTTCGTGGTCATTTAAACTTATTTTAGCACATCCGTGACCGCGCTTGCAACAGTTCTGAAATATCGGTTACTCCAAACTAAGGTACGTGGTATATATCCCGAAATACAGTTTAAAATACCTACCCAAAGGTCTCCAAGCCGGTGAGATTAGTTAGATTGTTCTTGACAATGTTGGCGTAGATACACGACTTCCTCACAGCGTTCTCGTACTTCTCCTTAGGGCTCATATACTCTTCTGGGATAGGGTCTTTCGACGCGCCACCGTCTAAGGCTATGCTTTCTGAAATTGTAACATTTCCAAATATTTTATCTTGGGCTACTGAAATTTACTTTGCTCAAACTGAATTTATTATTTTCTTGTAAAATCCATACATACAGATAAAATTTAAGTGTCTGTTTGTAATATTAAAATAACCGCTTTTTACTAAATGCGTATGGATATATATACGGTACATATACCTTTTTCAATGTAGCGCGGGGCAAAATGAATGCATCGATGAAAGTGATTAGGAACGAAAGAGGTGAAGTCATGAATGAAGAAAGAATGATGATACTAAACTGCTGGAAGGATTATTTTGAGAGCTTATTCGAGAAGGATGCGAGTGAAATAGAGCCAGAAGAGATTATTGATAAGAATGTGGTTCCGAGTGATGAAATTGGAGTGGATGAAATAATGAAAACGCTAAAAGGTAGATATGAGGTCAGGCAAGTCTGCTGGGTGTGATAAGGTGACGGCTGAAATGTTGAAGGTTGGCGATGGACTTATAGTAAGCCTGCTGCATCGCCTTTTTAATCTGTGTTATATACAGGGCCAGGTGCCAGATGACTGGACAAAGGCAGTGCTCGTCCCAATATATAAAGGCAAAGGTTCGCAGCAGGAATGCCATAATTATCGCGGGATCAGCCTTCTTAGTGTTGTAGGAAAAATTTATGCTAGAATATTGATTGACAGAGTAATAAATGTGACGAATGACAAGATATGGGATGTGTAAGCGGGATTTCGAAAGGGAATTGGATGTACGGATCAAGTCTTTTCCTTGCGCTGCGTAACCGAAAAATGTCTGGCGAAAAACCAGAAGGTACATTGCGCGTTCATAGACCTGGAAAAGGCTTATGATAGGTTGGATAGAAAGGAATTATGCAAGGTGGTATCTATGTACGGGGTGGTCAATTTTATAATAAGAGCTCTGAAATCTCTGTATAGGGGTTCTAGAGCCTGTGTAAGGATTAACGGTGCCTATACAGAATGGTTTGATATCTCCAAAGGTGTCAGACAGGGGTGTGCAGCTTCGACCTGGTTGTTCAATCTATTAATGGATAGCTGCGCGAAGGATATGAAAGAAATTGAATGCGGGATCGATATGGTAGGACTGCGTGCTAAGTGTCTGTTGTACGCCGATGATCAAGTCATTCTTGCGTCATCGGCGAATGAGTTGCAACAAATGATGGACTGCATGAACGAGAGCTTTAAAGCGAAGGGTATGAAAGTATGATGGTGTTTGAGAAGGATGAAAGTGTGACTGAGTGTAGTATTGCGATTGAAGATGAACATGTTGAACAAGTTGAAGAATTTGTATATTTGGGTAGCATGTTTACGAGAGATGGAAGATGTGAAGGAGATATTGAAAGGAGAGTGACTGCGGGAAACTGTGTGAATCGAGCGCTGCATGCCTTTATGAACGGTCAGACTGTGCCGAAAGAGGCGCGACTGGCGGTTCATAATGGTGTACTTGTGCCCACGCTGATGTATGGTAGTGAGTGTTGGGTATGGCAGAAAAAGCATGAAAGCAGAATTAACGCAGTTGAGATGCGATCACTGCGTAGTATGTGTGGTGTGAGACTGATTGATAGGATTCCGAATGCAGTAATACGAGAGCGATGTGGCCTGAAAGAAGATGTTGTGACGAAAATTGAGAAAGGAATGCTTAGATGGTTTGGACACGTGGAGCGAACGAGTGAAGAAAGAATGACGCACCAAATATATGAGGCAAACGTGTATGGGCAAGCCGGTCGCGGCCGACCTCGTAGGACATTCGTCGACCAAATTGGGACGTTCTGAAAAACGAAAAGGTCCGAAGCACCCGGAACCGGCGAGCTTGTATGAAAAGAGTTATGAATGTAGAGGAAGCGCGAGAGGTTTGTAAAGATAGAAATAAGTGGCGTTCCGTTGTCTCTGCCTACCTCGACGGGAAAAAGGCGTGAGTATATGTATGTATGTAATTTTTGTCTGTCTGTCTGTCTATCTGTCTGTTTGTTTTCGCTAATCTCTGGAACGGCTGGACCGATTTTGACGGGTCGTTCACTGGCGGATAATTGACTTAAAGTCGTACCTAAGATATTCAATACTAGCTGTTTCCCGCGGTTTCACCCGCGTCCTAAGGGAACTACTTCGCGTAGTCGGTTAATTAATAGCCTACTCCTTGGTACATCAGCTATCCGCCAGTGAACGTCCCGTCAAAATTGGTCGTTGCTGTTCCAGAGATTAGCGAAAACAAACAAACAGACAGACAGACAGACAAAAATTTAAAAAAATGGCATTTCAATATATGTGCCGTGTATATAGTATGCCGTGTATATGCATTTAGTAAAAAGCGGTTATTTTAATATAACAAAATGACACTCCAATTTTATCTATTTATGTATGTGTACAGCTAAATACAGTACCTAAATGCAAATTTAGTTAAATAACGTACCAGGTCGAAAGTCACCGGTGCGCATATAATTATATTAAGTATACTTACGCATTAATTAGTAATGCGTGGTTTACCAAAGTGCGGAACAACTTATCGCTAAAGAAAAGTAATATTTTTTCAATGTATTTATCATCGTAGCTCAATGATGTCCACAGCTGGATATAAGACTTCCCCAAGGCTCTGCAGTCTCTCTTCTATCTCTTCTTTTCGTATACATTATGCGGTTGTTGCCAAGCGGATAGACAAATAAATGTTTGATAAATCATATTGCCTTATGGATAGTTAGTAAAGATTTTCTTTAAATGTTGTATCTTAATAAGTAAATTCTATCTTTAACCTCGTGGAACTTCAGAATCTCAAGAAAATGTATAGCATTATTACGATCTTAACAATTTGTTTAATAGGTAGTGTTTATTTACGGCAGAAAAGAAACATATAGCTCATAATAATGCTAACCATATTAAACGGTTACCGTAACCTATAATGGCATAAATCCTAGCAGTTCTGTTTGAAGTCCAGCGTATTGTTTTTCTTTAAGAAACTTTGATGACTCATTGACATCAAGAAAATATAGAGTACTTTCTCAACCTGCAGGTACTCTGATTTGACTAAAAGTACGTAACTACAAAGACCCATAACTAAAACGGAATGTTAATGCTAGCTCCGTAGATTTTAACATTGTGGATAGCCCACATCAAGTCTCTTCGAAGCTACCCGATGATCTTTAAGATCATCGGGTAGCTTCGAAGAGCTTGGTCCACTAATAAGCGAAAATCCCAATGCCAACATCAAAAAATCTCAAAATCAAAAATAGTATTTTCAAGATTTGCAAATACTTGCATATAAAACTTTGTTAAAAAATACAAGCTGGTACGAAATGTAAATTTAAAAAAATAAATGAAATAAAGTAATCTCGTTGAAACCATTGTGCAAAAAGATCTTAAAAACGAGTTGTATATTTTCGGCGACATGACAGTAACCAGATAAATAATATGACCTTCGTTTGTACACAATGCACTTGTGAAAAACAATAAATGACTTTGAAACTATTTATATTATTTTATGTATATATTGTACGTGGTCAGATGCATAGATCTTGTCTAGGTATTTAATGTAGGTATCTGGCTGTTGGCAGACTACAATTTCAATTTATCTTTATTGTAAAGCCCATCTACATCTGAGGTACTTCACCAAACTGGATAAGTCTTTCTTATATGTGTTCGGTATTGTCAGGAAAAGGATTGTGGAGCGGGCGGAGCCCAACACCTTCATCCGCCGCCAAGGGGGTTTTGTTCGGGGCCCGCCTGACCATCTGGCGGGCCAATACCCGTCGGGGGGATAGCGAGGAATGCTTTGGTGATACCCGACCCTCCGACATACTGGTACATGCGGAACACGGGTTGGTTTTTAGTTAGTTAGAGTCTGACAGTCCCCTTCGCCCTTCCCCAAAGGCAAAAGGACTCCATGAGGATTTTCCAACCAGACACCAAAAAAAAATTATAAGATTGTCAGTAATTTTTTTTCAATAATAGCAAATATAAAAAAGAACATGGTATATGGTACACCGCGTCAGCTAGTTTAAAAAAATATCTGTAAAGCATGCAAGTAATTAGTAAAACCATTTAGTTAAGTTCAAAAGGAATATTAGTTTGGACTTAGCTTTAAAATTTGATTGGGTAATTACATTACAAACCTAGAACACATACTTAATACGCAACAATGAACAGTATTATTTTTTGGAAACTATGCGTATTGATCATTAATTTTATTTAATCGCACTACTCACCAATCTTTTTCCTCTGTAAAGTATTCTGTTCTCCCCCATCGATTATATGCGTTACTTCCAGTATATTAAAGTTGCATTTCGCTCGCTCCATCTGCAGATCTTTGTTTACCTCCATCGCTGGTTTACTTTGGCTCATGTTCACTAAACGTTCACTGCACAGTGCGGCCCGGTAATGTCTGCCTCACAGGAATCAGTCGCTCTTACGGATACGCATCGTAAATTAAATTAATCTGACGTATATATAAGTAATTCTTTTCACTTCTGCACTTCAATATCTATAATCTTGCGAATCTATCAGATATATGGCCTTATTATCATGTGCAATGTTATCGCGTGCATTGCTGCACTGTTGACAGCCGGATATTTATGATTGAATGCAATGTCGACGAGAACTTTACTGTACAAATTAACAAGTCGTATATAACGTAGGTATATTTAAACGTACAAAATTTACAAGTCCTTGAATATTAATGCATTTATTTTTACACGAGTAGTAACGAATGCTAATAATATGAAATATATTTACAAAACTGAAGAATCAATTCAACTTTCATACAATTTCTATCACTAACTCAGTGAAAGATACCTATTATAAAATTCATGTGTGAGAGAAATAATATGAATATTTTCAAGAAGACTTGACGACTTATTACTATTTTTCATTTATTTATATGAATTTCTGTGCAACTTTTTGCTAAATAAACGACTATCTGCAAAATCTTATCCCGTTTCTGTCGATATAGACTTTACACGTAGCACTTTGCTCATAAAATATACTTACACCTTATACATATAAGCGTCTAGATTAGCTAAAATACAGGGGCACAAATGCACAATAAAGAACGCAATAGGAATTTTTAGAACTCCATGGTTGCTGCATTGTCTGGTGATAACAGTGATACACATACAAATAGAGGATATTGGTAATTTTATTTAGCATAGAAAAGGGTTAGAGAACAGGCAGAAAAGAAAGGCAAGTTGTGAGAGAGGCTGTTTCTTAATACAGAGATACATTAGCAAACGAGAGAGCTAAATAAAAAATCTAGGTAAGTTTACAAGATTTTTAATCTTAATATATAAAATCCTTGCGTTACTGATTGACTGACAGACACGCTACAGCCGAAACTATTGGGCGCAGGAAGCTGAAATTTGGCATGTATGTTCCTTGGGGACCGTAGGGGTGCACTAAGAAGGGATTTCCCGAAATTCCCACGGGATCGGCCAAAACAGGTAAAATTAAAAAAAATGCAGGCGTAGCTGCTGACGTCCTCTAGTTTCAGAAATAAATCTTAAAACATAAGAATAAAATGTCACCCAGAGCACTACGAAACTAAACTTAACACGCTCGCTGCGGTAAGCTATTTACTTACCTGACTTTCAGTTGATGCTATGTCTGGTGCAATCGACCCTCTGGCGATCTGTCCCATGGTGCGTTACAGGATCAAAATAACCTGTTCGATGTGCTTTTGTTTAAGTGTTATTATTTTAACAGTTATAAATAAGTTGTGAGTCTTTGCCGTAGTATTGTATTATGTATTTATAGCGAAAGGTGTATTTAAGGTAGTATGTGAATCTGGTTAATAATATGCTTGTTATTAGAAGTTCAATCTTTCGGATCTTTATGACCCAGCACCAATGTGCAAATGAATCGATGAAATTTTAGGGATGTACGTAGGTATAAATTAATACTTATCGATATGAAAATAAATACTTTTATAACTTTTATTCAAATGGGATCATTGTAGTTATATAACTGATGCTTATCAGACATTATACTTGATTATACTTATGGCACAAGCTTCACATCTGGTTATTACTTTCTTCACCCTCTATGCAGCTTCTTTGCTGCTTAAATTTTGACGAAGTTTGTCTTGTATTTGTCCAGTCGTACCAGTATTTCGTGGCATAGTATTTATGTTTTTTCTTTTATCGCCCGGCAATAAAAGCTTCCTTTTAAAACGTTTCATTTGGTAATCTTGCATAACAATTAAAAACATATATGTTATGGACCATTCACGATCACGATTCACTAGTAAAAATAATGAAATTCCAGTGCGATTATCGGGTCATCGGTCATCAGATCTTTTATACCCGATAAACGCACCAAACAATTTATTTTTTCTTCTGGTACGTGTCAGGTTGAATCGACCTGATACATATTTTTTGCTAAATATGTAATATATTTAACGAGACAAATCCAAAACTGTATTCATCTCTTTTTATTACTTAAGGTGTCGTATATATGTATCTATCCCGCACCTACGGTAAGACGGAAAAAATTTACGCCGCACCTTAGGTTAGATCTGCATGAGGTTCTTTCGACCCGATATAGCAGTAAACGTGTTAAACCATCCACAGTACCATCTTTACCATAAGGGCACACGAGGCCTGTGCCTAGGGCCCCCATCCTCAGGGGGGCCCTCGAAGGACAGACAAATTTCTTTAAAAATTATTTATCAATCGTTTTTTAACGGACATAGTACACTTTTTCACACAAAAGTAAAATCTATTGTGTCTGTGAATTGAATCTTTAATGATCATCAGCACACTGCCTGTGAAAGAGACTGTAGAAAACGCAGAGAGAGCCAAAGTCTCCCCAGTACTCCAACGACTCAAATCTAGCCCTAAGATTGGAATCAACGAAGATAGATAGGAAAATAGCGCCCCTGTAGGGAAGCAAGTGGATTCAGCTGATATTTTGGCGCTCCAGCCCAGAGATGTGTGCAGTACTCCACACGTGGAAGAACACAGGTTCTTCGTTCTGACCAAGACATACGCCTTATAAAGCACAGGCTTTATAAGGCGTATGTCTTGGTCAGGCTTACCCTGAAATACAAATAATACGGTTCCCTTCACCTCTTCTGGAGGCTTGGCCTACAGAACTGTCGATGTCCTACACAAGTTGAACCATTTTCTTGTAATAAGCTTCGAGGGATATTCTAGTACTATAATCCGCATAGCAGTGCATTTCCGCAATTGATAATAATGATAATCAATTAATATGCAGGATGAACAGCTTCAGGGAGAGAACCGAGCTCTGTGGGACCTGGGTCGCCAGTATTAATATGTGTATTTAATATCGTAGCAGCTGCCATCTAGGACGACTGTGATACTTTGATTTTCCAGGAAGCTGGCTACCCATTTGCATTCGAGTCCCTCTAGGACTCCATATGAGCTACCATAAAAGTGACCTATGCCAGGCCTATGTATGCCTTGGCTACATCGAGGCCATCAGTGAATTTTACTGCTGCTCCTAATTAAGGTATCTGCCCACCAGCCGAACGTTCATGGCGAAGGCCGAGGTCGCATAAGTACCTACTTAAAGAGTCTTGTATTTATTTTGCGTTCATGAAATTGGAAAGCAAACGTTATTGATATGGGCCTGTAATTTGACGAGTCAGACCAGTAACTCTTTTTAGGGATCGCTTCAAGATGGGCTTCTTTTCAAGAAGATGGAATCCTTTGGGCTGCGTACGAAAGACAGCAGGTTAGACTGGAGATCAACTCAGTGGCGCACGTCAGCGCCTCTGCTGGAGTGCTGTCTGGCCCACTCACCTAGTGGATGTCAGAGTTTTAGCTGCTGTTGAACGCGTATGTGTAATGTGTACCTCAGGCAGGGAGCTCCCACATTATGCAATATAGTGTGAAGTGCCTCCATTAGTATCCGAAGTCGAGTCCGAATCAAAATAGTTGGACCAAGTCGGATAGACTGTAATCGGATTTAGGCAGTAAAGCGACCAGAAAACAGGATTCCCAGTGGGATATCTTCTTAGTCGCTAGTCGTTGCGACAGCCTTCTTGCTGAAGCTGGAAGCGGCGTTGAACTCCCGGTTTTCCTCTATGACCCTAGGATCTTGATTCCTCGCGGCCTTGTTCTAGACCAGATACGCTGACTGATATTGTTGCGCATACTCTATACGGGGTTAATTTTAACATAGAATGACAGATATATGGGCAATTGGGATGAATAATTTCATACCCAGTTCTATGACGCGGACAGTACAGTCCTGATATCTGAGGAAAATCTGACGCAGTGCCATTTCCATAAAAAGGACGCGAAGAATTCTCACAGTCCATCCAAATTTGCCAACTTATTTCGCCAGACCGGGGCGTTGCGTCACATTTGCGTCTACATTAAAAAGTCGCAGGGCAGGCCACTCTGTAACTAAGTGGTGGTGTAAGGCATCAAGGTTGCTATTTAAACCCCTGACATTACAGAAATACATTTTAATAGCGGATAAAGAGTCAGCACTATTGCTTTTTCCGGGTCATGTTATTTGAAAGAGCGAGGGAAGGGGATTATGTGAGGCCACGTGCTATGCAAAGACATAAATGGAACCGGGAGTGGATGTCCACGTTGTGTGAAGAGCTGACATAATAGCTTGGAAGGACTCCCGGTGCCCTCTCGTAAACCACCGGGATCCATTTCGGTTTCCTATTCCTGCATGATAACTGCGAGACTAAATTTTGTTTTCTTTTGTTCCCACAAGGGTTCCCAAATTTCCGTATGCCCGAGGGCCCCTGCCTAATTTAAGACGGCCCTGACCATTCATAAGTGCCATGGATGCTTTAAGATAGGGAGTCCGGCAGCTTGTCAAAGGAAGAGCGCTAAAGTAAAGCCACGGGCCAACTTGTTACGAGGTGGTCTGTGTCACGCACCATCGTGCTGCAGCCGTGGTCGTGATCCTATACAAATTGACTTCTGTAAACGCCTGTTGCTACCGATGCCACCTCATCGCTATCACTGTTCTATACATTGTAGAACTTACTCAGCACACAACAGATCTTTAATTTGTGCAAAAATTATCAGATTTAGCCACCCAAAAAGTTACCTTGAAAAATTCGATTAAGTACCTTACTGGTAAGCAAAAGTGGATCGCTCCCACAAATATTGAGCTATACAAAAGATATCAAGAATGTGTAAACAATCACAAGTGTACTTCACAAGCTTGCTGTCGGAGAGGATAATGACCTGTCTCAATTGACGTGTAAAGTACAATATACATATGTAACTATGCATACAACTCTTACAAGACTTCATTCAACGATACGAGCTCGAGCCAGTCTATTTATAGCTTGACCTATACAATTTTAATACATACATGTGCGAATACATTCACTCATGCATTCATTGAGATCAATAATACACAAACTGTATGTTATTCATCCAAATTTATTTTATCACCTTCAAAGAATGTTCCTTCAGAAACGATACACTTACCTACGCCAGCGAATAATCCAATCATCAAAACATTTTTTAAACGCTGTTTCCGGAATTGAGTTTAGTTCTCGCCGCGAATTCTCCTATATGCCTTCTACCGATTAAAAACGGGTGCCACGAAGTGGTAATTTGAGTTTAGGAAAAAGAAAGAAGTCGGCTGGAGCTATACCTGGTAAATAAGGTGGTAACTCGATGGTATTTGTTGAGTGTTTGGTCAAAAATTCGTTCTTTGTCATGAAGACCTTTAACAGTCGTTAAGTGGAGGTAGTACCCTTCAATACCCTGACACTGATCTAAGCTATGCATGAATATTGCTATCCCTTTAGGCTGCAGAACAAACGGGAGCAAACGGCAGTTGTCTGTGGAAAAGCAAATAACCTGACAAATCTGTTCAGACTAGGTACTAATCGGTTCCCAGGCTCCAAAACGAATATCTTGGATGTAACCAGGATATCGCTAGGACGATGATGATGACCGAATTAAATTACTCTAAAATAAGGATTGCCCTGCTTCCAATGACACTTATAATAAAACTGTAAATAACAACCAACTGTGTTTTCCGGACCAATACATTTCCATCCTCACAACCTTTTTCATTCATTCAATAATTGCGATCATGCTCGAAATTCGCGCGATACGCGTCACTACCGCCATGCTCTAAATATCCGACCTGTTTGACATTTTCGATAGACCACAGAGTACATTGGTATATACGCGATAGACCGAATAGGTACTTAACCTATTCGGTTTATAGTCCGTGTGGTGACGGATTAAGAATACGGAATGTCACCACCCCATATCATCCCATGGGTGTCGTAAGAGCCGACAGAGCGAGCATATCATGCAGAGAACACCACTGTAAGAGAAGGAAAACTTGATACAAACCCTATACCAACCAGTTTGGCCAGCGTGGTATAGTAGGCCAATTCCTTCTTTCAAAGGAGAGGCCTAGTCCAGCAGTGGACTGTTAAAGGCTGATGATGTGTGTGATATGATTCGGTTTACAATTTCACGGAAAATTGTTTACAATATTTCGTCAATTATACTCTACACTAATTTTGTATATATTATTTATTTAAAATTATGTATGACCTTAGTCCTAATCGTACTGAAAAGCGATCGATAGTCAATCTATTATTGCGATAGTGTACCGATCTTTTGGATAATAGAGGAAATATTGTAGAACATTCTATAAAGTTCTAGGTTCGATCTGGTACACTCAAGATCATCATCGTCCTCCTTGCGTTATTCCAGTTGCGACCCCTGGGTCGCTTACTATTTTATCCAGATTTGACTGAATAATTAGCTTTTCCAAACAGCAACTACCTGTCTGACCTTCGCAACACCACAGATTAAGCAACCCAAAGGGATAGCTGTATTCCATGGTTTAGACTAGTGTCAGTTCTAGTGTGTTCTGTGGTTGCCCCAAGGCCAATTAACGTTCTGAAAGCCGTCGGAGAAGAAGGAAAGAAATAGCTGCAACCCAAAACGATAGCAATATGCCATGGTTTTTGTCTTATTTTAAGGTTATTATTATTTGCAGCCTAACCTGTCCCACTGCAGGTTAAAGGTCTCCATACCCTCGTTTTACCTCCCTCTACCGAGAGCCGTTGTTACCCACTCTTCATAATTTTGTTACCTAACCTTAGGTCTGCCGCAAGGCCTTTTTTGTGGACTCACAAAGTGGTAGTTTAGCCCAAAGTTCGTCATACACACGCAGACATGACCGGCCTAGTCATAATTTACTTGCCAGCTTTTTGGGACACATCTGCGATATGTATTTTAGAGTGCAGTGACTCGAGTTACAAGTTTTACATCGAGAATTCGCTCCAAGTCTAGTTCCTAAAGTCCTGAATCGTGCAAGCGAATTTCTCACACGCGATCAGTTTATACACAAGATGTCCACCAGACACAATCACGTAGCCGATCCAGAGAATCCTGCCTCTTGTTGAAGGAACACCACACCTTATTCCTCCATAGGACGTACTCCACCATAAGTGCGGATGTGGAGGACGCAATTGTCCATGTGTTTTAAAGATATAGGCAGGTTGCCTTTCAAGGTATCTTAGCCAATCTCCATCAGTTATCGTGTCGATGGCAACACTTTATCCCCATGAACAAAATCTAAAGGAATACTTCAAAAAAAAACTCAATGATTATAAAATAATAACAAATATATTGAAACCATAAAAATATAACATGCATAAACTTAAAATATATTTACATTTACCGTTTACCTTGCATACATTGTTGTACTGTATTTTATCCATTACTTAAAAATATATACATATTTTTACATTAACTTTAAAATCAGCCATTATTGAGCTATATTTAGTGCAGATGTTCTGAATCAAATAATCGTTAAATAAAAACCAATGAATTATATTTAAAGACCTCTAGTCCATAACATTCAAAAATATATACCTAAGGAGGAGGAATTTTTGGCAGATAATCACGAAAATGTTAATTTACGATCGAAATTATTTCTTTAAAGAGTATTTCGCAAGTTTAGTTTTATGTTACTGTAATGCCATATTTCCGGATGACACTCGGAATGTAATTTATAGGCCACGCCATGCCGGGCACTCAACATGGTCCTATACATTTATAAAAAATATTGTTCATTATAGAATTATAAATTGTTTATTAATCATATCTTAAACATAAAATGGTCTGGCCAGGCAGATTATCAGAGGGAATAGAGGTAGATAATCTTCATCAGTCCTGTATATGAACTGAACTACTGCTAGACCTCTCCACCCAAGCATTAAGCTTGGCCAAGTGCGGGTTGGCAGAGTTAGGTATAAACATATCACAGTTTGGCCTTTAGCATGAGAGGTTTGAGGTACTTGTGGAAGCTCTGGTTGACGGGCTCTGCGTTGAGCGGACTCTTGAGCGCCTCCTCCATCAGACGCTCGTATACGCGACCGTCGTAGGCGCCCAGCGTTGAGTTCAGAATCTGGACAGGTAGAATCCAAATTAGTTATGACCTGGCAGTCCTGGTCATGGGATGGCCCAGTGGCCATCCATAAAGCTAACTGAGCAGACGCTCCAGGGCGCTACTGAGGTTTATGGGGCGATGAAGCCAAGTCCTGAGCGCAGTACTGAAATATTACTCAGGATACTATTTATACTGGGTGGAAAGAAAAGCGTTCTGAAAACAGATAGCAGTAATTCAGTACATGATGCTGAGGCCCTTAGCGGTCGAATTTCCCAGTATAAAAAAGGTGTATGTAATGGTAGAAGAGATCTGTTCTTCACTTAACAATATGCCGAGTGTTGTGGTCGCAATTCCTACCCTGAACAGCAGTTTGCATGGCTGGAGTCCACAGATTATAGTTTTGAGTCATCGCGTTTTTGTTACCACTGGTCAAAAGTTCTGAAGAGACTGCCCACGATATACGCAAGAGCAGCATTTCATTAAAAAGTCTAAAGAACTACCCTGCTGTGTGTAGCTTGGAGGTCGATCTCATTCAGCACAAACGCTGTTTTGGTGTCTCAATTCCGCGGCACTAAAACGCCGGTCATGAATGCTAAGAAACTACGTATGCTCTTCTTCTTCGTGTGAATGTGTGGTCAACTCTGTTAGCAGAGTTTTCAGAGCACCCGAAGGCAACCAACATGGCTTAACCATGAAGAGAAAGAAGCCCTCTACCAATTATGTTCTGATTATTCAGACATATTTCACTTACCTGGAGAGTATTTAACCTGCACAGATGCCCTTGAACACGAGATAAAAACCACAACCGATATCCCCATCCACACAAAATCGTATAGATTTCCTGAAATCCACAAGGCCGAAGTTCGTTTCTTGTCCTGCGACAAGAACCGGGACCGACAGCTTTACGTGCCCTCCGAAACACGGTAACGCTCTGATGTAAATGCCACACGTGGTCTCCCATATAACTGGTGACCTGTGCAGACGTTGGTTAAAGTTGACAACCTATTACGAACTGCGTATGTCAACTTTTTGTACGTACCTCATCTCTGACATCGAAGGCGTCGACTATGCCGACGGCATTTGGTCGAATCAACGCCAACAGCTCTTCGTAGCGAACCTGCAGTTTGGCGATGTCTTCTCGCGATATGGTCGAATACTGAAACAAACATAATTATGATGTAAAATAAATAAATCTAGAAAGGAAAATAATTGAGTTTAGATTTTAGGTACCTGAATGATATTGGCACCCTATTGAATACTGAATAACTTTAGGCACCGGTTGGGTTATATATGCTTAACCACATTGTGGAAGATTCGTGTGACCACACACTAAGCGCTGGTATAGGGTTAGATATCACTTCGAAAAGTTCACTTCATGTATCATCTTAAGTCGCATCTTACGACAACCAACTTGATGAAATGTGATAGTGGTGGTAGTGATATGTTGAATTCTAAATCCACGGATCCACACGGAGAAAGAGATAACAACACCAACTTATAAGGACATCTCTTTCGCACATTTTTGTTCATAATTATTAGATTTTTCCCTTGTCTTCGCCATTCATCTTAATATCTACCTGTATGTTTCACTAGTCCAATCTGACAGCAGTAGAAACCAGTAAAATGAGTATAAAATAACTTACCATGAAGAGATCCCCTCGTTTCTCCAGCGTCCAGTACACGAGGTACAGCTCCGCCAGCTGCAGCAGCACGGCTCCCAGGGCAGGAGACACGGTCCTAGACAGACGCTCCATCTCGCTCCACGTTACCTCGCACAGGATGGCTCGGCAATGAGCCTGGTGGGAAGGAGAAGGAGATACATACATATTATTAACAACGTAACATATCTGTAATACATAAAATTCTTGCCTTACTGACTGAGCCACAGCCAAAACTACTGGGCGCAAGTTTGGCGTTTATGTTTCTTGGGAACCGTAGGGGTGCACTAAGATAGGATTTCCGGAAATTCTCACGAGATCGTGCAGAAACAGTTATATTAAAAATGCGGGCGTACCTGAAGGCATCCTCTAGTTTATTATAAAACTGCGTTTAAAATCGCGACTTTAAAAGCTTCTCATAATAATAAAAATAAAGACACTTAATATAACTATAATAAAAATTCAGGAATATATTTCAAATTTAAATGGGACCACAGGAGAAGAACGAGCATTCATAAAAAATCATCAAAATCAGTTCGCAAATTCTGAGGTATTTTAAACTGGCAATTAAAAATTGAAAGTACTAACTTACCTCACTGGCATTGACCAGTTGTACAGAAGCGCTGTTCCAAGCGTCTTCGTAGTCCAGACCTGTCTTCTCGTAGTTGTGAAGAGAGTCATACGCCGCTTTCGTTTTACTATGAAGTAAAAAAGTGATTCGTCATACGTGGATTTAATTATGAGAGAACTGATTTTTACTAAAACCCTTGCCAGGATAGCCCAAACTAACACCTTGGCCGCTTGGCAATGACACAAATTTTATTTAATGAAGTGTAAACTAAAATTAGTCTGCTGCTGTCTTTTACGAACACGCATTGTGAGAAAAAGAAAGGTGGTTTTGGGCAATATTAATCCAAATTTTAATACTAATTGTTATACTTTATAACTTATAGAGTAAGAATAATTTATTTACTTCTCCTTCTAAATAATTTGTGAAGATAATAAATATATTAATATAATGTCCTTAAATTGAGTTGTATTCAGTTATTAGGTTTGTGTCTATTACAGTCCAAAACAACATTAAATGACATTACTAGTTGCCAAATCACTTTGTAAAAATGGATCAATTATTATACTGGGTTCCATAAATGGTATTTCATAAAATAAAACTGGGTCCGGGGTCCGTTAAAGTTAAGCCATCCATGACTTAATTCAAATACCAGACATCTTAATTATTGCAGGATATCTGAACGTAGACTTACCCCGCAGCAATAGCCTGGAACCCGCTCACGATGCCGGCGGGCGTGTTCGACCACTGCACGCGGTCGTTGTTGCAGAACTTCACCAGGTACGACACAGTCGGTGTCATCACTGTACCAGCTGTCGCCTGCTTCCATGCCTTCACTAGGAACCTGGAGATAGTCAGATCTTTTAGTTGCTGGGTTGATTAATTTAGTGTCCAATTTGATGTGTCTATAACTTTCATTAGGTCTTGTTGAAATATCATATTTTCATTCGAATTCATAGAGTAATCTTAATTATATCGAATCTGATTGCATTAATATCCTCCAAATCTCGAAATCGCAGATCCCCAGATAGTTATCCAGAATGTTTTTGCAGAATGTCGCTCTCTGTCTTTTATTCGCCGAAAACAATTTAATACGCACTTAACGGCTTAAAAAAGCGCTTTTCGTTACATTGAACTCAAGACTCTTGAGTGTCGATTACAAACAAATACACAACATACTGCCTTACAAGACCATGATAATGTTTGTTTTTGAAATTAACAAAGCAATAATGGTTTCATGCTTATGTGTGTACTAACAAAGAGTGGATGTATTACCTGGCAGTCTGCAACATAAGCACGGTGTACTCCCCCTCGTACGTGATGGTGGCGGTGACGATGCCGTTGATGAGCGGCAGGTTGGATGACGTCATGTACCCGTGGCCGCCGCACGCCAGCCGGCACTCCTCCACGCGCGCCGCCGCGTCGCGAGTACACACTCCCTTTAGGCAACAGGCTAGCGCGTGCAGCTGCAAACAAGTAAGTGACAGTCTGAAAATGACTCTAGATATCTCAAGATACGACTCAGATTCGTTTGTATGCAATCCGTTCAGAACCTATTCCTAGCTACATAACAAGCAAGATAGGACGATCCAAATATGACTCTAGACACAATTAAATACAACATAGATTTATTTGACGACCTACAGGCTATTTACTCGGCAGCTCAACGTTAGCGAGAATTTAATTTCAGTATACGGGTAAAAGATGTGTAACACATTTTGAAGCGTTACTTCTTGAGACATAGTTTGAGGCAGCGATAGCCTAGTGGAGATACCAACGGACTGCCATGCATTGGGAATTGGGTCCGATCCACGGCGTACACCAATGACTTTTCGAAGTTAAGTGTGTATTATTGGTAATCATCGTTTGCCTCGTGCCTCGGAGAGCACATTGAACCGTCGGTGCCGGCTGTCATGAAGATCTTTGACAGTCGTTACGAAACTGATACTGGTCTAAACCATGGAACATCGCTATCCCTTTGGGTTGCGGAGGTCAGACACCAGTCGCTCTGTGGAAAAGTTGATATTCTGTCATATCTGGTTAGACCAGTAAGCGGACCTCGGGCTCCAAGGCGTGTCAGTCTTGGATGCAACCGGGATAACGCTAGGGCGATGATGATGACTTCTTGAGACATAGTTCAGAACAAATTATTAACCAGCGACACGCATCGTAGTATGTGCACAGATAATCTAACTATGCTAGTAGTTTTTAGTAGTCGTGGTTGTAAAATTGTTTCTATGTTCGCATGAAAACATCAAAATACCTTTTTCGAGTGAGAAGAAAGAGAGGAAGGAGAGGGAGATAACGAATATTAAGAAATGAGCCTGTTATTCAATTTACAATACTGTGAATGATTGGTTTCTGGCGTTCCTAGAACAGACAACAGTAGCTTCACCGGAATGGATTCACGGAATGTCTTCTAAGCATCATCAGCTCTTTATACTCTCCCACTGGTGGACTCGGGCCTCTTCTCAATATGAGAAGGGTAAGGCCATAGTCCACCACGCTGGCCAAGTGCGGGTTGACAGACTTCACATGTATTTCGACAACATTATGGAGAACTCTCCGACATGCAGGTTTCCTCACGATGTTTTCCGTCACCATTTAGCAAGCGATAATTAACAATTTAATACGCACTTAACTCCGAAAAGTCATTGGTGCGTGCTGTGGATTCGAACCCGAGACCCTCTGCGTAGCAGTCTGTCGGTCTCTCCACTCAGCTATCGCTACCTAATAATACACTGGAATGTCTTCTAATGCGACACACATAATATGTGTCGAGGCATTTGAAAGATACTGCGAAGTTCTTGATGTTTCAAAAGCCTTTTACAAGGCGTAGCATGATAGCCTTATAGGCAAGCTTCCACTATTTTGGCTACCTACCGGTGACTTCTAAGTAAAAAGTCAGATTTTCTGAGGATCCGATCAATGCAAATAGTAACCATAATTGACTGTTATTCGCATCAGTTGGCAATTAATGTTGGGGTTCCTCAGGGATCAATAGTCACTCCGAAGGTTTTTTCTGCATCTCAACATTTTGTTGAATATATTTGGTATATTTCTAATCCACTATTCAAAAAGAACAATTAGTATCAAGTAAAGGAAAATGTAAGTATCTATCTTTGTGCTGTCTTCCATAACTATTAAATAAATGGAGTTAAATGCATAATACCTACTCATTCCGAATTCCAAAGGTCATATACCTATAAAGTATGTTTACTTTATTAATCTCTGATATCGGGCAATATTATTTGCCATTGATAAATACTTAATTTTTAAGGCTTAATTCAATAAGGCAGCGATAGCCTAGTGGATATACCAACAGACTGCCATGCAGAGGGTATCGGGTTCGAATCCACGGCGCGCACCAATGACTTTTCGGAGTTATGTGCGTATTGAATTGTTAATTATCACTTGTCCCGTGCCTCGGAGAGCACGTTAAGCCGTCGGTCCCGGTTGTCATGAAGATCTTTGACAGTCGTTACAGAGCGTCAGTACCTTCTAAACAAACTGACACTAGTCTAAACCATGGAATATCGCTATACCTTCGGGTTGCGGAGGTCAGACAGGCAGTCGCTCCGTGGAAAAGCTAATATTCAGCCAAATCCAGTTAGACTAGTAAGCGGACCCCAGATTGAAAGTGGGATAACGCTAAGAGGACGCGATAAATACTTAATCTTTATTGATAAAATAATTCTTATCTAGAACAATAAAAACACTGTCCTTCAATTACACTAAGACAGTCAGGTACATCTACGTACATTGTTATATAATTTATAAAGATAAGATTACCAGCATTATTTTTTACAGATTACTTGCGTTTTGCGATATGTTATTACCTCCTATTTTGCTTAAAATGAGATAAATAAAGTTGGCCATATCTGTTGTAATCTACCGCATGTTATATTCAGGTATTATGATAAAGGTCAAACGGTACATACCACCTCAGAACCCGCGGTACGTGACTAGTGTCACAAATCACTAGTCCAAACATACCTATTCTTGTTACTTTTACTTTAGAGCGAGTTACCTTCCGTCAAGGAGCTCAGCTATTTACATAGAGGCGCAATTCCTATCGGCGCTCCGAAGAAAACTTTCTGTGACCCAAATTGCCGCTTGGCGGCACGGCGTGGCAGTCGCGCTGTGACAGCTGTCTCTACGAGAGCAAGAGAGTCGAACGTTCCTCCTGTGTATCTTAACTACGAGAGCAAGAGCCAATCGCGCCAACTACGAACTAAACTGGAGACAGTCCCCACTTGGAATAGGCACATGAAATCCTTAAGAACTGCACTTCTATGTAAACCTATATTCATTGCTAGCGTCATCAGAATACGTACGATTACGGAAGGTCGAAGATACCGCGGTGGTTTAGTGAGCTTTCGTTCACTAAGGGAGCGGCTCACATACCTGCCAACTACTCTTGACAGAGCGGTTATGACTATTCCGATGGCGAGCCAGGTTAAGGGTACGCGTATAAGTCAGTCACTCTTCATCCCTTTCTTTCCCTCAATGCACTTATGCGTACTCTAGCGTTGCGTGTGCCCAAGGCGGTAAGCGCTTACCATTAAACGAAACGTTAGCTTGTTCGCCTCCTCATCATCATCGTCTTAGCGTCTTTTTTCAAACGAGCAGACGGATTGCCTGATGGTAAGCATAAGCCCATGGACACAAGCAACACCACAGGAGTCACAAGTGCGTTGCCGCCCCTTGGGGTTGGGAAAAGGGATAGGATAAGGAGTGGGATGAGGGAGAAGGAATAGGGGATGGGCCTCCGGCACTCTCACTCACCGAACGAAACGCAACAGTTTAGGTACTGTTACTTTACGTCGATTTTCTGTGAGTGGGTAGTACTTCCCCGGTCGAGCCGGCCCATTCATGCTGAAATCAGCAAGGCTCTACTACCGTAAAAATTCCATCATCCCGGTTGCATCCAAGAGTTACACCCGGCGCCCGGGTTTCGCTTACTAGTCTTGCCAGATTGGACACAGTATCAGCTGGTTTGCCTCCTATCATATCAAACATCAAAATAACTAGGCCTTCCAACGTGAGACCAAAAAATGTATAACGTACCTCAGGCAGTTGATCCATGTTTCCCTTCCCCATATCGCTGAGGACCTTGGTGTAGGTGCTCCACAGCCAGAGTCCCGTGAACCTGAACGCGTGGCTGGTCGCTATAGCGATGAACAACTTGTGCTGCTGAGTCACGTAGTCTATGATCTGGCTCTCCGGCTGCCTGGAATGGGCATGAGGAATTTTGTTGAAGTTGTTCTCTGTTAGTTAAAGAAATGAAAGGGCCCATTTCACTTTCCCCGTATAGGCTATTATGTTTCAGATGGAATTGAAATTAGAGCAACATATATATAAAGTTATCTACCAAATAATTGAACTAGCACTTATCTGAATGAAATTGGCCTTATGTGCAATTAGGTTGCCTTTCTTAAGGCATTTTTGTTATTAATCTCTTTACTAAACGAGCTGGTTATATACAGGCACAATTAATTATCAAAAAGCTAGAATGCAGTGAAACGACATAATTGCCTCCTTTCTCCTGGCTGATATAACCCACTTGCCAGCCAGTATCGTCACTTATATCATTGGAGTTCACTATTTTCTACCAGTGCGCCAGTTTTAAGGTTAAAGTTTTTAAGAGCATTTTATATTAATGCGACACAAAAGTAGGTAATGAAATAACCTATGGCAGCTTGAGCAGACAAGGTAGGAGGTGGCTATGCACAGTATGTCGTGGCAGAGATCCGAGTGGCTCAAGACATCTTTTGGCTGATGTTATGAAAAGAAAATGATGAGAAAATAATTCTTACCCTTCTTTAAGCTGCGACTGGTGCCTGACGGCGGAGTACCGCACGGCGATGGTGGCGGCCATGGACAGCTCGAAGGCGAGGTCGCTGATGATCATGACCCGCACGAACACCATCGTGCCGTACGTCAACTTGTCGTTCTTTGACTTTATGTATGTACCGTCCTGGAATAGACCAAAGAAGATATGATGCTGATCACAGACTGTTTTAAATAAATGGAGATCATCAAACAGCCTGTCACAGTCCATTGCTACACATATGCTTCTTATATTTTCTATAGGAGCATTTGAGGACTTTAGGACTATCCCACTCTAGCCAGACAGTTTGGTGAAGGGTTTTATTTAGAGTTTTCCGTCACTTTCCAAGTGCCCTTTAGAAACCGAAGCAATCATCATCAATGGGCTTGAAGTAAATAGAGCACTGCAATTCGGTGAAAATAGTACTGAAGTCAGAAAGACAAATGGCACAACTAACATTTAAAAATAAAAGTCATTGAATTAAAGACTATTCCGGATCGAAAAAGTCATCTTTCGAAACAACAAAAAAATATTGACTCGTGCAGTCAATATTTTTAGTTCGTTCAAACATAAGCCTTGCCGTTTAGGTGCCGAGTGCTGCGATTCAATTCTAGTGCGGACTCTGTCATTTTAACAATGTTAATATTAGATTGCACAGGCAAGAATTTATTTATTTCTCTCTTACCTTCAACACTTGCGCATTCTTCATCAACATATTTCTCCTAGGTATCCTAAAATGTTCAAATCCTAGGAACCCATTGTTCGCAGTTTGGAAGCCTAGCTTCGGTCCAATCTCGCCCACTTTGATGCCCGGAAGAGGCATGTGGGTCTCCGTGTCTCGAATCTGGACGAAAAATGGGTGGATCCCGTAGCATTTCCCCTTGCTGTATAACTGGGCGACTACTATGCAATGGTTTGCTGTGTGAGCCACTGAAATAAGAAAAGTTGTATTTAATTCGTTGATTATCCTGGCATGATGGATTTTATTGAATACAATTCTTATTGACAGATTAGTAAGGCCTTGCTGACGATCAAAAAAGGTTTTGGGTGTTTAAACTCTCTCCCTTTTCTCTTTTTTTCTTTTTTTCTTGAGACCACTAAATATTAACTTTTTTAAAGTCTTCTTTCAAATCAAAGCCTAGTTAGGCTAACTTTGGCCTTACTGTTTTCAATATCGGAATGTATTTGGTTTTCTGCACACCCTCTATTTAAGTGTCCATTATTTTTTATTTATTTATTTTATTTTGTTTTATTAGGGAAACTTACAGCTAACATATACAATAAGAACAAAAATACATACAAGAAGGCCATTTAAAAGTTTCCACAGATAGAAATACATCTTATACATAGATATACATCGTTTGGCCGTTTAAAAAAGCGCTCAATGGCCAACTTACATCCACCTGGCCACCATTTGTACGAAGTTAACGTAGGACTGTGCAGAACGAACTCCTCTGTGTCAGGATCATAGGTAGCTGTCGTTTCCAGTCCTCGTATAAACGTTCCGTGGCCGAGTTCAGTCTGCAAAACGAAGTAATTAAAACCTTCATTATTGTAAGCACAACCCGACTTTCCCAGGTCAACAAAAGCTATAATATTACTACGCATTCTCTTCTTTTTACGATTTTGATATCGTAATTAACAGAGAATGCGGATACATAGAGTAGAAAGCGAAGAATAAGCATTTGGGTATCATTACATGCTCTATTCAACCAGAAGACGGCGCAAATAAAGTGAATAGGCTTGTGTCCTAAAATGTAATTAGCGATTGATTCGTTCTTTTATTAGATGTTAAACTCAGATCAGCAACATTACTAATTACGGATTTTTAAAAACCTTTTTGAATTTGACACGAAAACGCTGTAAACCATCATGGCGGTTGAGTGATATCACAAATTCCAAAACAAAACAAACCGTGAATGAAGTCTGGTCTGATGTACCCACTTTTATTTTGATATTCGATTTGACAGGTACCTACCGGTAAAAAGTTTGACGTTTTAGTTGTATTTACTACTAAAACGTCAACAACATGAATGGTGGACGTACTGTTTGACGTAATGCTCTCTGATTGGTGTTCACTGTCACAGGAATAAATACATTATTTTTAGTTTTAGAATCCTCAAAATAACATTAATCTTACCGTTTTATAATAAATAATAAACTTTATTGACATCGTAAAATCATATTGAATCTATAGATACTACAATAAAATCGATTTATTCTTAGTGGACACAAGTCTATTGCAATAGATACTACCACATCCCATGTCACATCCCTCGGAACTCGCGTAGTGTTTGTTTAAAAAAGAGAAACCTTTTGTGCTTTGGCTTTTGCAGCAAGTGTTTCTTAAGAAATTATTTAATGTGATATCCACAGGTCAAAAAATAATTACATACCTGTGCATACGTTCCAATAATGCCCATCGTCAGTGCCTTCGGTAGCCATTTCTCTTGTTGCTCAGGGTCAGACTGATTCATAATAGTGGGCACGAACATACCCATGTGTAACATGAACGGGGATATGTCCTTGACTACTCCGAATGTCACCCGGTATTTATTTGTAGGTCTGGAAATAATCATAAAAAAAATCACGTCTCTACAACTGTAAAAAGACTTATATGACGAAAATACATCAACACAAACCAAATCTTAATATATAAAATCCTTGCGTTACTGACTGACTGACAGACACGCTACAGCCGAAACTGTTGGGCGCAGGAAGCTGAAATTTGACATGTATGTTCCTTGGTGACCGTAAAGGTGCACTAAGAAGGGATTTCCCGAAATACCCACGGGATCGGCCAAAACGGGTAAATTAAAACGTCCTCTAGTAACAAATAAAGTCCGTTAAAAAATTTGAAGGCCAATACAGACTGAAGAAAGTTAAAATAGGGACATGCTCGATTTGACTTGAATAACTGATACCTCAAGGAATATATTGAATGTAAAGTCTTAATTCATATACAAATGCTTTTCATGTTTCAATGAGATAGCAGAAGACCACCATGTTTACGTGAACCATTTCGGCAGTTATTAGAAGCAATAACACACATAAACCACGAATAAGGTGGTAATAATATTATGAGAGTAGATGAAGCGCGTGAGGTTTGTAAGGATAGAAGCATTAAGTGGCGTTCTGTTGTCTCTGCCTACCCGGACGGGAAAAAGGCGTGAGTATATGTATGTATGTAAGGTGGTAATAAGGAAGGTGTGAGATGGAGTAAAATAGTATTTAGCTAACACAGCAGGCATGTTTGCTAAGATAACACAGCCATGTCCATAGTGCATTATATTAGGTTTAGATCCTGTTCCTCATCATTCATTCACTGGCTCACATCAATCGCTGAGATTGTTCTTTCTTAGGTAAGTAAATTATTTACAAATGTGTTACTCACGTAAAGGCATCCGTTGTGTTATGAGTTTCGCTGTATTTTCGCAACACCTCAAACAAGGCGCACGCTTTTCTGATCGCATTCTCGTATCTTTCTTTATGGCCCAAGTATTCCTCTGGAACTATGTCTTTGACGCCTGGTGCATTGCACACTATTTCCTCTGGAACAGAGAAATAAACAAAGGGACACATTGAGATGCGAAAAAATGTAATCAAGTAGAATGGAGAGTAACCTGTCACGTTTTTCACGTTGCCTTCAGTAGTTTTAATAGAAATGTACCGACTACTTAATGCTGAAATGCCGCAAATCCACGCGAGAGACAATAGCCTTTTAATTGTGTCTGGAATACCACCATAGGTCTATAATGATCGACCTCAGTTTTCAGACCTATAAACTTTTTTATTTCTTGACAAAAGTTTCAAGTCTTCGGTTCTCGCATTAAAATGTAGAGTCGTGATAAGCGATAACAGAATTTTCTCTTAGATAATATTTAGCAATAGAACCAGTCTGGTAATAAGACGACAGTAGACAAGAACACAAAGAGAAATGTGGATGTTTCACATCTACCACACAGGAAGGACTCTTGAGGAATCTTCTAGTAGGGCAGTAATTTAGAGTCTATATGAATATCTTAATATATAAAATCCTTGCGTTACTGACTGACTGACAGACAAGCTACAGCCAAAATTATTGGGCGCAGGAAGCTGAAATTTGGCATGTATGTTCCTTGGGGACCGTAGGGGTGCACTAAGAAGGGATTTCCCGAAATTCTAACGGGATCGGCCAAAACGGGTAAATTTAAAAAAATTGCAGGCGTAGCTGCTGGCGTCCTCCAGTTAGTTATAAAATCGATAAACCGTACAGAGCTACTCATGGGCAGCTTGTCAATATGTATTTATTTAGATAACGACAGATTATTATGATTCACAGATAATTATGTAACCGGCTTAATACATAATTTGTATTTTATATATAGGTATAGAGATAAGCAGCGTGTTAGCTAAGCAAATAATCCCATAGTTGTAAAGAATAGGTATGCCTGGTATTTCTTGCTAGTCATGAAATTATACTACATAACATTTTGTTACGGGCGGTTACAGTATTCGATCTATCCATAGATTTAGAGATTTGAGATAGGTAGATACATATTTGACATATTTTGTATGGAGCTTATAATAATAATAATAATATATTCCACATTTACACAACACCATCTAGTCCCAAACTAAGTAGAAGCTCACTATGGGTACTAGATAATGGATAAACATACATATATACTTTTTTTTGTAAATACATACACATTATACATAGTAACACCCAGACCAAGACAAACATCCATGTTCATGCACACAAATGTTTGACTTGAGCGGGAATCGAACCCGCGACCTTCGACGTAGCAATCGCTTACACTCTCGCTACGCCAACCGGCCGTCAAATATGTATCGCAAGTCCCCAAAATCATGGATATTGAAACCGGTCGTTATCTCCAAACCCATGGAAGGATCGAGTATTGAAAATTGTTTGATATAAACCGCGATTCTTCTCACGTAAGTCGGGTTCTGTCTTGGCTCTGATTGCGCTGTTTAGAAGGTCCAATCAAAATTTTGTGCCAACCAACAGTTGAAAATACTTGTGATGATTATAGTCCTGTTATCTACATAATTAACAGTTTACACGAAACATTTACTCTGTACTATGTGATATATTAAAAAAAAATAATGTGTGTGTTAACAAAGCTAATAAAAAATCTACACACATATTTGCAAACATGTTTATTTGCTGAAATTAAAATAATAGTTTTAGTAATAGAAAGGTTTAGTATGAGAGAGCTGCATCCCATGGGCAGCCACATTCATATATGTATTATTAGCGACCATTTGTCTAAAACCCTACTGCTTGACGCTTGGTATCATACCAAGTGTCAGTCAGTCACTTCCGCATTTACTAATGACATAATATTTATTTTTTGGTCATCCATGTAAAGTACCAGGAGTAACATCTCATATCGTCGCCACCCACCTGAATTTTTATTATACGACATTCACCTCACTCGATTTTTAGGACGTTGCTTAGATTATAAAGAGACATTGTCAATCTGAATTTATCGGTTTAGGCGAATGTTTACACATTGAAATCAAACTACGGTTTACGGATTCTTTCGGTTATAGGTACAGACATCACACTGAGAAAAAGTCCTTGAAATTAAATTGACTGCACGGTTGACGTAGCACCGACGTCAGACGTACGGTTTAAGCGGCTGCCTCGACGCTTGACACTGCGCCGAGTGTTGTGGAAAAAAAACATTTACATACCTAATTCTCTCCTCTCATCAGTAGCATGTTTCCCACCGTCAATCAGGTTTGTAAGCTCTTCCACATTAAAATTGCACTTTTTCCTTTCCCGCAGTAATTCTTCGCACACCTTGCCTTCAGCCATTTTTCAACACGTACGCCTTTTCACTGGAACAGTTTACTATCCGCACAGCCGATAGCCTTATCCGGCTAAAATAATATTATAAAGATAATACATGATAATTATGAATTTATTGTGAGTGCAAAGTCCTCGGAGCAACTATTTGTACTTCAAACAAGGTTTCGAATTCGATCGCTAATACCATAATTACAACTAAAGTCAACGATTTCCCTATTGGAGATACAAAGACTGCCGCGCAGAGGGTATCGAGATCAAATCCACAGTTCAATACACAAGGTGTGGCGGGTGAAACCGCGAGTCAGGGCTAGTCGCAAATATATGTAGTTATGACTCTACGAAAAAACAGCGATAGCCGAGTGGAGAGACCGACAGACTGCTATGCAGAGGATCTTGGATTCGAATCCACGGCACGCACCAATGACTTTTCGGAGTTAAGTGCGTATTAAATTGTTAATTATCGCTTGCTAATCGGTGAAGGAAAACATCGTGAGGAAACCTGCATGTCTGAGAGTTCTCCATAATGTTCTCGAAAGACATGCGAAGTCTGCCAACCCGCACTACGCCAGCGTGGTGGACTATGGCCTTATGTTCTCATAAGTGAGAAGAGGCCCGTGCTCAGCAAGGACGGTATAAAGGGCTGATGATGTGATGACTCTACGTAATAATGACAGTACTACGACGAATGTTTTGGCTACTTTTCATACAAATAGACACAGATTACGCCGGATCTACATGAAGCCAGTAGGTAATTTGCCAAAAATCCAAGTAAGTATATCTTTTAATCTCAGGGACTTAGTAGGTACGAGTTACGACGTGAGCCACCTCACCTTTCCCGTCGATTCAGCGTTCACACGGAGTGTTCTTGCAAGGTCTAATTGTTACGGAACTTGGTGTGAGTTGACACTGCACGCAGTGTTGTGGGTTTGACGGGGTTTATTAATATTGCGGGCGTTATCTCTATTAAAAAAATAAAAATCGGTAGTCGTTCTGAGCCTGAATACCGATCGAATCAAGGTGCAACGAGATGTTTCTAAAGTCGATTGAACTAATCGCTATTATTGATTTCGGGAAACAACATTTTTATCCGAGAAAACATTAAGAAATAGAATGTTCTGATGTAAATTGATTTGCATCTTTTGGCATTTATAATTTTATATAATTTTGATTTCGTTTTATTGACATTCTTACTATTGTTTGTAAGCTAAATATTTATTTATGGTTATTGAGATTTTTTCTTTTTATATTGTTTTATTAAAACATTAAAAGATACATCATTCAACACAATGTAAATTATTTGAGATATAAAATACTTAAATGATATTTTATAAATAGGTACTAACCTCGTCCAAGGTTGTATATTAATGAATCTTACAAAACTAGAATTTAACTCGTTCGTGGTATTGTTCTTTCTTTAACACGCTTTTATTAGGTCGTCATGTATGTAACTAACTATGTAATGGAATCTAAGCTAACTAATTTAACCATCTTCCAAGGGTCGTAAGTAATAAAAATTGGCAGCTGTATTTAGTTCTGATGACAATATAATTATATGGTACTGTCGAACTGATCTGATGATGGAGCTGGAAGATATGAACTTGGAACTCGAGATGTATGTAACTATGTAATGGAATCTAAGGTAACTAATTTAACCATCTTCTAAGGGTCGTGGCGTAGTGAAAATTGGCAGTTGTATGTAGTTCTGATGACAATTCAATAATATGGTACTGTGAAACTGATCTGATGATGGAGCCGGAAGATATGAACTGGAACTTCATGGTGGAAAATCGTATCATAGCTGTTTTGCATTTCTTAGAAAAGTCTTGTAATGAACTTTGACCACGATTAGGTTTTAAGGCCTGATGATAAAGACGGAAAATAAGCACTGGCATTCCATGATGGAATATCGTATCATAGTCGTGTTTGCACTTGTGAGAAAGGCCACTTAATGGACTTTGAACACGATCACGTTATAACAAACCAATTATACTATCGTATACGTCTCTCCCCGCCGATGGCATGTTTTGTCTGAGGTCGACAAACTGGTACTTTGAATACACTGTTTAATGTAGAGCCACCTACTAGTCGTGCTGCAACTCCAGTTAGAGCGCCAATCTGTGTAACCTGCTTCCCGTAGCATCTGTTCACTTCATTTTTAACAAGTAAAACAAGAACGTCTTTCCTGCTCCAGCGCCCCTCGCTTTTACAATCAAATAGGTATTATAATTAAAAGCACATAGTTTACACTTCAGCCCAGAAATAGAGACAACTTGAACGATCCATTATTTATTTATAACACGCTTTTATTAGGTCGACATGTATGTAACTAACTATGTAATGGAATCTTAGCTAACTACTTAATTTAACCATCTTCCAAGGGTCGTAGCGTAAAGAAAATTGGCAGCTGTATGTAGTTCTGATGACAATATAATTATATGATACTATTGAACTAATCTGATGATGCAGCCGGAAGATATGAACTTGGAACTCGACATGTATGTAACTAACTATGTAATGGAATCTAAGGTAACTAATTTAAGCATCTTGCAAGGGTCGTGGCGTAGTGAAAATTGGCAGTTGTATGTAGTTCTGATGACAATACAATAATATGATACTGTCGAACTGATCTGATGATGGAGCCGGAAGATATGAACTGGAACTTCATGATGGAAAATCGTATCATAGCTGTTTTGGATTTCTTAGAAAAGTCTTGTAATGAACTTTAACCACGATTAGGTTTTAAGGTCTGATGATAAAGCCGTAAGATATGCACTGGCATTCCATGATGAAATATCGTATCATAGTCGTGTATGCACTTGTGAGACACATACATACATACATACATAGACTCACGCCTGTTTCCCGGAGGGGTAGGCAGAGACTACGGAACGCCATTTGCAACGATCCTGACATACCTCACTTGCTTCACTCACTCCCATCAAGTGTCTCATGCATGCTCTTCTGTTAAGGGTACTTCTGACTTGTCCTTTTTTCAGGATGTCTCCAATCTGGTCAGAGAACGTTCTCCTAGGTCTTCCCCTTTGTCCTGTCCCATTCACCATAGCCTGATATATCTTCTTTGTCAGTCTATCGTCATCCATCCTCTCCATGTGCCCAAACCATCTTAACATGCCTTTCTCAATGCTTGTCACTACATCTTCTTTTACCCCACACCACTCTCGTATCACACAATTCTTTACTCTGTCGGTCAAAGACACACCACACATACTTCTCAGTGCTCTCATTTCTACAGCATTTATTCTACTTTCAAATCTCTTCTGCCATACCCAACTTTCACTACCATACATAAGGGTAGGCACTAACACACCTCTATGTACAGCCAAACGTGCCTTTTTGGACACGTTTTGACTGTTCATAAACGCCTTCAGAGCTCCATTCACACAATTACCTGCATTAACTCTCCTTTCAATATCTTCTTCATTCTTACCATCTCTTGTAAACAACGTACCTAAGTAAACAAACTCATTCACTTGTTCCACTTGCTGTCCATCGATCAAAACATTAAAAGCCGTAAAGCATTCCTCCTTTTCAAAAACCATAACTTTCGTTTTACTTACATTCACTTTCATTCCTTTCCTTTCTAACGCACGATGCATGATTGTTACCATCTCCTGCAACTCCTCCGTTGACGATGCAAGTATAACCTGATCATCAGCATAAAGGAGGCATTTGACGAGTAACCCATTCATCCTTAATCCGCAGTCACTATGTTTTAAATCTTGCAAACAACTGTCCATGAAGAGGTTAAACAGCCAAAGCGACGCTACACATCCCTGTCTGACACCTTTATCGATGGTAAACCAGTCAGTGTATGCCCCGTTTATCCTCACACAAGCTCTAGAATCCTCATAAAGGGATTTCAGAGCTCGAATTGGACTTTGAACACGATCACGTTTCAAGGTTATAACAAACCAATTATATATTGTAGACCACGCAACGGTGTACTAGGTAGACTAAGTAGAATGTGTAAAATCACTTATGCCCGGTTTCTGAAGTCCCCAGATATACTCTCAACAGTTATTGATTCATTAAAGGTATGGAAAGGATAAACGTTGCTTAACTGACACTACGTTTCTGAATGCCCATTGGAGCGTTGCATAACTATTGAACCAATACGTAGTTCTTTTTCTGCCACTAGATGGATCTGTTATAAAAAACGTGTTGAAAATTTATTTAAGTATGTTAATTTGTCCGTTAAACTAGATTTATAAACTAGATTTTCAAATCGTATATGTTGTTTTCAGGAGTAAACAACTTGTTGCTCGTTATTTTACTAAAACAATAATATCATAATGCGTCAAAACGTTTGACAAAAGTCAAACTTCAAATAAAGTTATGGAACCGATAAACGGCGAACATTGGTCGGTTAAGTTAAAGGAGTTTATGTTGTGACGCGTTGTTCAGAAACGAACTTTCTTGAGTTATCAAACCAATAACGCTAACGGATAGATAAACCACCGATAAAAGTATTTCAGAAACCGGGCATTAGTGGTCTCCAGATTGAATAGCTAGATTGTTCTAAGCTGACAAATAAAACACCATGACTCATTCGCCTACTTGAAATATATGTACAAATGTTAAAAATATTTCGTTATCAAAGAGCAAAAAGTATAAAACAAATTAATAGTTGAAAACACTAGAAAAACGCGCTTTTATAAATGCACGTAAAAACAAAAAAATAATAATGGATCGTTCAAGTTGTCTCTATTTCTGGGATGAAGTGTAAGCAATGTGCCTTTAATTATAACATTTGATTGTAAAAGCGTTGAGCACTGGAACAGGAAAGACTTTCTTGTTAAACTTGTTGAAAAATTAAGTGAATAGATGCAACGGGAAGCAAGTTACACAGATTGGCGCTCTAACTGGAGTTGCAGTACGATTAGTAGGTGGCTCTACATTAAACAGTCTATTCAAAGTACCAGTTTTTCGAACTCAGACAAAACAATAATCGATTTTAAACTTTCGCGATTTATATACATCATACAATATTATTTAGCGGGTCTTAGTCGCGATAATTTATTTATTTCAAGGCATAAATACCTACCTCTGTTATTCTCCTACGTTTCTACCGGCTTGCAACGATTGTTGCAATCAGTCCCTCCGCGACCACAACGTCAACAGTGGCAAAATGTAGAGTTCTTCTTCGTGGAGGAGATACCTTTGGTTCCCTTTAATAACGCTTTGGTGGCATAAACGTTCTTTTTTGCAACCTCATGCAGCTTCCGCCAAGAAGTTAGTAGGTATTAGTATTTGTTAACAAGAAATTATTTCCTGTTCCAGCTCCAGCGCCCCACGCTTTTACAATCAAATATTATAATTAAAAGCACATAGTTTACACTTCAGCCCAGAAATAGAGACAACTTGAACGATCCATTATTTATTTTTTGTTTTTACGTGCATTTATAAAAGCGTGTTTTTCTAGTGTTTTTAAACTATTAGATAATTTGTTATTACGAGAGTTCCTATGAACTCTACTGTAGCTTTAACTAAGTACCTAATTACTAATTACCTTCTGCTAAAGACCCAGCTATTGTTTCTTCGACAATACTACTGCGGTCGTAATAAGTAGGTATTGTAGGTAAGTATAAGACAACTAGATCTTTCATAATTTCCATTAATTAAGTATATGTACTTGTACCACGTGAATAACGAGTGACCTATAACATAATTTTCCTTATAGGTAGGTAATTAGGTATACATGTGGCAAGATTTGCAATTATAAGTAATTAAATTAATACCAATTTTTAATTAATTATTCTTAACAGCCGTTTCATATGAATAATCATTGTGAATAGATTCACATGTTTACCTAAATGTCAAATTCCGGGAACCAAAATACTTTTTTGTTGGTCATCACTATTCAACATAGTATTTATCGATAGTAGAAAAACTAAACTAAAAAGACAACTTAATCGTTCAAAGTTTACCTATTAAAGGTGTTATTTGATTTCACGCTCTTTTCCCTTTAGATAACAATGTGTATGACATCCACTAATTGAGAAGAGCGTCATCTCGCGGGATCCTCTCGAACTAAGATGTACTAAGCCAATAGGTCACAAAACTCACCAAGATCCAATCATCTCGCAGCCTAAACAAATAAGTAAAACTATATTTTTATTAAAAATACTAGTAAAACTCACTTTTTAGTCACCAGAAGTAAATGAAAAACACTTTCTTGAACAAATAATCACGGTATAACAGCTAATAGAAGAGAAAACACTAGAATTACATACTGTTTTGGTTAATAATAATCTGTGATGCGCTTGTACGCGTGTACACACTGTCACGGGCGATACAACACTCACAGACTATAGGATACTACGTATACAACACTAACAAAATAAGTATATATCGCAGTAGAGACGCGTTTGGAGTCATTATCAATTTGGTTCTTTGATTGCTTATTTTTAGCAGAACTGATATCGAATTCTAGTATCTAAAAGAATATTATAGAATACCGCAAGATGTTACTGTAGTAAGTATTATAAAACAAGTGGCAGAGACGTAGAGACAACATCGGTAAAAAGTGGATTGGAGTACTTTCACTTTCGTTGCTGAGGATTAACGTAACTAATCGACTGTTTACTGGCAATAGGTCCTATCTGATTTTTTTGGATTTTCGGATTATTACTGCAATCGATCCTATCTGACTCCCTTATCCAGACTGGATTTTAAGCGGGTATTGGTATATTTGAAATTCACGCTAAAATCAACGTCAAACGTAACGTCCTATCAGAGCTCCTTTTGAAATAAGAAGCAACAAGTACTATCTTCATGTTTTGACTTGTTCTTCGTGCAGTGTGTCTAGTGTTCGTAAGTATTTGAAGAAAACTGAAGCTTATCCTTCGCGAAATGTGATTCTGATGAATGCCAGTGATGGATAACTGTATTTTACGTCATCGCAAACAAAAACAAAGGTAAGATAACTTATGTTATAATGTCAAAATCATAGTTTAAAAAAGGTTTTAAGATAGGACTAATTGGAACATATTTTTACAGACGTAGTATTAGGAGATAGGACTAATTACATCTAGCAAATGTATGAGATTGCCTGTTTTTTACTCATGTTTGTTTTATAAATGTGTTCTAAAAAGCTTAATTTTTGTCATTCTTTTATAGGCAGCAATGTTACGAAGTGGTCGCGGCAAGCAATTACTTACCCTGATTTTAAATACTACTTAGGGAACAAAAGAAAATGAGACCAATAAAGAAAATCTGCCGGATGAAATGTAGTGGGTAAGTATTTTCTTTCATTATCTATCATTGCATCTAAACTCTTAAGTACGTAATTACCTATTTAATACCTAATATTTCAATCTGTGTGCCTGCCTAGACTATCGACTTACGTGCTTGCTTATTATCTATATTCCTAGCTTATCCTTTTAGTAGGTATGGCTTCTGCAATGCAGGTAGGTACTGTACAAGGTGTGATTATCCAGAAAGTATCTACCTAGGTCGTTCCTAGTACTACTAAGGTGCCTATGTAGGTAGGTTGCCGGGGACCCTAATACGTGTGAAAAATGTCACCCAAACTACTTACCTACCTTCGCCTGTATCTACCTTTTAATAAACCCTATCTGTGTACCTTACCCAGATTACCTATACATACCTACCTATTTTCATACTGACTTAGCTTACTATCTATTTATCTTCCTATTTTATTACTTAGCAGCGGATTCTCGCTGGAGGCTGGAATCCTCTAATTAAAATACCTACAATTGATGAATATTATAATATTTAATATTTCAATTTAATCAGGTAAAAATCATTAACCAAATTGAAGAATGTGAGACCTCTACACTGATGAATGACAAGGTGACTCCCTAAAAACACAATAAATTTGTATGCCGACGTGAAGATACCTGAAGACCTAAAATTAATAAGCCACATTGGTGAAAGTTTCTCATCACTAGGCTTAGAGCCTGTTCTTGACTCAGATTTTAACGCATCCCTAAACCCGTCTCAAGATATCAGTTGATTCGATCCCTATGGCACTATGCTTGACGACGTTTTCAGAGACTTGACTGCAGATGAAACTTTTACTTCTGTACTTGCTGGCAATGAAAGGCAGGCAGCGATAGCCGAGTGGATATACCAACAGACTGCCATGCAGAGGGTATCAGGTTCGAATCCACGGCGCGCACCAATGATTTTTCAAAGTTATGTACGAATTGAATTGTTAATTATCGCTTGTCCCGTGCCTCGGAGAGCACGTTAAGCCGTCGGTCCTGACACTAGTCTAAACCATGGAATATAGCTATCCCTTCGGGTTACGTAGGTCAGACAGGCAGTCGCTCTGAAGAAAAGCTAATATTCAGCCAAATCCGGTTAGACTAGAAAGCGGACCCCAGATTGAAACTGGGATAACGCTAAGAAAATGATGACTTGCTGGCAATAAAAGACAGGACGCTGGAACTAATAGTTGCGCTCAAAAAAATGTACAATACGAAGTCCCCCAGACAAACGCACAGTGTTGCGATAGTAATGAGCATCCTGAGTCATCAAATCCAAGTACAAGTATCACTGTACCACAACATGGTACAGACGAAGATCCTTATAATCATAATATGGACGAAGGACGAAATAGAAGGAGAATTTCAGAGCCAGATCAATGGAAGCGCAACGTAAATAAAACCTAAGAATGGAAGGAAGACTATATTTTGCGTTTACTAGAGAATCTGATGAAGTAATTCAAAACAAACCAAAACAGAGCCGTCGTATGAAAGAAACATGCAACAGTAAAGTGTGTAAAAAATCGATGTGTAGAGACACCGTGACAGGTTTACAGAAGAACAGAGAAAAGGAATATTTGAACATTTCTGGTATATTGATTGGAAAGAAAGAGAGGGTTTTGCACAGGTCACACAAAATGCTACGAAGAAAAACACGATTACAAATTAAGAATTTAGACGGGGTTATACTTTGGAACAATACTAAGCAACGGATGTCAAGAAGGAAATTTACAAGTGTGCAGAGAAATGTTTTTAAATACTCTGGAAATCGGATATAGAATTATGCAGAATCTTTTAGAGAAAGAAGAAGAAGTTTTGTTAAATTGCTGTAGGAAACAGCGAAAATTTAGGTTCAATATGTCCTATTTGTGTACGAAATTTTCGTGCAATAAGTCCTAAGTCGCGCCCTGACGACTGCATTATAGATGTATAAAAGTTAAATATTATACTCAATAAAGAGTCTAAAATTACTAATGACGTGTTTTTTTTTGTAATCCCTACGTGCCTCAGACTTATATTAAACACCTTTTTGTCCGTCCTGAAAAGTTGGTAAAAATTAGTTAGGACCTTTTGCCAGTAAACAGTCGTAATGAAAAAATAAAAAAAATACTCATTTGTACAGGGTGCATAGGGTTCCCACCAAGAACTTAGGGTCCCAAGCCAACCTCACCTGCAAGTGGTGCACCTGCCGATCAACGGACGAGGCTCTGGCAAACAAAATGTCCCAATAAGCGGCAATAGGCTCGCCACCTATTACGTGGGATCAAAACACTTGCGAAAAGTGGGCGTTTAATGTGCCTCTGCCTACCCCTTCGGGGAAACATGCGTGAGTCTATGTATGTATGTACTCATTTGTACTGATTTAATAAGTCAAAGCATGTAACTAGATGTTATTGTAATATATTGAGAGTTTTAAAGATATTTGCACGTATGTGTACTGTGTAGCTACTGGATAGGTGCTCGTTATCGTTCCAAAGTCAGCCAAGTACCAAAGAAGAATTCATCGAACTTAAAGATACATTGAACAAATTATCTATTGAATTAGAAATTGCACACACCGAGGTTGACAATTTAAATAGTGAGAATGCAGAACTGAAGAAAGAGATACATAGTTATCAACAGATAATGAAACTTTTTAAATCTGTTGGTTTAACAGGAGTACAGTCAGGCAATCCCTAGCCTATAAAATTTTATTCGCCGCAGTACAGGCGGCGTATAATGAACTCAAACAGGAAGATAGGTGTCCCAAGGACTCTGTCAGGAGAATTGATAAAGAGTTCAATAAATGATCATGATCAGGATCCCATTGACTGTCGTCAATCTATAGCCAAAACAACGAAACATAGTGTTCCCCCAGTGGCAAAGCTCCAACAATCAACTCCAAGGAAATATGTCAACGTCGACTTAGCCACGATTGTTGTCAACGATTCTAATAAAAATTTACAATGTTCACCTCCAATTCTTGATAGTAATACTAAGGGCCACGAAACCCCGTTGGGGAGTAGGTATATTAAGCAGTAGAAAAGGAAATAAATGTAAGTCTAAAGTTATGATTTTTGCAGACGAGAACGGATATATATATGAGACACTTGTTACAAAGGCAACTAGGGGATAATTTCCTGGTAACGACCTCCCTCAAACCTAACGCCTCAACACCACATATACTAAGTTGTTGCATAAAAACTTGTCAAAACTTAACGGAAGATGACTACGTTATAATTCTGACGGGGTCGCACGATGATAACCCAATGAAGCTACAATCATTTCTATATTATACGCTTAGCCAAATCACTCACGCAAATGTTATATCAAGCGAAGTTCGCTATAATAAAAACTTAAATGTAAACAAACTGAATGATTTACTGAAACATATATGCTGTAGTTGCAAAAATGTGTATTTCTTAAAAAACTTGGAAAGCTCTGGTAAATTATATGTACCTAAGTAGACTTTTGCACAGGAAATTTTACGACTAAAATACAAAAATAGTTTTCGGAAGTATAATATGTACCAACTGAATCATATTAACGAGCGAAGTACTGGTATATTGAAGCATTTCCGTAATGTGTCCATTCAAACAGACCCCACTCCAGTCATTCATAAACAAATATACGTGGATGCGGTTACACAAACAGATCACGATGTTCCTCCTTCTGATAGTCGTTTTTTTCGTATATGAACATCATGTAGTGCCTCATAATTCACTCGTTAATATGGTCTGTGACAACAATAAGAACAATAAGTATATTTTATTGCATAAAAATTATACCACTCAGCATAGGTCACACTCCAAACAGCAAAATCCAAAAAGAAAATTATGTTGTATTATCGGAATCTCAGAGGTCTTAAATCAAAAATAAATGTTTTTACATACATACATACATAGACTCACGCCTGTTTCCCCGAAGGGGTAGGCAGAGGCATATTAACGCCCACTTTTAGCCAGTTTTTTGATCCCACGTAATAGGTGGCGAGCCTATTGCCGCTTATCGGGATATTTTGTTTGCCAGAGCCTCGTCCGTTGATCGGCAGGTGCACCACTTGCAAGTGAGGTTGGCTTGGGACCCTAAGTTCTTGGTGGGAACCCTATGCACCCCACATTTGTTTTTATGATAATATATGCTCGTTTTCAAGTAACATCATCACTTTGACTGAGACCTTTCTTAATAGTTCCGTAAATGATGCGGAATTATTTCCCTCAAACTATGTCGTATTACGCAAAGACCGTGCAGGTGATACTGGTCAGGGTGGAGTTCTGTTGGCTGTGAGGGATCAACGGCACAAATATAGATGGTCTTACTGACGATAAAGAATTGTTGTTTGCTGTGGTTAGGTTGAAAAACATAAAATTCTTATTGTGTGTTACCTATTTACCACCGAGCTATAGCGCCAAACAATATCTGGATAGTTTAAAGTGTATAGATATAAAGTTTATACATACTCTCAATTGCGATTTATTATTGTTGGTGATTTTAATTTGAACACTTGTAACAAATCGACTAGGACTTACTTTGATTATTTTTTGTATAACTGTAAACTTAAGCAATGTAATAGTGTATGTTACAAGTATGGCAGCATTTTGGATCTAATTCTAATTAATCTTGACACTCTTGATATAAATGTGACATCGAATGTTGAGCCTCTAGTGCCGATGGACCCCTATCATCCCCCACTCGATGTTGTATTGACCCTACCTAATAACGCAGTCGCTAACACCTCAACTAATCCCAATCAAACATCAAACTATTCCACCGAGTGGAATTTTCGTAAAGCGGATTTCCATGCCTTGTATGAAAGGGTTGCTGAAATAGATTGGTCAGACTTATTGAATGTACAGGATGTTAACTTAGCAGTAGATATTCTATATAACAAGTTGAGCAATACTATAAATAATCACGTACCTTTAAAAAAGATACACACTAATAGTAAATATAAATATCCTACATGGTTTAACGCAGAAATAATACACTACATTAAATTTAAATGTTTAGAAAACAAGGATTGTTATTTAACAAAGAGTTGTTTAGATACTACAGAACCAAAGTTAAAGAGCTCATTCGTTTAGCACACAATAAGTACATAAAAATCATAGAAAGTAACATCAGTCGTGACCCGTCAGCATTTTGGCAATACGTAAAGGATAAACGTAGTACTAGACAGCAGAATAAAGGTTTTATGTACCTGGATAAGTTAGTGGAAGGGCAAAAAGCTGTTGATGCGTTTGCAGATTACTTCAGTTCAGTTTTCCATAAGAATAAACCTGTTTTAAATCCAATGGCAACTGAGGGCCTAATAAGCAATCTACCTTAGATAAATATTACGCATATCACCGAATACGAATTGAAAAAAGCAGTATCACGTCATAAGTCAACAGCAGCGTATGGCCCTGATAATATACCACCATACTTAGTTAAAGATTGCCTATCTGTTCTAAAGAAACCACTTCTTTACCTCTATAATCTATCCCTTCGGCAAGGAGTTTATCCCAGTAGATGGAAAGTCTCTAGAGTAACGCCAATACCCAAAATCAGTTCATCTAATGACGTAACCAATTTTAGACCCATAGCAGTCTTATCAGTATTTGTAAAGGTATATGAATCTTTTCTTAATAACAGCTTAATTCGAGAAATGAATAACCGTCTTAATAACGCTCAGCGTGGATTTCGACCTGAACACTCAACTTTGACTAATCACATAAGATTTGCTGATTATATAAGTTCTAATTTAACTAAGGGACGCCAGATACATGCAGCCTACTTCGACTTTAGCAAGGCGTTTGATCTTGTTGACAATGGTATCCTCCTTAACAAGTTTTCAGCTCTTGGTTTCTCCCCTCTCCTTTTAAATTGATGGCTGATTATCTCAGAGACCGAAAGCAGTACGTCAAGGTTGGAGGCTACAAGTCTCAGGAATATTACACCCGTTCCGGTGTGAGCCAAGGTAGTACCCTCGGGCCTACTCAATTTCTCATCATGATCAATGATCTACCTAGTGTTCTTCATAAGGCTGAGTGTTTAATGTTCGCTGACGACCTAAAGTTATTTCTTTCTATATCTCAACCCGAGGATTGTGTACTGTTGCAACGTGACATAAAAAAAACAAGTGTAAAACCATAACCTTTACTAGGGCTCGAACTGTTACTGATGTAACTTATAAACTTGGAGGAACCCCACTTGAACGGGTGACCACAATAAAAGATCTTGGACTAATATTTGATAGCGTAATGAACTTTCATGAACACAGTATACACGTATGCAGGAGTGCCAATAAATCATTAGGATTTATAATACGAACCTCAAATGAATTTGGTAATGTCGCAATCATTAAAATGTTGTATAACGCATACGTCCGAAGTAAGCTTGAATATATCTAATACTGTCATATGGAATCCGCGCGAAAAGCTCTATACCCTTATGGTAGAAAAGGTCCAGCGCAAAATTTGCACGGTTTCTATACAAGAGGACTTATGGATACTATCCATTTTTGTATCCTTCCATGTTCGTATAAGATATGGTTTGTATCGATACCTTACAACTAAGACGCGACCACATGCATATCTTGCACTATTGTCTCTTACGAAGGAATCGAGTTGACAATCCCTCCGTACGGGAGCACTTACACTTCTACGTGCCTGACCGATACATGCGAGGTGCCGGTAGGAGACAACATCAACTGCTTGCTTGTCCACCGTCATGGCCTCTAAACGTTACTAATAGTGCCTACTGCTAGAGCAATCCAATTAATTAATAAGTTTTTACAAGCTGATCCTAATGCTGACATATTTTATAACAATATAGATATAATAAGTAATTCAATTTTCCTTTTTTTAAACTTGACATTTAATCAAATTTGTAATGTATAGTTTTTAATTTTATAAGTTTTAAAATTGTTCTAGTTTAATTTAATTTTATTATATACTCGAGGACGCCAGCAACTACGCCTGCATTTTTTTAAATTTACCCGTTTTGGCCGATTCCGTGGAAATTTCGGGAAATCCTTTCTTAGTGCACCCCTACGGTCCCTAAGGAACATACATGCCCAAAAATTTCAGCTTCCTGCGCGCAATAGTTTCGGCTGTAGCGTGTCTGTCAGTCAGTCAGTAACGCAAGGATTTATATATTAAGATAATATGTTCTTGAATTGTATAGCTTCACCTAACATATAAGCGATTTGGTGTATAACTGTAAGCTTATATTGTTTTATATAAATAAATAAATAAGGATATAAAAATACACGTATTTACGGCACCTATTATTTTATTCAAAAAGGTCTTAAAATATCAGCTGTTTAAGTTTGAAGTTTGACCTCAACAAAATGTACTTATGGAATAGCATTTTCTTTTTCTGCGATTTCGGCGATTGCCAAAAGATTATTAGAGGTACCTACAATCACCTCCTTACAATATTTTTGTACTTTATAAGCAAACAAGGCATTGTACTTTAAAGGCAAGAATCAAGGCTCTCTCTCAAAGGCTCAACTTCCCTTCCTTCGCCAAAATAAATCATTAGAAACATCCTTCCTTGTCAAATGACTTTCTTACCTGAGGGTCTAGTACGAGTTTGCACTCGATCGTCACGGTGGACGATAGCCTAGTCGACGGGAACAATTTCCATACATTTTCTAAATGCGCACCCTAGCGGTCTCTATCGATCGCTACTCTCCTTGTATGTGACCAATGGAGAATTTTTGAAAGCATTACATTAAATTTTCATCATCATCATCATCATCAGCCTTTAACAGTCCACTGCTGGACTAGGCCTCTCCTTTGAAAGAAGGAATTGGCCTACTATACCACGCTGGCCAAACGGGTTGGTATAGGGTTTGTATCAAGTTTTCCTTCTCTTACAGTGGTGTTCTCTGCATAATATGCTCCCTCTGTCGGCTCTTACGACACCCACGGGATGATATGGGGTGGTGACATTCCGTATTCTTAATCCGTCACCACACGGACTACATTAAATTTTACTCAATTTATTTTTGCAATAGAACATACAAGGAAACAGGCTTCTTGAACTTTGTGCCGCGGTCGTTAAGCTAAATATGATGATCTCATGCATCGATTGTCAATAATATTATTTACATCAAGTTAAGAGATGAATTCTACACTAATATTATAAAGAGGAAAAAATTGTATTTTTGTTTGTTTGTAATGGATAAACTCAAAAACTATTGGACCTATTTTAAAAATTCTTTCACCATTAGAAAGCTAAATTATCTGCGAGTAACATAGGCTATATTTTATTTAAGAAAAAATAGGGGTCCGTAAGATATTTGGGTTTTTCGCGTACGCGAAGTAGTTCCCTCAGTACGCGGGTGAAACCGCGAGAAACGGCTAGTGTATTTATATTTAAAAGTAAGAAAGTGTTAATTCAGTTTGACTGCTCGGTCGGCGCAATGGCTTTAATGACTGGCTCGCTGCGCTGTTTAGTACTGCGCCGAGTGTTCAAGGTTCCTCTTTTTCTTCTCTTCTTTATGTAACACACAAATGACCAGGTACGGTTGGCGTAGTGGTTTAGGCGGCCACTTCGCCGAGTGACACTGCGCCGCGTGTTGTGGGTTCAATCCCCACACGAGGCAACACTTTGTGTAGGTAATTCACAAATTATTGTTTCGAGTCTGGGTGTTCATTGTGTCCGTTAGTTGCATGTTTGTAAAGTCCCCCGCGATACAGGATTTAGTCCTAATGCGGGAGTTGCCTTTTAAAAAAACAATTTGCTTTCGTTCTGGGCGTTATTTATAATGTTTGTTGAATCCCAAGCAACACAAATTCAAATTCAAATTTAAATTCAAATTCAAATTCAAAATCCTTTATTCATTTGGGTCACAATGTGACGCTTCATCATCATCAGCCTTTAACAGTCCACTGCTGGACTAAGCCTCTCCTTTGAAAGGAGGAATTGGCCTACTATACCACGCTGGCCAAACGAGTTGGTATAGGGTTTGTGTCAAGTTTTCCTTCTCTTACAGTGCTGTTCTCTGCATAACATGCTCCCTCTGTCGGCTCTTACGACACCCATGGGATGATATGGGGTGGCGACAATCCGTATTCTTAATCCGTCACCACACGGACATGACGCTGTGACGCTTATGAACGTCAAAATAATAAATTTATAAAATAATTACTTATACTCAAATTTAAAACATTATTACTGTATGCTTCTACATTTACATTTACTGCCACGTTCGCAAAGCAATAGGTAGAACCATGAGAAAGAACGGGCAATAAAACTCACGGTCACTCTTTTTCATCGCCAGGTTTTGCATAATACACAATTTACATTTTGTAAGGTGCTGCAACTGTTACATCTTCTCACACATGTTTTATTCCTAGCCCGAGAGAGAGAGAGAGGCCATTCGCAAAACAATAATCATCATTTCTGTTTAAGGCGTCCACTGCTAAACATAGGCATCCATCGAGAGGCTTACCACGTCGACTTCTCTATTTTGTCCCATCCGCATCTAACCATCCAACTGTTTCCAAGGGCCATTGTAACGCCCTAAGCATATAGCACATACATATAAACACACAGCATTGTTTTCTTTCTGTTAGCTTTTCTATAGCCATCTGCTGTTGATAACTACTTAAATGAAATTAGCATCACCTGTTTAAAAATTAACCTTATTATCAATATTATGGAACTAAAATAAAAAAAACCGGCCAAGTGCGTGTCGGGCCACGCGCAATGTAGGGTTCCGTAGTTGCCCATAATGACTTGCTGCAAAGGGTATTAATGTACAACAAATCCGACTGTTTATTTTTCTGAAAAATAATTTTAATAACACTATTATAAGAACCTAAGTTTTGTTTAGAAAAATACTAGGTATGTATCCAGTTATGTATTGTAAACATAAAATTTGGTTTCCAAGATATACTACTACTATACATACGTAGTACCGTAGTACATTACATACCAAAGTACGTATATCTTTAAGATTAAGCCAGCGCGCCCAATGTAAACTCACAGAAATAGGTATTTATAAGTTAACCGACGATTACTCGTAAACTAGTAATATCTACTTAGCCGTGATAGTTTTCCTTTTAAATTCGTTATATGTACTACATTTGTGATTTTTTTCACCTCTTCCAAATTAATAGTTTAGCCGGCAGAGGGGGGGACACTTGAGTCTAACATTTTTTTTCACTTCAAAGCTTGATATTTGACAAACCAATCACTTGATCGAAAAATGATTTGAGCAAACTACTAATATTTTTTTAAAACCTATCTAATGAAACCCCTCATGATGGGGTACTCAACCAAAATAAAATTCAACCCCACTATATATGTAGGGGAGATACCCTTAAAAAAAATATTTTCCTAAATTTTATTCTACAGTTTTGTTTCAATATATTATGTCTATATTCATGTCAAATATCATCTTTCTAGCACCAGGCATCTTTGAGCTAGGCTGCGGACAGACAGACGGACGGACATGACGAAACTATAAGGGTTCCTTGTGGACTACGGAACCCTAAAAATACTGAAACAATATCAATGTTTGATACTTTAATTTAAATTTCAATTCATGGATAATTTAACATTGAGATAACATAACTACTAGAGTGCTAGTAACAAACTCCTACAATAATTGACCGAATTGACGTTCGAAATTCGAAACAGCGTGGCAACCAGCCGAGATAGGTAGACGACGTAGATTTGAAACCAATATGCACCTTAGAAAAAACCTGTACTATTCATCTCTTTCACTTATTCAAAAACGACGTTCCACAACGTAAATTTGAATGATACAACAGCTGAACGTCAACCGTGAAATGCGGTGTTCTCCAGTTGTAAAAATATTTTCCCCGAAAACAGAACAAAAAAAAAGAAACACCCATACATACATTGTTAAATAAATGAACCCTAAAAATATAACACCTTTTTTGAGCAGTCGTGTAAAAATTGGTACCTACCGAATTGTGTAGGAATTCAAATGAACAAAATACATGTTCTAAATAAAAATATTGAAATGCTTTTTGTTATTGATTGTTCTTTTTAAAGAGAAATCGACGAGATCTTCTTTATCTATAAGAAAAAACGGTAAAAATATTTAATTATTTATAGATTTTATGCCGTTTTGTTGTCATCGCATATTACTACTTACTTCTGTATTTTGATTGTTTATAACACTTATACGTACAGTCGCGGTCTGAAAGTGTTTACCACCTTAAGGCTTATAATTGCATGAACACATCAGTGACACAAGGACGACGATATTGTACTAGGCAAGCAATCTATGATAACATGCGTTGCGTAGCAACTGGTGTCAATAACGATTTATTATTCCACATTTATAATATACGTTCATTTAATTACAAGCGTAATATTTACACTGAAACTAAAATATTTGTAGTCTTCAAATAATGTAATTTTAAACTTGCTATTTACGATTTTGGTATTTGTAATTAATAAGTTTATCAAATGACTTTTACATTGACAGATTATAATGAAAGGGATGGCGAAAATACGACATCATGAATATAAAACCTTTTTGAAAAAAATACAATATTTATATCATCTAGCGTAAGACTGCCTCGTTGGTCTAGCGGTAGTGCATACGACAGCTGTCGTATAGCATGATCAGCTGATCATGAGGTCTCGGGTTCGATTCACGGGCCGGGCTGTTAAGAATTTCTTAGTGACAAATTATTAGGAATTTCTGTCAAGAAATTCTTAATAATTAGCCCGAAGTTGGCGGTGTTTCACCCCCGTGCATCAGAAAGCACGTTAAGCAGTCCCGGCTGTCATGATCTATGGCAGTCATTAGTGGGAAGTCAGTGCCCTCAAATATACCTACTGACTACTGGTCTAACCTTAGAATGATGTTAGATGGCAGTCGCTCCATGTGAAAACTGATATTCAGTCAAATCTCGGTAGACCAGTAATAGCAGGCCCTGGGCTCCGAAGCGCAAGCTTGGGATGCAACTAAGAAAATGCTAGGGTGATGAGGATGATGATATCGTCTAGGGAAAATCAGGGCGCAGTCAGACTGTGGGCTATAATGATAGTGGATGGTATGCTAGTCACGTTAAAGCGCATGCTGATCACATAAGTGAGTTTTTGTTTAGATAGTACCATTTTATTACAATAAGTAAGTGTTTTTATAACAATATTAAAATACAGAACTTTTACAGCAAAATAAATGCATTTCTGTCATTTTATGTCAGATTATTTCATCGAACTAAAAATATTCATACTCTTTTTGTTGTAATCGATGACATACTAATGATTGAAAAGTAATAAGTACTCAGATATAGCATTTTAGACCTTGCTGAACCCAGCGTGACAAAGAATGTAATTTGAAAAGTGGTAAACATTTTTAGACCGCGACCGTATATGAGTCAAAACTCTATTCGAGACGAAACCAGATTTTCATAGCTAAATGACATCTTGAGAAGATAAGCCGAAACAAACTCAGAGTTATTGCTTTTTTTAAGCATTTCATTATCTTTCATCTCTAGATGCGAGTACAATGCAGGATATCGTCTGACGCTTATAACTGACTCAGGCCGCTGAAATATCAACAAGTTACATGTATGTTACCATTTACATGGAAATAACTATCTGTACTTAGATTAATTATTGGTATAACATATACTATAGTTGTCACTAAATTGGAGTGTAGGTACCTAACATTCGCAACCTGGACAGAAGCATAGCCATGATATTCGTCCTGTTCATCTTAAGACCTCCTCCTTAGGAGTATCTACAAAGCCTGATGAGGCATTTGCCCCAGTCTTCGAAGTCCACGGCAAAGACTACAATATCAGCAGCAAATCGAAGGTGAGAGATGTAGGTACTCACCGTTAATGTTGATGCCGAGTTTGTACAAGTCCAGAAGCTTGAAAACGTCTTCCAGCGAAGCGGTGATCATGTTTGGAAATATAACATCCCCCTGTCTCACCCCTCGCTGTAGTTGAATGGGTTTCGAACTCTGGTCCTTCCGTCCGTTTTCATATAACACTTCACAACTTCGACGTTTCGGTAAACGATGTGGCACCGCTGAAGAGACTGTTGCGCCTCTCCTGTTGGATCGAATCAAAGGCTTTCTCATAGTCTACAAACGCCCCTAGGCCCAAAATATAACCTGGTTATCTGTATACAGGGTGTAAAAAGACCCTTAACGAAAACTGAAATCCCATGTTGTACCAATCACTACGAAGATTTTTTGCTTCGGCACCATACCTGGGAAATTACTGGTTCAGTAGATATTGAGGCTCAAAGTTAGTATGGAATTTTTCTAATTAGGTACAAAATCGATGCATTTACCCCGCCAATATGTTCTTTAGATGCCCCATGACCCCATGGATAAGTAGGTATTTCGAGCATTGCACGCGCGCGCTTTTAATTGTGGTTAAAAAAATGTGAAAACTTAAAAAAAAATATCGTTTCCCAGGTATTATTTTTTGTTAGTATGACTTGGCATGATGTCCACAATGAGTAGACTTCGGCTTGGTGATGGGTCTTGTGACACCCTGTATATAAAATCCTTGCGTTACTGACTGTTATAACTATTAGGCGCACGTGGATGCAATTTGGCATCTATGTTCCATGGGGCCGTAGGGATGCACTAAGAAAGGATTTTGTGAAATTCCCACGGGATCGGGCAGAAATATAAAAAAAATATGCTGGCGCACCTACGCCAGCATATTTTTTGGGTATCCTCTAGTACTTGTAAACCCCGGCCTCTTGTTTAATCCGCAGCATATGTTGGTATGTTATCTATTGTACCCAGTTACTTACTATACCATATATATTTTATGGAAACTGGCTTGATAGGGAAAACTGGCAGTCGTCTAGCTTGCTCTCGAGACGATTCATGATGACCTTAGAAAATAACTTATAGAGGTGCCTCAGAAATAGAACTCTTCAATTATTTTGCTACCTACTTGGTACTCTTATCGACCTTCCCAGTTACTCAGCTTACCGAATGACTTTCTCTTTCTCATGATATCAATATTGTAGGTTTACGTTTTGATGATTTGACGATAATTTGGGAATGACTCAGTAAAATAGGTGAATTGTAAATTTAAAAAGTCAACATTGAAATGACTAAAATCAGTTGTTTAGTATTATAATTAATACAATTGAAAGAATTAAATACATTGTTTAAAATTCTGCGGTTTACTATAAGGTACTATTAATTGACATTTTGCGTAGATATACATATAACAAGACATACATAATGTCAAATAAATTAAAAGTAAATCGTTTTTATTTGAATGCGCTATATAAAATAGACTTTTTATTTAAAGCTTTTACTATATATACTCGTATCAACTTATAACGTCATTAATTCACTACATGATTTGTATGATATTAAATATTCACGTGACACCTAAAGGAAATCAAGGACAACCACGGCGTTTTTCAGTTTATAGGCCTTTTGGGAGTCGCACATATTCCTTCCACCAAACTCCATATTTTGGCCTTGAAGGTTGGTCAGCAGGCAGATTCGGAACTGGGGTATTGCCACCGCCATACTAAAATATGAATTATAAGGTTATCGTAGATAGATTAAAACAAAGAAATAGAAAATAATACGTTTAATACATATTATATAAAGTATATTTTTACAATTCTGTTTTAATATTACGTCGAGCAAATAACCCATCACAGCATTTTATGTAAACTTACTAAAAGTAAAACTAAAATTATTAGCTTAACAAAACACTTTATCGATACGTCTTACCTCACTGTTCATCTGTTTCTCACATCCTCTACCATGAGTTTAACCACCGCACGCCACTTCTCGATCGAGTTTAGAAATGCGGCGGCTTAACTCGTGGTCTACCACGAGTTGTGTGTGTGTCTGTGCCTCTACGCACAGATCGTTTTACAACTCAAAGCAAATCCATCAGTCCCATTGATGGCATTAAAGTCGTTCGTCTGTCGACATGACGCAATGTTTCAAGTCTTTGACCAGGTAGTGATGACCTATGGAGCCGAGACGTGGTTGCTCACTATGGGCCTTATAAGAAAACTCAGTCTTCCAGAAAGCAAAGAGCGAAGAGAGCTATGCTTGAAGTTTTCTTGTGAAATCAGAAATTAGGGGATTTGTAAGAGAACCAAAGACACTGACATTGCTCTCCGAATAGCCTGGCCAAAGTGGCAGAAGGCAGGGTACATAGTTAAATAAACCGATGACCGTTGGAGCAGTAAGGTTCTACAGTAGCGGCCACGCACCAGACGTTACAACAGAGATAGGCCTACTGCAAGGTGGGCCGACAATCTTATTGGGATCGCGAGAAGCCACAGACATAGATCTACATAGATAACGCAAATGCATGCACTTCGCGTGTCTGAACTCCGACCAAGCGTCGAGCTTGGTCGCCACTAACTTCAGTCCCCGCGCGTCCGTTTTACCGTTAAGTCAACTTTATTCACATTACGTTGCCGCGTTTGCTTCGGACGTTTGATCTGACGTTGTGTATTAGGAGACGATGAATATCGCACAAGCGATACTGTCGCGCATCGCTTCGACTTCGTGATACAGGCAACGTCACAGTAGGTATTAAAAAGTCGACACGCTTGGTTTCAATATAAATCGTGATAGTTGCGTTATCTATGTAGATCTATATCTGTGCGAGAAGCGGATAGATGCAGGTGGCGCGAGATCGGTTTTTGTGCAGCGCTTTGAGGGATGCCTAGCTTTTCCAGCAGTGGACGAATTTTGGCTAAATGGATAAGACATTCGTCGATCGGAGCATTTTACTAGATTCATTTCCATAAAGCGGACCAATCAGTGCACTAAAAGTAATTGAATCGACGTGAAACGTAAGCTGGTTAAACTCAAACAGTGTCGAAGACAATGGGTAGGTAACTTAAAAGTGTCATTATTTTTGGTTAAAGGGCTAATAATAAACTTTTATGTGGTAGGTAAATAATAATAAAAATAATTTAATGAAATTCTCAGAAACAAACCATCTAAGGTTTTTTTTTTGTTAAAGGTATTAATTTCATTTGAATTTGTTTTACAAATTAAACATTCCAGAATTGCAAGGCATTTAACAAGTATAAAACGTTAACTATGCCAAATCTCACATAATAATAAGATTAATATAAGATTTTAAACCTAGCTCAGGAGTCAGAGCTTCAACGAACGGCTGTCAACCTTATTATTATGCCAATAAAGTTATTATTATTATAATAGATTTAGATTTTCGTCCTTTGTTTGTTTTTCGTGCTACTGTGTGGCCAGCTCTGGTGGTCGGTGTTTTCAGACCGCCCGAAGGCCTCCGACATGTCCTAACGATCCTTTTCCTTAGACAAGAACAGTTTTACGTGCCCTCCGAAGCACGGTCGCGCTCAGATGTAAATGCCACACACGGTCACCCATCATCACACCCCTGTTACGAACGGCAATCCAAGTCTCGCTACGAGCGCTACTAGTAGTGATTGTATAATTTCTCCTACATAAACTTAATTTAACATTTTAAGTACTAAACAACATCTTGCTTTAAAAAAGCACATCACACAAGCATAACATTATAATATAGTTAACAATATATAAGATTATAAATTGTTAGCCATTTAGTCTTACATTTATAATATAACTAGACGTCGCCAGTGGCTTCGCCCGCGTCAATAATACATATAAACCTTCCTCTTGAATAATTCTATATATTAAAAACTGCATTAAAATACGTTGCGTAGTTTTTAAGATTTAAGCATACATAGGGACAGACAGACAAAAGACAGACTTTGTTTTATACTATGTAGGTACCTAGCGATTGTATATTAATAATTAAAATAATTCAACAATCTTGAAACAAACTATACGTCAGAGTATTCTCGTCTAATGAAGACCTGCTAATTACTATCAAACTGAATAAATCAATTTGCTGAACATCAGGGATTTTTTAAACATTAGGTACTTCTTTTTCTTACTTCATTACAATTTGCATAAGACAATTGAACGACAAAATTGTGATATCGTGAGATTCTGCGTTGTCAATCAGTCTGAGAGATCGAATATATACATTTGCAAATACTTATATGAATTTCAACACTTTACAGTTAATTTGGATTGATCGGTATGCTATTACAGTTTCCCCTGCATGAACGGTTTGAGGTACTTGTGGAAGCTCTGGTTGACGGGCTCTGCGTTGAGCGGACTCTTGAGCGCCTCCTCCATCAGACGCTCGTACACGCGACCGTCGTAGGCGCCCAGCGTCGATTGTAGCAACTGTACAAAACAATCAGTATACGCTAAGACTATTTTCATACGAAGATTAACATTTAGATATTTTTGCGCAATGTATTTGTTTAAGAGTCAAATCGTGTGTGACCAAAAGCCTCACAATCGGGTCTTCCATCAGTGTGTGTATCTCTTACCTCGTCAATAATGTCAAAAGCATCCACAAGTCCAACAGCATTCGGTCGAATGTTGCTCAGCAGGGTCTCCAGCCGATTTCTCAGGTACTCAATATCAGTTTTCGAAATGGATGTGTACTGGGAAGAATAACAATACAATTGGCATTTTGCAACACACACGTGGTCACGAACACTCAGAGGGAGATGCAGAGAGCTATGCACGAACTTTTCCTTCCAGATCGAATCAGAAATCCACCGGCGAGCCAAAGTCGCCAACATGGCTGCCTAGAAAGCTAAGCTGATGTGGCAAAAGGCAGGGCAAACAGAACAAGTTCAAAGAACTGATGGCCGTTGTTTATTCCGCTTTGTTCACCTAGATGAAAAAACTAGGTAGCTAGGTGAATAAACAACTTATTGGTGTCATCATTTCACATCACTTGGCTAGTTATTAGAGAGGCAGCGGCGTACTGGACAAGGCCGCGCGCAGGGTATTTTGAATCTGAATTTAATCATTTGTCCTACAATCTTCTGCACATTACCTCGAGCAGGTCGCCAAGTTTCTCCAGCGCCCAGTACACAGCGTACAGCTCGACCAGCTGCCCCAGCACATCGGCCAGCGGCGCTGACATCGTGCCTCTCACTGACGATATGTCTTCGTGGAACGTTGATATCACTATTGCTCTACAATGCGCCTGGAAATTACGAACCAATATTTTAATGTCTGATTATAAGCGATGGAAGCCCATGGACTCAAGCAACACCAAAGGAGTCACAAATGCCACCCTTTGGGTAGGAAAAAAGAGCTAGGAGGAGGAGTGGAATGAGGGAGCAGGAATGGAGTACGGGGCCTCCGCAAGAGATGTAGAAGTCGAAGAAGTTTAGAACTGCGCTGAATTATGTGAGCCCTATGTCCGAATGGGACAAGTTTGGGTTTCTGCTGTGTCTGTTGGTTGAATACTAGTAAGTCACCTGCTATTCCTAATGTGCGAATTGTTTTTGTTTTTATTTTAAAAGAAAAAAAGAACACAAAAAGTGCCATAATCCCTAATAAAAATTATCACGACATATTTTGAATACGATGTGACATATTTTATAGACGCCACGTTGCGAATATCGGAACAAAACTGGAGTCTCCAACAACGATTTATTTTTATTACTTGGGTGGACATCATCATCATCAGCCTTTAATAGTCCACTGCTGGTCTAGGCCTCTCCTTTGAAAGGAGGAATTGGCCTACTATACCACGCTGGCCAAACGGGTTGGTATAGGGTTTGTATCAAGTTTTCCTTCTCTTACAGTGCTGTTCTCTGCATAATATGCTCCCTCTGTCGGCTCTTACGACACCCATGGGATGATATGGGGTGGTGACAATCCGTATTCTTAATCCGTCACCACACGGACTGGCTGGACATAAAGTATAATAAATTGAAACTTACTTCGGCCGCAGAAACCAATTGTATTGAAGTGGTGTTCCATGCGTCTTCCTGGGACATGCCAGACATGACTTTCGTCGTCATTATCTCAACACACGACGCTATTTTCCTGTAAGTGTAAATTAAAATAGGGTAAGTGAATGAAATACGAATAGTGATGAACTACGGGGCTGAGACGTGGTCGCTAACTATTCGAAAGCTCAGAGTCTCTCAGAGGGCGATGGAGAGAGCGCTATGCTCGTTCCTGCGAGATCGAATAAAAGATCCGCGGGAGAACCAAATTCACCGACATAGCTCTCCGAATAGCCAGGCTGAAGTGGTAATGGACAAGGTACATAGCTTGAAGAACCGATGACCGTTGGGGAAGGAGGGTTCAGGAGTGGCGACCACGTACCGGACGACGCAGCAGGGATAGGCCTCCCGCAAGGTGGACCGACGATCTGGTTAAGATCACGGGAAGCGGTTGGATGCGGGCGGCTCAAGATCGATCTGTGTGGAGAACCTTGAGGGAGGCTTATGTCCAGCAGTGCACGTTTCTAGGCTACATGATGATGATGAAGTGAATAAAAAGAATTGGTACATACACTTCTTTTCATCAGATCCAACATCTGATAGTCTGGCTTGATTTGCCCGCTATAACTTGAGCGATACCTGCTCTTTAACGTTATCTGCGGAACTCTCTAATGTAGTTCGTAAGTAACATTCTGAAGGTAGTAGAACCTTGCTTTACTTCTGCCTCATCCCACTCTCCTCATATTCCTTTTGCTACCCCAAAAGCTGGCAACGGACTTGTAAGTCCTCTAGTGTATCGGGTGTCCATCAACGACAGCGTACCATCAAGCGATTCTTTGCTCAATTGTCTACTAATAAAAAATATCATATATTTATACAACTTACTTCATAGAAGCTAACTGAAATCCACGAATGATGCCTTCGACGGTATTTTCCCATCTATCATCGAATCCCGGCGCTGATACTGTCTTCAGATAAGCTACTGTCGGAGTTAACGGCACTGAGTCTATTTGACGCCAAACTTTTATCAGGAACCTGCAATATAATAATAATAATCATTATTATGCATATTAGTACAATCGCACCCTGGCCAGGAACGGTCTTTATGAACCGAAACATTACCTACATTTTTAAAAAATACCAATCAGAACAATTTTTCAATGTTTTTAATTTTCTTAAGCTCTCATATTTTTTAAGAGACAAAGTAATGTCTCGTGTGGGAAACCATGGCACGCAGCGCAGTGCCAAGCGGTGACCGCCTAAAGCACTATGACATCCGTAAAGGATAGTTATTGAAGTGACAAAAACAAACAATGACTCTGAGTTTGTTTCGGCCTTTCTTCTCAAGAAGTCATTTAGCTAGGAAAAGCCGGCATCATCTAGAATAGGGTTTTGACTTAAGTGTTGTAAACAACCAAAATGCAGAAATACATGTCTTCATTGGCAATTTACATTAAATAAAACTTCCTTAACGATACAAAGCAGAATGACAGCCATTACAGGACTATATCGGGTTGACTGGACGAAGCATGGTCGGAAAGGCCAGGTTCACCCGCGGGCTGCTCGTGGGCCACCGAGGTCTCTCACCTCGCAGTCTGCAGCAGTAGCACGGTGTTGTCTCCCTCGTAAGTGCAGGAGGCAGTGGTGAGCGCGTACGTGAGCGGCAGGTTGGACGAGTGCATGTAGCCATGGCCGCCACACGCCAGACGACAGCGCTCCGTGAAACGGGACGAGTCTGATGTACTGATGGCTTTCAGGCAGCAGGCTAGCGCGTGCAGCTGAAAACGTAAAACATGTTTTTATTGTTAAAACTTGTCTCATTTTCTCTTGGTTATATTATCACAACTGCGTTCGGGCGCCAATCTAGGCGTGGCACTGGTCGTCTCGGCGATCAGTCAGCTGGGCCTTCGAGTGGCGCCTCACAAATCTGAGGCGCTATGGTTCCATGCCCTTCCTCGGGGCCGGGCACCACCCAGCTCGGTGGTGTCGATTTTTGTGCACAAGTCCGGGTGGGGCGTACTATTAAGTACCTTGGCCACACTTTGGACTCTCGCTGGGCGTTCGAAGACCACTTCGAGCGTTTGGCCCCCCGGGTTCGTGGTACGATGGGCGCGCTTCAGCGCCTGCTCCCGAACCTGGGTGGGCCACGCGAAGAAGTTCGCACTGTGGCGTCGTGCGGTCCATGGTTCTCTATGGGGCGCCCGTGTGGCATCCCTCTGCAGAGCTATCCTAGCCAGTCTGCAGCGGTTGGTGGCCATTCGGGTCGCACGAGGCTACAAAACGATATCTCATGAGGCGGCGACGCTCATTGCGCGCCTCCCACCGTGGGATCTCCTGGCGTGGGTCGTCGGGTAGGCGGGGAGGCGCCGCCGAGTGAAACGCTCGAAAAGTGCCGGCGAAATGCGCACCTCGGCGCGTATGAGGAGTGGCGCGTGCGGCTGCATCTACCGCGTTGCACGCGCCAACGCATAGTTGGTGCGATTTTGCCAATATTTGACGCCTGGCTCGAGACGAAAGAGTGCAGCACTTTCCGGCTGACTCAGATACTTACCGTGCATGGTTGCTTCGGTGAGTATCTGAGTCCGATCGTACGTGAGGAGACGACACAGTGCCACCACTGCGATGACGACCTGGACTCCGCTCAACACACACTAGAGGTGTGCCCCGCGTGGGCGGACGAGCGGAGTACCCTGGTCGCTACCATCGGGAGGGATTTGTCGCTACCAGCCGTAGTTGGTAGCACAATTGGCGTGCAGTGGTTCATCTTTCGCACTGTTGTTGAGAACGGACGTGTTGAATCGCATGAGTAATTATTAATTAAATATTTTTAAATCGTGACCTCAATCAACGCGTACAACTATCTGCGAACGTAACAAAACTGTGTGTTGTAAAATGTATCGTGATTAACATTGTAAACAATATATAATGGATCCACAGTCCTTTCACTCCGAGTAGGAAGACTGCTCGGAGTCCTCCTCCGACACCGGCACCTGCACCTGCACCTGAGCGTCCAGCACTTGAAGTCATCCCTACGCCTGAAATCCAGAACTGGATGTCATCTATTGAGCAGTACCTCAACGAAGTGTGTTCTATAGCACAAGAAGGAAAACTAAACTCTGAGCAGAAGATGAGAGTCAGCAATCTCTGTCGCCATGTGGGCACTAAAGTTTCGCAGTTGGCAGTTCAGTACCAGTCCCTTAAGTCACATGCTATCCAGGCCCATTCTACCATCAAATCCCAGCAAGAACAACTTGATTTGTCTCAGAGCCTTCAAGATCTAAAGCAATCCATACAGGAGTCCTCGAAACCTACCACCTCTGCACCGTCTTTCGCTGAGATGGTTAAAAAATCTGCACATAATTTTATTCAGCCCATTAGCGTAAGTTCGGTGGCAATCTATCCAAATGACAAGCTAAAATCGAGTGACGACACAAAATCATTAGTGCAAAAAATCATCAGGCCTGAACAAATGAACCTCCACGTGAGAGCACTACGCAAGATTAAGAACGGCGGCGTGATCATCAGCACCGAGACCAAAGATGATATTGAGAAAGTAAAACAATCGGTACAACATGCAAACTCAGGCCTTATAGTCAATGAACCCCACAAACGGAAGCCTAAAATCGTGATCGTTGGAATGCCTTCAAATATGAAAGAGACGGAAGTTTTCACGTGCCTGTACCACCAGAACTTAGCGGAGAAACTTCAAAGCTGCAACCTAGAGACCTTTCTCAATGAAATCAAGCTGAGTCATAAATCGGGCCGTAAAGATGCATAGACCTGTAACTACGTAATAGAAGTATCTGCAGCCATTCGTAGAGCACTGATAATCCAAGACAGGATCTTTATAAATTGGTCATCTTGCCCGGTGAAGGATTTCACCCTAGTTACTCGCTGTTATAAGTGTCAGCAGTATGGTCATGCGGCTAAGTCTTGCAGAGAGTCTCAATATACATGCGGTCATTGCGGCAACCAAGGACACACGATAAAGGACTGCACTAGGAAATCCGAAGACCCAAAATGCGCGACCTGCTTACACTTCAAGAAGCCCAGCAACCACAACACCGGTTCTAATGACTGCCCAGCAAGAACAATGGCGGAAAAGAGGTACATAAACTCCGTGGATTATGAAGGCGCCTAGGAGCGACGTAATATCGTATTTTCGACCTTTTATCTACTATTTTTTTTCATATTTATTATTTAATTTTAAGACTTGATATTTCATTTTGTGATTCACCTAACACACCTCATTAGAATATTGACCTACTAACATCAAACATCTAGTTTAATAAAATGCACACATGAGTTATTTACGTCATACTAAATAATAAAGGTTTAATTAGCATTGACATCATTTACGATTATGCTGACCCACAGCTTTATAAGTTACCTACGTTCATGAATTCTCTAAAATGCTCGTCTGGCAATTATATCGTACATATATTACATGATCATCTTAATTATATTCATGTAGCTATTAATTATTAACTAAGTTTTATATTGACCACTGTCTTTTGTTAAATACGTAATATTATTGTTGTATTGTAAAATACAAATCTCAAATTTGTAAAGAGAGACCCTACCGCCTGTGATACAGTTTCTTACTAGTACAGTGGTATGGTGTTCTTTCCAATCAATTGAAAATCCACAGCATTTAGACTATTATTATATTAGAACATTTTTGTTTGTATTTTATGCTCTCTGTATTACTGTGAATAAAAATTTATTATTAAAAAAAAAAAAAAGTGGTGTCCTTCTGTGAAGCTGTAATGCTCCAGAAGGAGGCCGCCGAGCGGAAGTGTGAACAACGCAACCTTGCTCGCAGGCGAAGGCGGCGTCGAGGCGGCGGTAGCGGCCGTTGAACCCGACTCTTCCTCAGGTCTGCGAGCGTTGGAGAGGGAGCCTCTAACGACCCACCACAAGCCAATCCGAGAAGACAGCGGACTGTGTGGCGCAGTCTGCTGTAAAAGGCATTGCACACCCACCTTTCCCCGGTCACGCGTCCCAAGCAAGGGGACGGACGCGACAGGTACAGCGTAGCAATACAACCACAGCGTCAGCCAGGCGGAGCCACCGTGGGGTTTTTAGTCGGTAACCCAGCCCACTAGGTGGGAGTCCGACATACCCCCCACGTAAAACAAAAAAAGAAACAACACCAAGATGACGATGATGATACTGTCGCAAACAATATCTTACTGTTTTTGTTGCTGTCGATGGTAAATCTGCTAATAGTGCACCAAATAGTAAAGGATATTGCAGACCTGTAGATGCCAGTGTTTGCTCTTAGCGTAATGCATCAAATTGATTTAGAAAGCTGAAAGAAAAGCAGTTAAATGACTGAAATAGAAGCTAATACCTTGCTATCTTTTCAGGTTGTCGGTCTAACTAAAGATTACGAAAACACAATTAGGATTAGCATATAAGTTTCCCGTATTCCCAATGAGAAAATCGTCATAGATCACGGGCTTACCTCTCCTAATCTTTCAAAGTTGCCTTGATGCAGTTGCGCGTTGATGAGATTGAAGGTGTCCCACAGTCTTCTCGCGTTCATCTTCATGGCGACACAGCCGGCTATCGCTGTCAGGATCTTCTCTTGCTGGGTCACGTAGTACAGGATCTGAAGTTCCGGCCCACTGAAAAACGTAGTAAAAAGGTTATAACAACCTACTTTTATTTCTGGTTTCTAATAAAGTACCACTAAAGTACCAACGACATGGCTACTATTGATATTTAGAGGGCATTGCTGTACAGCATCTGTATATTGATGTCTTCAGCACACTTAAACAATTATTAATTTTGGGTTTCCTGATTGTATGTGGTTTGAGTTTACTCAACATCATAAACGGATGTCGCTTCCGTTTATAATGATTGGTACTTTGGTAGCCGCAGAGAAAAATATTTAAAATATAAGGCTGTATGTTTCGGCCGTGTCGTATCACTTTCGCTTTATACCTAAGTGTGTCTTCCTGCAAGCTAAGTCTTTACATAATTAATATCGGTTTAAAACCACATTTTTTTTAAATAAAAGTAAGTACTTGAGTAATTCAATGTCAGGTTTTTGCGACTAGTTTTCTCATCTGTCGCATTCCAAGCCAGTCACGTATACAGACAGGTATACTTGTTTTTATCACTAGTCAAAGTTCAAAAGCACCAACCATTGACAACATACCTGTTCTTGAGCGTGGACTGTCTCCTGACGGCGGAGTACCTCGTGGCGACGGTGATGGCCTTCGCTAAGTAGTTGACTGAGTCGAAAACGATCACCACTCGCACGAATACCATCGCACCGTAGATCAGCTTGCTGTTCTTTGACTTTATATACGTACCGTCCTGAAATATACATACATACATACATAGTCTCACGCCTATAACCCCGAAGAGGTAGGCAGAGGTGTATTTCTACACCCACTTTTCGCCAGATATACTTTAGTCTCCAACTCTGTTAACACCTCTGCCTACCCCTTCTTGGATTACAGGCGTAAGTCTATAAAAAAAAAAACTCAGACCAAGTGTCTTCAATATGCAAAAAGTAACCTTCGCGTCATGCTTTTTGTGAGTCTAAATGTGTAGGTATTATAAAAAAGATAACATTACTTTATTAAGATAATAAAACCGCAGGTACCTAACTGATCAATTCAATTAAACTTACCTCTAAAACCTTAGCGTGTTTCATCAACATATTGGTCCTAGGTATCCTCACATTGTCAAATCCTATGAACCCATTATTGACAGAGTTCAGGCCCATCTTGGGCCCTATTTCTCCAACCTTGATCCCTGGTAGCGGCATATGAGTGTCTTCATCCCTGACTTGGACGATGAAGGGATGGATTCCGTGGCATTTACCTTTGGAATATAACTGCGCTACCACGATGCAATAGTTCGCTGTTTGACCCACTGTAAACAAAATGGCGTGAAGATTGAAGTGATGCAATGGTATTTGTGTCGGTCAAATGTGAAATGCCGGGTTAGATGTCGGATTTAAAGACTTGCAAAATCTACCGCTGTTAACTAAGCATCAAAAATGTGTAGTAGTATAATACTTACGCCCTCCAGGCCACCATTTATACGAAGAAAGTGAAGGGCTGTGCAACACAAACTCTTGGGTTTCTGGATCGTACGTGGCCGTCGTCTCCAACCCTCGAATGAATGTCCCATGGCCCAGCTCTGTCTATAAACAATATATAATAGCGATGAAATTATTGAAAAGACAGCTAAGATGGCTATAAAAAAGGTTGTGATTTTTTTATTGAAGTAGGCGGCAAACGGATTGTCTGATGGTAAGCGATCACCGCCGGCCATGGACACAAGCAAAACCAGATGAGTCACAAGTGTGTTGCCGCCCTTACTTTGGGATAGGAATATCTGGCGGAGTGGGATGGGAAAAGGAATAACGGATGGACCTCCGGCACTTTCACTCACCGAATGAAGCGCAACAATATGGATACTGTTCAGCTGGTCCATTAATGCTGAATTCAGCAAGACTAAGCTATCTTGGACCACCATAACAATGGCGATGTGACTATTGGTCTAAAATGCCACCCCTTAAATCTTGTGAGACGACCGGTTGGCGCAGAGGTAGTGTAAGCGACTGCTACGCCGATAGTCGCGGGTTCGATTCCCACTCAAGTCAAACATTTATGTGCATGAACAATGATGTTTGTCTTGGTCTGGGTGTTTCGATGTATAATATGTATATATTTACAAAAAAAGTATATATGTATGTTTATCCATTATCTAGTACCCATAGTACAAGCTCTGCTTAGTTTGGAACTAGATGGTGATGTGTGTATGTGGTAGAATATTATTTACTATTATGTTTCTCTTTCCTCACGGCTATTCTTCTAACTTTGGTGTCAGAAGAATAACCGGTCCTTTGGGAGGCTTACACGGGGATATGGATCCAACGTGCAGAGGCATCGTGTTATCCCTTAGTCGCCTCTTACGACACCCACGGGAAGATAGGGGGTGGTGACACTTGTATTCTATGCCGTCTACCACACAGCAATATTTTATTATTGCTGTGTGGTTGATTGCTGTGTGGTTGACGGCATATACCATCTTTGCGTAGAGACGGAAAACTCGACATCAAACCCTATACGACTGCCTCGTTAGTCTCGTGGCATAAATGTGCGCGTGGGATCGGGAGGTCCCGAGTTCGATTCCTGGGTCGGGCAGTGTTATTGGGTTTTTCTGTCACGAAATTCTCAGTAGCAGCACGGAGTCTGGAAATGTGCCCGGTACGGCAATAGGCTCGCCCCTTATTACGTGGGACTAAAGTATATCTGGCGAAAATTGGGTGTAGAAATACACCTCTGCCTACCCCTTCGGGGATAAAAGGCGTGACGATATGTATGTATGTATGTGCAGAGGCCCGTAGAGAGTTTTAATCTAACATGAGATGGGACACATGCCGCGGAGCCTCCAGAACTGCACTACTGAGTACAGCTATGGACTAGCCGCAGCACATGTAGGACTATTGTGATGACTATTGTGTTATTATTATTATTATTGTCAATTTATGTACTTTCCTCTGACTTTAATTTAACATTGCAATAAAGGTGTTTGAGAGATAAAAAGATACAGAGTTATGTAAAAAAGCTGATTGCAATAAACACCGACCTGAGCGTAACTCCCGATGATGGCACATTTCATGGCTCTATGGAGCCACTTCTTCTTCTGCTCCTCATCAGCCTGGCTGAGGAACACTGGCATAAACATGATGTAGTGTAGCCCAAAGGGGGACCCATCCTGAGATATTGACGCTCCGAGAACGTTGCTCAGAATATTTCTGGAAGTAAAAGGAAGAGTAAAGCACTTTTCCCAGCAATCTACACTGGCACAGGGAATGGCCTTTCAGGAAATAAATGACCACGAAAGTTTAAATTCCTAGACAGGGAATGGTTTCTACGATGTTCCTTACAAAGAAACAACAAAAACAATAATAAGGTGCTAAGAACATTTATATATACTTATACATAGCGCGAAGAACCGATGGACGTTGGGGCAGGCGGGTTCTGGAGTGAAGACCACGTACCGGACGACGTAGCAGGGGAAGGCCTCCCGCAAGGTGGACCGACGATCCGGGTTAAGATCGCAGGAAGCAGATGGATGCGAGCGGCTCAAAATCGGTATGTGTGGAGAACCTTGGGAGAAGCCTATGTCCAGCAGTGGACGTCTCTAGGCTGACATGATGATGATGAAGAACATTTATTGTTTGTGCAGTGTGTAGATCGACCCCACAAGGCGAGGCTAGCATGTCATGGCTGTAGCGGAAACCACTATGCGATGGGTTAGTAAATGAAAGTTTGCATGTAATTTTACTAGCTGAACTCATTAATCTAGTGGCAGTAATCCCCTGGAACTTGGTTTACCCTCTCAAAATAAGTCGACTATATCTATCCAAAGGAAAATAAAAGTGACCTACGTCCTTTCTGGACTCCAGCAGACACCTGTTAAGGACAAATTTAATCATTCTGTAAGGACACAAGTGTTTTTCACTGAAACCAGTGTAGATAGCCGTGAAAGCGTGACGGTCAGACTTAGGTACTTTTGCATTAATAAGCATTTGGGTGGAATCATCTATGGAGAGGTGATTTACCTGTAGTCGGTAAGGTCGACATCGTCGTTGTCCTGCAGTTTTCGAAGTATGCTGAACAGAATGACAGCTTTCTTGACTGAACTTTCATACTTCTCCTTATGGCTTAAGTATTCGTCAGGAGTCCCACCAAACAACTCCTCTTTTTTTTCTAATATCGCCCGTTCTGGAACAAATATGTGATAATATTAGGATCTTCTATACATAGCTGTGACGTTTTACCGTTACGAAAGCAAAGATACACCTCATACAAAGCTGCCATTTGCCTAAAGGAAAATAAGGTAGGTATGGAACAAAATAGAGATTTAGGAAGAGATCTTATTGAGGTTTCTACTGATGACGAAAGATTGACCAAGCTGATATACAAGGCAAGTGTGAATGGGACAGGACGAAGAGGAAGACCTAGGCGGACGGTCTCTGACCAGATTGGAGACATCCTAAAAACAGGACAGGTGAGAAGTACCCTGAACAGAAGAACATGCATATGAGGAATCTGATGGGAGTGAATGAAGCAAGAGAGATATGTCAGGCTCGTTGCAAATGGCGTGCCGTAGTCTCTGTTTACCCCTCCGGGAAACAGGCGTGAGTCTATGTATGTATGTACTTTCTTTAATTGAGCATTAATTCACAGACACTGCTACTTAACATCGATATTCTGTGAGAAGGTTCTCGGATTCTATCGTGATGGCCACATACCAATTGACAACTAATATACACAAAATCTGAAAATCAGCCAGCTAAGTATTATGAGAACATTCTCAAATATTAAATTTTACCAATGATAACTTAGAGGAAAGGCAGCGATAGCCTAGTGGATATACCAACAGACTGCCATGCAGAGGGTATCGGGTTCGAATCCATGGCACGCACCAATGACTTTTCAGAGTTATGTGCGTATTCAAATTGTTAATTATCGCTTGTCCCGTGCCTCGGAGAGCACGTTAAGCCGTCGGTCCCGGTTGTCATGAAGATCATTGACAGTCGTTACATGGCGTCAGTACCTACTAAATAAACTGACACTAGTCTAAACCATGGAATATCGCTATCCCTTCGGGTTGCGAAGGTCAGACAGGCAGTCGCTCTGTGGAAAAGCTAACCCCACTACTGACTAGAAAGCGGACCCCAGATTGAAACTGGGATAACGCTAAGAGAGAGGATAACTTAGAGGAAAATTAGTACACCAGTAACGCATCATCATCCTCCTAGCGTTATCCCAGTCTCAACCTGGGGTCCGCTTTCAAGTGTAACCAGATTTGGCGGAATATTATCTTTTCCACGGAGCGACTGCCTGTCTGACCTCCGCAACCCGAAGGGATAGCGATATTCCATGGTTAGACTAGTGTCAGTTTATTTTAGAGGTACTGACGCCCTATAACGACTCACTAAGATCTTCACGGCTTAACGTGCTCTCAGAGGCATGCGACACGCGATAATTAACAATTCAATACGCACATAACTCCGAAAAGTCAGTGGTGCGCACCGTGGATTCGAACCCGATACCCTCTGCATGGCTGTATGTTGGTATCTCCAGCTATCGCTGCCTCACACCAGTAACGCAAATGGTACAGAATACGCAGCATTGTTACTCTATGAAGCAGGGCAATGCAAATTATACATACAAATTATAAATCTCAAAATCTCCAGTCAGACAAAATACATACGATGTGTCAACAGATCAAATCAACTTCACTAATTATATCGACGATAGAACGTCAAGTACAAGGCGATCCAAATTGCATGCAAATTAAAAACTGGTAAGGTTTCCTCAGTCATCTACACACACCTACATCCCATAGCCTACCCCAGTATAAAAAGCTGGGAACCTGACGGAAAGCATCACATATTCAACAACCTTTTAACAGTCAATATCAGTTCAACCCTCAACATGAGCAAGATCAGTCTTTTGGTTCTCATTGTGGCCTGTCTCTGCCTGTTCGCCGAGGCTCAGTTGACTTTTACGTCCAGTTGGGGAGGCAAAAGAGCGGCAGTCACTGCCACCATGTCTTGCAAGAGCGACGAAACGATTGCAGCCATCTACAAACTGATCCAAAATGAAGCCGAAACACTTATAATTTGCCAGAAACCTTGAAGAGGTAACTAGACGGGGATTTTATGCCGAACCAACGCTATGGAAGAATGGATTTTTGTTTTCATAGGAATGCTTTGAATTATTGTGTAATTGATCCACGCTGTGCTATTTGTATTTGTTGAATATAATTAGTGGGTATGGTTGTTACGATATTGTTTTATTTAACTTATTTTACTTAAGACGTCTAAATGATAATGATACAAATCCCGTCCGAATCCTCTCTACATAAACGGCGTGATAGCAGTTCAAATTACTGTATTTTAAGATGTTTGTGGACCATCATTTCAATGAAGAATCTTATCTATTCAATAAGTTATCATCAGCCCTGTATACAAGGTTATTTGCATAACACTGTGAACCTCTTAGAGGGTGGTTATATTCATCGTTATGAACAACTTTTGTTCTGGAACTTTTGCGACATCGCGAAAAAAATATCAGCTGTTTCCATTTTGTCGGGGTCAAAGTTCAACTTTGTATGAAACAGCTTATGTTTTTTTCGCGATTTCGCAAAAGTACCAGAACAAAATTGTTCATAATGATGAATATAACCACCCCCTAAGAGGCTAACGGTGTTTTACAAATAACCCTGTATAAACTGTTCCACTACTGGGCCCGGGCCACAGATTACTAAATAGTTACTTCGTATTCGTACCCAGGCCTCTTCTCTCTATGAGAAGGGTAAGGCCATAGTCCACCACACAGGCCTAGTGCAGGTTGGCAGACTTCACATGTCTTTCGAGAACATTATGGAGAACTCTCAGACATGCAGGTTTCCTCACGATGTTCTCCTTCAGCGTTTAGCATGCGATAATTAACAATTGAATACGCAAATAACTCCGAAAAGTCATTGGTGCGCGCCGTGAATTCGAACCCGGACCCTCTGCGTGGCAGTCTTTCGGTGTCTCCACTAGTCTCTATGTCTCCACTATTCAATAAGTAGGTGCTTCAAAATCGAACATGGCTTAAGAAAATCAGTGGGTAGGTACGAAGAATCAAGTATTGATATACTCGTATCTGGTTATAGAATACTGTATTAGCTTCATATAATAACCGTGACAATTTTTTCTGTATTAAGTAATGTGGCAAAGGTACAAAGTCACTTCTTCTGTGATGAATTGATGATCATAAATACCTTTTGATTATATTTCATGAAAATGTCTGTCTAAAAAAATGTGTTTTTCTGTTGTGTTTTTGCTAAATTAAATTTTGATATTATCTAATGGCGTTACGTTGTGTATCTAATTCTCAGTCATAATTAAACTTAATTGTAGTAGTTAAATACAAATATGCCATCACCTAAAATTAGAACCATTGTTTTCTGAAATTCAATTCAACGTTTTTTATTTTTGGCACTCAGAGGCTTAATTATGTACATAATTTTATTATACATATTATTGTACCTAATAAAAAATAAAATATATGAATAAAATATTCGGTTAATTATAATATAACTAACTACATTTAGTTTTTCTAGTAGGTACTGTTAAATAAAACGCAATTGCTTACTTAATCCAACACTAAATTTAAATTTACCAACCAGTTATTTTTAGTGTAATTCATATTTCATTCACGTGCTCAGATGGGTAATTCTTCAGAGGCAACATTTTCGATGTCTATGGGAATATTTCTGTAACCAACTAACAAAACGATCTGTATTTTTTTAGGGTTCCGTACCTAAAAGGTAAAAAACGGGACCCTATTACTAAGCCTGCGCTGTTTGTCTGTCTGTCCGTCTGTCTGTCACCAGGCTGTATCTCATAAACCGTGACTGCTAGAAAGCTGAATTTTTCACAAATTATGTATTTCGGTTGCCGCTATAACAACAAATAATAAAAAAAATTAAAATATTAAGGGGAGGTCCCATACAAAAAACGTGTTTTTTTTCGTATTTTTTGCTCAAAATTACTAACTGTAACAGGTAGACACTTTAAATTTTCACAGGATATTAAGTTGTATATTACCTTTCAAAATAAAATTAAAATTTCAAAATAATTAAATTTAAAAAAAGTAAATAATAAAGGGGGGCTCCCATACAACAAACGTAATTTTTAAGCAATTTGTTACTCGATCTTAATAAACAGATAGAAACTTAAAAAGTATTTAAGTATACATGCAACGAACGTGAAATAATTCTTTTATAGATGGAATACGAAACCCTTCGTGCGCGAGTCCGACTCACACTTGCCCAATTTTTTGTTGTACAGTTTATGCCAGTCGTGTTACGGACGAGCTAGAAGGTGTACCAGGTGTGTAGAAAGTGTAGGGCTGGATGGCTTAGATCCCGGTGTTCCGAAGGTAAATAGCTGATTCATCTGTGCTTGGTTCAGGTGGCATGCTGATTACAATGCCTACTTTATAAACTTTATTTTATTACTAGCTGTCCCGGCGAACTCCGTATCGCCTTTTTAATGTATTTACATTTCATATTAATTTTTAACTCTTTTCCAACTTATTCAGAACAAAGTTACCAAGAAGATCAGTGTTTAATCTCTTAATTGCTAGGCAAAGTTGTTTTGCCATTTAAATTATTTCTAGGATAGAAAAACTAACTTATTGTAAGGAGATGAGAAGGTGGTATATGAGTGATATGGTTTGATCACTGATCTAGTGATATGATAAAATTACTAATACTATTAAATACTATGGCTATTAAATAATTAAATCAAGTGCAAGTCTGACTCGCCCATGAAGGGTTCCGTAGGAGACGTATCCACTGAACATAGCCATTATCTGCATCGAACATCAAATACCACTACCAGTTTTTCACCACCAATAATAACTTTTTTTATATTATTATATTTCGCATCCGCCATCTTTGATCACGAAATAGATGTTGTATTTGGATTCGCCATCCCTTAAAAAATCGGAGAAGATACCAATATCGACTTTACAAAAAAATCCCGTCCGCCATCTTTGATCAAGAAATGGATGTTGTATTTGGATTCACCATCCCTTAAAATATCGGAAACGATAGCCATATTGATTTTTTATTTTTTTTCATCCGCCATCTTTGATTTCCCATCCACCATCTTGAATCACGAAACAGATGTTGTATTTGCATGCCCCAGCCCTTTTAACATCGCAGACGATACCAATATTGATTTTTTAAATTTTTCCCATCCGCCATCTTGAATCACTAAATAGATGTTGTATTTGGATTCCCCATCCCTTTAAACATCGGAGACGATACCCATATTGATTTAAAAAAAAACCCATCCGCCATCTTTGATCACTAAATAGATGTTGTATTTGGATTCTCCACCCCTTAAAATATCGGAGACGATAGCCATATTGATTTTTTTAAACTTGCCCATCCGCCATCTTTGATTTCCCATCCGCCATCTTGAATCACGAAATAGATGTTGTATTTGGATTCCCCATCCTTTTTAACATCAGAGACGATACCCATATTGATTTTTAAAATTTTTCCCTTCCGCCATCTTTGATTTCCCATCCGCCATCTTGAATCACGAAATAGATGTTGTATTTGGATTCCCCATCCCTTTAAACATCGAAGACGATACCCATATTGATTTAAAAAAAAACCCATCCGCCATCTTTGATCACGAAATAGATGTTGTATTTTTATTCTCCACCCCTTAAAATATCGGAGACGATAGCCATATTGATTTTTTAATTTTTTTTCATCCGCCATCTTTGATTTCCCATCCATCATCTTGAATCACGAAACAGATGTTGTATTTGCATTCCCCAGCCCTTTTAACATCGCAGACGATACCAATATTGATTTTTTAAATTTTTCCCATCCACCATCTTGAATCACTAAATAGATGTTGTATTTGGATTCCCCATCCCTTTAAACATCGGAGACGATACCCATATTGATTTTTTTAAATTTTCTCATCCGCCATCTTTGATCACGAAATAGATGTTGGATTTGGATGCCCCATCCCTTTAAATATCGGCGACGATACCCATATCGATTTAAAAAAAAAATCCCGTCCGCCATCTTTGATTTCCTATCCGCCATCTTTGATCACGAAATAGATGTTGTATCTGCAACACATAGTGCGGGCGGCACGGGCTTTTGTCGCGCGGCTCGTGCTACCGGCTTTTGTCGGGCGTCGCGGTGCCACCGGCATCGGCCGCAGATAGGCGCTGGGCATCATTCCAGTTGTATAGAACTACCAAACACAAATTAATAGCAAATTGCAACCTGTGCGGCCCGCCACCCTACCCGGGCCGCCATGCCGGCGGCTCCTTCGTGAGCCAAAGCCGGCGGCTTTGTATGCCGCCGGGTTCACGCGGCTTGGCCGGCGGCAGAGCTGGCGGCCGTGCCCCCCAGCACTGTATGTAGGCGCGATCGGTAAGAGTACCTACCTACGCATCGACCATCACGCCGGCTCTGTGCGAGATTTGCCGATACCTGCAGCAGTGTTTAGATTCAACAGTGATAACGGATGCGCTGCCGGAAAAAAAATTAAATTTGGTTACAAAACGGAGACACCAGATAAGTCAATAGATTTTTGCTAATTTTGATATGATCTAATTTTCTTGCGTCTTGCATGGATTTCTGCTCCTAAACTATTATTTGAATACTTAATAATATTCATTATTTCATTAATTATCCAAGTAACATATTACTTGACTAATTGGCAATTCGTTCGAAAAACGCGTATTTACATTATATACAAGGCCAGAACGCAGGGGTGTGAAACTAATCGCGTATAGATTGGAAATAACTTTTTTGCTGAGTTCTTCCAATCTATACCTACACGATTAGTTCCCAAATACTCGAGTATACTTCGTAGTGATCTAACTGACTTGCTTATACCATAATATACAGTGCCAGTACGCATACGGACTAATCGTGTATAGATCTGAAGATTATTCTGGATTTTGTAAGGCATTCATTATATTATATTATTATTATATCACAAATATAATATGTAGGTAGGTAGACATTATGTCTAATTAAATAGTTTTTAATAAGCTAAGTTGACGGAGCCCTGCTTCGCAGGGCTACTATGTTTGGGTTAATGGTCAAAAGAGAACCTAACATAACCTATTTAGTTACTTGAATTACATACAATTTAATCCTCCACTAATATAGTTCAATAATATTATTTCATATATGCACCCATTATTTCACTAAACTATATCTCTTGTCTTGTCAGGCAGGTGTAACTAATGTAGTATAGTCCGGGACTAGGACGCATCATGTATTCACGTTACGAACTAGGTATACACGAGCAGTATCTACGCAAAATTCGTGTATATATTGTAATCACAGATTTAAATATAGCCCTTAATTCAAATAAAATATGAAAATAAATAGTAACTTAAATACGTTTTGGTCATGACCGTTACCAAATAATATAGTGCTCCTGAAATGAAACTGAACTTAGGATTGATTTTTTTTTGTGTGTATTGGTTAATTCATTGTGCTATTATGCAATCTAACACAAAAACTCAGTTGTGAGCGAAATATTGCCATAGTAATTTATAAAAAATGGTCATGATCGTTACTTGTTACGAAAACTCTATTCTTTACTTTTATATATCTATTTAACAACGGATGATAGATCTAGAATTCCTATACCAAATTTAACTTAAATACCCTTGTGCTAAAAATATAAAAAATATATTCAATTATTTAAAGAAATATTAGAAAAAACATAAAAGCCCTTAAAATATTTCGAGGGATAGTCACGTATACCTGGCCCACTAATAACGGTCCTGACATCGTAAAGCTGTGGATATACCGATATAATGGTAAATAAAACACATGTTTTACAATAATAAATTATATTTCGCACATATTATATTTCGCAAAATAAATGATAGCTACCATACGGTGCTACCATACCTACATTTCGGGAAAACACTGACTTTAATTTGTGTATTATGCATTATATTATGCAGTTTCACAGTAGTAAGGATTCTCTCAGTGTGCTCACGTATTTAGGATGTCCTGTCCGTTACCTATTTAGTCCGGCTCATACGTTACCGACTATTAGGTAATGCTCTGGACGTAACGGTATCACAACTTTTCTTAGATTTTTACCATAATGCAAAAATGTACTAAGATAACTAGATAGCTTTAATTTACTCAAAACCCGAATTAAATTCACCATGTGAAACGATCTTCGCTTTAACACTAACATAACATAACACATACCGGTAAATGAGAGGCAAAACTCTGAAAAAAGTCCGTTACCGGTCGAAACACTCTGAAGACTGAAGACCTATATACAAAGGTACTCTGTGACTGAAGACATATAAAAACTGACGCTTCAAAATGGCTGCTGGTATTGACATGTTTGATTTGGTCTTGCTATTTAAATAAAAAATTGCCGAATAGTAGAAAAAAATTACTATTAAAAATAATTCAATTTACGGTCACGGTGCATGGACATGTCCAGTTAACACATACCAAGGGGACAGGATATAAACTTAAAAATCTTAAAATATTTGTATTAAAATATATTTTACAGTTTAACGTGCTTGATAACTACAACCTGATTACAAAAACGGAAATATGTGGAATAGGTAATGAGATACAAATTGCAAAAAAAAATAACATAGGTCATATCTAAAAGAGGACAGTACTGCAAGACGTAAGAGGTCGCATTTCTGGATTTAATTTTATTACTTTGATTTAAATTTATCATAACAATTTAAGTAAAAAAGAAAGCTGTATTCATTTGGAACCACTCTTTATTAACTAGACACTACTATGTCATACAAGCTTTAGTTATTTGCAACTTTCTTGCATGGGACATCTCATGAGTGGGTTGGTAGACATTTTGACGAAAATGCCCGTGTATAAGATTGCGCGCGCACTCTTATTAAATACTACCTTTTTTTGCCTCATGTAGTTAGTGAGTAAAATAAAGTGTAATTACACAAACAAAATATTTTTCGTGTATTTATAAAATGCCAGTCATAAAATGCTGCAGCTTGACTGTCGCTTTCACACTGTCCTAAAAAAATACTATACCACAGATAAGACAATACCAGACTATACCAATGAGTGTGAAAAATGGTTGCGTATCCATCCTGGCAGGGCAATCACTGTGTTCCAAATGGTAGGAATTTTTACACCAGCATCCTTAAAAGCTGCAAAACTATCATGTGCAACACAAATTTTCAAAGTAACTGGCATTGAGCCTTACGATCCCGATGTTTTTTCCGAAGCTGATTTTTTAACAAGTTCAGTAGGTAACAGACAGAGACCTAACGTCGGCTTATTGCAAGAAGTCATTATGTGAGTTAGTGGTCATATTGATTTGCCCATATTATCCTAAATATAATCCTACAAAGTTATTTATTTTTTTTAAACACAAAATAAAAGTTAATGACTTCTGGCAATTAAATTCTGCCAAACATACAAAATAACAATTTTTTATCACAAAAGAACTTCCCATGTAAGTCAGTCATCACCTGTTTATTCGAAATAAACCGGTAACAGAGTTTTATTGAGTTTGCTCTTCGGATTTCCACTGGTAAATGCCACAGTCGCACAGCCTGAACAGTAAAAGGTTTGTCGAAGTAATTTGTGGAATGTTTCGGCATCTCTAGCATTAGATCCTCATACGACCTCAAGGACTTTACATGTGTGTCATGGAGGAATGCGAAGACGAACTGGCAACCACTTGAGTTTGTTGCGAAAATCTGAAACGTGATCATATTTGCGCAATCCAAATATAAATCGTATGCAAAAGTTTTGTAGACGCTCAAGTTTATCTAGCAGCTCTTCAGTGGGATCAAGATAGCTGACGTCCGCGTAGTCAATTATAGGCAGGAGCAGAGCTTGAGCAAGCGCAATCTTAGTGGCAGTTTGAAGGAAGTTGCGTAATCTACGCAACGAACCTGCTGATGGAAATAGTTTGCGACTCATTTCCAGGATTTGAGATCTCCAGACATAGTATCATCAAAGTAAATATCTAAATTCTCTACGGTTTTGCTGAATGGAAAATTCTTTCCGTTGAAAGTAATGCGCGGCAGTTCGGACCAACAAATTCTCGAGACGAGTTTGGAGCTGCCGACAACAATAAGTTGTGTTTTCAGGTGGTAGGATGAAAGTAATTAGTTTGAGATAGAATTAATAAATATTGCGAAAAGTAAAGGAGATAGCACGCCACCCTGTGGCACACCGGCATGTGTGTTAGACCGAGTGGAATAAGTGTCTTCGATCGGGGCCGAGCCGGCCCTATGTGCAATGTGCGCGCTGCAGACAGGAGGTGCCAGGGTGATAGGGGCACCGCGGGCCAGGATATGTGTTAATTTATTTACATTTTTTTCGAAAAGCTAGCTACGCCACTGCACAGGCGCTTCGTAGATTTCGCACACAGGCGCTGGATTGGGTCGGCGCGGCCCTGTCTTCGATGCATATATGTTGCCGGCGACCAAACAGGTAACTGTGAAACCAGTCTGGAGATACGTTAAGATAGCGATATATGGCAAGTTTAATGTAAAAATCGACGGTGTTAAAATCATTACTAAAATCAATTAGAGTCAAAACCGTCAGATTGCCACTATCCATACCCAGCCTAATGTCATCTGTTACACGAACCAATGCAGTAACATTACTGTGCCCGGAGCGGCAACCAGATTGATTGGGATTTAGGAGTGCATGTTTATGTAAGAAGGAGCTAAGTTGAGCGTGAACCAGACGTTCAAGGACTTTTGATAGGAAAGGTAGTATGGATATGGGTCGATTTGGATTTCTTAGGTAAAGCAATTATGAGTGCATCTTTCCAACGTGATGGAAAGATACCACGAATGGTTAAGGATGTGGCATAGGACTGGAAGAATTTCATCTAGGATGGGAAGGATGGATCATTTTGCGGCTGACACAATGGTTGCCGACTGCATTGGGCGTCACTGCCAGTTTACTTTTCTTACAAGCGGAAGTCACAAGCGGAAAATTGCGTGAAGATAAAGGGAGAATAATTTGGGGTTGACAAAGATGAAAGATTTTCTAAACTGGTTCTTTTTGTAATTCCATCAAATTCGGACGAAATAGTGAAATGTGTATTAAGATAATAAAAAAAGAATTGAGGTTAATATTGTTTGGAATGGTTGGTTGCCGTTTCTTACCAACTCCCAAAGTTTTAAGAAATTGCCAGACCTTTGCTGGATTACCATCTTCAACTGATGTCTGAATATGTTGGCGTTGCGCTTTCCTACACACCTTGTTACAGAGATTTCTGATATAGCCACGAATTTTTCCTGATTGAAAGCGCTAGGTTTATGCTTCAATTTTGCTTTGGCGGCAGATTTCTTTGCCATAATGTTCTTTATATCCGCTGTTAGTTAGTTAGTTTTATTTCAACGGTGCGAATAGGAGCGTGCACGTCATATAACTTAATCAGCTTTGTAACTGGTATTTGAACTATAGTCTCAATACACTCCGAAGTATACAAAGGCTCCCAGTCTATATTGACAGCATCCTCACGAAGTCTGTCAAGATCCATGTCACTAAAATTGCGCAGAAAAACAACTTTAGGCTTTGTTTTGGGGTCGAAGTATTTTATAAGAGACAAAGACTAGGTCGTGATAAGAGAACGCATCTGCCGTACATTGACCATGCCTGTAAACGAAACAAAGAGAAGACACCCAAATAAGGTCAAAAAAGGAAGGAGTGCAGTTTGGAAAGTGATGAGTTGTTGATGTGATAAATTACAAGACTCCGTAGTTTGTCGAAAAGAGGATCCACGTAGGTTGCAAGAAGTTACTATATTAAATGATAACTGATGTTAGTTAAAATAAATTATACGATCGACTAAATAAAAAAGTGACTAATAATAATTTATATAAAATTCCTTAAGATTACTTATTGTTCACTTGTGATCAATTTTATTCATAACAGAAAGTAATTAAAAACAAATAATGAACTTTATCGAACCTAATTGTAAGCTATTTATGCTACACTTATTTCGTGTTTTAATTACATGGTAAAATAAGTTCTGTATAATATGAATGTTGTTATTTTAATAATTATCTATTAAAAAAAAATTACTTAGTAATTTTTTGTAAATGCCTGATTTCTAAAGTTGTAGTTATGGACTTAATAGCAAGGCCGTAATGCCTCCCGCCCCCCGTGGGATCTCCACCTTGTCGTGGTGGGGGGGCTCAGTAACCGTGGGTTTGAGGTCACCCACGGTGAAGCTAAGCGGGATCCCGGGAGGGGACGCTCCACGTGGGATGGGTGAAGCCTGCGTAGGATGCGTCCATAGGTGCGGGTGCGGGGGACAGTTCTGTCTGTCCCTCGCAGTCGGTCGCGGTCGCGGGAGGAGAGGCGTGTCGGTGTTGCGTTGCCGCGCGCCCTATCTCCCGCGACCAAATGGAGGCGGACCATCGTTGCGTCGCGCTGGGGCCGCAGAGGAAGAGAAGATGCGGTGTTGCGTTGCCGGCCGCAGAGGATAGGGAATCCTCTGCGGCCGCTGGGCGTTTTGGCGGTGGAGCCCAACACCTTCAGTCGCCGCCAAGGGGGTTTTGTTCGGGGCCCGCCTGACCATCTGGCAGGCCAATACCCGTCGGGGGGTAGCGAGGAATGCTTCGGTGATACCCTACCCTCCCACACATGGGTACATGAGGAACACGGGTTGGTTTTTAGTCAACTTATTGACTAAAAACCAACCCGTCTGACAGTCCCTTTCGCCCTTCCCCCAGGGCGGAGGGACTCCATGAGGATTTTCCAACACGACACCAAAAAAAATAACAAAAATAAAGGCCGTAATGCCTAAAATTGACTAGATAGAAATTAGTGAGTTTTTTTCCTTTTGTAGTAAGTGTCAAAAGAAGTCCACTATATATAACAACGTATTTAGCAATTTTTTGCAGTTAATGAATTCTTGCAATAAGCCGACGAGTGTCGTCTGCACTAGTGGTTTCAGAGCCAGAACCAGAGCCACAACCACCAACAAGTGGCTCAGTTGAAGTAAACTCGCCATTTATTGATACACCTACAGGATACACCTATTGATGATGCGCGCATTATACAACCCGCCGCACAATCTTGTACACCTGGGCGTATAAGAGTGCGCGATTTTCATTTTTTATATTCCTCCAGTTCATAAATTAATTAATGTCGTTACTGGAATTTGTTGTTGTTGATTTTTCTAATATGATATTTTATTTTTCATGGGGCCTCAAAGTTAAAATGCGCACTCTTGCACCACCTTACCCTACGTGCCAGATTTTCTAAGGGAATGTTAAGTGAACCTATAAAAAGGCTCTCATTGAATAATCTGACGATTTAGGTGTCACGTAAACTCGTGGCCACTATGTATCAATATTTTTTTTTCACTTTGTCTGTTTTTTTTTTCTTTTTCGTATTTTGGTTTTGTCTTTACTGTCAAACTTTCTTGTGTTTTTATTGGTGTGTCTAATAAATGTTTTTTTTTCTTACTTCTTTCTTTCTATTAGAAAGTTGCAAATGTGAATGAATGAATTCGCCGTTTTAAAATACTCAAGCGCGTCAGATTAAGATATATATGCTTTATCCTAACGTGCTAGACGTGCCTTCTCATAATCTGATGATTATCTGGCAGGATTAAGGCAACAGCTCTTTTTCAAAATTTTGAAAGCCGCACCGTTGAAAAATTATACATTATTTACATTTTTATCTATTTATCATCTAAGCTTTGCAACCCTATAAGTCCCCATGACGCTCGAGTAAATCCCAATTTAATATCGTGGGCTCCCCTACTAATACATATTATAAAATGAAGTAACCTTAACCGAAGAGCATGCATGAGAAATTAGATGGGAATGAATGAAGCAAGAGAGGTATGTCAGGATCGTTGCAAATGGCGTTCCGTAGTCTCTGCCTACCCTGCCGGGAAACAGGCGTAAGTCTATGTATGTATGTATAAAATGAAGTTCCCTTGTCTTCCTGTCTTTCTGTATGAACGCGATAACTTAACTTAAAAACTACCGAATAGATTTATTTACGGTTTTCACCAATAGTTAGATAGCTTCCTGCGTATTTCAATAAATAAGATGAAATATTGTATATCCTTTTGGGTTGCAGCGGTCAGGATGGAATCACTCTGTGGAAAAGTCCTGGCTCCGGAAAGAATTTTAGCTGATACCTATTACCAATATATACAACTAGGATAGCTTTAGAATGATGATGATGAGCCGAGGAGAAATACTCCAACGTGTCAGGCCAAGCATTAAGTCTGAACGATCTTCGTAGATGTGGTGACGGATTCAGAATACGGAATATCACCACCCCATATCATCACATGGGTGTCGTGAGAGCATACAGAGGGAGCATATTTTGTAGAGAACAGCACTGTAAGAGAAGGAAAACTTGATACAAACCCTATACCAACCCGTTTGGCCAGTGTGGTATAGTAGGCCAATTCCTCCTTTCAGAGGAGAGGCCTAGTCCAGCAGTGGACTGTTATAGGCTGATGATGATAATCTTCGTAGGTAGGCATACCTACATACGAAAATGTGTCACTGACCTTTAAAATAAACTTATTCATCGAGTTATTTATAATCGGAAATGCTTCGTATTGTATGTAAATAGAGATGTAGGCACAAAATATAATATCGATCAATGCATGAAAGTGACCGTAACGATTAATTGTTACTGACCTCTAGTAGTAGGTATTCTTTAATTTACGGCGATGTATTTCTAATTATTTTTTTATTTAGAATGTGAATGTACGTACCGAAGAGTAATTAATGTAGAGCAGGGTTTCTTAAAGTGAGGTCCATGGACCTCTTAGGGGTCCGTAGCATGAGTAGCAGGGGCTTTAAAAAGTTTAAAAAACCCTGATGTAGAGGATGTGCGTGAGGTTAGTAAAGATAGAAGCAAGTGGCGTTCTGTTGTTTCTACCCATGGGCGTCGCCAAGAGGGGGCAGGGAGGTGCAGCTGGCCCCCTAGAGATTAAAAAAGCCCTACAATTAAAAAAAAACATATTTTTATAATTTTCCATATCAACTTGCTGGCCATCGGCTGGTGACCGTGCCCCCTCCCCCTAGGCCAACGGCTGGCGACGCCCTTGTCTCTACCTACCCCAACTGATCCATATTTCAAAAAAGGCGTACCTACCTAAGTATACGTATGTATAAACGTTAAGAGGCGGCAGGCGAAGAAAATCCAAGATTATGCTTGCTGCTGTGTATTAAAATTGAATCTATCCATTGAATTATTACCTACAGAAACCAAGTAAGCGCACGTAACAGGCGCCGTTCATTTGGGTCAGAATCTGACCCAATCGGCGGCCGCGTTGTCTGTGGTCCGAGTCGCACGGTAGCGTAAGCATCTCCCGCAAAATAATCGAAATTATGACATATTGTACAGTATTTTTGTGCCACAATGCTTCAGAAAAAAACTATAAGGTTGCTGAAGTATCATTCCACCGGTCAGACATCTATTTTATTACGTAGATTGTCTAATAATTCAAATACAGTGAATCATAATAACTAAATCTAAGTACGAGCGGAGTGTTGCCAGTTGGGTGTGAAATTGTCCCAGTTTAATTAGCACATTCCTTACCAAAATTTATTCTATTAACAGTAATAATAAAGAAAAAGAATTAGGTAGTTACATATATAAACTTAACCTTTCAAACACCGCTGGCTGGTACATACCAATCGGTTAAGACAAAGAACAATGGCAGAATTTGGTCTGGGTTTGTTGTGGCGACCTTAAACTTCATAAGAACAAAACAAATTGTTTTTTTTTTTCTACGATTTTTAATATTTTCACTTTGTCTCTTTAAAGCTGGAGTATTTTATGATGATAAAAAGCATTCCAATTGATTACGAATACTTTATTATTTGATTGTTGCCATAGACAATGGTGTGACAGGAATGGACGTGAGTGCTATATCCGTATCGATTATTAAATAAGTAATAGATTATTAAATAAGTAATCGATACGATCGACCTTTACGACGAGTTGTTTTGGTTTAAAATGCAGTTATTTAATATTTAATCAACATTATATCAATAAGCTAATATTTTTAAAGCAAAACAACGTTTAAATAAAATAAAAACGTCACAGCATCGTTTTTAAGTTGTATCGATTTTACATAATATCGATTTAAAATGTGCAGCTCTGCTTTTGTCCTTGGCTGTGACAGTTAGATGCTACAAAATACTTCCGCGTTTTGATGTCAATCTGACATATGTCATTTGATAATTCAAACGTGCTTACCTACATTGTTTAACTTTCATACTATAACTTTTCTTGTACCTACATTGTTCATTCTTAACTAAAAATTCAAACACCGATATCTTCTTTTTCCACCTTTCCTGAGTGAAAATAGAATCATTTATAGACTCTGTTACTTACGCCAAATTTTTTGATATATTTTTTATTACTGTTCGCTACAATTTAATTTCAGACATTTTGATGTATGGAGATCTGCCATTGTCCTTTGTAACGTCAAGCTCGGCTAAGACGACATCGTCTCAAAGCACTAGATTTTTCCGTTTTTGTATTAAAAGGCTTGTATCTAAAGTCTAGTATTATCTTGTAATGTAGATACGCGTAACTAACTTCGTTGTTGAACGAATGACCTAACCGACCGAATTATATTATAATTTTTAAACTTGTCGCCTTTTTTTGGTAACCATAGCGCAATGGCGCGACGCACACATAGTACACGCTGTTGATTTTTGTTAATTATATTCTCACAAACATACATAAATGCTTTTATGTACTGAGAGCATTTGACTAGGAAATCACTCGGCACTTGTTGGTGCTTACGTTTGAGCGCATAAAGTTTCGTCAAGATTGATTTAGCCATCGTTAGTCAGTCGTAAAAACTTAAAAAAGCAGACAGTGTGGCTTTAGAATTTATAATATACAATACGCTTGTGTCCTAAAATGTAATTAGCGATTGTTATTAGATGTTAAACTGAAATCTTCAAAAATTTATCAGCAACATTACTAATTACGCCTTTTAAAAACCTTTTTTAATTTGACACGAAAACGCTGTAAACCATCATGGCGGTTGAGTGATATTACAAAGTCCAAAACAAAACAAACCACGAATGAAGTGTGGTATGATGTACCCACTTTTATTTTGTTATATTCGATTTGACAGGTAGAAACTTTGACATTTTAGTTGTATTTACTACTAAAACGTCAACAACGTGAATTGCTGACGTACTGTTTGACGTAATGCTCTCCGATTGGTGTGCACTATCACAAGAATAAATAGGTACATTATTTTTAGTTTTAGAATACTAAAAATAACATTAATCTTACCTTCTTATAATAAATAATAAATTTTATTGGCATCTTAAAATCATAATGAATCTATAGATACTACAATCAAACTGATTTATTCTTAGTGGTCACAAGCCTATTACTTATATTCATGCAAAAATTATGAATTTACCCTATTTTTAGGGGAAAGACGTTGTTACTGGCAACTCTATAATGGCGTCTGTGTGCGTGATGCAGCAAGTAAACACAGCACAGTGCCGCACACATAGCGAATTTTCGGCTTAGCTTCTGAGTTGTTTGAATACTGACTTTCTGTAGGTAATAATTCAATGAATCTATCTATGTCTATCTCACGTCACGCCTGTCTCCCATTGGGGTAGGCAGAGACTATGGAACGCCACATGCTTCGGTTCAAACATACCTCTTTCGCTTCCTCGACATGCGCGTCGGTTATGGGTACCTACTTTTAATTTGGCCCTTTTTCAGTAGGTACGTCACCTATTTGGTCGGCGTACGTCCGCCTAGGGCGTGCGAGAATGAATGGAAATGTCGGTAGGGGACCGACATTTCCATTCATTCTCGCTCGATATACTCCTTTTATATTTCTTCTTTCATCCATCCGTTCCAAATGTCCAAACCATCGCAACATTCCTTTTTCAATCTTTGTCACTACATCTTCTTTTAGACCGCACTTCTCTCGTATCACATTGTTTTTCACTTTATCTCGTACGAGTATACTTAACATAGGACATAGGTATATGTTCAAAGTACAGATAAAGGGGAAACGCGTTGAGAAGTTAATAAGACGCATGCCACCTTTTCTTATTATTATTCTACGGTTTGATACATACTAGACTTTCTTTTCCTAGGCCAGCTGAACCTATTAACAGCCTTCTTAGACCAAGCGTTCCCTATGAGAGAAGGAGAGTAATGAGGAGAAAGGTAAAGTAATAAGGCCTGGATACAAGTGCGAGGACGGAACAAGGTGATTCTTCTTCCTTTCTATAGACTCAGTACTGTAGATAATACGCAAGTAGGTATTGCTTAGGCAAGGCCAGAAAAACACCAGCGTTTATGAGATTACCGGTTAGCCGCTTGGAGGTCATACCGTTTTGAATAATAACATAAAACTAAGACATTAGCGACAGAATTAATCGAATTCTATTGAATTGGTGCAACCCTGCAATTAAAAATGTTTACAATATATCGCGGTAGAATCCGGAAACTGTAACAGATCAAGAATATTTTTGTACAGTGCGAAGTGCGAGTGCCTAAATTAACCCTTCATAGCGTAGTTGAACAGTTTTTCGACCTAGCTGCTCAGTCTCATGGGTAGAACAAGTTTGAGTAGGTACCAAACATCCAAATAGAAATCTTTAACATAATATTTCGTAACCAATAGTCGATAAATACTTATATCGAATTATAATATGCGTAACCTATAAAGATTATTTTTATCGTAACGTACCTATTTGGAACCTGTTTACTGACTGTCGTCAGTTATTCGCTATTCTCTATGACTTTTTAGGGTTCCGTACCTAAAAGGTAAAAAACGGGACCCTATTACTAAGCCTCCGCTGTCTGTCTGTCTGTTTGTCACCAGGCTGTATTTCATAAACCGTGATAGCTAGAAAGCTGAAATTTTCACAAATTATGTATTTCGGTTGCCGCTATAACATAAATACTAAAAATAAAAAAAATAAAAATATAAGTCCCACAGATAGGTCCCATACAAAAAACATGTCTTTTTCGTATTTTTGCTCAAAATTACTAACTGTTACAGGTAGACGCTTTAAATTTTCACAGAATATGTAGTTGTATATAAAAAATAAATAAATTAATTTAAAAAAGTAAATAATAAAGGGGGGCTCCCATACAACAAAAGTATTTTTTAAGCAATTTGCTACTCGATCTTAATAAACAGGTAGAAACTTAAAAAGTATTTAAGTATACATACAACGAACGTGATTTTCTTTTATAGATGATTGTACGGAACCCTTCAAGCGCGAGTCCGACTCGCACTTGCCCAATTATTAAGTTTCTTTTGGGTGCCTTCAATAATCAGACCACTGACCGCATTTTTACGTCAATTACTAACACTAGGCAGCGATAGCCTAGTGGATATACCAACGGACTGCCATGCAGAGGGTATCGGGTTCGAATCCACGGCGCGCCCCAATAACTTTTCGGAGTTATGTGACCTAATTATCGCTTGCCCCGTGCCTCGGACAGCACGTTAAGCCGTCGGTCCCGGTTGTCATGAAGATCTTTGACAGTCGTTTTTATGGAGTCAATACCTATCTCTGAATAAACTGACACTAGTCTAAACCATGGAATATCGCTATCCCTTCGGGTTGCGTAGGTCAGACAGGTAGTCGCTCCGTGGAAAAGCTAATATTCATCCAAATCTGGTTAGACTAGTAAGTGGACCCCAGATTGAAACTGGGATAACGCTTGGAGAATGATGATGACTAACAAGTGTAGACGGACTGGGAATACAGCTGGTCTGTCACACGTCACACCGCTGAATACAATATCCTATCTAGCCATTTATTTGGAAACTAGACGATGCCCGCGGCTACACCCGCGTTATTTAAGGCTACTGCTCTGCTCCCGTTGCTCATAGCGTGATGGTATATAGCCTATAGCCTTCCTCGATAAATGGGCTATCAAACACTGAATTGACAACAAGAATTTTTCAAATCGGACCTTTAGTTCCTGAGATTAGCGCGTTCATCGAAAAAAACAAACAAACAAACTCTTCAGCTTTATATATTAGTAGTATAAGATTAAGCGCAAGCCACCGGAGCGGGCGAAGCGGACGACCTCGTTTCACCTCTTTTCATACTTGGGTTCACACCGCCAACTAACACCCAAGTATGAAAAGAGGTGAAACGATGTCGTCCGCTTCGCCCGCTCCGTCCGTCAGTTGGCGGTGTGGCCTGCGCTTTAGAGATGCATATTTGACATAAGCTCCATACAAGTTATGTATGTAAAATATGGATCTATCAATCTCCAAATCTATGGATAGATTGTATGGATCGATAGTGGGAACGGGCTCTAACTGGACTGTATTAGGGCATGGATCCCGGAATTCCGACATTTCGTAATTCCGGAATTTCGGACGTTTTTTTTCGATATTATAATACCGGAATTGAGGGCCCAAATATCGTAATTCCGGTATTCATAAATAATACAAATTGATTTTTCTAGAAAATATTGTTTTGGTGAACGTGGCCATTAATACACAGTGTTAGGTCACCATTCCTTCCTCAGCGACTCCGCGCTCCCCTTTGAGTTTTTCCTATGTCCCCGACATTTTGCTAATTCCGTGAACGACTCGATACCATAGTTGACAATGAAGAATTAAATGTAATCATGGAAGCAGATCTAATGCAAACCACATCAGAGTTAGCTTCGGTGTTAGTAACGATTTATGAAACAATTTTAATTCTCTTAAAATAAATTAGAGAGGAAACAATTGCAGAAATAATTAAGCGAAATACACTAACAAACACGCATTGAGTGCTATGTGAGTTTACTCAACCGTTACAATATAGAGGGAATATTGAAACCTATCGTTTCTTGTGATGAAGAAATGGGTCCGGTCCGACAATAGGAATCGCTCAGCAAAGCGCTTGAACCAAGAAAAACCGGCCAACTCCTGCACAAAAGACAGTTTATTCAGATAAAGTACTGGTTATTGTCTGGCGGACCAATGCTAGTATCATGCACTTCAGCTTCCTAAGATCTGGGCAGCATATTACAATAGCAAATTTCACTGTCAGCAATTGCAAACAATGATGTAAAGGTACCTGGTAACAACCGACACCGGTCGCAATCGTTATAATCATAATTATATCTTTATTCGTTAGAGCTTACTGCTGCTTGAAGACAACGGACACTTAGATCACATAGATACTTTGAAAAAGACGGTTGCTAAATTAGAGGGACCTGAGGTTAGAAAGTCTCCGACACCCTCCAAACCCCCTAGAGCCTGTAACTTGCTCCAATAGATCACCGCTTTTTTAGATATTGAACAATTTCATAAGGAAAAAAGAATATTTCAAATAATTATGTTATTGATTTTCGCCCCCACGAATTTTCAATAACTGAATCAATCAACTACCCATAAAATTAGGAAAGTGCATAACCTCTCACTTTATTCCCAAATGTTATTTTAAAGTTAAGTAATATTTACATTTAATAGTTACTTAAGTAATATTTAGTTATGTAATATTTTGTATTATACTGTCCCACAGCTGGGCTAAGGTCTCCCCAACACTCTTCCATAAATGCCGATCTTTAGCTTTATCTTGCCAGTCTGCTAGAAAAGTATCAAGCCATGCCGCCATCGTTTTTTCGGCATGCCCCTGTGTCGCCTTCAGGGTTCCATTGTGTGGTGATGTGTGTCCACTTTTCGAGATGTATCCTACAGACATATCCCACCCAATCCTATTTTGACTTCGCTACTTTGACGCACACTTCGATTATGCCTGTTTTTAGTGTATAACGATGTTTTCAATTTTATCGGTCAGTCTTTCACGGTACACCTAACACTACTTTACATGGCACGTTGGCAAACCATGAGCTAGGAATTTTGAGAATCGGTCTGGTTATTATTTTAATGTAAAATTTTAGATCGCCTGATTTAATTTTAAAACAATGTTTAATTATACTATTTTTTATTTACTACTTAGGCTGGAATGTTCATGGGATGTTAATTAATAAAACTGTAAAAAATGATGTTGTGTTCAAATTCAATGGTAAAATCTTGATCTATCCAACGTTTAACGAATTATAGTCTGATGAAAAGTATATAACTTGTTTAATTTTGGCGGTAAACACGTTTATTTTATATTAAAAAATTTAATCTGTTAAGAGCGTACCGATTCCGGAACCAGTACCGGAATTCCGGAATTGACACTCCAATATCGTAACTCAGTTCCGGAATTCAATACTCTCCGATATTACAAGCCCTAGAGTGTATAATAGAATAGTGCAATGGGAACGGGCTCTAAATAGACTGGATAATTATTAGAACTGGACGACTTATTAGTGTTCGTAAACTTTTCTAATGTGACATTTAGAGCCTGTTCCCACCAAGACGGAACAGATATTCTGACAGACCGCAGACGAGGAAAAAAAAGTTTATTATCGCTCGCTTAACTATGTGCCCGATAGATAGCAATAGGCCCCCTAATACCTACATGGGGACCGAAACATAACTGGCGAAGTGTGGGTGTGTAATACACCTCTGCCTACACCTTCGGGGATAAAAGGCGTGAAGTTATGTTATGTTAAAACTATTGGCACTTTTGAGTGACTTGCAACAGTTGTGGTAGGTACGGATCGAATTCATAGCCTTAGCACAAACCACAAAAATAATACGCGGTGTTTTAAATAGATTATATTAGATAGCTAAATATCATACTTAATTTTAGAAGGTAGGTACAGTCAAAATCGAATAATATAAAGCTGAAGAGATTGTTTGTTTGGTTACTAGGAGGTTGGAGGAACTACTGGGTCGATTGATATTTACATATAAATAATTAAATATTGACACGTAGCATAATGTATATATTATTCAACGTACCTATAATAAAACAACACATCATATGGTACAACCGGTAGATATCTACTCCTCGGGCCAATTTTCGAGCAACGTTGACCTAAAACAACTGTACGTCCAAATAATCACAGATATAAAGTTCATTTACCTCTTCTCTTTCGCTCTAGCGTTATCTCCCTCCCTCCATCCAAAAAGTGTGTCAGCTCTTCCACATTAAAAGTGCACTTGGATCTTTCTTTCAACAAGTCTTCGTTTATTTTCATGTCTGTGTTTATTTTTATTCACTACGCAACACGACACGTCAAAGCGAATGTAAACGCGGACTGATTACTGGTTGGACGAGTCAATGGGACCTCAGGCACCTCAGGCAAGTGGGGGAACACGAATAGCAGCGTCGTAGTCGGCAATCATTAAATAGCTGATAATAACTAATTGAGGCTGTGATTGCTCTATGACAACGCGTAACGTGATAAAAATTGCAAGGTCAATGCTTAAGATCTCCATTAACTAAGTAGATATTAGCGCTGGTTTATTAACGCTTAATTTAATTACTTTTATAACTCTTTAGTCTGACATACAAAGAAGTACTTTTGCCATAAGTATACTGTACGTACTTTCATTCTGTTTTTATTCTATTTCTATTTTTTACTTTAAGTTCTGTTTTTTTTTTACTTCTGTATTGGCATCTAAGTACATAAACACATGCCTACTGTTTTGAAATGTCACTGACTCTAGGTTGTGCTAGGTGCGCGGCTCCGAGAGAAGACAGGTATTTTTTTTTTATTTATTTGAAGAACTTTTATCTACAAATTAAACATGACGAAGTTCACTCATAGAAAATTATCATAACTAAGATATTACTTTAAACCATATTATCATACTAACGACTTCTAAGGTTGGCGTCGCGTCGTAAGAATCGTACATACCTATAAACTTATGGAAAAAAGACTTACATAATTATGGATTTTCAATTTCAGCAACGTTCCCGATAAAGAGTTGTGCATAATGCTAAAATTCTGGTACCATATATCCTGATTTTGTACTTTACTACGAATAGATTTTGTACCTTTAATTATATATAAAATGAACGTTTGAACTGTGTACTGTACTTATTTGTATTCAAACTGTTCAAAGGATAAACGCGGTCAATAAAGTCACTACTCTACCCTTCATTTGTACCAAAAATCGTTTTCTCTTATTGTTAAACATTATAACAATGTTTACTAAAATTTATAATCTTATACCTACTAATATATAAAGCTGAAGAGTTTGTTTGTTTGTTTGGTTGAACGCGCTAACCTCAGGTACTACTGGTCCGATTTGAAAAATTATTTCAGTGTTAGATAACCCATTTTAAGTGATCAGTGTCAATAAGACTTCAAACTCAAAAAAATCACCTGGCTATGATCTCATAACGAATCGTATATTAAAGGAATTACCTGAATCTGGCATAATTTACCGAACATCACTATTCAATGCCATGACGAAACTTCGATTCTTCCCCCTACAATGGAAGGTGGCGCAAATTATAATGCTTCTGAAACCAGATAAACAACCCGAGGATGCAAAATCGTATAGACCGATAAGTTTGTTGTCCATCCCATCAAAAATATATGAATCGCTTTTGATGCGACGCTTGTTGCCTATCTTAACAGAAAAAAAATTAATCCCTGATCATCAATTTGGGTTCCGCAGCAAGCATGCCACTATTGATCAGGTACATAGATTAACAAAAAAAATCATGGAGTCTTTTGAAGCAAAATCCTACTGCACAAGTGCATTCATAGACATTTCTCAAGCATTCGATCGTGTGTGGCACGACGGGTTACTCTATAAGATCAAAAGTACCCTGCCTGACTACTTGTACGGTATTTTAAAATCATTTTTACAAAACAGGCATTTTATCGTTCAGAATGGCGAAGCAATGTCTGACTTGTGCCCAATAAAAGCAGGCGTGCCACAGGGTAGCGTGCTGGGACCAATACTGTACCTTATTTTCACTGCAGACCTACCCACGTCCACCTCAGTTACCACTGGCACATTCGCCGATGATACCGCAATCCTAGCCACGCATAACGACCCGACAACAGCCTCACAGATATTACAGGAAGGGCTAAACAGCATATCACATTGGCTCAAGAAGTGGCGCATAAAAGCGAATGAGGCCAAATCTGTAAATGTGACGTTCACACTCAGAAGAGGTTCTTGTCCAGCAGTCACATTAAATAGTAAAGCAATACCTCAGGCTGACCATGTGAAGTACCTTGGACTGCACTTAGACAAACGACTTACATGGCAAAAGCATATATTTACAAAGAGAAAGCAACTAGGTCTCCAAACAAGAAAGCTTTATTGGCTTATCGGCCGTAAGTCACAACTGTCTCTGGAAAATAAAATACTACTGTACAAGGTCATACTAAAACCTATCTGGACATATGGGATCCAACTTTGGGGAACGGCGTCCCATTCAAACATAGAAATACTACAGAGGTTTCAAAACAAAATGCTTAAAATGATTACCAATTGCCCTTGGTATGTACCAAAGGAGCTCTTACACCGAGACCTAAGAATACCCACAGTGGAGCAAGAGATACTAAGACACACAAAATCTTATAAGGAACGCATAGCAAACCATCCGAACACGCTGGCCCAGTCATTAATGGACGATGAACAACAAGCGCGTCGGCTAAAACGGAAAATACCACAAGACTTAGTCAAGACACAGAAGACCTGCTGTTTTAATTAAGAGGATGTGGCACAGGCCGCATACCGAGCACGCCCATACAGTAAAAACCAACATACTGCTGAATGTCCCAAAACTGGAGACAGATTGTAGTAAAATAAGACAAAAAAAAAAAAAAGATAACCCATTTATCGAGGAAGGCTATAGGCTATATAACATCGCGCTATGAGCGACGGGAGCGGAGCAGTGGCTTTAAATAACGCGGGTGTAACCGCGGGCATGCTCTAGTGTTAAATACATGTGGAACGATGCAGATAGATAGGTAACAATAAAATTAACGTAGAGGTATAATTTATGGGGCATAGTGGTTTTAACGTTCACCTCGCCGTTCAGTAGGTACTGCGCCGAGCATTGTGGGTAAGCATCTTTTACAGTGGTTTTCCACTTGGATGATTCCCTTTTCGAAACTGTGAATTTGGAAAAGGTTACGTCCAAGGCCATAAGCCGGATCCGTTTAATGACATATGCTACGCAATTGTGGCTGTTGCCCTTATTGACGAGTATCGTCGGCATAATTGACAACACCCATGCCAGAGAGAAGCGCGTCTCGCAGTCAGCAGCACCCAGTCTCTGTCGACGTTCCATATGAGAGGAACAAGAAGCGAGCCCTGAGGTACGCCGCAAGACATTTCTGGCCGAGTTTTTATAACAAACATATTTGACTTAGTATCGTATAATCACTCATTTTCCTTTCAATGTATGGATTTTCTATCGCCTCTACCAGCGCCCATGGTTACAGACTTAAATATGTAGTTTCTCCGAGCGAATAAACAAAGAAATAGTTACTTCTGATGGCACTATATTATCTGCATTTTATATATAGGTACTTCGATAATTCGACTAGATATTTAATATGTACCTACCTAATAATGATACGCACAGCATGTTATGATTTATTTTAGGGTCATTCGACAGGACTACCTATCAATATGAGGCAAAACAATTTGAATCTAACCACTAAATAAATCAATAATATTATATCTATTGCGTAGGTACTGTCAGCTACGTAAGTCCTTACGTGATTTTGATCTTAACGTCCCAATATGTTTTTATGCTCAATACATCGTGGATCGTGTTACACCGATCCAATTTTGAAAACTTGCGATCCTAAAAATTCGCTTCAAGCGATCCTAAGGCGATCCGACAGTCTAACTCTTGCACGATATGGAGTCACACGTACCTACATGCAGCGGCGGCGTTAAATTGACGTTGCAGCAGTACTTCAGATTTGCGCAAAAAATTACAGAAACAAAAAGGACGTTTCTGGGTTAGAATGATATACAAAACTCGCTTGGAATACGGGGCTCGGCTTAATACAGAGTTAATTGGCAATGAAGTTTTTCTTTAGGTCTTCTATTGGTTTGTTCTTCATTCCGCGAGAAATCTGACGCCACGCATCGTCTTTTACACCTCTATTGGTATAATTAACATCTTTTGAGTCCCATAAACATTTAAGGTTAACAAGATATAGCGATATCAGACGGCAACATTGCCAGATGACCATGGTGTGGTGGATCGCGCGATCCACACACAACCGTTCACACCGCGCGCGCCACGCAGCTTAGGCATCGTTGTTGAGGCTGGCATAAAGCCGACAACGTAGGTACGGATCGGGCCTGTATAATCTATGGATCGGGCGCTCCAATACGTGCACATGGATCGTGCGCGGCACGTCCACACCACTGAAACATTTGGATCGCGCGGCGCTCCTGCCGCGCGCTTTCGTCTGGTGTGGACCCGGCTAATGTCTTGTAGAATTTCTATAAAAAGAAAACTTGCCTCTTGAAGAGTGTTCATTCATAAATCTAAATGACAGCAAAGATTGTGAAGCTTGTGGCGACTTTGCGACTTTTGTACCTAGTTGACTGGACTTATATTATCATCTTTGAATTCTGCGATAACTTAGAAGCCTTTAAAAAGTATTGCCATCATTATATAAATAGGCGTTACACTTCTACAAAGAGACTCGCATAAATTTTGACGTGGTGATTGTATGTATGTGAATACATACATACATAGACTCACGCCTGTTTCCCGGAGGGGTAGGCAGAGACTACGGAACGCCATTTGCAACGATCCTGACATATCTCTCTTGCTTCATTCACTCCCATCAGATTCCTCATGTATGCTCTTCTGTTCAGGGTAGGTACTTCTAACCTGTCCTGTTTTTAAGATGTCTCCAATCTGGGCACAGCTGGGATTCCACCTTATCCCCGTAAAGGGCTCTGCGGGGACGGACATTTTAAATCCCTAATGCTCGTGCGGACGCTATGGGAACTTAAAATTATATTTCTCCAGATGGCGGCGACGCGGTTCGCAACCCATCAAGTCTCGTTTCCCGCGAGGGCAAAAAGCGGCCTACGGAAAGCCGGTTTGCAACATTAAATGTTGGAGGTGATTGATTCAATCAGAAATTGTGAAAATGTGGCAAGCGAGCTTAAGGGTCGTAGCACACGTATCAACTCGGAAAGGGATCGGCACCGTATCAACTGGAGCCACACTAATCGGAATCGTAACGTATTCGCCTCGCCTCGGGACAAGCTCACGAACGCGGTGCGGTGCGTGGTCGACTTGCAGTTCTCCGTACGCTAGCTTACGGATCTCCGTAGCCTAGCTTACGCCTCTTCGTCCACGCCCCTCCCGCGGTCTGCGTTCGCATTCAAAATGATTGAAGTAGTGGCGCCTAGCCGTCAACCAGCGGTCGGCGAGCCGTAAGCAAGGCGTCGCCTATCCGTAGCCGAGTGCATCACAATAACATTTTGAGATTTGGCCTGCTTATACATGTTGATGATAAAATTGATAGAGGGTTTGATTACTGCTGTAGAGTTTTAAGCCCCTTCCCAAAGATAGGTAATAATTATGTACCTACCCCTACACAGAGCTACAAATATTTGCTTCCACATCATTGCCATTTTTCCGTGATTAGTTCCTCGGGAACAATGCCCCACAAACGAAGCAGTGAGCCCACTTTTCGTTCTAATTCATAATAGGTTTGTAGGCTACTTGATTACACAATTATAGACAGAATCCATCATCCTCCTACCAGTTGTTGCAATCTAGGTATAGCTCGGTTCACGAAAGATGACCACTGCGCAGAAGTCATTTTTTAGGTCCCCGTGGAGGTGCGGGGTGAGGCGCGGGTGGAGTGCCAATGGCGTGGCTCCGTTCTTGACGCATTCCCTAAATGCGTCAAGAATGGAGCAACGCCATTGGTGCACGAATGTACATATGCGCGACGGCCGCCATTTGTGGTCAACTTTCGTGAATTTACCTATACCCAAAGGGATAGCGATATTCCATGGTCAGCTTATTCAGAGGTACTGACTGCCCTATCATCTATCAAAGATCTTTTTGACAGCTAAGCCAAGGGTTTAACATGCTCTCAAGGGCATGAGGCAGAAAAATATGGAATAAAAGTCTCATTTCGATCCAGGTTTTATTGGACCATTTTTTATATTACATTAATTACAAAGTAATCACTTCTTGGCGGTGACGGCGGCCTCGTCTTCCCGCGCGAAGGTCTGTAGAAGCTCCTCCTTCTTAGCGGCGATACGCTCCTCACGGCGCTTACGCGCCTCCTTCACCTTGTTACGGCGGGCCTCAGCCTGGTCACTGTAGGGAAATAAAAGATTTTAGAATACTATTTTACTCCCTTAAGATTTGAATTTCCAAAAATCTCTCGAGTGCTACCCTTCATTATCTAAGGCCTAGCGCGCACTGGCGGCCAGGTCGCAGCGGCTAGTATGGCGGCCAGGGCGCAAGTGTCGCGACCAAGCATGCAGCTAGAACTGCGGCCAAAATTGTCAGTACCGAGTACAGAGTGATTCGAAATGGACGTAGAGGAAATAGCCATGTTGGTTTATCTTGCAAGTAAGAAGCGAAAAAACAAGAAGAAAAGATTCTGTCCAATACGGGTCGCAGGTTACGTCGCAGTGTTCTCATTGGCCGCAGCGGCTGCTGGCCGTCTGCGGCCATGTGCGCGCACTGATGCATATTTCCATACATGCATGTATTTCGCTGGCCACCGCGACAGTGCGCGCCTGGGCTAAGGAGCATGCAGACCAAATTTCAGCTTATAGCACATGTAGTTTTGGCTGGAGCTGGTCTATCAGTAAGTCAGTAACAAAAAGATTTTAAATATGAATGAATAATAACACGACCTGGCATAAGGGCACCATATAAATTATAACATTTATAACAAACAGAAATATCTTTCGTTTATTTCAGACTCACGCCATTCATTTTATATATAAATAATAAAAAATATTTTAGATTTATCTGAAGTCTATTCTATACACCTATGTTTGGCTGTTACAGATAACTTCAATAAAATTATAAAAAAAGTATGCTGCAGAGGCGCAATATCTCATTCAAATTGAACAGCACAATAGTAAAGCTGAACCCTATTTTGTATTACTAGGCCTAACATAGACTGATGGTTAGAACTTTAAACCCCTCATATGATGCAGAACAGATCTACAGCACAATGGATTTTTTAATGATGTCTCATATTCTCCTATACAAGCAGTGAATGCACCAAATAGAAGGAATCTATTCTTATGATTATTTCTACAACAAAATGTAAAAAAATGTGTGATAGAATCATATATACCTGAGCATCTTAGTCCTAGCCTTCTCGGCCTTCTTCCTGTGGATGTACTCCATCAGCACACGCTTGTTCTTGAACACATTACCCTTTGCCTTCATGTACAGGGCATGGTATAGATGCCTGTCGATCTTCTTTGCTGTTCTGTATTTGAGCAACAGCTTACGGAGAACACGCTGTCTTTGGACCCAGAGTTCCTAGAGATGAAAAATGTTGGATATAGAATGACTGTTTCACAAAGTAAAAACTTGAATTGATAGTAAGTATACCTGTATTAAAGTTTTGATTTCTTACTATGTCATCATCATCATCATCCTCCTAGGGTTATCCCAGTTTCAATCTGGGGTCCGCTTACTAGTCTAACCGAATTTGGCTGAACATTAGCTTTTCCACAGAGTGACTGCCTGTCTGACCTCCGCAACCCGAAGGAATAGCGAAATTCCAAGTTTCAGACTAGTGTCAGTTTATTTAGAAGGTACTGACGCCCTATAACGACTGTCAAAGATCTTCATGACAACCGGGACCGACAGCTTAACGTGCTCTCCGAGGCACGGGACAAGCGATAATTGACAATTTAATACGCACATAACTCCGAAAAGTCATTGGTGCGCGCCGTGGATTCGAACCAGATACCCTCTGCATGGCAGTCTGTTGGTATCTCCACTAGGCTATCGCTGCCTTGATTTTTTACTATGCACTGATGTAATTTGACTGAGGGCATAATTTTTGGGCTACAAATATCATAAGCTTTTGTTCTTGCAGAAACCATTCAGGTATAAACCCAAATAAAAGGATTCTGTTTGCTAAATTGTTATAACCTAACCAACAACATTGCACAACATTTGAAATACAAGCTACTTCTATTCTATCTTGCAATCACAAATATCATACAGCTCTTGTATAGGTGTTTTGGACTTTCCAAATAAGTTGCACATCAATCATCACAAAATCTGCATGTTACATGCAAAAAGTATCTGACTACCTAACTCATTGTCCTGATGGTACTGAATCAAGTTGGTGCAGACAATTTAATACAGAGTACAATATTATTTAGCAGGTCTTAGTCACAAGGCTCTGTAGTGAAATATTTACATAAAATATGTAATGAACTTACTTTTTGTGGCATACGCGCGTTAGCTGTACCTCTTCTTTTACCAAAGCCGCAGTGACGTCCCTTTCTTCTCGCTTCAGTGTTCTTGCGGACACGAGCGCGGGAATGTACTGCAACGGGCTTCTTGATGACGAGACCATCCTTGATCATCTTACGGATGTTCTGTCCTGTAAGCATATGCGTCTACAGTTAGCATAATCTTCGAAAAGCCTATTTTATTAAGAGAAGCTGTCGAGAATTCTTCAATATTATATTGCTGGAGAGGGGTCACAATTAGTCGCCTACAAAGTCAACCTTATGCTGGACCCTACTATATATTGAAAATGTACAAATAAACAGTTTTGTTCTACATGATGAGATATTAAATACCCTTTCAATTATCATATTTACAATAATATCTGCAGAGTGGTGACATAATTGTCCAAGACAGTGGTTCCTAAAGTTGTCTAAGCTCCGACCCATCAAAGACCCCTTTCTTTCATGTTTTTTTTAAAAAAAAAAGGTCCATAAATGGAAGCATAGCAGCATATTTGCTGACGATACTTCTTTGATATTTAAAGAAGATAGAAATAAGGAACACTTTAACGAAATAAACAGTGCGCTCATTCAAGTGACTAAATGGTTTAATGTAAACAATCTCGTACTGAACGCCAAAAAAACAAAATGTGTTAAGTTTGCTCTGCCTAATGTCAGAAACCTTGGTCCTAACATAGTTTTAAATGACGATGTACTCGAAACAACTGAATCCACATTATTTCTAGGATTAACACTTGATTCGAAGTTACAATGGGGTGCGCATGCTACATATCTCTCAGGGAAACTTAGCTCAGCTGCTTATGCCGTTAAGAAGGTTCGTAGGTTGACCGATGTCGATACGGCTAGATTGGTTTATTTTAGTTATTTTCATAGTGTTATGTCATATGGCATATTGTTATGGGGTAGAGCTGCTGATATCCAAAATATTTTTATATTGCAGAAACGGGCAGTTAGGGCCATTTACCAGTTAAAGACAAGAGTCTCACTCAAAGAAAAATTTAAAACCATTGGTATTCTTACTGTAGCGTCACAATATATTTATGCCAGTGTTATGCATATAAGACTAAACATAAATTCTTATAAAATGAATAGTGACAGGCACAATATCAATACTAGAAATAGACATAAATTATGTGTTCCGTATTTTCGTTTGCACAAAACGCATAGCTCTTTTATTGGGCTCAGTATTCGCATATACAATAAATTACCAACTTATATTTTAGACTTGCCATTAAGTTCGTTTCAGGCAGAAGTTAAAAAGAATCTTATAAATAAGGCATATTACAGTTTGAAGGATTATTTTGATGACAGGAGCGCTTGGAAGTAGTTCTTCGCTTTTGACTAGGTCAATAATTAGTAGTTTTATTTTATAGTGTAGTTAATTACGATATTCTCATTTCATACTATATTTTGCATTCATGTTCCACACTTTCATTATAACTTTGCGGATTTGTAAAATGTGGGTAACTCGTGGTCATGGGCTAACTAATAGGTTGTCGATTGTTTTGGTTTCATAATACCGTTACTTTCGGCTTCATTCACTTCTACCATAGTTCTGACCATGTTCGCGAGTTGCCTACATTAAAAAAGACGTAAGTGGATGCTCCTGTTTCACCATATTTACTTTGGGAGGCTTACCATATGAACATCATTTACTGCTTGAGTATGATATCAATAGCTACTAAAAATTTTATTAGTAGATGTCTACAATGTGAAACAGTTGCAGCTCCTTACAAAAATAAAATGTACCACCATTATATTTGTTTGAAAAGAGTGGCCATGAGTTTTATTGCCCGTTCTTTCTCGTGGTTCTACCTATTGCATTGCGAACGTGGCAGTAAATGTAAATGTAGAATCATTAAGTAATTAACTTAAATTTTGACGTTCATAAGCGTCACTTAGTGGCCTAGATGAATAAATGATTTTGATTTTGATTTTTGATTTTGATTTTTCATAAGGGGACCCCAACTTCGGTCTGTCAGTATCGCCATCCATTTCAAAACACACTCAATATTTGCTTGCACAAGCAACCCATAGTTTACAACTGCTGGTTCAGGATGTTGATTAATTATGACCATTCAAAAGTGTAATTAATAGGACACCGGCCTAATTCAAATAGCTGAAATTCTAAATGTATAAAAATTTGTTTTAATTTTTAGTCAGTGCTAAGTTGATTTTAACACCTGTAAGGTAAGGGACACAGGAGCATATCTTTTTTCAATTCATTTTAACTTTGTGATCAAGATAGGTACAAATTTTCTTTTTATTAGCATTATCCTGTAAGAAACTTGGCATTATGGAACAAATCAGACAAATTATTTCCTACAAAATATTCCCAAGTTGTTGACATAATCTCATCAGACTCCAACAGTAATGATTTAAATCAAATTAGGTACAAAATTATAATTTTGTCTAGAAGTAAAGGGGGGCAATGCAAGTACATTTTAAAGAGAAAGAGTATTGAAAGTAGTGCTAAAACATAGGTTAGAAAATAAAGTATTCATAACATCATAGATAGGCACAATTTGAGGGTACATAAAATAATCGAAATCATGTATGTAGTGGCAATAGTCTATAACAGTCCCCTTATATTTCAATATATAGATTTTAACTAATAAGGTGTATAGTTTCAACTATACACCTTATTAGTTAAAATCTTCGTGAAAACAGTAGCTTCAGACAAAATGTCCTCATACGACAACAACGGAGGATTAACGTCGCATGGAAACATGAAACATTGCAACAAATCACTCTAAATATTTAGATTCGGCAGTTTTCTGGAGTGATCATGTTAGAATTTCAATGTTTACTATTGTCACTACATGTGTACGGGGCAATGCATGCCGCGCCGCCAATAGTGGTAAGTCGGTACTTACGGGAGTTAGTATTGGCGATTTCATTGATCTCATTGGGATCAAGCCACACCTTCTTTTTACCGCATCGCATAACAGAGGCTGCAAGCCTCTTCTGCAGCTTGAGGGAACTGAAAATGAATAAAATGGCATGTATGACCACATGGCTTCCAGGCAACACGATAACATGTCTATGTCCGTAACAGTCCGATAACTATGCGAAAAATATATTTTCTATGTAATGTGTGAGCACTTTTAAACTGAATTAAACATTTAGATAAAAATAAATCATTTAAAATCGAAACTTTCCTTCAAAACTAACCTCATCTTGACTAGAAGAGCTCCAACGCACACAAGAAAGAAATATGGCTGCCTGCTTCAGTGATGTATAAACCTAAACTTACTAAAGTAAACTAATCGACTAATGTTGACGCGTTTGTCAAATTTTAGTGTCGTAAAAACATTATTGTTTTATCATTTATTCTTAATAGCATTAATAGGATGCTGAAACAGTTTTCGAATAGCTAATTATTAATCTTAGACGTAGGTTACACGCTCAATCTGGCGTCATTCTGGTCCATCAGTTTGGTCCGGCTAAGGCTCAGTTCACACCGAAATGGCAGCGGCCGGAAGCGAAGCGGAGAGCAGTTTCAGTGTCATATAATTTTAGTCTTTATCACCATGACTATAATACATAGAATCACTTGACAATCCGCGCCGCGTCGGCGCGCGACTGCTCTGGCGGGCGCGAGCGGCCGCGAGCATGCGCGGGAAGGCGCGGGCGGCCGCGAGCATGCGCGGGAAGGCGCGAGCGGCCGCGAGCAAGCGCGGAAGGGTGCGGGCGGCCGTGTACCAAAGAATCCACGTTTCCTCTTCTTCTTCTTCAATTATACGTGCAATAACTATTAAATCCGAAATACTAATTTTCACAGCTAATTACACACGTGTTTCCTCGTTATATGTAGAATATAAACTGCGCATAGGAATAGCGTGAGCCTGAGCCGTGACGTGAGCTGCGCGCGGCCGCGAGCAGTCGCGGGCGGGCGCGAGCAGTCGCGGGCGGGCGCGAGCAGTCGCGCACGGGCGCGAGCAGTCGCGGGCAGCCGCGAGCCTTCTCTTCGATGCCGGCCGCTGCGCGTCGCTTCCAGCCGCTGCCATTTCGGTGTGAACTGAGCCTTAGACTGATGCCAGAATGATGGATGAAAAACACGGTTACACGCTCAATCCCAGACTGACAGCAGACTGATAAAACTTATGTTAGTCATCATTCGTAAGTTGAAGACGACGGTTACTTTGCTACGTTCCAAAACACGACACGTTTGTCGTATACATCCAGAAACATGGGCCTAACAAAGATGGCGCGATGACCTGGATGCATTATACAGCGACTGGACGAACTTAACACGATACAGGGATGCATGGCAGTCCAAGGGAGAGGCCTTTGCTTTTTTTTGTACAGACAGGCTAAATAAAAAATAAAGAAATCGTTTGGTTTTGTAGATCAAACGAATCATTTTGTTTAAACGGTTCAATAACTGCATCAATCATTATTGTAAGACCATCAAGATAACATAGTTGATGGCTATACTATCTTATAGTAACCTGCGTATTCTATCGGTACTTACACTTACAATTGGCTCGCGCGGCTAACAGAGGGTCTAGTACGAGTTTGCACTAACGGCCTACCGGAGACTAGCGGTATCTATCGATCGCTACTCTCCGTTAGTACTCTTTTACAAAATGTATGGAAGTTGTTCCCGTCAACTAGGCTATCGTCCACCGTGACGATCGAGTGCAAACTCGTACTAGACCCTCAGGTATCTCCCACCCTCCGCATACTGTATTGTAGTTGCGCCATACGACATATTACTACGCTAAAGATGAAGATACGATAATATGCAGTCTTCATATCTATGGGTTCTATTGAAAACAATATATTTTTTTCTTTTTTTTTAATAATATTTACCACATACACACATCACCATCTAGTCCCAAGCTAAGCAGAGCTTGTATTATGGGTACTATAGATAATGGATAAACATACATATTATACTTTTTTTTTGTAAATACATACATATTATACATAGAAACACCCAGACCAAGACAAACATCCATGTTCATGCACACAAATGTTTGACTTGAGCGGGAATCGAACCCGCGACCATCGGCGTAGCAGTCGCTTACACTCCCGCTGCGCCAACCGTCGTCAAATTTGTTTTTTTCAATATTGTTTTTATTAGATTAAACGTTAATCCATGTTACAAAGTAAATGAAAACCTAAATATGACATTTTGGTCATTTTGCCAGTTACGATGTTACACGTAGGAGGTGTCGATATAAGGTATGAGTTTTATCCCATAACTCTGGCAAGGACTCGAATGTGAGAATGAATTCTTTCTCTATCTCTATTGACGGTGACGGGAGTGAAGCAGGCGGCGGCACCAGCGCTTCGTTGCTTGGCACGTCTTGCTCCATTGCGTCGGGGACGGTGACTGACGCCAGAATGATTCGAGCGGTTACACGATCAGTCTGGCATCAGTCTGCTGTCATTCACCTTTGACTAAGTCAAAGGTTATACCGCATTTACACATGCGTGTTCGTCATTCGCCTCGACACTGCACGAATATTCGTCGAAACATTCGTATACGAATGCTGTCGCGAACTACTGTTCACACATTCGTGGAGTGAATCATTTGAAATTCGCACACGAACATGGAGGACGTGAAAATAATCGCAGCGTGCGCGCTACATTTAATGAAATTATATAATTATTTAGATATCCTGCGTAAAAAAGTAAAAAAAGCCATCGTCACAGACGATTTCTTTTTTGAGCATGTAAACTATTAAATTACTTTTAGAATTACTCATATAAATAATTCATTTTTTATTTTTATTTATAGACTCACGCCTGTATCCCCAAAGGGTAGGCAGAGGTGTAATATTACACCCACATTTCGCCATGAATTTTTAGGTCCCATGTAATAGGGGGCGAGCCTATTGCCGTACCGGGCACATTACCAGACTCCGTGCTGCTACTGAGAATTTCCTAACGGAAAAACCCAATAACACTTTGCCAGACCCGGGAATCGAACCCGAGACCTCCCAATCCCACGCGCACATTTACGCCGCGAGACCAACGAGGGAGTCATATCTTTTACTATGTTTGTTGATAATCAATTTTGTTTTAGCCAAAGTATGATTTATTTCTGTTTAATGTGCTTAATGGCAACCCATTACTAGCAGACATACGGTTCCAAGCACCGTTTATCTTTCTGATGTTTTGGGTTCCAAATGAGCTCTTCTTTTTGAAATAGTTCAAGGAATTCTATAATTCGCGCTTCACTCCACTCCATTTTGACCATTTGACAACACATCCGGTTGGGTCGGGCGCTAGCTGTCAACTGAATGCAGACGAATGTGTAAACAGTAAGTTCGTGTTCGCCATTCGTGCCCTTTGATTCGTGGCCGAAAAACCGCTCTCAACGCGAACACGCGAATCACGAGGCGAATAGCGAATGTAGTGTTTACACATGCGTGTTCGTTATTCGCCTCGTCATTCGCCTCGTTATTCGCGCAAATGTGTCAATGCGGCATTACACGCTCAATCTGGCGTCATTCTGGTCCATCAGTCTGCTCAGAATGACGGGAGAATTATCGTCTAACCGGATGACTGACAGACTGATGGTCCAGAATGACAAAAATTAAATATTTTTAATATTTTTCCTGTTGAGAATGACAGCAGACTGATGCCAGACTGATCGTGTAACCGCTCGCATCATTCGGGCATCAGTCACCGTCCCCGACGCAATGGAGCAAGACGTACCAAGCAACGAAGCGCTGGTGCCGTCACCGTCAATCGAGATAGAGAAATAATTAATTCTCACATTCGAGTCCTTGCCAGAGTTATGGGATAAAACACATACCTTATATCGACACCTCCTACGTGTAACATCGTAACTGGCAAAATGACCAAAATGTCATATTTAGATTTTCATTTACTTTGTAACATGGATTATCGTTGGATCTAATAAAAACAATATTGTTTCAATAGAATCCGTACATATGAAGACTGCATATTATCGTATCTTCATCTTTAGCGTAGTAATATGTCGTATAGCGCAACTACGATACAGTATGCGGAGGGTGGGAGATACCTGAGGGTCTAGTACGAGTTTGCACTCGATCGTCACGGTGGACGATAGCCTAGTCGACGGGAACAATTTCCATACATTTTGTAAAAGCGCCCCTAACGGAGAGTAGCGATCGATAGAGACCGCTACTCTCCGGTAGGCCGTTAGTGCAAACTCGTACTAGACCCTCTGTAAGCCACGCGAGCCAATAAAATTGTAAGTGTATTAAGTACCGATAGAATACGCAGGTTACTATAAGATAGTATAGCTAGGTATCAACTATGTTATCTTGATGGTCTTACAAATGATTGATGCAGTTATTGAACGGTTTGAACAAAATGATTCGTTTGATCTACAAAACCAAACGATTTTTTAATTTTTTACTTTGCCTGTCTGTACAAAAAAAAAGGAAAGGCCTCTCCCTTGGACCGCCATGCATCCCTGTATAGTGTTAGTTCGTCCAGTCGCTGTATAATGCATCCAGGTTATCCCGCCATCTTTGTTAGGCCCATCTTTCTGGATGCATACGACAAACGTGTCCGACCCAGTCCCACTTCATTCTAGCAGATTTTAATCCGACGTCAGCTATGCGTGTTTTGGAACGTAGCAAAGTGACCGTCGTCTTCAACTTACGAATGATGACTAACGTAAGTTTTATCAGTCTGCTGTCAGTCTGGGATTGAGCGTGTAACCGTGTTTTTCATCCATCATTCTGGCATCAGTCTTAGCCGGACCAAACTGATGGACCAGAATGACGCCAGATTGAGCGTGTAACCTACGTCTTACAAATAATTTGGATATTTAATATGCAACTCTATTATTAACAGTACAACACTGGCAGGAGACACAATGTCAAAATGACAATCAGCAGGGTTGAAAAATAAATCTTGAAAGAACATACCGCAATTTATAACATAAATTACAAAGTAAATACCAAAAATATAAAGAAATACACTATCCACGTCCCAAAACCAACTTTACCACAGGTATATCAGTAGGTTAAAATTAAGTACTGAACGGCGACACGCATTTCTGAGACTTATCGTAACATTTGTTTTTTTTATTTAGCTCATTGAAACTCCTATTTTCGTCATGACATTTATTTGAAGTAAATGTGGTTTTATGTACTGTTCGAATCCTCTCTATAATGTGGTCCGTTTTATTTCAACGCAGTGCTAAACCCATATTAAGAGGCAAGTCGTTTTGTTTGCCCATTTAAATAACCTCTGATTTTACAATGTTGACATTTGTTTATTTTTTATTTTCAGTCCGCAACTTTATCGCACTAGCTGAAAACATGTCGACTGCCTTAGATGCCGTGCCTAGAGTAGAAATAGAGCCTACTGGAGTATTTAAGTATATAATGTTAAATGTTCATGATACTGCTCAACCACATGTTGAGCCCATTACTATAGTCAGAGGACTTAACCTTTCATACCATTCGGATATTTACGACGTGGTAAGTTAAAAGTGTCACTTCTACTTATTACAACATTTAATCTTAATATATAAAATCCTTGCGTTACTGACTGACTGACAGACACGCTACAGCCGAAACTATTGGGCGCAGGAAGCTGAAATTTGGCATGTGTGTTCTTTGGGGACCGCAGGGGTGCACTAAGAAGGGATTTCCCGAAATTCCCACAGGATCGGCCGAAATGGGTAAATTAAAAAAAAATGCAGGCGTAGCTGCTGGCATCCTCTAGTAGCAATATAAAATTATCAAAAGAATTCACAATGAGTAATAAAAGATAGGTACAGTGCTTTATGTTATAATAATATTTTTATAAAAAAAATATTATAATATTTTTTATTTACAGGTACAGGAAAAACTCCAGCCACTAGATTGTGAGCCAATTGGTGGAGGCAGAATATCTCATGACCCTGAAAATAAGAAAATCTTCATTTATGGATACTCACAAAGTTATGGCAGGGCTGACCATGAACTTACTGCCAAGTTAATAAAAAAGACATTTCCAGACTACTCAATTAGCATCACTGATGATGAATATTAAACTGTCTATCATGCTTTGTCCCTAATTTATAACATAAATATACTATGCCTAAGTAATAAATTTATATGTGAAACACAATAGTGGATTTATTTAAATCTATTTCTTAACCCATTAAAGGTCAAATGAAAACTACAAATATTTTCTTACTTTTATTTTTATTTTCATATTAAAGTAAGTATAAAGGAAAACATAAATCAAAAAAATTATGGAAAATTTTGTTTTTCACGAAAATATAGGGGTGTACTCAATTGAGTACACTGACCGCCTAAATATGAAAATTTTCAAAACACGCTTTTTCAACACAAAGTGTTTTTAGGCACTTCTTACATTGCCAACGTACTCTTGAACTGCAAACTACACACTGCAGCTGTTTAACAATTTTGAGGGGATAGTGTCCAACTCCATCTTGAGGTAGCCCTTTGACAACTGATGCAGCTTGCCTTAATTTTCGATGTTCATCCTGGCGTAAATAAAATCGTGCAATGTGACGTCGGAATATGAGCTGATCCATAGGATTATCATTACACATTACATGTAAACGCCAGGCATTAGAAACAGCCATATCTATCATATACATATGTAAATAATATCCACCACCACTTTTTTCCGTGAACAGCAATTCTATATAATGAGACAGACTGATCAAGTTCATCAACACCTCCCATATTTTTATTATAAGTTTGGAAGTTTTTTATTGTACTCCAGCGTTTGACAGTTCCAAGAGGTTCGATGGTATCGTAGTTAGTTGCCATGGTACACACACTATTATCTTTCCATCTAACCAGTAATATTTCACCTTTTTGTCAAATCTGTAGTCATAAGTGGCACAATCTAACTTTATCATTTCTTTCGTGCGTTATTTGGACAGGGTTGAGGCCCTTTAACTCTTCACCAATTGCATTTTTCTTATTAGAGACTTCTGTTGAACTCTGAAAAGTCAAAGAATATGAAGGGGTACATAGGCGCCAGATTGGGTTTGGATTCGATGAAGATTGGCGGGTGACATCCAGTCGACTTCTTTTTGATGCAAGTGGTTCATCATCACTGTCACTTTGCGTAGAATCCTTGCTACCATTATCCTCTCGATTTCTAAATACTTCAATAGTACCAGGTACGTCTTGCGGTATGGGACACGCGGCCATATCCTCGTCGACACCCTGTTCTTCATCAGTCAATGCACTTGGGTCAGGTGGTATGACAGCCAAGTGACATTTGTCATCTTCGCTATCCTGTAAGACAGCTTCGATAGCTTCCTGAAGCCCACGATAACTAGTTTGACATGTGAATCGCTGTTTCTCCATTGCAAAGTATCTGAAGAAAAAAGCAGTTATTTTAGTTACGTATGTTGTCAGTGTACCCAACTGAGTACAGTTATATTTACAAGATTGTAGTTTGATTTTAGTAATATGTAATTTATTAAAAAGTTTTAAGTATCTTTCTTTTACATCTAATACATCGAAATAAACCAAAATAAAACACTTAGAAGCACGAATTACTTGAAAAAATATAAAATCATTTACTTACCTCAATGACGTTTCCGTAACACAACTTCAACTGGCACTTTTTAGTAAAAAATTACACACTACCCACTTATTATTTATGAATACACTCAAAGGGTCTTACAATGAAGTAAAATAATAAAGTACGCCACGCACACTTAAACAGTTCTGGAATTTATGGCAAGAAATATAGCTGTACTCAAATGAGTACGGTGACTTCTAATGGGTTTAACCAACATGCTAATTTGTTCTAATATGAATATGTGCCTATGCATTATCAATGCCATAACATAATCATCAAAATTTGTTGAATAAGTTTAAAACTATGGCAAAGGATTACTGCGCTCCACAATTGATGCCATACAAACAGTGAGGAGCCTGGCGGAGGATGCAGGGGCGATGTGGTTCTGGCGGTGTCGCTTGACAAATCGCCAACGCGTTTAACACCTTGCCCTGGAGCGTTGTCAAGTCGGCACTCGTCTACCACCGAGTGCCGAATCCGCCAAATAGTCGGGGCATACCTATACGAGAGGTATGTGGTATACCCGGGTCACGACGGTTGGAGTCGGCGAGAGATGTCGTGCGGTGTTCCGCAGGGGTCGGTTCTTGGTCCACTCCTGTGGAACATCGGCTACGACTATGTGCTGCGCGGTGCGCACCTGCATGGCTTCGGCATAGTCTGTTATGCCGACGACACGTTGGTGACGGCCATGGGTAAGACGCACTGGGCGGCGGCCATACTGGCAACGGCTGGGATTGCACACAGTGAGTCGCATCCAGCAGTTGGGCCTCGAGGTGGTCCTGTCGAAATCCGAGCCCATTTCATTTCATGGGCCACGGAACAGGCCACCTGCAGGGCCAACATAATGGTAGGAGGGGTCCGCATCGGCATCGGGACGAGCTTGAAGTACCTGAAAGAAGAAAGAAAGAAAGAAAAACTATTTATTTGTCACAGACACAGAACAATTACAACATTTAACAAGTCGCAAGTCTCTCATAACATTAGTCTGTGACAGAAAGGTACACACTCAGCTATTGTTGCATTGTGGTAGTGACCACAATACAACGCTGGTATTCTGTGTGTACCTTAAATGCCGCACGGACGTTAATCAGTACAATATACTTAAAATAAGAAAAAGAAAATATTAATACATAAACAAATTTTAACATAGGGACATGAATGAAATTATATCTAGCACATACAATATAGAGATGAATAAAATTATAAAAGAATGTTATAAAATAAAGTAACAAAATCGACTTCGTTACTAGTACAAGTATTATATTTATCTATGCTAGTACCTATTCAAGTCGGCGGCGCATGCATCATTCATTTACAATGCAAAATAATTATGCAACGGCGAGGCGCAGGCGTGCGCGCGAGCGAGCGGGCTGGCCGCGGGATCGACGCGTCGCGTCACAATACTCGCAATACAGCCGACACTCTCGCACGCGCGCGGTGCGCGCGATGTAATCATTGTTTACATTTGGTTTACATCATTTATCAAATATAAAATTGACAGATTATTAATTAAAAAAGTAAAAGTTTAAAAAATGTTTACCAGTGTATCGTTTAACAGTCACAAAACATAGCATCAACAAGGTTCGTCACACTTTTAACCATCAGGCCTGAGTGAAACAATGGTGATAGATAATAATAATTGACCAATTAGCCACCTCGTGTGGCCCGAACGTCGTCATACATACCTGCCTCGTCTGCAGATCACAACCATAACGTAAGTAACACTTTGTTTTTTTTTACGCTTAGGTACCCATTAGGTACCTATTATAACTTTTGTTTTGTTAAAATATATTTTTTTAAGTGACATTTAAAACTTGCTTTCGTTTTCAGTGATCTCAATGGAGGAGGTAAATCGTTCCAGCAGCGAGTGGCGGCATATTTGAAACAGCCCCGAAATGCTGTTGTTTTATATTTTGGCATTGTGAGCGGGTTGGAAGTGGAACGAGTGGAGTATGTATAGTGATCCTGTCTCCAACTTAACTTATTAAAAAGGTACAACGGTTTTTGTGTGTTTACAATGCCAAATAATAGCGTAGCCAAATGAAGCTGTCGTCGTGCCGCCATTTTTAAAATATTGGCTTGATTTAAGTACGGTGTGACATGGCTACGACGTGGGATATCGAAACAGAACCGGGCACAAGCATTTTGAACCCGCTGTATCAGTCGGCCGGTTCGAGACAGTAAACATGGACCATACACAACATCCATATAGTTAAATTTTGCTAGTACCAGGCTGTCTACTAACCTCTTTCGCAAAGCAACACTTAGATAATTTCTAAACCTATATAATAACTTTAATCTATAAAAACAATTTTTAGTAACATTGGTAATATATGTTTCAAAGTGAAGTTCTGGGTCAATTATCAAGCCTAAGTTACTTGCCGATTCTACTCTTGATATTTCAACCCCTTTAACTTTAATAACCGGCTTAGCTAACAAAATGTCCTTTATTTGTTTTTTACTACCCAGTATCATGAAGTTAGACTTCAGTGGATTCAAAACCAGGGCATTTTCCTCAGACCATCTGACCACCTCCTTCAGAACTTTATTGATTCTTAAAACCATAGCAGTCGTATCTACCGCTTTAAATGACACATATAATTGTAGGTCATCCGCGTACATATGGTATTGAATATCTGTCAAGCATTTTGTAATGTCTGCAGTGTAGATGACGAACAGCAAAGGTCCAAGAATGGATCCTTGTGGAATTCCTCGGGATACAGATTGGGGAGGGGATGATATTGAAGTACCTCGGGCTCGTTCTCGACTGCCGATGGGACTTTCACCGCATTTTGAGCGTTTGGCACCTAGACTCCTGGGGGCGGCGGCCGCTTTGTCGAGGCTGCTGCCAAACCTAGGGGGGCCGAACGCCTCATGCCGGAGGCTCTATGAGGGAGTCGTGCGGTACCGCACGACTCCCTCATAGAGCCGATAAAAGATAAACATAAGTACGTACTTATGTTTAAAGAACATATTTTGTACATTTGAATTATCCACCTGAAGGAATATCACGATGCCTGCCATTTGTTTGCGGTGTTGCCATCGGCTGTAAAAATGATCAGTGGAATATCTCAGAGCAGGTTGCAAAGGTACACACTACTACCTACTCGTAAAGATATACACTATTGCCTTTGTACATTTCTTATGTCGTTGGAAATAAGGATTAAAACCGTACTGCAGCTTATAAGCTTGTGTACATTAATTTATGTCACATATCATAAAGACTTCTGTCGACGATACAACGAATGATAAGCGCTCTTACGCACTAGCGGTTACCGCGGGGGCGGCTAACCGCGCGGTTAGCCGCTTTTCCAGTTTAATATGCAACCGCTTATGATTGTACGCACTAAACCGCCAAAAAATTTCAACTGCGGCGGTTGAATGGAGGGCCGCGGCCCGCTTCGCGGTTAGCCGCCATCTTGTGTATACGCACTGGCGGTCAGTTAGAGGCGAGCCGCAAATTCGTTGCGTGTTTCTAGTAAAGGATGAATCCAGTATCTTGTTTTATTTATTTTTTCGTTGTTTTCGGGAGTAAAAATAAATAACACAAGCTATCTCGACGGCGTCCATTCTGCTTATGGGCCACGGCGCCGCACAGAAACCGCGTTAAGCGGTTGGACCGCTTAAACAAACCATCTAGTGGCCAACCGCTGGTGCGTAAGGTCCTTTACATGTTCAGGATCGCGGGTCTGTGAACTTCTTATTATGGGATATAGAGTGGCGGATTGTCGATGTTGTTTTGGGTGGGATTGAACTTGGACCTGGGGAAGGAAGGTTTTATCCAGGGAAATACTAAAAAGCCATGTATCTATGGAAGAAAGAGATGATTTAGTAGAGAGCTTCAGCTCGCTCGCCCATCCCCCTAAATTCCCCTCTGACCACGTGCAATCAATCTGAAAACCCAGGTATAGTAGGTATATAGGTACATGTATTTCACTTTCCATTTGCTTGGCAGACGAAACAACGGGCTCACATAATATCTCCTTTTAGAGACGAATCGGCAAAGTTAACAAATTAACGGCCCTGTCACGACCTTGCCGCTCTGAGCGGCGGCTTAGCGCGGGGCGGCGAGCGGTAAGATCAAATGTATGAAGACGTTCGAAGCACGCCACGAGCCGCCGCGCACAGCGATAACGCGCGCGTTTTTTTTGGCGCGATTGGCTGCGCGGCGTGCGGCGCGGCGGGCGGTGCGGCGAGCGGCGGGAACAAATGTACTGCGACCGAGTCCGACGCCACGACTCCGAGCGGCACGGACAGCGTTTCGCGAGGGACGAACTAGGCGGTTAAACTATTTGTTAAATATTTTGTGGCGGTAATGAATACGGAGACATTTAAAGTCGAAATTTTAAAACGGTCGCGTGTATGGATAGCAACACATCCGCTGTATAAATACAAAAATGTTAATAAAACGTTGCGAGTTGTAATGAAACAATGTTTTACAGATTATAATGGTAGGTTTTAATATAAATCGCAAACATTCAAACATTGTGTAATGTACATATGTACCTATTTAGGTACAGACACAGCTACTATGAAAGTTAAAAGGTGATTTACCTACCTACTTAACGTAATCTACGTTGTGTAGGTACCTATTCAACGCCTCATTAATTGCGAATATGCATTATTCCTTTGATATAAAATACTTGTAAGAAATGAAGATCCAATGTCGACAATTTTGTAGGTAAGTATACCGTATAGTTACACAAAGATATTTTGGTTATCGCCATATTTATGGGTAACTCCGTCGGCCCAAATACGTCCACATTTGCCGCTGCGTTTACCGCTGCTGTAGGGTCGTGGCGTGCACGACGCTCTGCCGCGCCGCCTGCCGCGACGCGCGCCGCTTAGACCGATCTCGTGAACAGGCCCTAATTGTACCTACTGAAGAAGGGTATAAAACTACAAGAAGCAGCGAGTCTTTGGGAATGTCTATGTCCAACAGTAGACGTATATCGGCTGATATTATGAAGCAATAACTGTGGAGCGATGCTTATATACTAGACTTCACCTGCGGCTCCACTCGCGTGAATTTTACCTAAACCTTCTTCAGGAATCACACTATCTATTGGTGAAAACCATATATAAATCTGTTCGGTAGTTTTTGAGTTTATCGCTTTCATACCGACAGAGAGGGCGCAGGGGGGACTTCATTTTATAATATCTATACTAATATAATAAAGCGGAAGAGTATGTTTGTTTGTTTGTTTGAACGCGCTAATCTCAGGAACTACCGGTTGGATCTGAAAAAATCTTTTTGTATACGATAGCCCACTTATTCCGGAAGGCAATAGGCTATATAACATAACGCTTCGACCCTTTGGGGCCGGGCAAAAGGCTAAAAAGGCTAAAACATAATGTCGGCTAATCTCAGGAACTAGCAGTCGGCTTTTAAAAATTGTTATTGCCTATGATAGCCCAATTATTCCGAAAGGCTATAGGCTATATAAAATTACGCCACAACTTTTAGGGGCCAGACAAAATGGTCAAACGAGAAGGGGGGGGTTGGGTCAAAGGCCAAAAAAAAGGCTAAACGAATAGGTTACAATCTATATGGGTATCGTTTTCGAGATTTTCGGGACGCTGATTAATAATATGAAATTTATTTAGTGATCCAAGATGGCGGACGGGAAATCAAAGATGGCGGATGAGAAAATTTGAAATATCAATATGGGTATCGCCTTCGATATTTTAAGGGGTGGAGAATCGAAATACAACATCTATTTCGTGATCAAAGATGGCGGATGGGCAATCAAAGATGGCAGATGGGAAAATTTAAAAAAATCAATATTGGTATCGTCTCCGATGTTTAAAGCGATGGGGAATCCAAATACAACATCTATTTCGTGATTCAAGATGGCGGATGGGAAATCAAAAATGGCGGATGGGAAAATTTAAAAATAAATATGGGTATCGTCTCTGATGATTTAAGGGATGGTAAATCCAAATCCGACATCTATTTCGTGATCAAAGATGGCGGATGAGAAATCAAAGATGGCGGATGAGAAAGTTTTAAAAAATCAATATGGTTATCGTCTCCGATGTTTTAAGAGATGGCGAATCTAAATACAACATCTATTTCGTGATCAAAGATGGCAGATAGGAAAACAAAGATGGCAGACGGAATTTTTTTAAAGTCGATATGGGTATCGTCTACGATATTTTAAGGAATGGGGAATTCAAAAACACCATCTATTTCGTGATCAAAGATGGCGGATGGGATTTTTTTTTAAAATCAATATGGGTATCGTCTCCGATGTTTGAAGGGATGGGGAATCCAAATACAACATCTATTTCGTGATTCAAGATGGCGGATGGGAAATCAAAGATGGCGGATGGGAAAAATTTTAAAAATCAATATGGGTATCGTCTCTGATGATTTGAGGGATGGTGAATCCAAATACAACATCTATTTTAGACGACCGGTTGGCGCAGCGGGAGTGTAAGCGACTGCTAAGCCGAAGGTCGCGGGTTCGATTCCCGCACAAGTCAAACATTTGTGTGCATGAACATGGATGTTTGTCTTGGTCTGGGTGTTTCTATGTATAATATGTATGTATTTACAAAAAAAAAAGTATACAAGTATGTTTATCCATTATCTAGTACCCATAGTACAAGCTCTGCTTAGTTTGGGACAAGATGGTGTTGTGTGAATGTGGTAGAATATTATATTATTGTTATTATTTATTTCGTGATCAAAGATTGCGGACGGGATTTTTTTTAAGTCGATATGGGTATCGTCTCCGATATTTTAAGGAATGGGAAATTCAATATTATATAAAAATCTATGTTGGTTTGTTCATCATTTATAGAATCTGAAATGATAAGGGATTAAGCGCTAAGTCAACTGGTAACTTTGGAAAAGGGGCTTGGAAAAAAGGGAATTAAATAAAAACACTTAAAAAGGCGATACGGAGTTCGCTGGGTCAGCTAGTGTTTATATAATAACTTAATAAGAGTCACCTCAGTCACCATCTAACCCTTTTAAATTCGATAGTGACTCAAAAAAAGAAGCATATTGTTACGCCATCTATCGGTGAATGGGGGTACTAGAAGAGATTGAATGTATCGGTGGTTTAAAGGTAATTCAGCTACTCTGTACTAGATGGCGTTGCTGTATCGAGTAATTGACTGTTCGAGATTATTTCGACAGTTTTGTAGAAGCATCTAGAATGCGCTAGTGATGTTATCCGGCCAGTATAAATAGAGCACGAGCGAACGGAACGGACACAGTTACAATTGAATATCGAAGTGATCAACAAGAAGCGAAGGAAATAAGTCGGAAGTGTTTAGTGTTGTTCTAGTGGTGTGAATAGTGTGTTTTATTAGTGAAGTGAAAATTAAGTTTGTGTATCTACTGATTGTGTATAAATAAAGTTCAGTTTAAGTGGCATAGTGAGTTATAATTTATCGTCGAACCCCAGCTCGTAACAATATTTTTCCTCTCGCACTCTTAGTGACGAGATGAAAGTTACATGAGTCATACCTCTTTGTGACCTATGCCACCCCGTGTGGTGATGGATTAAGAAACCCATAAATATGAGACCACTAAGGAAAATAAACGTAGCAAATAGTATCTTTGCAAAGATTTGGAAATCTCGAGGTCAAGCCCTCTTATAACCTTCTTTTTTTTATATGACAACTCCCGCATTAGGACTGAATCCTGTGTCGCGGGAGACTTTCCAAACATACAACTAACGGACACAATGAACACCCAGACTTGGAACAACAATTTATAAAGCACACAAAGTGTTGTCCCGTGTGGGGATCGAACCCACAACACTTCGGTGCAGTGTCAAGCGGCGAGGCGGCCGCTTAAACCACTTGACCAACTGACTGCACGGTTGGTTGGCGTAGTGGTTTTCTGACAAGCGAGGTTTAGCAAACCACCTGCCAGATCTTCATGTTGACTCCTAACACTATTCTAGCGAAGGTCACAGACACATAAATAAAAGGGCGAAGGGTTGGCGAAGGTTAGGATTAGGGTCAGCGCAGACAGAACGGAGCGCAGCGGAGAGGATTTTATAAACGCACTGGAAATTAAACTTTAAAATTATTAAAATAAAGTGCATAAATGCTTGAACCTGACAAAAAATGCTCGCGCGTCCTCGAAGACACGCGGGAATCCGTTTATGTACTTTATTTTAGTAATTTTAGAGTTTATTTTCAAGTGCGTTAATAAAAATCCTCTCCGCTGCGCTCCGTTCCGTCTGCGCTGACCCTTAAGAGGAGGCTTAATAGGTCCAGCTGATTTCGAAAGGCTGTATGATGGTGGTGGACTTGAGCCTAGGATAATGAAAATCGTAAAGGAATAACAGAGAGGTTGAACTCAATGGTTGGACTCGACTACGTTGACTTAAAGGCTCCAGTACACAATGGTCCATGATGGGCCACTGCAGGCCATCGCCGTTGTATACACACGCCTACACACCAAACTATGCTAAACCAGTATAAACTGATCGTTTAATGTGCGGAAAGATAACACAAAGCGAGACCATGATTAACTGGTTTTGTTTAACTTGATGTGTAGCCGTGTGTACACGGGGTACGGCGATGGCCTGCAGTGGCCCATCATGGACCATTGTGTACACGGGGTGATGGTATACAGTGGCGGGCAATTGTCAATCGTGGCGCGCAATCGGGATGTTGTCGGTTTTTTGGGCACACTTCAAAGGAATCGTGGCGTAGCGTGGCCCGTGGTGTTCACACAATGGCCCATTGTTTAGTTCGTCACCGACCGCAGACCGGGATAGTGCACTTTTTGTTTTATGTATATAGAAGGCAGTAAAAGAAACTGTATATTGAATATATTTACAAAATAATTATACGGTTATGCTATGAATCAGTAATGGAGCAAAAATCAAAAAAAAGAATTCTGTCTGTTTGTACACGCTAATCTCGGAAGTTACTGGACGGATTTGAATGAAACTTTTTTTATTATATTGCTATTAGGTCAGGCGACATATAGGCTAAAATTGAGTTGGGAAAGTGGAACATCTGATGCAGAACCACAACAGCCCAGCGTAACTATAAGACATAAAAATTGCGGTGTGGCAAAAAACATTTCACATGATGAGCATTTTTTGATAAGCGATTAAAATTTGAAGATCTCGAACATCTGATGTGGAACTTAAAGAGCCAAGCTACACTATAACATACAGGCTTGCCTTTTTAGCAAAACTTGTTCAGTCTGATGAGCATTATTTGTTGACTTATCGAAAATCTGAAACATCTGATGATGAACTATATAAATCCATCTGCACTATTCCATACAGACTTGAAGGCTTAGCAGTAGTTGTCCAGTATGACAAAGATTTTCTGTTGAAAGATCAATATTTATAACTAATTCGATCAATCAAAGACCCGAGGAAGGACACAGGATAGTTTTTATCGCGATAACTTACATCCACGCGGGCGGAGCCACGGCCGACAGCTAATATATATATATTTTTTTTTTATTTATTGTCTCACGCCTGTATCCCCGAAGGGGTAGGCAGGAGGTGTAAATATTACACCCACATTTCGTCATGAATTTTTAGGTCCTACGTAATAGAGGGCGAGCCTATTGCCGTTACCGGGCACATCACCAGACTCCGGGCTACTACTGAGTATTCGGCAAACCCAGTAACGCTTTTGCCCCATCCAGGAATCGAACCCGGGACCTCCGATCAGTAGTCACATACGCTATGCACTGGATCACGGAGGCAGTATATAATATGTATAATGTATATATACTAGATGAGCCCGCGGTTACACCCGCGTTATTTAAGTCTTTGTCCGCTCTCGTGGCTCATAGCGTGATGTTATATAGTCTATTAGATAGCCTCCCTCGATAAATGGCCTATCTAATAGAGAAAGATTTTTTTTAAGATTAATCGCAAGATTAGATAGCCGTGGCCGCAATTACTTCCACGTCCATCGCAACTGATTCGCCAGGCAGCAATGAGCCATGCGCCGTTGTGTGAACACCAAGTGATCGTGGTGATGGCCTGCAGTGGCCAATCATGGGCCACTGCAGGCCATCGCCATTGCGTACGATAATGGCGATGCATGTTCACACCATAGAGATATAAAGGATAGAGTGGCAGAACAGTACCTAACTCAATACTGTGTCGTGTCCGCCGGTGGGAGAGAGAACGCAATAGTTAAAGGCCCCCTGCATCTCTCTCTAACAGTACATGCATATCATCAACATTGCGCAATGGCGTGCTACCTGTAACTATTATTTATATCAGTTTATCAGTAATCAATAGTTTAAAAATATATAAACTTTTTTGTCACTTCAAACTATCTTCGTGTATCAATAACAACAACTTTTAAACTATTGATTACTAATAAACTGATTTAAATAGTAGTTACAGGTAGCACGCCACGGCGTAATGTTGATGTTGTGCATGTATTGTTAGAGAGAGATGCAGGGGGCCTTTAATGTTGCGTTCTCTCTCCCACCGGCGGACACGAATAGGCCCCACTCTGCCACTCTATTCTTAATATCTCTATGGTTCACACAATGGCGGTCGATGGCCTGCAGTGGCCCATCATGGACCATTGTGTACTGGGCCTTTTAGGTTACCTATTATTTTATTTTTTTTCTTTTTTATTATGGCCCCATCGTGTAGTTATCGATGATTTTGCCAATGTCAAGGTGGAGGAAGAGATCAGATAGGTATATTATATTTTAAGTAAGAACAGCCTATTGATCGGTCGGATTAGCAGTGGTTTCTCTTTGAGGCTGACTTTTAGAAAAACAAAGAACATAAACATAGTAGTGAACATATTTGAGGGTATTAGATATTGGTAATTGAAGTGGTTATGTAGAAGCTGGGTGAAAAGGCAAGGGATGTACTTACTAGATTCTAATTTTATTTAAGGAAATAAATTTGTACAGAACCTTGACAAGGGGAGTGTGAGCCAGAGATAAAAGAAAAGCTATGTTTACGGGTCTAGGGATAGAATTAGGGAGAAGATCGTAGAGGGGAACTGATAATTTTGGGCAAGAAAAGAACATGTGTTCCAGGGTCCCTTCGGCCAGACCACATTCACATAACGAGTTGTCCCTAACCCGAATCTTGGCCAAGAATACTGGGGAGCATACAAATCCTAAGCGCAAACGGATGATGGTAGAGGTTGCCAGTTTATTAATGTTAATATTTTTGTTTTTGAAAAACCAGGGTTTGGAAGGAATATTGGGTTGAATTAAACCATAAAATTTGCCCTTGATCAGCTTGGAAGCCTGCCACAAGTCATTCCAAGATCGAACCAACGAAGGCTGAGCCTGATGGGAGCGTAGATCGCGTGGAAAACAGAAGTTGTATTTGAGGCAACCCGTTTGGGCTGCAGCATGAGCACAGGAGTCTGCAATTTTGTTACCTGTGATGCCTGTGTGGCCAATTATCCACGCGATAGCTAGCTCAATGCCAGCTGAGTGACACCTATACAGAGCTGCACGAGTTTGAAGAGTGATTTCAAAGTTATGGGATTTGAGGGGATTTTTCAAAAGGTCAGCCAAACAACTGTGCAAGTCGGAGAGGATAAGTGCTTTATTAAGTTTGTGAGACTCAACATACAGGATTGCTTCTAATAGAGCAATAGACTCGCCTGTAAAAATAGAATTTTGTTGGAGGAATTTATAACTAAGGATGATTTTGAATTTAGGAAGCCAAACAGAGGAACCTACAAAACTATCATCAGATATTTTAGATGCATCAGTGTATAGGGTCACCCAATCGGACCAGTCATTGGTCAAAATGTTCGTTAGTTTGAAATTAGCCTGACTACAATCCTTGTCAATACCGAAGTACAGGTAAATTTTTGGTTTGTAGGTTAATGCTGGGAATTCTGTAAGGAAGACAGGGTTAAGAGGTGACTGGTAAATAGGAGCCGATGAGGTTTGGAATTTTCTAAAAGAAATAATGAGACGAGGAGGGTGTTTATGTGACCAGTAAGAGGAAGACGTTATCAGAGCGGTCAACGACTGCAGAATGGGGATAAGGGGGTGAGAATTCAATTGGAGGGTATTTATTAGGTATCTGTCTGATAGATACTGACGTCGGAGATGAAGGGGCGGGTCCAGGCACTCGACCTGAAGAGCATTGATCGGAGAACACCTCATAGCCCCCGCTATGATTCGCAGGCAGTTAGACTGGATCTTTTCCAGCTTGGACAATGCAATTTTATTACAAGGTTCAAGTAGAAAACTCGCGTAATCAAAATGACTGCGAACCACAGTGTTGTATAGAAGCTTTTGGCAAAAAGGGTGGGAACCCCATCGAACCCCAGATGACATTAACACCCTTTTCACCTTTCCGCTCAATGTATTTCAGGTGATGAATGCCCGAAAGTTTGGAGTCCAGGATGACACCCAGGAATTTAAAATGATCCTCAACAGGAATACGCTCGTCACCTACACAAAGCTGTATGTTAGGGATATTGCGTTTACGGGAGAAAGCAACAGCACTGCATTTAGGGACCGAGAGGGATAGGTTGTGGTCCAGGAGCCAATCATTAAGATAATACAGTACGGAATTCAGACGGGATGAGGCTTGTGAGAAAGAGTGGGAGGAAGTATATAGTACAATATCATCAGCATATTGCAGGATTTCGCAAAAGGAGGTAACAGTCAGATCTAGGTCATGGGTATAAAGGTTGTATAAAATTGGGCTAAGCACTGATCCTTGTGGTAGACCTTTCCAAACGAGGCGAGGAGAAAGCAGGGTACCTTGATGGCGAATGGAGATAGATCGAGACATTAGGAGATTGCATATAACGTTGACCAGTCTCACAGGGAGACTCAGCTGTTGCATCTTTTGCCTGAGTCGAGGAATCTGAACATTGTCATATTATGCTGACGCAATGTCTAAAAATACTCCTACTACATGTTCTTTCTTGGAGAAAGCAAGGCGGATTTCAGAAGTAAAGATACTCAGGTTGTCCAGAGTACCTTTACATTTCTTGAAACCAAACTGTGTACTCGACAATAAGCTCCTGTTTTCTAAGACCCATTCAAGGCGATTTTTTATAAGATGTTCCATAATCTTCACGAGGACCGAGGAAAGATCAATAGGACGGTAAGAAGAGAAGTCTTTTGGGTCTTTGCCGGGTTTAAGGATAGGGATTATAATTTGGGATTTCCAGGTAGGAGGGAATTCGTTTGCGAGAAATATGGCATTGAGGATGTTGAGGAAGAAGGCCTTAGAGGTATTGGAGGATTTACAAATGAAAGAATAAGGAATACCGTCAACACCAGGAGAGGTGTCGCGGAGATGGTCAAGGGCGCATGTAAGTTCTGAGTAGGAAAAAGGCTCATTCATGGGGTCAGAAGGAGTCTGAATAGAAAGGTTAGGGAGAGGGAGGCAGTCGAACTCGGGGACGTAAGGTGGGGCTAATTTACAGCTAAAATCGTGGATAAAGGAGTTAGGGTCATTTGATGTGGTAGATGGATCTTGAACGCTTTGATCCTTTTCCAAACAATGGATAAAGGACAGCAGGGATTTAGGGACTCACAGAAATTTCGCCAACCCTGTGGCTTCTTTTTGGAAAGGAGTCTTGAAGTGCAGGCAGCTATTTTTCTGTAGGAAATAAAATCAGAGAGGTCGAGTGAGGAAACAAACTTTTTCTCCGCCTCCTTGCGGGAGCGAACACTAGCAGAGCATTCGGCATCCCACCAGGGAGGCGATAAAACCAGTTTACAAGGAGATTTTTTAAGGGGATGGAGGAGTCAGCAGCAGATACTATAGCTGAGGTAAATCGGTCATACAGGCAGAGAAAATTGGAGGGATTAACAGAGGGGAAGTAACTAATTTCAGTATCTAGTGATGCGGCAAAATGGTCCCAGTCGGCTTCATCGAGACGGTATTTAAGTAAGGGTTGGAAATTAGGGACTGAAGGCATAAGGCAAGCAGATTGAATATACGAAATTAAGATTGGAAAGTGGTCACTACCAAAAGCGTTTGGTAAAACTGACCAGGAGAGAAGTGGGACTAAGGAAGGCGAGGCAAGTGAGAGATCAGGTACACTAACATTTTGGATAGGGGAAACTCTGCGGGTAGCGGATCCGACGTTTAGCACACAAAGGTCAATGGTGTCAAGGAGGTCAAGTAGGGAAGAAGAGGAAGGGTCGTTACAATGAGAGCCCCATAGTGTGTGTCGGCAATTAAAATCACCTAACACTACAATGGGAAAAGGCAAGGAGGAGAGAATAGAGGAAAGATTAGAAATGATGGTAGATTTGGGGTGAGGGATATAAACAGAAACGAAGGAAATGTTAGCTACTCCAACAGCAACAACATGTAGGCCTGGATCATGGATTGGTAAGGGAATTTGTGAGAAGGCAATATATCTATTGATTAACAGGGCGCAACCCGCCCATCCATCCTGTCTGTCATCACGGAGGCAAGAAAAACCTGGTACCCTGAAATGGGAGCACGGTTTAAGCCAAGTCTCCGAGACCGCAAAGACGGCGGGCTTGTAACGGTTAATCAAATAGATGACATCGTGCTTATTACGCCTAATACTTCTACAATTCCATTGATGGACTTGGAGATCCATTAGGCATATTGTTTCGGGGTATGACGGAAAGTAGTTGTTCAATAAGAACAGAGACATTGTACGGTATAGAGGAGTCTGAGAATTTTGAGAGCATATTAATCAAAGAGCACAGCAATAGTTCGAGCAAGTTATCGTTAGGAGTAGGAGGAGAATTATCAATATGGGTAGCAAAAGCACACCCATTGGGTTGTGAAGAGGGTGGGGTCGAAATTATAGCCTGATGAGCCTGGGTGTCATAGGATTTGCCAAGCTCGGGTGTAGGACGACGGGGAAGAAAGACAGTTTTTCTGTATGAAGTGGTGGGTGAAGCAGTAGCAGAAGCGGTAAGAGGAATATGAAGATTTTGGGACTGAGAAAATAGAGGGGGGGATTGAGCTCTGGCGACCACATCAGCATATGAACGCTTGCTACGAGGGAGCCTTACCGAAGCTTCCAGAGGTAACTAACGTTCTCCTCGGACATAATAGTTTTTATTGATTTTTGTCGGGAGTGTTCTGGGCACCTGTTATCTAACGGAGTGTGCTTGCCTCTATGGCAAAGAAAGCATGACACCTCCGTTTCGGGTACTGTACAGCTATCGCCAGAGTGGGGTTGGGAGCACTTATAGCAGCGAAGTTGTGATCTGCATTGGTTGGCAATATGACCAAATCGGCAACATTTCCGACACTGTATAGTGGGGAGTTGGTATGTGGAGACTGGGAGGGAAGCGTTATAGCAAAATACCTTCTCGGGGAGGGTTTGCCCTAAGAAAGTAAGTACTACCGAATTTGAGGGAATCCAGGAGATTTTGTCTTCTTTTTTGGATTTAACATTGAGTCGCCTAGCTCTGATAACTTGACCACAGTTAATAGGGGTACGAATGTTCTCTATTAGCTGTTGAAGAGACCATTCAGTCGGGATATCTCGGACAACACCGATACGGCAAACTTGGAATTTAGGAATGTGCGCTGAGTACTTGTTAGTCCCCAGTAGGTTTAGGTCTGAGAATTTATTTGCACTCTCTACTGTATTAAATTCAATAGAAAATTTATTACGGCCAAGATTTTTAATACCGCCTTCTTTGATACCTGTAATGTCATTGGAGTGTAGAAATTGGGCGAATTTCAAAATTTTAAACGAATATCCGGAGGACGGATCTGGCTCCGTTCTAGATACATAAATCGAGAACGGACCCTTATCGGATTCCGAATATTTGACAATAGCGTCCGTCTCAAAACCCGGTTTCGAATATATCGATTGAATCGATTCGGCCGGGGTCCGCGATTTCTTCAGATCGGGGGTGATAGATAGAACAGATTCACTAATCCTTTTCTTGCCTTTCTCCGGAGGCAGGCCTCCGCCCCCATCAGGGGGTTTGTCCACATCCATGTCAAGACGATAAAGGAGGGTTAACTTACAGTGCGAAGAACCTATAATAAGGACAGTTAGAAATTAACTACCACCGAGAAAGCATAAAAAACACACACTCAGCCACAAATAAAAACAATCCGCGTTTTGATTAGAAAGATAACCTAAAAACGTGTTTTCAAGTCACTCTTCAACCACCAAGTCCTCAAACGAGCTTTCTTTTACGACATCGACGAACTGTGTAATTGAAGTGAAGTCTAGGTTACCTATATTTCTTTGGGGAATAATGTCACAAAAGTCATTAGTCAAGTGTGACTGACAAATGACATTGACAGTTGTACGATTACGAAATAAAAACATTATTTATTGAAAAGTTATTCTTATTACCTATTTAATCATATAATAAAATTATATTATTTTAGTTTTATACCATATTCGTATTTCGCGTGCCACTTTAGTCATTAATCCAAGAGTACATAGTATCGTAGGTATACTTACTGTTGGTAAACAAAGAGAATACCAATAGGCTAAACAAAGAGCCTCAAAAGCTTCAAAACAACATGAACCAAAGTAAATGAAGCATATAATTGTTTCCAACTTTAGTTTAAAAGTTCGCAAAGTCCAAACGAAACCAGTTTTGATAATTTTTTGAAAGATAACTCAACAACTCAAGTAAGAGTCGTAGTTTACGTCACGCAAACCTGTAGATTACGCGGTTTGCCGCGACCCCACTCTGTGTGAATCGACAGTTAAACTGGACTTTGTTGGCCAGGCAAGACGTGTCTTACGTAGTGCGATAATTATCGACGCAAAATGAGTGTTTCCACAAAAGTTAATTCGGACTTGCAAAGAGAAAGGGAGAAATGCAGTTTCAACATTACAGAACTTACAAATTTGTTGGATGGAGGCCCTCAAATGACGGAAGAAAGGAGAAGACGAGGTAATTAATGCTCTAAGTTTGCTGTAATCACTTGATAAGTGTTTTTTTATACTGCAACATGACCAGTGTTGTAATATTGATTTACAAATCATTGCTTACACTTCCTTACTGATATTATGAGTGCCAAAACAACTTTGTCTCTACTGTATATGCCTGAACCAATTTTGATTAAACTTTAGATAGTCATCGTTAAGCCAAACCATTTTTAAGACTTCATGAGAATATTTTATTGAACTAAATCTGACCTACTTTCATAAATTTTAACACACATAATATAATTATTAAACCCAGACCTAAGTAAATACTTACCTGACCATCATTTGAAGATTGACCTAGTTAAAAACAGAAGAATTTTTAGGTATGATATAATATTTGAATATTTCCATTTCTTAGCGCTTATATTTCTATTAAACTATGATTGATGAAAAGCTGATGGAAACCATTTATAATAAAAAAGAACACATGTGATCACAGCTGACAACATAAACCAATTTAAGAACCAACTGGACAAATACTTAGCTGCAAATGAAAACCAGTAAAAAATGAGAGATACAGGCATCATCAGTTGTCTCAACTGCCTGCCTGATTAAATATAGTAATAATAATAACATTTGTTTGTACACTAATTTCTATATAAAAAGTTTACATAGTAAACATAGGTTCAAAGTTTGATTTGCGACCTCTTTGTTATCATAATACTATCATTATGTTCTGACTATGACACATGAGTGCAATATTACATATCTATAAACATACACAATGTTAAACAACTTATGCGTTACTGAATGACTGACAGTCAAGCTACAGCCAAAACTTTTAGGCACTGGAAGCTAAAATTTGGCATATATGTTCCTTAGAGATTGTATGGGTGCACTAAGAAAGGTTTTCCTGAAATTCCCAAGGGATCTAGCCGGAACAATTAAATAAAAAAATGGGAGTAGCAGCGGGCATCCTCTAGTACAATATCAGGGCTGAGCCCCTGTGTGCTATGTGTGCGGCGCACATAGGCGCCAGGGTAAGAAACCAAAAACAAGTGAAATGCCAGCGTTAATATTTATTAAAATTACTTCTGAAAAAGTACGACAAAAAGGTGTTTCAATAATATGATGGCTATGTGCTAATATCACAAGCTTTTTGTATGCAGCAGTTGGTATTTTCAGTGATTCTGATTAGATTTGACTACAGTCAAATTGGCTTAAATCAAATTCAAATTTTCAAATTCAAATTCAAATATCTTTATTTGCAGTAAAATAGGGCTACGTTGGTGTTACAGTACAGTATTAATACAGGTCAGGCCTATGTATCTATAATATTAATAGCATGCAAGTCATAGATGAGATAACAATTCATTAAATAATATTTATAAAATTAGAATAATAAAAGCAAAAACTTGCTAATCTTCATTACATATACATAATATTGATATGTTATTTATAGGAGTGTGATAAACGGCTTAATTTCAACAACGCTTACAACATTGTACTTATATAGAAAAGCGCGCTTTTGAATAAGCTTTTCACTTAAAACGCTTTTTGCAATTCGCTTAATATATAAAATTTTTTAACTATTGACAGTCATATGTTTAATTTTCGCACGTAAAAGTTCCAATTTATATTATTTACGTACGTATGCACTTACGTAATGGCCGCGAAAAGCATACTAACAATACATTGAAGAAAAAACAAATCGTTTAAACGATAGTTTATGCAACTAAAAACAAAACACTTTTTACTTTAAATATTATTACGTAAACAAACAACTCGTAATTTAGTAGCTTAATCCTAATGTTGACGTGTTTGTTTGTATATTAGTCTCTATGTCCACATGTATTGAGTTCATTTTCAATATTACTTTAAAAAAGCAGTGAGCAGTGCGACCAACCCAACGTTCGCGAATCGTTGTCGTTCAACGCGCCAGCCGCCAGCAGCGTCCAGCGGCAGCGTTACAGTTTGTGATGTTGCTTTCCGTTTAAACGAAATCGGCCTGTACTTATAAACGAACGCTTATGCTTATGTTGATAAGCAGATTGTGTTTACAGCTTTTCGTTTAAACGCCCACTACTAGTTATTTAATCATCATACTTTATTCAGTTAAAATTACTTAGATTTTCTAGTTTTAGATTAGTATTGTTGTAGTAGGTACCACAATTATTATACATTTATATTGTCTTTCATTTTTACAACAGAGCACAAATAGTATTCTTATATAATGTACCTACTCATTTAGAATCTAAGAACTCTTTAATTGAGTAGAAGGTTTTTTCTAAAAGCCATTTTTAGTGCATACAAAAATTGTTTAAATGGTAGTAGTTTTATCTCTTCTGGTATCTTATTATAAACTGTCTTACATATGTAATAGCAATTTTTCTGTAATTTTGTACTTTTTGGAACAGATTCCATTACCAATCTATTTGGGTTTCTAATGTTAGCTCGCTTTGTGACATCTTTGGCTTGTTTGAACATATCTGAATTCTGTTTCACAAATTTGCCAATTTCCAGTATATATAAGCAAGGCAATGGTAATATATTTAAAGATTTAAAGTAGGGTCGACAAGATACATCAGGGGCGACACCAGCTATAGATCGTAAACACTGTTTTTGAGCAACAAATGCTTTATTTACGTTTGTTCCATTACCCCAGATTAACAGCCCATATCTGAGCACTGACTCAACATAAGCATGATAAGCTGTTATAGCTGTATCTTTGTTTGCAACGAGTGTAAGCTTATGAAGCGCAAATGCGAACCTATTATTTTTTCCACAAACCTTATGAATCTGTTCTTTCCATTTTAAATGTGTGTCAATTGTAAGTCCTAAGAAAATTACATTATTAGAGTTTTTCAGAACATGTCCTTCATAATTTATGTAAATACATTTATTTTTATAATTATTAAAATTCAATAAATTTGTTTTTATTAAATTTATTTGTAAATTATTATTTTATAATCGATGTCAAAGTATTATTAATGCCAAGTTTATGATTCTCTAATGTTACTGATTTATTCGATGTTACAATAATTGATACATAATCGGCAAAAAGTATTGTTTTGTGTTCTGTAACTTCAGGCAAATCGTTTACATATACAAGAAACAGCAAAGGGCTTAGCACGCTACCCTGGGGTACACCAAATTCATTACGCTGGTACTCCGATTTGTAAATTTGAATTGTGTTTGAATCCAGCCGCGTCAAATGAACGCACTGGTATCTATCCCTTAGATATGTTGGCAACCAATTTAGGGGCAGTCCTCTAATACCATTGTGTTCTAGCTTTTTAAGCAATTGATCATGCGATACAAAATCAAAAGCTTTCGACATATCCAAAAACAAGGCAGTAGTATATTTTGTATCATTTACACTCCATAGAATATCATTTAAAATATTGAAAGCCGCGTCTCTAGTGGACTTATTTTTTTGGAAGCCAATCTGATGATCCTTTATCATATCCTTCATCATCCACCTCCTAACATTATTCTGGTTGCATCCAAGACTTTCGCCTTGAGTGTCCAGCGGCACCCTTCCTAGTCAATCCAGATGACAGTAGGAGCTTGTTAATCCGGCGCTCGCCAATCCGGCACGCTCAGTAGTCCGGCAATCAGCGACTGAGGTAACCCGCTTGATAATCCGGCATTTTATACAGCCGAATGCCGGATTACAGAGCGGTCTAGTCTTTTATTGTGGATACCTATTTAGGATGTGTAGGATTTATTTTACATTTTATGTATTAAGCAAATTCGATAATCCGGCATTTGCGGTAATGCGGCATCGGCGAAAATACATGCTCGCCGGATTACCAAGCGCCTACTGTATATGCATTTCCAAAATAATTGATATGAGTATATTGCACTGTTGTTCTTCAGAAGGACATGTGGAGATAACAGGCTTCAGCTTGCCGCAATCATCTCAAAATTAATTGTAATATTTGTACACTGCTGCTATTCTTATGGCTTAGGAAATATATATATATATATATATTTTATAGACTCACGCCTGTATCCCCGAAGGGGTAGGCAGAGGTGTGATATAACACCCACATTTCGCCATGAATTTTTAGGTCCCACGTAATAGGGGGCGGGCCTATTGCCGTACCGGGCATATTACAAAACTCCGAGCCGCTACTGAGAATTTCCTAACGGCAAAACCCAATAACACTTTGCCCGACCCGGGAATCGAACCCGAGACCTCCCAATCCCACGCGCACATTTATGCCGCGAGACCAACGAGGCAGTCAGTCAGCTTAGGAAATAAGTATTCAAATTGTACTGCAAATGTTTAGCTTGACTTGTTGTTTTGTGTAGCACGTGTTTATAAACTGGAGGTATAGTCTTGTTGTTAGGTACATATGACTAGGGTTGCCATCCGTCTGGATTTCCCCGGATTTGTCCTAGTTTGAATTTGTCCGGGCGTCCAAGGCCGGAATTTTCGAAAGTGTCCGTGTGTAACCCAGGCACTTTTGCTGTCAGGGGAAAGCCAATGTTTTTTAAAGATAAGTGATAAATGGTACTTTTTCATAGGTGTCCGGGGAAAAAACGTATTTCGCCCAAATGTCCGGGCTTTGTGCAGTATTTATCCGGTGTCGGCAATTTAGATGATGGCAGCCCTACATATGACTAACCCAGTGGCGTAGGAAGGGGGGGGGGCGGCGGGGGCGGTCCGCCCCGGGTGCCACCCTTTTTGGGGTGCCACCCATCCAAAAAAAGGGGTGACACCCAAACTTAACGGCACTAGCTTAGCACTACGAGAGTTAGCCCGGAATTGTTAGATATCGACTAAAAAAAAAAAAAAAGGTCATTCGCCAACTACCGCCCCGGGTGCCACCCAGGCTAGCTACGCCACTGGACTAACCTTCACTGAAATTGAAATTAAAGGTGAACGCACACTTATCCGAGCCGAACGAGTCGAACGAAACGAATTTTAGAATTCTGTATGCAATGCACACTGCATTGCATACAGAATTCTAAAATTCGTTTCGTCGATCGATGCGGACGTTTCGACACGTGCAAGTGCGAGGTTTCATGAGATTTCATATACAGAATTCTAAAATTCGTTTCCTTTGACTCGTTCGACGCGTTCGGCTCGGATAAGTGTGCGTTCACCTTTAAAAAGAAAGGTCACAGTAGTAACAAATCATACAATTTGTGAGCTAAGTCCAATATCATGGGGGATCTAGTGTATATGATTACTGCAGTCTACTAAGTTTCTTAATAAAAATTGTCAGCATATTGTCTACAAGTAATTGAGTGGTAGTCTGAAAGTGGCGCCTATAGACGAGAAAGTGAAAGGAAGTCGTTTGGCTTGGTATGGACATAATTATTATGCGAAGAGATGATATGTATGTAGGTAAGCAAGTGATGAATATGAAGGTAGAGGGATGAAAAGGCAGAGGGAGGCCAAGGAAAAGATGGATGGACTGTGTGAGGATGGATATGAAAGAGAAAGGAGTAAATGATCAGATGACGGGCGACAGAAAAGAATGGAAGCGAAGGACGTACTGCGCCGACCCCAAATAAATTGGGACCAGGGCAAGATGATGATGATATTGTTTACAAAGAAAATACTAACATTATTATTTAAAGAAATAGATAAAAGTACTTGTAGCCTAATATTTTAATACCAATATCAAGATATTAAATCAAGTCTATAGAATTAAGCCCAGATAAAATTACTTTAGGACATTGATTAATTAAATTATCATTAGCCACAAGTAATTTACTTAGATATAGATAGAGTAATATGTAAAACTAACAAAACAATGTCGTCAATTAGTCTGGTATGCCTAAATCAATTTCAATGTGGTTTTGATTGGAACATAGAGGACTGTTGAACGACTGTGATATTATGTCTCCAAGCTAGGTGTTCCGTTGTTTATACATATATCGAAACTGTCCTCACTGCCAAAAAATGTCGTATACGACAGTTACGCGTCCTGAGAAACTTCTATTTAAACGACACGGCAGGTCGTCTTGATGACATAGTGGAAACGCGATCTCAAGGCCGATTTTCACGTTGATTAGTGCGAGTGCAGGTCATCAATGTAGGTGCGATGTGATTAGACCTATACAAGACAAGTGTGGATAGCAACTAGTTAGTGCGAGTGCACTATAAATATGAGTTACTCACTCACAATATTCACGAATCGCTAGTCACTTGCACCCGCAGTAATCATAGTGACAAATTGTTTGATAAGTAGGTAACACAGAATTGTAATGGTAGGTAACTAACACGAGCAGGTTAGAACGGACAAGAAGTGACAATTATGGCGTTACTGTAAGCTTTTATTGGAATATGTAGACTCAGTATAATATTTAATATGCGATAAGTTAGTGCGATTTGATGAATCAGGTTTGCACAAATAAAAATCAGTTCATTTGGACCTTGAACTTGTAAGAAGTTCAAAGTCTAAAGTCCGATCCTCAAGGTGATAACTAAGCAAACAATCCGCGGAAAAAGGAGGCTGATTACTTTGGCCAATGCCTATTTATAAATAAACTCATATGCGTTTTGTCGACCTTGATAATACCTTAACAAATATTTTATGACTATCTATAAAGCGTAAATGTAGTTTAAAAGAATGGAATAAGACGTCATGTCGTACTATGAGGTCTTTTTATTTGTTCATTATGTACGATATCAAATAAGTACATAATATGCTAAAAACATAGGTACCTACTTGGAAGATGTCCGAATCTGTGGCCATCACTCAGTCTCAGTTAGTCCACTCATCATTAGCGATAAAATGCGCGGTCCACACTCCACACAGTAATCGTCATGCTGGTGCGTTAGGTCAATAAACTACATGTCGCTCCAAGGTGCTTATAATGTATCTATTTCATAAATCATAACTATGAGGCATGCCTTTTAAGTTTTATCGTTTGAAGAAAAAAACACAATTAGAACCTTATAATACTTCACCACGTAACGTAATACACTTTTCCATTCGCTCAAACTCTGTTATTTACATTTATTCCACTCTAAAGTGGGGGTGTTCAAAATGGCTTACTTGAAAGCTTGGACTGCTTCTTCACCGGACTGGAAGCTTTGACCACGAAGACTTTTCTTAATTTTAGGAAATGTAAAGAAATCGTTAGGGCTTAGGTCAGGACTGTATGGAGGATGGTCAAAAATTTCTACTTTTTCCTGCTTCAAATACTCAATCGTTTGACGAGCGCTGTGTGACCTTGCGTTGTCGTGGTGCAGGATGATACGTCGCGCGTCGCTTTGAGTTAGAATTTTGATGTTCGGCGATGACTTGTGGTTTGTGGTAAACAAACTGTAGTATACTACTCTGCGTTAACCGTTCTACGATCTTCAAGTGCAATAGTCGCAACATGTCCGGTTTTTCCAACGAACGTGGCCGCCATCTTCTTTGAACTGCTTCGAGAACGAACAACTTTAGTCGGCTTTGGCTCGTCTTGAAAGACCCAGACTGTAGATTTTTGTTTGGAATCAGGATCGTAGGCGTAGATCCAAGATTCGTCACCACTGATGATGTCGTAGACGTAATTTAACTCTCCTCGGTTGAACCTTTGCAGAGTTTTCTTGCACCATCTGACGCGGACCAGAAAGCAGAGACAGTGTTTTATTTCACCGAAAATGGAGTCAAGAACTCCGTTTTCAAATTCATCGCTGAATTAGCAGTTTTATTTTATTTTAAAGGTTGGGCCATTTAATTGCCTATCAAAAACGGCCAACTTTGCTACTTCCAGATGTCAAATAATTTTAGAAGCTGTTTGTAGCAGAAGATTGTTTTTTGCCCAAAATACTTTAAAACACTATTCGAAAAAGGCATATTTTGCCCTTTATATGGGGGTAGAGGGACTAAAAATATTCCTTGTCGCCCTACACCTCACTAAATTGAATATGAGCAATTACAAGTTATTCTGTATATGTATAAGCACAGGATATTGGTACAGTTAAACACAACAATACAGCCCCTTCAAAGATACAGCTGCTACTCGCTTTCCCTGTAATTCTATCATCAAATCTCAATTAGACTTATGTTTTCAGAGGAGACGGTGCTGAAAGAAGGCATCCACATCGAGGAAGTTCCCTCAGAGTACCTCAGCCACAAGGAGAAATACGAGCTGGCTGTAAAGAAAGCATGTCTGCTCTTCAAACTTATTCGAAGGCTGCAGGAGGAAGAAAACACTGGCATGGAGAACTTTAGGTAAGAGTTGTTGAAGAATAAGTTGCGCTGACAATTGATGTTGGTTAGTTCTATTAGACTTCGTCACGGCTCCGCCCACGTGAGACTCTTTAACCCCTTAGGTCCTCCCCCCTCTAAGGTTTTTTTTTATCCAATAATGCTCTCTTATTGCAGCCCTATTACACCCTAAGGAGCATACATGTCAAATATCAGGTTATTGCCCCCAGTAGTTTCCGTTGTACGTAATGGAGGATTTTTTTTAAATGAGTTATTAATAAATATTGAGGCTTTGGCAGTTCGAGCAATATTTATTGGCTTATAGCGAATGTTATGAAGTGATAATTAGAAGAAAGAAAAGAAATAAATATTTCCCGTGGCATTGCAAACAGATTGAATGAAAAGAAAGAAAAATTGTTTGTGTATAATAATATTTTAGTGGATTTTCTGCAGATTGGAAATTAATAATGATTGACACGGTTTCAATATTCGATCTATGTGGATTTGGCTACTAGATATTTGTACATATTTGACAAATAAATGCTCCATACAAAATTATAACATAGGTAATTCTTATAAGTAGGTTAGGCTGTTGTAGAGATGCCAAAAAGAAAACTGATGAAACAACGGTCAACAGCTATGAAATACAAAACAGGGCGCTGATGAAACCACGCTGTCCAGCTAGTAATTTTATAAACCTCATTTATTATTATTACCCTACAATTTATCAACCGTCTCAAGGTATCGACTTATTAATAGTAAATTAATGTCAGCTGCTCTTTCACAGATATTCAATGTCGTTATTAGTCGATAACACGCAAATGTTCACGAGGTTAACAAATTGCATGAGTATTTACAATGTTTTATGGTCTCCATGGCCGAGCCGTCCCTATGTGCAATGTGCGCGGCGCACACAGGCGCCAGGGTGATAGGGGCGCCGCGCGCCGAGATATGCGTTAATTATAACAGTTGTTTTCGAAAAAGGATGCCAAAAAAGGCGCTTCACAGATTTCGCACACAGGCGCAGTGGTGTAGGGAGTGCCACCCATCCAAAAAAAAAAAAATTAAACGACATCAAGAGTTTGTTAGGTAACGACTAAAAAAAATTAAAAAAAATTCATCCGCCAACTCTCGGGTGCCACCCAAGCTAGCTAACGCCACTGCGCAGGCGCTTCATAGATTTCGCACACAGGCGCTGGATTGGGTCGGCACGGCCCTGATGGTCTCAGCGTTGATCTTTGGATTGTTTGACTCAATCAGTAGATAAATAGGTAACCGGACTTGTATTTTTTATTTTGTTGTCTGAAGATTTTTAATTAGCAGACGGTGATTAGATACACTTATCACAGAACTTACATAAAGACCCCGCCGCGTACCGACTGTCTGATGGACGTGACAAATTTAAACACTACCGAATGGATTTTAGTAAGTAGGTACGGTTTTAACTAGGGCTGCCATCCGTCCGGATTTCCCCGGATTTGTCCTAGTTTGATGGGCGTCGGGGCGTCGGGGCCCGTCCGGCCGGGATTTTTGAAAGTGTCATCCCATGGATGTCGTAAGAGCCGACAGAGGGACCATACTATGCAGAGAACAGCACTGCAAGAGAAGGAAAACTTAAAACAAACCCTATACCAATCCGTTTGGCCAGCGTGGTATAGTAGGCCAATTCCTCCTTTCAAAGGAGAGGCCTAGTCCAGCAGTGGACTGTAAGGGGCTGATGATGATGATGAGTAAGTAATATGAACAATCACAAAACCAGAAAAACTTCAAGTAGGTAGATGCAATTAAAATACCTGAGGCGGTCAGCCCTGTTCCTTGTTTGCGCGGCGCGACTGTAGGCATATAAATCGGGGAGACGGCCGAGTTACAATACTGTGTTAAATTATATTATCGTGGTAAAGTCTAATTAAAATAAAGTCAATATAACAATCACAATATTCACAATAGGTTAAAACATTAGATCCAACGTAAAGATAAATTATATTATTAAACTTAACTTTGTAGTTAATTAGTGTCTAGGATATTTTATAATACCTACATCAATGCTTGCTATACGATGACAGGACAGACCACGCTTTACAGTCGGCATCAAAACGGCCATGATATAGGTACTTTTTATCAGCCGCTTTTAACCACTACGCCAACGGTGCAGTCAAATCTTTACTAATATTTGTAATACTAATAATGTAAAGCTGAAGAGTTTGTTTGTTTGGTTGAAGGCGCTAATCTCAGGAAGTACTGGTCCAATTTGAAAAAATATTTTTGTGTTGGATTGAAACGCGACGCCAGCCGATTGCCTAGGAGGGGGGAGCAAGGACGCCAGCCGTTGTTGGAAAGTTGATATGGAAAATGAGAAAAGTATAAATTGTAGGGTTTTTTGAATCTCTAAAGGGGTCAGCTGCTCCTCTCTGCCCCCCTTGGCGACGCCCATAGTTGGATTTACCATTTATCGAGGAAGGCTATAGGCTATATAACATCATGCTATGGCCTACAGGTGCGGCGCAGTAGCCCTAAATAACGCGGTTGTAACTATGGGCTTCATCATCATCAGCTCTGTATCCCACTGCTGACCACGGTCCCCTGCTCACTTTGAGAAGGATAAGGCCATAGGCCACAGCAAGCGATAAATAAAATTAGTGCGAGTGATGTATTCGAACCGGAGACCCCCTGCGTAACATTCTGTGAATTCTGTCAGGCTATCGCTGCCTTTAACTATGGGCTTAGCTACTATTATCATTTCTGACCTGTGGTGATGTTTCTCCAGGGCCGTTCTCGGTGGTTCTCTGGGGTCGGCCATTCTCCAAGACGGCTCGCCCCTCACACTGCACTACGTGATGTTTATCCCAACGCTGATGGGCCAGGCCTCAGTGGAGCAGCAGGCCTACTGGATCGGCAGGGCCTTCAACCTTGATATCATTGGCACTTACGCACAGGTAAGAACTCTTTGGCAATAATCTTTAATATTCGTATCATTTATCACAAATCATCATCGTCTTAGCGTTTGCATCTAAGACCTTGAAGCCGGGTGTCTCCTTTCTAGTCTAACCAGAATATTCCTTCTACAAAGCAACTGCAGTGTACAAATCTATTCGGCTTGCAGAGTCAGCTTCCAGGTCTCACCAGAATTTACAGAATACTATCTTTTCCACAAAGCGACTGCAGTCTAACCTTCACAACTAAAGGGATAGCGATATTCCATGACCAGTGTTGGCAATGTCGATATGGCCTCCCTCACATTGGGCGTCAGCGTTCCTTGAGCGTACGCCCAGCGTGCGCTCGGCGTTCACTCTGTAGTACAAAGTGAACGCCGGGCGGACGCCGAACGGACGCCGAGCGTACGCTCGAGGAACGCTGACGCCCAATGTGTGGTTGGCCTATATTAAATGGAGCTGACTCTGTTGATATCTTCACAGCTACAGCTCTCTCTGTAATAGCTACTAGTAATTATGTGCGGATTAAATAATACTAAACTCGCTCATATTTCTGTGTTTCATAACATGTACTTATTTTATTTTGTTTTAGACTGAATTGGGTCACGGCACGTTTATCCGTGGTCTAGAGACGACAGCGACTTACGACCCCAAGACTAAAGAGTTTGTGATGCATAGCCCTACGCTCACCTCTTACAAATGGTGGCCCGGTGGTTGTAAGTATTGTTTTTATTTATTTATGTATTGGTCCTCCAATGCAATCACCAATCAAGAAAACAGTGTAAATTTCTCACAGTAAATAAATCACTTTTAAATTTATCTATAAGTGAATGAAGTATTACAAATCATTTACATTGAGGGTTAAAATTTTAGTAAAAAGTCTTCACTCGTAGGTTAGGGTATACTGTAGCTACCTTTTTTGCGTCTACTAAGAGCTAACTACAGACATTAATTTCACACCGCCATACTTTTTGCCGTCAAAATTTTAATAGGTATGTTTTTTCATGCAAGCCTTCTCCTGAGAATAACGAACACAAAAGATTTATTAAGTTATGCGCGTACAAACATTTCGGTCATTCATTTTTTTAACGTGTTGAAAATGAGTTACCTCATGCCCCTCCGACCGGGGAGCGATCGAAGGGGATATGTCAGACTCCCACCCCGGTTACCGACTAAAAACCACACGTTGGCTCCGTAGCTTATACCTAACGGTAGCAAATAATGGGGTCACTTCTTCTTCTTCTGTGGTCGTTTGTAACAATGTTTTACTAGAAAGGTATAAAACATGCTTCGTCTTTTTCTATATGCGCCCCGAAATTTTCTCAATATTTGGCGGTCTTTTGAATGCGCATAACCGCCAAACGTTGCCGCGTCATGGATTGATATGTCATGACCCTAATGTATTATGCTTAGTGGCAGGTATAATTTATTAATACACTTCAATTAATATAATTTTCTATGCATGGCGAATTGCATAAGGCAGACAACCACTTACCCACAGTGATTGGTTTCAAAGATCAGCAATGACTCAGAAGTGATGTTACATAACCGACAAAATAACATAACTAAAGATCACCTATTACTTAATAGAAATTTCAATATTCTACAAAGTATTTACATAACTACTGAAATATAATTTATGTAAATGAATGAACATAATAGCAGGCCGGGCGCACTTCGCATTTTAGGTACAAACTTACAAGTACCTCGGCCGACCATGTCGACATGGTTGGATTTAGTAGGTTGCCGCGCGCCGCTCACATTAGCCGTCACGCAACGAGTGCGACCGCTCCGTATTCTCACGCGCCGTGTTCATACACTGTTCAAATTATAAACTTAAACGCCTTTAACAACAAAAATGTATCATCACAAGTCTAATGCAAAGTATTGCTTAATTAACTGTGTGTCGAAAGCGACTTGAAAATTTGATTTTATTTATATTACGAGAGCAACTTGAAAATTTGATTTTTTGTTTGTTGAGATATCTCAACGATTATGGTGTCAAATTAAAGATTTAGTTCAAAAACCATTTTATCTGTTTGAATCATGTAAATCGGTGCACGCGTTTAGGAAATAACTAAGAATTTGTATAGTAAAAATGTAAACGACCAGAATTTTTGTGCTTTTGTTCTACTAGCTCCAATAGTGGGATAGGATACTTATAGGATAATTATTTATTATTAGGTACGTGGTCAAGTAGGTAGATAGACGATGAATAAATATAGTAGCAGCGCCAAGTCGACAACCCTAGCGCGCCACTCCGCGCCAGACAGCGACAGCGTTATGTGTTAGAAAAGAACGGGAACTGTTAGGTTAATATCGCATTAGGCACTGAGTGCTTATGCGAGCTGAATTGAACTTTATTGCTTAGTACCAAGAGTCGTAATTTCAATAAATTGGTTTGAAAAGTGAAGCTTCTGTACGTTAGTACTATTAATTATTCTGTGACAATAGGCAAAATAAATAAATAAGTAATAATAATTTTTAGTTTAAACTACACTTTCACATAGCTTTAGGAGAACATAACATCATCATCACACAGATTATCGCAGTCCACTCCTGGACACAGGCCTTTCCTATTATGTGTCATAATAGCTTTGTGAGTTAATGGGAGGTTTTGGTCTACTATAACACGACCGCCAAACGGGTGGGTACAGGGTTTAAATTCGAGTTGTCTGTCTTTTCCCAAAGCCAATATTTGCTTCGTGTCTTTAGGCGCTGACAACCGGTATTGAATTGAGCTGCTGCTGTCACTGTCGGATTGTATACATAAGAAAGAGAAACGCGACGACGAGGGGACGTTCAGAACTTTTTAAAAACCATACAATAAATTAATTAGGTACTTAAAGTTGAGTAGTGAAAAATAAAAAACAACCAAGTGCTGTATTTAAATATGATGTTATTGTTATAAATTTTACCAACGTACAGTCAACAGCAAAAGTAGATGATCAAAATCAGAAATCAAAAATTAATGAACGGAGTTCGCGTCAGAACTATGTGGCGTCAAAGTAAATCAAAAGTATGTGATTGTAAATTATACCAATCATTTGCTACTAGTACAGCTGCCATATATTCGTGATCAGTAAAATCCATGAATATTGTATTCTAAATGCAAATTTATATTATTGTACGTGACATCCAAATTACAGATTGACATTAAAGTTTTTCGATACTTGGATTTTTGCACTATTCTAACAGAACTCTTGCTAACAGTGTGACAAAAGCGCGAAGTCAATATAAATAATGCCCTTAAGATAAAATTATCAATCCACCTTCCAGTTTTTATACATACCTATAGAAAAACTATTTGTCACAGACACAGAAAAAGTACAACATAAAAAATATACAACATAACAAAACGCAAGGCATAGCATTAGCACAGTCTAATAATATCTTTATACTGTGGCATTAGTCTGTGACAGATAGGTACACTGTGTACTGTGACAGATATATTGTAGCCGACTAGGCAAAAGCAATCATTGAGTTATAATTTTGTATCGCATCAGCTACTTTTGAACATTGACATAAATGCACAAACATGCAAAGATAATAAAATTTATTGAATTATCGTTTGTATCACATCAGTTACTTTTGAACTTTTGACAGAAGTTACAAAAAACAAAATACATGAGAGATGATATTTGGCATAATTATATTAAATATAAAAAGGCTGCCTCTGTGGTCCAGTGGTTAGCGTATGGGTCTGCTGATCGGAAGTCTCGGGTTCGATTCCCGGGTCGGGCAAAAGTGTTACTGGGTTTTTCCAAATTCTCAGTAGCAGCACGGAGTCTGGTAATGTGCCCGGTAGCGATAATAGGCTCGGCCCCTATTACGTGGGACCTAAAAGTTCATGTCGAAATATGAGTGTAATATTACACCTCTGCCTACCCCTTCGGGTATAAAGGAGTGAGTCTAAAAAAAATTACATTAAATATGCAATTTTTTATCCAATTCAGCTGCTTTTCCGTAAAACATAACAAATTAAATTACTGGGGTAATTAGAAAATAAGTATGGATAAATTATTTGCCTCATGATTACGTGGCCCCAGTTTCATCATTTATATTTGATTTTAACTGTTGACTAGTTTTAAAAATTTTCTCACTTCTTAGTTCCGATGTGAATATACATAACGTTTGGAATCAAAACTGATCACGAATATATGGCAGCTGTACTAGTAGTAAATGATTGGTATAATTTACAATCGCATACTTTTGAATCACTTCGACGCCACATAGTTTTGACGCGAACTACGTTCATTAGTATTGAATTTCTGATTTTGATCATCTACTTTTGCTGTTGACTGTACGTTGATAAGTACCTAATACTATTTTTGTTGGAAGATCATTTTAAGAGGTTAGTTTACTAATTTTTTGTATCGAGAAAACTTTTCAAAAACGTGTTTTGAATACAACAGGGTTCTCAGAAATATGTTCAAGATTAACATATATTTTGCCACCGTCACAAACTTCATAGATTTAGCAAAAAAATTGTTTGAGACAAGCCTATTTGGCTGTTGTCAGCGTCTTAACCTAGCGTCTTTTGCTTTATCTTTGTCACCGCCGCGGAATGAAATGGTAGAGAAACTTTGTATTCTTAACCCGTCACCAAACGGATAGAAAATAACATGAGTTAATATTGATATTTTTAGATCAAAAATTGCCTGACACCTGAGAGGCAAAATTTTATACCACCGCCGCATCTTACAAAACAACAAAAATACACAGATACATAAAACCAAACCTGTTTCTGACAGCGCAGCGTTAAACTTACTACTAAGAAAAAACCGGCCAAGTGCGTGTCGGGCCACGCGCAATGTAGGGTTCCGTAGTTGCCCATAATGACTTGCTGCAAAGGGTGTTAATGTACAACAAATCCGACTGTTTATTTTCCTGAAAAAATAATTTTAATAACACTATTATAGGAACCTAAGTTTTGTTTTGAAAAATACAAGGTATGTATCCAGTTATGTATTGTAAATATAAAATGTGGTTTCCAAGATATACTACTACTATACATACGTAGTACCGTAGTACATTACATACCAAAGTACGTACATCTTTAGGATTAAGCCAGCGCGCCCAATGTAAACTCACAGAAATAGGTATTTATAAGTTAACCGACGATTACTCGTAAACTAGTGATATCTACTTAGCCGTGATAGTTTTCCTTTTAAATTCGTTATATGTACTACATTTGTGATTTTTTTCACCTCTTCCAAATTAATAGTTTAGCCGGCAGAGTGGGGAGGGGGGACACTTGAGTCTAACAATTTTTTTCACTTCAAAGCTTGATATTTGACAAACCAATCACTTGATGGAAAAATGATTTGAGCAAACTAATAATATTTTTTTAAAACCTATCCAATGATACCCCACATGATGGGGTACTCAACCAAAAAAAAATTCAACCCCACTATATATGTAGGGTAGATACCCTTAAAAAAATATTTTCCTAAATTTTATTCTACAGTTTTGTTGCAATATCTTATGTCTATATTCATGTCAAATATCAGCTTTCTAGCACCAGGCGTCTTTGAGCTAGGCTGCGGACGGACAGACGGACGAACATGACGAAACTATAAGGGTTCCTTGTGGACTACGGAACCCTAAAAACTACTGCTATTATTATTTTAGTTTCAACGATCAATCAACAATAAAACTCATTTGTTGCTTATCTACCTAAACATAATTTTATCTACATCTTAATGAAGATAAGTTTATACAAATCCTTTAAAATATTTTTTTCTTATCAATTCTCCATGTATATTTTTATATTCAACTTGTTGTTATGTATGTGCTTACTAAATACATAAATTGCTTATCGGTTTACGATAATGTTTGTTTTCATTGTGATATTCATTCAACTTTGTCCTTATTAGCGACATTTTTATCTATACAAATAAATAAATTTGAATTGTCTGTCTGTGATTTAAAAATAACTATGTTTTTTTAAGTGCATGTACTTAGTTGCACGATACCAAGTCATAAATAATCTTTTGCCTTTCTGTTTGCCCGGGATAATTTCTGGAATGGCTGAACCGACTTTAATGTGACTTTCACTGGAACATAGAGGACTTTTTTGGCGTTGTTCTCGATATATCGATAGTAATGCCGGTGAAACCGCGGGTAACAGCTAGTTCTTACTAAGATATTTATTATCACAAATCTTTTGAACATAGGTACCTAAGTAGGTAGAGGCATGACAGGTTGGTGATAGATATTGTGGTTAAGGTCAGTTGTCCTAAAATAAAGTTGGTAGATACCTTGAGAACCAGATACAGTGGAATCCGTTAATAATGACATCGAAGGGAAATGACAAACACGTTATGCGAAGGGGACGTCATATGAAGCATTTGGTAGAAAATAAACAACCTGCTTAGTTACATGTATTTATTTTTCTAGAAATAACATGTGAAATCAAGGTAAACATTGTACGTATTAAGTACATTGCTAAAACAAAAGTATACAAACATTATTGATATATTTTTCGAAACTAATAAAACCACGGCTACCAAGCCGAACGACGTTGTGCGCCATCGGTCGTGATAACAAATCTAAATTTATAAAATGGGTCAAAATGTGGTCATAATAAACGACATCTCACCATAAGCAAAATCATTATATCGGACTTTGTTAAAGAGATATTTTTATGAAAACCAAACTTTACTGGGTATATGTACCTATCTATAATCACGACATATTAAGCTGTTGGTGAATATAGCCGGCGTCATAATAAACGGATTCTACTGTAATATGAATGTAATTATGATCAATGGCTTTTGTGATAAATGGCAATTCACATTAAATGGACACTCAAATCAGAAATAACATCGAAAAATAACTTATCGTTTTTTGATAACAATTGTTTTCATTAAGATATCATTGGTCTGCCCTAAATTATTTCGCTCTTCTGTCATATTATCTGAATTCATTGCCCAGCGTAATAAAATATCACATCCATTATTATAGATGGCAGTGGAGGATCTAGGGATAAGCCTAGCAGGCTCAAGGCGCCCCAAAAATTATCTGTTTTTCTACAAAGTCAAATTAAGTACGTTTTAGTGTTTTCCTTGATTAAACCTATTCTTGACTAAGTTACAAACGCTACCCCCCAAATAGGTAAAATTATCAGAAACAAAATCTTGGATCACTGACCCATGCAGGACGTCGCCAGGTGAGAGAAGAAAAAAGAAAGAAAGTTAAGAATACCCTATAATTTATACTTTTCTCAATACTTCTCTCATTTTTCATATCAACTTGCCCCCTCCTCCTAGGCCATCGTTTGGCGACCTTGCCCGCCCTAAGCAATTGGCTGGCGATGCCCTCGGATAGATGCATCTTTCACACCACTTCATCACTTCATGGCTCTACCAATCTTGTGGTTATGGCGGACCGAACTTCTGGAGATACAAACCTCCTAGTTGCGCGGGCTCTTTTGAGCGCGCATTTGACTTCTTACAATCTTCTTTCTTTGCATTGCCCAACTAAGATAGTGGAACGAAATAGACGGCAAGTCGTCGTCGATCTTTCTGCTCTTCAACGTTTAGTTGGACCGTTTAAAATCCCGATAGCACGTTATACGAAAGAGATTAGACTATGCGGAATCCGGCTCGTGAAAAGCTCTTGGCCCGATGCTTCTGACGGGCTTTGCATAGGACGAAAATGCACTACGGGTGTGGCATACTTACCTGGTCGTATGGAATACCTTGTCTGTCATACTGACAACCGGCTCTTTGAGGTTGCTATAGGTAATTCTATTGTTCCGAAATGACCTTCTATATTTGTGACTTGAGATTATTTACTTAAAGACATACCTAATCTATGTATAATATAAAAATGAATCGCTGAATGTGATTCTAAGCGCAAATCTCGAGAGCAGCTGAACCGATTTGGCTAATTCTTTTTATATAATATTCCTTGAAGTACGAGGATGGTTCTTACGGAGAGGAAAATTAAACAAAAAACGAAATATTCGACTGTTAGGCAGTACGAAGATAGCCGGGTCAGCTAGTTATTAATAATTTCTCATCTTTGTTTATATAGAATAAACACACACACGTATGAACTGTAATCTATACCTACATATAATCTGTTTTTATGTAGTAAGTAGCAGAACGTGATTGAAAGTGAACTATATAATGATCTTATCTAATTTATTTTAATATATACTGATAAGAACATTACAATAATAATCCCTTGCTTTTTACCGATGCCTCTCGTTCAGCGTTATTTTCCTTTGAGCTTCTATAAAATATAGCAGTCAGATGTTACATAAAGCTATAGGTAATTTTCCTTCAAATAAGAGTTTCAAATTCAATAACTTCGTTTATCACTTTTAAAACATACCTACCCTTCGGCTTTACTATGTTATTAGTTTATTACTTATTATTTGTATAGATTTAAGTACAGTTAGTACATTATCTTCATTCGTGTCGAAATGTGTCCTTTAATTTTCTGGTGATCTCTTTTTGTTACTTTTATTTGCCAACTACGACCAACGACCGTGTGGTTGACGGCATAGAATACAAGTGTCACCACCTCCTATCTTCCCGTGGGTGTCGTAAGAGGCGACTAAGGGATAACACGATGCAAATACCATCTTTGCGTAGAGACGGAAAACTCGACATCAAACCCTATACGACTGCCTCGTTGGTCTCGCGGCATAAATGTGCGCGTGGGATCTTGAGGTCCCGGGTTCGATTCCTGGGTCGGGCAGTGTTATTGGGTTTTTCTGTCACGAAATTCTCAGTAGCAGCACGGAGTCTGGAAATGTGCCCGGTACGGCAATAGGCTCGCCCCTTATTACGTGGGACTAAAGTATATCTGGCGAAAAGTGGGTGTAGAAATACACCTCTGCCTACCTCTTCGGGGTTATAGGCGTGAGACTATGTATGTATGTATGTATTTGCCAACTAAACGAACCCGTGGTGACACATGCGTTATTTAAAGCTTCTGTTCGACACCCGTGGTTCATAGCGTGATGTTATATAAACTGTAGCCTTCCTCGACAAATGGGCCATCCAACACAAAAAGTATTATTCAAATTGAACCAGTACTTCCTGAGATTAGTGGGTTCAACCAAACAAACAAACTCTTCACCTTACCTTCACCTTCACCTACCATAATATTACCTAATAAAGATCTATTATAACAGCGGACAAGTTTACATATGGTTAATATATTTTGCAACTAAACTGTAACAATATGTGGGAATCAATCAGCTGTAATTGAATTTATTTAACTTTTAGATCAATAATAGGTATAAATAGGGAAAGAAATTCGTGGAAATTGGAGTAGGTATCGTGACTATCGTGATTATTCTATCGCAATTCCCATGCTAAATATCACCATTATTGAAATGTTCGCTAATTATAAAATTAAAATAGACAATTAAATATTAATGAACATCCATTATTTCTGTTCCCCAGTGGCGCACACGGCCAACTATTGCATAGTGATGGCCCAACTTTATTCCAACGGCCAATGCCACGGCATACATCCCTTCATAGTACAACTAAGAGACGAAGAGACTCACATGCCGCTCCCTGGCATCAAGGTTGGCGAGATTGGCGCCAAGCTTGGCATGAACGGGACCAACAACGGATTCCTTGGCTTCGAACAAGTTAGGATACCAAGAGAACATATGCTGATGAAGAATTGTCAAGTTTTGGAAGTGAGTATCAGTTTTCTTTATGTTTAAGGCTTAAAGTACACCACCTGAGAACTTATCTTTACGCGGGAAAGTTAACGACAAATAATAATTTCAACTTCGGACAATTTAAAATAGTTAATATTTTAAATTCTCCGAAGTTGAAATTACATACAGGGTTCCATATGTATAATCACGAGACGTGAGGTGGATTGACAACTGACACTTTTGCTTAATCAAGGAAATAAAAATTAGAATAGGTTTGAATCGTGTTCATCTATGTTGTCATATATTATACATGTATCAAATTTTTAGCATTTTCGCAAATAACACATTCTTCTTCCATTTAAGAGCTAGGTAGCTCTTGTCGGTGGAGCAATTGCCATTGGCTTCGGTTTTCTGCCTTTTCTTTGACCTCTTGATACGACCCGACTCCAACTTTTTCCTTCAGCTGTGTCATATAGGTACGTCGCGGCCGTCCTCTTCCTCTTCTCCCTTCTATTTTGCCTTCCAGTATTATTTTGAAGAAGTTGCCATGTCGTATCAAGTGGCCAATCATCTTCCCTCTCCGATTTGAGATGTGGTGCTGGAGGAGGATGAGGAGAATAAGCTGGACAGAAAAGATTACAAACGAAGAGGTTCTGCGAATCGTTAACGAAGAGAGACAGTTGTTAAAAATAATAGAAATAACACATAAAGTGGCAATATTTCAGTTACAACGAATCTATAAAAAATGACTTCACTTTTGAATACGAAGTGCGGCATCCACTTAATTTGACTTAATCTGTATTGAAAACCGCTTGCGTAAAGAGCACGTGTGCATGCGTATTTATAACCTTGAATAATTGTATTTAAATAAAGTATGTATATTTAAAGTACCTACCAATATATATTCAACGTATTCAAATAGATTACGTAAAGGGTAGCTAATTCGGTTAGCAGTTATACCTAATGTCGTATTCATTTGTACTTAATGAAAGAACTGGAAAATTTGCACGTAATCTGAAAAATACATGTAAAGGTGCATAATTATACTTACATAATAAAATACATAGGTACTTATTTTGCTGTAAATATACTGGGTAAGTAATTTGTTATTTCTCGTATTAGATGATACTAGGACCTTAATGCAGACACATACATACCTATGTATATCGAATCATCTTCCAAAGGGAATATAAGCAAATACAAATCACGCTGTATAAGGATGACAATTTAACAACTCCGACCGTAGCTAATTCGATTATTGCTTGTGTTTGTGTTCTTCACAAACACTCTGTTATAAGAATTATGATCTAGCCCTCGTGGTTACATCTGTCTTCATTCTCAGCCTGTCTTGTAATCTTAATATATAAAATCCTTGCGTTACTGACTGACTGACAGACACACTACAGCCGAAACTACGCGGCGCAAAAAGCTGAAATTTACGATGTATGTTCCTTGGAGACCGTAGGGGTGCACTGAGACGGGATTTCCCGAAATTCCCACGGGATTGTTCAAAACGGGTAATTCGAATTATGAAAAAATGGCGTCGACTATTATTATATTAAAATTGTATTTTTCTTCCAGGACGGTACATACGTGAAGTCTCCCAGCTCGAAGCTGACGTACGGCACGATGATGTTCGTGCGCGTCGTCATCGTCAAGGACATGTGCAACTACATCGCTAAAGCCGTCACCATCGCCACAAGATATTCCGCTGTGAGGAGACAGTCGCAACCTAAGCCTGAGTAAGTTCTTGTGTTCTAGTTTTGTGTGTCATGCTCGAGAACGTGTGATTTGTGCAACTACTTAGCTAGGGCCGTCACCATCGCCACCAGATATTCTGCTGTGAGGAGACTATCACAGCCCAAGCCTGAGTAGATAAGTTGTTGTGTCATACTCGTGAACGTGCGTTTGTTGTAACTACGTCGTTAAGGCCGTCATAATAGCCACGAGATACCTACTCCGCTGTGAGAAGACAGTCGCAGCTTAAACCTGTGTGAATTGTTGTATACTACTGGTTGTATGTGTCATGCCCGTGACCGCAAGTGGTGTCCATGATTTTGGAGGCAGCGTAATGCTCGTGAAGGTGTGGATATGACCCACTAATAACATCGTGTAGCCCCTTCTTGCCATTTAATTAAATTAAAATAAATATTAAAGTTCTTGAATAGCAAAAAAAACAAACATAATGAATGTCAATGACTTACCTGACAAGCATGATTACTGTTTGGTTTTAAAGAGTCTTTTCTCTGTGTATGAACAATGCTAACCATAGCAATAGTCATGCCTGTGAATCAATAACGTGTTCACGAACATGAGTTAATTTTTGTAATTCACCATGCAGTTGATTTTTTTTTTTTTTTTATTCAAAAGGAACAACCAACAGCTACAATATAAAATACAGAAACTAATATTACATAATATTCATCACAATATTGCAGCCCACAACGCTGTTCACAGATTATCAGTAGGATACATAGAGAAAATCACTAGAGTGGCATATTATATACATAATAGAAAATACTTAACTTTCGTGTTTAGGTAAGCGTTTGAATATAAAATAAATGAAAAGTGAGAAAAAGTTGAAGAAAATAGGAAGAAAGAAAGCGAGAAATTCATGTGAGCTCCTTAAGTATAAGTCTTTTGAACCTATAGATAGGACACGTAAAAATGTCTATATGTTCAAAAGACCTATTATAGGACTCGACCATTCTGCGCACAGGCGAACACAACCCAGAGTTGGACTTGCAAGAGCCCACTGAAAATAATCTGCCAGCGCGTACCTTTCGCCTATGGACGGTCCTAGGAACCACATAGCATAGCATATTACACAAATCAATACAGTCAAATTTATTCCTAACTATGTTATATAAATTTACGGCTTCTAAGTACTGGCGTCTATTTTCCAGTGTTGGAAGCTTGTACTTGGTAAGCAGATTTTGGTACGACAAGTGATAGCCATAACATCTATAGTGCATGGCACGCAAGAATTTATACTAAACATGCTCAATCATTTCAATATACTTTTTGTAAAATGGACTCCAGACGGACACGGCATACTCTAACTGAGAGCGTACTAGGGCCTTATACAAGCAGAGACAGGAAGAAGTATTTTTAAAGTCGATTGTAGAACGCATTATAAATCCAAATAGTTGGTATGCTTTACTAACAATTTTACCTATATGTAAGTCTAAGCAAAGTTTAGAATCAAGGACAACACCGAGATCACGAATAGAGTCCAATTTAATCAAAGGGGCATCGCACAGTGTGTATGTGTGTTTTATAACAGTTTTATTTTTAGTAAAATTTACGAAATTACATTTTGGGAGACTTCATTGCAGCTTATTTTTCTGGCAATAGGAGGATAGTCGGTCCAAGTCTTGTTGAAGCAGAAGGCAGTCATTTAGATTTCGTATGGCTCTATACACCTTGAGGTCGTCGGCGTATAAAAGGAACTTGGTATTGTGGAAGCACTGACTGATGTCATTTACATAGAGGATGTACAAAAGGGGACCAAGTATAGACCCTTGAGGAACACCAGAAGTCACCTGTGCTATGTTAGATTGGTGACCATTGACTACAACCCTCTGACTCCGATTCGTAATATAAGATGCAAACCATCTTAAAAGATTACCGCGGATACCGTTGAAAGAAATTTTGTTCAGAAGTATTTCATCGTCCACCTTATCGAAAGCCTTACAGAAGTCTGTATACAAAGCATCCACTTGAACACGGCTATCAACGTTATCAAACAAAAAACTTGAAAACAGCAAAAGATTAGTATTTGTTGATCGCCGTTTCACAAACCCGTGCTGTTGTTGAATTATGATATTGTGAAATATCGGATAAATTTCATTGTGCACTAATCTTTCGAATAGTTTCGATAAGGTAGACAGGATGGAAATGGGACGGTAGTGTTCTACGTTGCATCTGGAACCGCTTTTATGAACAGGTACAATATACGCCTGCTTCCATAGCTTTGGAACAACTCCCTCAGAAATACATTTATTATAAATAATAATTGATAAACCCTATAAGCTCTTTGTCACACAATATTTCTATCCCCAGTGAGCCAGAACCCCAGATCCTGGACTATCTAACCCAACAGCACAAGCTAATGATAGGCATAGCTACAGCGCACGCGTTCCAACTGAGCGCCGAATGGATATGGAACATGTATAACAACGTCACTGCAGAACTGGAAACTGGCGATCTGGAGAGGTTACCAGAGGTATGATAAATCCTATTCAATACTTTTTAACTGACTTCAAAAAAGGGAGGAGGTTCTCTATTTGACTGTATTTTTTTAATGTTTCTTATCTCAAGACTTTCGATCGGGTGAACCGAACTTGAATGGAATAGAAGTATTTTTTTGCTAGAATTGTGGTCTATTGGGGTCTGACATAACAAATCTTCACTTCGTTGGTCAGGTGCTTATCTCTTTTCAGCATTTAATTTTTTCGTTAATCTTTCTCGTATTGCTAACGAAGGTGTAATGAAATAATTTAAAAACATTTAATTAATTTCGATGCGGGTTCTAAGACAGTTTGAGTTTCTGTGGGATTTTGGGTATTGCCTACAAGCGGCCTCATTTGTTTGTCTCTGCCATGACGCATTTTCGATATATCACGATTCAAACCATGACAATTCACGGTAGACTTTATATCCCGGCATTTTTGTCTCCAGCTGCACGCGCTGTCATGCTGTCTAAAGGCGGTGACGACAGCGGAGGCTGCTGAGTGCGTGGAGCGCTGTCGTCTGGCGTGCGGGGGGCACGGATACATGCTGGCGTCCAACCTGCCCGTCACGTACGGGCACGTGACCGCCGCCTGCACGTACGAGGGGGAGAACACCGTGCTGCTGCTGCAGACTGCACGGTAACTACATATGTTACAACTGCAACATATGACACGCCAATCATTATCACCTCAGCTGAAACACAACCACTGCTGGGCATAGGCCTCCATTAAGACATTCCAGGTAGCCTGACCTTTAGTTCATAGTTGTCGTCACATCCATCCGCTGCCCGCGAACCCAATGAAATCATCCGTTCTACTTACGGAAGTCCTATCTTACATCTTCAAGTCGGAGGTGAATAAGTTACCTTCTAGGCAAGCGTGCCCCATTGTCAACTGTTTCAAGACGCAAAAACATTAACAAAAAAAATACAATTTTAAACTGGGACCACATTAGAAGACAGTTTCAACTCCTCTGCACAGGATGGGTAGCCATGCGAACCAGGGTTTCATCTTGGACCTAATGACCTGGACAAATTACTTTTTGACGTTTCCTTAGATGAAACCTTCCTTATAGCTACCAAACCAAACTAAGCTCCCCTAGTTTGGTTTAAAAGCTTATGAAGATTTGATTATTGTGGAGAGGCCTTCAGTAGGATTTGTGAAGTCTCGAGATTTTCAAATCCCGGAACACGAGACAGCCGAAGTCCAAAGTCCCGGAACTCGAGTTTTCAGAATTTTAAATTCTGGCGAAATGTATGAATAATAAAAAAATTTGGTGAAAATTAACAATCATAATTTGGGTCTGGGAAGTCTCAAGTGGCCTTCAGACAATAAAATTTGCCATTCGTACGTTTACAGGTATCTAGTGAAGGCATGGCAGCAAGCTTCAAGCAATACCCAGTTGCCGCCGACAGTGGCGTACCTGTCGCGTGTGGGCTCTACCCGGCGCTCGCCGCCCTGGGACAACAGCGTCGAAGGGATCATCAAGGGATTTGAGATGGTTGCTGCTGGGTATGTAGTGGTGTAATGATTATATTGTAAAATAATTCACTTTTTCTGATGTATTATTTTCTAACCTAATTAAAAGAATAACTGGCCCTTTGGGAGGCTTACACGGGGGCAAGGGTCCAATGATGCAGATGTCTGTAGAGTGCCCATTTTAAAACACAGTATGTTTATTGTTAGGGTTTAAATCTATACATACAGTAGACTTCGCCCGCGTATATAATACTCCTATAACTTCCTCAGGAATCTCACTACCTATTGGCGAAACCAAAGTCCATTCGCGTTCCGTTGTATAATATTTATAAATATTATAAAATGAAATCAACTTCTCTGGCCGTCCCGTTTAGGTGTATAATTCACAGGGGTGGAGCAGTGGGCAAAATCTAGTTGGCTCAAAATCAACACGCTTACAAATTTGCTATTCCAGCAAATAAATGTCTAATTTCAGTATATTTTATACTGAAGTAAGTTTAAAAACTTTACTCGTTTCATATTAACCGCACATCACATACAAAACATAAAAACTAAAATACATTCCATATTACTTGGATAAATAACCACCAAAAATCATTTCGGGAACGCGTTCTGTGTAACAAGTCCTAGAATCTAGCGACCAAAAAGAGCAATTTATAATAGAAATTTCGGTATTCATTACTTATTAATATTAAATGTTACCAATTATGAAGTCATGGCACGTATTATCTCAGAAAATAAATTGTAGAGAATCATATGGATATATCATGTCCGACAATGTGAGCATCAACTCCGGGAATGCAGTTTTAAAAGCTCGTAAAATTGTTATTTTGCACGCAGCCGCAAAATATCTATAGTACAGCTATAGTGGAAGTTTTGAAAGTAGTGACAGTCTAGAGATATTTTCTCAAAATAAATTTGAATTATGGTATAGGTATCTTTCAGATTCTTAGCGTACACTGCGTACATCAATACCCGTCATACCGGAAACGTGGTTTATAACCAGGACTATTAAAGAAATACGTTATATAATGTTCCCAACAAATAACATTCTAAACAATTTCACATTGATCATGCTATATATGGCGTCAAAGACAGCAGCCATGTAAAAAAGACGCGAACATTTGAAAAAGTTATTTCGGGAATTGTCATTTCGGGAACGTTGAAACGTTGCCAGTAAGAGCATTCTTGAAATGATGGTGACGATCCCCGGTATAATTTTAGACGTAGTTATCAACTATGCTAATCTCATTATTATCAAGTTATAAACTACTATTCATTAACTTTTACTAGTTTATCAATAATCTGTTATTTTTAATCATTTAATTGAATACCACTAAAATCGCAATAACACATCATTATTTCAAGTTTTGAATAAAATCATTGTGGTTTCTATAATTATTAGTGTAAGTGTTCCACGTTCCACTTATTATTATAGATGACACAAAAATATTGTATTCATTATTTTCCATTATAAAACGAATTTAACAAAAGCGTTCCCGGAATGATTATTTCTAGCGATAGGTCTCTCTGAAAACAAAATAACAAAACAGTAATTAAGTCTGTGCTCTGCCAAGATAAATATTGGTTAAACATGAGTATATTAATGAATTACGCTAGTCGTCAAAGCAAAGCAGCAAGCTAAATTCATAAAAATATTAAGCTTGAAATTCGACACCTTGGTGATTTTGAGCCAGTTACATTCTACACATGACCAACCTGCGCTCAGTAGACTATCCCAATGAAGTCGTTAAAATAGGCTTAATTTGAAGTACCTACGTTTGTACCAAAATCGCTCCCGACCATTGCCGCGTAATAGTTTGTCTCACAGACTTATATCAAATGGTTCGAAATTATGAATGGAACAATAACACATTTACATTTTATTATTTTCTCTCCAATCTCGAGCTACTTTATTCTTTTTACCACGTTTTTACCTTGAAGTTGCGAGGGATAAATTTCCATATACCATAGTGGACCATACTCTTCGACCGGCCATTGATTGCCACGGCAAATCCGGCGCCGCACTATGGTTCGTCTAGAACAAGCTAGCTAGACAAAAACAACTCTTAAATTCCTGGAAGTTAATTACTATTACGAACTCATTACCCCTATACATTGAGGATTACACCTATTAATTATCAATACTACCCTCATTAAGAGCGTCATTAAGGTATGTTTATAAGATGTTGACTATTTAAAGGGCATTCATTTGCATTTTTACATCATATTTGATAGCATTGTTTATGTCACTAAAAGAAATTTGTGAAAGTGTTTTTGTGATGGATTGTATACGTAAGGGTAAGTAGTTATATTTTATTTCATTTTCAACATGGGAACTTCATTCTTTAGTCTTATAAAATGAAATGTTTGAATTTTCACCCACTTTTTTACTCATTTTTTCAAATTCATCGGTCAAATAATAACATGTCCCCACTTGTCCCCACCGTAGAACCTATCATATACGATTCTCATAAGTGTCTAGTAGTTATACGTAAAAAAATTCATTGCGATATATTTGCACAACTAATTTTTATTTATTTTTTTCTTTCAACAGTTTTTACCGTCTCAAGAATGGATTTTTTCGAAGAATGGCTGAAACACCCGAAGGAAACGCGGAATGAGGAGCTCTTTCGGTTTATATCTTTGAGATATAATTTTGATGGTGTTACGGAGCAGTCTCTGCGAGATATTAAAGTACTAATCTCAAGATATTCAACGAAATTTGCTGAAAAGTGGAGCAGCTGTGGAAGAAATCGAGAGCGATTCCTACAAAAGTATTCGACGTGGCTGGAGGGTCTTGACATATCTTTCGATGTGTCCGTTTATTTATCTCTGCCAACTACATCTGGAGAACCGGGACCCGGAAGACCTACTAAAGATTTTGAACATTCTAGTCTCAAAACGAAGAGACGACGTGTAGACGATCTATTACAGTCCAGAAGTGCTAGTGAATTAATTTACGCCGCTGAAGTGTCAGCTCGAATCTCGGGTCAGAGAAGTGTAGCACGTCAAATTAAAGATGTGACTAGTGATCCTTCAATAACCAAGACCACGAGTGAAGAAAGTGCCCCCAGGAGTTTAACAAGTGAGGAAGCTTTAGCGTACTACGTTGATAGTAAATCAAGTAGCCATAGCTATAAGCAGACTCGGAAGTGGAGTATTAAAGCTGGACATAAGGTGTTTCCGTCAATGTACAGTGTTAGAAAGGCTAAAATAGCCTGCTACCCGTCAGGTGAACAAATTACAGTCAATGAAACGCATGCTGAAATCAAAGTTCAGGCAATTCTTGATAAGACTGCCGAACGTTTAGTTTCAGCACAACAAGAAGTTGTTCATAGTCTGTTACCTTGCACGTCATTCACATTAATCAGTAAATGGGGTTGTGATGGAAGTTCCGGTCATAGTATGTACAAACAAAAATTCACTAATTGTGACGATAGTGACGAGTTTTTATTTGTATTTTCTTTCGTTCCTCTTCAATTGAAAGATGAAAGTGGTAATATTGTGTGGCAGAATCCTCGGCCCTGTTCTACAATGTATTGTCGGCCAATAAAGTTTATCTTTTCTAAGGAAACGAAAGATTTTACGATTTCGGAAACCAATAAGGTTTTAGAAGAGATAAACGCTTTATTGCCGACAACCTGCAAGGTGATGGAGACCGAAGTATCTGTCACACATGTTATGCTTTTAACAATGATTGACGGAAAAGTTTGCAATGCTCTGACCGAAACTTCTTCCTCACAAAAATGTTTTATTTGTGGGGCAACTCCAACAATGATGAATGATCTGTCAAAAGAGTTTGCTGCGGACAAAGATAATCTTGGTTTTGGTTTGTCTACGTTGCACGCTTGGATAAGGTGCTTTGAATGCTTGCTTCACATTAGCTATCGACTAAATATAAAAAAATGGCAGTTAAGAACAGCCGAAGACAAAGCTAGTGTGAAACAACGTTCAGATGACATTAAAAAACGATTTAAAAGCGAAATGGGCTTGATTGTAGACAAACCAAAACCAGGGTTCGGTAACACTAATGACGGGAACACCGCGCGAAGATTTTTTGGAAATCCCGAGGCTAGTGCCGATATTACAGGGTTAGATGTTTCACTAATACAAAAATTTGGCATACTACTTCGCACTTTATCATCGGGATATGATATAAATATTGAAAAATTCGTTAACTTAGCTCAAGAAACTAGACAACTTTATGTAAATCTCTATTCATGGTATTACATGCCCGCTACTGTCCACAAAATACTTTTGCACAGTGGCGAAGTAATTAGATCGTCCCTTCTACCTATAGGCCAGCTTTCCGAGGAAGCACAGGAAGCTCGGAATAAGGACTGCAGAAGATTTCGATGAGCACAACACACGAAAGCGATCACGGGAGGCTACGAATAGAGATTTACTTAATATGTTATTGATAACATCTGACCCTGTAATAAACGGTTTACGAGAAGTTCCTCGGAAGAAAATAGGTACGCTTCCAACTGAAGTATTAGATTTAATTGTCCCACCTAGCTGTAAGGAACAAAATGTTAATATGATTTCTACTTTTCATAGTTCTGCCCCTCACGATCATGACTATTCAATGGATGATTCATCTGATGATAGTGATGATAATGAGTAATAGATTTAGTTCTTAGATATTTTATGCATCTGTTATTAGATTTTATAGCGACGTCGAGGGATAAATCACTTTATAAAATGTTCAAAAAATATATTATACACATATGCCCGATAAATGTTTTTTTTTCATGATACCAGCTCAAATGACAAACTGCCTTGAAAAAAGTACCAAAAACCTTATATCTTTGCTTATTAACCGCATCTAGACATAAAAATCAAATAAAATAATTTTGTCTAGCTAGCTTGTTCTAGACGAACCATAGTGCGCCGCCATGATTTTTTCGGCGTATGATCAAGTTTTCAGCCGGGTTTACATGCCATCTCCATCGAAAAAACCTGGGACCTGGGTTTAATATGGCCTTTTATATTACAGTAAGATCGCGCTATGTGTAGCGAACATAGAAAAGCGACAGAAGAGTGGCTTGTCTTACGAAGACGCGTGGAACATGACTTCTGTACAACTCGCTCAGGCTTCTGAGGTAAGCTTATCTAAATAGTTAATTGAAAAATAAATTCCTTGAATTCGATATTTGAGATATAAGTTAACCATAAAGTAACGATATCTATACTGTGACTGTGTGTGACTGCCTCCGTGGTTCAGTCGATAGCGTATGCGACTGCAGATCGGAGGTCCCGGGTCGGGCAAAAGTGGTACTGGGTTTTTCAGAATTCTCAGTAGCAGCACGGAGTCTCGTAATGTGCCCGGTAACGGTAATAGGCTCGCCCCTATTACGTGGGACCTAAAAACTCATGGCGAAATGTGGGTGTAATATTACACCTCTGCTTACCCCTTCGGGGACACAGTCGTGAGTATAAAAAAAAATATACTTTTGCATCTTGTTCGGCTAGTGAGAGTGCCGGATGCCCCATCCCCTTTTCGTTCTCTCTCATCATGCTCTTGGTCCTATTCCTTTTCCATTTTCCCATCCCAAAAGACGGCAACGCACTTGTTACTCCTTTGGTATTCCTTTTGTCCACGGGTGACTGCGTGGCAGTCTGTTGGTATCTCCACTAGGCTATCGCTGTCGTCGTCATCTTTATTCCTCCTTAACTAAAATATTATTATTATATGTATGAATACGATGGCGGGAAGCGGTGGGAAGCGGGCGGCTCTAGATCAAGATCTAGAGCCGCCCGCTTCCCACCGCTTATGTCCTATGTCCAGTCGTGAACGTGTCTAAGCTGAGATAATATGTATGTATTTGTTACCAGGCGCACTGCAGAGTATTCGTGCTATCGTCATACTTCGAGGAGACAGAGCTTCAGGCCAAGAATGTTTCGCCACAATTGAAAGAGGTGTTACTACAGCTCGTGGACTTGTATGTGGTGTACTGGGCACTGCAGCGGATGGGAGACCTGCTTAGAGTGAGTAACACGGATATATTCAACTCCCTGACACAAAAAAGAGTGAGTTGTGAGCCGTAAGCGACAAAAAATGACTATTTTGGTCTCACTTAGAAACTTTTCTACTCTTTTGGATTTGCCTTTGAAACCCTATTGCGGAACGTCCCTTTCCGCTACCCTAAGTGGTAAATTATGAAACTGGCGCAAAAGTTCTGTGTGTCACCGCGTCTAATAAGGTGAGGAGCTCACTAAAACTACTGCGGTGTCCTCGACGACCACTGTGACGGAGTCACGAGAATCTCGACTAATATACTTGGTCCTACTCCTGCCGGATCGAACAGTGACATAACTAAGTGACTAGAACTAATGTTTTGTTCCAACAGTTCACATCAATATCGGAGCGTGACATCGAGCGTCTGCAGCACTGGTACGAAGAGTTGCTGACCAAGCTGCGGCCTAACGCTGTCGGACTTGTCGATGCCTTCGACCTTAGAGATGAGGTGAGAATTGAGATACATTATTGTTACCTATAGAAAATCACAGAATATTAATTTATCGTCACATGACGTTTAAAACTAAAAAATATTTACTTACGTTTAACAAACGTTGAAATAATAAAGTAACTTTCGAAATAAGTAAGCATAAAAATTATATATCAATACTTTTGTTTATACTCAAAGCTGTTATATAAGTGAGGAACTGCACTCGTGTTAATTTAATATCCAACCTTTTTTTTATTTATTTTTTCTTCGCTGTGCAAATGTATTTACGCACGTATGTGGGACTTGACGGCTGGAGTGCAAGGACGTAATACCCACTAAAACCACAGCGCATACCTCAACGCCATTTTGGGGGCGCCAGGGGGTTGCGTTATCATTTACCCTGACACCCCGGTGGATAGCCCGACGGCCACAACCTCCTTGGCGGCGGATAAAGGCGTTGGGCTCCGCTACCAACACACCCAGCGGCCGCAGAGTATACGGAGGACGGCAACGCAACACCGACACGCCTCTCCTCCCGCGACCGCGCCCGACACAGAGGAACAGACAGAACTGTCCCCCGCACCCGCACCTTTGGACGCGTCCTGCGTAGGCTCCCTCCAAGCCCACGCGGAGCGTCCACTCCCGGGATCTCTCTTAGCTTCACCGCGGGCGTCCAAGCCACGGTTACTAAGCCCCCCACCACGACAAGTTGGAGATCCCACGGGGGGTTAATATCCAACCTAACATAACACTCATGCAGCAGTAACAAAACACTTTGCGTTCGGTGCAACAATTTACTATTTATATACGTATTATTAAATTTATTTTAACGAAACCTACGTCAGTGTAAATTGACAAAAATATAATTCTAAAAAGAACAATCCGTACCTGCAATGTAAAATGGCATGAAATTTCTTCGTTGTCGCCCGCCATTTTGACTTCACTCACAATGGTATGCCGTATAACATGACACTGTGAAAATGGCTGAGATATCTTTAGACCCAAAACAGCCTCGCAAAAAGATTTAATAGTTTTACACAGTTATGAAATATAACTTATGATTATAATATCACCCACATTGTGAATAAGCCATACTTATTACATATATTTTTTTTAGATTTTACATTCAGCCTTGGGCGCCTGTGACGGTCGCGTGTACGAGCGTCTGATGGAGGAGGCGCTCAAGAGTCCGCTCAACGCAGAGCCCGTCAACCAGAGCTTCCACAAGTACCTCAAACCATTCATGCAGGGGAAACTGTGATTACAAACAATATATAGACAATATTTATGTATATTAATGTGATCGATGAATAGTAGTAACAATATTATCAAGGAACTTGTATCAATGTTGTAAAAAAGGTTCTATAGTTGAGGAGTTAAGTATACTTAATAAAACGTTCATAGAATTAAGTCTTTCGTAGAAATACGAGGCAAAGACTGTGCGCTACCTTTTCACAAAATGGGCCATTCTGTAGAAAGAGGCTAAGCTAGTTGTTGACCATGCTGTCTCTTTTCATTCTATGAATTTCAAAAGTTTTGCAAGAGGAACCGTTACCAACTGCTTTCGTGCGTTTTGGTATGCTCAGCAATGTTTTTTATGTTTACGAAGTCTGTGGATTGTTATAGATACCTACGCATAAGGATAAGTAAAAAAACATAATTGTGGCTTTGTATTGCCAATGTTAAAATCGTATTTGTTTAGGTCTAGCGTCAATTTTGTCAAACAAGTCCTTCATTCGAAGACCAAATAACAAAATTAATGGAAGGAATTACTTTTCTTTGTCCCATAATAATAATAGAATATTGATACGCGATTGTGACAAAAAAAAACTATTCGCAAGTTGTGCATTAACGTCATCATTCATTCGATTGATCGTAATTCGAATCTAAGTGGTAGCAATACATCTTCTACTCAGTCAATCATGTTTGATTTAGTCACCAGAAGAACTTATTTTTATATTTTACCTGCGTCTTGAAACGTATTAATTCATTCGAACACAACCGATTACTTCTCGTATTGTCGCTGTTACTGCTCATATGGTTGCCACTTCAGCAACTTTTTATCGCTAGAAGTGTCGACTTTGTTTTTCCTAGCTATAAAAAGTCTTTACTGCTAAAGAACAGATGAAATTACTTTTACGTCTAATAATTATTTTACAATAAGTAACATTTTTTTTATTGTTCTATGATCTTGGGTATGGTTATTAATGTTAATATATATGTATATTATTCTAAATCGATATTCTAAATATTTTTATACAGATGAAAGTTTATTTAGTTGCTATCGTTAGGTGGCGGATGTTAGACATTCCATAAATATATACATATTTTATTTAGACAATATCACAGTATTATAAGCGTCATTGGAGATTGTATCATGAGATTTCTGTTATATTAATAAAGTTTTATATATTGTTAGTGTTGAGTGTTATTTGCTTTAACCCCGTATAACTTTGAACTTCGAGTTTAACATGTTGTAAACAACCAAAATGCTGAATATTCTATATTATTTTTGCTTGACAGAGTCAGGACTCTCAACTCTGGTTTGCCTTGGTCGGCCGGCCAGAGGGAAGTCATAAAAGCTATTAGCTTAGGGGTGGAGGTAGAGGTGTCATTCTCATGGGCGTAATTACGAGGAAACTGAGTTGTCACGAGACCCGTGATGGCCGTGATGGCGGCGCGACCAGTGCGGCACCGCTCGACACCCATAGCCACACACACCGGTGTTACTTGGGTGTTACCCACTGACGGCCTTTATGGCAGACTTTGTTTACCTTGACGGCTATGAATAGAGGGCACACCTAGTGAGCAGCACCAACTGCCATGCAGACAGATACTATTAGAGTAATACTGGCAAGTACTGGTTTACACCCATAGCTTCATCAAATTATGAGGTTGTGGAGACCGTAGCATGTGTCCCATCCCATTATAGATTAAAACTCTTTAAGGACCTGTGGACGTTGGACCCATATCTCCGTGTAAGCCTCCCAAAGGGCCGGGTATTGTTCTAACAACATAGTTAGAACTATATTCGCTGCTATTTTAACGGCGAAAGTTCATGAAGATGTATGTAGGTAACTATGAATGAATGTTTGAAAAGGGTAAGTAAGTGATTTAAGGGAATGGTATAGTATTCTAGAAAGGCACTAAGACTTGACTTGTAGTATTGTGATATCGATCTTGTGCGCCGACTTATAGGTCTATCGTATTAAACGAAACTAGTGTCGAAGTTAACTGAACAGTCGAAGCGTCTAACTGTAACCCACACAATTCTTATGCATCAGTTTCATCCTTTTCCATCAGAAGAGCTCGGTATTGTCAAACTTCTTCAATTACAATAGGGTGGTCAATCCGAGGGTGCGCGGTGGGTTCCTCTTTCTATCCATTATTGTACAATGGACTTCAATGGAGTGCCGCCAAGGCCTGATTCAATCAACTACCTATTTTAATTCATTCACCGAAAACGCAATTTCTTTAATCATTCCTCGTGAACGCTTTCAAAACAAAAATGAGTGTCAAACTTCTGTCAGAATTCATTTGTCAAACATGTGTCAAACAGACAATGAGACAAACAATAGGACTCGGTTGTAAATATAAACAATACAAACTTTGTGCCAGTTTTAGTACTTTTATTTATTAAAAAATGGCTAATATGAATCAGTTGTGTCGCGCTTGTCTTGCAACAAAGGAATCCTTTACTTACATCCTATTTGAAAACGTATCAGCCGATATATATTATTTCTGTACGTCGGTCGAGGTGCGGATGCATTTTGCATTGTTTATAGTTTAAAATGCGCTTTTCTATACATTGAGCGTATTTGTTTAAGAATTTATTTCATTCTAGGTGTTCCAGGAGGAAGATTTGCCAAAAACAATTTGTGATACATGTTATAATCTCGTCACAAAATACTCTGAATTCAAACGAACTTGCATACAGTCACAGGACGCATTAGTTGGTTTGAAAAATGGTCTAAAATGTGAAGTGGAACGTGACGTTGAGACAAACTTTAAAGAAAGTCAAGATAATAAATTAAAAACTGAATTGATTGATGTGACTATAAAACTAGAAGATGATACAGGATTTGATAATGGTAATCTAAATTATCTATGACTACATAGAAGGCCTAAATTTTTACATGACTATAACCATACCATAACGTAAAAGTTGATACTATCTGAAGACCAACTAAAAAGTTTTAACATGATTTATAGCTTCTTTAGCAAGACATTAAAAGACAATATTTCGTTTTCAGATTATTTTGATGCTGTGGACTTCCCTGATGATTCTGTTACAAACAATAAAGTCAAGATAGATAAAAGGTTTGTTCAATACATATGAGTATGAGAGAATATATGGAGATACAAGTCTAATATTAAAATGTATGAACATTATTAGATAATTTTATATAGCCTCATACATATTTACCATAAGTCCAATATAGCCTTTCTCAATAAAACACACTACAAAAAAAACAACAACACAACAAAAATGGTTATGTCTGTAAAGACTGCATGATTGGCATAGTGGCCTGAGGAGCGACTCTTCTTGCCACTTGATACTATGAGAACACACACACTACATTGTCTCCATAATCTCCATTTGTTGTATGATTGTAAATTACTCATTACAGGTTTGATTCCTAGTGCAACAGGTGTCATTTAAAATGTAATAAACAAACTCTTCAGCACACAAAAACAATGTAAATAAATTTTAATTCCAGAAAGGTAAAAAAGTTAGCCAAACTGAAGCACAGTAGAAAAGAAATATCAGCCAAGGTGAAGCGAAAAAAGTTTATTTATACTTGTGAACTGTGCCGCAAGAAGTTCAACTACCAAGAGAGATTTGAAGCACATAAACTTGAGCATGAAGGCAAAATTGTAAGTTTTCAAACATTTCTTAGTTTGTTAATTTTAAATTGCCTTGCACATCATACATACATGGACTCACGCCTATTTCCGAAGGGCTAGGCAGAGACCTGTCCTTTTTTTTAGGATGTCTCCAACCTGATCAGAGATTGTCCAGGAAGGCATAGGCAGGTCTTCCCCTTCGTCCTGTCTCATTCACACTTGCCTTATATATTCTTGGTCAGGCTTTTGTCATCTATCCTCTCCATGTTCCCATATGTGCCCAAGATGTAGTGACAAGCATCGAAAAAGCTCATTGCTTGTCACTACATCTTCTTTTCCTCACAGCACTCTTTTTCTGTTCTACTTTGACATTGACTCCCCGAAGGCCCCCTATATTGCTAACAGCAACTTTACCTACCTTCTAATTTGCAGCCACTGGTGGCAGTTCAAAGTTGAGCCATGCTTTGAGCGCTAAACTGAAGTGGCAGTAAGTAGGCTGGGCATATTTCCCGCGGAACCAATATTGTTGGTGTAGACTTGTTCTGTAGTGTAGACCGCGTCTTGGCAAACATACAAGCATAGTAGGATGTTGGAGAGCAACGTTTGGCTATGTGGACCCGAATCACTACATATTATGTCATCAACCATTACATAAAATATAATCATACAACACATTGTCGCTCTGCTACACGCCATTGCGATTATTTGAGATAATCCTAATTGTTGTAACTGTTTTAACGACATTTCACGCGCAACGACCGTTGCGTGTGAAGTGTCGTTGCGCAGAGGCCCTGCGCAGGGGCGTCGCCAGCCGATTGCCTAGCGGGGGCAAAATCGCCAGCCGATGGCCTAGGGGGGGGTAAATGGGGTATGGAAAATGGGAAAAGTACTGAGAAAAGTATGAATTGTAGGGGTTTTTGAATGTCTAGGGGGGGGCAGCTGCCCCTCTCTGCTCCCCTTGGCGACGCCATTGTCCCTGCGAAGCGTCGTTGGTGGTCTAGTATATAAGGCATTGGACTCAACATGTCATGGGCCTATTATCGGCCTGTTCACGACAAGCATCGGCGGCCGCAGCAGCGATTTCGATGTACATGTCGCACTCTGCTCCGCCACGGCCGATGTCGTGTCAGAGTATACCGCGCCATGGAAATCGAAATCGCTGCCGCCCACTACTGCTGGTCGTGAACGGACCGTAAGGTTTCGACCCCACATTATTAATCATAATTTTACGCCTACCACCCACCATTGAGTTTCATAGCTCCAGCATCACAGGAATCACCGCGCAAGACTCCTCAAAATGAAAATTTAGAAGGTCCCATTACATTTTCATTATTCCTTACTTCAGGTATCCATCAACTGCCTCCCTTGCAACAAGACCTTCATGACGTGGAGTGGCCTCAAGCGCCACAATGAGAGCGAACACACGCTCGTGAACTTAGAGAGTCTCAAGTGCAAGACTTGCGGGAAGATCTTCAAGAGCCGGCAGACGCTCAAAATGCATGAGAAGACGCACGGAGAGAGAAGACTCAGTGTGTGTGATGTGTGCGGGAAGGGATTTACTACTGCAGTTATTTTGAGGGTAAGTTATCTGATATCTAAGAGACTCACTACAGAAAACTCGTCATCAAACCCTGTACCACTGGCCAGCGTGGTATAGTAAGCCAAAGCCTCCTATGAGCTCACAGTGTTACATACATACATACATAAATATTCTCACGCCTAGGTATAACCCCGAAGAGGTAGGCAGAGGTGTATTTCTACACCCACTTTTCGCCAGATATACTTTAGTCCCACGTAATAAGGGGCGAGCCTATTGCCGTACCGGGCACATTTCCAGACTCCGTGCTGCTACTGAGAATTTCGTGACAGAAAAACCCAATAACACTGCCCGACCCAGGAATCGAACCCGGGACCTTCCGATCCCACGTGCACATTTATGCCGCGAGACCAACGAGGCAGTCGTATAGGGTTTGATGTCGAGTTTTCCGTCTCTACGCAAAGATGGTAGGTATTTGCATCGTGTTATCCCTTAGTCGCCTCTTACGACACCCACGGGAAGATAGGGGGTAGTGACACTTGTATTCTATGCCGTCAACCACACGGCTGTGTAGCAAATAGGAGAGGCTAAGTCTCGCAGTGGACTGTGAAAGGCTGTAGAAGAGTTTTGTGGCCAACCTTGTTGGTTCTATCTTGCATTAAACCATGTATGCAGTGTATTTCTCCTTGGTATACATTCAAACTATTGCCATCTTTGATGAAGGTAGGAAGAGTAAGAGGGCGACGGTGAAAGAAAAATATACTTACTTAAATCCGAAAATTCTGACCGGCGAAAAATCTTATAGACGCCAATAAGCAGGCTGTGTACAATTTTATTATAATATTTTCTTTGCCGAAATAGTTTCTCTCTCCCGTAAGTCGTTCCATATAATAATAATAGCTATATGTGTTTCACAGGCACATCTAGAAACCCACAACGAAAACAGAGAGCGTCGTTACACGTGCGAACATTGTGGAAAAAAGTTCTTCACCAACACGATTCTGATGTCGCACGTATCCAGACGGCATACGGACCGACGATACATTTGCCAAATATGCTCCTACCCCTTCACTGACAAATACAACTTGGCCAAGCATTTATTAATACACGATGGGAAGAAACTATACAAATGTGATATTTGCGACAAATCGTATGCCTCGCAGTCGACATTGCTTGAACATAAACGAATACATTCTGGGGAACGGCCATTTGTTTGTAGCTACTGCCCAAAAGGTTTCGTTTCTAAAAAGAGATTGACTGATCATATAAGGATACATACTGGGGACAAGCCGTATAAATGCACCGTGTGTGATCAGAGGTTCACACAGAGGGGAACTTTGAAGAGACATATGAAGGTGCATGTGTGTAAAATGGGTTGCCATGCGCAAAACGGAACGTAGATGGCTCTGTTGTCGCGCTCGTTGCACAATATTTTGTTACAATACATTGGTCATAATATTTTCCGCAACTTTGTTTAAAAGCGCTTATAATCAAATCTAAAAAAAAATATAGTAGCAGATGTTTTAAAAAGAAATAAGACGTCTCTGCAGAAAACAAAATGAATTGTTACGAAAGCTAGAGAGATGGGAAAAAGTATACCTACAACGTGGATTACTGTGGAAGTGATGAGAAAGAAAAATGCTGTCGGAATTGGAAATCTAAAAGTTAGAAAGAATAAGAAAAAAGTTAGTCGAATGGCGTGACAAGTGTAAATAGAACACAGGACATACCCCACATACTTAAATTGGGACCAGGTCAAGAGCAGAGGCGGCTCGTGAAAGATTATATTGGGTGTTCACTAAAAAAGAAGATGAAACTGCTTACAATTTATTTTGTGAGTGCTTTTACAATTAATAGTAAGATGTGCTAAATCATCGATACCTACCTGAACCGTCCACGCAGTATCAACTCCGGCGCCACTAAACAAAATACACGGAAAACAAAACCGCTTCTTACTTCCTTCGCATTTTCGCAACCACATAACCAAAGCGTTTTATCATGTTGGTCGTTTTCTAAAAAATTTTCAGTTTTTTTATAAAGTTCTAACTATCTATCTATATTGTCACGCCTGTCTCCCATTGGGGTAGGCAGAGACTATAGAACGCCACAAGCTTCGGTTCAAACATTCCTCTTTCGCTTCTTCGATATTCATTAACCTCATCATGCATGCGCGTCGGTTATGGGTACTTTTAATTTGGCCCTTTTTTAGTACGTCACCTATTTGATCGGCGTACGTCCGCCTAGGGCGTACCGACATTTCTATTCATTCTCGCACAATACACTCATTTCGTATTTCTTCTTTCATCCATCCCATCCGTTTATAAAGTTTACGCTGTTATATTCCATATTAGTTACACAATTTAACTGTCTTTCTTAAACATATTATACACACAATCACACATACAATTAACAAGATTTTAAACACCAATCCTTTCCTAATTGCCAACGCACTTGCAGAGAAATGTTTTGCTTTTGTTTACATTCAAATGATACCGGCAAAACACTATTAAAAAAAACGGCGCATGCGTTTTAATTTTTCTTCGTGACAAATGGTCATATCATTTAGTCGGGTAATATATTCGCGCATGCGCACCTCGTCAAGCTAGCCAGGAGCGCCGCCGCTCCGTATTTGCCTTATTTCTCATACAAATCTTTTATCTTACGCGCCCAGCGCATAGAACGCTCTCTCTTTCGCACTCATTACATTTCAGTATTAAGCGTTGTACTAAGCTTTCGTCAACGAAGAGCGCTGTTATGTGCGCTCCACTCAACAAAAATACCTATGTATGTTTCAAGAGTGTTGACAAAATTATGATAAACAGTTTAGTAGTCAAATACTTATTTGTAGATATGCATTATAGAAAAGAGAATAGGTGTGTATTAAAATATTGAGCATGTTTATAGAAAAAGTTTATATGAGTTGTATACATATATTTTATAATTTTGGGAGTTCACTGCTCCAGCGCTCCTTTGAACGAGCCGCCACTGGTCAAGAGAATGATATTATTACCCCTAATGTTTATTTATTTAGCATTAAATATATTTTCGACATAAGTTAATTGTTTAATTTATTAAGTTTGGAATTTAATGAATGCTAGCCTAAAAAAGGCCTAAATATGTGTAGTATTGAGTGTTGAAATTTCTAGAATTCAATCAATTCAAAGAATTAAATATTGAGTGTTTCTATAACAGGATTCGCTTTTATGGATAATAAAACAAAATTATGATTTATATACTTATTTTTATTTCTGGACATTACTATTTACAATCATAGTAGGTATTTATATTACATCCATTATTGACATTCAGCGATATGTTTATCATAACTATATTTTCATCAATACTGATATTGGAAATTGTGATGGTATATTTTTATAAATATATTTTTATATTCTCGTTTTAATTAATGGACTCTTCTTCTATTTCGTAGTATACTGGTAAACAACATGTTGGTAATTTTTTACGCAAACGAAGAAAATATGCATCTTAAAAAGATCTTTTAAACAAGGGCGTCGCCAGCTGATTGCCTAGAGCCCACCTCTAGGAGAATGAGGGGGGGGTGGTTCAATTTGATTTGGAAAATAAGAAAAGTATTGAGAAAAGTATGAATTTTAGGGATTTTAGAATCTCTAGGGGGCCGCTGTCTCCCGTGCCCCCCTTGGCAACGCTCTTGATTTTGAATACTATTTCTGTATTCGACTGTATCTATTTCCCAGGTACATCTGTAGCCACATAGGTACACGTATTCTATATCGAACGGGAGAAACGGTTTCTCAACCTATACAATACTTCACAATAGGCTATAACGGCTTATGAAGTTGCGAACGCGCACAATAGAAGTGTTCGATTTTTGAATACGCATCGAAAAATAAAAAGGCGAATTGAATTTTTGCGCCATTTTGCTTAACTTTTTAAAATCGTAGAGGCTTAATCCTAGTCACACATGCCACTGCTCCGTCCCATCAGGAAGCCGCGTTCTCAATAATATACTCTGTGGTTTCTCAATATCTTTCTGCATATTATGTCCCTTCATATGTCTGTTGAGCGCACATTTTTGTATGAACGCTTGGTCGCACAGCTGACATTTGTGTGGTTTTTCGCCGGTGTGTATCATTCGATGATTCCTCATATCCTTCCGCGCCATGAAGCGTTTCGGACATAAATCGCAGGCGTATGGACGTTCACCTAAAATTCAATCGAGATATATTAGGACCAATGCAAATCTTACAATATAATCTAACTTAAATAATTTGTTAATTTCGCTGAGCTTTCCGGTTCTTTTTAAATATGACCATATACCATGTCCAGCAATGGGCATGGCATGATGATATGTTAATTTTTCTTGTATCTATAATAGAACAAACAGTAAAAAAACATTAAATACCTGTATGAGTTCTAAGATGTATCACTTTGAAACTTCGACATTTGAATGTTTTGTCACAGTATTCACATGAAAAGGGTTTATCTTCTGAATGTGATCGCATGTGTTTGAAGAGATCACTCTGAAACATAAAAATAATTTACGAAAATTCTATCAGCCACACATCAATTGAATATTATATTTATCAGCAGTCACTAAGGGCACCAACGCACTATGTGGTCAGCCGCAATGCGGTCGGCCGCTGCGTTGGCCGCATTGCGGCATAGTGTGTAGGGGATCCTTAGAGAAAAAAATAATCCACGCCTAAGGAGTTTGTTTGTTTTTCCTGTGATTCTGTGGCCAACTCTGGTGTTGTAGTTTTCAGACCGCCCGAAGGCCTCCGACATGGCCTAACGATCCTTATCCTTAGACAAGAACCGGGACCGACAGCTTTACGTGCCCTCTGAAGCACGGTAGCGCTCAGATGTAAATGCCACGCACGGTCACCCGTCCAAGTGGTGACCTATACAAGCGTTGCATAACGTTGCCGATCTGTTACGTTCATAATAATAAGTCCATGGTTACGAACGGCAAGCCATGTCTCGGGAGTAAAATAAAGGAAGAAAGTTTAGGGCAGAAGAGGGCGCGGGCGAGCAGTACCTACCTTTATATAAAATCTCATATCGCACAGCTGACAGGCTATGTTTTTAATCCCGCTGTGCCTGATCAGGTGGATCTTGAGGTTGCCAGCCTGCGAGAACTTTTTACCACACTGGCCGCAAATATAATTCTGCTGTTTATCGTGTGTTTTTATGTGGGTCTGAAATAAATAAATATAAATGCTACTAATAGTTGGAAAGAAGTCCTAGTAAATCTCAATATTTTTATGTTTGTTTATGAGGGATGGTGTCGATTACGTCAAAGTAAAAAAAAACGGTATCGCCTTATAAGGAACTGGTAATGCCCAAAGGCATAGTGTGTGGGGCCTTCGGGCCTTGTCATTTCCCACATACACAACACAAAGTATCGAATACAGAACGAAAATGAGATATTTCATTTCAGGCTTATTGTACACGAAAAATAATATTTGTATAATTTTATCTTTCAAACTAGAGGATGCCAGCGGCTACGCCCGCACATTTTTTTTAATTTGCCCGTTTTGCCCGATCCCGTGGGAATTTCGGGAAATCGCTTCTTAGTGCACCCCTACGGTCCCCAAGAAACATACATGCCAAATTTCAGCATCCTGCGCCCAAAAGTTTTGGCTGTAGCGTGTCTGTCAGTCAGTCAGTAACGCAAGGATTTTATATATTAAGATACAGATGACGACCGGTTGGCGCAGCGAGAGTGTAAGCGACTGCCACTCCGTAAGTCGCGGCTTCGATTCCCGCTCAAGTCAAACATTTGTGTGCGTGAACATGGATGTTTGTCTTGGTCTGGGTGTTTCTATGTATAATATGTACCTATGTATTTACAAAAAAATATATGTATGTTTATCCATTGTCTAGTACCCATAGTACAAGCTCTGCTTAGATTGGGACTAGATGGTGTTGTGTGAATGTGGTAGACCGTAGAATATTATTATTATTATAAATAATTTAAACAGAGAATCTGAGGGTGGCGAAACTGGCTGGCTGTTCATGTCTAAAACCTCTCACCTTCAAGTTATACTTCTGCACAAACTTCGCATCACATATATGGCAGACATGCTGCTTCACTCCAGCATGTATCAACTCATGGTTCTTCAGCACATTGAGATAGGCAAAGTTCTTCCCGCAAGTCAAACACTGGTATTTCCTCACACCGGTGTGTGTCCGTAAATGACTGTGCAAATTGCGGAGTGTAGGGAATGATTTATCACAGTGCTCGCATTTGATGTCTGGCTGCAAGATCAGAGGTGATGGTATTAGTATGTCCCGATCTGAGGAAGAAAATATTGTGTATGACTGTGGGGTTAAAGTAGAGCAATGTGGAATCATGATATCCGGAAAAACGCTAAGATCTAGTCAAATTTGGTTAGACAAGTAAGTATGATGATGATGACGGTGATCTGAAATACGCAACTTAATCAATTTCAGATAGCTCAGCATTTCTCAAACTCTATTGGTCGCGAATTGGGTGTCCTGTGTACAGCGATTTCAATTCTAATTAGGATAAATAACACAGCGATAAATGGCCGCTACTTGACACAAGGGAATCTGAGCGTTTTACCAATATTTAAGATCCCCTCTTTTTTAGGGTTCCGTACCTAAAAGGTAAAAAACGGAACCCTATTACTAAGCCGCCGCTGTCCGTCTGTCTGTCTGTCCGTCTGTCTGTCACCAGGCTGTATCTCATAAACCATGATACCTAGAAAGCTGACATTTTCACAAATTATGTATTTCGGTTGCCGCTATAACAACAAATACTAAAAATAAAAAAATGAAAATATTAAGGGGGGGTCCCATACAAAAAACCTGTTTTTTTTTCGTATTTTTTGCTCAAAATTACTAACTGTAACAGGTAGACGCTTTAAATTTTCACAGAATATGTAGTTGTATATGACCTTTCAAAATAAATAATTAAATTAAAAAAAATAATAATAAAGGGAAATTCCCATACAACAAACGTAATCTTTAAGCAATTTGTTACTCGATCTTAATAAACAGGTAGAAACTTATAAAGTATTTAAGTATACATACAACGAACGTGATTTTCTTTTATAGATGAAGGTACGGAACCCTTCGTGCGCGAGTCCGACTCGCACTTGCCCAACTTTTTAGACTGCTAAGAGATAGGTATCAATATTCCATTTTTGTTTGATGGGTCAGAGCTTATACAACCTTAGGAACCACTGAGATAGTTTATAGCAAACGCAAAATTTGACACAACTGGCAAAATACATTTATTTTAAATAAAGAATTTTAATTTGCTCAATGAATAATGAAAAACAGCAAGCGACTCAACATGCCATTTTGTTTACTTAATGAGTGATGGAAATTATGAAATTATGCAAACTGAAGTGGCAGTGGTCTAGTCACATCTGACGTCGAACCGACAACCATAGCAGTAGTCGTGTTCTAGAGTGGAGACCGCATCTGGGCGTGGCGTAGCGACACGAACAGCCAAAAATCGTGCTCAGTGGCTTGCCATTAGGGAGGCCTATATTGATCAGTCGACTGGGACAGGCAGTGATGGCGATGAATGAGTGATAAAAATATCTTTATACTGCCTTATATTGCAGTTAGATGAGAAAATCGCTAAAACAATGCATAAACTAATTTCATTGATTGTGGGGTACTGGTACCACAAATTAATGGTACTATTTGTAGGTGCTTTTTGAGTCTACTGTTTCCATTACTTGCAAAATACCTGCCAAAATAAAATTAAGAACAAGGCAAGGTCAGAATTAATCGTCAATTAAATAAACCGGTCAAGTGACAGTCGGATTCGTGCACCGAGGGTTTGGTACAAACCTGTAGGTATATAATTTTCTTACAAAAATATGTGATATAACTAAAATTAAGGTTTTCGAAATTTTTCGTATGTGCTATAAAACGTTGCTTTATGCCAAATTTCAAGATTCCAGATCGGCTGGGTTACCCATTAGTTTTGACTTGAGCATTTGATATGAATTTCAGTTTTATACCTCTACGGGTTCATGAGGAAAGGGGTAGTAACTTTAAAATTAAAAAAAAATATATATGATGTTACTAAAAATTTACGGTTTTCGCAATTTTTCCTTTATCTGTGTTACAAAACGCTGCTTGCTTCGTAAAATTTCAAAATTCTGAGTTCACGGGAACTACCCTGTAGGTTTTGATTCCCTTGCGAGTTTCGAAAATTTGCGCAAATTTTTGCAGCATAACGATTGTATCTTTTGATTGCGTTGGCTTAGAAGTTTGATTTTTTCACAGCTTCAAGGGACAGTTGACTTGACTATTTGATATAAATTTCTGTTTGATACCTTCACGAGTTTCTGAGAAAAAGGGTCTTGACAGACGGACGGACGGACAACAAAGTGATCCTATAGGGGTTTCGTTTTATCATTTTGAGATACGGAACACTAAAAATGTATTAATTTATACCTTTTTGCCAAAATGACTTCTCATGTGCGCCTCAAAATTTTCGTATTTCTGAAAAGATTTATCACATTTCGGACATTTCATTCTAGATCTCTTCTTTAGTGGTCTTTCCAGTTCTCTTCTTCTTCTTATTCTCCTAAAAGATTAAAAACCATTTCTTTTAACACCATACCATAATTTAAAAATATCTTACTATACTTAATTGCAACTCATTAGCTTTAAATCTGATACAAAAAAAATATCACATTTGCCCATCTGATCAGTTTTTAATTTATTCTAGTTTTAATGGATCATGTAATCCTTTTACGTGTGTAGGAAGGGACTACTCATACTACATGTATGAGTAGTCCCTTCCTTTTGAAGGGGTCTTCGGGAAAATGGTGTGAGTCTATATACACACACCGGCACAATTAGGGGAACACAAAAGAAAAGTCGATTTTTTTCCAAACTTTCGGGTATCTTGACAAGTTTTTATTATTTATGTGTTAATTCCTTCTTTGGAAGCTATCTTAAGTGCAAATTTGTCATTTAAAAGTGTGTTAAAAGATTTTATGAAACTTTGAGAATTTGCTGACACAGTGACACTTAATGTTAGAATAGCTTCTGATAAGATCTTTCTTTGGTTCGGTGTAAAGGACTGTGGGTCATTCCACTGTTTATTTTTGAACTGTGTGTACATTCTTGATACAAAATGAGTGATTTGCCAGCAACTTCGGTGGCTAGGGCTGTAACCATGATCGGAGAAGGGCATACTTACCGCTCGGTAAGCCGAGCCTTAGGTGTATCGACTTCAGTGATTCACCGCATTGTTCGCCGCTATAGGGAGACGGGATCTTAAGTAATGGTATGGGATGGCATATGTTTTGGAGCCCGCACAGAGTTAGTGCTCATTGAAAATGGATCTCTCACTGCGCACCGATACGTAATAGAGGTCTTAGAACCACATGTCATGCCTTTTGCCCTGTTTATAGGCCAAAATTTCATTTTTATACATGATAATGCATGCCCTCACACTGCGAGTATAGTGAATAGCTACCTCCGTTAGGTTGGTATCAATCAAATGGACTGGCCAGCGCGATCACCGGACATGAACCCAATAGAACACGCTTGGGACATTCTGGGAAGAAGAGTTCTACAGTGAAAACCAGCTCCCAGGAATGTTGAAGAGTTGAAACTGGCTTTGGTGGAAGAGTGGGACAATTTACTCCAAGAAATGATCGACAGCCTTATTCAGAGCATGGGAAATCGTATACAAGCTCTGCTTAGAGCCCGCGGAGCCAATACTCGATATTAATTTCAATAATTTTATGTAATTAAAAGAAAAAAATAAATTTAAAATCTCACCGTAAAATGTTTTATTTTGCAAGTTTTCGCAATTCAGGTGTATTTTCTAAAAACTTGCCAATACGGAGCTTCTTTTGCTTTAATTTAAGACATTTTAAGACTATGTATTTATTTTATAACTGCAAAAAAATATAGAAACTATATTAATTGAAAAAATCGACCTTTCTTTTGTGTTCCCCTAATAGGGTATTTGACTAAAAAAATCGAAATAGTCCGTCAGATAGATTTCCAAAAAATATTGGACACGTATATTTTCTTTAGTCGCGTAAACAAAAAATTAAGACGACAAACTTCGCTGAAAACGCGTGTGACGTCACTTGCCAGTACACTTTTTACTGGCAAGTGACGTTACAACCCCCCACTGTTATACGTTTCTCCATCTTTGATGCGTTTTATCTTCGTAATTTTTTACTGATTCGATAAAACAAAAAATACGTATCCAATATTTTTCGATAATCTAACTGACGGACTAATTCGATTTTTTTAGTCAAATACCCTATTGTGCCGGTGTGTATATGTATGTATGTTAAAGGATAAAACGGCTAATCAGTTCACAACGCATATCCTAAATATTAAAATCATGAATCAACATTTTGATAATGCTATAAATTTCAACTGAAGCAAGCAGCAGCAATAATTTTTCCTTCTTACCTAATGATTTCAGCTGGTTCCAGTGTGTTATCGGTCTGTACCACATTTTCTACAGCTGCTATATTCTGACTGAGCATCTCATCGGTGATTTCAGCTGCACTAACCTCTATGATCTCAATATCATTTACTTGAGGATCAAGGTGTAATGGTTCTTGCTGTAAAAAAATATATATGAAAAATAAAATTAAAAAAATGATGCCTACAAATTTTTCTTTGGTCCTGTCTGATGCTGTATTTAAGCATATGGCAATAAGTAGATGGTTGAGATATTTGACATTAATGTTTAAATGACTGCTGATGATGCTGACTTATAGCCCCAAATTCATTACTAAGTATTTTAAATGTTTATTATCTACATAATTATGTAAAGAAAAATGTGTACAACCAAAATAAGTAATTAAGAATAAGACAAATATACCTCTCCCAAAATTTGCTGTTTCAAAACAGAATTTGACCGAATAGCAGCTTGCTTGAAATAATATGTTTTGTTCAGCAACTCCACACAGGGTTGGCATATTTGTTTCGGCAAGTTGTCTGCCTCTGAAACCTAAAATGGAAAGAACAAATTATATGTACCAAATATCAACATAACAACTTTTTATCAAAATATTGAAATGCATGTGAAAGAGTCTATCATAAGAAAGATGATAATAAGAAATTGATAATGAAATAATATGTTTCTTAGGTAAGTATCTCGAATCCTTTCTCAGTTGACATCTGCTGCTTTTCTTGCAAGTGGCTGAAGCTCTTCAGAATTAAGGGTGAGTGAAAAACAAACTGAGTTCTATAGCAAAATTTGATAAGATTTGGGTGTTATAGCTCTTTGAGTATAATACACTACAAGGGCGTTGCCAAGTGGGAGCATGAGGGGTCAGCTTCCGCGCCTAGAGATTCCCTACACCTCATACTTTTCACATTTTCCATATCAACTTGCTCCCCTCTCCCCTAGAACATCGGCTAGCAACCTTGCCTCCTCATAGGCAATTGGCTGGTGATGCCCTTGATACAGTATTTGATCATTCAAACCTGCATATGGATCCAATACAAAAAAAGCTTTAATTTCATTTCATCTATATATTAATACAGAGACAACTGAAGCTTCACAAATTGCAACCAAGATCTTTGATTATTTTTATTGCACTTGTGCAGTGTCTTCAAATACTTTAAGAATGCACAGTAGCTCACAGACCTAGGTTAAGAATCCCTGGAATAGGGCAATATCAATCTCTATATCTGTATAACATAATCATAAACTACACTACAATCTGTAATAATTCTTAGAGCCGTCAGACACTACTTTTGTTATTATGTTCCTTTCTGATTTCATAATATGTTCACTTATTATTTTAATGTTATTTTTTTCTCATATATTGTAACTTGGGAAGAAGCGAGGTAGCCTCAACACAAGTATTTTTATAACTTACTGGGGCAGGCTCATCACTGTAACTAAAACTATGAGATGCAATAAAAACATTTTTATTTATTTATTTTACTGACTGACTGACAGACAAGTTATAGCCAAAACTGTTAGGAACAGGAAACTGAAATCTGGCATGTATGTGCATTTAGGACTGTAGGGGTGCTCTAACAAGGGATGTCCTTAAAATCCCATAGGATAGGGGGAAATGCTTAAATTAAAAAATGATCTGGCATACCTGCAGGCATCCTCATGCTATAATATAATATTGATATTCCTACGAGCGTAAACACGGCCATATTTAATAAGGATTTTGACTTACATTATATTCATCAATCAAGAGTAGATAATATTTAAATTCAAATTGAGGGTCAATAAAAAATCTATTAAATAAGGTACATGCTAAATGCAGACATATATCCTATAGAGCACTGTGTCACACGGTAATAATAACTAGCAGTATTCTAACTCCATACAAACGCACAAAACTCGAGTTATACCTACACGCCCCGAGCGCAGTACACATTATACTGCGCCTATAGTACACAACAGCCGTGATTGTGCCGCGATGACGAACAGACAGTGACAGTTTTTGCAGTGTTCTTTATTTAAATTATAATTATAGCGATGAGTTGTAGACTATATTGTGCTGTTTAAATTCTTTCTTAAGTCACATAAAGATAAGATTTTTCAAATTCAAAATGTACCTACTACATTGCAATGTTGCTCCTTAACTTATGTGTGATAAAATCGAAATTTGAGTAGCTTAATCTATTATTATGTTCATATTTTTAAAAACATATTGGTTTGATTGTAGTAATAATGTATACCTACTAGCAGAACACTTTTATCCACGTTAGGGACAATGTATAATTTCATTGAAGTCTATGATTGGTAGTGCCTTATGGGTAAGTTTCAAAATGGAAGCGGATATGAATCTGCTTTAGTGTAGGTAACTGCTTAGTCTACTTAGTGTAACCAATAGGTAATTTCCTAGGGTGCTTACATACCTACATGATTTTTATTTGCTTGAATAAAAAAAATAAGTAATACTAGATGATGCCCGCAGCTACGCCCACACATTTTTTTAATTTAACCGTTTCTGCCCGTTCCCGTGAGAATTTCGGGAAATCCCGTCTTAGTGCACCCCTATGCTCCCGAAGGAATATACATGCCAAATTTCAGCTTCCTACGCCTAATAGTTCTGGCTGTAGTTTGTCTGTCAGTCAGTCAGTAACGCAAGGATTTTATTTAAACAGATTTACAATCACAAAACCATAAAAACTTCGAGAAGGTAGATGTAGTTATAATACTTGAGGCGAGCAGCCCTATCGCTTTTTTGCACCCGGAACGTCTGTAGGCATATAACTTGGGGAGACGGCTGAGTTACAATAATAAAATTATATTACCGTGACTGTAACCAACGTTTGTTTTAAAGACCCCGTTAAATAAAATGTATTACCTTTAAAGACGTGCAAAAATTAAACACCTCAGCTGAACATACCACAGCCAGATCTTTCATTGGTCCAACGTCAGACAAACAAGTCCGGCATATCTTTTTAAAGTCAAGAAGGCTATCCATTGTCTAATTTATTTAGAGATCAAATCACAAAAATAGTAAACTAACAAAGAAATATAAAATAAACAAGGTGTTTCTAAGCTCCTGAGCGCATTTGACAATTTGACATTGTTGACAGTTGAGACCGTTCATTTGTGAAGCTTCTTTCATTTCAAGATAGCCTAAGTATCTTTACCTCTGAAATACGGGTGGCTTTCTCCAAAAACGAACATGTTATCGGAGTGTTTCTTGACATTTCGTCAGCGTATGATAACGTCCAGATTCCGCTGCTCAGGCAGAAAATGCACCAGCTGAGTATCCCCGTGAGACTGGTCAACATTGTATGCAACCTTTTGATGTGCCGTTCAATATCCATTCGACATCAGGGCATCCTCCTTCCTCCTCGACTCTTATGGAAAGGTCTTCCACAAGGCTCAGTGCTAAGTCCTATCCTTTATAATCTATATACCTACGACCTAGACCTTACTGTTTCCCCCTTTTGTAAAATTCTCCAGTACGCAGATGACATAGTTCTCTACATTTCCTCTCCCTCCTTTACTCAAGCTTCATCCCGTATAAACACCGCATTGTTTTACTTGAATCAGTGGCTTTTTGATCACAACCTCTCCCTTTCAATTCCTAAATGCAAAGCTGTTGTCTTTTCCCGTAAACGTAACAACCCCCACATCCAGATTTCTGTAGGAAGTGAAACAATACCTTTTGACGATCACGTCAAATTCTTGGGTGTTATCCTCGACTCCAAACTGTCAGGCAACCATCACCTGCACTACATTGAGCGGAAAGGCGAGAGGGGTGTGAATGTTATGCGGGCCCTTTCAGGGGTTCGTTGCCCCCCCCTCCCCCCCCCCCCGTTTGCCAAAAGCTTTTAAACAACGCTGTGGTTCGCAGTCATTTTGATTACGCGGGTTTCCTGCTTGAACCTTGCAACAAACTTGCACTGTCCAAGCTGGAAAAGATTCAGTCCAAATGCTTGCGAATTATAACTGGTGCTATGAAATGCTCCCCGATAAATGCTTTGCAAGTTGAATGCCTAGACCCTCCCCTTCACCTCCGCCGCCAATACCTGGCGGACAGGTTTTTGTTCAACGTCCTCCAAACCAGCACCCATCTCCTTCTCCCTATTCTTCCTTCCTTAGCGCCCCTAATCTCTTCTTCCTCTTATTGGTCTCGCAATAAGGACCCTCCGCTCCTCATAGTTTCTCTTAACAAAAATCCAGGACTTGTCTACCCCCATTTTTCAATCTCCTCTCAACCCCCTCTTTCTGACAGAATTTCAATCCCTAATCTTCCAACCTAAAATTTACCTTGATTTCGGTATTGGCAAGAACTGTAGTCGAGCCAACCTCAAGCTAACGAATATTTTGTCTAATGATTGGGCCGACTGGGTGACGCTATATACAGATGCTTCGAAGCAGACCAATGGTTCTCCCGTAGGCGCCACAGTTTGGCTCCCTAAATTCCGTATTATCCTTAACTTTCAGATTCCCCAGCAAAGTTCTATATTTACAGGTGAGTCTATCGCCTTATTGGAAGCAGTGAAGTACATAGAACCTCACAAGCTGAATAAGGCGCTCATTCTCTCCGACTCCCAGAGCTCCCCGCTGCCTTATTAAAAAATCCCGCGATCCCTTCCATATTTCCCTCCAAACTAGAGCAACATTATATAGGTGTCACTTGGCCGGTATCGAAGTAGTCTTAGCGTGGATGGATTCCCAGTCATTCAGGCATATCGGGTACCTAACGAGTTCGCGGACTCCTGTGCTAAAGCAGCGGCCGAATCTGGATGATATAACCTATGCTTTACACGTGACCTACGCTCTCAGGCTCACCTTTCGTTGGTTAGTTCTTGGAATGACTTGTGGCAGACCTCCAAACTGGTCAAAGGTAAATTTTATGGTTCCATCCAACCCACCATTCCTTCAAAACCCGGGTATAATATTCATAAACATATTAATAAATTGGCAACATCAATTATAATCCGAATGCGCTTGGGATTTGTTTGTTCTCCAGTATTTTTGGCTAAAATCCGCGTCAGAGACCATTCCATTTGCGAATGCGGTTTGGACCAGGGCACTCTAGAACACATGTTTTCCTAATTTGGGACTAATCCCACCCTCATTCCCACTACTGTGTCACCTGTGTAGCCAGGTTCAGCAGCAGTGACCATTGATGACAACGAGTTTTGACACTCGTGAAGTCCCGGGGAAAGTTAAACTGTCTTGGAACCCGCAACGAACTTAATCAGAAGTATATTGGAGGAGTTGGAAATAGTTATTTGTGCAACAAGAGAGCAAAGTCGTTTTTTGTTTCGAATGCTGATTTTGAGTCCCGAGCAAGCGAAGGATTCTATGATTGATTCACGAGCGTAGCGAGTGAATCAAAATTAGAATCCAGAGCGTAGAGAGGGACTCAACAGCACGAGATACAAAAAACTTTGCTCTCGTGTAGCACACATAACTTTTCACCACAGCAGTGAGAACACATACGTATTACTTAGGAGACAGAAATGAACAGGAATAGATTGAATTCTTTTTCTTAATCTTCATTCTTCTTTTGAATTAATCACTTGTTGAATCGCTAGTCTCACTCATCTTTTTAGATTATTTTGTTTATTAATATAATTTAACACGTTACGCTATAACTACTGTATCAGCATTAGCGAAATTTTTATTCCCGCTACTTTTTTAAATCGCGTTTTAATACCGCGTCCCTGATGTTTATTTTTTTTATTAAAATCCAATAATAAATTAAACATAAACAATAACATATAAAAAAAAGTAATTTCTTTATTACAAATATATTTTTTTATTTGCGTTTGCGAAGGTGTTTTCTTTGAGGTCGAATTCCAAAATCGAATTTCGAATTCGAAGGGATTTGTTTTTTTCACTCACTTTTTTTTGTTTTTTTTTCTCTTCCGTGCATGTGAAAGAGACAGAGCACAGTAAAATTCGAATGTTTCAAATTTATGGCTGAACAATGTCAGTTCGTGGCACTGAAGATTGAAAAATTAAAAAGCTACTTTGCCTCACGCTCGAATCAAAATCGCGTTTTGTTCACTGTTGTCTCGCAGCAAAAGCGGCATGTTTGAGCTGCTGTGGTGAAAATGAATAATACACTTCCCTCCTTAGCAAAGCGGGAGACAAGCAACGAAGAGATATAGTGATGAGAAAAGATAAGCACCACGGACATGAGCATTAAGGGGGCCTAAATTGTGAACTATGCCTGTTTCCAGTAATATGTATGGCAGAAACGCCTAAACGCACGGAAATTCGTCCTACTTGCCACAAGATCCGTATAGTACACTACTCCAGAAGTTACCTCTAATTCGTTAAGCATGATATTACGTTCAATTTGCCAAAGACTACACTCCCATAGAATGTGATGAGCAGATTGTTCATAATTGTTGCCAGATGTTGAACATTGGCATAACGGTGAATCATCTAGCTTAAATGAATACAACTTGCTCTTAAAGTTGCCATGACCTGTAAGAAATTGGGCTACACAGTGATCCACCTCCAACCAGTTCCTCGCCAGTCGCTCTCGGACGCATGGGAAGAACTGGTAGAGGTGACGGCCCTTAGTTGATGTGTTCCAGCGACATTGCCATTCATCAAGAAGATCGTCATAGACTGTGGATTGATGGTTCAACAATCTAGCGATCTTATGTCTGTCGCGCGGAGCTAGAAAATTTAGATCCATGTTATCTCGTGTCACGTAATACATTGCTGCTCGTCTTTGTGCCTCAAGATCGACTGGAAATACACCTGCCAGTACTGGCAAAGCTTCAGTACTAACTGTCCTATAAGCCTTGCACAAAAATATCAACGCGAGACGTTGACTTTGTAGCATTTTACGTCGTACTGCACCGATAGTAGCTCTATCAGCCCATGCAGGCGCACCATAACACATACAACCCAGATATGTTGCACCATAAATTACTTTTAAAGTTTTGAACGAAAGCCCCCATGTCGCAGTTGATATCTTTGACAAGGCGTAAAAACTTCTGTTAGATTTTTCACCTACTGTTTTAATGTGCTCGACAAATGAAAAGTTTCTCTCTAAAACTAACCCTAAATAACAAACTGATTCTTTGTTTCTAATGGTGATGTTATTGAATTTGATTCGAGGCGGTGTTTTTAAGTTCCCTTTCAAAAGTAATCGAAATGTTTTCTGTGGAGAAAAATATAAACGATTGCGTTCACCCCAATTGTTGATTAAGTCTAAACATTGATTAGCTAACCTTTCAAGTCCTACCCTAGTATTAGATTGAATAAGTAAAAGACCGTCATCTGCGTATCCGGTCAATGAGCAACCTGGTGGTAGTGGTATGCTTAGAAAGTCATCAAAACCTAGATTCCATAAATACGGGCCTAACACTGATCCCTGCGGACAACCCATGGTCAGCGCCTTCGACACAGCATGGTGGCCTAATTTAAACTTTGCTGTTCCATGTAGGAAATACGTATAAATGAGGGAATATATATTACTAAAGCATCCACGAGACTTTAATTTAAGTAAAAGCATTGGCCACCATGCGTTGTCGAAAGCGCCAGATATATCTAAGAATATACCTAGCACATATTGTAGTGTTGATGACGAAACTATCTTCCTAACCGATATAACTGCGTCAACTGTCGATTTACCTACTGTGAAGCCAAATTGTCTATCGCTAAATCTAATACCGCCCGGCAGAAGCCGGGGAACTACGAGACGTTCTAAAAGCTTTCCTAGTGATGGTAACAATGTTATTGGCCTATATGACTTAGGGTCGTCGGACGGTTTGTCTCCTCTTTTTGGTATGATCCTAATGTAACCACTGCGCCATATACGAGGAAAAATGCCTTCTGCTATGCAACGTTTAAACACAAACAAAATGGACTCACCAGATGTTTTAGAAGCTTCCTTTATCATCTTGTTGGAGATTTTGTCTTCGCCTGAAGCTTTGTTAGGCGGCAACGATCCGACAGCATTTATAAATTCGTCATAGGATGGTAGGTCTGACGCTGGTGAAACGGGTTGCAAAGCAGCCCATTGTCGGATCTGACGGTGGTAGTCTGTGTCATTCTCCAGCCGATCGTTGGGTATCAGACAATTCAAGAGATTGATATTTTGGGTATAAGCTAAGTCGATAGATCTATTTGCTTTAAATTCGTGATATAAAGGAGACCACGGACCCTCCCTATCGAGTCTATCAACAATCTTACGTAACTAATTTCTTTTGCATTTTTCCTCATGTCCAAAATTCGTGACCACCCTGTACGACCTTCTCCCAAAACAAATTCCCAGACCCGTAAACCTAACTTTCTTCTGTCACTAGCTCACACACCCCTTATTAAAATTCTATACAAATTCATTTCCATAAACAAAATTAAAATCTAGTCCCCTGCCCTTTGCTGTCTCCCTCCTTTTGTTTCCCTACTAATAGGTATATAGTATTATCTAAGTCTGTCTAAGCATAAATATTTCCTAATATCTGTGTCCCTTTTCAGAGATTTGCCCCCCCAAGGAGAAACCTTAGCTACTAGTACTAGGCGTGTTCACAACGGCTATAAAACAAAAACGCGTTTCAACGTTATGCTATAAATTAAGAGCAGACTATTTTTTATGCTATAATATATTAGTAACACACATTGTAGCAAAAATGCGACAGCGTTCGATTTCGTTACTTTTTTAGCGCTTTGACGGCATGCTTTTTATTTGCGTGCAACAGATAGCAGATATGTAACGGAGTGTTGTTTCGTTGGATCTAGCGCGGATTTTGATTTATATAGAAACTAGCTTTTGCCCACAACTTCGTACAACAAACATCAAAATTATTCCACACTTGTCCAGCTTTAGGCATATTTAAAACTATTATTTTATATTGACTAACTATATTACACTTAAACTAAATATTCACAAGTAATTAACAACTTTTAACCATGTATATGTATATACACGCGACATAACAGACCTAAAGATAAACATTCAAAAGTTCGTAACGAAATGCGCGAGAGCTATAACACAAGTAACACAGCGCGCTGACCATAGATTATACACATATACTGGTACTGACAACAGAACCGAAAACGAACTGCGCTTTTGAAATGCTTTTTATCCGCACTTGCGCTTTTTCGTTTTGCTACATTAGATAGAGATAGCAAATCTCAAACTATGCGAAAGAAAGAGCGAGCAACATGACATGACAGTATGTAATCAGTATACATTTGATTTTCGCTCTTATTTTAATGGTGCAAAAGTTGATTAATATAAATATACAAGACACGATGACATCTTGTGGCGATGCAATATAACTAACAGGTAACATCGATCATACCATATGCCATCAGTTTGTATTAATATCGCATTTTTGCATAGATGGCGTTACTTATCTACACTCAAGTAACCTTCGTCAAAATATAAAAACATTAAAAACGGATAGCATAGCAGATTGGAGTGGAAATAAAAAGCATACTGCTTCTGATATATTTTGTAAACGGCGTTTTTTTTCTGCTATGTAATATAACGAGCACCTTTAACTAGTACCGGTCAATAGTCATTTCTTTCTTGTTCCACCTCCACCCTTACATTGGCAAAATCATCGGTGAAAGATGGAGCCATTTTAATCAAAGTTGAAGTTGAAGTTCATTTCAAGATGTTTGTATGGCTAGTTTTGTAGAAACAGTGTGATTCTTCATAAAGTATGTATAGTGTGTGTGGTATGTATCTAGTTTAAAGAAGTATGTGAACTGTTTATATTGTCCGCAGTCAGCCTACCCGTGGCTGTCTAGATTTACTAGAAGAAATAACCATATTTTCAAATTCTTCGAGAAAATGAAATACCTACTGTGTACCAAGAGGGCAAATTTCTTATCATTACGATCGTCATGTCCTTTTATTTTCCTTTTTTACCTGATCTTTAAAATTAAAAGTGACATTGCTTGAATGCCAAGTCAAAACATTATAGAAGACTTAAGGTGTACGCAGACTTGGCCGCACCGCACGCACCGCAGTATGTGGCGAACGTGGCGAATTCTTCTCACCTCCCCTGGGGGGGTGGTGGGGAAACCTATTGGAAGTCTCTTCCTTTAGGTGGTCGTCATCGCGGCCCATTACTATGGGCCGGTCGTTGGGTTAGCCGCCCTCGAGGCTAACCAGCCGGGTGATACTCCGTTGGGAGAGGCCCAGTTAGTCGCCTGCGAGAGGGCGGCGGCTGGTCGTCTGGCTGGTATGGTGGTAGTGGTGATGAAGCCCTGCTCGAGGGATCTGGGATCAGTTCCCGAGCGGGGCGCTTCAGTCTTCTCCGGATGAGGGTTGTTGAGTCTGGATGGGGGAGGGGAGCGATGTTGACGAGGTGGGGGTGTTCTGAGCGATCTGCACGCTCGAACATACCCCGGGCCAACCCGCTCACAAATCCCTCGATCAGCTCCCATTTGAGGTCCCGATATATGGTCGCGTTCCTGAGGTACCTGGGCGCGTCCACCGCTAGGCGAAGACACTTGTTCTCCACCCGCTGCAGTCGCTGCCGCGTGGTCTCGGCTGTTAGGTTGTACCAGGCCGGCTCCGCATATGTGAGGCGCGACCTGATGTACGTCTTGTAGAGAGCCAGCTTGGTTCTCAGCGGCAGTCTGGAGGACAGCAGCGGGCGAAGCTTCGCCCTCGCGGCTTGGGCCTTCGCGGTGGTCGTCTAGACATGGTGGGCCATCGTCAGATTCCTGTCGATGGTGACGCCCAGGTACTTGACCGTCGGCGACCAAGGGATTTCCTCCCCCATTAGCTTCAGGCACGGCGGGTACTGTACCCGTCCAGTCACCAAAGCCTGGGTCTTGGACACGTTGCACTTCAGCCTCCACTTCTTCAGCCAGCCCGGGAGCGCTTCAAGTGTCGGGCTTAGCTTCCGTGCAGCGTGTCTGGCGTTCCGTGAGCTGGACAGGTACGCGGCGTCGTCCGCAAACAGCGCCAGCTTCACGTCGCCCACTACTGGGATGTCGTCCGTGTAGTGGGCGTACAAAACTGGGGAGAGGCAGCTCCCCTGTGGGACTCCGGCCTTGATGGTCCTCTCCTCTGACGTGACGTCCTCGACGGCCACGTGGAAGGTTCTCCCTCGGAGAAATGATGCGATGACCGTGATGAGTTGTCGTGGGATAGTGGACGTCGACAGTTTGTAGATGAGGCCGTCATGCCACACCCTGTCGAACGCCTTCTCCATGTCGAGCATCACGGTCACCGTGTGGCCTCGCTTGTTCATCCACATGGCCATCTCGCCCAGTACGCGAGTCAACTGCAGCGTGGTGGAGTGTGCTTGGCGAAACCCGAATTGTTCGGGCCTCGGGCTGAGGTGCGGGGTGATCTTCGCCAGCAGCAGCCGCTCGAACACCTTGGACGTCGTCGAGAGGAGAGTGATGGGCCTATAGTTCTCCGGCTTCCTGAGGTCCTTGCCGGGCTTGGGGAAAACAATGACCCGGCCCCGCTTCCAGCTGGTCGGGAAGTGGCCGGTTCTCAGGATGCCGTTGAAGAGCTGGGTCGCTGCTATCAGTGATTTCCGAGGAAGTCGATGCAGCGCGGAGTTCGGGATGCCGTCCTTACCAGGCGCCTTCCGGGGGTTGGTTTTGCGGATCACCGCTGCAACCTCTGCGGGGTCACCAGCAGGTCACCTCCATCCGATGGGACGAGGGGCGTTGAGAGGTAGGTCCGGACTAGCTCCTCTACCTCTCGTGAGTGCGCCGCAGTATTCGCATTCGAATTCTTTATATGAAGTTCTATGCAACCTCGCACACCGCATGACCGCACCCGCGTCGCAGTCGCCGCAGTCCCTGAAACGACCGAACTCTCCAAGCCGCAGCTGATGACGTTACCAACGCCGGCCCGCACGCAGCGGACGCTGCGGCTAGCGCGGCGCGGATGACGCCCACTCTTAATTTATATTACAAACTGAATAAAAGTAATCAAGTGCGATGCGTGCGGCGACGGGAACGACTGCAGTGACTGCGGTGCGGATAGATGTGCGAGGTCATTAACAAAAAGCGATGACTGCGGGGACTGCGGAGACTGCGGTGCGGCCAAGTCTGCGTTCACCTTTAAAGACAGAAAAATAACATTTTTTTTTTTGAGTAACTTCCTTTGCAGACGCACCTAATGCTGTTAACTGACAGTTAAATGACAGTTTCAATCAAGGGTTTCAATTCAATTACTTTCACAAACTTTCAAACTTGCTTTCAAATTTCAATAAAAATTTGATCCAGAATTTGATCAATACATATTTATTGCACAGAGTCATTGATCTATAATGCACAGAGTACCTACTTTATTTTATTGTTTAGTTGTTTACCAATTTTGGTATTTAACAAAATTACTAAAATATAAAAATCAAATTTATACTAGAAATATATTTGAAATGGTTAATTGCTCAGTATCTACTTGCAAAAACCAATTATAAGATAAGATAAGATAGTTTATTTCGCAAACATGGGTACAGTACATGATCTTAAATACAATTATACAGGTTCAGCCATATTTTACCATTAGGCATGCGAAAGGTACAATACCAAAAACAGAAATTAAAATTACACAAAGACACAGATTCGACACATAATCATGATTACATTATTTTATAAATATTCAAACAAATGCATTCTCTTTTTTGTAAAAAAAAACTGAAATACTGTAATAAGCTTTATTAACTAAAAAGGAACTTCATTTTCTTTTAAATAATGATTCACTCAATGCCTTCCAAGATTTGGGTAAATTATTGTATATGAGTGGGGCCTTGCAGAACACACTCTTGCGCATAAGGGCCTTATCACACTAGCGGTTTGGGAGCGGTTTCGGGGCGGAGCGGACGCGCAGCGCATGCGTCGCGAACACGCCGCGGCTGCGCAGCGAAGACGCCGCGGCTGCGCAGCGAAGACGCCGCGGACGCGTGGCGAATACGTTACGTTTTCGTCGCGTGTTTGTAGCAATTTATCGACGTCCAGTACATCCAGTTAATGGACACACACTGTACAGTTACTGGATGTACAGTCAAACCGCTCCCAAACCGCTAGTGTGATAAGGCCCTAAGTGCCGTATTTGCAGTCTGCAGACATAATTTGCTGCTATCGGGCCTATTTCGAGGGACTACGTCAGCGAGACGAGTAAAACGATTAGGATTAGTTTTTACAAATACAGCTACTTCAAGAATATAAAGGCAAGGTACGGTTAATATTTTAAACTGTTTGAAATAAGGCAAACAACTACCGGTAGACTTTAAGTTATACATAGACCGTATGCATCTTTTTTGGGATTTAAACACTACTTCTTTCTCTGTTGAATTACCCCAAAATATTAGACCATATCGTAAATGGGATTCTACTGTACCATATTAGGCAGTACCTAAGGAGAGCGTCTGTAGATAATATCGAGGATAGAGAACGTAGAGCATATGCGGATTTATTAATTTTCTTATTTAAAATATCTAGGTGCATTTTCCAGTTTAACTTACTGTCTATTTGGAGACCTAAGAATTGTGTGTCTTCAACTTCTTGTATACCTAGTATTGTTATCTTTTTGTATATTAAATTGACGTTGCAAGGGATTAAAATAAATTACTTTAGTTTTATTTAAGTTTATATTTAAATTGTTACTATCTAACCACTTTACTACTGAAGCTAAAGTTCTATTGATGTCGTTTTCATATGTTTATAAGTTTCTACATGGTATAGTCCCGGTGCTATCGTCAGCAAATAGTGTTAGTTGGTGCTCTATAAATTTGGGAAGATTGTTTATATACAGAATAAATAATAGTGGGCCTAGTACGCTTCCCTGCGGTACACCTAATTTGACTTCACGTTCTGATGATCGATAAATTTCTTCATGTTTACTTTTCAAATATATTTGCCTAATTTCTGTTATCTGTTTTCTTTTCGTTTAATAAGATTGCATTAGATTTAATATATTGCCTCTAATGCCATAAGCTTCGAGTTTGTTCAAGAGGATAGGAAACTGCACACAATCAAAGGACTGCATCATATCGCAAAATCGAATATCTACTTCTTATATGAAAATCGATGGGGTTTCGTATCATATGTATAAGTTGTGTAAAATATTTATGTAGGTACAGTGTTTCGCTAATTTCGCTTTCTTTACATCACCAGATTATTATCAAGCTCATTATTTTTACTTTCATATTTTATGTCGAGCCTTGGCAAGCGTGGAAACGCGGCAGAAAGTTATAGCTCCCGCCAGACATCGCGTTGCGATACGGCCTGGTCACGAGATCGGTCTAAGTGGCGAGCGGCGCGGCGCAGCAGGGGCGATGTACATGGTGCGTTTACTCTGAGGCTGCCGCGCGCCGCGTCACAGTACACGCGCCATGTACATCGAAAACGCTCGTCGCTGCCGCCCGCCGCTGTAAGTCGTGACCGGGCTCTTTTGCGAATTACAGGGAGGAATCTCCCACATCAAGGTATGGACGGTCCATTCGAGTTCGAGGAAAATAGGTGAACCATGACGTCAAGCGTTGTCCTTTGCACTATGGGCCAGACGTGTGGCCCATAGTGCAAAGAACGATGACGCAAAGAACAGTCCTAGATTTAGTCATAGAGCGGGAGTCGTCCTTAAAAAAGAACATCTGTGTCAAATTATGGCAGCGATAGCCGAGTAGAGAGACCAACAGACTACCACGCAAAAGGTATCGGGTTCAAATCCATGGCTCGCCCTACCTACTGTCTTTTCGAAGTTATGTGTGTTAAATTGATAATTGTCGCTAACGCGGTGCCACGGAAAGCACGATAAGCCGTCGGTCCCGGTTGCCATGAAGATCTGAGTCAGTCGTTATTCGGAGTCAGTACGCCTGAATAAAGTGACCCTGGTAAAAACCATGTAATTTCGCTATATTTTGGCAACGTTTGAATTGTTCAACAGTTTCGTTTCGGCTGTGCATTGTCCGTCAGTCGGTAACGCCAGAATTCTATACTTATACGTAGGTACCTACTACAGAATAATATGTTGTGTAAGTGAATATTAAAGTAAGTAACTAGGTACATGAAAACACTTAATATGTTATCTAATCAGTTGAGTGTTTGAAGTAAATGCTTTCGTAATATTATTACAAATGCATTAAGTGACGATCTGTGTCATGATTATTGCACCGGTTCTCTTACAGCCGTTTTATTCAAGGGTTTATCAAATTTGTAACGAAGTGTTTACTTATCTTATTTCTTTGTTCTGTTTTCGCGGTTCAAATTGTTCTCGACTGTTCATCAGCTAATTAGGGCAGGCGGAAGTGTGTTCTTTTTAAACATTAAACATCGAGCAGATCTGACTACGCTCGGCAAGTCATTCACCATCACCATGATCAGGAACAGAGTAGGTCCCAAGACGCTACCCTGACTGACACCATTACGAGTGTCAATTATACGAGTTAGAGCGGTCCTTACAGTTGCACATATTGAGTACGATTAGAAAAATAGCTAGCGAATAAGTCGAGAAGTTTAGGAGCGAAACCCAAAGCGGATAACTTCTGCAACAAGAGATCATTCTAGACCTGATAAAAACCTTTTTTAAAATCAAAATATGTTGCGTAAATTTTCCTTCTATGATCCATTTCCGCAACACAATAGTCAACAAAGTTGATCAAATTAGTGGAAGTCGATTTACCCACTCTAAACCCGTGCTGGCACTCGCTCAGTTGCTGTTTGATCTGTCTGGTGATAAGATTATCTAAGATGTACTCAAATACCTTGCCGAGCTGTTAAATATAGTACCTAGTAGGTTCGGGGCATAGGTATCTACTTACTAGCCACCGTGCACCGGTGTGATAACGACATCCCTTAGTGAATAAAAAAATATCATGTTATTTAGTAGCCATGAATCATTTATCATGCAAGCCTGACTGTCGTTACCTACAACATTTTTGGCTTCGACTAAAATATCAGCACATTTTAAAATTGATGCAAGCACCTACCTACGGAGGTACCTTAATTGTGATGTTGTAGTAATTGTAGTTCAATACAAAGTTGTTTACTAGCTATCAAATAAAATCAATGACCTCTTTGTGCGGAACAGTGGGTAAAGATATCACATTCTAAAACAAGTTTTACCTAACTGTACATTTCTTTAGCCAACAATGCAAACGTTTGTATAGTTGATTGAAGATTCATCATATGCATACCTACCTAGTACCTACCGGTTAAAGATTCTCACTACGTCATTCATACATATATTATATAGCAGTCGGAGCACAGTCAATTAAAGCAGCTGTGGAGTGTTTTTGAGGTTATACGTTGATAAAATATCAACAAACTAATTTAAGAGTGCGTTTGAACAATAATACATGTGAAAGTTATTTCCATAGTTAATATGAGTTAATATACACCGACTTTTGAGATAAATACCTGCTATTTTATAAAAGTTACTGTCGAGGTGACTGGTTTATTATGGGCAAGTAAACTGTTTTTATTGCGAACAAACGCTGCTGATAATAAAAGCACTTGTTTTGTTACAGTGTTGTAAATCGGTGCCCACGTAACTCGTGATAAGGACAATCATTCAGTCAGGAGTTTTCATTGTCGCGGATCGCTTGTGTGTTATCGTCGCAGTGTTAATTTTGCTTTTGTTAAGTTTGTTTACGTGTTGCACATTCGGTTAACAAGAAAATGGGTTCGAACGATATCAGTGACGACGTACCCGTGACGAAATTACCGAAGAATAAAAGAATTAATCGCTTAAAAGACATTTTTTGTGAAGAATTCGGATGCGAACCGTCGTTTTTTGTTAGAGTGCCGGGACGCGTCAATCTTATTGGAGAACACATCGATTATTGCGGTTACCCAGTGTTGCCTATGGCGCTCGAGCAAGATATTTTGATAGCTGCCGGATTATTAAACCGACCGGAACTTCATATTCGCAACGTGAACAATAAATATTGTAAGTTTGATGCTGATATAAAAAGCTGTGAGGATATCGAAATAATTCCCGACTCAAATGGGAAACCCTTTTGGTATAATTATGTATTGTGTGGAGTAAAAGGAGGACTGGAATTATTAAACGATAAAATCGAAAAAGGCCTGCAGCTCTGTGTTGATGGTATCATTCCTCCAGCGTCTGGTCTTTCAAGTTCTTCTGCTTTAGTTAGTGCAGCATGCCTGGCTCTGTTGTATGCACAAAGTGGTCCCTTGAGTAAAACTGAAATAGCTTCATTGTGTGCAAAAAGTGAAAGATATATTGGAACCCAAGGAGGTGGCATGGATCAGGCTATAGCATTCTTGGCTCAGAAAAATTGCGCACAATACATTACATGGCAACCCTTAAAAGCTACGCCAGTGGCTCTCCCCGAAAACGCTGCTTTTGTCGTAGCCCACAGCTTGGCAGAGGCCAATAAAGCCGCAACTAATGATTATAACCGAAGGGTGATAGAATGTCGGCTGGCAGCTAAAATTATAGCTACGTCAGCCGGCGCAGTTACTGATAATAAAATTATTACTCTTGGGCAAGTGCAAAATAAACTTGCGAAAACGTTGAAAGATATGGTAATACTTGTACACCAATATTTGCCTAAAGACTTGTACACAAAGAGTGAAGTTTGTGACATACTGAACATGAATGAAGATGAACTTGAGCAATTGTATTTCACAACAAATACAAGGCACTTGACAGAGTTTAAATTGAAGCAGCGAGCTCTCCACGTGTACGAGGAAGCGCTGCGTGTTGAGGAATTTCGTAAACATTGCACACAGTCTGTTCAAAACAAAAACGGTATAAATTGCGCGAATGACGCGAACGGATCTATTGTTCATGAGAATGGCAGCAACAAAGACGTTATAAACATCCTTGGTCAGCTTATGTCCGACAGTCATAAAAGTTTAAAAGATTTATACGAGTGTTCTCACGCTAATCTAGATTATCTAGTCAAATTGTCTAATGAAATGGGCGTTCATTCTCGTTTAACTGGAGCGGGATGGGGCGGATGCATTATAGCTTTATGTCCAAAAGAGAAAGTAGTTGAATATATTGATATGTTAATAGAACGTTTTTATGTAAAACATTGTAAGAAAGATGAAGATGAAGCACTCTCGTATGTGTTTGCTACTACACCAAATCATGGCGCTGAAATATATGTAAATAAATAACTAAAACAGAGACCGAGCTCGTTGAAGTATTCACCATTGTATAAAATGTAGGATTGCATATAGGTACCTAATTGTTTGTTATAAGAAATGTTCGATATAAGCTATCTGGGATAGGTAGGTACATTTTATGACCGTTTGCACCCACGTACCTACATCAATTATAATTTTATGTAACTACCAATCTAAACACGTAATTATTTATTATGTAAGTAAAGAATAGCGTAAGTAACTACAGAATAGGCAGAATATCAGAGGGCCGGGGCAGGCAAAGCACCCACTCAACAGCTTAACGACCACTGCTGTTCGTAAACCATGCCTATGTTATGAGTTATGATGAGCAATATAGATAAAGGTAAAAGTGTAACTGGTATACTTTCGAGGTAGGTAATTTACTTTAAAATTAAGTAGTATTTCGAGTGCATTTATTGAATAGTCATATAAACTTAATATATCAAGTGTATTAAAGAATATTCTAATAAATTATTAACTAAAAATAAATAAATAAATTAAATTTACTTAAGTATCTACTTTTATTCCGAGTTTCGATTACAAATATTTTGACCTAAGTATCCCATTTCCTTGTTATACTTATGTAGATAATTATGATTTTGGGTGGGTTTAAGTAAAGTTTAGAAGGTCTGGTCTGGCAATAGGCTGGCCCCCCTATTACATTGGGACCGTAACATAGCTGGCGAAGTGTGGAAGTGTAATACACCTTCGGGGATAAAAAGGCGTGAAGTTATTTTATTATGTTATGTGGTCTAACATCAGCTCTTTACTTAATTCTGAAAGTTTGACGCAGGTCGGCGTATTATCTAGAGTCCATTGATAGACTGACAAACTTAATTATTTTACCTAAGTAAGGTATCTACCATTCTACCTACTTCATACGTACCTAAAGTACTTACATACCTACCTACCTTATATATTTTCATATATAAGAATATGGACATTCGTGATTGTTTTACCTAATGAAAATCACACATCAAACAAGGAAACATAACGATTATCATAATTGCACTTAGGTGTGATAGGCGATCCTCACGCGGCCGAAACATCGGGCAAAGGCTAGTGGGTGATACAATTGTGAAAGTCTTCGATAGTCTGTTATGCTTTACTTAAAGGCGATTTCGATGGATATAGGCTTCTACAGGTAGCAGCTTCATGAGGAAACGGCTGCTAATGTGCAGCTTTAATACTGAGTGAATAAAGTCGCTGACTCGCAGGTACTAAATAATAATAGCTGGTCATATCATGACTTTATTTAAGTACATAAATTATTGTTATCTGTACAGGCATAATAGGATATTATGTGTGTACAACTGGCTGTGTGAACTCATGTAAACAAAACTTGTAGTAGTAGAATTAATTTTTTATTTTATTTATTTTATTTTATTTTATTTTATTTGGAAAACAAACAACTATACACAAATTCTTACTCTAGATACATATACACAATATATAATTATATGTACAGTCCACAGCGTTTTCACATATTACAATACAGTGTACAGTGATACAAACAACATAGGTACAATTGTATTTTTTTTACACGATATTACTTATTATCTATTGATCTGGTTACGACAGATGCAAATAAAATAAAATTTAAGTATATTCTTATGGTGACCACTTAGGAACATAAAGTTAAAATAAAAAGTATAATAATAATAAAAATACCTATAACAACCATCTTAGACTGTGATAGTTTTAAGAATCTAAAACAAATTATGTTAATTGATCGGATAGCAGAATATCCATTACCTCCCTTCTGAAATTCGTGCGGTTTAAGGCAAATATATCTACACGTGAGAAGTACATGTTATACGTCTTAATAATTCTATTTAGAGGCGCCCGCTCACCTGCGTTCGTACGAATAGTTCTTGTAGCAAAAAGGGGATAAGCACGCGCCTGACGCCTAATTACAGTTCTCGGGACTATATAAAATATACTACGAATAAGTTCCGGACAGTCTATCGTGTCATGAATGAGTCCATATAGCAACGTCGCTTGTAGAAATAAACGTCTAGACTGTAAAGAGAGTAATTTGAATTTTTGCAGTGATTCAATGTAAGAAGAATGTTGTATTCGACACTTATAATGCAAGCTTCTTAAGTATCTACGTTGAACCCTTTCGATAGCATTGACGTATTTATCATAGTGCGGATCCCAAATCACGCTAGCATATTCTACCTGTGGGCGTATTAAAGAATTAAAAAGTTGGAGGAAAGTAGCAGGTCGCTTAAAGTCTGATGAGGCTCTCATGACTAGGTTGTGCATTTGCTGAGCTTTGGTGGTTATTTTGTCTATGTGTAGGTTAAGGTGTAGTTTATGATCCAACAGAATACCAAGATCATTAATGCAAGACTCCTTCACTAATAATTGATCACAAAGGGAATAAGGGTACTCTATAATGTTTTTGTTTTTAGTGAAACTAATGATCTTACATTTCGGTAAACTTAACTTAAGTTTATTAATATCACAATAAGCTGATAATCTACGTAAGTCATCCTGAAGTAAACCACAATCATGAGGTGACTTAATAGATTTAAAAACCTTTAAATCGTCGGCGTATAATAAGAACCTGCTACTATGGAAGCAGTCGGCTATGTCATTTATATATAGTATAAACAACAAAGGGCCTAATATAGATCCCTGTGGAATACCTGATGTAGCATAAAATGTATCAGAGCTGTATCCATTACATACTACTGTCTGGTTACGATTAGATATATACGATTGAAGCCAGCGTAGCAAATTGCCGCGTATCCCGTTGTATGCAACTTTTTCTAATAGTATTTCATGGTCGACTCTATCAAAAGCTTTTTTGAAATCTGTATACACAGCGTCGGTTTGTGTTTGACTATCCATATTTTCAAAGAGAAAGTTGGTAAAAATGATAAGATTAGTAATGGTCGATTTTGATTTAACAAAGCCGTGTTGTTCCGGTAAGATTTTGGTTTTAAAGTAAGGATACAAGGCTTGGTGTACAAGTTTTTCAAATAGTTTCGATAGGCTATTTAGTATTGAGATAGGGCGGTAGTTTTCAATATTTTGCCTAGAGCCGTTCTTGTATACAGGGATTATGTTAGCACTCTTCCAAACATTGGGGAATATACCACTATCCAGACACCTATTAAATATAATGTAAAGGGGTTTACTTATTGACTTTGCTGTATGTTTTAAAAAACTCGGAGGTATTCCATCAGGTCCGGGGCCTTTGGATACATCTAGCAAACTCAGGTGCCTAGATACGCAATGAAGATTGATATGCAAGGTGTTGAAGATATTATTGTCGGTATTTATATTCACATTGCTAGGGCACCAGTTGACAGGAAGAGTCGAAGGTTCGTACACTGACTGAAAAAACGATGAAAATAGGTTACAGATCATATGTGGATCGTTGGTAGTATCATTTTTATAATGCATACGTGATGGAATCCCGGGCCTACCACGGCGACCATTTATATAGGTCCAGAAATATTTTGTGTTTTTTGGTATGCTGCCCTCTACATTATGTATATATTTACGATAGCATTTGCTACATTCAGTAGTAAATCGGGCTCTGTAAAGCGAAAACAATTCGTAATCCGATAAATTGCGATACTTTTTCCACTTAATCCACGCCTTCTTTTTATACTTGAAGATATGGATTAATGGTGTAGAGAACCAGTTAGGGAAATGTGGATTTTTAGCCTTAGATAGGGGAACGTTATTTTTTATTATGCCATATATTGTATTATAGAAAACATCTATAGATTTTTCAGCCGAATCACTATTTAGAATTACATCCCAATTTACACTGTCGATTTCGTTATTTATAGTAGTGTAATCCGCTCTGTAATAATTGTATTTTGGGTTGATTTTGGGTCGTAATTGCGTGAATTTAACGTTTAAGGGTAGTAATGCCAGGAAAGGAGGATGGTGGTTATCGGTTGGAAGTAGGTCTTGATTAGGTTTGAATACAGAACAGCTGGTAGTAGACATTATAAGGTCAAGTATGCGATTATTTGTATTACGTATGCTATTAAATTGTTTAGTGTCATGTATGGATATAAAATCTCGTAAGCGACTGCATATAGGATTAGTGCCGGTATGAGTTAAAAAGTTTTGAGTATTGTTATGATGTGACCATTGAGCTGTTGGTATATTATAATCGCCCAATATTATGGTATTCTCATAAGTTGATGAGTTAATTATAGTATCAAGATTTTCAAAATGAAGGTTATATACAGAATATGGTGAGTTGTTGGGTATATATACTGCACTTATAAGAGTTTGCATAGAGTTATTATTTGAGGGGACTGAAATAACTATCTGTTCTATATATCTTTCTAAGGTACGTAATTGCGGTAGTAGGACACAGACAGGATTATATTGGCGGAGGACAGCAATAAGTACCCCACCTCCATCAGATTTGTTTGTGGCGTCTCTATTGCGATCACATCGAAAGACTACATAACGATTGTCGATAAATTCATTATTGTTTATACTTGGGGTGAGCCATGTTTCACTGAGTACAATTATGTCATAGCAATTAGATAGAATATTCATAAACAGGGTGTTTAATTTGGTACGTATGCCTCTGCAATTTTGATAATATATACATAAATCATTGTGATAGGTAGCCATGTTAATTAATAAAATATTACAGATACAGCCTAGGTTTGCTCTATTTAGTTAGCTTTGTTTGTTTTAAACTTATTGAGGTCATCTATAGATCTTATGGCTATTGTAGGAGACAATTCAGATTCTTTAGCTAGAACAGTGGAGTGTTTCACCCAAACAAATTTGTAATTATACCTCTTTGCAGCTTCGCGTGCAGCCCTCAGCAGTTGTTTTCTTTGGAGTGTTAAATGCTCATTGACGTATATGGGTTGGGATGTTCCTGAGATGCCCAATAGAGTGGTGGTGAGACCTTTCTTCAACCGATATGCGCTGATGAAATTATCTCTCAGAATGCGTGTAGTGAATTTTGCAATAATGTTTTTAGGTCTATCATTTGTTGATGCGTGAGGAACTCGATGAATAGCTGTTACTTCGCCTCGTGATATAGAACAATCAATGTTTTTACCAATATTTTCGATCATTGTAAGTAAGTTTTCGCCGCGCTTTTCAGGGATATTCGAGATTTCTACGTTACACTGCCTCGCCTGCTGCTCCAAGTTCTCAAGCTTGGCTTCCAACGCTTTTATTGTATTGGGGTTGCTTGCCCGTTCCTCTAGTTCAGCCAGTCTTTTCTGATGCTCATCGTATTGACTCGAGATGTATTCAGCAGATTTCATGGTTTCAGCGACCTCTTCTGACAGCTTATTGACGCGTGTCTTAAGTACAGTATTTTCAGAGCGTAAATGGTCCATTTCTTTTTTTATATCTTTGACGTACGACTCCAAATCATTTCTGATGGACTTTATGCTGTCGTTTATGGTAGCCAAGCTGTCGTCCAGACTTATCTTGAACTCATCAAGTGTGCTTTTTAGATCCCTTTTGATTTCAGAAATCATTGCAGCGTGATCACACTCAGGCTGTTTACGTTTCCTTGCTGTTGTGTTTATCTGTCTATCCGGGGGAGGGGTTGCCAGATCAGGCTCGGAAACAGATTGCTCGAGCCTTTGAGTTGAATTTGGAGGTGTGCGTTTGGTGCTGAACATATCTCACGAGAACAGAGAACTCCTAGCTTATGAGTGGAACAAATATGCGGATAGACGGTTGCTAATTGTTTTTTGCAGGCGCTTTGAAAGTCTTTGTTCAAGGACTTGACTTTGCCGCGCGGATTAGTAGTGGGGCGCGCGTAATGCACTCGTATAATATGGCGCTGAGCGACTAACCTTGGTGGCGCGTTGGTAGGGCGCTCGACTGCGAATCAGCGCGTCGCCGGCTCGAATCCAGGTGGAGTCCGTGGGATAGAAACTTTTTCAAATATATTTGCCTCTTTCTTGATCCGCCCTCTGGGTGGGATTAGTCCATATGAGCACCACGAGAGTAAGCGAGAAATACAAGTATTACAAATAAGCCAATCACAGGAAAGTTAGTTAAAAAACGTAATAAACGTCTACACTGCACAGAGTCAAATGACGGAATGTATTAAAACTCCTCTTATGAAATAAATACACGTCAATTATTAGTATACACATTTTGAGCTTTATTCAATTTAATACCATTCTAAAATACTTTTATTTAATTACGATTTTATCATTTGCCGCAGAGCAAGCAACAAAACGCTAACCATCTCCTAACTTTTGGGCATTTATACAGTAAGTTATGTTAATAAAAAGATTAAAATGTGAGAAAAATGCTTATTGTTGGTTTTTCTGTTCATAAAAGTATCTCTTTGCTAAATTTATTTACTTTACGTAATGTAATATTTATAAAAGTAAAATTTTAATGCTTTACAAACGTATATGCTAAATACAGACAAGCAAAATTATTCTTATAACAGACCGTAAAAACGCACGACCTTTCTGACTGCTGTCAAAGTGTCAAACATATTGTTTAAAATTTTGTAATTTTTATTATTTTCAAAGTAAAAAAATACTTAGAACTTAATATATTAGTAGGATAACTCTATAATTATACAGTTTTGTGCTATTTACTTATTGCGTCAATAAATAGTCCATTGGATGTGAGCGTAAACGTAAGTAGAAATATACGTACCAACTGATCAAATTATGCAATAAATGAGACTTTGTATTGAATATATTAACATTTAGACTAATTTCATAGCTTAACAAGGATAAACAACAATGTCTAGTACAGAGGTATTTGTAATTTTCGAATAATTTGTGTGATGTGTCACTTTGTATGTTGAGGTTATGTTCTTAAGTTATTTGTACCTATCTACATAATATTGATGAAATACTTATTTATCGCCATGCAATACTTGTTATTTATTGCGTATATCTTGTGTAAACTTGAGATTATGTAGATAGTATTTGAAAATGTATGGCAAATTGGATGTTACCTACTTGCTTTAAATAAGAGTGCTTGTTACTGCAATATTTTTTTTAGCAAAGCATAGCAATTTTTACGTATTCGTGTATCTTATTATTAAGAAGCTTAAAATAATATAGTAGATTTAAGACAAAATAAGTACAACGGCTGTTTATTTATTCCCTATTATCCACACCTGAATTTTCAATACCTATCTTTATTTATATTCAAGCATGAGTATTCAGTACATATTCAAATTTTTTTAGTCAAAATACAAAAATAAATGAAATATACAATTGATTTTTTTGTTATTTAGGAAGACCCTAATTATAGGCAATACACAGCCAAGGATTTGAGAGCTTTCTGGGCTGAAGAACACTTTCATTCTCCTACAAGAAGTTTGGATAGAATCACAGAATCTGATATTGGAGTCACTTATTTCACTGATAGGGAACGGATTGGTCCACATACCCCTGAAGGAGATGAGAATGAAATTTTAGTAAGTTTTCTCAATATAATCGTCTTAGCAACTATGATTTTCGGTAATCCTAACAATACTTAATCTCAGACATTTTTATATAAGACAATGATTTGATTATTTCACAGGAAAATAACAACAACACAAAATCAAAGAAGAAATCCAAAGCAACTGCAAAACGAAGGAGCAGGCGAAATAAACTTAAAGCTCTCCGTGCAGGCACACTTATTACTTTAACTAATAACAATAACATTGATGAACCAAACAGTGCACAAATAGATCAAGCTTCTGAGAAGAAATCAGAAGCAAGTAATACACCCACTAAAAGAGATGATAAAGATATTCAATTAAACAAAGAAGAAGAACAAGATTCAGACATGTCTGACAATAAGCCTAGAGATGAAGTGTTAGCTGCTAGGCAGGCTAAAAAACAAGCTAAACAGAAAGGTAAAACTAAAGATACAACAGAAGCAAAGAACCCACCTGCAGAAGTTAAGAAAGTTGAAGAAAAACAGGAAGTAGCTCCTAAACTAGATGAAGTAAAAGATGAGAAGACAAAACCAGAAGCTAAAGTAAATTCTCCTAAAAGTAAAGATGAGGTAGATAAGGCATGTATAAAAGCAGATACAGAAGTTATTGTAGAAGATAAAACTAAAGAACAAATTAAAGCTGAAAGGGCTGCTAAGAAAGCTGCTAAGCAGGCAAAAAAGAAAGGTGCTGGTGAGGAAGAAGTGGCTAAAACTGAAAGGCCAGTTGATAAACAGACTCAAGATGTTGCAAGGCCTGTCAATGAAGATATGACTGTTAAAGATGTAGTAGAAACGTTAAGAGACATTGCAATGGTAGCTAAGGATATCAAGAATGTTACTGAAAAAGTTAGTGCTATTGATTTAAGTGGGAAGAAGGTAAATTGTAATGTACAATGGTAGTAGAACAGAAATTGCAATTGGGTATTACTTTTGTTTGCATCATTTGATATATTGATCAACATGAGAAGCTTACATTTTATACAGATTCCCTTAAACTTTCTGAAAGCCAAAATCCAAATTTTATAAGATATTTATTTTCTAAAAGCCAAGAGCCTTTCTAAATGCCAAACCTATGTAAATCAACCTGAACTAACATTTTCTTGTCGTTTTTTTAACAAAATTTCACTACATATTATTATATTCTTATATTTTTTTTTGTTTGATGCCATTTTATAACCTAAGACCTTTTCCAGCCACGGTCCCAAGAAGCAGACAAAGGTAAATCCGATGAGAGTGGCAAGAGCAAAGCCGAGTTGAAAGCGGAGAGACGCGCGAAACAAGAGGCGCAGCGGGCCGCCAAGCAAGCCGCGCTAGCTCAGAACAAGCCCGCAGAACCCAAGGAGAAGGCTAAACCTACGCCAGATAGAGATACACCTAGTAAAGATGTAAGTGGCAATTCTTGCATTTACCAAACTTCATCTTGCTTTGTATTATGATCTGTCTCACTGCTGGCCATAAGCTTATTCTTACTATGGGAAGGGTTACGGCCTATTCCACCACCCTGGCTAAGTGCAGGTTGGCACCCTTCACATATCTTTCGGGAACATTATGAAGAACTCCCAGACATGCAAGTTTACTCACAATGTTTTTTTTCTTCATCAATTAACAAACTAACAATTTATATTTAAAAAGTTTTATTATTGCATAATAACTCAGTGTATCAGTCACTTCGTCAATGTTCAACTCTATGAAGCTAATTTCCTTAGTTAACAAGGTTAACATTATTATTAGTGATGTTCCGGATATCCGTATCCGAATCCGCGGATATCCGAGGAAGAGGAAAGATCCGTATCTGTATCTGTATCCGTTATTTTTCTCGTGGATATTTTATGGATCTTTCACCTTATTAATTTTCAACTGATAGAATGGAATGCTATAGTGTGTAGAATGGTTAGGTAGAATTAAAAAACTATTAAATTCCATTCTGAGTACTTATTTTTAATAGAATTTCAATACAAGTCGAAACATGTCTATTGTTCCGCTGGGGGTGCCTGACGTCAACTATCGTTTCAAGGTCGCGCGCACTGATATCGATTCAGTAGGAAAATCCGTATCCGTATTCCGATCCGTATCCACGGATATACATTTTTAACGATACGGCACATCACTCATTATTATAGGCATTCAAAACTGCATCACTTATGGGTGAGAGTACTCAAATTTCATAGATATACTCATTTATTCCATGCCACTGTGCCCACCAATTTAAATGGTCTGTTATTTTGTCAGGATAAGGCGACAAAACAGAAAACACTAAAGAGCAAGCCGAAGGTGCAGAGTTCAAACCGAGTGAACTGGTTCCAACATCTGGACAAAGAACACGACAAGGAGTCGCTCAAAGCTCTCGCAGTCAATTCGCAGTAAGTACTACCAACATAATGTTACTTTTGTCAGGGAAAACAATGTTTTAGGTTAATTTCAATAAGGGTGAAAACTCTAAAAGACAACCAATGGTTGAAATATCCTATTCGGTGAACTGGTTCCAATATTTGGACAAGGAACCCAACAAGGAGTCGCTCAAAGCTCTTGCAGTCAATTCGCAGTAAGTACCATTGATATAATGTTACTTGTGGCATAGGAAAGTCAGTTCTATGTTCATACCAATAAGGGAGAAATCTCTAAAAAGGAACCAATGGCCCAGATTTCCTATGGGGTGAACAGATTCAGCATCTAAGCAAAGACGAAGAGGATGACTAAGGGTCAATTTATTAACTTAATTCACATCTGAAAATGAGCTTTATCTTGAAAGTAATAAGAATTCAATTTGTTTACATTAATTCAGTCCTAAGTTAAAAAAAATTACACAATCGTGTACACGTCGACAGTTGCTGCACGATTTTATTCTTTATTTCCTACTACATAAGAAAGGTTCATAGGTCAAAGTGTCTAGCTTGGCGAGTATCCATGTGTACCATACAACAAGCTCAAACATAGATAAGTAGCTAATTTTCCCAAGAAACAACCATCACCGTGATTCTTTCGGTTTTATTTCTTGGTTATTTTTCTTGCCGCTTTCTATATTTTTTTGCATAGTTATAACATTGTGTAACAAATTAATCGGAACACATCAATTTCGCAATAATAGTCGCAAGGTCAATCATTCTTGATATGAGCACAATCGTATCTACTGAAACCTTGCGTTCAACAATATAGCACTTGAAATATGTTACGACGACCTTGTTGAAGATATCAGATAGTTTAGATACGTACCTACTTTGAGTATGGGAAGGGCATTATAGTAATTACTTCAACTCGGGACCTACAACATGCACGCTACGTACACGCAACATGCACGCGACGTCCACGCTACATGCACGCGATGCGCACCCAACATGCACGCGACGACCACGTGCATTGCACGCGCCTCTTACGCTACGTGCACGCAGTCTGAACGTTACGCGTCTTACTCGCCAGTCAGGCATGTGCGAGAATCATCATCAGCCCTTTATACTGTCCCACTGCTGAGCACGGGCCTCTTCTCACTATGAGACGGGTAAGGCCATAGTCCACCGCGCTGGCCAAGTGCGGGTTGGTAGACTTTACATGTCTTTCGAGAACATTATGGAGAACTCTCAGACATGCAGGTTTCCTCACGATGTTTTTCTTCACCGTTTAGCAAGCGATAATAGACAACTTAATACGCACTTAAATTCGAAAAGTCATTGGTGCGAGCCGAGGATACGAACCTGAGACCCTCTGCGTAGCAGTCTATCGGTCTCTCCACTCGGCTATCGCTGCTTCTGCGAGAATAATGAATAGAAAATAGATGTAGAGACATTGACTGGGCACTCCTTGTAAATAAATACTTGGGCACTTCAATCTGACTGGCTGCTGTACGACATGCGGTCAGTTACCTGTTAATATGCTCGTTTTATAATTTTATGCTACCCACATCATGACTTCCCATGTAAACTTAACCTGTTATATTTCCAGCTTACACCCAGCAATCGTCAAGTTGGGTGTGCAGTTAGCGTCTCGTGTGGTGACGGGATCTAACGCACGCTGCGTAGCACTACTCGACGCTCTTAAAAAGGTATTGGATGTATTCTAAATAATCTTTATTACTTCAATACATAGTATAAAACAAAGTCTGTCTTCTGTCTGTCTGTCCCTATGTATGCTTAAATCTTAAAAACTACGCAACGGATTTTAATGCGGTTTTTTTAATAGAAAGAATGATTGAAGAGGAAGGTTTATATGTATAAATGACGCGGGCGAAGCCGCTGGCGACGTCTAGTAATATTATAAAGCGAAAGAGTTTGTTTTTTGCACTCGTTTTTCGCACGCATTAATCTCAGGAAATACTGGTCCGTTTTGAATGTTTTTATTTTAGTATTGGATAGCCAATTTATCGAGGAAGGCTATATAACATCATATTTTATTTTGAACAATTTGTGCGATTAACAAATTGTTCCGAATCTGAGTGTTCTATCAATGACGCTAGTATATCAAAATGTATTGAAGCGGATTTTACAATATAATAATTTGTTATTATGTTTAATTGCCACATGTGCGATAAAATATGGAATACATATCCTGTCCACATGCGCACATCTATCTACAGGAAACACTTGTCTATCGACAAGATAAATAACATAATATGGCGACATCATTTACAGAAAAATAAGCAGAAAGTCCATCATTTATCTGAATTATTTGCGCAGTAAACCACTTATAATATCAGGCAGTTGTGTTACTATATCCATGCTATGCTCAAGGACTGTACATGGTTATTGAGCATTCATATAATTATATTATAGTTCACAATGCGATGTGGTTGGTCATTGTAGAACATCCACATCGCGAAATTCGTGTTGTGGGTCTTATGAAAACGGCAACAGCTTTGTGGCAGAAAGACCACATAGCTGCACTGATTTTGTCGTGATTATGATGATTTCATTGATTGTTTAAACTGTTGCCGTTTATACTTTGTATTATAAAATGTCATAGGTTGATGTAGAGGTACCGACGCCGTTCGTATCTATTTTTGCGACAAAATTATTTTGATGGAACTTCCCTTTGAAATCCTTTTTAACCGACTTAAAAATGGAAGTTTCTCAATTCGGCTATATTTCTATTATGTACCTCAGATCTCCGTCATTTATGATCCGACTAGAGGATGCCCGCAGCTACGCCCGCATAGGACTATTTTACCCGCTTAGGGAGGGAAATAAAAAAAAACTCCTCTCTTAGTGCTCCCCTATACATTCCAAGGTACTAACATGCGAAATTTCAGCTTCTTGCGCCTTATAATTTTGCCTGTGCCTTGTCTATCAGTCAGTCAGTAACGCAAGAATTTGATATAGGAATATACAGCTTGCGATATTTTTTTTATCCAAAAATTCAGAACATCTTAGGGGACATGATCATGATAAACAACCAGTTTCATCATCATCTCCCTAGCGTTATCCCGGTTGCATCCAAGACTTTCACGCCTTGGAGCCCGAGGTCCGCTTACTAGTCTAACCAGATATGACAGAATATCAACCTCTCCACAGAGCGACTGCCATCTGACCTCCGCAAACCAAAGAGATAGCGATGTTCCATGGTACATAAACAACCAGTTTATACTGTTAAAAATGTTTAGACCTCATCGTTATATTCCAGATGGTCCGCGACTACACCCTCCCCGCTAAGACGGAGTTTGGTCGCGGTCTGGAGGCGCACCTAGCTTCAAGCCTGTCGTTCCTGTGGGCCATGCGCGCTCCCTCCGCCTCGCAGACCAACGCCGTCAAGTTCTTTAGATACCACCTCACGCAGCTGCCGAATAACGTCACGGAGTTTGATGTCAGTACCTTTTTTTTTTCATATACTCACGCCTGTATCTCTGAAGGGGATGCATAGGTGTTATATTACACCCACATTTCGCCATCTTATAATTTGTAGGTCCCACGTTTACTACATTAGGTGAGAGGCGAACTCACTTTGTCCGACCCGGGAATCGAATCCGGGACTCACGCACTGGACCACGGAGGCAGTCTAGTAGAGTATCTTTATTTTTGATAATCCATCATCTCAGCCGATAGACGTCCACTGCTGGATATAGGCCTTCGCCAAGGCTCTCCACATAGACATACACTAAGGCCTCATTTACGGAGACGCGGGACGGCGCGCGTGGCGAAAGACGGCGGCCGGCACTGAATCGCAATATATGGCGCTGTAACTTGTATGACTGTGTTTACGGGGCATTTTGTGACTGTATCGATGCTGCATCGCGTTTTGGTGACTCTCAGCGTAACAACATCAAATATAGGCGGCGATAGCCTAGTGGAGAGACTGACAGGCTGTTTCTTTAGTATTTACGTCGTAACATTAATTTGTTGTTCTGCAGGCCAAGAAGACTCTACAAGAAGAGATAGACAGATACATCAGAGAGCAGATCGACATGGCGGGCGAGGCCATCAGCATCGCCGTGCGCAACAAGATCTCTAACGGCGACAACATACTCACTTATGGATGGTACGTATATACACTGACACAGAATATAGTGGTTGGATTTTGGAGAGGACTTTTAACTTTCATGTGGACAACATGAAAGTTGGCAATTTTTCTTTAGTGGAGACGCAGCTTTACACATGTTATTTGAAAACTTAAAAGTTGTAATTTTTGTGGCGGAGCATTATTTCATATATTTTTAAGAATTTGGGTTAAGACGCAGTTTTAAACATATTTTGTTACCAACATGTATTGGAAACACAAAAGTCGGCAATTTTCTTTGGTGACGAGTTGGAGATACAGCTTTAGGCCATAGTCCATCAAGTTAGTGTTGCTGTACTTTTGAACAAACAGCAGTAGTATACAGTTGGATTTTGATTTTGCCGACTTCCAACGCTAATATTTCTTTATTGTATTTCTATTTAGTTGTTGCCTTGCAAGCTGACTCTATGCTGCTGATAAGCAGTCATGGAGTATCACAGTAACGATTATCATCTCAATATCATATCAATTTATGGCACGGTGGTTTTCCGTAGAGGAGAGTTTTTTTACGCCCCGCTTAAAGAATATCATAGGAAGAAGGGAACACGTGGGCAGGTTATGAGTTCCACAACTTAATGGTTCCGCAAAGAGAATGGGCAGGCACTGTTTCGTGTGAGGCGGTATCTGTTTTACAGAGTGGCACCTTAGCCCGGACCTTGTTGTTCTGGAAAGGACGGGAGAGGGTCGGATTAATTAAAATTGATAAAATGTTAATGGCGATAAAAGACAGATGTTGGGGCAACGTCTCTGCGAAATTGCAGCGACTCAAGTTTCCTAGTAGCCTCAGGAACTCCAATGATACGGACAGCACGCGGCTGCGAGTTGTCGAGAACATCCCATAGTTACTGTGCTGCTCTCGCAGTATTCCATGCAGAACTGGAATTAGAACAGGAAAGGAGACACATTTACTGAGAATGCACACGCCTGTACTTTCTTGGGGTTTACAGCACCCCACTGAGAGACTCTAGTTTGTCTTAAGGTCGGCTTGGCCGCAGGGTGACTGACATAATTATGCACAGTACTGTCATCTGCATAGCAATGTATGTGTCACCGGAAAATAACAATAACTGTAATTTTATAAAGAATCAAAATCAAAATTGCCCCACATCCTATAACAAACTGACATATCTAAAAAAAAAAGATAAAAATGTATAAACAAATATGGCATACCCTAACCTTAATTCCTCTCTCTCCGGACCGGCGCCGTGTGTGGACGTGTATCGCGTTGTACAAGTGAACTGTGTTAAAATACTCTCATAAAATTTGTGATTGGTCTACAAAGTGAAATCCAATTCTCGTTCTAACTTGTGGACTTTATGCGACGTAATACCTCCCCCTGAGCAGGATAGCTATAAACAACTCATTTAGCGCTTAAACAATCCCAAAAACTACTTTGCTCATTGGCGACAAGTGGGGCTCGAACCGCCTCCATTGCGCTGGAGTGGGCAACGCTCGACACCGCGCCACAGTAGCTGTGACGCCAAGTGACGAAATAGCGAACCGGTTGATGCGCTACGACGCACCACGCACTGTGACGTCTACGAACTACGAGTCTACGCATACCGCAGCGTTCAAGCGATACACTTCACTCATCTTGCTACGCAGATATTGACTACGGGCGGCGTAATTGCTCAATACAATACACTATACTAGAATCAAAACATGCCAAAAGTGAAATCACCGATAAATAAAGGGCAAGCAAGATCGAATCCTGACATTCCAGGTAGTGGCGTTGAACATGAATTGTTGAATATTACCACTCGAACAAAAAAGCCCCGAACTGACTTGCCTAAAGACGAGATGCAAATTTTTAAAGAGGAAATTAGAGACATGTTATCAATTTGGAAAAAAGAGCAAGACGCATCGCTCGCCCAATTAATTTCTGATGCTCGGGTTATAAAAGAGCAAAACCTTGAGATTCAAAAGAGTAATAAGGAAATCGAGAAGTCACTGGAGTTTATGAACAGCAAGTACGAAGATATGAATATGCAAATTGAAAAACTCTTTAAAGATCGAGAGTCACTTTTACTTCACATAAACGATCTGGAGCGTCAAATCCATGATTTGCGTAGCGGGTTTCGCTCGTCCTCGGTGGAGATACGTAATGTTCCTATGCAGGAAAAGTGTAGCTTGAATGACATTACTTCCATCGTAATGAACACTTGCAAAAGCCTGGATGTAGCTGCACAACCGAATGACTTGCGAGATATATATAAAATACCTAACAAACAAGACAGTACGAAGGCAACTATAGTAGCGGAATTCCAAAGTGTGACCCAGAAGAACAATATATTACAAGCAGTGAAGGTCTTCAACATGTCACGCCCTCTCCGGGAGCGACTTACTTCTGAACACATTGGAATAGCCGGTAAACCAACGCCGATATATGTTTCAGAGCGTCTCCCTCCATCTATGAGAAAACTTCATTTTGAAACAAGAAAATTTGCAGGTACCCATGGATATAAATATTGTTGGATATCTAACAACAACATACTTCTGAAAAAAGAAGAAGGAACCACTGTTATTAACATTAGAACTACACAATGTTTAGATAAACTACGCGCGAATATGTGACTATTAAGCTCCAATTTTAAAAAGGTATTAAGAATAACATTGTTTTACTATTTCATATCTTATATTTTACATAAATTAGATTTATTTGTTATTAATCCTGCATGCATTTTACTCTCAAAAAAATATTTTTTTAAGATATTTGTTTTATATAGGTATTTTTTCAAATACATATATAAACATACATACATGTCTGAAATAGAGACCCAGTTCCGAAATAATGTGTTAAATACTTGTGAATACTGCTACCTACATTCATTGTATTGTGAGATAAACTTTATAGCCACGTTAGTTAACATTATTTTGCTAATCTGCAATTATATTAATATTGTGAGCCCATACCTTTATTGGCAAACTAAACTAGTACATACTGGGACCACCGTTGTTACCCTTGTAATCTATAACATTCAATAACACAACTGATATAATATCCGATCTTGATCGCTATAACATATCACAGTCCTCTACATGTGAAATAGATAGTTGTGTTAACCTTATCCCGAAGTCAAACCGTATGCTTAAAATCATACATCAAAATATCAGAAGCATCACTCGCAACAGTCCTGGTTTACACACCACACTAAAACGTTCGCAAATAGAATGGGATGTTGTAGCATTGACAGAATGTTGGTTACCCCACACTCAGTTCATACCATCATTGACTGGATATAACTATCACAAAACTGAAAAAAATGTAACCCAAAACGAAGGTGTTGTTGTCTACTGCAAAAATAGCATCAATTACTCGATAATTGAACCTGAGATATTGGAATGTAACTGTATACTATTGAAATATAATAATACCGCAATAATAGTCGTTTATAGGCCTGCTGGCTACAAGAATCCATACAATTTCATTCATTCACTTGACAGCTTTCTTAAAACGATTAAACAATTTCATAACATAATTTTATTAGGTGACCTTAATATAGATATTACTCCAAATAATTCAGACCCAAATACGCAATCATATTTAAACTTACTAGCAACCCATGGAATGCTCCCATCCCATACATTTCCGACCCACAATAAAACCTGTTTAGACCATGTTATTCTAAAATCACGGCTGCCCTCTTTCTGCTACGTTGCAGACACAACAATTACAGACCATTACTCTACAATCCTCATTCTAGAAATTAAAAGACAACAATCTATAAGTCAGAAATTTGCAAAACGGATAAACTATGACCAACTCGATAAGGACATTAAAAACTTATGTTTCTCTAAAATTTATGATATTACGGATGCTAATATTGCCACTGAATTTTTCATTAACTCGTTAAATACTATAATATTAAAGAACACTAAACAAATAAATATTTCTAATAGGAAAAGGGTGATTAAAAGTTGGATAACACCGGGTGTACTCAAATGTAAGCGGAATAGAGACAGTTTGCACCGGAAAGCTAAAAATAATCCGAATGATGTTATAATTGCGGTAACATATAAACGGTATAGAAATTATTGCAATGATTTGTTAAAAAAACTTAAGCAGAATTTCGAAAAAAATCAAATTACAACAGCGGCAAATACAAGTAACAAAAGTCTGTGGAAAACTATTAAAACTATAACTCATATGACACAGTCAGACTCGAATAACAGTTCTGATAAACTTCTAAGCTCATCTTCCATAAACGATGTTAATGCCTTTTTTGTGAACATAGGTAAAACGCTTTCTGATAAATGCACATACAATATCAGCGATAACATTACTCCCTTAACGACGCAGCCATCTTATCCATACTCACTTGTTCTCCATCCCATAGACAATGCAGAAGTTAGGAAATTGTTGTTTGAATTAAAAAGTGATTGTGCAGCTGGACGCGGCAATATCTCAGCCTCCATATTAAAGAAATATAGCGAGTATTTAATTCCACCTCTTACATTTATCTATAACTTAGCCCTCACCACTGCTAAATTCCCAGATCAGTTCAAGTTAACAGAAGTTCACCCTATATACAAAAGCGGCGACAAGGGTAGTACTACCAATTATAGGCCCATATCCATATTACCAACAATGTCAAAGCTCCTCGAAAAAATTATGAATATTCGACTTACCACATATTTTGAAAATAACGCTCTCCTATCATCTTGCCAATTTGGCTTCCGAAAAGGCAAATCAACAAGCGATGCCGTGCACGAATTGACTGAATTCGTAGTAACTAGCCTAGATAACAACAAAAAAACTCTCGCTATATTCATGGACCTCACCAAAGCCTTCGATACTGTCTCGGCTCCATTACTTATCGAAAAGCTAGAACATCTTGGTGTAAGAGGCGCTCAACTTGACCTATTTATCAGCTACCTTAAAAACCGCTTTCAGAGAGTTAGGATAGGCGACAGCGTCAGTGACGATCTTCCCGTTTTGCATGGAGTTCCGCAGGGTAGTATACTTGGCCCTACTCTGTTTCTTTCTTACGTTAATGACCTTTGCGAACTCAGATTGCCGAATGGCAGGATCGTCGCTTTCGCTGATGATACTGCATTGTTGTTTCGAGGTGATTCATGGGCTGATCTTGTTGACTCTGCTCAGGCCGGCTTCAATATGGTTGTAGCATGGTTAAAACTGAACAAACTTACGCTAAATACAGAAAAAACTAAATGCGTAGCTTTTTCTCTTCACAGCGACAGTCACGTTCAGTTACTTGACCTACCTCCTATAACAGCTCACCAGTGTACTTATCCACATTCATTACCGTGTTCCTGTCCTACCATTAAGTATACCACATCAATAAAGTACCTGGGTGTTGTAATTGATAGTAAATTCAGCTTTCAACAACATACAGAACTTGTAGCTTCACGTATTAGGAAGGTCATATATATTTTCAAAAACCTTCGCCATGTTGCTGAGTTTAATATCATAAAAATGGTTTATTACGCAATTTGCCAGTCCATTATAACATATTGCTTGACCATCTGGGGGGGCGCTCCAAAGACATATATGCTTACAGTTGAACGTGCGCAGAGGGCAGTATTAAAAGTCAGCCGTTTCCTACCTTTTTTGCATCCGACGAAAGACGTTTACAAACTGTGTAATGTATTGTCAGTCCGTCAACTGTTCATTCGAGACACTATACTTCGAAAACACAGTCAATTGGAATATAACCACACCCATCCTCAAAACAAAAGACGTAAGCACGCAGTCTGTCAAGTGAAACGCGTAAACACACAATTTGCACAAAGACATTTTTTGTTTCTTGGTGGATACCTCTATAATAACGCTAATAAAGCTCTGATAATATATCCTCTTACTAAAACTAAATGTAAAAAAGTATTATTTGAGTGGCTACATAGTTTGGATTATGAATCAACAGAATGTTTGATAAAAGCTGGTATCAATTAATAATTATGTTACATTTTATATATTAAAAATAAAAATAAGTTAGGTATGTACTTATTTGCATTCTATTAACTTATAGGAAATTTTGAAATCAATAACTTTCAATATTTATATGTAAAATTGTTTTTTGTTCATATCTTATGTTAGTTTTTTGTTAGATTCTAGTACTGCTTAAGGTTTAGAGTGAGAGAGCCTGGGGATCTGTAACACAGGGTTACCCCTAGCACAGACTCCAAGTCTCTCACAAAGGTGTATGTACCTACTTGAATCTTATTTGTATGAGCATGATGTTTGTATGTTCACATTACCTTTGTGGAGAAAATAAAAAAATAAATTATAAAAAAAAAAAAAAATGAAAAAAACTGCTTGAGAGGTGTCAAGGGAGACCCGGATGGAACGAAGTTCCTTTCGATTAATTAGTGAAGAAATTGTAATAAAATTTTATTTTATTTTTAGTTATAATAATATTTTTATTATTAACAAATATCATCATCTCATCTCAACATCAGCCTTTAACAGTCCACTGCTAGACTAGGCCTCTCCTTTGAAAGGAGGAATTGGCCTACTATACCACGCTGGCCAAACGGGTTGGTATAGGGTTTGTATCAAGTTTTCCTTCTCTTACAATGCTGTTCCGTGCATAATATGCTCCCTCTGTCGGCTCTTACGACACCCATGGGATGATATGGGGTGTTGACATTCCGTATTCTTAATCCGTCACCACACGGACATAAAACAAATATAAATATAATGTAAAACAAATATAATGTAATATAAACTTAATCAGTAGGCTCAATTTTACTAATAATTGTTAATTTTACAAAAAATCTCCCGTTCGCCATCTTGGATCCCCAAATAAATGTCATTTACGTTATCAGAATGCATGATAGCCCCGAAAATTATACCCATATTAATTTTATCAAAAATGTCCCGTCCACCATCTTGAATTCCCAAATGGATGTCATTTTCGTGACCAGAATCCATGAGAACCCCGAAAATGATACCCATATTAATTTTATTAAAAATTTTCCGTCCGCCATCTTGGATTCCTAAATAGATGTCATTTTCGTGATCAGAAAGCATGAAAACCCCAAAAATGATACCCATATTAATTTTATTAAAAATGTCCCGTCCGCCATCTTGGATTCCCAAATAGATGTCATTTTCGTGATCAGAAAGCATGAACATGATGCTTGCTCTCTATAAGAGAGAGAGAGAGAGACAGACAGAGAAACATGCCCACGCCGCACGGCTTACAATAGCTAACTATAGCAAAAAGATGTCGTTACAACTTTTCGTCTTAATTTTTTCCGTCTAGCCCCCTTTCGCAACGCGCGATAAGGAACTTCGTTCCAAAAATGAGCTTATTTTTGAGATTTTACTTTAATTTTCCAGGATCCTAGAGACCGGAGTCCTGACTTTATTGCCGTGGGACTACCTTGGGGTACCCTCTCAAACAATAAAATAATTTTTAAAATCGGTTCATAAATACTCAAACGAACGAATTTTTCATAACAGCGCCTGAACTATTTTTAAAGCAATTTTTCCATACGAAGGTGTTAAAAAAATGAAGTTAGGGAGTATGCCATATTTTTTTATACATTTATATTTATTTTTTGATATACTTCAATTTGTTACCTATATATAGGATGTGGGGTAATTTTGTATGGATTGTGATGCGTCTTCTTTCCTAGGACATTTATAAATTTACGGTTGTTATTATTTTCCGGTGACATATGCTCCCAGTAGTGAGCATGTCATTGATATGCAGAAGAAATAGTGCGGGCGATAAGACGGACCCCTGCGGCACACCAGCCTGGAGAAACTTTGATGATCAACCGTCATAGGGGAGACGAATACGTCGTTCATGCAGGAAGCTGGCAACCCACTTACACAATAATAATAATAATATAATAATACTAACACAATCGAAGTGGCAAGCCGTAAGCTGGAAGCTTGGAAAGAAGCGCACGGTGCTAGACTCTATCAAATGCTTTGGAAATGTCGATACATACCCAACGACTCCCTATACCTGTCCATAGCATCACCCACCCGGTGAGTGATATACGCCAAAAACATCACCCGTTGATCGTTTTGGTCTGAACCCATATTGAAGATCATTGATGAGAGTGTGATCTTCTAGGTACCGAACTAGTTGAGGGTTATACTCGGGACTAATGATGATTTGTATGTCCGCCCTGCAGCTCGTCCCTGATCGAACGCATTCTCCGCGAGGCGTGGTCTGCCGGCGTGGTGTTCCACACCGTGGTGGTGGGCGCGCGCGTCACTTCCGCCGCCGAACAGATGCTGCGTCGCCTCGTCAACCACGGCCTGCCGTGTACTTACGTCGACATCACCTCGCTCTCCTGCGTCATGAGCACTGTGAGTATTATGTTATTATTAACAACGAATTCAGACGAAATAATAAAAAAAGCAGATCTTGAGGATTTTGTGTTGTGTGAGGTTTGACCCCAGTTTAGTTCGTAGTTAAAATACACTGGAGGAATATCCGTTTCTCTTGCTCTCCGTACATAAGATACACTGGTGGAACGACTGCCACGCCGCTTAGCGGCTACTTCGATCGCAGAAAATTTACCTTCAGACTGCTCATAAGAAATGTGCTTCTAGTATTTCGTCTCCTTTCATTGCTATTAACTTGTGGCTATCACGTGTGTATGATGCAAGCGTTGATCTATCTATTCAAAATTGTTGGAATTTAGTATTACAATCTTTCATGCTCAACTAATAATATCCACTTCCATCACCAGGTGAACAAGGTGATCTTGGGTGCGGGCGCTCTCCTGGTGAACGGCTCAGTGCTGGGCGCCGTGGGGTCCGCGCAGGTGGCGCTGGCGGCGCGCGCGCGCAACGTGCCCGTGCTGGTGGCGTGCGAGACGCACAAGTTCTGTGAGCGCGTGCAGACCGACGCCTTCGTCTACAATGAGATCGGTGAGTACGTTTATACCTACGGCTACTTGCTGCCGGTGCTGGTGGCGTGCGAGACGCACAAGTTCTGTGAGCGCGTGCAGACCGACGCCTTCGTCTACAATGAGATCGGTGAGTACGTTTATACCTACGGCTACTTGCTGCCCGTGCTGGTGGCGTGCGAGACGCACAAGTTCTGTGAGCGCGTGCAGACCGACGCCTTCGTCTACAATGAGATCGGTGAGTACGTTTATACCTACGGCTACTTGCTGCCGGTGCTGGTGGCGTGCGAGACGCACAAGTTCTGTGAGCGCGTGCAGACCGACGCCTTCGTCTACAATGAGATCGGTGAGTACGTTTATACCTACGGCTACTTGCTGCCGGTGCTGGTGGCGTGCGAGACGCACAAGTTCTGTGAGCGCGTGCAGACCGACGCCTTCGTCTACAATGAGATCGGTGAGTACGTTTATACCTACGGCTACTTGCTGCCGGTGCTGGTGGCGTGCGAGACGCACAAGTTCTGTGAGCGCGTGCAGACCGACGCCTTCGTCTACAATGAGATCGGTGAGTACGTTTATACCTACGGCTACTTGCTGCCGGTGCTGGTGGCGTGCGAGACGCACAAGTTCTGTGAGCGCGTGCAGACCGACGCCTTCGTCTACAATGAGATCGGTGAGTACGTTTATACCTACGGCTACTTGCTGCCCGTGCTGGTGGCGTGCGAGACGCACAAGTTCTGTGAGCGCGTGCAGACCGACGCCTTCGTCTACAATGAGATCGGTGAGTACGTTTATACCTACGGCTACTTGCTGCCGGTGCTGGTGGCGTGCGAGACGCACAAGTTCTGTGAGCGCGTGCAGACCGACGCCTTCGTCTACAATGAGATCGGTGAGTACGTTTATACCTACGGCTACTTGCTGCCGGTGCTGGTGGCGTGCGAGACGCACAAGTTCTGTGAGCGCGTGCAGACCGACGCCTTCGTCTACAATGAGATCGGTGAGTACGTTTATACCTACGGCTACTTGCTGCCGGTGCTGGTGGCGTGCGAGACGCACAAGTTCTGTGAGCGTGTGCAGACCGACGCCTTCGTCTACAATGAGATCGGTGAGTACGTTTATACCTACGGCTACTTGCTGCCGGTGCTGGTGGCGTGCGAGACGCACAAGTTCTGTGAGCGCGTGCAGACCGACGCCTTCGTCTACAATGAGATCGGTGAGTACGTTTATACCTACGGCTACTTGCTGCCGGTGCTGGTGGCGTGCGAGACGCACAAGTTCTGTGAGCGCGTGCAGACCGACGCCTTCGTCTACAATGAGATCGGTGAGTACGTTTATACCTACGGCTACTTGCTGCCGGTGCTGGTGGCGTGCGAGACGCACAAGTTCTGTGAGCGTGTGCAGACCGACGCCTTCGTCTACAATGAGATCGGTGAGTACGTTTATACCTACGGCTACTTGCTGCCGGTGCTGGTGGCGTGCGAGACGCACAAGTTCTGTGAGCGTGTGCAGACCGACGCCTTCGTCTACAATGAGATCGGTGAGTACGTTTATACCTACGGCTACTTGCTGCCGGTGCTGGTGGCGTGCGAGACGCACAAGTTCTGTGAGCGCGTGCAGACCGACGCCTTCGTCTACAATGAGATCGGTGAGTACGTTTATACCTACGGCTACTTGCTGCCGGTGCTGGTGGCGTGCGAGACGCACAAGTTCTGTGAGCGTGTGCAGACCGACGCCTTCGTCTACAATGAGATCGGTGAGTACGTTTATACCTACGGCTACTTGCTGCCGGTGCTGGTGGCGTGCGAGACGCACAAGTTCTGTGAGCGTGTGCAGACCGACGCCTTCGTCTACAATGAGATCGGTGAGTACGTTTATACCTACGGCTACTTGCTGCCGGTGCTGGTGGCGTGCGAGACGCACAAGTTCTGTGAGCGCGTGCAGACCGACGCCTTCGTCTACAATGAGATCGGTGAGTACGTTTATACCTACGGCTACTTGCTGCCGGTGCTGGTGGCGTGCGAGACGCACAAGTTCTGTGAGCGTGTGCAGACCGACGCCTTCGTCTACAATGAGATCGGTGAGTACGTTTATACCTACGGCTACTTGCTGCCGGTGCTGGTGGCGTGCGAGACGCACAAGTTCTGTGAGCGTGTGCAGACCGACGCCTTCGTCTACAATGAGATCGGTGAGTACGTTTATACCTACGGCTACTTGCTGCCGGTGCTGGTGGCGTGCGAGACGCACAAGTTCTGTGAGCGCGTGCAGACCGACGCCTTCGTCTACAATGAGATCGGTGAGTACGTTTATACCTACGGCTACTTGCTGCCGGTGCTGGTGGCGTGCGAGACGCACAAGTTCTGTGAGCGTGTGCAGACCGACGCCTTCGTCTACAATGAGATCGGTGAGTACGTTTATACCTACGGCTACTTGCTGCCGGTGCTGGTGGCGTGCGAGACGCACAAGTTCTGTGAGCGTGTGCAGACCGACGCCTTCGTCTACAATGAGATCGGTGAGTACGTTTATACCTACGGCTACTTGCTGCCGGTGCTGGTGGCGTGCGAGACGCACAAGTTCTGTGAGCGCGTGCAGACCGACGCCTTCGTCTACAATGAGATCGGTGAGTACGTTTATACCTACGGCTACTTGCTGCCGGTGCTGGTGGCGTGCGAGACGCACAAGTTCTGTGAGCGCGTGCAGACCGACGCCTTCGTCTACAATGAGATCGGTGAGTACGTTTATACCTACGGCTACTTGCTGCCGGTGCTGGTGGCGTGCGAGACGCACAAGTTCTGTGAGCGCGTGCAGACCGACGCCTTCGTCTACAATGAGATCGGTGAGTACGTTTATACCTACGGCTACTTGCTGCCGGTGCTGGTGGCGTGCGAGACGCACAAGTTCTGTGAGCGCGTGCAGACCGACGCCTTCGTCTACAATGAGATCGGTGAGTACGTTTATACCTACGGCTACTTGCTGCCGGTGCTGGTGGCGTGCGAGACGCACAAGTTCTGTGAGCGCGTGCAGACCGACGCCTTCGTCTACAATGAGATCGGTGAGTACGTTTATACCTACGGCTACTTGCTGCCGGTGCTGGTGGCGTGCGAGACGCACAAGTTCTGTGAGCGCGTGCAGACCGACGCCTTCGTCTACAATGAGATCGGTGAGTACGTTTATACCTACGGCTACTTGCTGCCGGTGCTGGTGGCGTGCGAGACGCACAAGTTCTGTGAGCGCGTGCAGACCGACGCCTTCGTCTACAATGAGATCGGTGAGTACGTTTATACCTACGGCTACTTGCTGCCGGTGCTGGTGGCGTGCGAGACGCACAAGTTCTGTGAGCGCGTGCAGACCGACGCCTTCGTCTACAATGAGATCGGTGAGTACGTTTATACCTACGGCTACTTGCTGCCCGTGCTGGTGGCGTGCGAGACGCACAAGTTCTGTGAGCGCGTGCAGACCGACGCCTTCGTCTACAATGAGATCGGTGAGTACGTTTATACCTACGGCTACTTGCTGCCGGTGCTGGTGGCGTGCGAGACGCACAAGTTCTGTGAGCGCGTGCAGACCGACGCCTTCGTCTACAATGAGATCGGTGAGTACGTTTATACCTACGGCTACTTGCTGCCGGTGCTGGTGGCGTGCGAGACGCACAAGTTCTGTGAGCGCGTGCAGACCGACGCCTTCGTCTACAATGAGATCGGTGAGTACGTTTATACCTACGGCTACTTGCTGCCGGTGCTGGTGGCGTGCGAGACGCACAAGTTCTGTGAGCGCGTGCAGACCGACGCCTTCGTCTACAATGAGATCGGTGAGTACGTTTATACCTACGGCTACTTGCTGCCGGTGCTGGTGGCGTGCGAGACGCACAAGTTCTGTGAGCGCGTGCAGACCGACGCCTTCGTCTACAATGAGATCGGTGAGTACGTTTATACCTACGGCTACTTGCTGCCGGTGCTGGTGGCGTGCGAGACGCACAAGTTCTGTGAGCGCGTGCAGACCGACGCCTTCGTCTACAATGAGATCGGTGAGTACGTTTATACCTACGGCTACTTGCCCTACTGACTTAACATACGAATAATGGTTATGCAAGTCAAGTTTATGCAGCTTTATATTCCTTTGTGGACGCACCATCTTTAGAATATTAACTAACATCGGACTATTCAGAATGCAATTAGCCCCCTTAAGCTACCTGCATACAGAAGTGAAAAGGAGCACAGCTGTGTCGTGTCAGTACCAGTAGGTACAGCCAATAGTAAAACGCAAAAATTGCGGTGCGGATTGTTTGTGTGCGGTGTTATATAAAAAATCTACTCATTTTGTCTCTTTATGACGAATGATCTATTTTTTTAAATTTACTGTACGAATTAGGGCAAATTTTGCGCACGTGCATGACATTCAACCAGTATGTTGTGCTTCATAATTATAGTTCCAACGCAAATAAATAAAATGCACATGTCTATGTGCCTATAGAAAATATTTTAAACCACTCATTAACGACAACTGTCTCTTCTTTAGGTGATCCAGACGACCTAATCGACAAATCGGACGAGAATTCACCGCTAAAGGACTGGCGGTCAAACCAGAACCTGACGCCGTTAAACCTGACGTACGACGTCACACCAGCCAGCCTCGTCACCGCCGTCGTCACAGAACTAGCCATACTGCCCTGCACTAGTGCACCCGTCGTGCTGAGGTTCAAACTCTCCGAATACAGCGTGTAAATTTAAAAAAATATCTAGCGTTTCAAATTAATTTAAAAATACCCTTTTTTATTAACAGATTATTTGGTATCCTCTGCAAAAAAATAAAACAGGTACATATATTTTACAATATTCTTGTCAATAATAGATAATTATATTTTATTAAATACTTATATTTATTACAGGCTGAACTTTTCAGAGTTTTTTTTTAAAGCTAAGCTAGTAAGCGAAAAGTTATAACCTAAAAATACATCGCACTTAACTAGGCATAGATCTATGGTAATTGTTTGGTGTCTAAATTATTCTAAAATATAGCTTCACTCTTGGTATTTAATTTTCAGAATGACTGCATACCATTAGCTTTTAAAGTGTTAGTTCGACTGAAAAACCTCAGTCTGACAACTATCTTTGTATATATTTAAAGAACTCTCATAGGTCTTTAATTATAACATCATAAGTACCTACCATAATTTACTCACTATGTGATAGACTCATAGAGATATTAAGAATAGAGTGGCAGAGTGGGGCCTATTCGTGTCCGCCGGTGGGAGAGAGAACGCAACAGTTGAGGCCCCCTGCATCTCTCTCTAACAATACATGCCCAACATCAACATAACGCAGTGGCGTGGTACCTGTAACTATTATTTAAATCAGTTTATTAGTAATCAATAGTTTAAAAGTTGTTTTTATTGATACACGAAGATAGTTTGAAGTGACAAAAACGTTTATATATTTTTAAACTATTGATTACTGATAAACTGATATAAATAATAGTTACAGGTAGTACGCCATTGCGCAATGTTGATGTTGTGCATGTAGTGTTAGAGAGATATGCAGGGGGCCTTTAACCTGTAGCGTTCTCTCTCGCACCGACGGACACGACACAGTATTGAGTTAGGTACTGTTCTGACACTCTATCCTTTATATCTCTATGGATAGACTTCTTGCTAGTTAGCAAAGGTTGTATTTTTCTATGTGTGTTGCCGTTTCAAACATTGATGTCTTCCTAATTAAAAAAATAGAATGACTTTCGATATACAATCTCATTGTTTGTACTGCTTCCGAGTCTGATAAATGCTTATGTTAACATTTGATCATTTTAAAAGCCTGATTTCGTGTAAATATATAACTTAGCTTAAAAAGATCCTTAGACTTATGCTCAAACTATTTTGCCTGGTGATATTGTAAATAGTTTCTGCAGTTGTTTTGAATATGCATTAATTAAAGTGTAACTATTTGTAAAACTGTTTTTTCTTTTTTTTATATTTATGACGGTAGTCAGAGGTGTAATATACACCCATTACACCCAGATTTCGCCTTATGAATTTTAGGTCCCGCGTTATAGGAGGCTTTTGCCATTACCGGGCAAATTGCCAGACAAAAAACTCAGTAAAACTTTTTACGCGACCTGGGAATCGAACCCGGGATCTCCCGATCAGCAGACGCATACGCTATCCACTAGACCAGGGACGAAAAAAGAAAATCATGGCGCGCCTACTCTGCCAGGACACATCCAGGTTGCCTGGATGTGTCCTGGACACATCCAGGTTGTTTTCTGGACTATGGGGAGGGAGATCTCAGTTTACATTGTCTGGCAGTAAGTAGAATTTAATAGACCCAGACTCGAACGGGTTACTATGGTATTACTACCCTGTCACAGTTCTCATTAGCATTTCTCGTAATTAGAAGACTCATGTTATATTTAGGCCCTCAAAAGGGTCATTTTAAGTCATATCGGGATCCTAAGGCTCATAAGAACTGGACTGGAGGCCCTTACGCACACAATTCTTGGAGGCCCATTTGAAAAGTATAGGTTAAGTATAGGGTATTAAAGATATATTCTATATACCTAGTAGGTAGGTACCTACTACTGTAATACTTAACGACATTACGAGGCATTAGGCAGAAGTACGAGGCATTAAGAAAATAACGACAGCAGAGATCTGTACTCGGGCACGTGACTTCCAAGTAGGATTGCCAGATGGCCATGGCAAGGAAAACCGGGATTGTCCAGGACTTTTGCATGTTGTCGTGTCCAGTAATTAGAGCTTGCTGTCCCAGATTCCGACACACCTAGGTCTACTAGACTTCATACACTAGCAAACAACTAACACGGCTGGCAATCGAATTTGTCGGTTACGGTTACTATATTTATCTAGAGCTAAAATGCAACTTACTTTGTTGAAGTATACCTAGTGTCTTATTCCCCGCACCCCCTGCCTCGAAATGTCCCGGAATTGATGCGACTGGACCTAGCAACCGTACTACCAGGTTTCGGCCAAGGCTCAAATTTACACCGTCGCGGAATGAACGGAAGAGACTTTTGTAACGAAATTGTAAATACAATAATGAACTTTACGTTTAATTCGTACAATTTTATTGAAGTGTAGCGATCCATCCCGATTCCTCACTCAGAACAAGAATCGTTGAGCTATCTAGCAGGGTTTACTATTGTTTGACAAAAAACGTATGACAAAATATCATTTTACAAACAACGTTTGAAAAACTAATCATTTGACAAACTTTCATTTCTCAAACATATTACTTTAAAAACAATCATTTGACATAATACAGGTTTCGCAAATGTGTTACTTAGTAAATAATTTACATGTTAAATAATTATTTTAAAAATAATCATTTGACTTAATAATTCGTTTGCCAAATTGGTGATTGTACAAAAGGTTAGAAGATAAATTATTAGTTTTTAAAAATAACTAATTTCTAACCAATACTTACGCGAAATTTTGAAAATATTTAATTGCTTGGTTGCAATTTTTAACTTGGACAGATTATTTATAGGCAAGTAATAATTTTGTATTAATACTAATGCTATAGAAACTTAAGTCTTTAAAAAAAAATACACACTGCCTGAATTAAGCGAAATAAGTAGAATTCGGTTCTGGCACTCGCCGGCCGCTGCCGCGGCACGCTCGCTCCGCTCGCTCGGCTCGTGCGTTGTGGTCGCAGTTCTAACCTAACCTAACCAGCCATTGTTTCAGTTGACCCTGCACAAAGATTGTTGTATTATCGTAGATTTTGGTTAATAAAATATTTACCAAGCAAGGCATTTTGTCAAATGTTATTTGGGTCAATCAACTTTTAAGTGTACAATTAATGATGAAATGATTTTTTAAATTTTATTTGTAAATTTTTATATTTTATCATTGTTGCTGTAGGTAATAGTTTATATTTTAAGAATTCACACAGAGCAGAACGATTTATTTAAATAAAATAGTAAATTTGACTCCGAAATCCACACGACTCTAGTTGAAATAGTCCCTTGGACAACCAACTTGTTAGAGTTCTAAACCATTTGAAATTCAGTCAAATTGTAAACCGTCCCTTTATGATCACTTATTAGAGGATGGATTTGAATTTATCTTCCATAAATAAATGACTCGATTTTTTATTTATAAGTTATTCCCAATAGTGTTGTCTCCTGGACAACGACCCACTTTAAATGTATCGAACTTTTGATTTACTTGTAAAATAATAGTTAATACGTGATACTTAACACTCTTTACGAATTCACTTTTTATTGTGAGTTTCATATTTGAAAATTTTGTAAGCCTTACTGATTTTTTTAAAGCTAAAATGACGATAATGTGTCTTTAGGAGACAGGGACAAAATGGTTGTCCAGTGGACATATACGGTTGTCCATAGGACACACACGGGTGTCCAACGGAGAAACTAGGATTGAAATAGCCTGCATTTGTTCTTTTTATGTAATAAAAATTGGGCAAGTGCGAGTCGGACTCGCACACGAAGGGTTCCGTACCATCATCTATAAAAGAAAATCACGTTCGTTGTATGTATACTTAAATACTTTATAAGTTTCTACCTGTTTATTAAGATCGAGTAACAAATTGCTTAAAAATTACGTTTGTTGTATGGGAGCCCCCGTTTATTATTAACTTTTATTAAATTTTATTATTTATTTTGAAAGGTAATATACAACTACATATTCTGTGAAAATTTAAAGCGTCTACCTGTGACAGTTAGTAATTTTGAGCAAAAGTACGAAAAAAAACAGGTTTTTTGTATGGGACCCCCCCCCCCCCCTTAATATTTTCATTTTTAGTATTTGTTGTTATAGCGGCAACCGAAATACATAATTTGCGAAAATTTCAGCTTTCTAGCTATCATGGTTTATGAGATACAGCCTGGTGACAGACAGACAGACAGACAGACAGACGGCGGAGGCTTAGTAATAGGGTTCCGTTTTTTACCTTTTAGGTACGGAACCCTAATAAAAACAACGATATGACAATTATTATCAGTTGTAATAAGTAATTTCATTAATTATTTTTCTCTCCGATGAGCTCCCTTTTTATATTTTTCACAATTTTTCTGCCACTTCTTGCTTTCAGATTGCAATTTTACATTTTCTCGAAGTCGAATGTTTTTTTCTGCCTCTTATCTTCTCAGTTTTCGATGACCCGGCAGGACCATGTGGTGATGTCGTCGGTTGGAATTGATCTTCGAGATTTATTTCTTGGAGAATGGACGGAGAGCTTGGAGGCGTATTCTCAATTATATTCCTAACAGCTTTTTGGCGATTTCTCTGTGATTCTTTTCGCAGCTTCCATATAATTCTGCAGTTTTCTTTATCTTCTGGCGGCATACGTGAGATTAGTTTTTTATTCCTATGGTATTTTTCCCTTTTTTTCTCTTTCGCTCAGCTAATTTCTCCGGGTCTGCTTTAAGTCATTCTCGATAGCGTCTTGATTTTTCTTTTTCCGTCAAACCCATTATCTAAAAATAATAACAAGTATAATTTGGAATAGAGAATTATTAAATATAGCAAAAATGTGTTAAGTAAGCTAGCTGCCTCCGTGGTGTAGTGATTTGAGTGTCTGTCTCAGGGTCTGGTTGTCCCTGGTTCAATTCTAGGGAAAGGAACACAAAGTTAATATTTTTGTTAATATTTATCACTTTGTAAGGTTGTACCCAGTTTGGTTGGGACGTAGCAAGCTAAACCCCTTGATTGTTCATGACAGAGATAACACTGACACCAGATATCATCGCATCGTTCCTCGACTCAATGTTGCACACGTCAAGAAGTAAAAAGTTGAAATTATAATAATAAATAATAATAATAAAATCATAATATCAATCTAATTTATATTAAACAATATTACTTAAATGCTCTAGCCCTTGTCACATGCACTTCAGTGACTAATTATTGAAAGGAAAAGTATTGCTTTATGCTGATTCTATCATTATTGTCCTATGGACAACCAAAATGTCCCACGGACAACGGTTTTGGTTGTCCAAGTGACTGGTTGTCCGAGTGACATTTGTCGGTCTTTGCGCTTCCTGGTAATAAATAATGATATTTTGAATGAAGTCTTACGCGCAGTGAAAAATATAGATTAAATAGAATATATTTCACTTTCATTTACTACGATATACCAAATACTTACGTTTTTGTGCTGGTTGTCCGGTAGACACACAAAAAAGCCACGCACTTTCTCGAGACGCACTCGGCCAACTGAAGCCGCGCCAAAAATAAAAATAAAATGACGGCTGGATGAGTTTTGTCACCAAAGCCATCGACATGTTCTCAAGGCACTGATCACCCCATCTATGTCTTGATTTTGGAACTTTTTCACCGTTGTCCGGTGGACGTCAGGATAATAAAATATAATAGGGACCAAAATGAACATGCAAAAAAAGTCGTTAAAATTATGAAGCAAACAGAAATCTATTTGCTAGCATCATAGTAGACATATTGTAATAAATAATTATGTATAAGCGTAATTAATTGTCATATAGTATTTTTTGTATAAGTAATGTTTCATTGTACTAAGCTTCTGGGGGACAAACAAAAAAACACTACAAAAGATGTATTGTCACCTGGACAACCACTAAAATTCCAGTTTATATAGTGATTTATTTAAAATAATTTACTCGTATGCTTGCATAATAATACTTAACATAAATGCGACGTATGCCAAAAACACTTAATTTTTTTTTAGAACTGCGATTATTGGTCAGGAACAAAACATAGTACTTTCAGGACAAATAAAAGTTGATTGACCCATTTATGCTTTACGTTGTTTTGCCAAATAACATGTTTAAAAAAATAATCAATTTGTAAATTAATGTTTTAGCATAATAACTTTTTTATAGTAAATATGTTGTCTAATGAGTAGTTTATTAAACAATAGTTTGTAAAATAATAAATTTATCAAGTATAATTTTGTCAAATGAAAATTTTTAATTTGTTTTTTGTCAAATGATCGGACACCATCTAGCAGGCCTATCTTACACCTGAATTGGCCAAATACTTACCTACACGAAAAGAAAAACGAAATTATTATGGCATTGAGAATCTTCACCTCAGCTTCATCAGATACTCGAGACCACAGATTTAACAAACAAGAACCAGATGTAGCGTATTCGTCCAACTAAGTGAGGCACGTTGACAGCTATGTGTGCGTGACATTTGGCGACTGGCACTATACGGACACGCGCGTCTATGTGTGTGTAAAGTTGCCAGATTATGAATAATCTCCCACTATTTTGCATATAGTTTTTGCAAACGAATATAAAAATATTACATAGGTAATATTTTATATTCGTTTGTGGTTTTGAAGAATTTACCATAGATTTAATTAATGCTTTTAATATGTAATGCTGTTGTGAAAATTATTCAAATAAAAGATACCATTAAAGTATGCTTTTATAAATACATTTCTTAAAAAATGTAGGCTCCGAGTTAAGTTTTAACTAATTTTATTCGTAAATTGAGAAATAAATAGATAGGCTTGCGTCATAAATATTAATTAGCTAAAAACATTTTGTCATGCATACAATAAATTATGAATATGATAATCATAAATCGTAACCAAAAAAAATTGCAATTAAAAATAAATAATGGCTACAATCAATAATTTCTGTTTCTGTACTTAATGTACACACGGCGCCAAGTCAAGCTAAATAGTCGAAGTACGATTTTGATACTTATTCCCTACGCCATAAGAACGGTACAAAGGTCTAACAACGGTACAAAGGTCAAAGTGTATAGCTTGACAAGTAGCCGCGTGTACACGAATATTTGGATCGTTTGGGGATCGAACTCAAAACAATGTATATACTAATGGAAATCCTATTAGTATATTTATAAGAAAAAATATAATCTACAATATACTTTTACAATACGTTAATGTATTTTTCATTAACATGACAATCATTATTACCTACATAATCAATTGACAAGTGCATTTTCCCTAATTCAGGGAAAACGGTGTCGACGTAAACTGGCAACACTTACGTATTTTCTGCAGAAATACGAATTTTATCGAAATAATATTATAAAACGGTCAAATAATCCATAGTTATCTGTAAGAATATATTCCATCTTCCCGTATTTGCTTTTAGAAACAACTTTTACAATGTTTAAAAACGCAAGACGGCATTTTATGAATTTAAAAGCAGGATCGATCGTGGCGTGTGAACTGTGCGATGCTTCGCAGCGCACTGAGTCAAGTTTGTATTCGCTTTTCAATTTTGTATTTGCTTTAGTGGCCTCACGCAAGTGTTCCGCGCGCTCTGTCTGCCTTTTATTCTATAGTCTTAGCTCGAGACATTCGATATTAATTGCAGTCCTGCTCCATAAGCAGATTTGACTAAATTAAATTTTCATTGTTCGATTCCCGGCTCGGGCAAAAGAGTTACTGGGTTTTTCCGAATTCTCAGTAGCAGCACGGAGTCTGGGGATGTGCCCGGCAACGGCAATAGGCTCGCCCTCTATTACGTGGGACCTATTAATATTAATGGCGAAACGTATATATACCTAAATAAAATTTGCAATGGAGCGAGTGCCGTTAGACTTAGTAGTCTCTTCTTGCAGCACAGCCTTTGCTAGGCAAAAAGCAAGATTATACTTAGCTGTAATTATTTTATCTTTGTCAGGAACTATTTTTTAAACATGATTTTCATTTTTCATTACAGTTCTATCAAATACAAATTCATCAATTTTGGGAGTGAGTCCCAACCACAGACAGATCATATAATTTAGTACTGTTTATTCTATGGTCTTACCCCCTGGGGTGGTCTGCCCCTTCACCGGGGCACATGGTAAAAATTGTTGCATTTGTCCCGGTGGCGCCGACGACGCCAGTCACCGGGGCACATGACACACATTTAGGTGCATCAACTATTTTCCCACCTGGATAGTTCAGACATGCTCAATTTTGGGTGAGTTTTGAGAATCACTTTTTTCCCTGTCCCAGAACAAAAATTAAAAAAATATTCGTACGTCCATCGATCATTTTCTTATAAGTTAACAATAATTATACCTAAGGGTTTACATCTATACTAATATTAGTTACTAGTCGACCAAGCCAACTAGACGAATGTCAACGTGACAAAATTCAACATAATTCAATAATTATAATCCAGAAATTCCTAGTACCGATTGCAGGCGCATTGTACGTTCACACGCCGCGTTTGCAAGTTACGATAAATAATTTCTGGATTATAATTGTTGAAATATGTTGAATTTTGTCACGTTGACATTCGTCTAGTTGGCTTGGTCGACTAGGGATGTCGGAAGTGAACAAAAATATCGATATATCGATGTATCGATATTTATAAAAATATCAATATCGGCGTCGATATCTCCAGGAAAAAATATCGATACATCGATATATCGGTGAATTTTTAAAACAATTGGCTGTTTTATAATAATAATAATTTAGTATTTAGTTCAGGCCTAGTCAATAATATCAAAAGGTATTTTTTATACATAAAATCTTCAGACGCGGCTCTACCCACGTGAATTATAGATACATCTAAACCTTGCTCAGGATTTACAATATATTTTATTGTTGAAAACCGTGAAATAATCCGTGTGGCAATCAAAGTTCATCACGCTCATACAGACAGACAATAAGGAAAGAGAAAATATTTATGTACTAGCCTTTGCCCCCGGCTCAGCCAGCTTGAATTATAAGCTTTACTTTATAAAATGTATAGATAGGTATAATATGTCACAGAGAACTAGCTTAATCAGCCGCTCAATTAAAAACCTACACACTGAATAAAACGGCGCCGTTTGACTAGCGCGGCCTGAATTCAGGCAAGCAATCAACAGTACAGTTTTTACAAACAATAGAGTTTATTTTTGCTTTATTACTATATTTAGGGTTTTGGATTTAGCGACTTCAGTTACATAGATAAAAAATATATCCTTTTTATACAATTTTCGATATTGCAAATTTTGTATCGATTTATCGATATATCGAATTAAAATATATCGGCAAAAAATATCGATATATTGAATTGAAAATATCGATACATCGATATATCGATACTTTTTCAACAAGCCTATGGTCGACTAGTAAAAAACTGTATATTTTTCAGGCCAAAACTGAAAAATAAATTTATGACTCCACAAGGAGTCAAGGACGTGTGGACTAAAAATTGTGTGACTTCTATGGAGTCATGGACGTATGAATGAGATAATATTAAAAAATCTACTAGAAATACGCGATGAAAACCATCTATTGAACATCCACTTTCATCACGTGCTGATAAACATACCTTGGAGAAAATTACCAAAGAGCCAAGTCGTAAGACGAATGAAAAACAATGTAAAGGGTGCTGAAAAAAAACACATTTCAGAGGGTCGAACTTCAAAATTTGCTTCTACAAAGGCATCAAAAGTAACAATGTGGTGCCCCTAAATGTAAAATAGTGCTCTGCCGTCCATGTTATAATGCACTTCATTGATTTTAGTTATATCAAGTAGGTACAATTTTTACTATTATACAAGTACTTTTTTTTTTTAATTTTACCATCTTCATTTAATAAGAAGCTTGCGACTTTTTACGGCGGCTCTTTCGAATTTTATCTAACCTTGTTACCTATCTAACCATACGTCCATGATAATGGTTTCACTCGTAGTCATAAGTCCAATGAAATATAAAGCATCACATTTATCTTTGGAGTATGACTCCAACTAGTCATAGACGTACGAGTTTGTCACAAACGTGACTCTTTTGGAGTCATTGGACAGTGAACGTGTTAAGAGCACATTGAAGAAAATAAAACAGAAAAATATAAGACGTACATACATAGTCTCACGCCTATAACCCCGAAGAGGTAGGCACAGGTGTATTTCTACACCCACTTTTCGCCAGATATACTTTAGTCCCACGTAATAAGGGGCGAGCCTATTGCCGTACCGGGCACATTTCCAGACTCCGTGCTGCTACTGAGAATTTCGTGACAGAAAACCCCAATAACACTGTCCAACCCAGGAATCGAACCCGAGACCTCCCGATCCCACGTGCACATTAATGCCGCGAGACCAACGAGGCAGTCGTATAGGGTTTGATCTCGAGTTTTCCGTCTCTACGCAAAGGTGGTATTTGCATCGTGTTATCCCTTAGTCGCCTCTTACGACACCCACGGGAAGATAGGGGGTGTAAAAATATAATATTAGCAGCTTTATAATAAAACCACAATAGTATTATTTAAAAATCACTTCTATTCAGCACATAACATTGTAACACCATAAAAATGCACAAGAACTAAATGTGTTTAAATTATAAATGGATTTATGTGTGAAATATAATTAATATATTAATCTTTATGATGGTGATCAGCCTTATGAATAGAGAAATCTAATCTTACATAAATAATTACACATAGGAATAGGGCATAGAGGAACCCTACAACCAGTAACGGCTCCTGCAACATGAGGAGACGTGGGAATGTGTAGCGCAGTTGGAAATCTTGAATATGGTTTTCAACTAGATTGTTCTTTGTGAATGAGATGACTGGACGCCCCTTTGTATCCAAGTATGTGTAGTGCAGACTGTCAGGTATCCTTGTAACAGCATAAGGCACGTTAAGTTTCACACTTGTTGATCCCTCAGGCAAGATTATTTTTGTGACTAATTCATCAACCTGCATATCATCATAGATGTGATCAATGACTCTCATCTTGAGCAGGTATTCATTGCCAGAGTGGTACAAGTACTCATAGCTGGGCACATTGTATCCCAGAGTGTAGTGAGTCCTCCAACCACCAAACAGTGGGTATCTAGGCCTCAAATCAAGTTCAACAGAATCTTTCTTCACCTTCATGTTTGATGTTGAAATATTGCCATTAGTATCTCTGTAGTATACATCAGAAGCTGAGGCAGGCAGTAGGGTCTTGTAAGACCTCACACTTGCTGGTCCACTGTGGTGATCTTGCTGGTAGTCGTAACGGGAGAATGGGCCCTTCAGTTTAGCTCCAGTATGCTCAATCTCGACGATTTCTTCAACAGCAATATTGCCCCAATGGGAGACCTCGATCAGTCTTTCCACTCGTGTTACCGTCAGGAAGGGGGAGTTGTTTCTATAATGAATGACTAATTCTTTCTCACTAAAAGGCCTAGCATTAGGATATGGGCCATACTGAATAGTACCATCTTGCTGAGAGAATGGTTTCACCTTGGTGAAGCTCTCAATACTCTTTGTATTCAGAATCACATTGGTTTTCTGAGAAGTGATATAGTATGGCGAATATGCGTGTAAGTTTCCGATATATTTGACTAGTTGATCTTCTTGTTGTGTGATCGCTGTTGGATAAGGTTGCAGCGCTTTAGTTAGAACTTGTTCGACTGTGATCACCGCTGAGGCGCCAGCGTTAACTGGATCCTTGAGTTCCGCACGCCAGAACTTTATATAATCGTATCCTCTTACTGAAGTCTCGATAAGTCGCAGATCTTTGTTGTTGCTGTCTTTAGCACCTATGAAGGCTACATTGTTCTTTGCAAATTCTTCTACCGCTAACAAGAAATTCTTTACCGGCGTACCTCCAGTGTTCTCCAAGGTTAGTTTACTTGTAATTTTTACAAGTTGTGAAGATATATCTATTGACCGGTCGACATTTTTCAATCTTATATCACTAGATATATTATCAACACTGACACTTTCGCATTTTACTATGATATAAAGGAGAAATATAAAATAAAATCTTAATTTCGCCATCGCCGGTAACATTGTTTTGGGACGATTGACAACGCAATAAACGGAAGTACACGCCATCACATTTCAGACTTTCAGACGGAAATACAGTTGTACTGATCTATGGTTACTTTAGTGCTGGTGCTTTAGTCGATTTTTAAGTGTCTATTGGAGTCTAATTGTCTATCATTCACTTGCCATTTGCCATAAACAATCTGAATGTATTTGATTGTATGTCATCTTGGCATTCATTCAATCAATTATCAATCATTCAATTAATATTTCAAAGTGCGATAAATTTGCAAACAAGTAAGTTTGTAACAAGTTGTAAATAGAGCAAGGAATATTCTTTATTTTATAAAATAAATAATACTTCTGATTAACATTAAAATAAAAAGCCATTACATAAGACAGTGGTTAAGTGCCTTGATTAGTTTGAAACTGAGTTAAACTCGGCGTTTATATACATTTCCCTGCGGCTCCTCTGGACGTGGTAATTTGTTCAGCGGTGTCCCTCCAGGAAATCACAGCGATCAACAATGATAAGTCTGTTGGTTCGTGTAAGCCTTGCACTACTTGGTAAGTGTATAAATGATCTACTTTTAATTGATGAATTTGAGTACTACCGTTACTTTTACGTAGATTTCTTAGAACTAGATATTTAAATTTTTTTTTTATTTTTCTGCTTTTTTTGCTTCAAACTTAAAATCCTTGACCCTGAATACTGTGTAAAACCAGTTTACAAATCCGTGATAAACTACTGTCAGATTACTTGTTGCAAACTCGATATATAATTATAAAGCCTGAGACTCGAGTTCTGAATGTTTTCGTCTTGTTACAGTACTGAATCTTCTGACACCGACTGACGCTTTCGGTAGCAGCAGAGGACCATATTACGGCACTTATGGTAATAGAGGCTATAAAGACCAAGCCAAGCCGAAAACTTTCGCAGGTAATAGTGCTGGCTTGCCATCACAAAACAGCACTCGAAAAGGTTTAGGAATATCAGCATGGGGAATAGTTATACTTGTAGTAGCAATTATATTAGCTGGTATGGGATTTTACTACTTTTCCATCTGTTACAATGTTTGTCAGCCAACAAAGAACAAGTATGATAAAATGGGCATGCCCACTATGGCTTAGAATAATTCCAGTTAAGTCCTGTGATAAGATATATTTTACGGTATTTTACACATAGATAAATGAAGATTGATGATGTTTTGTATATTGAGGACACACTGACTAGAATATTCTTATATATCTTTATTCCAAATGCAAATAAGTTTGAATGTAACATGTGCACTATTTTATGTAAGTTATTATACTGCCTGAGATATAATCATTTGAACCTTCAAATGTTTACATATTTGTAAATGAAACTTTAAATGATCTTGACATTTCGTTGATGCAAATGACAGTGAAGGCTAAGAGATGGTTGTGACCATATATTTTTATTTTGAACAATCTTGATACAATCTTATTTCTTGAAGACTTATGTATCTAAGATGCTATTTTCAACCTGTCTGCCTCTAGTAGATATCATCAACTTTTAAGTTACCTAAACTTATTTTCTTGTTTACATGAATACTTATTACTTATATATTTTTTTTACTTTATATCCCTCTCATATCATCCTTGAAACAAAAGCTAAAAAGCATTTATGGTTCTTTGCAGAAAACAAGCAAATAATGCAAAGAAATATATTTTTAAGTTAACGTTAACATTTAATGTAATGAAAAATATTAAATAAAGAGGTACATATCTTTGATATAATATTTGCATAGAAAAAAAAAAACAATAGTTCTTACTATTTGTGGAAAGTTCTTGTGACTTGATAAAATAAGACTGTTTTGGACCAATTAAATTATTATACAAAAAGCATTACATATTTGTAGTGTTCTAGGTGGTATTTATTGATAAAAAAATTAAGTTGTGTTCAACTTTAGAAGTTATTAACTATATACAATATTTAAGTATAACAAGTATACAATATTATAATGGATAAATATTCAGGTTAACCATAAATAGATAGTTACTCAGACAAATAGGTGCCATACAAAACAGAATAATAATATTAATTTTTCCTTCCTTAACTTTGAAAGTAAATTAATCTCAGACAAACATACTCATTATTGCTAGACTATGCAATTTAATAGTCCTAAATAAATAAATAAAAAAGTACCATTGACGATTAAAAAAAAGTACCATTGACTAAAAAGTGTTCAAAACTTTCTCAGAACACACTACACATTTTTAATGTCACTTAACCCTACACTGATTTCAATGTGTACTGCTGGAAAAAATCGAACATTATTAATAAATGTGTTGTCATCCCAAGGCAACTTAACTACATAATATGACTATGTAGTTAAGGATCCTAACTCTAAGGAAAATATGTAACCAAATAACCATTAGTTGTGTTCCTAATGACTGTCACCAACAGGTGCTATAATCTGAAGGTAGCATTTATCACCTTCATCCACTTTAGCCTTATCTAGTGAAGACTTCACTTTGTGATAACAATATTTGCTTCCAGTACTCATATTCTTTTGATATGAACATCTGAATGAAGAACAAATGTACCTATTATAGATTATTTAGATTTAATATGCAAATACATTTTTCTGGCGCGTAAATAATCCATTTATCTATGACCCGAGACGGAAGTTAATCTACATTGACATGGAAATTGAACTACGGATATTTACGTAACACATGTACTCTATACAATTACGCTGAACTATGTCGAATAAATTTTCTCCCGACTGTGACATTGCTAGCGCATAGATTAAGATTGACGGCTAGCTATTAAGATAATGGCTACGTAGTATTATAAATTCCCTTGAATACCATTCCTTTCTTGACTTCAGGGACTTAATTAATCAACATATCAATTGTTGGGTGGGTGAACAATGTGCATGGTTATTTACGGAAATACTGATATGCATGTTTCCAGGTATTTACGAGATTCCAACTACCCGTCTATATTTTTAAGACTGTACACATGTATTTAGAATAAGTTTTATCATATCATATTGTTCTAAACCAATGCTCAAATAAATATTATATACGTAATTGTAGTTTAGATTTCTGTTTCTGTATACGACCTTCTACTTATTCGTCACCAAATGTTTGGGAAAACCGCAACAGTATGTGAGGATAAACTGTGAAAACATTGTTCAACTATAAATAAATAGTCTTGTCTAAATTAATAATGTTAACAGTCTGTATACAGGGTGATTTGTAATTGCTCGTATTCCCTTCGGGAGGTGATTCTAGGGCCAAAATGGAGTATGTTTACCCCCTGCATATGGTGGTCCAAAATGCACCATTTTGGAATAAAACGGTTTTTAAGATTTTTCGAGCAATTTCCAAATTTTTGTTATAAACATCTTCAAAAAAAATATTTTGAATATTTTTGGTAGCCAATTGGGTCTTATTTAATAGAAAATTAAATGGCCCATCTTTTAAAATAAAATAAACCTACTAGCTCAACGTGGAATTTGAAAATAGAGCCAAAAAACACACAAAAAATTTTCGAATAAAATAAAATTTCGTCACAAAAATGCAATTATTTGAAAAAAATAATATGTGACATATTATGTAAAGTATTGGAATAACTTTCTGGTATTACCTGCTATCCAAAAAGGTATAATAGTCTTGGCCGATTGGTGTGAATTTTGAGTAACAGTCGCTTTTGTTCAAAAAAGTACTTCTGGATGACTCACTTGGCAGAAAATTTTACCTGTATTTATTCTTAAGCTCTGCAATCAGCAGTGATTTACTAGTAAGGAGACTAACTTAGCAAAATGCATAGGATCTTGGGTTCGAATCCTCTGCGTAAATGACTGTCTTTTGTTAGTTAAATGCGTATTATGGTTTTAAGTCTCAATTGTCCCGTGACTCGAACAGCATGTTCAACCAGTTGGTACCGGACGTCATGATTATCTTGGAAACTCTTTTAGGGGAGTCAAAACCAAGTCAACCAGACAAATAAATAGTTGAAAGAAAAATGCCGTGACACTTGATTGAACCATAAAATATCCGGATTTCAAATGGGATCTCACTGTGACAAAACATAAATTACACGAAATCTTGTCGAATCAGCGTTGATACTCTAAAATATGTAATTTTTTGTGAAAAAGAGACTTTTACGAAGGCTTATTAATAATACGAGTTGCCGGCTCTGTTATAAGAAGTTCCGCTGGATGTGCAATACTGTATGATATTTTGCCCAGCACAAAAACCGCCGGTGCTGGGCAAAAATTCAAATCACCAATGTGTGGCAAAAAACGGTGCAAAAAACCCAATCGCCAGGTGGGTGAGCATGTTCAGCCAGTTAGTACCGGACGTCATGTTTATCTTGGAAACTCTTTTAGGGGAGACAAAACCCTCAAATAAATAATTGAAAGAAAAAGCTGTGACACATAATTAAACCATAAAATATTCCATTGCATTCATATAACGGATGACAGATGGGGACAATCTGTCGCAAAACTTAAGATTCGTGATGAGGCCAAAGAACGCCACTCCTACCGTACTAGTATTGTGAATATTATTGGCCCACCAGGCGGTTAGGTTTTTTGCCCCGTTTTTTGCCACACGTTGGTGATTTGAATTTTTGCCCAGCACCGGCGGTTTTTGTGCTGGGCAAAATATCATACACTATTGCACATCCAGCGGAACTTCTTCCAACAGAGCCGTCAACTCGTATTATGAATAAGCCTTCGTAAAAGTCTCTTTTTCACAAAAAAATACATATTTTAGAGTAGCAACGCTGATTCGACACGATTTCGTGTAATTTATGTTTTGTCACAGTGAGATCCCATCTGAAATCCGGATATTTTATGGTTTAATTAAGTGTCAAGGCACTTTTCTTTCAACTATTTATTTATTTGACTGGTTGACTTGGTTTTTTCTCCCCTAAAATAGTTTCCAGGATAAACATGACGTCCGGTACCAACTGGTTGAACATGCTCTTCTAGTCACGGGACAATTGAGAATTCAAACCATAATACGCATTTAACTAACAAAAGACAGTCATTTACGCAGAGAATTCGAACCCAAAACCCTATGCATATTGCGAGGTTGGTCTCCCTACTAGTAAATCACTGCTGATTGCAGAGCTTAAGAATAAATACAGGTAAAAATGTGCTGCCGAGTTAGTCATCCAGAAGCACTTTTTTGAACAAAAGCGACTGTTACTCAAAATTTACACCAATCGGCCAAGACTATTATACCTTTTTGGATAGCAGATAATACCAGGAAGTTATTCCAATACATAATATGTCACATATTATTTTTTTCAAATAATTGCATTTTTGTGACGAAATTTTATTTTATTCGAAAATTTTTTGTGTGTATTTTGGCTGTATTTTCAAATTCCACGTTGAGCTAGTAGGTTTATTTTATTTTAAAAGATGGGCCATTTAATTGTCCATTAAATAACACCCAATTGGCTACCAAGAATAGTCAAAATAATTTTTTAGAAGATGTTTATAACAAAAATATGGAATTTGCTCGAAAAATCTTAAAAACCGTTTTATTCCAAAATGGTGCATTTTGGACCGCCATATGTAGGGGGTAAAAATACTCCATTTTGGCCCTAGAATCGCCTTCCGAAGGGAATACGAGCAATTACAAATCACCCTGTATACAATCCCGGAAGAACTTATCACACTTTACGACTTTGTGTAACCAATGAGCATGCAATGGCGAACGCGTCAACAAGGTAATTTTGGTCTCGGGGGACATAGTTATGCCGTTTTGTATGCGGTATTTCCAGTCCCTGTCGTGTTTTATTCAACGCAATAAGTAGGAAGTAAGAAACCTCGGGCAGGGTTGGGCCGACCCAATCCTGCGCCTGTGTACGAAATCTATATACCTAGTATACATATCTTTTTGACATCCTTTTTCGAAAGTAATTTTAGTAATTAACATATTTCAAACGGCGCGCGGTGCCCCTATTGCCCTAGCGTCTGTGTGCGCCACGCACATTGCACATAGGGGCGACTCGGCCCTGACCTCTGGCACAACATGGGTTCTGTTTGTTAGTCTGCATTGCAAAAATTGACAGTAAAGGGCTTGATTAAGTAACATTACGTAATCAACTAATGAAGCAACGTTATTATCGCGATTGCTTGTTTTCTCCTATTCGACTGATTACATACCATTGCCTAATGCACTGCATTTCTAATTGTGTCCTCTTTTGTTGACTCAATCGCGTGGTTGTACCTATTGACTTTATTGCATCTTTTTCGAAGACATGCTAAGCATAATTAATCTTAATCAGCCCATATGCTCTACTGATCGTGGAGAGTTTAGGTCAGTCGTCGACAGACGTCCACTGCTAGACAAAGGCCATCCCCAAAAGCTCTCCACGTACCTAGTCCGCTTCCTGCAATCAAAAGATAGTCGGTCTGCCTCGCGGGGTACCCTTAGCAGAAGCATTCGAAGTTTTGACGGCGCCTTAGTTCTCTTGCCAAACTTCTCAGTTTTGTCTCGACACAAAGTCGTTTGCTTTTCTATTTTCTCCTCTTTTCCTGTCCTTATTCGCAGTTTAAAGCAAATAATTAGATATACCTAATACCTACGTGCCTACCTACATTTCATCTCATTGCATCGTCAGCGTCAGTCATCCTGAGGTAGGTATGTTTGTTAAGTCCCAATATGGAAGGATCCATGTAATATGTAATTATGTATCTACCTATACCGTGTGCTGTTTTATATTATTTGTGAATTCCCCCAATAACTTATGTTTAACTGGTAAGATTAACTTAATGATTCACACTACGTTCCAACAACCTGTTGCATTTTCCATCATATGCATGCAGTGCGTGCAAAAATAGAACATGATAATAAAATTGTAGCGTCAATAATTTACTTGAAATTTACTGTAATTGAAGTAACATTCATCGCAATTTACACAGGAAAATACAATTCTACTATCACGATGAATAAATTGAATACAATTGTTTCTTTTTTATACTCGTGATTGTAGTTTTGGTGTGAGATTTTTAGGTCCATTGCTGCCTACTCTTAAGTATTAACATTATACATATTAACAATATGGCTAAGTGTTGTAGGGCGAGCTGCTATCACAGCGGAACTTTCCGATCGAAATGGTAAAACTGTCGTAAGGTGCCATGACTCTAAAATTTAATTCAAGTGGTTCACCTAGGCAAAACCTTAATCTGTAGTTTTCCCGTATCGAAACCATTAGGAGCTTCTTAAGAGTAGAAATGCTATTCCAGTATCTTTTTCTTTAGCCTTAGGTACTTGCCGAGATCTCGCAGAAGATCGTCTTCGATGGTGAAAAATCACATCAGGCGACCTCCAAACACATGACATAATCTGGCTTGAGGTCCTATCTCAGAAACGTATCCGCAGGCACCACAACACGAACGTCGTACAACCGCAACTCCCATTAACTCAGGGTTTGGTTTGCCAACGGTGTGGTCGTTGCTGTCGCTCCCGAATCGGTCTCTACAGTCACCTAAAAAGTGCATTAACTCTTCTGCCGCTGTATAAATCATCTGCTATAGATGAAATGAGGCCTATGCCTATGTACACGAGCATTACCCGCGGATGGCCCGCGCATTCCTACCAACACCCACACTTTTCTACTGCCTACTGAGCCACTTGTCCCTAAATGTACCATAGCTACGAAGCCATAGAATATATCTATACCTATTAATCCCTACAAAAATGGATCTTGAATTTCTTGAAGAGCGTAGATAAATCACGTGTATGATAAGCGGGACCTACATTTAAGCCTGCCTTAACCGACAGTTAATGCTCGATGTTTGATAGCCGCATGACGCATAAGTACAAGCAATATTATCTGTTTGAGACTTTCGGTGATTAGTGCTTACTTACCTAGTGATTACAACATTTATGGAATACGTTAGTCGCTTCGAGGCTATTCCGAGAAAAGTTAATAACCAGAAATTTTTATGACGTTGTACCTACCTACTACTTATTTACCTGTTAAACTTGTTTAAAAATTGCTAATAGCTGTTATACTTACCTAAGTTCACAATTAATAATAAAATATTTGAAGCCATGCACCATGTTACGAAACTAGAAATAGAATGGCACAAACAAGTAAATAGAAAACGATAAATATTAGGTACAAACTCCTTTAGTTTGTACCTAATACCTATTTATCTTATCCTACATCTTAGCCCACTTACACAACTCTGCTCCCACCCAACAAAAAGAATATCATTCAAATATGGGCTTTAAGTATTGCTTTTTAGGTATTCTTCACATTGGCATATAAATTAGCAGATACCTCGCTGTGCGCTAAATGTTGCCAATGTAAAGACTCCTACACACAGAGCAGGCGGCACGGCCGCCGGCCAAGCCGCGTGCACCCGGCGGGATACAAAGCCGCCGGCTTTGCCGCACGAAGGAGCCGCCGGCGCGCCGGCATACCTGGGCGGCCATGCCGCGCGGTAACTTGCTACTTATGTGTGATCGTTCTATACAACTGGAATGCGCCCGGCAGCTTTCTGCGGCAGAGGCCGGCGGCACCGACGCCCTAAAGAGGAATACCTACTTAAAGCCTATATTTGAATGCTATTCTTTTTGTTGGGTGGGAGCAGAGTCGTGTAAGTGGGTTAAAACCTTAATAAATACATAGCTCTGTGGTCCAGCGATACTCGATAGTGTACTTACGCGATTACGAATCATGAGGTCTCGGTTAGATTACTCTGCGAGCAAAAATTTACTTTGGCTTTTTCCTCTAAGAATTATCCAATAAATAAAAGCTCGGAGTCAGGAAATTGGTGGTGATATTCCTCGTACCTCGGAGAGCATGTTAAGGCGTAGGTAGTGGGTCTTTCCGGTTTTGTCGATAATTCAGATTTGGTCGGATATCAAAAACAGAAAAAAATGTACCCACGGACTATGAAACTGATGGGGTACCCTAAGGGATAGAGAGTGCACTTCTGTTTGCGTATAAACTGGTGTGAATATCGCCTTACTAGACTCGGTTATCTAGCCCCCATTGAGATTGGCCGCCGTGGCCGAAGTTCAGTCTGGAGAACATTGCATCTCTAGTCTCTGCACTACAATATTAATATAAACTCTGGCTTTTAGATTAGGTCTAAGATTTTTAGAAGTGACTATTTACAATTATTACATATTTTACAGATATTGTGTCATAAATACTTACATACAAAGTAACGTAATTTCTTGCGTAGATATTACCTAAATCTTCATCATCATCAGCCTCTAACAGTCCATTGCTGGACTAGGCCTCTCCTTTGAAAAGAGGAATTGGCCTACTATACCTACCACGCTGGCCAAACGGGTTGGTATAGGGTTTGTACCTATCAAATTTTCCTTCTCTTACAGGGCTGTTTTCTGCATAATATGCTCCCTCTGTCGGCTCTTACGACACCCATGGGATGATATTTCCATAATATATACCCATCTCAAGGGTTGAGGATATCTGAATCACTAGGTATACTGCCTCGCTACACTGACGAACAATTTTATTGTTGCATATTGGCCTCTGTTACTTGCCTCCGGATTTGCCTATTGACGATATCGCTGTATTCTATGACAATTGTCAGAGGTTGTTGATCTAGACGTTACAGAGTGACCCATTGTCGTTAATACCTTTGAACGCTCAAGACCGGAAGGCTAATTATTATTATCTCACCTGATTAATACCTGAAATTTAGTTAAAACAGTTTAAATTTTTTTTTCCATTCCCAATAATAATAATTGTTATTTGGATCTTGCCCTCTCGAGCATATCCGTTGTTGAAGTTTTGGAAACTGACTGTCTTTGCAGAGTGGATAGCCATCATAGAGCGTATTGTGTTGTCATTCCAAATGTTTGATTGGATAAACCTCTTAAGCCTACGTATAACAAACGTTTTAAATTTAAAATGTGTAATTACGAAAGTATCAAATCCGAATATTTTCTTGGGTTTACGCGAATGTTACACATTGAAATTAAACTACAGTTTACGGATTTTATCGCGTTATATTGGTTTAACTTGTTTTTACATTTAAACCGAATGATCTAGAAACTACATTTTTATTACTAGCCAACGTTTCGAATTCTTTACAGGATTCATGTTCACGGCAGACTGAGGTGGTATTTGTCTTTGTCTTGAATTTAATACCGCATTTACACATTCGCGCGAATAACGAGGCGAATGACGAGGCGAATAACGAACACGCATGTGTAAACACTACATTCGTTATTCGCCTCGTGATTCGATTCGTGATTCGCGTGTTCGCGTTGAGAGCGGTTTTTTGGACACGAATCAAAGGGCACGAATGGCGAACACGAACTTACTGTTTACACATTCGTCTGCATTCAGTTGACAGCTAGCGCCCGACCCAACCGGACGTGTTGTCAAAATGGAGTGGAGTGAAGCGCGAATTATAAAATTCCTTGAACTATTTCAAAAAGAAGAGCTCATTTGGAACCCAAAACATCAGAAAGATAAACGGTGCTTGGAACCGTATGTCTGCTAGTATGGGGTTGCCATTAAGCACATTAAACAGAAGAAAATCATACTTTGGCTAAAATAAAATTGATTATCAACAAACATAGTAAAAGATATGACTCCCTCGTTGGTCTCGCGGCATAAATGTGCGCGTGGGATTGGGAAGTCTCGGGTTCGATTCCCGGGTCTGGCAAAGTGTTATTGGGTTTTTCCTTTGGGAAATTTTCAGTAGCAGCACGGAGTCTGGTAATGTGCCCGGTACGGCAATAGGCTCGCCCCCTATTACGTGGGACCTAAAAATTCATGGCGAAATGTGGGTGTAATATTACACCTCTGCCTACCCCTTCGGGGATACAGGCGTGAGTCTATAAATAAAAATAAAAATTGAATTATATATATGAGTAATTCTAAAAGTAATTTAATAATTTACATGCTCAAAAAAGAAATCGTCTGTGACAATGGCTGTTTTTACTTTTTTACGCAGGATATCTAAATAATTATATAATTTCATTAAATGTAGCGCGCACGCTGCGATTATTTTCACGTCCTCCATGTTCGTGTGCGAATTTCAAATGATTCACTCCACGAATGTGTGAACAGTAGTTCGTGACAGCATTCGTATACGAATGTTTCGACGAATATTCGTGGAGTGTCGAGGCGAATGACGAACACGCATGTGTAAATGCGGTATTAAAGTTATCTCAAAGTACCCGAACATTTTTCAACTATTGGTGTTACTCTCTACGCAGAATATGCTCACTGTGTCTTGATGTCTTCTGGTGACTTTGTCCTTCTTGGGTTTCATTAGCCTGATAACAGGGTCCCAAGCTGGAGGAACATTCCAACCATCTTCCCTATTGAAATTAGGATGTGTTTTAATTTCAATAGCTTCTCGTATCATTCTTGGAATAAAGCGGTGTTCTTTTGCGAGTATCTGTGGTTTATCAAATCGCAGGTAATGGTTGGTTCCTTGTTCTACATGTTCACACACAGCAGACTTCGTCGAGCGTTTGTGTTTAATGTCAGCTATATGTTCCTTTAGTCGAATGCCTATGCTTCTCTTGGTTTGTCCAATGTATGAGAGCCCACACTCACAGTCTATCTTGTAAACCCCGGCCTCTTGTAAGGTAACTGACTCTTGACAGATGGTAATAATTGGCTTATCTTCGTTGGCGGCTTGTAGAAAGTTTTGATTGAAGCTCGCTTCAAGATGTAGCCAATCTTGTCGGTCACGCCCTTGATGTATGGGAGGACAGCAGGTTGTCTCTCTACTGTGGCTGGCTTGTTCTTCGGGGATCTGTGACGTTGGCGCGGCGGTCGGAGCTTGTTGTTTTGCAGAACTTGCTTGACATGTTGAAGCTCGGCGTCCAGGTGTTTCTTGTCACAGATCCCCCGGGCTCTCTGAAAAAAAGACATTCCTACGGTAGCTAACTGTTTAGGATGGTGGTGAGATTCACCGTTTAAGTACCTATTTGTATGTGTCTTTTTCCTATACACAGTGTGGCTCAAAGAGTTGTTTTTGTTCCTGATAACAAGTACATCTAAGAAAGCTAAAGAATTGTTTGCCTCTAATTCCATTGTAAATTTTATCTGGTTGTGAATATAATTAAGATGGTCTAGGAATACATTAACACTATCTGTTGGTAAAATTGTAAAAGTGTCATCTACATACCGCTTGTAGAACCTCGGTGTGATGGTGGTAGTCTGCAGGGCTCGCGCCTCGTTAAATAGGGGCACCAACCTACAGATTGGCTCAACACCTTGCAAAGATTCTCTCGCCACTCAGAGGCAAGACGAGAGCGCATGTAAAGGATTCCAGGACCATTTTGTCAGTGAAATAAAACACCTACATCTCTCTGACAAGGAAACTATGGTTAGTTTTGATGTACAGTCATTATTCACATGCTTACCAGCACATGACTGTATTGAGATAACTAGAAGGAAGCTAATAGAGAACAACATGCCTGAGGAATATGCAGAAATATTGAAACACTGTTTAACAACTGGCTATCTGTTATGGGATGAGAAATACTACATACAAGGAGACGGTGTGGCAATGGGCTCTCTAGTATCGCCTGTTGTTGCTGACATCTTCATGGAGGACTTCGAGGCGCGAGCCCTGTAGACTGCCACCATCACACCGAGGTTCTACAAGCGGTATGTAGATGACACTTTTACAATTTTACCAACAGATTGTGTTAATGTATTCCTAGACCATCTTAATTCTATTCACAACCAGATAAAATTTACAATGGAATTAGACGCAAACAATTCTTTAGCTTTCTTAGATGTACTTGTTATCAGGAACAAAAACAACTCTTTGAGCCACACTGTGTATAGGAAAAAGACACATACAAATAGGTACTTAAACGGTGAATCTCACCACCATCCTAAACAGTTAGCTACCGTAGGAATGTCTTTGTTTCAGAGAGCCCGGGGGATCTGTGACAAGAAACACCTGGACGCCGAGCTTCAACATGTCAAGCAAGTTCTGCAAGACAACAAGCTTCGATCGCCGCGCCAACGTCACAGATCCCCGAAGAACAAGCCAGCCACAGTAGAGAGACAACCTGCTGTCCTCCCATACATCAAGGGCGTGACCGACAAGATTGGCTACATCTTGAAGCGAGCTTCAATCAAAACTTTCTACAAGCCGCCAACGAAGATAAGCCAATTATTACCATCTGTCAAGAGTCAGTTACCCTTACAAGAGGCCGGGGTTTACAAGATAGACTGTGAGTGTGGGCTCTCATACATTGGACAAACCAAGAGAAGCATAGGCATTCGACTAAAGGAACATATAGCTGACATTAAACACAAACGCTCGACGAAGTCTGCTGTGTGTGAACATGTAGAACAAGGAACCAACCATTACCTGCGATTTGATAAACCACAGATACTCGCAAAAGAACACCGCTTTATTCCAAGAATGATACGAGAAGCTATTGAAATTAAAACACATCCTAATTTCAATAGGGAAGATGGTTGGAATGTTCCTCCAGCTTGGGACCCTGTTATCAGGCTAATGAAACCCAAGAAGGACAAAGTCACCAGAAGACATCAAGACACAGTGAGCACATTCTGCGTAGAGAGTAACACCAATAGTTGAAAAATGTTCGGGTACTTTGAGATAACTTTTAAATTCAAGACAAAGACAAATACCACCTCAGTCTGCCGTGAACATGAATCCTGTAAAGAATTCGAAACGTTGGCTAGTAATAAAAATGTAGTTTCTAGATCATTCGGTTTAAATGTAAAAACAAGTGAAACCAATATAACGCGATAAAATCCGTAAACTGTAGTTTAATTTCAATATCAAGTCCGAATTACGACATGTGAAATGGGATGAGTTGTTATCTTTCTCCGATGTTAATGACAGAAATTATTGTTAAGCATACACCGCACCGTTGGCAAAAAACAACTGTTTCAATTACCCGTTATGGTATAACTACTCCTTGATTCGTTGCCTTAAGGAAAAAGCTAAATTCATTGACTTATATATTACTGCGGCTAAATTCCACAAGCGTTTTAAAAAAAATGCCATCCCCCGAGACTATGATACTTTTGCTTTACTCCGTTCCAGATCCAAGTCTCTGATCAATGATTGTTATAAGACTTTTCTGTCTTCTGTAGAGAATTCACAATCCCATGATACTAAAATCTTCTGGCGTTATGTTAATGATAGAAAGGGAGTCAATACCATACCTCAGTCTATACTCATGTGGTCCATGACCCATGGTAATGAAACCTCTTCGAATGGCAGAGGAATCTGTGAACTTTTCTCGGAGTATTTTGGTTCAGTTTTCGATACACCTTCCTATCAGCCAAGGTAGGAAAATTTGCCCAATCTTTCTAACACTACGCTTCATCCATTTGAAATAAGCCAACGTGGTATCCTTCTTAAAATTAAGAACTTGGATGAACGTAAAGGTGTTGGCCCAGACGGTATTCCTCCAATTTTTGTCAAAAATTGTTAGGAGGAGGAGCTTCTGTCTAATTGGCCATATTGTTTTGGAAATCAATCAATTCGGGTGTTTTCCCTTCCAATGGAAAATCGCGCATGTTATCCCGGTTCATAAATCTGGTGATAAGACATCCTGCTGTAACTATCGCCCCATTAGCATTCTCGGGTGTATTGCTAAGCTCTTTGAATCCTTGGTGTATGTTCCGCTTTATAATCATTAGTGTAATTATATCTCAGACAAACAACACGGTTTTGTTGAAAAAAGGTCCACACTTAGCAATCCTCTTGAATATAAAAATTATCTTAGCGGAGCCTTTGCTACTTGGGGGCAGGTGGACGCCATATATCTAAGAGTTTGGTAAAGCCTTCGACAAAGTTGACCACTTGCTGCTGTGTCTTAAGCTCGCACAGCACGGAATACACGGATGCTTGTTGAGATGGATCATTTCGTATCTGATTAACAGGAGCCAAGTTAATTGTAACTGTTAAGGGTTATTCTTCTGCTTCGGTACCCGACTCTTCAGGGGTCCCGCAGGGGTCACATCGTCCGCTCTTTTTTATTGTATTTATTAACCATCTCATTAATCGATTATCTTGTCCTGCATTGCTATACGCTGATGAACTAAAGATTTATAATAAGATAAACGAGACCACAGATAGTCATGGCCTGTCAGCGGGATCTCAACATCGTTACGGACTGGTGCCTATCAAACAATATGTGCCTTAATGTGGACAAATGTTGCGTTATCTCTTTTACCAGGAAAAAGCACAAAACGATTTACCCTTACTTTATTCAGAATGGCGTGTTAAATAGAAAAGAGGTGGTAAAAGATTTGGGAGTTTTATTTGACAGGGAGTTAACATTCCGTTCACATTACGAACATGTAGTAAAGAGCAGTAGCAAACTTCTGGGATTTATTATATGGTCCACTAAAGAGTTTAAAAATACTCAAAGCACCATGTACCTCTATTTCAGTCTGGTTAGAAGTATCTTAGAATACTGTTGCCCAGTTTGGTCTCCTTACTATAAAACGCATATATATATATATATCATAGAGAGAGTACAAAGAAGGTGCTTAAAATTCCTTTCTCGTAAATTCAATAATTATGGTCGCTTAAATTATGCTGAAAGGTTAAGTAAATTTAACGTTGTCTCCTTGCAAGTCCGGCGTCAGAGATATGATTTGCTTTAATTGCATAAATTGGTTCACTCAACTATCGATATACCGGCTTCACTCTCTTCTCTCAGCTTTAATACTTCACACAGATGCCGGAATCCTAACATTATTTGCAATTCATGCTTATAAAAATAACACGTAATTTTATAATCCAATTGTTAGAATGTGTAGAACATATAATGAAATTGCACGTGTTAATAGAAAGGTGGCTATATTTAATGCATAATTTAATAAATATAAACAGTTAGTATCAGGTGTCATTTGTACTGAAAAGTTCCAAATCTAGTCTAGTTATGGTGTAAAGTCTATCTATAGTGTGAAATTACAATCACAGTTATTAGGTAATAAACCTTCTTACGATAGCAACGTGTATCGTTAACGAATCTAAATTTGCTTTGTAACATTTTCTTGTCTTGTTTTGCACGAGTAATCTGCTTTGATTTATGCATGCTGTGTACACTACTTAACACTACCTTAGGATTACTGTCCAGATTATATATTATGTTCACTTAACCACTTATTACTATATGTTAAGATTGTAATCTGTATGTGTACCTATCTTATATCTTATACTAATATATAAAGCTGAAGAGTTTGTTTGTTTGTTTGTTTGGTTGACGCGCTAATCTCAGGAACTACAGGCCCGATTTCAAAAATTCTGTCAGTGTTAGATAGCCCATTTATCGAGGAAGGCTATAGGCTATATAACATCACGCTATGAGCCACGGGAGCGGAGCAGTAGCCTTAAATAACGCGGGTGTAACCGCGGGCTCATCTATAGACAATTTAACGTAGGTATTAATTTACAATCTAACGTATTAATATGAGTACTAACTAATAAGTCTCGTTAATCTGTGGCTTATCTAGTAGGTATCTGTTACCTGCAAGTGAATTTGCCAACGATTTAACACTGGTATTTAATTCTTGGTACAATTATCGCGTTTCCTAAAAATGTCCGACGTCATTCATTCCATCATAACATGACAACACAAAGTTGGCGACAATGAATAATGTTTATATCCGTTTAATTCTTTTTGCGTGTGTCATCGTTTAATAGATAAGGAAAATCCGTATGATGATAATCTACTAATCTGCCCGGATGAAACATCTAAGGCCGCACGGTTGCCGGTTGGCGTAGTGGTTGAAGCGGCCGTCTCGCCTCTTGACACTACGCGGAGTGTTGTGGGGTCCGTACCCACACGAGACAACACTTTGTGTGATCTATTAAATGTTGTTTCGAGTATTGGTGTTCATTGTGTCCGTTGATTGTATCTTTGAAAAGTTCTCCGCAACACAGGATATAAAAACGGTTGTCTATTGAAATGAAAAAATATGAATGCTTTTTCAATAGACCCGTTGGTTGTCAGCAAAAAATCATAAGTAGATTGCTAGAGAGACCTTTATGGTTATTGAACATTATGCAGGCACCGTAACGGCTCCGTGATAACTCTGATTATATTGTCATTTAGATTTGACCATTACGTAAATCTTATGTCTTATAAATATTTCACAACGTGAATCTAATATTCTAACGGCGTCGGAGGGTTATCAAATAACTTCGAGACCTTAGTTCGAGACGGCCGCGGACGGACGGTCGCGTCGCGTCGTGCTGAAGCTGTGCCTATAGAATACAGTGGGCAATGTGATCCATATCGCGTGTTATCCTTTACAGTTTACACGTTTGAATGAAATGTGTGTAAAATTGAGCGGGATGTGCAAGTAAAATTATAAAATAAATTTCTTTCTTTCTTTCTTTTATGAAACACTTTTGTTTAACAAACACGTACTTATATAGTTTTTATGAATGATTTGCATATATTTTATTTCAGTTAGGTATATTGTATTTTCCATAAAGTTCTTAGTAAGTACGACTTGCCCGCAGCCAAATTGTCCCTAGATCTAAAAAAGGTATCTGTGTCAGAAACACACACAAGGTTTGTGCATTGTTTTGGTTTCATAAATAGGTACCTGGTAGGTATTAATGTTATTAGTATTATGCTAGCTGCACTCGCGAGTTCACATAAATGATTAAAAGGAATATCAGGTTTTAAGGTTGAATTTTTTGCGGGTTTAGTATATAGGCACCCAAATGGTATTTACTAACACACGTACCTATCTCGGTAGGAATACTATTGAAAAATTGCACAGACGTGACATAATTTTGTCTCTAAGGCGTGTTGTATGCAGGCAAAACAAATTTAGGTAGATACCTACCTAAGTTTGTGCACCATATGAATGCTATGTGTCAGCACAGAGTGTGAGGCTTCATCTTCAGTAGCATTATTTGAAGAAAAAGGACTTACCCTAGTTTATCTGCGCGCGAAGCCGGGGTCAACAGTTAGGTTTTTATCACGATGAAATCCCTACTAGTCCCTACTAATATTATAAATTCGAAAGTGTGTATGTATGTATGTACGAGTATGTTCCGTTTTCACGCGAAAACGGCTGAACCGATTTTGTTGAAATTTAATTTAGAGATATATTGGACCATGGAGACGGACATAGGCTACCATAAGTTGCAAAAATTAAACTGGGAGGGCACTGTAGGGAAGATAGAAGTTTGTACGGCAGAAATTTTCCTCTTGGAAGTAAGAACGCACAACGCATGCGCGAATAATAGCAGCACTCCTGCGCATGTGCTATCTGTCAGTACTGTCACAACGTACATTTGTCATATTGTGCACGGTGATTACATTGTTCGCATCTTCTTCTGCCTGCCCTGTTCCCATATTACTTGGGGTAGGCGCAAAATGTCTTCCTCTTCCATTCTCTCCTATCAGACGTCATCTCATCATTCACTCCCTTTTCATTCATATCACCCTTCACACAATCCATCCATCTTCTCTTTGGTCTTCCTCTTGCCTTATATCCCTCAACTCCCATCTTCATCACCTTTCTAGTAACAATGATTTTCATCCCTCCTCATCACATGCCCATACCACGATAGACGATTTCCTTTCAGCTTTTCTAGCACCGGTGCAACTTTCAGACTTCCCCTAATAAACTCATTTGTAATTTTATCCATCCTTGTCACCCCACACATCCATCTCAACATCCTCATCTCTGCTACATGCAATCTTCTTTCATCCGTCTTCTTCAAGGCCCAGCATTCCGATCCATACAGTGCGACAGGCCTTATTACGGATTTGTAGATTTTGCCTTTTAACCTAAGAGGCATCCGTGGGTCACAAGTTGTTCCTGTGACCTGTCACCATTTCATCCAACCTGAGCTGATCCGGTGCGTGACGTCGCGGTCTTTTTCTTTGAATAAGTGACCCGAGGTACCGGAGCAGACCGATATTCTCTCTCCACCAAGGGATATGGGCGCGGGACTGGAGAGACCGCCGAAGTCGCAAAACATGTACTCAGTTTTGCGTATACTGACTTTCAGGCCAACACTCTCCAGCCTTTGCCACCACTTTGTCAGTCTGCCCTGGACCTCAGGAGCACTCTCGGCAATCAACTCAATGTCGTCGGCGAACAGCATACACCAGGGAGCATCTTCCTGTACGTCCGCCGTGAGAGCGTCCATTATAAGCAGGAAGAGGTAAGGTCTAAGAGCCGACCCTTGGTGCAAGCCTACAGCCACATTGAAGTTGCCGGTATTGCCCGCTGTAGACCGGACGTAGGTTGTACATCTACTGTACATCGCTCGGATCAACTGTACATACTTCCCAGGCACACCTTTCTTCTTAAGGGCCCACTACAAAACCTCACGAGGTACCCGATCATATGCCTTTTCGAGATCCACAAAAACCATGTGCAAGTTTTTGTGTGCACTTCGGTATTTTTCACATAGCTGGCGGATCGCAAAAATGGCATTTTCTTGTTTCAAATTAATATCTTCCACACCCTGCCATTCTTTAAATTTCCTCTTCTTTTCCTTCAAAACCTTTTGTACTTCTGTTGACCACCACCATGTATCTCTATCTATCGTACCTTTTCCTTTTGATTCTCCCAAAATATCTTTCACTGCACTCCTGATATATAAGGCCATTTCACTCCAACATTCATTCACACTTCTATATGCCATGTCATCCATCGCTATCATTTTATCCACCAATCGCTTTCTAAATTCCTTTTCATATTCTGGCATTTCCATAAGGTGCCATTTAATTTTAGGGGTTGGTCGCTCTTTGTTTCTATTGCAAAGAACTGCTATAGCAACTTCCATAATTAGGAGCCTGTGCTGTGATACTACACTTTTCGCATATAAACTAACAATTACATTGTTCGCATATAAACTAATAATAATTATACTACGCTCAAACGGCTGAAACGATTTTCTCTACCTACTGAAATTATAAATGCTAAAGTGTATTGAAAAAACATGTATTGAAACATGGCTTTGACTTTTGTCATGGATACTGACTGAGTTAATTTGTACCCTATAGAGCTTCTGATTCTTTAGAATAATCAGGAGGGTTTTCACACAATTTGAGACTGAAAGTAGATATGTGTTACCCCGAATTTAACGCGCGCGAAGCCGTGGGCAAAAGCTAGTCCTTTATAAAAAATAGACATTTCGTGATCCAATGTAAACTAAAGGAAATAAACTGTGCCTAATATTAGCAGGTGTCCCACAGGGCAGTGCCCTCGGTCCAAGCCTCTACAGACTTAGGTACTTTATACCTGCCATTTTTTTTCACTACGGTGAAAACTCTCCTTATGACTCATCTCAACTCGACGCCAACCCGGCCGGAGGGTGATCGACCGGGCTTGGGACTGGCGGAGGAGGTGTGTGGAGGGTCTCCCCTAAAGGCCGTGGGAAAGGAGGCGCCGCGGACACTACCCCGCCTCCTTGCCTTTTGGCGGACGGGGAGCAGCTCCAGCGTTCGCCGTCCGCAGGCACTAAAACGGCCGCAAAGGATAGGGAGGACAACCTGACAACACCGCAGCTCCTCTTCCTCTGCGGCCCCACCGCGACGCAACAAATGGTGTGCCCCCATTTGGTCACGGGAGATAGGGCGCGCTGCAACGCAACACCGACACGCCTCACCTCCCGCGATCGCGCCCGACTGCGAGGGACAGAAAGAAGTGTCCCCCGCACCCGCACCTTTGGACGCATCCTGCGCAGGCCTACATCAAGCCCATGCGGAGCGTCCACTGCCGGGATCTCGCTTAACTTCACCGTGGTTGCCCTAACCACGGTTACTGAGGCCCCCCACTACGACAAGTTGGAGATCCCACAGGGCTCCCCCCTGTGGGATCTCTATACCTTTCTCTACTCTCTACTTTCTCTACTTTATACCTTTTCTTTTTTTTTACAAGGTGGAAAAACCCTTCGGATCTCCGACGCTTGGGGCAAATGAGAGCCGGAGTATGTGGTGTTTCCACTAAAAACCACCTCGACTTTCTCATGTACCCGTGTGTCGGAGGGTAGGGCATCGCTGACGCATTCGTCGCCACCCTCCGACGGCCATTGGCTCGCCAGATGGTAAGGCGGGCCCCGAACAAAACCCCCTTGGCGGCGGATTAAGGTGTTGGGCTCCGCCGCCGAAACACCCAGCGGCCGCAGAGGATAGGGAGGACGGCAACGCAACACCGCATCTCCTCTTCCTCTGCGGCCCCACCGCAACGCATCGAATGGTGCGCCCCCATTTGGTCGCGGGAGATAGGCGGCGCGGCAACGCAACACCGACACGCCTCTCCTCCCGCGACCGCACCCGACTGCGAGGGACAGACAGAACTGCCCGCCGCACCCGCACCGTTTGACGCATTCTGCGCAGGCCCCTCCAAGCCCACGAGGAGCGTCCCCTCCTGGATCCCTCTTAGCTTCAACGCGGGTGACCAATCCACGGTTACTGAGCCCCCCACCACGACAAGGTGGAGATCCCACGGGGGGGGAGGTAGGTACTTTATACCTCGAGCATGTTCAACTATAGCAACTGAAACGTCCGCGGTACAGTCGTCATCCTGCACGTCCGTACCATCAGACAAATTATTTTTTCGAAGTAACGACATACGTACCGATAAGTAGTGTTGTATGTATACAGTTCATGAGTAAAATAACGACACGAATTCTTACTTTTCTAGCGTATGTACCTATCCACAAATTTCGCCATGTGGTTACATACATACCTACGGTTTAAGAAACAATATAAAGTAACCCCATTTCATTCCATGAATGTAAGAGGCGTTAAGGAAATAGGTACCTACAAGACGCAAATAAATAGATAGTAAAGAGGATTTTGAGAAGAGACGGAGAACTCGACATCAAACTCTCTCGCTCTCTCTATCAATCCTTCTAGACAGCATGGTACCTAATAAGTATATCTATTATGTCAAATATTCGCAATGCGAATATACAGGGTGAAAACTGAAATCCCAATCTACCAATCACTACGAACATTTTTTATTTCGGCACCATACCTGGGAAATTACTGGTTCAGGAGATATTGAGGCTCAAAGTTACTATGGAATTTTTCTAATTAGGTACAAAATCGATGCATTAATCCCGCCATATGTTCTTTAGATGCCCTATGACCCCATGGATAAGTAGGTATTTCGAGCATTGCACGCGCGCGCTTTTAATTGCGGTTTAAAAAATTTTGAAAACTTAAAAACAAATCGTTTCCCAGGACCTATTTTTGGTTAGTATGACTTGGCATGATGTCCATAACGAGTAGATTTCGGCTTGGTGATGGGACTTGTGACACCCTGTATATATAAGTAGGAGAGGCTAATAATGTCCAGCAGCAGGATGATGATTGTTTTGTGTTAATTGTCAGTTGGTTTGAGAAGGAACTCAAGGAACACATAGATACTTAGATGATAATGAAATAAAATTACTTCCACTGTACGATGGATTTATCCCTAGGGTACCTACCTTTTTTTTCTTTAGCCTGTACTGTCCCACTGCTGGGCAAAGGCCTCCCCCAAATCTTTCCACGCTCTTTTGTCGCCTGCAATCTCAAGCCAACTCTTGTGGTAGGCGTCTAGGTCATCTTGCCACCGTTTTCGAGGCCGACCCCGGCGACGACGTCCACTTTCTGGTACCCACATTGTCGAGACTTTCGCCCAACGATCCTCATGCATACGGCTGATATGGCCCGCTCAGTTCCATTTAAGGGTAGCACATTTTCAACTTTAGTTTTTGAGCGCAACTCAGTATTTCGTATCCTATATATTTAAGTGTAATTTTACCAAGCATGCTGCGCTCCATAGCTCTTTGGCAGACGGCAAGGCGCGACTGTTGCAACTCGGTAGGCGACCAGATTTGGGTACCTACCTAATCTTTATAAAAATTATAAAATAATGTAGGTTAGTTAATAGGAACTTTTAAACTAGATAATAGCTTCCTCGTTACAACCGACTTGGTTAAAATAAAGATTGCACTCAACTACCTACCTGTATCCATAAAGTACGATAAATACTTACCCTAGAGAGATAATGCTGACATTGATCTCTATTGACGGGTACCGTCCGCTTGGCATACTTTTATAAAATGTATGGATATTAATTCCGTCGACGATCGACCAAAATCCAGTGCATTCTTCGACTAGGTTTCCCGTATGACGGTGTGTAGGTACTTGCAGGCAGTAGGCTTAGGCATTCGAAGCTCTCGTTCTCTGAATGAAAGGCGTCAATAGTATTTCCCCGCCACCAAAGACTACAATATATATACGGGCCCGCCACCATTTTACATCGATATTCTGTAAGGGGATAGTCGTTTTCCGGTTGACCCAATTTTGTTAAAGGACTGCGTCGGCACTAGTTACGTACGCCGTACGGCAGGATTAAATCCTGTCACGCGGGGGACTTCCACATTCAACATAGGTATTGTATAATATTCTCTACCACATACACGTATTATGTTTGACTCGAGCGGGAATCGAACCCGCGACTTCGGCGTAGCAGTCGCTTACACTCCTGCTTCGCCAACTGGTCGTCAAATAATACCTACATCTACTAGATAACCCGATAAAAAAGATCTAGGGGAGACTGTTTTACTATTTGAATTAAATTGAAATAGCTTTTCTCTACACACAGGACAATACCGCAGGTTTATAGCTTATATTATTATTATACTATTCTTGTTGAGTAGAATATAAATAATAATAATATTCTACCACATTCACACAACACCATCTAGTCCCAAACTAAGCAGAGCTTGTATGGGGACTAGATAATGGATAAACATAGGTACATATTATTATATATTTTTTTTAAGTAAATACATACATATTATACCTACATAGAAACACCCAGACGAAGACAAACATCCATGTTCATGCACACAAATGTTTGACTTGAGCGGGAATCGAACCCGCGACCATAGGCGTAGCAGTCGCTTATATAGTCCGTTCACAGTTATTTTACCTCTGACAGATGTCGGTGTTTATTTTCTTTATGTTGGAATTGTACTCTGTGATGACAGGAATGTAAAATAGGATTACCCGTGCATATCATTTTACCCAATATTAGTGGAAATGCTTCAAAAATTCAAATGCTTGAAGCTCATGGCCGCAAAGTGGTTAGATTACCGCCATACCACTGCGAGCTAAACGCAATTGAACTTATGTGGAGTCTCATTAAAAGGCGAGTCACGAGCAAAAATTTAGGACAAGAGGCAACCAACATTGTGAATTTAGCTAAAGAAGCTTTTCAATCTATCACTGCAGAAGACTGACAAAAACAATGCAAACATGAGCGCCACATTGAAGACAAGCTTCGTGAAACAGATGGGTCTACGGCTGCTGAAATGGACAGGTTCATAATAGAATTAAATTCTGAGTCTAATACAGAATCTGACAGCAGTTATGAATCATCATAACATTGGCAGTCCACAAGGATCATTCTTATAGACTCACGCTTGTTTCCATGCAGGGATAGGCAGAGGTGTAAAATTACACCCACATCATTCTTATTCAAAATAAATATGAAAATTTAATTTGCAGTTTTTGTATTTGATAATTAGAACCTCACGTTGGCGTAATTATGATGCGTTTACCTTTGTATATTAAATAGACAACATTTTGATTATAACTTCTATCTTCATAGGAAATTCGTTATTTCGTAAGAAAATAAATGTACATGAATATAGCCATGCCAATATCAAGAGGTTTTGTTACAAACATTACTTCCAAATATTTAATACGATCGCTTAGGCAATAAAAAAATAAGTACATTTTTAGCAATAATGTATATTTAAAATGGGAGTATTATATACCAAATATAGCAACACAACGCCCAGGTTGGCCAATCTAACAGCTAGAGGTAAAATAACTGAACGGACTATACTCCCGCTGCGCCAACTGGTCGTCAAACGGACACAAATTAACACGTTCGTGGACAGTCTCAGTTTAAATTGTGTTCTAGAATGACACAATAAATTGCCATACAAATATATTTGGCGTTTAATTACGTTGTGTTCTATGTTATTAGATGTTTATAACGACAATATGACACAACCGTGTTATCACGTCAACGTATCCGACGCGGTGAGGCGCGGAGGGCGTATATACACGGTGTGCGTCTGTGTGTAGTATCGTCGCGACGTATAGTCAAATGCACATTTTGAAAACGATTAAAAACAAAGTTCACGTGACAGTAAAGTTTTGAGCTTTCGATATGTTGTGACACAAGGTACCATATAACGAATTTTTGTATTAAAATTGATCGGATATCAACGCCCTGCCGTATACAGTGTGTTTCATAAACCCCCGTCTGATCTCGAAAGGACATATTACTGACTTATCAGGCATACCAGGAAAAATAATAAAAAAAATCTAGGTCATCATAAAACATCAGAATAAATTTCCTTAGCTCAATGCTAACGAGAAACATTACCCCGAAATTGGCGAAAATTCTTTAAACTAACAACACTCCCCTCAATAGCGGAATCCTTTATGATTCTTAAGGCCCATCCACACGGCACAATTTTACCACTGATCAAATTTTCAATGGAATTGGCTTTGCCCGTCTACACGACACAATCAAATGACTGCATTTCATTCCGTCCATCCAATTGGTTAAAATCTGGTGGTCCGCACACCCGATGAACTTGAGTTGGACGACTGGCGTCTACACGTCACGATTTAATCAAGTGATTTAGTCAAGTTGGACGTAAAATTGTGTCGTGTGGATAGGCCTTTAAATTTATTAAAAATTGTCGGCTTTCGCCGCTTACCGTGTCAAAGGGCATGCCGCCTTTTTAAAATAGTGCAATTTTACCGTCAAGCGAGCCGCCGTACACAAAGGGACCGCTCTAGTGATGTTTACGATCAAGAGATAATATCGATTAATTTAATTTTAACATGACATGTTAAAACTAGAATGATAGCCTGCTAGGCTACTAGGCCAATGATAGCCTAGTGATGATACCAACGGATTGCCGTGCAGAGGGTATCGGGTTCGAATCCACGGCGCGCATCAATAATAATACATGACATACATAATAAGATAATAAGACTTTTCCAAGTTACGTGCGTAATAAATAGTTAAGGACGCGTTTACGCTTGTATCAAAAAACCACATATTTCCGGTACATTTTACGACAATTTTAGATAATAACTAATAAAACTAATGATTACGATAAATTGATTACTTTTTTATCTATAAATCAATTTGAAAATAAATAAAAAATATTTAATTAATATTAATGTAAAATCGATTCGAAACGGCCTCTTAAATCAAAAATAGGCATATACTGCTATTTTTGGGTACAATTTTCTCTCTATTTTTACATTTATTTAGATTTTCAAAGATAGAATAGGGTAGTAAATATAGTCAACTCAAAAACAATTAGATTTTTTTTTTCAAAATATTGTAAATTGACTCAAAAAAATGCAAACAATCATCTTACATTTTTCTTCTATTTTGCTCGCATACGTGTGTCTTAACTGTGTGGCAATAAGGTTTGTTTTATTTAGCCACTTTCTTAAAGACAAAAGACATAAAGACATATTTATTTCTGCATTTTGGTTGTTTACAACACTTATACATGTCAAAACCCTATTCTAGATGAAGCCGGCTTTTCCTAGCTAAATGACTTCTTGAGAAGAAAGGCCGAAACAAACTCAGAGTCATTGTTTTTTTTGTCACTTCAATTTCTTTAGTTTTTTCTTCATCTTTTAAAGTCCAGACAAAAAAGGGTTTAGTATGCAAGTACAATGCAGGAAATTATCTGACGCTTTTGACTGACTCGGCCCACTGATGGCCCGCATTCAACAGCAATCGTACGGCTCAACCTTAATTGAGGGAGCCAGCACGATCTGTATCACTATGCCTCCACGCCATCAGAAGGTGTATGCATAAGCATGTCAGCCTAAGCCATCAGACAGGTTGCCACAACTATTTGTTTATATGTTTAATAATGCCCACATCGTACTCACAACTTTACATGCTAATACACAGTAAAATACATGTTGCAAACAATAAGTAAAAATAATAAAAATTTAAACAATAAAATGTCATAAATTTAAAATATCAGAAAATATTATTAAATGTCAGAAAAAATTATTGAATGTCAATTTATGAATAATAATTTATGAATAATAATATATTACTTAAGTAATTTTAAATGTCAAAAGAAAATAAATAAAATAACAATGTCAAATCAAACAATGTCAAAACAAAATAAATAAAATTACAAATGTCAAATTAAAAATGTCAAAATGTAAAAATATAAGTATTACAAATGTAAATAAAAATATCATGTCACTAATTTCAAAATGTCAAAATTCATAATTTTTAAACTCAATTCCAGGCATTTTTGTCTGCTAAATAATCTTTAACCGTGTAATAAGCTTTTGAACACAAGCTCTGTTTAATAAATACTTTGAATTTATTAATACTTAGTTCCTGAATATTGCCTGGAATTTTGTTGTAAAAACGTATGCTTTGACACTTGTATGAGTTACTTATTTTTTGTAGTCTAGTTGAAGGTAGAACAAGTTTGTTTTTATTTCGTGTGTTTAAATGATGAATGTCGCTGAATTTAGAAAACATATTTATATTTTTCCTGACATATAACAAGTTCTCATAAATGTATTGAGATGCGACAGTCATTATCTTAATTTCTTTAAATTTTCCCTCAGTGAATGCCTTGAACCAAGACTGTAGATTGCACGAATAGCCCGCTTCTGCAGTACAAACACAGTTTGAATGTCAGCTGCGTTGCCCCATAATAAAATGCCATATGACATTATGCTGTGGAAATAACTAAAATATACTAATCTGGCCGTATCTATATCAGTTAACTGACGAATTTTGTAAACCGCGTATGCTGCAGAGCTAAGTCTATTCGACAACTGACCTATATGTGGGCCCCACTGTAGCTTAGAATCTAAGGTTATGCCTAAGAATACGGTGTTATCTATAAGATCCAACTCTTCTCCATTCAAACATATGTTAGGTTTAACTTGTTTTACATTCGGTCTTGAAAATCGTATACATTTTGTTTTTCTTTCATTTAACAGTAAATTGTTAGCTGTAAACCATTTAACTACTTTAGAGAGAGCGTTATTTACATCGTCATTATTTGATTGTTGTCGTCTTAGTTTAAAAATAAGTGATGTATCATCAGCAAATAACACTATCTCTTCATTATTTTGCATAATGTATGGCAAATCATTAATATATACAAGGAAAAGGAATGGACCAAGAATTGAATCTTGCGGCACTCCCATTGTGACCACTGAACCCGTAGAAACTTTTCCATTTACCTCAACTCTCTGTATCCTATTACTCAAATATGATGTTAGGAGATCCAAAGCAGTGTTCTTAACTCCATAGTAATGTAATTTCCTGATCAATGTTTCATGAAACACGCAATCAAAAAAAAGCCTTAGATAAGTCACAAAAGACTCCCAGAGCATCATGCGACTCCTCCCAGGCATCAAAAATACTATCTAAAAGCTCAACTCCAGCATCGGTAGTTGAGCGACCCCTAGTAAAACCAAATTGTTTTTCATGTAACAGCTTATTGTTATTAAAATGAATTTGAAGCTGATCTAGAATTAATTTTTCAAAAATTTTACTAAACGTGGGTAGCACAGATATTGGCCTATAATTTGTGGGGTCAGATGTGCTACCTGATTTAAATAACGGAATTACTTTACTACTTTTCATTTGATCAGGAAACACACCACAGTCAATGCATCTATTGAAAATCATTGCCAGTTCCGGTGCTACTGTGTTGATTATAGATTTCGTAATCACAACAGAATTGCCCCAAAGATCACTAGTCTTCTTCAAATTAAGGGTATTAAAAGTTTTTACAATATCTCTGTCAGTGACATAACTAAAACTAAATTCAATGTTACACCTATTGACATTTTGTTTCAATAGAGATTCGGCGTCAATAGGGGACGAGTTGAGGGATTTAGTGGTTGAGACTGGAATGTCTGTGAAGAAATTTTCAAATGCTGTGGCAACCTCAAAATCTGACTTTAATATCTTTTTATTTAATTGAAGAGTGTAATCGTTACTTTTAATCTTGACCCTTGATTTATATATCCAAATTCTGCAATGAGATCTCAGTCTGCGCTTGAGCGCCGTCGGGAGTGGACTCTATGTCGCTTGTCGCTGCAGCCCGAAGACGAAAAAAGCAATATACGAATACAAAATATTCGCTAAAATCAATTTGATACTTCTCGTATTCTGTGCGAATTACGTACAAGTAAATTTCTTTTATATAAATGGACATTATTACTTTATTTTCTCCGTTATGTTGAGTCAGGATAATATATATTTCGGTATTTAGATATTATTTTGTTTCTTGCGTTGAAATCTGGTAAGATTATCTGGACTGATGGTATACCATCCCGTTCAAGTGTTGCGACTGGAACTCATAAAAGAGTAGACCTAGTTATGCCAGGTTGGGCCTCATTTTATTTGTTTTGGTGAGACCCTACCACTGGTACTAGTGAAGTAACCTTCCAAGGTTATTTGATGAGTCTTGATGGTACTCATATGTGAGTAAAGCTACGCATGCCGAGTTTGGGCTCATTTTGTTTGTACATAAGAGACCCTACCACTGGAACTTATGAAGTAACCTTCCAGGGTTATTCGATGACTCTTACTGGTACTCATATGTGAGTAGAGCTAGGCATGCCGAGTTTGGGCTCATTTTGTTTTTACATAAGAGACTCAACCACTGGAACTTATGAAGTAACCTTCCAGGGTTATTCTATGACTCTTGCTGGTACTCATATGTGAGTAGAGCTAGGCATGCCGAGTTTGGGCTCATTTTGTTTGTACATAAGAGACTCTACCACTGGAACTTATGAAGTAAGCATTCAGGTTTTTCAGGTTTATTCGAAGACTCTTAGAGGTACTCATATGTGAGTAGAGCTAGGTATGTCGAGTTTGGGCTCATTTTGTTTGTACATAAGTGACCCTACCACTGGAACTTATGAAGTAACCTTCCAGGGTTATTCGATGGCTCTTGCTGGTACTCATATGTGCGTAAAGCAAGGCATGCCGAGTTTGGGCTCATTTTGTTTGTACATAAAATACCCTACCACTGTATCTTATGAAGTAACCTTCCAGGGTTATTCGATGACTCTTGCTGGTTCTTATATGTGAGTAGAGCTAGGCATGCCGAGTTTGGGCTCATTTTGTTTGTACATAAGAGACCCTACCACTGAAACTTATGAAGTAACCTTCCAGGGTTATTCAATGACTCTTGCTGGTACTCATGTGTAAGTAGAGCTAGGCATGCCGAGTTTGGGCTCATTTTGTTTGTACATAAGAGACCCTACCACTGGAACTTATGAAGTAACCTTCCAGGGTTATTCGATGACTCTTGCTGGTACTCATATGTGCGTAAAGCAAGGCATGCCGAGTTTGGGCTCATTTTGTTTGTACATAAAAGACCCTACCACTGGAACTTATGAAGTAACCTTCCAGGGTTATTCGATGACTTTTGCTGGTTCTTATATGTGAGTAGAGCTAGGCATGCCGAGTTTGGGCTCATTTTGTTTGTACATAAGAGACCCAATCACTGCAACTTATGAAGTAACCTTCCAGGGTTATTCAATGACTCTTGCTGGTTCTCATATGTGAGTAGAGCTAGGCATGCCGAGTTTGGGCTCATTTTGTTTGTACATAAGTGACCCTACCACTGGAACTTATGAAGTAACCTTCCAGGGTTATTCGATGACTCTTGCTGGTTCTTATATGTGAGTAGAGCTAGGCATGCCGAGTTTGGGCTCATTTTGTTTGTACATAAGAGACCCAACCACTGCAACTTATGAAGTAACCTTCCAGGGTTATTCAATGACTCTTGCTGGTTCTCATATGTGAGTAGAGCTAGGCATGCCGAGTTTGGGCTCATTTTGTTTGTACATAAGTGACCCTACCACTGGAACTTATGAAGTAACCTTCCAGGGTTATTCGATGACTATTGCTGGTACTCATATGTGAGTAGAGCTAGGCATGCCGAGTTTGGGCTCATTTTGTTTATACATAAGTGACCCTACCACTGAAAGTTATGAAGTAAACTTCCAGGGTTATTCGATGACTCTTGCTGGTACTCATATGTGAGTAGAGCTAGGCATGCCGAGTTTGGGCTCATTTTGTTTATACATAAGTGACCCTACCACTGAAAGTTATGAAGTAAACTTCCAGGGTTATTCGATGACACTTGCTGGTACTCATATGTGAGTAGAGCTAGGCATGCCGAGTTTGGGCTCATTTTGTTTGTACATAAGTGACCCTACCACTGGAACTTATGAAGTAACCTTCCAGGGTTATTCGATGACTCTTGCTGGTACTCATATGGAAGTAAAGCTAGGCATGCCGAGTTTGGGCTCATTTTGTTTGTACATAAGTGACCCTACCACTGGAACTTATGAAGTAACCTTCCAGGGTTATTCGATGACTCTTGCTGGTTCTTATATGTGAGTAGAGCTAGGCATGCCGAGTTTGGGCTCATTTTGTTTGTACATAAGTGACCCTACCACTGGAACTTATGAAGTAACCTTCCAGGGTTATTCGATGACTCTTGCTGGTACTCATATGTGAGTAGAGCTAGGCATGCCGAGTTTGGGCTCATTTTGTTTGTACATAAGAGACCCTACCACTGGAACTTATGAAGTAACCTTCCAGGGTTATTCGATGACTCTTACTGGTACTCATATGTGAGTAGAGCTAGGCATGCCGAGTTTGGGCTCATTTTGTTTTTACATAAGAGACTCAACCACTGGAACTTATGAAGTAACCTTCCAGGGTTATTCTATGACTCTTGCTGGTACTCATATGTGAGTAGAGCTAGGCATGCCGAGTTTGGGCTCATTTTGTTTGTACATAAGAGACTCTACCACTGGAACTTATGAAGTAAGCATTCAGGTTTTTCAGGTTTATTCGAAGACTCTTAGAGGTACTCATATGTGAGTAGAGCTAGGTATGTCGAGTTTGGGCTCATTTTGTTTGTACATAAGTGACCCTACCACTGGAACTTATGAAGTAACCTTCCAGGGTTATTCGATGGCTCTTGCTGGTACTCATATGTGCGTAAAGCAAGGCATGCCGAGTTTGGGCTCATTTTGTTTGTACATAAAATACCCTACCACTGTATCTTATGAAGTAACCTTCCAGGGTTATTCGATGACTCTTGCTGGTTCTTATATGTGAGTAGAGCTAGGCATGCCGAGTTTGGGCTCATTTTGTTTGTACATAAGAGACCCTACCACTGAAACTTATGAAGTAACCTTCCAGGGTTATTCAATGACTCTTGCTGGTACTCATGTGTAAGTAGAGCTAGGCATGCCGAGTTTGGGCTCATTTTGTTTGTACATAAGAGACCCTACCACTGGAACTTATGAAGTAACCTTCCAGGGTTATTCGATGACTCTTGCTGGTACTCATATGTGCGTAAAGCAAGGCATGCCGAGTTTGGGCTCATTTTGTTTGTACATAAAAGACCCTACCACTGGAACTTATGAAGTAACCTTCCAGGGTTATTCGATGACTTTTGCTGGTTCTTATATGTGAGTAGAGCTAGGCATGCCGAGTTTGGGCTCATTTTGTTTGTACATAAGAGACCCAATCACTGCAACTTATGAAGTAACCTTCCAGGGTTATTCAATGACTCTTGCTGGTTCTCATATGTGAGTAGAGCTAGGCATGCCGAGTTTGGGCTCATTTTGTTTGTACATAAGTGACCCTACCACTGGAACTTATGAAGTAACCTTCCAGGGTTATTCGATGACTCTTGCTGGTTCTTATATGTGAGTAGAGCTAGGCATGCCGAGTTTGGGCTCATTTTGTTTGTACATAAGAGACCCAACCACTGCAACTTATGAAGTAACCTTCCAGGGTTATTCAATGACTCTTGCTGGTTCTCATATGTGAGTAGAGCTAGGCATGCCGAGTTTGGGCTCATTTTGTTTGTACATAAGTGACCCTACCACTGGAACTTATGAAGTAACCTTCCAGGGTTATTCGATGACTATTGCTGGTACTCATATGTGAGTAGAGCTAGGCATGCCGAGTTTGGGCTCATTTTGTTTATACATAAGTGACCCTACCACTGAAAGTTATGAAGTAAACTTCCAGGGTTATTCGATGACTCTTGCTGGTACTCATATGTGAGTAGAGCTAGGCATGCCGAGTTTGGGCTCATTTTGTTTATACATAAGTGACCCTACCACTGAAAGTTATGAAGTAAACTTCCAGGGTTATTCGATGACACTTGCTGGTACTCATATGTGAGTAGAGCTAGGCATGCCGAGTTTGGGCTCATTTTGTTTGTACATAAGTGACCCTACCACTGGAACTTATGAAGTAACCTTCCAGGGTTATTCGATGACTCTTGCTGGTACTCATATGGAAGTAAAGCTAGGCATGCCGAGTTTGGGCTCATTTTGTTTGTACATAAGTGACCCTACCACTGGAACTTATGAAGTAACCTTCCAGGGTTATTCAATGACTCTTGCTGGTTCTCATATGTGAGTAGAGCTAGGCATGCCGAGTTTGGGCTCATTTTGTTTGTACATAAGTGACCCTACCACTGGAACTTATGAAGTAACCTTCCAGGGTTATTCGATGACTCTTGCTGGTACTCATATGGAAGTAAAGCTAGGCATGCCGAGTTTGGGCTCATTTTGTTTGTACATAAGTGACCCTACCACTGGAACTTATGAAGTAACCTTCCAGGGTTATTCAATGACTCTTGCTGGTTCTCATATGTGAGTAGAGCTAGGCATGCCGAGTTTGGGCTCATTTTGTTTGTACATAAGTGACCCTACCACTGGAACTTATGAAGTAACCTTCCAGGGTTATTCGATGACTCTTGCTGGTTCTTATATGTGAGTAGAGCTAGGCATGCCGAGTTTGGGCTCATTTTGTTTGTACATAAGAGACCCAACCACTGCAACTTATGAAGTAACCTTCCAGGGTTATTCAACGACTCTTGCTGGTTCTCATATGTGAGTAGAGCTAGGCATGCCGAGTTTGGGCTCATTTTGTTTGTACATAAGAGACCCTACCACTGGAACTTATGAAGTAACCTTCCAGGGTTATTCGATGACTATTGCTGGTACCTTCCAACTACTTCTGGTAAGTTCCAGTGGTAGGGTCACTTATGTACAAACAAAATGAGCCCAAACTCGGCATGCCTAGCTCTACTCACATATGAGTACCAGCAAGAGTGATCGAATAACCCTGGAAGGTCACTTCATAAGTTCCAGTGGTAGGGTCTCTTATGTACAAACAAAATGAGCCCAAACTCGGCATGCCTAGCTTTACTTCCATATGAGTACCAGCAAGAGTCATCGAATAACCCTGAAAGGTTACTTCATAAGTTCCAGTGGTAGGGTCACTTATGTACAAACAAAATGAGCCCAAACTCGGCATGCCTAGCTCTACTCACATATGAGAACCAGCAAGAGTCATTGAATAACCCTGAAAGGTTACTTCATAAGTTGCAGTGTTTGGGTCTCTCATGTACAAACAAAATGAGCCCAAACTCGGCATGCCTAGCTCTACTCACATATAAGAACCAGCAAGAGTCATCGAATAACCCTGGAAGGTTACTTCATAAGTTCCAGTGGTAGGGTCACTTATGTACAAACAAAATGAGCCCAAACTCGGCATGCCTAGCTCTACTCACATATGAGTACCAGCAATAGTCATCGAATAACCCTGAAAGGTTACTTCATAAGTTCCAGTGGTAGGGTCTCTTATGTACAAACAAAATGAGCCCTAACTCGGCATGCCTAGCTCTACTCACATATGAGAACCAGCAAGAGTCGTTGAATAACCCTGGAAGGTTACTTCATAAGTTGCAGTGGTTGGGTCTCTTATGTACAAACAAAATGAGCCCAAACTCGGCATGCCTAGCTCTACTCACATATAAGAACCAGCAAGAGTCATCGAATAACCCTGGAAGGTTACTTCATAAGTTCCAGTGGTAGGGTCACTTATGTACAAACAAAATGAGCCCAAACTCGGCATGCCTAGCTCTACTCACATATGAGAACCAGCAAGAGTCATTGAATAACCCTGGAAGGTTACTTCATAAGTTCCAGTGGTAGGGTCACTTATGTACAAACAAAATGAGCCCAAACTCGGCATGCCTAGCTCTACTCACATATGAGTACCAGCAATAGTCATCGAATAACCCTGGAAGGTTACTTCATAAGTTCCAGTGGTAGGGTCTCTTATGTACAAACAAAATGAGCCCAAACTCGGCATGCCTAGCTCTACTGACATATGAGAACCAGCAAGAGTCGTTGAATAACCCTGGAAGGTTACTTCATAAGTTGCAGTGGTTGGGTCTCTTATGTACAAACAAAATGAGCCCAAACTCGGCATGCCTAGCTCTACTCACATAAGAGTACCAGTAAGACTCATCGAATAACCTTGGAAGGTTACTCCACTAGTACCAGTGGTAGGGTCTCACTAAAACAAATAAAATGAGCCCCAACCTGGCATAACTAGGTCTACTCTTTTATGAGTTCCAGTCGCAACACTTGAATGGGATGGCATACCATCAGTCCACATAATCTTACCAGATTTCAACGCAAGAAACAAAATAATATCTAAATACCGAAATATATCCTGAATCAACATTATGGAAAAAATAAAGTTATAATGTCCATTTTAGGTATATAAAAATAAGAAACTTATTTGTACGTAATTCGCACAGCCAGTGAGCCAGGCCTATAACACATAGATACAGTACTCGCCAATCTTAAGGCCGCTCTGAATGTAGCCATTCGGTACGAACTTGCGCATGGTACAGTCGGGTGGACATGTCATAACCAAGAAAATATATTTGTAATTATTGAAAATTAAAATCTTCAGTTACGTTGTTAGATTTGCTATATTATATTGTTTAATTATATATTCAATCAAATTCGAGTAATGTAAATTCAGTTAGGTGAAGGGACTTTTAAGCCTAGACTTCTTTCCTTCTTCATAAACGTTAATACGTCACACACTATTTTCCGTGTTTGGCGACGTAAAACATAAAAACGACCGCAAGGCACGATCAATGACAATGGTAACTATATCAGTACAAATAACAACAAGAAACAACGATAGCAACGAGAAACAATAAATAAGTAACACTACGAAACTATTTTAAACGCGACGATACTGTCAGAGCTCAGCGATTATGTGAGTCGTGTACGAACGTAGCACACTCACACTAACGCGCGGTAGGCGAGGACGCTAGCGGGTGGAAGACAGCGCGCGCGGGTGTGCCCTGCCCCCACGCCCCGCGTACGTCCCGCTGATACCTGATTTTGTGTTCTGCGCAGCGCAATGCGGCTAGGTTCGGAGCGGCCATAAAGTTTGGCGAGTACTGCACATATCACAAAACATTCTAAGTCTCAAAGTTATTTAGTTGAACTACATTACCGCAAGTTACCGTACGTAGTACGTACTGTTGCCGCCGTGTCGCTGTAGTGACGCGATTTTGTACCTACTAATTTTGTAAACGCGTCCTTAATATCCCTGTGTCTCGGAGAGCACGTTAAACCGTCGGACCAACAGTCATGAAGATCTTTGACAGTCGTCACGCGGAGTCAGTACCCTTAAATAAACTGATTCTAGTCTAAACCATGGAATGTTTTTATTTATTAGCAGCAAATAAAAACATAAATTTACACAAAGCTGACGTTTTAGGGGTTTAGCTACCGATATTCTATCAGGTAAACAATAACATAAAATATCGATAGAAACAGTACTCCAGTGAATACCATTTGTTACATCTCTAATTATTTACCTATTTGATTTACGAATTAACTATTTGCCTACTGAACTGACACTCAGACTGCTGAACACTCAGTCTTTCGCTAGCTTTCCTTTTGTTTAGACTGCCGCGTGAAATAGTAGATTCGTTAGGTATGTCATATTCAAACCCTGAATACTTTAACATGTTGATGTGCTTAGGTAGGAGTGAATGCAATTATGCAGGTGCTCGTAGGGAGTACGAGGAGCGGTATGCCAGACCACGGGGTCTACCCGTGCCGTCGGAGCGCGCGTTTCAACGGCTTCACCACCGGGTGTACAACACGGGCAGTGCTCGCGATGATTCGAATCGCAATCATGGTGGCAGACCACAAAGTAGCGACGGTGTAGTGGAACAGGTCTTACAATTATTCGCTGAGGATCCCACGCAGAGTACCAGGAGTGCGGCACGTGAACTGGGCACCAGTAACGCGCGAGTGTGGAGGATATTAAAAGAAGACGGACAGCATCCTTTCCACTTATGCCGTCGGACTATGCCCACAGAAGACAATACTGCAACTGGCTACTTGGCAAAGTAGAAGAGGATGCTACGTTCTTGGAGCGCGTGTTATTTACCGACGAATGTTCATTTGTGCGGACGGGTGTTTTCAACTGTCACAATGAACACGTCTGGGCTGTTGAAAATCCACACGCGATGAAAGAAAGCCATTTTCAACATCGTTGGCGCATCAATGTGTGGGCGGGAATCCTCGGCGACCGTATTATTGGTCCGCATTTTTTAAATGAAACCATGAACGGTACCAATTATTTAAGATTTTTGAGGGAAGTTCTAAGTGACGAGTTAGATTCGTTGCCGTTAAGCTTCCACCGCAGCTTGTGGTTCCAGCACGACGGTGCCCCACCTCATTTTGTACGAGCTGTGCGTGAGTATCTTGACGCACAGTTCCCTGGCAAGTGGATTGGACGAAGCGGGCCTATCTCGTGGCCACCAAGATCACCGGACCTAACGCCTTTAGACTTTTACTTGTGGGGACACGTTAAACAAATAGTGTACCAAAAACCGTGTGACACTGAAGAAGAAATGCGTGCGCGTATCGTTTCTGCTTTCCGAAGTTTAAACCCAGGAGTGTTAAGAAGTGTGCGTTCGGATATGGTGCAAAGGTGCCGTAAGTGTCTGGACGTGGGCGGCGGACATGTGGAGAATGACCGTCGCAACTTACAGCAAGTTGATATTTTTATCAATTAAGGTAGGTACCTAGTTACGTAAGATTAAACCAATTAAAAAGTGGGTAGTTATTAATGTAAGTACCGTAGTCATAGCGCGACGATTTTCTCTTAGATGGGTGACCGCGTGTGACATTACATGAAAGCGCTTCCGGGCTTCCGACGGCCCGTAAAGCCGCATCCAAGAATCGTTAGGCCATGTCGTAGGTATTCGAGCAGTTTGAAAACAGTGACACCAGAGTTGGCCACGCACTCGCACGAAACAAACAGAAAACCTTAATACTGTACTTTGTTTTACGGAGTTTTACCATAGTAAAAACAGAATAGTAGGATAGCTTCATACAAATCGGCCGCCGCGCCGCCGCGCTGGTTTGAATGTACGCGTGAGTCGCCGGCGCCGTGTACGCACGCACTTTTCACGCACACAATCTCACGAGCGCGGAAAGCTCGGCGCGGATTCAGTACGGGATGCGCCGCGCGTCTGATCGAGCACATTCATGTAGGTACTACACTGCTCGCCCGCTTGAATTGTTTATATACGTTCAGTTTTGTAATAAACCTTATTTATAATATACAATGTGTTAAACGACAGTAAATTTAACTTGTTACTTTCTCTCATTAAAAAAGGCATTTAGAAAGTTATATAACGCTTAGGTAGTCAGTAGGTATTTGAAAAAAAAAATCAAGCTTAAATTGTGAAGTATTCAGCGCGATCACTTAAAAAAGCGGCGAAAAAGCGCGAGCGCCGACAAAGCCGGCGCCGCGGTGTAAACAAGTGACAACCCGTGCGTCAACGCAAGAGTAGGCAATTAACTCGCCGAGCGGCCTTAGCTAACCTACTATTCTGTTTTTACTATGGTTTTACCTAAACCGTCGAAGCAAAAGATCAGCTGTTGCATCAAGTGCATAAAATCTGTTTATACCTAAAATAATACTTGGCACGTGTAAAGGACGATGACGCGCGGCGGCGGCTTTTGTCAAAGGAGGCGGTCGGTTGGCCTATGCACTCAAAGGCGCCGCTTTTGCCATAGTACAAACAGAATAGTAGGATAGCTTCATACAAATCGGCCGCCGCCGCCGCGCTGGCGTGAATGTATGCGTGAGTCGCCGGGGCGGCGTGTACGCACGCACTTTTCACGCACACAATCTCACGAGCGCGGAACGCTCGGCGCGGATTCAGTACGGGATGCGCCGCGCGTCTGATCGCGCGCATGCATGTAGGTACTACACTGCTCGCCCGCGACCATCGTTTATGTACATTCAGTATTGTAATAAACGTTATTAATATTATACAATGTGTTAAACGACAGTAAATTAAACTTGTTACATTTTTCTCGCTATAAAGGGCATTTAGATAGTTATATAACGCTTAGCTAGTCAGCAGGTATTTTAAAAAAATATATGAAAGCTTAAATTCTGTAGTATTCAGCGCAATCACTTAAAAAAACGGTGAAATAGCGCGCGCCGACAAAGCCGGTGGCGCCGCGGTGTAAACACGTGACAACCCGTGCGTCATCGCAAGAGTAGGCAATTAACTCGCCGAGCGGCCTTAGCTAGCTTACTATTCTGTTTTTACTATGCTTTTGCCGTCAAATTTTTATGAACTTTAGGTAGATACCTAGCTAATACGATTTAATGAGTCTTTAGTGTTGCCATGGGTAATCTGATATGATATTATTTAAAATTAATTTAATTTACATGGGAAAATTTTATGTTGAATTTCCGTGAAATAATGACAAATATCTCATCATTTTACGCTACTCTACAACCCCTTCATTGATCGGACGGGGGGATATGTAACACCCTGTATAATATTCTGTTTTTGAACGTTATCATACGTTGTGCCGTATCTAAGTCTCAAGTCATGACGTACTACTACGTTGTGTCCGCGAAAGTGTTAAAAAACAAAAACACCAAGACTCGGCACAAAAATTGGAATGAATCACAATATTGTCCTGTGTGGGACCGGCCACATAACACTCGTCGCATTGTTAAACGGCGAAGAGTCCACTAAGTACCTACGCCATCCGAACAGACAAATGTTGATACTATAATGAGTTATCCTTTTTCGAAAGTAATTTTAAAAATTGGGCAAGTGCGAGTCGGACTCGCGCACGAAGGGTTCCGTACCATCATCTATAAAAGAAAACTAGAGGACCCGTACTGCTCCACAGCATATTTTAATATTATAAAAAAGCTCTTACATATAGGTATGATGAGTACATTGTAGCCTTATGTAATAAGTAAAAAGATGATATTCTAACCAAAAATATATAAATCACAAAACTTCTTTTCTCACAACATTGGCTTTGCGTTGCACCTTAGGTATCGTGAAATTTCCACCTTGGCGTTACTGAATAGTTTGCCGCGCAATAGGGATATTATAATATGTATAACTGAACATTGACGAAAGAAAGTTCTTCAATATGACTGTGCTGCCCTACCATTCTTTCCATTAGGACTCTGTAATGTCCTTCGTCCAGGTGCCCAGAAAATAGCAGGTTATGAACAATTTCGCCAATACCATAGTCAGTAATCGTATTACTGTTTTTCAGGTGAACTCTGAATTGACACTCGGGGTATAGCTCACTTACACTCTGAAGTTCAGCATGCCCTGAGTACTGTCCATTGGCACCCATCACACGTTTGTAATCTGTTGCATTTGTAATGGTCTGGCCATATGCTTCGTCCCCAACAATGAAGTTACTATATACCTACTTATTGACTATGTTATCAACAGTGGCCAAACGAATTTCATAATATTTATTCTCACTTTTATATAAACAGTAAGAAATTGCGCGGAATAAGCAATTACCGTCACCAAGAATGGAAATCACTTGAAAATAAAATTGTTGATGGTACAATTATTCAAATCTGAACCCGTTACCACCCGTATTATTTTAGCAGTAGGAGGACCATCTGGTACCAAATCTCCAACAGCGATTTGTCATTAACCAAGATTCTTTGTTCAAACTTTCTCTGAGCATTTTTCAATTTCCTATCATGAACCATCATTATAATTGAAAACACAACTACTCACAAAAATACGCTATTAAATCAGAAACTTAGGTAACTAACTTACGCTAACTTCACTTTTTTCTTTAAGTATCTGTCAATATTTTACTATCAAAATTAAAAATATAGAAAAACAACTTTTTTATAAGTAAGAAAATAGATTTTATTTCTGTTATCCAGCTAAATATGTGAGAAGCACGATTTATTTTGTTTTGTGTATGGGTGTGATTAATCCATCATAATTTATAAATGTAATAATGACGTTTATAGTTCTGGTCGAAATTGTAGTTTTGGTAGGAATGGTAGCTTTGGTAGCAATCGTAAGTAACATTGCTACCAAAACTACAATATATTCCATAAAATACCATTTCTACCAAAACTACTATTCCTACCGAAAATACTATTCCTATCAAAAGTACTATTCGTACTAACAGTATCATATCTACCATTTTTTCAAAACTACCATTTCTACCAAAACCGCCGGTGCTGTCAAAAGTACCTACCTTTTCTCTCAAAACTACTATTCTTACCAAAACTACAATTTCTTTCATAACTGCCACTTGTAATAATCTTAATATATAAAATCCTTGCGTTACTGACTGACTGACAGACACGCTACAGCCGAAACTATTGGGCGCAGGAAGCTGAAATTTGGCATGTATGTTCCTTGGGGACCGTAGGGGTGCACTAAGAAGGGATTTCCCGAAATTCCCACGGGATCGGCCAAAACGGGTAAATTAAAAGAAATGCAGGCGTAGCTGCTGGCGTCGTCTAGTATAATTATATGACAATAGTACTATGAACCGCTGTAATATGTTCCACATAAAAAAAATAAGATGCCCGAAGAAAGTCCGTAATTTAAAACACGAAAAATCTGTTCACCCAACATTAAGGGTTAACTGGTAACATTCGGGGAATATTACCTGCCATCAGCGATAATTCACTATAGTGATAATTTGAGCATCATCGGATATAATTTTACACACCACCACACTCACCCGTATGAAATTATGGCAAGGTCAACGGTAAGGAGGCATAACGTTTTTTCCTGGCAGTTACCGCAAGGAACTTATTAGATGCCATAAAAATATTTTTGAATTTAGAACCGTCCATGTAGAGAGAAAGCAATGGAATCTTAAGAAATTTGTAGGAAAATATTGAAAAATAAGTTCAATGTCCACACTAGGGCATGAATATCGGAATATCGAATATCGAAAATATCGGAATATCGGACAAAATATTGTGCCAGAAAATATCGATATTAGATTAGTAAAAACCGGGATTTTCGATATTTACGACATTGCTTCAAATAATAATTACCAATGAATTTCATTTATCAAAATCAATCATTCGAAGCGCGCTATTACCCGTGCATGCGAATGTTTTAAGAACAATAAATAATAATAAGACTGTGGTATTGCGGTGAGTGCATCTAGGGCGCTAAATATGGTAATATTGCGAGTATTCGTCGCTACTATTTTACCAGTAATTATCTACCGATATTGATCCGTAACTAGTACTTTTTGTTATATAGTTTTATTTCATTTCATGATAGACATGCCTACTTGATTTACCTCATCATGTCAGCCTAGAGACGTCCACTGCTGGACATAGGCCAAGGTTCTCCACACAGACCGATTTTGAGCCGCCCGGGAGCCGCCCCACCTTGCGGGAGGCTTACCCCTGCTGCGTCGTCCGGTACGTGGTCACCACTACAGAACCCGCCTGCCCCAACGGCCATCGATTCTTCGCGCTATGTGCCCTGCCCATTGCCACTTCAGCCTGGCTATTCGGAGAGCTATGTCGGTGACTTTGGTTCTCCTGCGTATCTCCTCATTTCTGATTCGATCTCGTAGGGAAACTCCGAGCGTAGCTCTCTCCATCGCCCTTAGAGTGTCCCTGAGTTTTCGGATGAAGCCCATAGTTAGCGACCACGTCTCAGCGCCGTAGATCATCACTGGCAACACACACTGGTCAAAAACTTTCGTCTTGAGACACTATGGGATATCGGACGTGAAGATACACCGTAACTTCCCGAACGCCGCAGCCTAACCGAGTTGGATTTGACGAATTACCTCTTTCTCGAAGTTTGGACCTATCCAATTGGATCATTTGTCCCAGGCAGACGTACTTGACGACAACTTCGAGTGTGGAGTTCCCAACCTGGATAGGAGTAGGTACGACATGGACGTTAGACATGATTTTCGTCTTGTCCATCTTAAGACATGGCCTCTGTAGAGTCTCCCAACAAGTGTTGGGAGACTCCAGAGGCCATCGAGCATTGTGCTGAAGTCTTCCATGGTCTCAGCCATGACTACGATATCATCAACAAATCGAAGATGAGTGATGTACTCGCCGTTGATGTTGATGCCGAGTCCTTCCCAGTCTAGAAGCTTGAAAACGTCTTCCAGCGCAGCGGTGAAGAGTTTCGGAGATATAACATCTCCCTGCCTCACCCCTCGCTGTAGCCGAATAGGTTTTGAGCTCTGGTCCTGGAGGCGGACTGACATGGTAGCGTTTTGGTACAAACACTTCAGCACTTCGACATATCGATAGTCAATTTGGCACCGTTGGAGAGACTGCAGCACTGCCCAGGTTCGAATCTCCACGAATCGAATCGAATCGAATCAAAGGCTTTCTCATAGTCCACAAACGCCAAGCATTGAGGCTGGTTATACTCCTCGGACTTCTGTATAACCTGCCGCAGCGTATGTATGTGGTCCATGGTACTATATATAGCCTTTACGGAATCCGGCTTGTTAGGGAGGCTGGAAGTCGTCTAGCTTGCTCTCGAGACGATTCGTGATGACCCTAGAAAACAACTTATAGACGTGACTCAGAAGTGAGATGGGGCTGTAGTTCTTCAAAAGGGTTTTGTCGCCCTTCTTGAAGAAAAGCACCACCACACTTCTGTGCCATGTCTGTAGCGTTTTGCCCTCGAGTATGACGGAATGGAATAGCTTCCGAAGCATTTCCACAGCAGGTGTGCCGCCAGCTTTCAGAAGCTCTGTAGTTATTCCGTCATCACCCGGTGCCTTGTTGTCTTTTAGTTGTTATAGGGCTACACTTGTCTCGTGCATGCTGACGTCCGGGATATCTTCGGTATAGTGTCGGGTCAATCCAGCTCTAGTGTCAATGGCTGGAGTAGTAACAGGTATTCGTGAAGTCGTCATAGTAATTTTCTTATTTGATCTCAATATTTTTTTAAATTTAATTTAGAGACCTTTTTCCCCATTTTTCATCGCTTTTGATTCGTCTGATTTCTAGTATCGAGAATATCGAAAATATCGAATTCCGGAATTATAAAATGTTCAATATCGAAAATACCGATATTGAGAAAGTGGGCCGATATTGCGACCCCTAGTCCACACCTATCTTCCTTCAAAGTTACCCAATTTAAATGAGCATACCATCAAATGAAAGAGCTCTTTTCAGTGCGTGTTTTAGGCCTATAACGAAACGCCTACATCAATGAGAACCAGATATATAGAAGCAGAAAGTCATTGACTACGGCTACGAAAAGGTAAAAAATGTATGGGAGAAAACTGTTTTTGCATATAACTTGATGAATGTGCAAGTTAGGTAATTTCTAATGCTTGATGACAAATCTACGCAGAGAGAGCTTTCATTTAAAAAAAAAAATCATGTGAATCGGTTGGGTAGAACGGGCTGGCCGACTCGTATTATAAAACACAAATTCTTTTAATATATAGATCACGTTCGTTGTATGTATACTTAAATACTTTACAAGTTTCTACCTGTTTATTAAGATCGAGTAACAAATTGCTTAAAAATTACGTTTGTTGTATGGGAGCCCCCTTTATTATTTACTTTTTTAAATTTAATTATTTATTTTGAAAGGTAATATACAACTACATATTCTGTGAAAATTTAAAGCGTCTACCTGTTACAGTTAGTAATTTTGAGCAAAAAATACGAAAAAAAAACGTTTTTTGTATGGGACCCCGCCTTAATATTTTCATTTTTTTATTTTTAGTATTTGTTGTTATAGCGGCAACCGAAATACATAACTTGTGAAAATTTCAGCTTTCTAGCTATCATGGTTTATGTGATACAGCCTGGTGACAGACAGACGGACTGACAGACAGACAGACAGACAGCGGAGGCTTAGTAATAGGGTTCCGTTTTTTACCTTTTAGGTACGGAACCCCAAAAATTATCGCAAGGCATCTAGCGCGCGTCGTCGCCCTTATTACCCTAGCGCTTGTGTGCGCTGCGCACATTGCACATAGGGGCGGCTCGGCCCTGCGTTCACATTTCACATGCTGCGTAGTAGAGCAGGCAGTGGCGTAGTAAACTTTCCAGTGTGGGAACGTCTCTCATCTTCTGAGATTTGACTGACATCACAACAAGTGGCGACATCGTCTTCTAATTATATAGGATGCTTGGAAAAACAGAGTGGAAACGCCGCTCTCGACCCATGACCCCACTACACCGATACTAATAGGTTGGCACCGAGCACACTACTAATAGGTACCTCATAAATCTCGTAACACGCAATGGTTTATTATAGGCAGCCGCCCTATTATACACTTGACCATGCCCGTGACGGCAAGTACGTAGGTACTTAGTCATTATTATACAAGTTTACTTATGGTATAGTAACGGATGGCCGGGTTACACCAAGCATGATCAAATACCATTCAAGCATGGATCTTATATAATGTTTAATAGCAACGGTCCATTAAATTTGAACAATTTGGTATCTATAGGTAGGTAGCGAAATAGATATAGGTGTGTTATACATCTAAAAATTAGGCAGGTCAAACCTTATCTCAAACACTGATAACATTATGTACATAAATAATTATGTTTACCTGCCTGAAAAGGCATGACACCATATTTAGTTGCGTGCTAGTTTTATGGCTCGTTGCCTTCTCAAACAGATCTCAAGGATACTTGCGCGTTTTTGATGTCTTTGTAGTGGCTATAGCGACTGTTGTTTCGTTTGCTTATTTACCGACATCAGTGGACCAGTATGAGATAGGTAGATCCACTTCCTTTCTCTTACTACACAGCCTTGCTGATTTCAGCATTAATGTAGCGTTGCGTTCGGTGAGTGCACTTGCACAATTGCCACAGGTTCTAAGCCTTTTCCATCTCACACATCCTCTTACTCTTATTTATTTTTCCTATTCCAAAAGGCGACAACGCATTTGTGACTCCTATGTGGTGTAGCTTGTGTCTATGGGCCGTGCTAACCGCTTACCATCAGGCGACCCACCAGCTCGTTTGCCGCCCATTACATAAAAAACGTGAGGTACCTACCTACTCATACCAGGGTGCATCCACTTGAAATGTATTTCCAGCTTTCGGGCGCGGAATGAGTGTTAATATGGAATATCAGTTTTACTGTCAAATGGGGAGTAGACTTACTTACTTGATACTTGATGGCACGGGCTGTTACCGCAACTCCACGTCCTGGCGTGTATTTTGCGTGCGGGTGGGAATGGTGTCGTCATTCGAGCCACCCCAGCTCTTCGAGGAAGGCCAGCAGACTCTTGATGTGGCCCACGGCCTCCCTCAGGGTGCTGTATCTGGTTAGTGGTCAGGTACTGCTGCCTGTACTGTGCGACCTCAGGGCAGTCGAAGAGCAGGTGGGCTGCCGTCTCGTCTGCTGCCATACAGGCCCTGCACAGCGGGCTGTCGGTGATACCTATAGTAAATAGGTGTTTATTAAAGAATCCGTGTCCTGTGGAGGCGGCCGTGACTGTCCGTAGTTGTTGTTTGGACAGCCGGAGGATTTGTTTGGCTATCTTACCGTCTACTGCGGGAAGAACCTCCTTGGCCTGCCTACATGTTTCAATACCAATCCAGGACTGGTTGTGTTTGGTCCTGGTCCTATTTCTTACCAGGTTGCGATAAAAACCAGAAGGGAGGGGAATAATGGGCTCGGGTCCCACCACCTCTAAAGTGGCCCTTCTTCTGGCAAGTTCGTCGGCTGCGTCATTCCCTCTTGAGCCACTGTGGCCCTTGAACCCTTGCAGTGTTAATTTGTTTAGTTTACCTACCTCTGTTAGTTTCTGGTGGCATTCAAGCGTGAGTGCCGAGGTGATAGTATGGCTTTTGAGGGCTGAGAGGACAGCCCTCAGATCATTGAAGTAAGGAGATATGCCCCGGCCTAGAGAACCAGTGTCGCCAATTCTTTTACACCCACACACCTGCGCTCTATAAACGCTTCGCTTCTTATACGCACATAACTATAAAGGCGCTTCCATTCGCCACTCACACAAGTAAATTCACGCTTAACAAGAAACATCGCCTATGTCTCGTACGTGCGCATGAAGAAGATAGCACTTTACTCACACATTGATAAATGCAATAACATTTACACGATTACACTAGGGGTTGACTCTATCGATATAAAATATCGATAATAAAAGCTCATTGATATTTTTTTGTATAAATGTATAGTCTGGCTAGTTAGACTATTAGTTAGTGACGCTGTCTGCTGAGCCTGAGGTCGTGGATTCAATGCCCGTCTAGGACAATTTAATATATTATGATGAGCTCAATGACTTGTTCTGTGTTTGAGTATAATTTATGTATAATGTGTTTTTATTTTAAAATATTATCCTACTTATATTATAAATGTACGAGATACTTATATTATAAGAGTACGGATGTTTAGAATAAGAATAGAATTAAATAGAATAAGATTTTATTTTAGATGTTTGGATTTAAATCACGCAAAAACGGCTGAACGGATTTGGATGAAATTTGGTACACAGATAGATTATTACTTGGATTGACTATTTTTATTAACATTCCACGCCAGCGGAGCTGCGGGCGGTAGCTAGTAATATATATATAAACTAACGCCTGTTTCCCTGAAGGGGTAGGAAGAGGAATTTTAAACGCCCACTTTTCGCCAATGTTTTGATACCACGTAATAGGTGGCGACACTATTGCCGCTTATCGGGATGTTTTATTTGCCAGAGCATCGTCCGTTAATCGGCCGGTGCACCACTTGCAGGTGAGGTTGGCTCGTGATTCTTGGTGGGAACCCTATGCATCCAAAATATTATAATATAAGAATTAATAAAGCACTGCTGAGTTTGAAATCAGATGGCCGTGTGTCAGCTGTCTATAGTATTATTTCATTTTTTATTTTATTTATTTATTAAACTTCCTGCACAATACTGTACATAGGCGGACTTAATGCCTTAGGCATTGTCTAACAGTCTACCTTAGGGTGATGCAGAGATAGTTAAGGCAGGTATTAGGTGGAAGTACTTTATAATTGAATTTATATATAACTAGATACTTTAGTAAATAATATACATAACACACTTATACAATACACATAAATTTAATAATTAATACAATATACTATTTATAATATTATATATATATTAATATATTATAACATATATATTTATATTTATATACATAAATATTCAATAAAATATTCTATATACATACATAATCCTGTGATGATTACGATGATTCAGCCAATAACCCACGTTGAATCCATTGACGAGCCTTGTTTTTAAATGTCCAACGACTGTCTGCCGTCCTGACTTCCAGAGGGAGCGCGTTCCATAGGAGTATAGCTTGAACGTAGAAGGAAGAATGTACAAGGCCAGAGCTATGTTGAGGACATAGAAGTAAAAGGTTGTGGGAAGAACGAAGAGCTTTATCATGCGAAGAGCATAGATATTGAAAGTGAGAAGTAAGATAAGCTGGAGGAGTGGGAGAACTTTCATTTCATTTAAGTACTGAGCACGTCTAATAATAATTATATAAAAATTAGTGTGTGTTTGTTTGTCATAATCATCGATATATATGTCCTAAAGTACTAGATGTAGCATTCAGAACATTTACTTTGTTCAAATGCTTTGCATGAACAAACCGGCAAAGCAATCTAGTGTCACTTTGACTTTCCTGCAGTGTGGGTCCGCTTCGTTTATTGACTGTGTGGCGACGATATATCGATTAATTTGAATCAGAACTTGTATCTGTAGTAGCGTTAGTCAATATTTTTAATTATTTATGTAAATAAAAGTGTTAAATGTATCATAATACCACATTAAAATGTATTTCTTTATTTTTATGTGACGTCATTTACGATCATAGACTAACTACTATGCTGAAATACATTGCAAGTGATTGTAGGTAAAATATATGACCAAGAACAGTGACCAAGAGGCTTACCATGACCTCTTATTGCGATTCAGTTTACGACCTAAACTGAATAGAATCGCAATATCGTACTATGAACTCATTATAGCGGCTCAGTTTTGGTGTTTACATTTCAATACGACGCAGCTGTGAGTTGGATAGCGTTTGAACCGAAATCTTAAACCATTCGTTCCTTTCCCGTAGGAGACCGTACCATGAGTGTAACGTCAGCTCAAACTGAACCGCGTATCTGTCAGATTTAGCGATTCAATAAAAGTTACAATTTGTAGTGGATAAACTGGATAGTTAGAATTATTATAGGGTTTTTAGACATTATATGTGGATTTAAATCAGTTTAAGTTAATTATAGATCGGTTTCTGTGTCAGAATTTCTATAATACTGTGTTAAATCTTACATAAACTCTGTGAAATTTGTGAATCGATGTGCCAAGGACTCTAGTTTTATTCGGTTTATTGAATGTGATAATGTATCTAGCACTTCACGTCGTAAACAAAGGCGCTAAGCTGGAGAACACTCGTATTCATACATACCAAAGAGCATTTGATGAAACCACACGATGAAACAGAATTCATCAAAAGATTTCGCCTCGCTAAACTATTGGCCCTAGATATTTTATGAGAAGCATTGAGACCATTGTCTATGCAGCTGGTGACATCCACCGATCTCAATAGCTTAAGGTAAGAAACATTCTGTACCAAATATGCTAATAAATTCATGAAACCATAGAATATTTTTGTGTGACTGCAGTATAGACACAATATTCTTTTAAGGTACCTACATAGTATCTTTAACTTACAAGTCAATAGTTACTTGACTTAGAGACTTATTGATAACATATCATTACTTAATTGTTACTTTATTTGTTGTAGATAGTGACTGCACTGACATTTTCTGCTCCTGGGTGAAAACACCAAACCAAAGGAGACCAAAAACCGATTGGTGACATGCAGCTTATTCTATGGCTTAACAGACAGTGGCAGCAGATATAGCAAACTGCGGAAAGAGATTCTTCTTGAATGATAAAGAATTATTTCTGCTTGTCCAAAATATAAGAAGAGCTTACTAAAACTGAGGTAAAGTATGCTTTTGTTAAAAGTTAAAGTAATCAACAGAATTCAATAGTATTGAATAATTAATACTTATTTTTGTACTTGTTTCAGGTTTTATCAAGGTTTTCATGATGTTCTGGGTGGCACTCATTCGCGCTGCTATTGCCAAACTAGCATTACCTTCTAACTTGAAGAACATTTTTTATTTGTAGAAAACACTATCACTCCATAATGTCAATTTTATTGGTACAACACTTTTATATTATATGGTTTTGATAATATAAGTTTTATGTGAGCTAATAAAGTATTTATTTTTTATTTACTTACTGAACATACTTTGCACCACCCTTTCCAATTTTACTGTACCCTTACAATGTGCATTTAAATTAAGGTGTATTTCTTTCCAAAACCTGTGTTATAGTTCCCTAGCTTGTGGCGATTTACTGAATCACAGAGCTATATCCCTACACTTATCTTAAAAATCCCACAAGTGCACAAGTTGGTTGTTACCTAGTTAGGTACTCTTCGACGCAAGGGTTCACTGTATACAAAAAAGAAACCACTTAAAATAACAATGCCGATTTCGTTTAGCTGCGAAATCTTTGTATGAGTGAATCTATTAATATTTCATAGTAAAGAAGAGAGATAAAGATAATAGCGATCCCAATAATTCTAATTTACATATCCCATTATAAGAAAGTTTTAAACTTGGGTTCAGACTTAATTAAGCATTAAAAGCAATAATTAATAAATATGGAAACAATACTTCTAAGAATAAAATAGGCCTTGATATTGTATTAATTGTTTTGTTAACCTTGAAATGCTAACAATCAAAACATACGTGCGTAACTTCCACCGAGTCAGTATTTGTACCGTTTTGCTAGGTATTTTTGTGAAAAAAAATAACGTAACGTAACGTATTTTAATTAACTATTCAATATTGTAGTTATTTTAGTACAAAATATATTCGCTTTGTTATAAAAGAATCTTAATTTAGTTGTAGCGTACAAGTTATAACTACATACAATATTGTAACTTGCCGAAAATGGCTGACTGAATAAGTTTCTGAACGCAAACAAGGGAAAGAGACCGCATTATTCACGAACTGTATAGCTTGGTCTCTTTCTGTCAATGTGATTATATTGCGTCATTGCGATCCAGCGATATCATTCATTCATTCTAACAATCCAAACACGATTCAGTTTAAACAAACTCATGGTACGTTTTAAAACAATTCAATTTAAGAACCTACACTGAATTGCTCCAAAACTGAATCGCTTGTTAAAAGTTCATGGTAGGCCTCCAGACTTCGTGAAGGTATTGGTTTTAAGAGTTTTTTAGTTTGATTAATGTTATAAAAGCAATTTGACGTTGTACATCACTAATTCTGTGTTCTTTTTATTTTTTGGTAAGTTGATCGTTATGACCGTATTAACGAATATTTCAACACTTCATCATAGTAGGTACACATTTGCAGTTATAGAAAAATACGCAAAAATAATATTGAACCATGAGACCAAAACAGATCCTGATTTCCATTATCGGACAAAAAAACACAAAATTAATTGTGTTTGGTGGCAATGGAATAGTTATTTAAATATAGTTTTGAGCATTTCTTGCTAGAGTAAATTTAACTGCAATTCAAAATATTTTTTTTAGGCAGGAATTCAACCCGCGACCACGACGAACCGTGTCGATACCGTACCGACTAAGCTACTCAGGCCATTTCGTCATATATTTTTTTTTAATAGTTGGTTTCCTTATAGTAGCACATAGTGCCATCTGCCACATGTGTAGGTTTAGAACTCTGTGGTCAGCAAAGGCATCTTTACAGAATGACAAACAATCCTGCCTTATATATAAGGTATATATGCTAAAGCAATTCTCATAGTAAGATAAATATAAAGTTTAAAAATTAGAATTATTCGTGAAGCAACTAACGCAAGTCTTGAACTTACGCCCACGAATATTTTTTTCTATTTTGTTGTAACGTAATACTACACGTATTGCGTTATAATATCTCGCAGGCGCTTAACGCCAGCTTAGCCAGACATCGTTCGCAATATTACCAAATATGGTCATATTCACTAGCCAAAGGCAGTTGTGAGTCATAGGTTTATGCCTATATAAGATGAGTGCGCGTTGTAGAATGGTCACTTTCCCTAGACATCGGAACGCTGCCGCTACACCTCGCGATTATTCTACATTCTACTTCCTATCTACTGTCCCGCTGGGGTTCACCCTACGAGCTCACTGCACCTGACGTTCTTCCTACGGGCTACGTTCTTCCTACGGGCTACAAGCCACGAGCTGCTGGCGCCGTGCCGCTACTAGCCAGCTGCCACCCAAGCCTCCGTTCCTGCCTACGAGCTCCTACAGCCAGGCCACGGACGCCTGAGCCTGACCGCTCGACCCACATCGGCTGCACCGCCTGAGACCCGCTCAGCCTGAACATCGACCACAGAGCTGCCTGCGCAGCGCACCTTGGCCAGCTCATCGGCGACCCTTCGAGCAGCTACCTGCGAGCGTCGGAGAGCAGCAGGAGTCTACACTCCAGCCAGCTCAGGCCAGTGCTTACCTAGTTCGGTCATACTGTATATAAGCGGTAGTGAGACATAATAAAGAACCTGTTCAGCCTAGCAGTGTTTCTCTCGAACCCCGACATCCTACCTGAGATCCTCCGTCTCAGTGGCGCCCAACTCTATTTGTCTCACTTCCAATTACTGCAGTTGTTCTTGTTTAGGAGGTCAGTCTTTGTAAACGAGGAGGTGCAGACATCAGCGAACCGGTACGTACTATTTAACTTGTGTGTATTGCTGTCTATCTTTAATTTCTATTCTTGTATACCTATTATGTGTTATCTTACTATTGTCTAATTCAAATTTCAACTGCCGATTCCCTACGTAACTGTTCGCAATTTGAAATAACCGTTTTTTATTTTTGCAGGTCACTATCTATTGTCTACATTTTTACACCGAATCGTCGTAGTTTCTTTGTAAAGCAGAACTATTGCACACAGAGGGCTGTAATATACTTACGTTCTTTTCTATCATACTTATTTTATATCATCATGAGCACTAACCCTATCAAGTACTTCCTACTTAATAAAAATGAACTAGCCTACGAGGTCGCTATTCGCGGAGAGGAGCCGGCTACCTCTGTTTTAGGTTTACGGAAGCAGCTACCTAAACTACTTGAGCTGATTCCGAATGACAAAATCCTAGAGTCAGGCCTAGACATAGCAGACGACTTCAAGGGAGCTAGCCTGTCAGTTACCGATTTAGATTCGCGAATCTCTTCCCTTAAGGAGCTATACGACCACAACTTGGCTAAGCGAACTACGGCTTTGCACAACCAGGTCTACCACAGATTGGGTAGATTAGACAAATCCGAACCTAAATACGGCAAGAAAATATCCGACCTGACTGAACGCTTTCGGATGCTGTCGGCAGAGCTATCTATGATAGAACACTCGAATGTTCCGTCGGCGGAAGTCGGAGTCACGATGACTTGCACGGATTCAACCCCTGCACAGGCAGCGTCGACTCCGGTAACTGTCCACTGTGAGCATTTGAGGGTTGGCGAACTATCGAAACTCAAATTCGACGGAACAGGCTGCGTTCGCGAATTTCTACAACGCGTGACGGAATTTAGGACGGTTAGAAATCTACCTGCCAATAGATTATTCGATTACGCGTCCGAAATTTTTACGGGTAATGCATTACACTGGTTTCGCGGTGTTAAATATTCCATTTCTACATGGGACGAACTAGCTAGTAAACTCACAGCTGATTTTACACCGTACGACTATGATTATAAACTTTTAGCCGAGATTCGTAATCGTACTCAAGGGCAAACTGAAGGTATAATCATCTATTTATCAATTATGTTCCAACTTTTTGCGCGATTGTCACCGAACACGGTACTAACCGAACATGAAAAACTAAATATATTGCTTCACAATATTAGACCGTGTTATTCTACTGTACTAGCTTCATGTACTACGGCTATAGACACTATAGACACTCTAAAAACACTATGTCTAAACTATGAGAGGTTCCAGTGTTTAAGTGCACAATTTCACGAACCTAGTTACCCTATGTCTAACACAGTAGCACCTGATTTAGCTAACATAAATAAAAAGGACACGCACGGTCACTATAATAATTCACAGTACTATAAACCGTCTAAACTAAAAAACTACGCTTCTGTCGCATCTATAAATGTCGAACCGAACGATACACCTTTGCCTAACCCACAACACTATAGTGTCAACATGATATCTAAATCAGCTGTTCCTACAAAAATAACTAATAAGAGGTCTGTTTTCTGTCCGCGATGCAGTTCAACTGATCACTCACTAGGGACGTGCAAGCGAGAACGTTATCCGATATGTTTTAAGTGTGGCCTTAGGGATGTCACGTTCGTAAATTGTCCTAACTGTAAAAATAAATCTTTTTCAAAAAACTAATTTACTCGGATCGTAGTTCGTCAAATAAGATGACAAACCCTACCGTTTGTACATCTTCTAAACCTAAATATTTTGACAAAGAAGACTGGAAAAATTGGCTGAACACTCTAAAAGTGTATTTTTCCAGTTATTCTGTGGCTGCGATCCGTGATCAAAAACCTAATACTGATTTTCGACCCTATGTTAATGTAACCATTAAGAATCTACCCCTTAGTGGGTTACTTGACTCAGGTTCTGCCGTGACTATATTGGGCAATAATTCTCATATAAAAATTATTTCTCAAACTAATCTCCCTTTGAATAAGTGTGACAACCCTACTATATTTTTTCGATCGGCGGGTGGTCATCGTTTGACACCGATCGGCTATATCAACCTACCCACCACTTTTAAAAATAAAACTTGTTATTTAAAAGCGTATGTAATTCCAGAAGTCACTAGTTCGTTAATTTTAGGTATTGACTTCTGAAAAAGATTTAAATTGTTACCAAACTATATTAACTCTGTTTCTTTATCTAATAATTACTCTCGTAGTAATTCCTTGCCTAATAAAGTTAATGCTACCGTGTCAGCTATTGATACTAACACTGATAACGCGACTACTATAACCTCGGATCAGTGGTATACTACAATCTACAATGGCTGTCAAAACTCACCTACATCTTTCCCTAACTATACTATCAAAAATGATAAATTATATCGATATATGGTATCGAAATGTACACTTCGGAAAATATTCGATTGGAAAGAGGTCCTACATACCTCGGATAGAAATACCGCCATTAAAGAATACCATTCGGAACTCGCTGCGGGTCATTTAGGTATTTTTAAAACGTACAAACGTTTAGCGCAGCGTTATTATTGGCCTGGTATGCACGCTGACATTATTAAGTTTATATATTCGTGTGATACTTGTGTCGCACGTAAACACCAAAACAATGGTACTTTATATACACACACATACAACTTACGTCGTAAACCGGCTGGGGTTAACGTGGGTGATACTGTGTGGAAAAGAACCTACGACAAATCATTTGGCAAAAAACTAGCTCCTAAGTTTACCAAGTGTACTGTTGTTGCTAAAAAGTCACAACTAGTATACGAATTAGCGGATTCGTCGGGTAAATCTATTGGCAGTTGGCACATTAAAGGTTTAAAACTAATTAACTACACTGATTCCTAACCTAACTAGATTCTTTCATTGTACCTACCTGCAGTTTGAGTTTCATCGTCACTATCTACTTAGCACTGTCTACAGAAGTTCGGAGGACTTACTTAGACGGATTTTTTTTGTCTAGACACGAAAAATCCTGCTGTACAGAGCGGGGTATTGTAACGTAATACTACACGTATTGCGTTATAATATCTCGCAGGCGCTTAACGCCAGCTTAGCCAGACATCGTTCGCAATATTACCAAATATGGTCATATTCACTAGCCAAAGGCAGTTGTGAGTCATAGGTTTATGCCTATATAAGATGGGTGCGCGTTGTAGAATGGTCACTTTCCCTAGACATCGGAACGCTGCCGCTACACCTCGCGATTATTCTACATTCTACTTCCTATCTACTGTCCCGCTGGGGTTCACCCTACGAGCTCACTGCACCTGACGTTCTTCCTACGGGCTACGTTCTTCCTACGGGCTACAAGCCACGAGCTGCTGGCGCCGTGCCGCTACTAGCCAGCTGCCACCCAAGCCTCCGTTCCTGCCTACGAGCTCCTACAGCCAGGCCACGGACGCCTGAGCCTGACCGCTCGACCCACATCGGCTGCACCGCCTGAGACCCACTCAGCCTGAACATCGACCACAGAGCTGCCTGCGCAGCGCACCTTGGCCAGCTCATCGGCGACCCTTCGAGCAGCTACCTGCGAGCGTCGGAGAGCAGCAGGAGTCTACACTCCAGCCAGCTCAGGCCAGTGCTTACCTAGTTCGGTCATACTGTATGTAAGCGGTAGTGAGACATAATAAAGAACCTGTTCAGCCTAGCAGTGTTTCTCTCGAACCCCGACATCCTACCTGAGATCCCCCGTCTCATTGTAATAAAAACATCTGAATATGTTTCTAGATTTTATTTTTTACTTAAATAAACCCCCAGCAATTAATTCCTTTTATTTTCATAAATAAACTGTTCTCATTATGTTGATGAAATATTGTAGGCAGAAAACATCTCTTCTGTGAAGTAAATAATCTTTGCAAATGGCAATAAGCAGCCAGTAGCTTTACAGAACTATTGGATACTCATTGGTAAGATGCCAGGACTTGTTGTTGTTGATTGGCTATAATAATAACTAGACACTGTAAGTCATTGGCGCAGCTTGCGCCAGCGTGTTGCGCTAGTACGATTAGACGTCATACATTAGACAATTTGAACAAAATATTTATAGGGTATGCTCCGTCTATCGTTAGAATATATGTCAATGGTCATAATTAATTAATCATTATGTTCCTTTAATGTATATAAATAAAAGTAACTAAATTAATCATTTTTGACGTGACAACGTCTTATAAATTGGTTTGCCGGGTGACACTTCAAGAAACTGCGTTACGCTCCGCTCACGTTATGCGCTCACAATGAGAGCGAGTGAGAGGCACGCGTCCCGCCTAAGAGCGAGAGAGACAGACATAAAAAGTGAAAGGCACGCGTCTTTCATCCTTCTTCCTACTATACGAATGAATATTCACATTTAAATTATTTTACCACTCAAAGTCGTTGTCACGTAAAACTTTCGCCCGTATACCGACTTTACAGGCAACCAATTTTTTTATATGTAATGTACATGTCATTTGTAATTATTATATTAAATAAAAGCACAGAAGTAAAGAAATAGAACATTACAATACTATGAAACGAAATAAAGTGATCCTACTTATTTAGGTAGCTATATTTTGAAATGTTGTAATATACCTACTATGAGTAAATACAGTGTAAGGTAACAGGGAGAACTAAATAAAATTCACGCAACACTGTTATCAAATATTTATTAATTCCGTAAAATAGAATACATGTACATATTCTACGCTATCATATCACTGGCCGGTAAAATGTAGGTATTTATTTAGTTTTAGTTATAACATTATATTAAAATCATCTTTACTGTTTCAAACGCCAGTGTAATCATTATCTGCTTACGAAACAATAGCGCTTCAAAAGCAAATAAAATAATTGTTTATAACTTACATTATTATTTTGCAATGTTTATATCGATATTATACAAATTGCAGTTACTCGTGGTACACCACTAATTCGCTCCTTTGGCGAGCGATGCAACCCAACGCTCACAGCGGCAGATACTACAAACGCCTACAATAGTCAGCGGTATCGATGTGTGTTTAGTCCATTGCGCTCTAAATAAGTGTAACCTGACAGTTTCACAGTACAAAACCATCAATGGAAATAATTATAATGCAGTTTTGTGACGAAGGATAGTGTTAGTACGTTATCGTTGTAGAGGCAGATATTTTATTTGAAATATCTTGTTTTATGCAAATTAATAGTAAAATTGTCCTTGTTACATGTGGTATGTGATTCCATTCCTCGCATAGGTTTGAATTTTGCTCGTATTTTGACACGTAACCACTGCACAGCTAGGCGTTTTGAAAAAAATTGAGTAAGTTTCGGGTGCGCATTCAAATTGCAACTGATCGCGACATACGGGCGCGCGACGGCGAGTATGCGACGTAGAGCATACTGCGTTCGCACGCGCCGAGCGTAAATTACATATCTATTACTTCTATGATCTGAGGGACAGCCTTACTATCTGAGAGGATCCTAATGGATCGTTCCCTTACCTCACGTGCCATGATTGCTGTGGCAGCTAGGATTATGCCAAAACATTCGGCCTGGTAGACCGTGTTGTAGGCTCCCAGCGGTGCTGCGATGTTGATGTTTAGGTCCTCGGAGAATACTCCTGAACCCGTACCTGTATCTGTTTTAGACCCATCTGTGAAGATCGTGAGCTCGTTGTGGTTAACTGCTCCTTCGTGTAGATCCTCGTACAGTTGGATTTTGTATTTCTTGTCGAAAACAAATTGTTTCGGTATACGGTCGCCAATGGCTTGTGTGATAGAAACTTCTTTAAAGAGTGTATTTAAGTTGTTAGTGTGCGGTGTGTTAGTGTCTTTCCAGAGCTTCAGAGCTCTTAGCCGGACTGCCGACATCGTTGCTTCCTGTTGTATGAACAGGTGCAATGGAGGCAGGTCCAGCAACACTTCAAGTGCCGCTGTTGGCGTTGTTTTCATACAGCCCGTGGCCGCTAGGCATGCAAGTCTTTGAAGCTTTTGGAGCTTGTTGGCGGCCGTTATTAGGTTGGTCCGAGGCCACCACACTACTGCGCCGTAGTTTACCATCGGACGTATTATTGTCTTATAGAGCCATAAGACAATTTTGGGGGATAGGCCCCAGCGTTTACCTATCATCTTCTTGCACTGCCAGAAGATGATGCTGGCTTTATTGAGCTTATTTACCATGTGGCTGTTCCATGTCAATTTGCTGTCGAGAGTGACGCCCAGGTACTTGACCTCGGTAGACAGCTTAAGCTCTGTATCAAATAACCTGGGCAATAGGTAAGTACCCAGCGTGCGTTTGTGTGTGAACATAACTAGTTCGGTCTTGGTCGGGTTTACAGATAATTCGTACTCATTACACCACCACTCTACTATGCGTATGGGCTTGTTGGGTTAGGTCGTACACTGTACAGGTTACCTTACCTGAGGTGAGTATGGTTAGATCATCTGCATAACCTATTGTATAGAAGTATCTCGCGTTGAGTTTGTCTATGAGTTCATTGATGACTAAGTTCCACAATAGCGGGGAGAGTACACCTCCCTGCGGGCACCCTTTAGTTATCAAGGCTGTCTGAGTGTAGCCTTGCAGGCGCACTACCCTTTTGCTGAGCATGTTTTGGATCCACTGTATGAGCATCCGGTCCGCACCATGCCTGGCTAGGGCGTTGCTTATGCTGGAAAAGTTTGTCTTGTCAAAGGCTCCTTCTATGTCGATGAAGGTGCCCAGGCAGATGCTTTTTTGTTGTATAGCAGCTTCTATCTGGTTCACGACCTGATGTAAGGCCGATTCCGTCGATTTCCCTGAGCTGTATGCATGTTGGTTGGCATGTAAGGGTAGGTGCTAAAGAGCCCCACTTCTTAGTTCTTTCTTTTTCTTTATGGGGAGTAGACGCACGTCAGGCCACTAAATCGAATATTAGTCATAACTTTTACCATAGTTTTGCTCTCGGGTAATTACGTGTTGTTTTCCGCTTCAAAAATATCTACAGGAAACTTCTCCAAGCACATTATGGGCCACAGGTGTCATCTTAATATATAAAATCCTTGCGTTACTGACTGACTGACAGACACGCTACAGCCGAAACTATTGGGCGCAGGAAGCTGAATTTTGGCATGTATGTTCCTTGGGGACCGTAGGGGTGCACTAAGAAGGGAATTCCCGAAATTCCCACGGGATCGGCCAAAACGAGTAAATTAAAAAAAAATGCATGCGTAGCTGCTGGCGTCCTCTAGTGTATGTATATGCCTAAATAATTTATGCGTAGGTACATTTACCGTTTCCATGGTAGTGATGCTGAGACAACCAAGCTATTTGACTTCCTAAGTCAGGCGACAGATAACGCGCAGCAGGAATTCCCTAAAACTGCATTGGAGTTTTTGGGTGATTATAATGTTGACCGTGAGACCTGGCTGGGCTCTGCCAAAACCCACTACCTACGCGGGACATGCTGCTCACATATTTGCTCTCACGCATGACCTGACTTAACTGGTACTCCGGCCCGTCGTTGTTGGACCTTTTCTAGACGAGTAGCTCGGCCCAGTACAGTGTGTCGGTGGAAGCCCCATTGGGAAACTCCTAGCACTGTCTGGTCTGCACCATAGAGATATTAAGAATATAGTGGCAGAGTGGGGCCTATTCGTGTCCGCCGGTGGGAGAGAGAACGCAACATTAAAGGCCCCCTGCATCTCTCTCTAACAATACATGCACAACATCAACATTACGCAGTGGCGTGCTACCTGTAACTATTATTTAAATCAGTTTATTAGTAATCAATAGTTTAAAAGTTGTTTTTATTGATACACGAAGATAGTTTGAAGTGACAAAAAAGTTTATATATTTTTAAACTATTGATTACTGATAAACTGATATAAATAATAGTTACAGGTAGCACGCCATTGCGCAATGTTGATGTTGTGCATGTACTGTTAGAGAGAGATGCAGGGGGCCTTTAACCTGTAGCGTTCTCTCTCGCACCGACGGACACGACACAGTATTGAGTAAGGTACTGTTCTGCCACTCTATCCTTTTTATCTCTATGGTCTGCACTACAGTGTTAGGCGCCTTCAGCGCTGGTCGAAGTTAAACGACGCTTATGGCACTAATCATCAGCTGATTTGGGTGGCCTTCGTTACTATTAAAAACCTCATCCTAGCTTGTAATGTTTGTGCACTCACACACTCTCATACACACACTAATTTAGCCCGCTAAGGCGCCACTCTAACACGGTAGAACAGATACCGTCTCGCACGAAACGATTCGGTGCCTCCCATCTTTGCCGAACCATTAAGATGTGGAACTCATTACCTGCCTATGTGTTCCCTTCTTCATATGATATCCGGTCCTTTGAGCGCGGTCATCAAAGTGGGGCTACCATGTTATTATTATTAATATTTTATTGGCATGGGACTCCATGTATGCTTAAGATCAGGCGGCATGGAGTTATTTTGATAGTATTCAATAAAAACAAAAAAGATTAGACAATGGTGAATGCTAAACGCATCACACTTAGTTTGCCAGCTGTAGGTACTATTTATTATAGGCTGGTGTCTACAAAAATTTTACCAGGCATAGGTCCCAGCTGCAGGCAATGAAGCTTCAAACCGGACGATAGGGATCGCTTTTGTTTTTGATCTACAATCATGTCTTGCATGTAGCAAATTTTCTTAAATGAAAACAAAAGGACAAAATTGTTGGTCGAGTGTGTTTAGAGAGACTGGCTGCTAAGCCAGTCGTGGGTTCGATTCCCACCGAGGACAATTCTTTGTGATGAGCACGATTTTTTGCGATTGCCTGCCTCCGTGGTCCAGTGGATAGCGTATGCGATTGCTGATCGGAAGTCCCGGGTTCGATTCCCGGGTCGGGCAAAAGTGTTACTGGGTTTTTCCGAATTCTCAGTAGCAGCCCGGAGTCTGGTGATGTGCCCGGTACCGGCAATAGGCTCGCCTCCTATTACGTGGGACCTAAAAATTCATGACGAAATGTGGGTGTAATATTTACACCTCTGCCTACCCCTTCAGGGATACAGTGATACGTGAGACTAAATAAATAGAAATAAAAACGATTTTTTGCTGTCTGCTTGTAATTTATCTATAATAAAATATAAGGGGTTTTGTTTATGGAGGTCAGACAGGCAGTCAGCTCAGTGGAAAAGCTTATATTCAGTCAAATCTGGTTAGACTAGTAAGCAGACTACGTTGGGATAACGCTAGCAGGATAATAATTAAGTAGTTTTGTTTTTACTTATCTGGTTGACATAGTACAAGTTCTGCTTAGTGAATGCCTGTGTATGTATTCCCCTGGAATATTAATATTATTATTGTAAAATAAAAAACCAAAATATCTTATTAAAAATGTATTACCGATTTTACAATTCATAAAATTATCCAAATCTCTTCACATCAGTAAACACTTACCAAAATGACATACATAATGGAAGAATGGCATATGGCTCATGCAAATTTTTATTAAATTCAACTAAACTTAAGTACTGATGACACAAAATACATAGGTAAAGAATGTCAACATAAGAAATGCCAAAGAAAAAGGAAATTACTATTTCAAAGCTTTTATAATCGGCCTTATATACCTACATATTTTGTGACATCTAAAATATATGACTCAATTAATTATATCAGTCGTTTTAATTCGCACAAACCGAGTCAAAACTCATAACATCCATTAACTATTGTGATTTTTCGTGTTAAAATGTCTTATATATAAAAATAAATGTACAGTACGTATGGAATATAATTCGCCTGGAAGTTTGGAGAAATGAATTTCAAAGCGATCACAGTGGCAAGCAAAAGACATTAATAGCCATTTTCGCGGTGAGAATCAAAATACATTAGTAGTAATATTATTTCAGATGTTTATAAAAAAAGGTTTGTGATCACCAACATAATGCGCAATATTTACTTTTAATAATTCTATCATACATATGAATCACTGAGCAAAATAAATACATTATTCAGACAAATGCTTTCTTAGGCGCTACTCCTAGCGAACGAATTTTAATTCTTCGTTGAGATGTACGCGATAGGTTTACAACGCGTTGCCAACTAGTTTAGGTTCGTAGTTACTGCGACGCGACTGTCATACAATTTCCTAAAACCGATAATTGCAGTTGAGAGAGCCATCTTAAAAATACGTTTGATAAGAAAGAAAGAAATAACTTTCTTTCTTTCTTCATTTGTTTGAATATCACAGTCGCGTCGCAGTTGGTATATCGCGTGGCAGTGAAAACTGGTTTAGTAACATTTCACTGGAGGTAGTTACACAATCTTTACATTATGATATGGTGTTTAGTAACGAAACTGAGAGCTCAGACACATAGTCTGACGTCAAAGTACGTCCACAGCACAGAGTTCGTGTCACTTATAACTCGTCCTTCTCAAGGTCGACGTCGGAGAGGTCAATGTCCTCTTCTTGGGGCAATTCGCCGTCCTTACCATCCCAGGGGTCGGTGGTCGCGATTTTGGGCATCTCTGCGCCTTTCACTGGGGCAGTCTGGCCGCGGCCGAATGACAAATCCCTGTAGAGAAAAAAAAAATAGAATGGTAGGTAATAATTTAAGTTTTACAATAAGATTTTAGAATTTCTTGTCCATTATTTTATCAATCATATTAACATTTGTCTCGTGGATTGTGAAGTCAAATCACCAGCAGCCTAACACAGCTCATACAGAATCTGCAGTTTCGTTAAACAAAATATTTGATACCATGCCATTTAAGTTAATAATCAAACTGACATCTAATAAAAAATTCTCACAATGTCCCTCTGTATCTCATGATTTTCTCATTCAACTATGAGGAAACGTGATAACATTGAAAATTGATAATGAATGTTCAGCATAATGTGACTTAACAAATATTCATTTCACTATAAGTAGGTAATAAAAAATTGCAATTTGCATTTTGATTGCATAATGGTACTTCATTTGTACCCTGTGCCGTGTGGAAAGTAGAATATTTCTTATAAATAAAGTGAAAAGGCAATGATAGCGGAGTGGAAAAACCAACAGACTGCTACATAGAGAATATTAGTTTCAAATCCACGGTAGAATATTGGTAGAAGATAGATAAAGTGACATTGTATAGTGGATGAGAGGTGTTGTATGATATCAGCTGTGACATGGACGGAGAAGAGACGGGTTAAAATACTCGTGTGACGTCATTATATTGTGATGATAATGTAAGTAGACATACCTGAGGAACTCATTGATGCCAGTCTCGGAGAAGGACCCTCTAAGCGTGGAGAACTTGAGTTTCTTTGCGTTGACGACGGCCATGGCGGGGTAGCCGAAGCCTCCCAGCTCGAGAGCCTCCTCTAACGCGGGCTGCGCACCGGCTTCAGCCCAAACCCAGCTGGAAACGATAAGTAAACATATTAGTATATTATTTACCCATTTATTTATTTTAATGATGGATGAGTCTGGTGATAGGCCAATCTCGTGCAAAAAGCTCGAGATTATCGCACATTCCATTTTGCATTTCCACATCCAATTGTGTATTTAAGTATTTGTTATCATAATGTTGACTTAGAACACTTAGAGTAGAATATCAGATACAGCGAAATAATAATGGTGTCTCGCATAGATCTATGTTCTAGCAAATCTAGCATACCCACTAGGTGTTAGAGTCGAGTCCCATGGACGGCATAATGGTAGTTGCCGGATCAATTAACAATTTTTCAGGTTCGATACAGCACATTGTGATCCATAAATTCTTTCGAGACCGAGTGTATTTTGTATACATTGTTTGTTTGAAAACTTTCTTAAGACCCAGGATTTATTCCTAGATCAGGAGTCTTTAAAACACTCTCGAATAAGGTTGTGGCTGTAGATGCTGGTGAGAAACATTCCGAATCATTCCCGTCGAATACTTCGGAAGTATTCCGAAATATTCCGAAACTTTGGGAATATTTCAACTGTCAAAAAAAACCAGGAAAATTCACCTTAGCAACTATTTCGCGCTTGGAAGTTGTATATTATCTTTGTTTGCTTGCAAGGTTTGCCTTTATTTGTTTTTATTGACTGGGCTATTATACGCGTTAAGTAGAAGGATTAACCCTGGAGTGGTCGCGCGGATTACATATGTAATCCACCTATATAAAATGGTCAATTTCTCAAAATCGGTTTGCGCCAGCTTAATAAGCCGCTAGATACTTTCAAATGAATGTTTGGGCAACTCGTTCAGTGCAGTGTAACTGCAAATCGTGCCCTGTGGTCGCTCACAGGAGTTCAGAGAAGGGCGTGGACTACAATTGTAATCCGCGCGACCGATTATGTAAGTTTTTTTTCCTTAGTCACTGTTCTAAAATTTTGTATTTTTTTATCTATAATTGAGTTGATTGCTATAATTAGAATTTATTTATTCACATTTGTTGTTATAACATAAGTTTACTTATATTTTAGTATAAATATGGAGAATAATCGCCAAGCTGCAGAAATAGAAGCATGGCTTGATGAATTTTGTAGCGCAAACGAATAATGGATCAATTTGGCTTGGATGACGCCACTGGCTAATAAGATAATCGAAGAAAATCGTTACCAAGCATCTAACAAACAAGATAAAATACTTTCTGGGCATTTTGTATCCTAAAACTCAAGCAACTACCTCAATTTTGAGCATCGTCTTGCGTCATTTCTATGACTGTGAAGAAGCCGCAGTAAAAGCACCAGAAAAATGTGTACCGCGTGCAACAAGTTTATATGTAGGGATCATTTTTAGATTATGTGTCCATCCTGTACAGAAAATCGAATTTAGTAGTTAGTTTTTCATACAAAAATTATTTGTGATCTCCATTTGAGTAAATAATGTCGTATTTATGCTTATTTAGAGACGATTTTTGTTTTGGTTAATTATTTTCTAACTTTTGGGTTGTAATTAGGTTTCGCGAATTAAATGTTCTTAAAAAAACAATACTGATAGTATTTTTATAAAAAAAATTAAGAGTTTTCTCCAAATTTATTTTTAAATAAATTTTAAAATGGACTACGTATGTAATCCGCGCGACCACTTACGTTACTTCTAGATGCGCGACTACTGCAGGGTTAATACCTACCTGTACCTACCTATGCGACTCGCGAATACTCGCGATGCGTACAGAACATACAAACTAACCAAAAACATAGGTAGGTAACCCTTTTTCAAAAAACAAATCAAATATGCTAGGCCTGGTTTTTTATTCCACAACTAACATTTATAAAAATAGCATTCGATTTCGAAATAAGTAGGTACCAAGGTACCTAAAAACAAAAGTATAAAAATCCTGTTAATCGCAGGCTAACATATCTACCTATCAAAACATCAACATATATTTTTCAACCCCATTTATAATACATATAAAAACCCACCACATCACAAACAAACACGTTTATTCCCATTGAATTATTCGGGCGAAATATTCGGCGGAAACATTCGATTGCGGGGTACGAATCTTTCTCGCGGGGGGGAAAACTTCTCCGGAGAGCATCTCCCCTCTTACCGCACTCCACACCGCCATCACCTGCACGCACGACTCGTGGCAGTCGATATTTCAGCAAAAAAATAAATAAATCTTAATAAAAAATATTTTGAATAATTCTGTTTTAAAGAAACTTTCCCAGAAGTATTCCGGAATTATTCCGAATTTTTTAGAAGTTTTGCAACTATTTGTGGCCACGTTAATCAAATTATAAGGCAAAGCTGCCTTTATCCGGCAAACAGTTAAAACGTTTTTAGGCTGTCGTAGCCAAAAAGGCAAAAAACGGAACCCTAAGATTCACCATATCTGAATTTCTGTCCGTCCGTACATGCACGCTTAAGATCAGTAAAATAGTAAACAATCTGGTCTGGGTACTGACCCCCACATCTTGTTCTTGTACTTGTCCCCGAGGCGCGCGAGTATGGCGATGTAGTCGTTGCGGCACGCCGCGTTGCAGTCCAGGATGTGAGGTAACACTGACACCACGCACAGTGGCGCGCCTGCGCACGCCTTCATTGTCTCTTCGTCTACTACCTGCGGGGGAAATATAATTATATACTAATAAACAGGATATTAGCTTCAGCAAGGAGATTTATGATGTACGTATATTTGTTATGTAAAGGTTACACACAGTCGCAGGCTTTTGCCGCGCGGCACGTGTCACCGGCTTTTTCCTGGCGTTTGTGCTGCCGGCATCTTCCGCAGAAACTTGCACAAAGCCGCACAGCTTACAACCACATAAAACATTACCTCGTGAATGCCGGGAGCGATATAACGTTGCAAATTGCAACCCGCGTGGTACCCCGGGCGTCCATGCCGGCGGCTTTGTTTGCCACCGGGTGCACCGCGGTTTGGCCGGCACTGTGTGTATGAGCCTTAATAATACACTACTAAGGTGGATCCAGGGATACTTTTGTTTTAAGGACGGAATCTATTGTAAATGGTTTTATCAAAGTAAACACTTAAAAAGTCATTTGTCTATTGCAGAATTAGGAACATCTTAGACGCCCTCCGTATCTGCCTATGGTAAATAGATAGATAGATAGATAATATTCTTTATTGTACACCAAAATAAAGTACATAAAGTATCTTATATCTACCATTTATGTACAATCCAAAGGCGATTTCTTCCAGGCAACCTTAGGATGGACAGAAATGATATTAGATGTGCTGGGACGAAGATGTAGCTATGTAACTAAAATTATGACTAAGTATTATGAGTTATTGAGAAAAGGGTGATATAATAGACATAGGTCGCGGTCATTTTATGACTTCACATTTGCTGTACTATCTTGATTTCAATTACCTGAAGAAATATTGTACTCTCGTCAAATTGGTACAAGCCTCGTGGATGTAGCTGATCATTAAAGTTACAATTGTCATGGGCTTTCGTTCGCGTATCCTCCAAGGATACACACGTGTGTTTAATTATATTCGTGTCTTTGTCGAGTTTTTAGCCGTAGCATACGGATCGGGTTTATTTTAAGTTTGTGATATTATGAGCCTATTGCTGCTTATCGGGATATTTTGTTTGCCGTCGCCTCGTCCGTTGATCGGCAGGTGCACCACTTGCAGGTGAGGTTGGCGCCCGACCCTAAGTTCTTGGTGGGAACCCTATGCACCCCCTATTACGTGGGATCAAAACACTGGCGAAAAGTGGGCGTTTAATATGCCTCTGCCTACCCCTTCGGGGAAACAGGCGTGAGTCTATGTATGTATGTATGTATGTGATATTATGAAGCCCGTCGCAACACGTAGAAAAGTCAGAAACGAAATATCAAGTAACTATATCAAGGTATCAAGGTCAAAAGCTCGTGTAAACTCACAATTCAGACATCATTATCATCAGCCTTTCACAGTCCACTGCTAGACTAGACCTCTCCATTGAAAGGAGTTGGCCTACTATACCCCGCTGGCCAAACAAGTTGGTATAGGGTTTGTATCAAGTTTCCCTTCTCTTACAGTGAAGTTCACTGCATAATGCTCCCTCTGTCGGCTCTTACGACACCCATTGGATGATATGGTGTGGAGACAATTCAGTGCTTCCATTAATAAGAAGCCTGGAAACAAATTCTTTATTGCAATATTTATAATATCCAATGTTTTCATTGCTTGGTAAAGTTGGTGTTTTGAGAAAAAACGCATGTTTTCAGTTTCAACGAGAATATTTCTGCTTCGTTTTCACTGCTTATGATTAAATTAGGTATCAAAATTGAATCTGTGCTTCGGTGAAGTGTGACGTGTATAACAGATTCTGTGAGGGTTGATAATAAGGTATCTATGCTTTTAAGTTAACGGGTCTAATGATGTTTTACCGACCTGATGCATCGATAGATCTCTATCATTTCATCGGCGCCAATTGATTGACTAATGGCGATACTATCTACTGCATATAGGCATCTAATCATACATGATCTATATTCTCGAAGGAATACACAAATTTATTGTGCGAGTAAAGCTGGAATTATTTCAAGTTCTAAATGTGGGAGGCAAGCTTATTTTGGTCTACTGGTATATTTCAAAGGTGTGTTTTTAATACTGTCAAAGAATAAATGTACTCTCCACACTCCTAGTCAGGCCCATGTCCAAAATGGATGGGTCATATGAACCACCAGATGACGTATATAGGACGATATAAGAGCATAAAATAATAAGATTCAGCACTATGCCGTCACTTGTAAGCTGTCCAACTGAGTGCTGGTGAGAATTCAAAAGTGTCGGCATAGTGCTGAATCTTATTATTTTATGCTCTTATATCGTCCTATATACGTCACCTGGTGGTTCATATGACCCATCCATTTTGGACATGGGCCTGTAGTCTATCCGGTAGACAAGATTGTGGTTATACACAGCGAATCACATTCGAGGTATTGGACTAGACGAACATGCTAGTCGAATATCATAGTATTCCCAGTATTCTATCAAAAACTAGAAAATATTCACTATTGGCGTTAGTGTTGCACTTTGATTTAAAAACATCGTAGTAAGCTTGCAGAAGATATAGCTTGATTTAACACTAGATGAAAGTCCGCTCATATCATAATCATCTACTAACTTCATAACTTGTCTACAAAAATATTAAGAAGGAAGCATGTTTTCAATATGCTTGAAATTTCAATTCAATGTTTTATGGTTCTCCATAATATATGTTAAACATATTATTGCATGAGGTTCCCAGGTGGGTGCATAGGGTTCCCACCAAGAACTTAGGGTCCCGCACCAACCTCACCTGCAAGTGGTGCACCTGCCGACCAACGGACGAGGCTCTGGCAAACAAAATATCCCGATAAGCGGCAATAGGCTCGCCACCTATTACGTGGGATCACAACACTGGCGAAAAGTGGGCGTTTAATATGCCTCTGCCTACCCCTTCGGGGAAACAGGCGTGAGTCTATGTATGTATTATTGCATAAATATATAAATTGACCAAATATGGACTCAGGAAACAGCATAAAAAGAAACAAATTTCCATTAAGCTTGTCGGCATACAATTAACGCAGTTCGCATCGCTAGTGCGACTAATCCAGAGGTAAGTAACATTTATTAATAATGGGGTTAGTTTGTAAGCGAAACGTCGGTCGTTATGTTGTTATAACCGAAATGACGTGAGTCGAATCGTAAACAAATAATAATCAAGCCGCGTTACATGAACAATGATTATGTTTGTTATTTCAACAATAACATGCGGCACAAGTATTAAATTTTACGATTCAGTGCAAGCTGTGCATGCGTTTTAGTGTGCATTGCGGCTCTTGTTGTATCACGGTATGGACGGCTTTTTTACTTTTATATTTAGAAATAGTACGGTTTTCTGTTTTCACTAGTATCTCTTTGAGGAGTGTTCGTTGTGCATAACTTGTCATCTTCGCTTGGCGTTTTATACTTTCAAGGCGTCTATTTTAGTAGTCAACCGAATTTAATGAAACATGTTACACAAGACGGTCAGCTGATAAAAATGAATAAGTCAATTTTTTAAAAAGATTTTTGACACGGAAAAATCGTGATTTATTTTACTAATTTGATTTAAGTTACTATACAGTATACTCATACTTCGAAAACGTTCGTTTTACATTTAATAGATTCAAGTATATATCTGTTTTCAAACAAGCCGTAGCCTTAGCCGACCCAGCGCATTCGTCGTAACCGACCTAGTACAGTATCTGTTTTATTTATAGATATTAATTAAATATTACAACCTATTTCATCAATATTCTGAGTTTATTCTCAAACGAAACAAATAATGTTGATAAGTATTATGAAAGTAAAATATTTTATGTTTGGTTATGTGACAGTTGGTACTTACCTAATATTAACCCTGTCTTCATAATTCACATCATGACTATATTAATCGTTTATAAATAATCTAGTAAAAAGTTTAGCAACGTTTTTTTCTCGGATATTATCAGAAAGCGGAAACCGCAAAATTAGATGAGGTCGCAAACATTAAAGAGATTAAATCTCAATAATATATTTTGGCGGCAGGAAGTCGGTAGTGCGGCAATACGATATCTTTATCATAACTTGTTATTTTCTATACTATTACGATTAATTATCTATAGCTACTAGATTTGTGATTATCAGAGCTAGATCTGGAAGCTCCAATATTTGATAATACCGCCAAGTCTATTTGGTTGATTGCCTGGCTTGAAGCAGTCGTGGATTGATGTAAGTACTCTAACGGCCATTTTCAATATTCGAAATATAGATAGATCTGTAGATTTTAGATTCGTGTTTGAAAAATTTCGAAATTTAAATTTCGAATATTGAATTCCGTAGTTAGTAAATAGTAAATGTTCCTCTTTTGTTTACCATATGCTTAGTACTAAGTTTGTATACCTCACAAGTGTCCTTTTGGGAAACAATTTCTTTAGTTTTATTAAAAAGTGCCGCAGAATTAATACCCTCTGCGCGAAATGTAGGTAGTAATCAAATCCACGTATCTTTTTGAATCCCATCGAACGAAGATTCGCTCGTAGAAATATACTTAGTAGCTGCGTCCCCGATCTGTGGTATTTATAGTAACGGTATTTCTTGATATTCCCGATTGATAATTAAACAAAGCCAATTACAAACTGTGAAAACAGTTGGCTCGCAGATATGAGCTATGTTTATTTGTTAGTGCATATCTGCGAAATGAATAAGACGAAAATCTAAACATTGGTTTTGTTCCACCACTGTTCATTAGTCAATGCTTCCCTTCTTAGCTTTCTTTCAATGTTCGGCATTTTCCAGAAATAATAGCTGGCAGTACAAGTCTTGTAGACATACTACTACCAGATTCTAAAATCAGGTAATCATCAAGCCCGGTGGTATCCAATACTTTCGCTTTAAAGCCTGGGGTTCGCTTCTTATTATATCCAGATTTTAAAAAATACTAGCTTTTTGAAATTAAACTACAGCTTACGGCAGTGTTCACGGCAGACTCAACATGAATCCTGTAAAGAATTCGAAACGTCGTCGGCTAGTAATAAATTAAAAATGTAGTTTCTAAATAATTCGGTTTAAATTTAATAACTTAGTGAAACCAATATATCGCGATGAAATCCGTAAACTGTAGTTTAATTTCAATGTGTAACACTCGCGTAAACCCAAGAAGATACTAAATACTAGCTTTTCTACAGAGCGACTGCCATCTAACCTCCGACATAAAGAGATGGCGATATTGCATGGTTTAGGCCTGATTCCCAGTACATTTAAGGGTGCTGAATCCCCATAAAGACTCTAAGATTATCATGATAGTCAGAACCTTTTCACGGTAGTAGAGCCTTGCTGATTTCAGCATGAATGGGTCGGCTCGACCGGGGAAGTACTACCCTCTCACAGAAAATCGACGTAAAGTAACGGTACCTAAACTGTTGCGTTTCATTCGGTAAGTGAGAGTGCCGGAGGCCCCAACATATTCCTTCTCCCTCATCCCACTCCTTGTCCTATCCCTTTTCCCAACCCTAAGGGTCGGCAACGCACTTATGACTCCTGTGGTGTTGCTTGTGTCCATGGTCGGCGGTAATTGCTTACCATCAGGCGATCCGCCTGCTCGTTTGCCGACAATTATTAAAAAAAAAAACTGACGCTATACTTGCACTCTCAGGGACGGGGAGAGCATCTCAAAATCATATGGGACCGAAATATCTTATAGAGAAATTACGCCACTCGGTTTTGGCAAGGCCTTTTGAGCCATTTTTTTTATTGGACCAATGCTAATGTACTCCCGAATCAACGAGATTATCAGTAGATATCAACCTAGATAACATATTATTATAACATTAGTAATATATTAAATCGGCTTGTTTGATCAAGTGAATTACACCAAATTGCAATATTGTTTTATCAAAATAAGATAATAATATCAAACTATAGGTATGTGCCGCGGTTTAACATAGTTGATGACTGTTACCTAATTTTGATTTTAGTATGTTTTCGTTTCTTTTTCTGTAAAATCTGGATAGACTACTTCAAACACAAAGTCTGCAACCGGGATAACGCTAGGACGATGATGATGTTATATATTTATACATTATAACAATCTTAACATATAAATAAAATTGGAGTGTCTGTTTGTAATATTAAAATAACCGCTTTTTACTTAATGCATATGGTTTATTCCCATAGGCAACCCCCGAAACCGCCACCCCGGTGGCGATTGGCACAGATTGGTTTTAAAGTGGCGCCTAGGTTTACTCCCATCTGCCCCCGGGGTGGCGGTTGGAGCAGATTATTCGGTGGTCGATGGCACGTATTTAGTTTCATCTGCCCCCTTCATAATTGTAGTGAGGTGGTACATTCTCATACACATCGTTACGGGCTCACTTTGCTTATCGTGATCCATTATTTTCCCTTAAATTACTTTATGTTTATTGATCGTGATATCCAGCAGCGTTGCGTATTAGACTCCACCACCTCACTACAAACTCAAAGGGGCCAGATGGGAATAAACAGATGAAACTATAACACATAAATACGTGCCATCGACCACCAGGGTGGCAGACGCCACTGTAAAAATCAATCTGTGCCAACCGCCACCGGGGTTGGCGGATTCGGGGTGGCCGATGGGAAATGGGAATAAACCAATGCATATGGATGATGTATACACGGTACATATACAGAAATGATCTTGTTTTTAAATTTTTGTCTGTCTGTTTGTTCTCGCTAATCGCTGGAACGGCTGGACCGATTTTGACGGGACGTTCACTGGCGGATAGCTGATGTACCAAGGAGTAACTTAGGCTATAAATTACGGATACGCGAAGTAGTTCCCTCAGAACGCGGGTGAAACCGCGGGAAACAGCTAGTCTTCAATAAAAGTCTAATTCAATATCTCATTTTCAAATAAGACCAACATTTCCTGAGATAAGCGCCTCCAAACGTAACAAACTCTTTTAGCTTACATTTTATGAATAACATGTTTTAATTGAATTACACCAAAATTCAATATACCTTTATCAAAAATAGATAATAAATGCGTCAAATTAATGATGCCACGCCTCTAGTCATGCAATTGCAATTCCGTATTCAATATAATACTTCAAAATAGTTTCTTTGTATTTTAATGTTTCACTCAATTCAGTTGTAGTATTCAAATTGGTAAAATAAAACATTTAAGATGAATTTGCAAGTGTTTTAAAGCTACATGGACTTACAGGTAAATAAGTATATCTATTTCATATTTAATTTCAAGGTTTCTATTTTTTTATTAATAGTCTCACGCCTGTATCCCCGAAGGGGTAGGTAGATTTGTAAATATTACACCCACATTTCGCCATGAGTTTTTAGGTCCCACGTAGGGGGCGAGCCTATTGCCGTTACCGAGCACATCACCAGACTCCGTGGTGAGAATTCGGAAAAACCCAGTAACACTTTTGCCCGGGAATCGAACCAGGGACAGACCTTCGACCAGCAGTCACATACGCTATCCACTGGACTACAGAGGCAATCCATATTTAATTTCAAGGTTTTTAAAGTTAAATTTGTGTCCTTTCTAAATTATGGTAGTGTAATTTTTCGCAACTGCCTCGTTGGTCTCGCGGCATAAATGTGCGCGTGGGATTGGGAGGTCTCGGGTTCGATTCCCGGGTCGGGCAAAGTGTTATTGGGTTTTTCCGTTAGGAAATTCTCAGTAGCAGCACGGAGTCTGGTAATGTGCCCGGTACGGCAATAGGCTCGCCCCCTATTACGTGGGACCTAAAAAGTCATGGCGAAATGTGGGCGTAATATTACACCTCTGCCTACCGCTTTGGGGATACAGGCGTGAGTCAATAAAAAAAATAATAAAAAAAAAATTTCGCAATATTTAATCATGCAAAAAGTACACGTCTTGTTAAAAAGTATGCTACTTACTAGTTTTGAGTATTAAAATATTTTCACACAAAATATTGAATTTGACTGTAACCGGTAACAGGTTATAGACAAAATGCAAAAGTAGGAAAAAAGATTTAGTAGTAATAGTTCTAGTTAAAACTAGTTTAGACTGGGAATAAATTCATTTTATGTTTTCTGCAGTATATCTTTGGTATATGTGTTGGCAAGTTGGTCACGGAAGATCACGGAAGACATTCGAAGAAATTGAAGAAGTTTTGAAATGGAAATGTTAATGTACTCAGAACCGGCGAGCATGTATGAAAAAAGTAATGAATGTAGAGGAAGCGCGTAAGTACCCAACTAAGATAATGAAAAACATTAATGACAGTTGTTTTTTTATAGACTCACGCCTGTATCCTCGAAGGGGTAGGCAGAGGTGTAATACTACACCCACATTTCGCTACTAATCCCTAGGTCCCACGTAATAGGGGGCGAGCCTATTGCCGTTACCGGGCACATCACCAGACTCCGTGCTGCTACTGAGAATTTGGAAAAACCCAGTAACAATTTTGCCCGATCCGGGAATCGAACCCGGGACCTCCGATCAGCAGTCGCATACGCTATCCACTGGACCACGGAGGCAGTCCGATAAGTCCCTGATAAATTAATTTGTCAGATGATTCATACAAATTAAATAAGTAAATAAAAGTGAAATTGGGCATTTGTGTTTTCCACCGTCATCATCATCATCATCATCCTAGCGCCATCCCGGTGGCGATACGAGGCCATCGCCACGTAGCACGGGGTCCGCTTTTCCGGTCTCAGGCCCTGGTCACGAGAGGCGATGTACATGGCGCGTTTACTCTGAGGCGGCCGCGCGCCGCGTCATAGTAAACGCGCCATGTACGTCGAAAACGCTCGCCGCTGCCGCCCGCCGCTGTAGGCCGTGACCGGGCCGTTAAACATCGTTGCTGGTAAGTCTATCTATTGTGTTTTGAACTATAGAATTGAATCTTACCTGTATAATTTCCGGTGCCGGCACATTCTCAGCCAATTTGTCCAGGGCCCAGGCAACGATATCGCTCGACGTCCTGCCTCCATTGTAGTCTTCCACAGAGTCGGCGGTCTTTTTGCCCGAGGCAAACATCTTGATGGTGGGGTAGCCTTGCACTTGGTAGCGGGAGGCCATCATCTGGTGGACTGTCGCGTCCAATGCTCCGAGTTTCACCTAGAAGGTAAAAGAATGGTATTATTTTAAAGTTTAAATTTCTTCGAGAACTTACTCAATTTTTTCCTGCATTTACAAACATCGTGTTCTCTTTTATGGTAGTAAATGGTATCTGTAGGCATGGGCGTTTTCAGATTTTTCCGCAAACCGATACAAATTCGATTTCAGATACTGAAATCGATTTCAAAAACCGATTTTAGAAATCGATTTCTGTAGCGGATGTCGGAGCGACGAGCGTAGTTACTAGTTGCGTAGATAAACGCAAACAATCGAATTCTTATTGTATTGTCATGTCATGCGTCCATATTTCGCTTGGTTTGCGTGACATATTGAAAAAGAAAACCTACTAACTACCTAAAACTAATTGTTAAAAAACTCAGTCGCCAAACAAACTAAAATTACACAACACGAATTGTTTCTATTTATTTACACTTTACAATCCTAACCTACTAACTACCTAAAACTAATTGTTAAAAAACTCAGTCGCCAAACAAACTAAAAATACACAACACGAATTGTTTCTATTTATTTACACTTTACAATCCTAACCTACTAACTACCTAAAACTAATTGTTAAAAAACTCAGTCGCCAAACAAACTAAAATTACGCAACACCAATTGTTTCTATTTATTTACACTTCACAATCCTAACAACGTAACAATAAAACTTTTTAAATCCTAATAGTATAACTTTCACGAAAACCAAATATAGGTAGGTACTTAATTTTATTATTATTACGCGCGCACCACACTGCACGTGTCACCTAGGTCAAGTGAACAAATAAACATTGATCAAGTCAAACTCAAAACTCTCCAAACATAAATCCCTAATAACTATTAAAACTATTTGCATTTTTCAAAACAAACATTAAATAGTTGCAATCTGAATTAGATCTTATCGCCTCGATGTTTAGTTTTATTTTTTCTATTCAATCTGCAATTCATAAAACCGCCAAAATCCATAACGCACTAGGTACCTCGACTGGCTTGCTTGGCAACGATCGATATTCGCTTCATCTCTTTTGCTCTTTAAACGGATCACTAAGTAAGAAAGAAAAGGATATGAAATTCGCTCTCTCTCATTCTAACTAAGTAGTCGTTGGGTAGAGTGAAAGAGAACGAATGAATATGAAAACTATCGAAAACGTAAGCTTTAGATTTACTTTGTAGTTTGGTTGCGCTTGCACAGTTTCCGTTTGGTTTGGATTAGATTATTTGCGTTATCGTGGTATTGTTTTACGTTTTCTAAAATCGGTTTTCTCATATTGGAATATCGATACGATACGATACGATTTCTGACTGCAATCGGATTTCAGTTTCGTTTTGATATATCGGTCTCATGCCTAGGTATCTGATCTATTTTATTCTTAACAAGATCTCACTCGGGGCTCCACCCGTATGGATGCTTTTGAGCAATCACACTGTCTATTAAGGAAAAAACGTACAAGAAATCAGTAGTAGTTTATGAGTAGGGTAATAGTTTTGTTTATAGTGTTTATATAGACAGAAAAACGCGGCAGAGGACTGCATTTTCTAAGGTCAGGTCAGGTGTTTATGATTCGACACAAAATCTATTTGAGCTTACGTTTTGTAGGAAAGTTCAATAATATCAGCCAAGGGTCCGAATAGCATTATGTTAGCAATTAATTGTTAACAGATTAATAATGAACCCGAAGATAGTATACAGCTAAATCATTATTACATATTTATTTCACAGCTGTGCAGAAAATTTACACACAAGATCATTGATATATACATGTTTCTTTGATTACTATTAAGTATTTGTAAAACGATTATCCGCAGATAAGCAATCAATGCTTGTCGACGATATATTTTACTGTTTTATTATCGTCACAAGGGCGGTAGCAGAAGTCTGTGGTAGCAGTGTAAATAGTTTGAATTTATAGAAATACACTTGCGAGGATAAGAAAAAAACATTGTCAGCTTGTCGAATTATCGCAAGAATATGGTACTTAATGGTATTATTTCTGCTTTTAGTTTCGTTGTTTCTTTATTCGTTCCTTCGATAGACAGATTTTTAAGGTCCACTATTATACATGGTGTCGCTAATTTGTTTTTCACAAAGTTGGTAAGTAAATTCATCATCAGCATTTCTAGAAAAGCTGTCTCAACCGCGACAAATTACAACATTATAACTAATAATAAAACATCTAACTACATATCTGTATAAACAATAGAAAACCTCAACATTACTGATTTTATCAAATCGTGTAAGTAATGTTAAGCTAAATCTTAAACTGCAAATCTAATATGCAAAGTGAAACTAACTACAATTGTGACTAACATTAATTGCAATACCTAACATGTTTTATTAGTTAACTAGTTGTTTAAATAATTCGTTGATTAACATTCAACTATGGTTAGTCTGTACAAATATTTTCTGCAGGTAATTTGTAATTATTAATATAAATGATATTTATGGGTAATCCTTTCATGTTTAAAGAAGGAAGCAGATAACATTCTTATCGCATTAGCGGTGATAGATAGAAATACACACATCAACAAAGTCTAGGGATATTTTATATTTCATCAAATATCTAAAAATCTATGAAGAATTTTCTGATACAGTAAATAGAAGAATCATAGATTATTTTAAGGTCTTTAATAAAAATAAAAAACATTTCGTGTTTTTTTTTGTTTTAAATAAAAAAAAAATTTTTTTAATCATCATGGAAAATTAGTATGATAACAACAAACATTTCTTCTTAAAAAACTATTAATTTTAATAAAAATGGAAAAAATCTTGTAAAATCTAATCATTAATAATCAGTGTTGCCACCTCTTACATTGATTACACATCGACATCGATTGTTAATACTTAAAATTAAATTGTCAATGTCTTGCTGCGGTATGAGGTCCCATGTCCTTTGCAAGTGTTCGTAAAGTTGTTGTTCAGTCGTCAAATTTGGTGGAAAATCTCTCAAAGCTTTTCGTTGTAACATGTCCCAGGCATGCTCGATAGGATTTAAGTCGGGCGACTGTGCAGGCCAATCCAAAACTTGAATATCGTGCTCTCGGAGAGCGGTCGATACCAGCCGCGCCGTATGGCAAGGAGCATTATCGTGCATGAGTAGAAATTCATGGCCTATTTGAGTTCTGTGTGGGACAATAACGGGCTCTACTACCTCCTCGTGGTATTTTTGTGCAGTCATGCTGCCTTGGATCCAAACGAGTTGGGTTCGTCCGCCAAGACGAATTCCTGCCCACACCATGATTGTCCCGCCTTGGTATGGGTGGACCTCCTGAGGGTGCCGTAGACGGCTAACTCTCCCTGGAGCTCTCCAAACGCGTGTTCTTCGTGAATCCGGGTGAAACCCAAACCGGGACTCATCGGTGAACAGCACCAAAGACCATTGTTCGTCACTCCATGGTAAATGCTCCCGAGCCCACGAAAGCCGCCGACCGCGATTGCCACGTCGCAATGCTGGAACACGCAATGGTCTTCGAGCATGAAGATCAACTTCATGTAACCTTCTTCGCACGGTTTGGTCGCTTACCAGCAGCTGGTGGTCCTCCTGGAGCCTTTGCACTAGTTGCAGCGCTGTGATATTGGGTTGTCTTCTGGCGGTCATTTGGAGAAATCGATCCTGTCTCTGCGTAGTAACACGATATCTACCTGTGTGCTGTTCGGCCACATCTCCAGTACTGCGATAACGTGAATACAACCTTGATATCACATTTTGACTGGTATGTAGGGCCTCAGCAACGACGCGTTGAATTGCACCATTTTCTAACATGCCCACGGCTCGTAACATTTCATCTCGACTCAAATGACGACGTGACATGACTTTTAAAGTTTGTACGTCACGTTAAATTAAAAAAGAAAAACAATTAAAAACCCTTTTCATTAATAATTATAATAAAACAGTTTTAACTTTCTTTAATGTAACGAATTACTAGCAAATTTGCCGCCATATTTTGTTTATTATTTTGTTTTTTTTCTTTCCATGTTCAAATTTTGAAAATAGAATAAAAGAGGTTTTAATCTGTATATAAACTTTTTGTGGAAACTAACAAGGTTCTAAACTATAAACTCGTAAATAATTTAGGATTAAGATATCCCTAGACTTTGTTGATGTGTGTATATCCGTTTTATGTGGCGGATATCATCTACGAAATTGTTAGATTCAGATTAGACTATCATGTTAATCGTGCGGTCTGCATCAAATAGTAACGACCATAATTAAAAAAGGGGGAGATGCATGGGCGTCGCCAAGGGGGGGGGCAGCTGCCCCCCCTCCTCGAGACAAAAAACCCTACAATTCATACTTTTCTCTTTTTGCCCCTCCCTCCCGCTAGGCCATCGCACAGTGTATTATTTTGCCTTAGTTGCGGACATGCTCGTTTTATGTGTTTTTTGGAAAGCTAACAATCAAACTAAGACCCTATTAAAACACCGCCGGCTCCAACTTCTATAGTTTAAGAGAAATTAAATAAATCGAGAAAAATCCTTAAAAACCATAGAAACACAATATCTCATTTTTGGATTTGAATTTTACACGAAATGTTTTAAGGTGTGATAGGTATTCACTATAGGAACCATTTTTTTCTGTTAAACTTTAAAAATATTGCTCACACAGGCGAGAATATATTTTTTTCTATGATTTTGTAAATATTTTTTTTCAGGCGATTCTCTTCATGGTCGCGTTTTTTTTAAATGCCTAAATGTTGATCACTATAATAACTATCGCCACAAAAAAAATCAAACCCGACAAACCCAGGATTACGGAAATATTGAATTTTAAAAGTGTGGGCTAGGGTTGTCAATCAAAACTGTGAGCAACATACAATACTTACTTCATGCAAACATTACTCATTATGATTCATTATTTTTGACTTAGGTTTAGCAATTGCGGGTTTAAATAGTGATGTGTATAGTTTACTTAGTTTAAGTTTATATAGAAAATAGTGCAGAAAGTTAGAGTCAATATAAAAAAATATTTGCGGTGGAATTCGATCACTTTTGTATTGTGATCTATCTTCGATGAAAGATATTATGTGGAATTGGGTAATAGTGATATAGGTACTAATAAGATAAAGTTAATAATAATATAACATTCTACCACATACACGCAACACCATCTATCCATCACCATGAGGCAGCGATAGCCTGATGAAGAGACCAAGTCTCGGGTTCGAATCAACGGCGCGCACCAATGACTTCGAAGTTATGTGCGTATTAAACTCTTAATTGTCGTTTGCCCCGTGCATCGGAGGGCACGTTATGACGTCGGTCCCGGCTGTCATCAAAAATATCTTTGATAGTCGTTACGGGGAATCAGTACCTTCCAACATAATGACTCTGGTCTAAGCCATAGCATATGGCTATCCCTTCGGGTTACGGAGGTCAGACTGCAGTCGCTCTGTGGAAAAGCTAATATTCTGTTAAATCTGGTTGGACTAGAAAGCGGACTGGAGCTGGTTGCATCCAACACTTACGTCTTCCAAGACGTAAGTGTTGGATGCAACCGGGAAAAACGCTCGGAAGATAATGATGATGAAGACACGCAACACCATCTAGTCCCAAACTAAGCAGAGCTTGTATTATGGGTGAACTAGACCATGGATGAACATACAATGACATATTATAGATATTCTTTTGTAAATACATACATAATATAATACAAAGAAACACCTAAACCAAAGACCAACATCCATATTCACGCACACAAATGTTTGACTTGAACGGGCATCGAACCCACGACCTTCGGCGTGGTAGTCGGTTACACTCCCGCTATGCCACCGGCTTGTCAATTCAATCGCATTGGCGAGCATAATTGAATAACCGATTGAACTAATCAACTTAAATATAAACTACTTTGGGACAACACTATTTCCATAGAAATTAAAAGAAAACTTAGAAACGCAATATCTCCGAGATCTCGCTAGATACATATCTAGAATTTTCTCAAGTTGTAGGTACTACACCTATGTATATTATGTAAACAAAAAAAATACGACCCGCAAATAGCTAATTTATTATAATTTATTTTCGTTTATTAACAAAATAATTATTTATAATTGTTCCTGTGATGTTAGAAACTTGAAAATTTTACATTGTATATATTTCAAACCAACAATTAATAGGTATTTTACTAGAGACGGACATTCGCTTTATTCAAGAAATACAGACAAAAAACTTTTTCAGAAAGGTCAGTGACCTTTCTCTAAAATATTTATAACTCCTAAGTAAAGTGAAATATCAAAACGGGTATTTTTTTTAATGATTTAGAATGGTTTAATCTATACGGGGAAAAAATAAAACAGGCATGTCCGCAACTAAGGCGAAATAATACACTGTGCATCGGCTGGCGATTTTTCCCCTCCCTAGGCAATCGGCTGGCGACGCCCCTGGGTAGACGTATCTAAAAGACAACATTTTCTATTTTCGCGTCGTGTAAACTTTATACTTAAGGTACTTATTGACGAATCGTAATCTATATAGCTACTTTTTTAAGAACTTCCCGAAGTTTCGTTCAAATTTCATCGGATGTGTCGGTCAGTCTTCCTGTGTCTACAATCAACAAATATCGTACAACTATTAATGTTACCGGCCACTTTTCTATTCATATTAATTAGTATTTCAAAAGTTATCCGATAATGTCTACGCCTATACTATCAACGCTTCGCCTCGATAGTTTAAAAGCTCGTTTCCTCATCCAAACTACACTAGCCGATTTATACAAGACTGGTTATCGAGTCCCACCACAACTAACAATAATATAAGTAAAATAGCTATAGTTATTTATTTTTATTATAATTTCGTAATTTTTGAATATATGATGTTCAATATTGTTTCTCTAAATTGACTATTATTTTGTATTTTTGCTGTTTTTGAGATGGCACAATTATTCAGCAACAATACCGTAATTAAAAGTTTTATTAGATTTCAAACCAGTTTACCGATAATTTAAATCCGATTTTGCATTGAGAACTATAGGGTGATACTGTCGTAATAATGTCTAAATGAATTTTATACTGATGACTAGTTAAAACACCTTTAAATTGCTATTCAAATATCATCAAATAAATCTAAAAGCGTGCATACTTTAGCAAGGACGAGAGTGAGTGCTGGCTAAACCCTGGCATCTTTCATACGACCCATTTCTAGTACCAAATTATGACCCAAAATACTATCAAATTATCAACTACTCATTTGTCCTAGATTTTAATATTTGGCTAATAAATCTAGTATACACATACATACATAGACTCACGCCTGTTTCCCGGAGGGGTAGGCAGAGAATACGGAACACCATTTGCAACGATCCTGACATACCTCACTTGCTTCACTCACTCCCATTAAGTTTCTCATGCATGCTCTTCTATACACATATCGGCTGCTTATCATCAAGTGCCCTAGGCCTAAGCAGTAGGCACTGATAAGGACAAGTAGGCACTAGGCAGTATGTAATTGATTGCGAGCGTAAGCGTGCAACCAGTCGTGAAACACTCATTACACACCGCGCCGCTACATATAAACATTCAATTAACATTTTGATTTCACGTTTGCAATATTAGACTTTACAAGTAAATTTTTCGGGTTTTACTCGCAATAAATAACATGTATATTTAAGCTCCGGTTTCTTCCGACGTTTCGACTGACTTACACTGGTCGTGGTCGTCGTCACGGAGGAACTAGTCTGCCTTATATATCTTTGTTATAGATATAATTGTGTGTCTTACTAGAGAGTAAATTAACTCGTTTAACGAGAAAATCCTTTATGTATAGGATAGGCAGAAGTGTAATATTACACCCACATTTCGCCATGAATTTTATTGATCCCACGTAATAGGGGGCGAGCCTATTGCCGTTAGTGGGCTCATTGCCAGACTCCGAGCTGCTACTGAGAATTCGAAAAACTCAGTAACACACACTCGCCCAGGGAATCGACCCCGAGACCTCCCGATCAGCAGACGCATACGCTATCCACGGGACCACGGCCATTTAAGGCGCAACACCAGATCTCCCACTAATCTTGGAAAATTATAAGCTACCGATGTTCTTAAATCTAGGTCTTATTGGGCTAATTCTAAGTGACATACCTGAGACATGTCCAGCAGTCTGCAACGAGCACAATTAGAGTAGGTACTAAGATCATTATCACCTGTCATCAGTACTAACCTTTCCTTTAAGTTCAGTAGCAGCCTTAGCCCAGTGAGGTTCCAGGTTCTTGCAGTGTCCGCACCAAGGCGCGTAGAACTCAACCAACCATAGATCATCGCTGTCGAGTACCATCTCCTTGAAGTTGCTGTCTGTCAGCGTGATGACGTCGCTCTCCTGGAAAAAGAGAACAATTTTAAAATCAGAACTATAAAATAAAGATTTGAGCGTACTGGCAGCTAAGGGCTGTGCCTTTGGCAGGTGTTTTATTTTTTCTACTGAAGTAATTAGGGCAGGTACCTTTGTTGACAGCAGAAAATTAATTTGATAACAGGTAAAAAACTTTCTAAATAGACCGTGTCAAGTCATCGATGGCGCATCATTGAAGAATATTTGTTGGTTCCAATATTATAAGTATGTCATCATCAGCCTTTAACACTTCACTGCTGGACTAGGCCTCTCCTTTGAAATGAGGAATTGGCCTACTATAACACGCTGGGCAAACGGGTTGGTATAGGGTTTGTATCAAGTTTTCCGTCTCTTACAGTGCTGTTCTCTGCATAATATACCTACTCACTCTGTCGGCTCTTACGACCCCCATGGGATGATATGGGGTGGTGACAGTCCGTATTCTTTATCCATCACCACACGGACTTCTATGTCGGTCTATTTATGTAATCCTATAGTATTATAACAGGTACTGTTGAAAACTGACGAGAATTCAAGGAAAGTAGGTTACATTTTTTTCTGAATATCAAAACTTGAAGTCTTCGTTTTGTAGCCACATTTTTCAGCTGGATAGTATTTCCGAATATATTTACAAACAGTACATCAAACAAAAGTGTTGGCGTTACGGTGACATTCAACATGATCTAAAACTATGACAAGTATAATTATATGCTTTCAGTTAACAAAGTAGGTATTCTAAAAGCAGTTCTTTATAATATATTTCATCAATTTGGCAGACAGCATAACAAAGTATTTAAAGACCTGTTCTACGCGACATTGTTTTGTTAATTAATTTAACAGACAGCATAAAGACCTACTTAAGAAATGCGTAATTTAAAAGACACTTCCGTAAGAGGTGTGTCAAAACCAAAATAGCAGTTGGATTTCTGCCACTTTTGTCATGATGCGTAGCTGAAATACGTCTAATGGAATAACAGTATATTTTACATATTTTAAAAGGGATACGCTGTTTGGTTCCCATTTAAGTAAAATACGAGTTTATACGCAATAATGTAGGATGATTGTAATAGAATAAAAGAATATTATATTGATAGGCTTTATGCCATTTTATCAGTAATAGGTAGGTACTACACCTATAATTATAGGCATATTCTAACGTTCAAGAACCCGCATTGTAATATGGATTTCTTCATTGATAATACAATTGTTCTATTCATAATAAAGTATACCTATTATAAGAACATATCTTAATATATAAAATCCTTGCGTTACAGACTGACTGACAGACACGCTACAGCCGAAACTATTGGGCGCAGGAAGCTGAAATTAGGCATGTATGTTCCTTGGGGACCGTAGAGGTGCATTAAGAAGGGATTTCCTGAAATTCCCACGGGATCGGCCAAAACGAGTAAATTAAAAAAATGCAGGCGTAGCTGCTGGCGTCCTCTAGTTATATATAAGAAGTTATTACATGTCTAGACATAATAACTTCGACGGCCCTGAAACCCTGATGCAATTCTGAGATGCATTATATAGTAGGATACAGTAAATTTGTATGAGAACCTTGAATGAATAAATGTCAAGGTCTTCAATCAGATCACCAAAACCCAAGATAAGGAGACATCATTATGATTGATTCAGCTTTACTTCCGAAAAGGCTTTGCCGCTTCATCCATGAATTATCTATGAGTCATTCTCGAGCCAATTCTCGAAAGGAGGTCAGTAGTATGTACTGACGTGTACCAATGGAGAATTTTCTAGTGAGAGGACGCGTAGGAGTTTCCAGTAGGCGGACGACGACAAGCGACGAAAGAAATATATTTACCTCCTACACAACATCATCATGTTTAGATTTCGATTTAAAAAATTTATATAATTATATCTACTAGCACTAAGAAATTCTATGAATTAAAGAGTATGCCTGAATATGGTTCCTTGTTTTGTATTATGATAAGATACCCACTTTACTAATTGAATGTGCACCTATCTTCTTGAGTGTAGGTATGGAATAAAATATGGAGAAACCATTTGACTTGGATAGTAGCAAGTATTTTACCGACTAAGCTCAGATCAGCTATCTCGGTACGGTATACTGAGAAAACTATCTAGCACACAACAGTTATACTGATTTGATATATGTTGCGCAGATTGGCTATCTCTCGACTGTTTGCAGCAAACCATTAAGTTACAACCAAAATCCATCATAATGGTACGTACGCTGACCATCCAGAATTTGAAACAGCCTCTATGTCTACTACCATAAATAAGTAGCTGTTCGATAGTAGGTATGGCAATTTATGATAGAGTCGGCATAGATTTAGTTGCCGCTACAAAAATAGATAATTTGTTGACATAAGACAAACACGTTCAGTATGCGGACGAGGCGCGACGCTGTGACGATAAGAGGTCAACAACCTTAGTACAATAAACTCTTCTGTTAAAGAGTGTTGTTTGAATTTACTTTCGTCGTGCATTTTTAGGATGATGAGACTTTCTGTAATTCCCTATATGGTGAAAATCAGTACGTGCCTACATTATGAGATGATGAATCTTATGGTAACTGGCTCGGAGATATGTATTAAAGTAGTTGGTGTTGGCTATTTATGTATGCGGTACATCGAAAATCTCTAGTATAACCATGTTCTCATAATACAAGAGTACCTTAGAACTGCATGTTTGGTTTCGTCTCCTTTAGTTTTCTCCTCAACAAGAATAGTATAATAATAATATAAGCTTTAAACCTGCGGTATTGTCATATTGTCCTGTATGTAGAGACAAGCTATTTCAATTTAATTCAAATAGTAAAACAGTCTCCCCTAGATCTTTTTTTATCGGGTTATCTAGTAGATGTAGGTATATTTGACGACCAGTTGGCGAAGCGGGAGTGTAAGCGACTGCTACGCCGAAAGTCGCGGGTTCGATTCCCGCTCAAGTCAAACATTTGTGTGCATGAACATGGGTGTTTCTATGTATAATATGTATGTATTTAAAAAAAATATATGTGAGGCATGGCAAGATGAACTTTTAAAATATGTGTGTTTGTGAAATGTGTAAGACTAAAATTCGTCAAAGTGGAGTCAACGGCACGCTCTACGTTCATCACAGCATAGAAACGCAATTTTAGTTAATAATCAAAATGAATTCGTATAAACGCTAGAAAAAATATAAAACATGAAATGAAAATATCTAGATAAGAGTATAGCCAGGCGAAGTTTCTCGGTTTTTTCGAAACATGATATAGATTGGAGAAAGCCGAATGTGTAGCATCTGCTACACCTGTATCATTGTTTGTAGCGGATACATCCCACTCGGCAAATGTCAGGGCTGGTCTTTTATGTATTCTGCACAATGTAAATGTATAATGCCATTTAGATCAGTGATGCAATATTTTATATGGCACATAAATAAAATGGTAGTTTCTGTCTGTGATGCCAAGATATGTATGTGTTTGTAGTTATAATTTAAAAACATAATACCATTCTATAGGCAATTTCTTATTCATTTATGTTCAGAGTAATCTTTGGAATGTCTAAATTGTTGAAACCGTAGTGAACAGCAGATGTCAGAATAGTAAATGTATTTGTGTATTTATTGTTCAATAGAAACGGAGATCGTGTGACGAAATACCTGCCAATCCTTTAGATTTTCAGAAGGAAATCAATGCTGGTGTAAAAATAATATCTGTGATACAAGTATTTGTGTAATTGTACCTAATGACTAAACCACTGTTTGGAATTTATGTATAAGTGGTATTTATTGACATCAAGATCATGATTTAATTTTATGGCCAATGATTTCTTTAAATTTTGTATAGAAATGTATGTAAAATTTAAGCATAAAATCTGTAAATGCAGTGTAAGCATGAAATTAATACTTGTTGAGAATTATTGTAGTATTTATATAATTCTTCCGTATAATTTGTGTATGAAATTAAACAGGCCTCATTATGAATATAATTACATGCATATAAATAATGTAAATGGCAACATCCCGGTAAATGTTAACATTTTTTTACAATGCCAATACATGTCAGAAATAAATGAGAATACCTATGTAACTAGATTATGTTATGTAACATGGCAATGTCACCTTTTTCTAATCAGAAACAATAAAAATACTGCAGCGCTTTTACATGCAGCTGATTAAATATTGCTTTGAAATACAGTCTATCTAAATTAATAGTGTTTTATGAAATTATATAGTATGTTTGAATAGTATTGTTTTAGTAAAGCAATAAATATATGTGTTCAATTATTATTAACTGTAGCATGACTTAATACTAAATTACTAAATGAACAGCATTGTTTTTTTTTTTCATTTATAAAAAATATTTGAGATGGCATTCTAGATTAATATTAAAGCTTCTGTCTCACGATAGTTTTAAAGAAAGCTAGGTAGAAAACTCAAGGAGTGCAGTTTAAGATTGGTCCGCGTGGAGAGTTAGGGGGAGGCCTGTGTTCAGCAGTGGACATATGTAGGCTGATACGAAGTAGGTCGAAAACGAAAAATCTGTTGAATCTGCTAGACTAGAAAGCGAGCCTAGGCTTCCAAGGTAAGAGTCTTGGTTGCAGCTGGGATAAGCCAGGAAAATAACCAATTCATCTAATACTAATATGAATTATGTGTAATGTGCATATAATACCATTAAATCTAAAACTTTATTTTTAAAGAATAAAGAGAGAAAGAAATAAAATCAAAAACTGAGACATAATAGCAAAAATTAAATTTTAATTTTGTAATAAACAGAGCAATAGAAAACGTTACATAATGTACCTTTTTGCTCTTTTCAAAATATTTTTTAGCTTTTTAAGAGCAGGTGTATTCTTAACCTTTTTCAGTATTTGAATTTTCTTTTCTCTTAATATATCTCCTTTGATTTTGACAATTTTCGGTAACCCATTGTCTTTTAGTTTGCTACGGAACAATTGTGACTGCAATTGACTGTACCTTGCGAGATGCATTGGTGTCTTGCTCATTTTCATCACTGTTTTAGTTTTTCCTTGTTTGTGTGTTGTATGTGAAATGTGTTTTTTTTGTGTAGTTGTTGGTTTCATTTTGACTGTTTTCCACACAATGCTGTGGCCGTATATTATGCTGTTGATCTTTAGTAAAAAATTCTTTAGTATGCTTGTATATAGTCTTAAGAGTAATTAAATGTAAGTGTTAGCTTGAAGTGTCAGTTACTGACCAATACTACATAGGATGAATGACATGTGCAGTACCTATGTATGAAAGTGTGTTCCGTTTAAAAAGTCCTACTACAATACATTAAATCTAGTAGATACTTACTACATAGAAATCTCTACATGTTTTGTTATTGTTAATGTGACCAATGAATGAATGAGTATGTTAAGACATTGTGTTTCGAATTATTGAGGATGTTGTTGATGTGTAACGGCCCGGCCACAGCTTACAGCCGCGTTTTCGATATACATGGCGCGCTTTTCTACGCCGGCGACCGATGTCACCTCAGAGTAAACGCTCCATGTACATCGAAATCGCTCGCTGCTGCCGCCGCTGCTGTAGGCTGTGGCCAAGCGGTAAGTGATGTATTGTGTTAGAGTATGATATCTTTAATTAAGTACTTATTTCCAAATGTGTGTTATAATCTAATGTACCATGATGTGCGACTAGATAAGTGTTAATAAAATCAATTTTAGGAATATAGGTATTATGAAATACATCCTGTTATTTATTGATTTCTAAATACAGTACTGTTCATAAAATACAAATATGTAAATATTTCTAGAGAAAACCACCACCTAGGAATGTATTTATTATGATGCAGCCCAAACTATTATAATATAAATATATTTTTGATAGTCAGTACTTTTAAAGCCCAATGTTAATATAATCATATCAAATACAGGGACCATTATCAGCAAAATCACAATAATGTTAGTTTTTCGTTTGCTTTTTACGGTACTGGTTTGGAGGAAGATAACCATTGAGTAAGTCATTAAGACCTTTCAACTGTTGTACCCTATTACGATTCTGATGACGATATTTTACCTTGTCTGATCCGGCAGATTTCTTTCCGAGAGCATCATAAGCCTTATCTCTGGCTGCCTTAATGACTGCGTCAACAAACTTGTCTGCTGTTCTCTGCCCTTGGTATGGAGTATGCTTCTTGCCGTTGAAGATTTTAATGGTGGGGAAGCCAGTGACTCCGAAAGTGTGTGCAAAGCTGTTGTGCTTATCTGCATCTACTGCTCCTACTTTTGCTATACCCTAGAAATGGAAAGGAATAATAATTAAAATCACAAATATAAACATTCTTTCAATGTTTGAATTATCATAGGATACAGAAATATAGTTCTAATTTCTTTTTTATATGCTCACGCTTGTATCCCCGAAGGGGTAGACAGAGGTGTAAATATTACACCCATATTTCGCCATGAATTTTTAGGTCCCACATAATGGGGGGTGAGCCTATTGCCGTACCGGGCACATTACCAGACTCCATGCTGCTACTGAGAATTTCCTAACGGAAAAACCCAATAACATTTTACCCAACCCGGGCATCGAACCCGAGTTCTAATTTTGTATTGGCATATATATATGGGAGAAAGCTTTCCTGTAACCTAAAGCTACACTAATTGCTATTAGTCATGGTTTTTCAATTATTACGTCATAACAACAAATTAAACAAGGACTCTTCACAAAATTCTAATAAGATTCTGGAATTCATTAAATGTTTTAAAAAATCTCACAAGCTCATGCCATGTCACATCTTATACAGAAACACCCACTTATTTTGAGCCTCAATGATCTCACTGAAAAATTCTAGAAATATTGTTTAGGTACATAATTATAGATAATGATTGATTAAAAATACAACTTCACTACTCAAAGAGATTATGGGCAGAAGGCAAACTCAATGGATATTTTGAATCTATATCGTCCTGAATTTCAAAGAGTGTATGAAGATGATTTTGATACAGACCTTGAGTGCTCTAGCAGTTTTCTGGTACTCAGGAATTAAATTTTTACAGTGACCGCACCACGGCGCGTAGAACTCCACCAGCCAGACTTCATCTCCATTTGACACTAGTTTATCAAAATTTGAGGGATTCAGCTCCACTACATCTGAGCTGGCATCGTAAAATGCGAAAGCTCCCGCCACGCATAATAAAATACCTGAAAAATAAAACATTTTTAATTACCGGCACCAATGGAATGGAACTTAACGAATCAGTTTCACAGTTTAATTATGTTATTAAAACACACCGAAGATGTGCGTGTGTAACATTGTTTGTGATTTAAGGCTATTTAATTTCAAAACTTTAATATACACTAGATCTCGTACGAGATCGCGTACGAGTTATCGGCTAAACAATGATGATCGGCACTTGGAAATAGTTGGAATAAACACGTCAACGGTCAATCTTTTTTGGCAGCCGACAAGAGACACGATATTGTCAATGGATTTCGTGGACTAGCACTATTGGCGAATTTAAGTTACCCGCTCTAAAACTACGATCATTATTTTTGTTATGGCAATTTTTCTGACAGCATTTTAAAAAACCCCTAAATATTAAAATCGCAAATAGAAATAGCTACTAAAGCTATTATAATCACGGTTATTATTCTGAAATTATCAATGGATAGTACTACAGATTAATAAATCCAGCGAGCTACAATATCATAAAGTAAATAGACTAAGTACAATATATAATTGTATTGTAGAACACATTGTGGACACTACCATAATGCAACATTATGTAGGTACCACACTATGACACTAGGACCAAGAATCAATAGTACCACAGTTTCGAGTACCTATCTGTCACAGACTATTATTGCCCTGTGGTTTTGCTTTGTGATGTTTTCTTTCACATATTATACTTTTTCTGTGTCTGTGACAAATAAATAGTTTTCTTTCTTTCATTCAGAATATTAATATACCTAGCATTTCAAGTATGTACCTACTTATTGCATATCTATCTATCTATACCGTCACGCCTGTCTCCCATTGGAGTAGGCAGTGACTATGGAACGCCACGTGCTTCGGTTAAAACGTTTAACATACCTCTTTCGTTTCTTCGACATTCAATAAGCCGCGTTTCCACTAGGCAACATTTGGCGTGCGACACGTGACGTTCAATATGTTCGGCAACGCTACACAACAGCGCGATACGTTGCCAGCTGGCACGCAACATAACGCGCGGCTTGTTGTTTGTTAAAGAGCATCGTTAGTTGAGCATCAATTGTTGTTGATTCTGATTGTTTTTTTGTAGGTATTTTCTAAACCACCAACGTGGTTTTTTTCTTTTTGATGCATTTTTCAATAAAATCATAACCACTGCCGGTGAAATAAAGTTCCTCTAGCGACATGTTGTCGACGACTGACCGACGTAAAGTAGTAGGTACTAGTAGATGCGTAGACAGACAATGTTGTTCAACAAAAGCTCCGCGCTGACTTTCAACATGTTGGGCAACTTGTTGTGCAACATGTTGCGCGTCAATTGTTGCCTAATGGAAACGCGGCTTTAAGCCTCGTATTCATTAGGGGACATTTGTCCCGCGACCTTGTCGCCCGACACGAATTCTACGTGTTGAGCGACGTCGCGGGGGACATCGCCCGACATCGCAGGCGACATCTACGTGTCGGGGAACAAGTCGCTTGTCGACGCTCCGATAGCGTCGACCTTGCGCGACTTCGTGTCCCTCGACAGTTTCCGACGGCATTTGACTTGTGAGGACGTGTGTTGCTATTTGTTCCGCGACTAACCACGATTATAGCACTCTTCGTTGGTCCATACTACCAACGAAACTGTGTTAACACTTAGGCGACATCTTGATCACAATGCCGGTATGTGGACGAGCGAAATGTCGGTCGACATTGTCGCGAGACAGTCGCACGTAAATGTCCTGCGACTGTTCGCGATAAGTCGAGCGACTTTGTCCCCTAGTGAATGCATGGCTTTAACCTCATCATAGTCATCATGCATGCGCGTCGGTTATGGGTAGGTACTTTAACTTGGCCCTTTTTCAGTACGTCACCTATTTAGTCGGCGTACGTCCGCCCAAAGACTGCCTAGGGCGTCCCCTACCGACATTTCTATTCATTCTCGCACGATTTCTTCTTTCATCCATCCGTTCCAAATGTCCAAACCAACGCAACATTCCTTTTTCAATCTTTGTCACTACATCTTCTTTTAAACCACACGTCTCTCGTATCACATGCATGCATAATAATAATAATGTAAAGCTGAAGAGTTTGTTTGTTTGGTTGAACGTGATACTCTCAGGAACTATAGGTCCGATTTAAAGAATTATTTTTGTGTTGAATATCCCATTAATTGATTAAGCTATAGCGTCATAGCATTGTATTAGCATATGCTAATACAATGCTATGAGCTATAAGCTACGGGTGCGGAGGTCAGACGGCAGTCGCTCTGTGGAAAAGCTGATATTCAGTCATATCTGGTTAGACTGGTGACTGACATGACTGCCCCGTTGGTGTAGTGGTTAAAACGGCCACCTCGCCGCTGGACACTGCACCAAGTGCTGTGGGTTCTATCCCCACACTGTTGTTGGTGGTGTTCATTGTGTCCGTTAGTTGTTATTTGTAGAGTCCCCCGCGACACAGGATTTAATCCTAATGCGGAAATTGTATTAAAAAAAAGAAATAAATAAAAAACTAGTATGCGAACCCTTTTTTTTTGTTTTCTTCGCTGTGGAAATGCATTTACGCACGTATGTGGGACTCGACGGCTGGAGTGCAAGACCGTAATACCCACTAATACCACAGCGCATACTTCAACGCCATTTTGGGGGCGCCATGGGGTCGCGTTAGCATTCTACCCTGACACGTTAACAATAACAGTAACATTTCAGTTTATTAACTTCCCATCCTAACCTACGGTGCTCAACCATGATCCCTGACCGAGATTCAGAAGTCCAAGTTGAAGATTTGCCAAAGAGCCACGGAGCGTAGCACTCTGGGAGTGAAGAGGACCGATCACGTCCGTAGCACTACGCTGCGCTCGAAGACGGGCTTAGCCGTCGTAGGAGCCAAATCAGCCCGACTAAAGTGGGACTGGGCCGGACACGTCTGCCGCATGCACCCGGATAGGTGGGCACAAGCAGCTACAAATTCGGTACCAGAGATTGCCAATGACCACGAATGTATGTATGGAAATCCAGGGAAGAGGCCAGCAGTGGGACACCATAGGCTAACAAAAAAAAAATGTTATAAAAAAATTGCTTCACGCCAAATTTTATGATTCTATATCGACTGGTAGTACGCTTTAGATTTTGATTCCCTTGCGAGTACTTACATGCGAGTTTGAAAATATGCGACATAAATTGCTGTTTCTTTTGATTGCGTTAACATAGAAGTTTGATTGGTTTTGTTACAGCTTAAGGGTATCATAGACTTGATGATGTCCTCCCGACCGATTTCGGCCACGGCGGCTTGTCTTTAAATTAGATTTGCCAACTGCGCGGGATATATTATAGTGCACAAGTGTGTGCGCATACACAACTGCACTCTCTTTGCCCTCACTCTCATAGTTCGATGGGACGCCACAAGCGACACGACCGGATTGTGCGCAGAACCAACGGCTTAACGTGCATTCTGAGGCACGGGGGTATGACACCGCTAACTCCCTGACTCCGAACTTCTATTGGATAATTCCTAACAGAAAAACCCAATAAGTATTGTGTAATTTTGTTTGACCCGGACATCGAACCCGAGCCGAGACCTCATTGTAGTAAGTATTTGTTATCACAGTAAATATAACCACTACACCAGTGGCGTAGCGTGGGGGAGGGCCGGGGGGGCCATGGCCCCGGGCGGCACATTTAAGGGGGCGGCAAAAGCCGCTGCGAAAAATAAAATAAAAAACAGACAAATTTTAAAATACTTGGCGCGCGCACTGACACGATCCCAGAAGGACGGCGCGGGCGCAGTAGAAAGAACATACAATCGAAAACAAATCATCCTTATTGTCATTACGTGAAGACTTGCTTGTGTCTTTAGTCCGTGTTTATTAGTTCTCAACTCATTGCATCCTGCAATATTCCGGTGATCTGGGAGCCTGTTATGAGTAGGTAATTTATTAATCCATATATCAGGGCCGAGCCGCCCTTGTGTGTGATGTGTGCCGCCCCTATTGCCGTGGCGCCCTGGCGCACATAGGCGCCAGGGCAATAGGGGCGCCGCCTGTCAGATGAAATGCCAGCGTTAATTATTGAAATTATTTTTGATTTGCTTCAAAATACAACATAATCTTTATAGTTTAATAGGGAAGAAAACAGGTACGGGTCTCCTAAGACAATATAGTCACACCTGCGGTTTAAATATACGATAATTGAACTTTGACCCTAATATTTATGATATATGCGATAAAAAAATGCCTAATACTTACAGATTTCGCCTCTCAACTCCTTATTTTTGCGAGAACAAGGAGTCGGTAAATGCTGGTGACGGGCAGCAACGTCACCGGTGCGAGAAGCTACGCCCTTCATGCACTCCGCATTGCTAAGGCAATACACAGTACGACCAAAGGTCAGTACAATTTGTCATGAGGGACTTCAATGCCAAAGTGGAAGCAGGACGCAGTGAAACGAAAATACGGTAGAGCATACATACGGTATGTATAAACTGGGATCCAACGAAAATAAATTCACAAGAATCGTAAGAGTCAAATGCTAGTTATTTTCCTTGAAGCAGGCGCTCTTTTTAATTAAATCCTTTTTCAAGAAGAAGGCCTCTCAGGCAGAGGACCGAAAACACATATAGACATCTCGGTGATCAATAGGTTAAACATCGGATGCGTTCACCAACTAGTACGAGGCTCTCTAAATATCAAAATTATAACTGAAAGAGCCCAGTCAATGAAGTGTACACTGCAGTTTCAGCTAGAACTGCAGAATCCTTTCAATCATTTAGAAACCACCGACAGCATTAATCAGAAGACAGACAGTGGTCACGGTACTAGGAGATCAGTCACAAAATGTCCTCCCCCTTCAGAAAATGAAGGAGCGTAAACTTTCCGAGACTCTCGGACTGATGAGGAAAGGACGCGAGTTGCTGTCCTGTCAGCTGTCTTCGCCGGATGGGAGGGCCGTAAACCAACAAATACGAAAGCTAATGCGACGTGACTTTCAACACTAACACCCGAACCATGGTGGCTAGGATCGAGGAAAACCGAAGTCTTCGGTCTACGGTTGAGGCAGCCCGATCTAACAAAACTAAGATCTGCGGATGGCCGCATCCTCAACTCAAAGTTCGAGATTATCGAGGAGGTTGAAAGTTTTTATCCACAATTGTATGCCTCGTGCGAAAACAGCCCAATTGGGCCTAGTTCTCACGACCACAGAGCCTCACTGATGCGCCACAACACCGAAGACATCCCGGATGTCGACCAGAGCGAGGCCAGGCGGGTACATATAGGACTTATACATTTCCCTTTGGGGTATATTATTATACTACGAACCTTTGTTTTGAGTAACCGATATTTCGGCACTGCTGCAAGCGCTATGTTCACGGATGTAGGTACCTACTCTACAAACTCTGCAAAAGTATATGGTATATTAGGTATATCCCATAGAAGAATGTAAAAGTAACACAAAGCACTCGGTGATGATGGATCTATTTTTTAATTGATTAAAACCCATACAAATTTTATTTACGAAAATCCTACAAGCCGTCAAAACCTAGACTAAGCTATACATATATTGCAGCCGAGAAACGGCCGCGACCCTGCGCGACATATAAATGCCGCGCAGAGCCTCCAGATTTCTCCCTTAAAAATATTATACCCACTGCGTTATGATACGAGGGTCAAACTGAAAGTTCTTAGAAAATCAAAAACTGATTACATTAGCCAGTTATTAGTTTTATTATATCTTTTCAAAATATTGTCCATTGACGTCAATACACCGCTGCATGCGATGGAACCACTGGGAAAAGCACTTTGCCCACTCGTCCTTAGGGGTCTCTTCAATGGCATCGCGATACGCAGCCACCGCTTCTTCAGCATTCATAAACCGCTTTCCTTTAAGTTTTTCTTAAATTTTTGGAAATAAATAAAAATCACAAGGCGCGAGGTCGGGGCTATACGGCGGGTGACCCAGTAATTCAACGTTTGATGTCGCCAAATAGTCGATCGTTCGCTTGGCGGTGTGCGACGAGGCGTTGTCGTGGTGAAGGAGGATCCTACTGCGAGGTCGTTTCTCTCGAACTTTTTCCAAGACAAGTGGCAAACAATTGGTAGTGTACCATTCTGCAGAAACTGTTTTTTGATCCTCTAACACAATTGTTGCGAAATGACCTATCCTTCCAAAGAACGAGGCCACCATTTTTTTTCCCGCACTTCGATCTCTCTTCACTTTAGTTGGCAACTCCTCGAAAGGAAACACCCACTGAGCAGATTGTCTTTTGGTTTCAGGATCATAACAGTAAATCCAGCTTTCGTCACCTGTTAGTATGTCGAACACAGCATTTGAGTCACCTCCGTTAAATCTTTCAATCATTTTACGGCACCAATCCACACGATGGAGTTTTTGAGCCTTAGTCAAATTATGAGGTATCCACCGGGCGCAAAGCTTCCTGACCGCTAAATGTTCGTGGAGGATTTTGTGCACTTGACTCATACCGATGCCTAAGCTTGTCCGAATCTGCTGATAGGTCACTCTTTTGTCAGTCTCTATCATACGCCGCACAACACAGATGTTATTTTCAGTCGTCGCCGTAGAAGGCCGTCCCTCACGTACATCATCAGTGAGATTAGTGCGACCACGTTTAAACTCATTAAACCAGTTGTAAACAGTCGCACGAGATGGGGCTTCATCGTGAAAGGCCAATCGTAGTCTATCATAACTTTCTTGTTGACTTAAATGACATCGAAAGTCATAAAAAATCATTGCACGAAAATTTTCTCGTGTTAAATTCATGTTGACGTGACACAGACAATTTTCAATTTGCCGCCAAATCGTAAAACAAATGACAAATGAATGAAATATATACTCAGTAATATTGGCAAAGAGTTCTATTTTCAAATTTTAGAATATTTTTTTTATTATATTGTTTATAAGTGGCCAGTTCTAAGAACTTTCAGTTTGACCCTCGTATTACAATTGAAATGAATAAAATGATAATTTGTTTAAATCCATCAAGCTGTTTGGAATGTAAAGCCAAACGAATGAACATACAAACATACCTACACCCGAAAAACGTTACACTTCTGGTAAATGTAGTGGGGTACCTAAAAGAAGGAGGGGCGGCAAATTTCCGATCGGCCCCGGGCGGCGAAAACTCACGCTACGCCACTGCACCATAGAGTATTATTGCACTGCACTACACGAATCGATGTAACACTGGCTCGCCACTACACACAGATCTGAGGATCTGAGCGCAAGAGCACGTCGCGTCCCCGCACCGTTGGTTTAGACACGGTTAGGTTATATTTCTTTGCACGGTGCGGTTGGGACGTGCTTTAGTTGGTAGTTAGCTACCAACTTACTGTCCGTAGTGACAGCCACAGACTATACAGATATACTAGTAGTGACAGGTGTCAAGTGACGCTTCTTCCTCTGCTGGTGTACATGAGACAATGTATTATATCTATTGCATAGATACAAACACTACACTCATAATATTACACCCACATTTCGCCATGGAGTTTTAGGTCCCATGTTATAGTGGGCGAGCCTATTACATATCCAGAGTCCGTACTGCTACTGAGAATTCGGAAAAACATAGTAAGTAACACTTTTGCCTGACCCGGGAATCGAACCCGGGACCTCCGATCAGCAGTCGCATACGCTATCCACTGGACCACGGAGGCAGTCGAGTTGTAAATTATTTCTGTTGAAAAGAATGGCCAAAAGTTTTATTGCCCGTTCTTTCTCTTGGTTCTATACCTTTGCTTTGCGGACTGGGCACTAAATCTAAAGAAAATCCTTGTAGCAAACTGAATAAATGAAAGCATGATTTGTTATATGTCTCTTTAATTTATCAAAACAATGTCTCTACACCTACTTAAAAGTTATTAAAATATCTTTAAAATTATTATTAATTTATTGTTTGATGTTACAAAAAATTTACGCTGTTCGCAATTTTTCCTTTATCTGTGCTATAAGACGTTGCTTCGTACCAAATTTTAAAATTCTGAGTTCACGGGAAGTACCCTGTAGCTTTTGATTTTGATTGCATTAGCTTAGAAGTTTGATTTTTTTAACATCTCTAAGGGACAGTAGCGTTGAGTATTTGATATGAATTTCAATTTAATACCTCTACGCGTTCATAAGGAAGGGGTAGTAACTTTAAAATTATAAAAATACTTATTTTAATTAAGTGATGTAACAAAAATATACGGTTTTCGCAATTTTTCCTTTATCTGTTCTATAAGACTTTGCTTCGTACCAAATTTCAAGATTCTGAGTTCACGGGAAGTACCCTAGTACCCTGTGGGTTTTGATTCCCTTGCGAGATCCGAAAATTTGCGTAAATTTGTGGCATAAACGGCTGTACCTTTTGATTGCGATGGCTTAGATGTTTGATTTTTCACAGCTTCAAGGGACAGTAGATTTGAGTATTTATGATATAAAAGACCATGAGTCAAATTAGGCTCAGTGTCCAACAGAGTTATGGCTTAGGTATGCCATTGTAAAGGATTTTGTTCGTACGAAAATTATTACTACCGGCACCACCTTCAATTCCATTGCAGAAAAAAGAGATTTTGTAGAAAAATACAATTCTTAGTCATAAAACTGTTATAGTAACAATACATTCATACTTTAAAATAATGGTAAACAATAGAAGCGCTTGCGCCCGTATGATTTACAACACTCTCCATAGTCTCCATCCTTCTCACACCTCTCGGACGCCTGCCCGGGCGTCCGTCTGCTGATCTGCTCTCACTGCTCTCAGTCAATCCATAATAGTATCCAAATAGTCTGTGAGTCAATCGACTCGTGATTCTCACGGTGTTAGCTGCATGTTTTCGTGTATCCTCGCGGCACATACAATTTAATCCACCGGCAGGTCATCTAACGATATTATTATTGATTTTTATATATTTTTTTATGGTCTCACGCCTGTATCCCCCAAAGGGGTAGGCAGAAGTGTTAATATTACACCCATATTTCACCATGATTTTTTAGGTCCCACGTAATAGGGGGCGAGCCTATTGCCGTTACCGGGCACGTCACCAGACTCCGGGCTGCTACTGAGTATTCGGAAAAACCCAGTAACACTTTTGCCCGACCCGGGAATCGAACCCGGGACCTCCGATCAGCAGTCGCATACGCTATCCACTGGACCACGGAGGCAGTCACAGTCACATTATTATTGATATTGATTGAAATGTTAATAAATTTTTTTTTAACTGTTAGCAGCTGTTTTATTTTTTATGTATTCTTTGCACCTGGAATTAAAACTAGTTAAAGATGACAAACAACAAAATCTACAATGCCATAACAGCATTACTTTGCAGGATTATAGTTTATTTATACATACATACATACATAGTCACACGCCTGTTTCCCGGAGGGGTAGGCAGAGACTACGGAACGGCATTTGCAACGATCCTGACATATCTCTCTTGCTTAATTTACCTCCCATCAAATTCCTCATGCATGCTCTTCAGTTTATGGTACCTTCTAACCTTTCCTGTTTTAAGCATGTCTCCAATCTGGTCAGAGAACGTCCGTCTAGATCTTCGCATTCGTCCTGTCCCATTCACACTTGCCTTATATATCTGCTTGGTCAGTCTTTCGTCATCAGTCAGTTTATTTATGGTAGGAGAAAAATTTATAGCACAATAACACCATGGATTCTTCGCAAAAATGAGTTTAAATCTTTATACTTAGTGCTTTACAATATTCAAAGTGATCTCATCTCTGTTGGTGGGTGAGCCCAGGCTTCATACATTTTTGCCCATGGTCTTTTCAGTGTGATACTTCGACGCGTTCCTGAGAAAAAAGAAAAAAACGGCCAAGTGCGTGTCGGGCCATGCGTAATGTAGGGTTCCGTTGTTAATAACTAATAGTAGATAATAACTAATATAATGACTTGCTGCAAAGGGTATTAATGTACAACAAATCCGACTGTTTATTTTACTGAAAAAATAATTTTAATAACACTATTATAAGAACCTAAGTTTTGTTTAAAAAAATACTAGGTATGTATCCAGTTATGTATTGTAAACATAAAATGTGGTTTCCAAGATATACTACTACTATACATACGTACTTAGTACCGTAGTACATTACATACCAAAGTACGTATATCTTTAAGATTAAGCCAGCGCGCCCAATGTAAACTCACAGAAATAGGTATTTATAAGTTAACCGACGATTACTCGTAAACTAGTGATATCTACTTAGCCATGATAGTTTTCCTTTTAAATTCGTTATATATACTACATTTGTGATTTTTTTCACCTCTTCCAAATTAATAGTTTAGCCGGCAGAGGGGGGGACACTTGAGTCTAACAATTTTTTCACTTCAAAGCTTGATATTTGACAAACCTATCACTTGATCGAAAAATGATTTGAGCAAACTAATAATATTTTTTTAAAACCTATCTAATGATACCCCACATGATGGGATACTCAACCAAAAAAAAAATTCAGCCCGACTATATATTATGTAGGGGAGATACCCTTAAAAAAATATTTTCCAAAATTTTATTCTACAGTTTTGTTGCAATATCTTATGTCTATATTCATGTCAAATATCAGCTTTCTAGCACCGGGCGTCTTTGAGCTAGGCTGCGGACGGACAGACGGACGGACATGACGAAACTATAAGGGTTCTTTGTGGACTACGGAACCCTAAAAAGGGTCTTGACAGACGGACGGCGGACAACAAAGTGATCCTATAAGGGTTCCGTTCCGAAAAAGGAAAAAGGATTGAAAAGAGGAAGCGGTGCCCGCAGTAGCGTGTGATAAGTGCAGAGTATTGTCTTTGAAGTACAGCCAGGGCCGGATTTAAGGGGGGGCAGGCGGGGCAATGGCCCCGGGGCCTCCACACGAAGGGGGCCCCCACATCAGACAAAAATACCCAAACTCCGAGAAACCACCACCGATTTTTTTTAAACATTATTTTCCACATAACCGGCAACTATACCTACTTGCACATACCTGAAAATATTAGTCTAGTACAGGGCAACCTTTTGAGTCGGAAGAGCCAAAAACTAAATTTTCTAAATGTTAAACTTGTTCTAAACTTCTAAAGAGCCACAAAAGTTGTAATGTAGGTAAAATCAGTCGTGCTGCTCAGCAAATATGTACTGCAAGTGCTGCACGGTTTCAAAATAACGATATCGTCTGCAAACCTAAGGTACTCGCCGTTTATGATAATACCGCGTCCTTTCCAGTGCAGCGTCTTGAACATATGTACAAGATGTCTGACTTCATATTGCATTGATGAACAATTTGGGGGACATCCCCATCTCAAACCTCGATGCAGGTGGACAGGTTCAGAATGCTGGTTTTGTACTTTATAGGTCATTGTCGTGGCGTTATACAGACCTCTCAGCACTTGGACATATCGCCAATCGAAGTGGCACTGATGCAGGAACTTCAGAACAGGCCTCTCATAGTCCACAAACGATAATCACAGGGGCTGATTATACTGCTCTGCCTTTTGCGTAACCTGCCGCACTGTATGGATGTGTTATATGGTGGGTATCTTCCTGGAAAACTGACCTATGCGGGCGCTGAAACTCGTTAAGTCTGTGAGCGAGACTGTTCGTAATGACCCTGGAGAACAGCTTGTACACGTGGTTGAGCCACGTGTATAGCGAGATGGGTTGATAGTTTTCAAGATGGGTAGGCCTTTGGTGTGGGACGCGACATGCGTCGATACCCTTGCGCCATCACATCTTTCAAGTACAGCTGGATCAGCGGGCGCTGCTGCTGCATCGGCGGAGGCCCTCAAACGGCGTAAATATGGAAACCTAGCGGGTAATTACGTTTTTGAGCCGTTTGGGGTCGAAACGCTAGGGTTCATGGGGCCCTAGTGCACACGCTCTATATAAAGAAATCGCCAGAAGGCTGATTGATGCTTCCCGTGACCAGAAGTCTGGTTTGTATTTCCCAGAGAGAATAAGCATTGCCATACTACGTGGCAATGCTGCCAGCCTTCTGGGCACGCTACCAGTCGACAGCGTGGCGGAGGAATTTTTGGACGCTTCTTAGTTGTATTGCCTCTTTTGTTTTTCGTTAGTTTAGGATAGTTAAGGTTTTTAAGTAGTTAAATTTTTTGTAATACATGTTATAAGAATGTATATAATTACGCAGGTAGAAGAGTAGTTTAATTTTAAGGTTGAGATTCCTATTTAAAAATGTAAATAACATACCAAATAAAAGTGCAGATACGTTACAAAACGGTAAAAAGTTAAATAAAATTACAGTAGGTTGAGACCCATTGGAGAAGGAAGAGAATATAGCGATCATTAAAGGAAAAATAAATTACGGGCGATCTGAGGTCGGGAAGTGGATGGGGTCGCGATTTTAAGGATAAAAAAGGGTTTATCTCGATTGCCAGCAAAACTTCAAGTCCTACGGATAAAACGTCAATGGCAAAGTTGTAGGTAATAAAAAGATCTACAACTTTCGTATTTACATTTTATTCACACAACGTCATAATTTATGTAAAAAATTCAAATAACCAAGTTTTTGGTTTTTTATTTTTAACTTTTACAATAGTTTTTTCTTTTACACGAAATTTGGTGAAAACTTGCCTTTTTATGTTCCAAACACACTGTTTATTATTTTTATTTAAATTATTTATTTTTACGCCTTATTTTGACTTAAATCGAAATAAAACCCTTATTTTCAATTGAAAATTCTCACGTCAATATATCAGCTTTTTTTTAAATTGTTCGGCGTTTTGTGCGTTGAAATCTCTACTTTCTGATGGTGTGAATAAAATATACATTACTAAGGTAAACGTTCTCAGAAAATGCAACGAAATGAAACAACCTCAAGACCGATTTTTTTAATCATAATGTACAATTTTGAGATATTCATTAAAATTAACACTTTAATTACTCGAAAAACGTAAGATTCCATGCTACATTGATAAATAAGAACTTTAAAATCGATATATTATACAACTAAAATTAACAACCAAATAAGTTAATACTACTGTTAATGTTGTCACTAGTGCATTGGAGTTGCAAATAAAAAACAATTTCATTTCATTTCATTTAATAATTAATAAGACATCTACAATATTTTGAGAAAGTTATAGAATCTTCTTTAAATTATAGCGTAAACTCCTATTTATCGCTATTTTAAGTTAATGTATGTACCTGAGTGACCCACAGAAAATTTTAGCCCATCATTAGTTATTTTATAGAGAAAAGGGGAAGGGCTAGGTGGATCTGGGCGGTCTACGCTGTAATTTAGAGAAGATTCTATAACTTTCTCAAAATATTGTAGATGTCTATCTATTATATAGACTTATTTGGTTGTTAATTTTAGTAGTATATTTCGATTTTCAAGTTCTTTTTTTATCAATGAAGCAAGGAATCTTACATTTTTCGAGTAACTAAAGTGTTAATTTGTAATAAATCGCTCAAAATTGTACATTATAATAAAAAAAATCGGTCTCGAGGTTGTTTCATTTCTTTGCATTTTCTGAGAACGTTTACCTTAGTAATGTATATTTTATTCACACCATCAGAAAGTAGAGATTGCAACGAACAAAACGCCGAACAATTTAAAAAAGAAAGCTGATATATTGACGTGAGAATTTTCAATTGAAAATTATGGTTTTATTTCGATATTAAGTCAAAATAAGGTGTAAAAATAAATAATTTAAATTAAAAACATTAACAGTGTGTTTGGAACATAATAAGGCAACTTTTCACCAAATTTCGTGTAAAAGAAAAAACTATTGTAAAAGTTAAAAATAAAAAACAACTTGGTTATTTGAATTTTTAATATAAATTAAGACATTGTGTGAATAAAGTGTAAATACAAAAGTTGTAGATCTTTTTATTACCTACAACTTTGCCATAGACGTTTTTCCCGTAGGACTTGAAGTTTTGCTGGCAAAACTCTCTTTATCTCGAATAAACCCTTTTTTACCTTTAAAATCGCAACCCGATCCTCTTCCCGACCTCAGATCGCCCGTAATTTATTTTTCCTTAAATTTTTGCTATATTCTCTTTCTTTTCCAATGGGTTTCATCCTACTATAATTTTCTATCGTTTCAAAAATTATCTACCCTGGTCTAAAACCTTTGCCATCATACAAAGTTATTATATTTAAGGACGCGTTTACAAAATTAGTAGGTAGGTACAAAATCGCGTCACTACAGCGACACGGCGGCAACAGTACGTACTACGTACGGTAATTTGCGGAAATGTAGTTCAACTAAATAACTTTGAGACTTAGAATTTTTTGTGATATGTATCTATGTGTTATAGGCCTGGCTGTGCAAATTACGTACAAATAAGTTTCTTATTTTTATATACCTAAATGGACATTATTACTTTATTTTTTCCATTATGTTGATTCAGGATATATTTCGGTATTTAGATATTATTTTGTTTCTTGCGTTGAAATCTGGTAAGATTATGTGGACTGATGGTATACCATCCCATTCAAGTGTTGCGACTTGAACTCATAAAAGAGTAGACCTAGTTATGCCAGGTTGGGGCTCATTTTATTTGTTTTAGTGAGACCCTACCACTGGTACTAGTGAAGTAACCTTCCAAGGTTATTCGATGAGTCTTACTGGTACTCTTATGTGAGTAGAGCTAGGCATGCCGAGTTTGGGCTCATTTTGTTTGTACATAAAAGACCCTACCACTGGAACTTATGAAGTAACCTTCCAGGGTTATTCGATGACTCTTGCTGGTTCTTATATGTGAGTAGAGCTAGGCATGCCGAGTTTGGGCTCATTTTGTTTGTACATAAGAGACCCAACCACTGAAACTTATGAAGTAACCTTCCAGGGTTATTCGATGACTATTGCTGGTTCTTATATGTGAGTAGAGCTCGGCATGCCGAGTTTGGGCTCATTTTGTTTGTACATAAAAGATCCAACCACTGAAACTTATGAAGTAACCTTCCAGGGTTATTCGATGACTCTTGCTGGTACTCATGTGTGAGTAGAGCTAGGCATGCCGAGTTTGGGCTCGTTTTGTTTGTACATAAGTGACCCTACCACTGGAACTTATGAATTAACCTTCCAGGGTTATTCGATGACTCTTGCTGGTACTCATATGGAAGTAAAGCTAGGCATGCCGAGTTTGGGCTCATTTTGTTTGTACATGAGACACCCTACCACTGAAACTTATGAAGTAACCTTCCAGGGTTATTCGATGACTTTTGCTGGTTCTTATATGTGAGTAGAGCTCGGCATGCCGAGTTTGGGCTCATTTTGTTTGTACATAAAAGACTCAACCACTGAAACTTATGAAGTAATCTTCCAGGGTTATTCGATGACACTTGCTGGTTCTCATATGTGAGTAGAGCTAGGCATGCCGAGTTTGGGCTCATTTTGTTTGTACATAAGTGACCCTACCACTGGAACTTATGAAGTAACCTTCCAGGGTTATTCGATGACTCTTGCTGGTACTCATATGGAAGTAAAGCTAGGCATGCCGAGTTTGGGCTCATTTTGTTTGTACATAAGAGACCCTACCACTGGAACTTATGAAGTAACCTTCCAGGGTTGTTCGATCACTCTTGCTGGTACTCATATGTGAGTAGAGCTAGGCATACCGAGTTTGGGCTCATTTTGTATGAACATCAGAGACCCTACCACTGGAACATACCTAGCTCTACTCACATATGAGTACCACTAAGAGTCTTCGAATAAACCTGAAAAACCTGAAAGGTTACTTCATAAGTTCCAGTGGTAGGGTCTCTTATGTACAAACAAAATGAGCCCAAACTCGGCATGCCTAGCTCTACTCACATATGAGTACCAGCAAGAGTCATCGAATAACCCTGGAAGGTTACTTCATAAGTTCCAGTGGTAAGGTCACTTATGTACAAACAAAATGAACCCAAACTCGGCATGCCTAGCTCTACTGACATATGAGTACCAGTAAGAGTCATTGAATAACCCTGGAAGGTTACATCATAAAATGCAGTGGTAGGGTCACTTATGTACAAACAAAATGAACCCAAACTCGGCATGCCTAGCTCTACTCACACATGAGTACCAGCAAGAGTCATTAAATAACCCTGGCAGGTTACCTCATAAGTTCCAGTGGTAGGGTCTCTTATGTAAAAACAAAATGAGCCCAAACTCGGCATGCCTAGCTCTACTCACACATGAGAACCAGCAAGAGTCATTGAATAACCCTGGAAGGTTACTTCATAAGTTCCAGTGGTAGGGTCTCTTATGTACAAACAAAATGAGCCCAAACTCGGCATGCCAAGCTCTACTCACATATGAGTACCAGCAAGAGTCATCGAATAACCCTGGAAGGTTACTTCATAAGTTCCAGTGGTAAGGTCACTTATGTACAAACAAAATGAACCCAAACTCGGCATGCCTAGCTCTACTCACACATGAGTACCAGCAAGAGTCATTGAATAACCCTGGAAGGTTACCTCATAAGTTCCAGTGGTAGGGTCTCTTATGTAAAAACAAAATGAGCCCAAACTCGGCATGCCTAGCTCTACTCACACATGAGAACCAGCAAGAGTCATTGAATAACCCTGGAAGGTTACTTCATAAGTTCCAGTGGTAGGGTCTCTTATGTACAAACAAAATGAGCCCAAACTCGGCATGCCAAGCTCTACTCACATATGAGTACCAGCAAGAGTCATCGAATAACCCTGGAAGGTTACTTCATAAGTTCCAGTGGTAGGGTCACTTATGTACAAACAAAATAAACCCAAACTCGGCATGCCTATTTCTACTGACATATGAGTACCAGTAAGAGTCATTGAATAACCCTGGAAGGTTACTTCATAAAATGCAGTGGTAGGGTCACTTATGTACAAACAAAATGAGCCCAAACTCGGCATGAGTAGCTTTACTCACACATGAGTACCAGCAAGAGTCATTGAATAACCCTGGAAGGTTACTTCATAAGTTCCAGTGGTAGGGTGTCTCATGTACAAACAAAATGAGCCCAAACTCGGCATGAGTAGCTTTACTCACACATGAGTACCAGCAAGAGTCATTGAATAACCCTGGAAGGTTACTTCATAAGTTCCAGTGGTAGGGTGTCTCATGTACAAACAAAATGAGCCCAAACTCGGCATGCCTAGCTTTACTTCCATATGAGTACCAGCAAGAGTCATCGAATAACCCTGGAAGGTTACTTCATAAGTTCCAGTGGTAGGGTCACTTATGTACAAACAAAATGAACCCAAACTCGGCATGCCTAGCTGTACTGACATATGAGTACCAGTAAGAGTCATTGAATAACCCTGGAAGGTTACTTCATAAAATGCAGTGGTAGGGTCTCTTATGTACAAACAAAATGAGCCCAAACTCGGCATGCCTAGCTCTACTCACACATGAGTACCAGCAAGAGTCATTGAATAACCCTGGAAGGTTACTTCATAAGTTCCAGTGGTAGGATCTCTTATGTACAAACAAAGTAAGCCCAAACTCGGCATGCCTAGCTCTACTCACATATGAGTACCAGCACGACTCATCGAATAACCTTGGAAGGTTACTTCACTAGTACCAGTGATAGGGTCTCACCAAAACAAATAAAATGAGCCCCAACCTGGCATAACTAGGTCTACTCTTTTATGAGTTCCAGTCGCAACACTTGAACGGGATGGTATACCATCAGTCCAGATAATCTTACCAGATTTCAACGCAAGAAACAAAATAATATCTAAATACCGAAATATATCCTGACTCAACATAACGGAGAAAATGAAGTAATAATGTCCATTTATACAAAAGAAATTTACTTGTACGTAATTCGCATAGAATACGAGAAGTATCAAATTGATTTTAGCGAATATTTTGTATTCGTATATTGCTTTTTTCGTCTTCGGGCTGCAGCGACAAGCGACATAGAGTCCACTCCCGACGGCGCTCAAGCGCAGACTGAGATCTCATTGCAGAATTTGGATATATAAATCAAGAAAGTGGCTAAATAAAACGAACCTTATTGCCACATATTAAGACACACGTATGCGAGCAAAATAGAAGAAAAATGTAAGATGATTTTTTGCTTTTTTTGAGTCAATTTACAATATTTTGAAAAAAAATAATCAAATTGTTTTTGAGTTGACTATATTTACTACCCTATTCTATCTTTGAAAATCTAAATAAATGTAAAAATAGACAGAAAATTGTACCCAAAAATAGCAGTATATGCCTATTTTTGATTTAAGAGGCCATTCAGACACACAATCATTAGTTTTATTAGTTATTATCTAAAATTGTCGTAAAATGTACCGGCAATATGTGGTTATTTGATACAAGCGTAAACGCGTCCTTAAACTAATTAAATATTGAAGGTATGTAGTTACATTCAATCTGTATGGTGACAAAATATATACTTAAATAAAATCTTTATGTTTAATTAGTGGTCCACCTAAGTTCTGGAACCAGCCCAGGGGGGGGGTCATGACCCCCATGACCCCCCCCCCCCCCTGGATCCGCCCTTGGGGACACCCACAGCCCACACCCATTTTACCACTTTGGAACCGTATATCTTTCAAACGATTGACTTCCAGAAACAATGGTTTGAGTTCCATGTATGAAGAGCCCCCTTAATATTGGTTCAATTTTTTTATTTTCTATAACGTCGTAAAGCGGTTCACAGAATAGGTACCTACATCTACCTACCACTTTTCAAATGTGTAAACTGAATAGTTTCGGCATAAAGTGGCTGTGACATATAGACTACAGGCCCATGTCCAAAATGGGTGAGTCATATGAACCATCAGATGACGTATATAGGACGATATAAGAGCATAAATAAAATAATAAGATTCAGCACTATGGCGTCACTTGTAAGCTGTCCAACTGAGTGCTGGTGAGAATTCAAAAGTGCAGGTAGAGTGAATACGCATTTCGGTCATATATTTTTGTACGGCATTTATTTATACCATCGATAGATCCATGAAAAATAATAAGAAAGCGCGCAGTGCCGTAAAAAAATGGTGCGCCACAAAGTCGGTATTTTTTTTATATTCTGACAATTTCCAAAAAATTACCGGCTTTGTGATGCACCATTTTTTTACGGCACTGCGCGCTTTCGTGCTTATTATCAGTTATGATGATCCAACGGTAACAGCTAAGGATTATGGCGATTGTCATCACTTTATTTATTCGTGTTACCGGATCGACTGACCCGTAATTTAGCGAATACCTTCAGTAGCCGGGGCGCTTTCAGCTCCACTCCGGTTGAGGATTTTCGTGGTAGAGAGTAGTGTTGCCAATCGATAGTCGACTATCGATGATTAATCGATAGTCTATCGATAGCCAACCAATCGTAAGACTATCGATCGGCCTATAGATAGTATCGATATTATCGATACTACCGATAGCACAGAACAAGGCAATACTGTCGAATGAGTGCAATACTATCGATACTATTGATAGTATTGTAGTTCCTCAATAACAAACTATCGATAATATCGATAGAATCGATACTGTCGACTTTATTTGCAACGATAGTATCGATAGTATTGATAGTGTCGATAGTATCGACTTTTTTGGACTATCGATTGTTTAAAATTTTACAATAGTATCATTTACAATTTTCAAGTACAATAGTCAATCACAATCAACTATGAGGATATAGGATATAGGAACTCAACTACATTACTATTAAAACATACCTAATACTATTGCATATTGTTAAACTATCGAGAGTCCAAAACAATCGATACTATCGACAGTATCGATACTATCGATACAAATAAAATTGACAGTATCGATACTATCGATAGTTTGTTATTAACGAACTGCAATACTATGCGATGTAAACTATCGATTGTTTTAATATCGATAGTTCGGCAACACTAGTAGAGAGTTCCTTTTCATCCAGATCATCGTCTCATGCTCGGGCCACACTACCTTACCGTCTACCGGGCTGTTACCGCCATAATTATGGCAATAAATTACCGTTAAATTACTGCGTGAAGTCGTGTGGTTACACTAGAGTTTACCGAGATATTATGCCAATAAACTAGGCGGTAAAAATATCATTTTTCAAGATGGCGGATGAAGCTGCAGCTGTTTGGTATTTTATGAGTGCCAATTATTTTAACATGAATCTTTTAAATTTTTAGGTTTCTGTCGGGTCCCAGAGAGACGGTTCGGATTGCAATAACTCCAAAAATTCGAGCGCTTTTTCATTTGACCACTCCATATCGGTAGATAGTGTAGATACGTGCGTCGTCGTCGAACTCGTGTTGCACACTGAACAAACGGTAGTGTGGCCACAAACGTAATAATTACTGCGGTAATCTTCTTTGATGTGCGAAAAAGACCGCCGCCGGAGCTATTGCCTACCGGCATTTGCCATATTGATTGGCATTGTAAAATTATGGCCATAAATCGCGGTTACACCTAGGCGTTGTTGAAATTATGGCAATAATTATTGGCATATCCCGGTAGTGTCATAGTGTGGCCCGAGCATCAGAGTACGTTTCAAAACAGATTTTGTTATCTTACATACTTAAATTGGTAAAAAAATAATATTACAGTGATTATTATTTTATCATTATATTATTATTAGCACACTTAAACGGATGTGAGGTATTTTACTTACATAAAATCATAAAACCATAGTAAATCTAACCATAGACAAGCACTAACAATGAACATATTTGGCAATGAAAAATAAAATACTTTGAAAATAGAGATCTATGTTTTAAGCCACATGTGTTTCAAACAATTCTGTAATTAAATGACTCTTTATAATGCGCAGAATTTTTGTCGGCAGGCTGTTAAAATATAAAGGTAATTGTGTTTACTAAATGTTGGCTTGACAGGTTATGTTGGCGCGTATTGTTTACTATTTTGGGACATTTTAGGCGGGAAATCATCAGTAAAATCAGCTTGGCTTGGTATCATTGATGCGTGCAAGTGTAGGATTCCACATTGTTGTTACTGAACTGACTATATTTTGCTAGTTTCAGCTGACAAATTGTATCACAAAATGAACACAAACAACATTAAGCCATTTACTGTTCTGGTGGAGGGTAATATTGGAAGCGGGAAGACGACATTTCTGGAACATTTTCGCCAGTTTGAGGATATCACTCTATTGACGGAACCAGTAGAAGAATGGAGAAATCTCAAAGGATGGAATCTATTGGTATGTTGATTCGTGACCTTACCTGTGATTTGTCATAAACCTGTCTTAAACTATTGCACAATACCTGTACTGACATGATTCTTGTAAAATGTAGTAGGATCATTTCGCCTGTTCGCGTCCATTTAGTGCAGTTGGCAAGTTTGAAGGAGAAAATAAAAATGTTCCAGCAAATTGCTTCAATGAAAAATTTATGTAATGCGTTCATTATATAGTCTATTTTAATAATAACTTTCAGTTTTGTTCGAAACTTGTTGTGTTTTTTTTTTAAATAGACAAACTTCAAAATATGGCATTTTACCCAGTTTGCGTCCAAAAAATCCAAATTGCGTCCACCTGTGGACCAGTTCGCGTCCACCAGCTTAGTCTTAACAATATCAGCCTTATAATCCTTCATATAAGGGTGATATTGTTAAGACAATCTAAAGAAAGATTGGCTTTTAACAATTTTTACATTTAAGATTAAAGTTATAAAAAATCTACATTATTATCATTATTAAATGACTTTATAGAAACTATAAATAACTATTTATTGTTCTCAACATCGATGGAACTTAAAATCAAAGATAAAAAAATAACGATACATGTTGTCCAATATTGTGGTCTTCGGAATAGCATAATATTTACATAAATATGTACATATTTGTCTTATCGATTTCTTCTTCTCACGAATATCACAAAACGCTTTCTTTATTTAATCATCTTTTGTATTTTTTTTCCTTCTTCTTACTTGTCTCCTAAGAACCCATCTTGAATAGAAAAAATATGGAATAAAAGAAATTAAATGTAATAATTCAATTTTAAACTCAGTCTTAATCAAAAATGCATTTTAAATTATAAAAAAAAATATATATATAGAATGTATTAAGCGATTATTTCTATTTCATGAAAATATAGACGCAATTTGCTATAATATTATCCCTTGCAGGTATAGTTTGCGTCCACTTGTGATCGATTATTATATCGATTGTATCTTTTATTACAATCATAATAATGTGGACGCAAATTGGTCATTACAATTGCATACTATTAATGTTAAAATAAACAAAATCCCAATTTCTCTCTCATATTTTAATCACATAAAAATAAACAACTAAAGAAATCATAAATAGACGAGTTCGCGTCCATTGTGGACGCAAAGTGGAAGTTTTGTAAATTCGGTGTTGTAGTTCGCGTCCACCTTATTTTAATTGTTAACTATAAAAAAAACAAGCTAATTCATAATTCATACTATTCGTCTTTTCATTATTAATGTCTAGAAACAGCTATGTATCCTAAAATTCACATAAAACAATAAAATACTTACCTTCAAACACGCCGCTGCACACTATTTTTTTATTTATATCCCGCGCATCTGCACTCTTTTGTTGAACAACCGAGATTAACTATTTTTTTAAACAGGATAAGCTGGGCGCACGGAACTTTTGTCTATTTGTGCGTGTCTCTTATACGTCGAGGTATTGGCGATACTGACTTTTCATTTTATTAGTGTGTTAGTATACTTATTTCCGAGCATTTTTAAAGGGAGGTCCGCAAAATGGACGCGAATAGGGGGGTGGACGCGAACAGGCGAAATGACCCTAAGTATAAATTAAACCTTCATTATTATTTCCTTATTATTGACTTTTCCGTGCTAGTCTTGATTGTTTTGTTCTATTTAACAGTGTATAATAATATGTTACCCACACTAGGAATAAATCCTTTAGCAGTTGATTTTAGAAACTAACTTTATTATCAACATACTTAGATATGGTATGTTAACTCTAGATATAGGATAAACGTTTGTAATATCCTGGTATAAGTAATTCACCTAATTACAGTAGCAAAGGAAATTTTAGTTAGGGTGTAGCCTTAGGGCACTATCTTAGAAAATATGGTTTGGGTTGTGACACAATTAGTGGCTAGGTAATGGAAAAAACTGAGAATCAAAATCAACAATTATTACCCCTATGTTAAGAGGTCAGCATTTTTGAGAATATTTTATTAATGAATATTGCTGTGGTTTCCAGGACTTGATGTACAAAGATCCAGTGAAATGGGCAATGACATTCCAATCATATGTAGCTCTGACCATGTTGGAGATGCATCAGAGGCCAACACCTACGCCCGTGAAGTTGATGGAGCGGTCACTATTTAGCGCCAGACATTGTTTCGTTGAGCACATGGGTAGAAGCGGGTTACTTCATCCAGCAGAGTTTGGAGTGCTTGACGAGTGGTTCAATTTCATAAATAGTAAGATACAAATTGATGTTGATTTAATTGGTGAGTTTTATTTATTATATTGTTTATAGATTTACAAACTATTGGCATCATGTTGTGTAGCAACATAATAGGGAAGTTTCCTGCAAGTGAAATAAATTATATGTATAAGTATTTTTATCAAGTGAAACATGTGAAAATAATAAATTCATTAACATTTTTTATTGTAATTTTTTTTGATAATAAGTACTTGACAGCAAAAAACTATGATGTCATTAGGTCTTATTTCATACAAAAGACGTAGCAAAGGTCGTTTAATTGACAGTTCATTAAAAGTGCTTGATTTGACTAATTGGAAACAACCCTATTATGCCAGTAGGTTGTACTGAGGGAATTAAGTAATTGAAGATTATATTTCCTCATTGTGCTTGATAACATTATTTACAATATGGAACAACTTTCCATGACCAGTTTCTTTTCCATAGTGTAAACCTTTTGACTGATACTTCAATGCAGCTACAGGATGTCTACAGCTGTCTTAGGGCTACCTCCAATGCTCTCTAAACAGACAGATCCTCTGATACCTCAGAGACCTCTTTCATCTAACCAGTTTCCACAATTCAATAAGATCAATTATCTACCTTGCAAGGACCTTGATTAATACTTCAAGTTAATAGTTGAAGAATAGACTGTTTATTATGAAAATAGCAAGGACATCACAAAAATAATGTTGCTGTCTATTGCTGCACTGTATTCATTCTGTTTTTGTTTACTAACTAGTTATTTATGTCCTAGCATTACCAATTCCATTCTAGATTTTCACATTGGAGTCTAGGAATCACATAACTAGTCCAACTGGACACATTGAATAGATTTCCTGAAAACCTGTTGTCTGATTTGTGAAATTGCTTTTGTACCAGTCTACTGGTCAGCCACTGGTATAATGTTGATTTTATGGTAATATTATAATGCTTACCATTCTAACCACACCGAACTTACAATTCTAGTATACCTGAAAACGACACCAACTGTAGTGCTTGAGAGAATTAAGAAGCGAGCAAGGTCAGAGGAGCAGTGTGTCCCACTGAAATATATAGAGGATCTGCACCAACTTCATGAAGACTGGCTTATTACAAGACAACTGGGAGAGTGCCCAGCTCCTGTAAGTAGATTTTAGACCTTACGTGAAGGGAGTAGCCCTTCACATAAGGTTGATTTTTAAATCACCTAATAAATTTTAATAAAGCTGCATGTCAGTGTCAAGTAGTAATTAATTTGTCAGAGGTTTTTGTCATGAAAAAAGAGAATGCTACAAACATTGTGATAGAAAGTCAATTGCAAGAATATAAATGTTTCATAGGCATGTTTGATTTGAAAGGGTTGAAACTTCTGAAAATGTAAACATGTGTTAAGTTTGGTAGACAGAATTACTGCATACACATGAATTCTTTAGAATTATGATGAAAATATATAAAAAAAAACTAATCTTGGAGGGCCACCCTTTAGTCTAGCAGTCTATGAAAAGACTATGATCTTTTCTCAGACCTATCAAAGCCATTTAGTCTAGCAGTCTAAGAAAAGACTATGATCTTTTCTCACACGTATTACAGTTACAGCCATTTAGCCTAGCAGTCTTGAAAAGAGTATAATCTTTTCTCAGGCCTATCAAAGCCATTCAGCCTAGCAGTCTAAGAAAAGACTATGACCTTTTCTTAGACCTACCAAAGACAAACACAAGAGGGATCATGAAAGTTGGTCAAGCCTTTTCGGAAGGTGTTGGAGACAAACTCTGTAACATGAGATTTTTGTTTGTATTAGATATGGCATATTCTAGGGTGTATAAAAGTGAATCAATAAGTCTTGATAGCCAATAACAAAATTACCTAGCTATTGTTGCAGTCCTCAATAGATTAATTTTTCAATGTGTGTTTTAGTAAAAACTTAAAAAGAAATAACTATTATCTACGATTTCCATCAACAGGAGCTCGTCGGCGCGCATTTTGTAATGTGCTAAAGGAGATCTAGCCTTCTATTAGTTAATCTTCTAATAGTTAATTCTTTCCAAAAAGTATGAATTTCTCTAGAATGAATCTAAAGAGATTAATTAGCATGTAGTGTGGGATTATTTAAGGTTTATCTACTGTCTGCTTTATTGCATTCACTGCGGCGATTGGTAGAAAACCTGGCGTTAACCAATCGCATTCTGAACGCGTATTACAGAATGAGGCGTTAATGTAATCTGTAGTTATTTATTTACATAGTGATTTAGTACAATACATTACGAAAAAGATAATCAATTTTATTATTAGTTGAGCAATAGCAAAACCATAATGCTCTGAGACTCGTAAAATTGTCTCCAGTTCTCTTCATCATAACAGCTGAAAGATGTCCACTACTGAACAAAGGCCAACCCAAAAGCTCTCTCCAGCTTTCTCATCTGATATAAAATATGAAATAAAAAGAACTTTCACTTTTATGAGGCAACCAGTGATCGAGTGAATGCATCCATGACTTTAATTAGCAATCTCTTTTTTACAGGTTTTAGTAATCGATGCTGACTTAGATCTGTCTCAAATAACAGAGGAATATAAGAAAAGTGAACACCAGATACTTAGAAAAGCTGTTGATGTAGTGATGAGATCACCCAGCAAGCTGAGTCCAAAGAAACCCATCACTTCATCCCCTATTTCTATTATTCCTCAAAGAAGAATATTATAATAAAAAAGGATAAATGAAGAATAAATTAATATTTTCTTAGACTTTTTGTGAGATTTATGTTTGACTTATGCGATATAATTAGTAATAAGATTATGTATGACTTGATCACAAAGTAAGATAATAAATAAAAATGTTAAATATATGCGCTAAAAAGTATATCTTCTATTATATATATTGAGACTTGTTTCCTTCGAAAGGATAAAGGAATATGACCACTTTGACCAGTGTTAAGAAAACTTCATTTTCTTCTTATTTTTGTGCATTTACTTTCTTTTATTTTATGTAGGTATGTGTGAGATTCATTCATTTTATGTATGTATGAGACATTGTGTGATATGTTGCCTATTATGTAATATATGAAATCAATAATGACGATTGCAGTTTTATCTCCATTACCCCTCTAGTGAATGTAAAAGTTAACTCTCCAAGGAAGGACTGAGACATGTTTTTCAAGATTTATAAAATTTGTATACTGACAGTATATTGCGGCTTCGCTCTAAAAGCTTTTAATGCAGATGATTTACTCAGTCAATGCAGCTGATTCATTCATGTACAATATGTACATTTGTTCCTACCCAAAACCAAAAATTTTAATACCTACATGCATTTCCTTCGAGGTTGGCGAATTTCATACTTGAAGCATCTTGATGCCTTCTAGGGTTTTAAATTTGTACATTAGTATTGTATTTACATTTATTTCTAACAAGCATGTGAAACCCATGGTGAAACCTTTACTATTTTACCATTAGGCCAATTTTCAAAAAAATATACTTGAGGGGGCGGTGAAGCACAGCGTATTTTCAACTGTCAATCTACTATAATTGATTTTGGACAATTATACAATATCCAAAATCAATTAATGAAATAAAGAGATACTATATTGATAAAAAAAAAACAAAAAAAAAAAAGAATAATGAAACCAAATCCCGAGCAGATCGAAGCTACTACTAGCGCAATATGGTCCGCGCAACACGCAACTTTTTTTTAGCTACGCAGCTTCGCAGTTCTACGGCTTAGCATATTTGGCTAACTACTTGTTTGGCATCCTTGTACCGCTCAGGCGGTGGTCTGCAACAGACGCCGTAGGTCGCGTCCGATGGCGTCCGGCGTCTGCTGACGCTGGACGCGGCTTCCTGCGTTGTTTGCGATGGTCACTCAGGATTTTAGTTTCTCGCATGCGCTACAGACCATTTTAAGAGTTTTTCTCGAATAGGAGGAGGATGATGATCTTATTTTACAATGATTATTAAAACAGGAGATAATAAAAAGGCGTCACGACCTTTTCGTAAAGAGGGTTGTTTGATAAAAAAACATTTATATAATATTATGGTCTTTATCGCTGGCATCAAACCACTATAGTGCATTTTCATAGTAAGCATTCGTAGGCCGCGTACAGCGTCACGTCGGACGCGACCTACGGCGTTTCTTACAGACCACCGCCTCAGGTACCTACTTCGCATATTTTGGTGGAACCTGAGCTTTAGGTAGAGGCAATTATAACAACATTTTCACATGTTGGCAGTCACCTGCCTTATACAAAAGAGTAAAGTACCTATGGCCTTAATATCTGTCTGCGATGAAATTTATACTCTAGCCTAGCTGCACACGGCAACATGTCAAGTTAAGGCCGCTGCATACGTAACGAGATAATACCTCGGACGGGGCGTGAACGGGAACGGGACGTGACTGCCTCGTTCAAGACGGGATAGAGATGGGCATATACCCGGTAAAAACCCAGACTTTGGGTAAATACCCATTTTTACCTACCCATTTTTAATTTATACCGGGTAAAAATTTAAATCAGTTTAATTTAAAATAATTGTTGTAATTTTTTATAAATACTGACCTGTATGTAAGTATTTATTAAAAAATACAACAGTCATTTTATAATTTATTTTATTTGCTACCGTCGCGACGTCAAATGTCCGCAAACAATGTCCGCGTATGTTGCTCTGACGACGCGTCGTCAGAACAACATACGCGGACATTGTTTTCTCATTAGAACAAGAGAAGAGTTACAGCAGTATAACTGTCCAATGAGGGATTCAAACGAATTGCGCATTTTAAATATTTTATTTTTACTGTCTAGGTTGCATTGTAATTATTGAATTGAAATGAAAAATCTAAGTAATTGTTAGTCATTTATTGGTTTTGAAATGTTTTCAAGATATACCTATGTGTCATCATGTCAGCCTAGAGACGACCACTGCTGGACAGAGGCCTCCCCCAAGGTTCTCCACACAGACCGATGTTGAGCCGCCCGCATCCAACCGCGCACCGCGATCTTAACCAGATCATCGGTCCAAGTTGCGGGAGGCCTACCCTTGCTGCCTGCTCCGGTACGTGGTCGTCACTCTAGGACCCGCCTGCTCCAACGGCCATCGGTTCTTCGTGCTATATGCCCTGCCCACTGCCACTTCAGCCTGGCTTTTCGGAGACCTGTGTCGGTGACTTTGATTCTCCTGTGGATCTCCTCATTTCTGATTCGATCTCGCAGGGAAACTCCGAGCATAGCTCTCTCCATCACCCTCTGAGTGACCCTGAGCTTTGGGATAAGGCCCATAATTAGCGACCACGTCTCAGCGCCGTAGATTATAACGTATTATTCGTAACTTCCCGAACGCCGCCCAACCGAGTTGGATTCGACGAATGACCTCTTTCTCGAAGTTGGACCTACCTAATTGGATCATTTGTCCCAGGTAGACGTACTTGTCGACAACTTCGTGTGTGGAGTTCCCAACCTGGATAGGAGCAGGTAAGACATGGACGTTAGACATGATTTTCGTCTTGTCCATGTTCATCTTAAGACCTACTTGTTGGGAGACTCTACAGAGGCCATCGAGCGTTGTGCTGACGTCTTCCATGGTCTCAGCTATGACTACGATATCATCAGCAAATCGAAGGTGAGTGATGTACTTGCCGTTGATGTTGATGCCGAGTCCTTCCCAGTCCAGAAGCTTGGAAACGTCTTCCAGCGCACCGGTGAAGAGTTTCGGAGGTATAACATCTCCCTGCCTCACCCCTCACTGTAGCCGAATAGGTTTTGAGCTCTGATCCTGGAGGCGGACTGACATGGTGGCGTTTTCGTACAAACACTTCAGTACTTCGAAATATCGATAGTCAATTTGGCACCGTTGGAGAGACTGCAGCACTGCCCAGGTTTCGATCAAATCAAAGGCTTTCTTATAGTCCACAAACGCTAAGCATAGAGGCTGGTTATACTCTTCGGACTTCTGTATAACCGGCTTGTTCGGGAGGCTGGAAGTCGTCTAGCTTGCTCTCGAGACGATTTTTGATGACCATAGGAAACAACTTATAGACGTGACTCAGAAGTGTAGTTTAGTCTGGGACTGGGTCTGTAGTTCTTCAAAAGGGTTTTGTCGCCCTCTTTGAAGAAAAGCACCACCACCCTTCTGTGCCATGTCTGTGGCGTTTTGCCCTCGAGTATGACGGAATTGAATAGCTTCCGAAGCATTTCCACGGCAGGTGTGCCGCCAGCTTTTAGAAGCTCTGTAGTTATGCTGTCATCACCCGGTGCCTTGTTGTTTTTTAGTTGTTCTAGGGCTACACTAATCTGGTGCATGCTGACGTCCGGGATATCTTCGGTATAGTGTCGGATCAATCCAGCTCTAGGGTCTGTGGCTGGAGTAGTAGCAGGTGTCGCGTAGTCGTGTATAGCTGTCCATAGAACTGTTCGATCTCCTCCAGGAGCTGAGGTTTGGACGAGACAATTCCGCCATACTCCGTCTTCAGCTTTGACAGCTGACTCTGCCCGAAAGAAAGATCTCTTTGGAACACTTTGGAACCCTTATTCCGCTCGATCGCCTCTCGAATACATTTAGTGTCAGAGACTTAGAGATCCGCCTATTGAGACGCCGATATTTTGGCATGTCGTCGGAGGATAGCAGAAGCATCCTACGCCTTTCCTCTATGAGCTCGAGGGTCGGATCTGAGATTTTATTGGCTCTTTTCTTCGTTTTGGGCTTAAAGAACTTCAAGCCCGTTGTATGGAAAGCATCCACGAACCTGTCACTGAAGTCGTCCACATCCCATGTGTATAATTATGTTACTTATTTATATATTCTATAAGGTAATGTGCAGCATTCAGTTAACTTTCAATCATGTGCAATCTATTATATTTCTTTCTATTCTAAACAGTTTATTTTAATAGAAAATGTATGTTGATTAAAGATTTAAAAGATATTTAACTTCGTTTTACTTAAAATCAATATTTTATCTTCAATGGTCAAGGTCAAAATTAACAAGGTAGATCGTAGTATTGATGACGAAGCCAATTACATTACATAAGAACAGTATTCATTTCATGGCGAAGGAATTTAAATAATTTAAAGATATAACTAATTTTTACCCGGTATTTTTTATGAATACACGGTAAAAAAGGGTATTTTTTCTTTTTTACCTATTTTACCCTTTCCTTCCAATTTTTACCTTCCCAATTTTTACCCACCCGCCCATCTCTAAGACGGTAACGTCTTCTTAATGCATACGTACCGTAACAGTGATTAGGATCTAACGCGCTAGTGTTGTGAAGAAGGAAATATGGATTTTTCATTTTAAGAAGTGGCTTTAATTGCTATTGCTCTAGATTACGAAGTAGTTATGACCGTGAACAAGAAAAGGAGATTCTCTGTACATCCTACATGGCAGAATAGAGAATAGGAAGGATAATACCACACTCTCTACAAAGAACTTCTGGATGATGATCTCAAGTTTATCAGTATTTTCGTATGTCAAAAGAATGTTTTGCTTTACTGGAAAATAAATCATCAGATCGTTCGACAAGTATCGATCAACGTCATTTTCGTTGAGGCGCGCACGTCAGCAGCGCGTGCTGCGCATGCGCAGCAACACATCTCCAATGTCGGCGCGGAGTTCTATCTGTCGTAAAGTTATACATGCAATAAATGATAACCGTCTCCAGTGAGTGATAATTCGACAAAAATTTTACGCCACAGATGATTCTTGTACTTAGTGTCTAAATCGTTTGAGGTAGCTAAATTATATAAGTGGGTAATGCTGGATGTGACCGTACACACTCGATTAGTTTTTCATCGTCCATTTTTGACGCTGATGATAACGTCCAACACTACTTTTCTCTCCGGAACGACCGGAGTGACTGTGCATACGTAACGGAAACACGGACGGGACGGGGCACGCGCGGGGCGGGACGTGCTAAACATCGTTGGCGACGATATTTTTCCCGCCCCGGCAGTGCCACGTTCCCGTCCCGTCCGTGTCTCCGTGACATATGCGCGTCCAATATACATTTTGTATGAAACGATATTTCCAAAATTTCCCGCTCCGTCCCGTCCGTGAAAAAACCCGTCACGTATGCAGCGGCCTTTAGACACTGAACCGTTCTAATTACGTAAGACTGCCTCCGTGGTCTAGCGTATGCGACTGCTGATCGGAGGTCCCGGGTTCGATTCCCACTGGGTTTTTCCGAATTCTCAGTAGCAGCACGGAGTCTGGTGATGTGCCCGGTAACGGCAATAGGCTCGCCCAATATTACGCTATTAGCGAAATGTGGGTGTAAGTGTGTAACATTACACCTCTGTCTACCCCTTCTGGGATTACAGGCGTGAGTTTATAAATAATTAAAAAAAAACAAGTAGTTCGATCCCTACACAAGACAACGTTTTGTGATTCCTAAATTGTTGGTTCGCGTCTGGGTGTTCATAGTGTCCGTTGGTTGTATGATCGTAGTCTCCCGCGACAGGATTTTTTACTAGTGCGGGAGTTGTGAATAACAGAATGAATTAATGTTGTACTAGAACCACCGACCCTAGTCGACTATTTCCATAGTCGAAATCTACTAGTGCAAATATTAAAGCCTAACAATGTCTTTCAACTCTTGGGCACGTCCACCCCATCACCTAATGAACATTCCTTTCAAAATATTGAGTCTCAAGTTTGAAAAGAAGTTGACAGATAGGCACTATAGCACAGAACACCATATACCCTGACGGGCACTATAGAGAGCATGGATGATTGAGAGCTATTTTACGAAGATAGGTCCCACAGAGTACCTTTTGATAGGTCCTCTGTGATTGGGTATAGGTCGTATAGGTATCGCCAAATTTCTTGTTCCCTCTGAAGTTGCTGCGAATACCTGCGCAGTAGGTAATCGAAAATAAATGTCAGTGGGACGGGGGCGGGTAGCGGGAGGGGACTTCACGATTCGTAGCGTGACGCATTCGGCTATGATTGGTGGCATTCGGATAATATTTTCTATTTCATTTGAAATTTGAATTTGTGTTAATTCGAATCTTCCATAAAGTACAGTCACTAAGAAACGCGCCACGCAACTTTAAATTATCTATTTAATATATCGCACCCCCGGTGCGACACTGTCACTTATGCAAAAATGTAGTTTTTCAGGAGAAGCATTTAAAACTTTGACACCTCACAAAACAATGACTTAAGAATATATAGATTAGGTGAACAGCTTATACTACAACGTCAACTTTTAATTTTACTTTTGAATAAATATTAATCACTTTATATTGTAAAAAATATTATATACCATTATTTAAGCCTTCCAACCCCCTCAGAAGTGACATTGTGGCTCTAACGAAAAATTATACCTAACTGCAGTTATGTCACAATGAGTTAAAAAGAAAACAAGAACAAATTGTTTACTAAGTTTTATTTTAAATCATAAATACGCACTGTTATTAACGAAAGAAATAAAATAAGTCAAAACTCTTCAAAATAAACATAAGAAACTTTGTACTTCTTAACATTTCTACATAAGTGTACTTAGTACAAAAAGAATAAAAACATCAGGAAATGAAAAGTAAATAGTGTAAGAAAGTCTTTCAATCAACAATCTTATAAGGACTAAATGAGAATTTTACGTAAGTACGTATACTCTTTTTATCTTAGAGTCGGTTACAACTTAATTTAATATTTTCTTACAATTAAAATTAAAAATAACTTTGGGTTCAGAACCAATGCTCCTAGATCTAGTTACTATCTGAATTCTAAGTGTAATCAGACTTATGACATCACAGCGAGTTAATCACCTATATCTTATTATAATTCTTATCAGTGTAGTATTAGAAACCACTTACAAAATTCTTCAAAACAATTAAAATCAATTATAAATAAATTTGTAACATAAGAAAATATTGAATTCGTTTTTAACACGTATAATATTTAATAGTTTAATAAAATGAAATGAGATCTCTAAAGAACTTCTCATAGTATCTTGGTACTATGTTTGTTTCTACCAAACTCAAAAGGTCGTGCTTCTTGCGTTCTGTAATAGGAATCTTCGAGGTATACGCTGGTTTCAAAACGACCTCGTTAATGCTTGTAAAATTGCCTCGACCTCGACGTAAGTTATTTCTATTTGGTTCTAGCATAGCTTTGGCCTCCTCCCAGTTTTCAGTCTTGTAGGTTGTTCGATATTGATAATTGGCGCAATTTTTAATAAACTTAATAGGTACTCATAATCTCGCCAATTTTAATTGCATCCCCGTTAATATTTTTGCTCATGTTAAAGTTTATGTTATCTGTCAAAGCCTTAAGATCGTTGAAATCACTGTAGTTCATTTCTCTCACCAAAAATGGTTTTCCTGTCTTCTTCGCTCCTCGTATTATGGATATGTATTGTTCAGAAATATAGATGGGCCCAGATTTTTTGGCTCTAGTGATGGCTTTTTCGATCACCTGAATGCGCAGTGTCGCCTTCGTTTTGTGTGTGCCCACGTATCAGAAAGTTATGTTGTATGGAATTTATGTTTAATTTTGTAACTGCAAAATGGTACATAGCAAATACGAATTGGTTTTTTTGCTGCCCGCAGCAATTGCCTGAATAAAAAATTACGTCACAGCCAGGATAATTATTAGCAAGTTCTAACAAATATGAGTAGGTACACACAAGATCCTATTTCAATAGATCCCCTGTTGCCTAAGCCTTCATGCCAAAAATAGCATGTAGTTTCTTTACATTTTGCATTGGAAATAGTAAAATTGTAGCAATTTAGCCTAGATTTATAAAAAAAAGCCGATGAATTTCCTAAAGGGCATGGCAAGACAGCTTGTAAGTCGTAGGTACATACGATCTTTGTGCTTTGAGGAGCTTGACATTCTTTCATGTCTCTATCTTTTTCAATCCTACTCAAGCTCTTTTCTTCTTGGTGAACCTTGTAGCTGTCGTGTAATTTAACTTTTTCTTGTTCTGGTGCATTTTCGTATGCAACGCATTGGTCACAAAGGTCTTTCTTCGGCCTAAAAAAGCCAATATTAAAATCATGATTAAAAATGCGCTGGTAGGCGTCGTAATTAACAGCTGGCTTATTATTTTGTTCCTGTACTTCCTTATAGTTTCTGTGCAATTCTGCAATGGTCAAGCCACCGTCAATAAAAAGCATATATACTTGTGTTTGCCCTCAGATAGTGGCTTTCTACTTTCGGAATAGATTCAATGTGGTCTTTGACGGCTTTTATCATTTCATTGTCCAATTTGCAATGCTTCCCGTGTTTGCCTCGTTGGTCTTCGGGAATGATACCGTCATTGAGTTTTTTAGCATCAATGACAGTTCGTATGGTCCTTGGTGAAATACCCAAGGTGTTGATTAAAAATGATTTGCAAACCCGGACTGACAGACCATCGTTGAGTAAATAAAATGCAGAGTTACCTTGTCTCGGGTACCGACGATTAGTGTTAATACGCCGGCTTGCAATTTCGAGTGGTCTGATGCAGGAATTCAAAAAATCACGGTGTCTTTCTAGGCTGCCTAGCTCCCAATAAGAATTGAAAATTTGAATTCTTTTTTCTTGGGTAAAATTAGACGAGCAAGCCAGTCGACACTTATCTGAACAAGAGGGACCAATTTTTCTAGCCTGAACTGTTTTGCCAGTTTTAATTGATCGATATTCATTACCGGAATTCCTTAATTTTTTTGAAATATTTTTTTCCCAGCTATTAGGATTACGAGTACGTTTTCTACCTCTTTTGTTTGGTGATGATGTTGGTTCTTGGTCATCAACAGCCTCATTCTCAGAGCTACTAACACTAGATGAACTACTTGAACTGGAGGAACTATTTGAGGATGAGGACGAACTAGATGAAGGCTTAAAATCATCACCTGAATCGGTACCAGAGTAGTCACCAGTTGGGCATCCAGATTCTTGTTCTTCTGTTGAATTTTCGTCGTCAATAACAGCATTACTAGGTGGGGAGTTCACAGTTGGTAAAACAGAGCTACTGCCATCTTGATTGATTTCAGAGGGTGGAACTGAAGATTCGACGGGTTGATTTCTTTCAATGGATGATGTTAGATGTGTCAGTAATACCAGTTTTTTTCCCCGAGGCAGCATCTTATTGAATTCTAAAAACAACTGAAAATAAGTAAAAAAGATCGAAATAAATAAATTGTTCATACAATCACCACAGTTAGTTAACCCAATACTAATTCGAGCTTAGCCATGTGGTTGATAGCCGTGTGGTTGACGGCATAGAATACAAGTGTCACCACCCCCTATCTTCCCGTGGGTGTCGTAAGAGGCGACTAAGGGATAACACGATGCAAATACCATCTTTGCGTAGAGACGGAAAACTCGACATCAAACCCTATACGACTGCCTCGTTGGTCTCGCGGCATAAATGTGCGCGTGGGATCGGGAGGTCCCGGGTTCGATTCCTGGGTCGGGCAGTGTTATTGGGTTTTTCTGTCACGAAATTCTCAGTAGCAGCACGGAGTCTGGAAATGTACCCGGTACGGCAATAGGCTCGCCCCTTATTACGTGGGACTAAAGTATATCTGGCGAAAAGTGGCGTAGAAATACACCTCTGCCTACCCCTTCGGGGATAAAAGGCATGACGATATGTATGTATGTAATTCGAGCTTTAATAAATAAATATACGACACTATTACAAGCAATATTATTATGACCTACTTGCCACAATGGCTCTCGTTGTACAAAGAAAAACCTTAGTTTGAGACCAGGTGACTTTTGTGATTTATATGGCACATTTATTTAAAAACGCAAGGATTGGAGAAACAACGTCATTTATCAACAAAGGTCATTGTAGTACAAAACTAAATATTTAAAGATATATTAATATTGGGGAAATAATGTCACAACTGTTTCTTAGGTCACTATTGCTCCAGAATCAAAAAAATATTATGTCACAATTACCTTAATAACAGTGTAGCTCCAAGACGCATTTGCACTGGCGGGAGGACCGCGCACAACTGACCAATAAAACGATGTTGCTCCCAGCCAGTGTTGCCGTTCTACAAAATTAAAAAGTCGCTAGTCATATAAAAAATCCGCTAGATATTGGTAATTATCTCTTTTTTTTAATCCGCTAGAAGTCGTTAAATCGTATCGCTGACGTTCAATCTATACTTGAAGTCTGCGCCTAATAACTTGGGATTTTTAGAGAGCGCCAATCGTTTAATTTTGGCAAACATTTAAATTTATCGCAAAAAATAAAAAAATTAAATCAACATATTTATTTAAAAAATCCACAACAAATGTTCTGGATGATAAAAAATCTGAAACTGTTACGTTTTCTAAGAAGTACATAATTTACTACCTATATTTCAAAATCAAAACATATGTCCACTGGATATTCAGTATCACTGGCACTGGCAGTGGAAGGTTCTCCGATGCCTACACCAGCTACTTTGGGCATTGGTTTTCGGACTTGATTAATTACTTCATCAGGCAGATCGTAACTCGAGCAATCTTTATTTTAAATTTTTAGTCGGTTTCTAATGAGCAGAATGGAGTTCAAAGTTTTTTCTGAAATTTGATTTCGGACTTTGTTTTGCTGGGGTTGAGGTTATTTGAGGATATTTTGTGCCGGAACGGATGTTTATGGTTGTTCAAGTGTAGTGATGGTCTTAAAAACAAATTATTCTTCAATTGTTTTCGAAAAAAAAGTCGCATATTATGCGACGGCTCAAAATCCGCTAGAAGTCTCTAAACATTTTTTTGTCGCTAACTCAATTTTTTTTACCGCTAACCACTCATGAATTCCTCCAGATCTAGCGACAAAGTCGCTAGAACGGCAACACTGCTCCCAGCGCCGCGTGATTCGCGCCAAAACGGCAATGACACTCACGCCATCATACGGAAACTATGCGTACTACAAAAGTAACGTTATCGCACCAAGTAAAGGGGTGCTTAAGGATCATTTTTAGATATTTAACTCATTTTTGCATTTTTTGCAAAAGTGCCAGTGTCGCACCGAGGGTGCGATATGTATTATTAATTATGTTGTACCTATACAACATTGCAACAGATAAGTATTACCAATGAATACAGATTTACATAGAAGCGCATTTCTCAAGGATTTCGTGTGCCGATGCCAAGTGGCGTCAGTGTAGTTCGTAGTTGGTGCCGTTGGCGGCGCTGGCAATTGTATTCATTGGCGCTGGCGTCGTTCTCCGTCTCTGTTGGTCTTTTAGTTAAGATACACAGGAGAAACGTTCGTCTCTCTTGCACTCGTAGAGACAGCTGTCACAGCGCGACTGCCACGCCGCCGAGCGGCAATATGGGTCACAGAAAGTTTGTCTACAGAGCGCCCATTAGAAATGCGCCTCTATGTAAATATCTATGCTCTATGGTATTACTGTGCCATATACCATAACAAAAATCTAATATAAAGACGCGATCGAGAAAAATAATAAATTAAGCTGGGATAAAATGACTGACAACGTTCAACGGCATGCCCTTATAACAAAAAGGCAGGGTATGTCCTAAGAACGGTGTAAAATAAAAGGTATATATACTTACAGCGCGACCTGTATAACAAGCGAAGCCAAAAATTGAAGTTTGTTACAAATGTGCCTGCTGCTGAAATGACTTCATGCGGCTCCATATATTATCTAAGTTACGGCCAATGTGTGGATACGAGTACAGAACTTAAAAGTGATATGTGTAGTGTCGCAATCGCAACGCTCGTCCTGCGCCCGGTTTCTCTGAAAAGCGGGTGCAGAATTGCAGATGGCAAACTATTAGTCTCATAGAAGATTCTTTATGCGAGTACTGGCCACAGTACTGGCGACGGTTCTCTGTTTTAATTTGATATACGAAGTTACTTTATGACTTTATAGTCTTGACATTGTCACTTAAACATTTATTCTTGTAGGGTAGACCGAGGCGAATCGGATCACTTTTTATTTGAGGACATAAAAATCATACTAAAGTGTAATATATGTAAATTTATTGGCCATAACGGTAAGCAGTAATTATTTAGCTATATATTAAACATTTTAAAACTAAAATAACTCATAAATTGTGCAAAATATTAATCAAAATTAAAAAAAAAAGAGAAATATCCGAATCGCCCCAATTATCGGGGCGAATAGGATCCTACATAAAATTAAGGTTTTCTCAACATTATAAGCTTTTGCATAAATGGCAATATTAAAATAATAAATAATCAGGACAATATAAATTACTAAACCATAAATCACATGGATACGGGCCTTCTTTCCCACCCAGACCAGCACTTTTTCATGGCACCATTCTTTACGTGATGGTGGATGAATATATTTTTTTATCAGTAAATACAAAGCCAATCTTTGTGCTCCGCATTCGATTCTTATTTAAGGTGTTCTTTTATTATTCTTCATCTTAATTTTTTTTTGGTATCAGTCTGTTTCTCCTTTTTTCACAGCTTTTTCGGCAGTTTTAAGTTTCTTCTTAGCATCTCTTTCGTCAAGATTAATCTTACACTGAGGAGGAGACAAATGCTATATTGGTTTTATTGTCTACCACGTGTCTTAATAACACTATTGGAGAGAGAAACTATTATTTCTAAAATGTGTGTCGATTTTTTTTAATCTCAGCAGCCCGACCCAAGCTTAATTCTTAGGCCAGTACTTCACTTGGGGCTATAATTTTTGTTTGGGGACCATTTTCCTGCTTGTTCTCCTTATTGTTTGTCTTTTATATGTGTGAACCATCTTTAATTGAATAAACATGCTTAATTATTCTCAAAAGTAAAATAAATCATTTTAAATAAGTGATCCGATTCGCCCTCGGTGACGCGATCTGAATCACCCCATATCGAAGACTTTTGAAATAAACATTTCACATAGTTATAAACCTATAATACTGTGCTTAAAAATTAAATGTTTCCTAAAATTGACCTATTCCCAAACCGTTTAAGCTATATAACTCAAAGTTTTAACACAAATTCTTACATTAACACCGACAAATAGTAGGGGAACACGGGGGAATCGGAGCCACGGGGTAATGAGAACTACTTTAGTTTACGTATATCTGAACGAGTTAGATCTTATTTTAATATTACATAACATAGAAGGGCGCGGGAGGGGTACGAGTGACTCGCCATATCGTCACTTATTCGACTTTTAGTGTGTAAGCCGACCGCACATCGCTTTTCTAGCCAATTGATGTAATATTTTACGATTTTCAAGGACAAATTGTGAGTATTCAAATTATTTTATTATAAGTAGGTATGGCTTGTTTTTACTTGTAGCTTTATCATTATTGTATTAGATAAAAATATGAATTTACGTAAATAATAAACTGCATTTTGTGAATTAGAATGAAAACTTAAAAATGAGCATTTGGGGTATCTGGTTCTAATTACCCCGTACTCTTGGGTAATGGGAGCTAATGTTATTTTTGTTTTAAATTAGTCTAAATGTCTTTGTATCGCTCATTTTTTATTTTTGTATTGGTAATATAAACCTGATTAGTGGTTCTATAAAAATAACCAAAAATTTATTAAAAAGTGATGTTTGTTAAAAGTTAAAGCAGTTTTTCCTTATGTGGCGCCAATTCCCCCGTATTCCCCTAAGCATGTAGGTACTTTAGATGAGCGTGAAAATTGTAACGCACACGAAAAGTTACTCTCTGGCGAGCGGCGTTGACGCTCATGTACTGGTCGGATCGAAACGCCACCGATGGCAGGAGGTGCGGGGTGAGAGTGGCTTGTGAGACGTCAGCAGCTGGTATTCCTTGTCAACGCTGTATTAAAAATATTCACAAATTTCTTATTTTGATCCGATTCACCCCCTGATCCGATTCGCCTCGGTCTAGCCTATCGTATAAAGATCAACAATAAATATGTCTTAGTTCTGTGTGGAGTTTCTTGTATAATTGCCTGCTAGTCTGCTAGACCCAACAAACGGTAGCAGTCCGTGCTTATACGACTAGCTAGTAATTAAAAAGGTAAAAATATGGCATCGGCGAGTTACCGAAATCAATGCAGAAATCTTTGACAAAGTCAAATTATGACACTTGGTGCCTACAGGCGCAAGCCGTCCTGATAAAAAACGACTATTGGGATATTGTAAGCGGCAAGAAGTTATTGTCATCAACTGCGGATGCGGATGCAGCGGAAAAATCTGCGTTCGAAAAGGATGACCTCAAGGCAAGAGCTGAAATTTTACTTTTGCTCTCACCTTCCGAACTCAAGCAAATAAAAACATGCACGTCGGCAAAATCTATGTGGGACAAACTTAAAGCTACGTACCAAAGCACCGGGCCCGCACGTAGGGCAACCTTATTAAAACAGCTAGTTCTCAAACGTATGACAGCTGATGAGGACATCCGTGATCACCTAAATAATTTCATGGATGTGGTCGATAAACTCGCGGATATGGACATAAAAATACCACCAGAACTGCTCAGCATAATGCTGCTCTACAGTTTGCCTACGTCATTCGCAAACTTCCGAATATCCATCGAGTCAAGAGACACACTGCCATATCCTGACGACCTAAAGGTAAAAATACTCGAAGAATACCAGGCCAGGAGCGGTAACGAAGCACCTGAAAGTAGTGAAGCATACCACTTCAAGAAAAATAAACCGAAGTTGTACTGCAAGAACTGCAAGAAGAAGGGCCACGCTACCGAGGCATGTTAAGAGAAGAAGGATCGCTCAAATGAGAAGCCTAACAGAAACCAACCAAGAAACTGCAACGTCTGCCTGAACACTGCATATTCAAGCATCGATAAAAATACGTGGTGTTTAGATAGTAGCTGCTCATCTCATATGTGCGGGCTGTGCGGCGACAAGACAATGTTTTCGGCCCTGACCCCTGAAAATGGAACCCTAAAGTTGGCATCTAACAAATATATGAGCAAAATTAAAGATAAAGGAAAAGTTACAGTCAGTCACGAAAAAATAGACTACAACTTCCAAGACACGTTGTTTGTTCCTGAGGTGTCAGTGAATCCACCATAAAGTAAGGAAAGGAATCTACTGTCAGTGGGAAAAATAGCTGACAGAGGACACAAGCCAGCAGTCAGCTTTGAAAAAGAGAAAGCCTACATTTTAGAAAAAAGTGGTGAGGTGATACTGACAGCACAGAGAAGAGACGGTCTATATTACTTCAAATTTGAGAAGAAAGAAGACGTGTCAAACTACACCCGAAAAGGCAATGACTGCAACTTAATGGAATAATGGCATCGAAAACTTGGCCATATAAATGAACGAGATCTAAGGAAGATGGCTCGAGACAACCTTAGGTATGTATGGATTAAGACCGACTAATGAAAAATTAGAAACGTGCGAAACATGCATAAAGGGCAAGCTGTCAAGATTACCATTCGCGCGTCACGAAGGCCTCTACACGACGGAAAAGCTGGAAATTATCCACAGCGACGTATGTGGGTCTTTCGAGTGCGAAACGTTAGCCGGATCGAGATATTACGTCACATTCATAGACGACTTCACTCGATACTGCCACGTCTACTTCATCAAAAGGAAAAGTGACGTACTCAACACGTTTACACATACACACACACACACACATCATCAGCCTTTAACAGTCCACTGCTGGACTAGGCTTCTCCTTTGAAAGGAGGAATTGGCCTACTATACCACGCTGGCCAAACGGGTTGGTATAGGGTTTGTATCAAGTTTTCCCTCTCTTACAGTGCTGTTCTCTGCATAATATGCTCCCTCTGTCGGCTCTTACGACACCCATGGGATGATATGGGGTGGTGATATTCTGTATTCTTAATCCGTCACCACACGGACCTCCGTCACCACACGGACCTCAACACGTTTAAACAATATAAAAGCGAAGCTTAGTAGACACGTTCCCCAACAAAACGATAAAACACCTGCAAACAGACAACGGCACTGAATATCGCAATAACGAATTTGACGATTTCCTCAAGCAACACGGCATCCAAAGAAGATTGACTACAGTGTATACCCCGCAACAAAATGGGATAAGAGAGAGAGGAAGAACAGGTAATTGCTAGATAAAGCCAGATGCCTGTTGATCGAAGCAAACGCACCCAAAAAAGGCAGCTTCTGGGCAGAAGCGGGACATACGGTCAACTACCTCATTAACCGTAGCCCTTCGAAAGCGTTAAACGGCGATATACCATTCACAAAGTTGATCGACCGAACACCATCTGGGAATCATCTTCACGTTTTTGGCAGAAAGACCTTTGTTCTGAAAAAGAACAGACGAGGAAAGCTGACTAAACTCGCTAAAGAGAGCGAATTGATGGGATACTCGTTGACTTCAAAAGGCTACAGAGTACACATACCTGAAGATGATGACGTGGTGATAAGCAGGGATATCAAGGTTACAGATCAGATGTACTTTAAAGTAAAAGACACGGATTATGAAAACCTTGTACACGAAAAGGAACGCCATCACTCGAAAACATCTGAAAAAGAAAAGAAAAATAAAAGAAAGAAGAACAAAATTAGACAGGAAATAGAAATCAAAATTACAGAGAAGAAAAATGAAATTCAAAATCCAGAAAACTTATCTCTAGAAACTGATGACTTGGACGAAATCGAATCATTCGACGACGCATTGGAGATCGTAGATTCCTGAGAATGGGAGGCCGCAAAGCGAGACACATCCACCTGCATGGACTAGAGATTATGTACTAGATGAGACTGAAGAAAGTAATTTACTCAACGAAATTACTTACCTGTCTGATGAAAATGATAATGAGAACGACGAGTACTGGCATGATGCCATAAAGGCGGAGATAAGAGCACATGTCAAGAATGGAACCTGGAAAGTCGAAAAGAAAGGCAAAGATGTGAAAGTCGTAGACTACAAGATGGTTCTGGGAAATTAAATTGGACCTGATGACAGCGTCACCAGAAAAGCCAGACTTATAGCGCAAGGCTTTAGACAGCGACCAGGTTTTGACTACAATGATACTCATACACCCGTCGCGAAACTAAGTTCGATCAGATCTGTCATCGGAGTAGCTGTGGAAGAAGGGTTAAATCTGAACCAAACACAACCGCTTACCTAAGTGGTGAGCTGGAATAAAAAATCGTGATGAAATATCCTGACTACCTGGAAGAATAGCTGACAGAAATTATGGTCGAAGAAAGTACGAAAGAAGACTTAACTATTTACAACAAAACAGTTGACATGCTGAGAGACATCAAAAACAACACAAAAGAGAAGGTATGCTCTCTCATTAAAGCACTTTACGGACTCAAGTAGGCAGGGAGGCAATAGTACCAGAAGCTCAACACAGAACTAAAACACATCGGTTTCAGATCATCAGAAGCTGACCCATGTGTTTACCTACTAGAGAAAAGAGGAGTAAAAATAATAATAGTTATTTATGTCGATGACTTATTGATTGCCTACTAGTGTCCTAGAAAACTTAAAGAATTCAAAGACCAGCTAAATTCAAAATTCGAACTTAAAGATTTGGGAAGACCGAAACGGCTCATTGGTATAGATTTAACATTCAATAAGGATGGAATTAAAATTTGCGAACGGAAATTTATTGAAGATAGTTTAAAGAAATTCAAAATGAAAGACTGCAAAACTACTTCAACACCCATGGAGCCAGGCCTCAAACTTGAAAGATGTGAAACAAATGAAAGTCAACATTTTAATCTTCCCTATAAAAGTTTAATAGGCACGCTGATGTATTTGGCAGTGGCGACTCGCCCTGACATCATGTTTGCTATAAGCTATCTATCACAGTTCAACGACTGTTATAAGGAAGAGCACTTTAAGTGCGCCAAAAGAGTACTTCGATACCTCAAAGCAACAAAGAACGTCGGCTTGGTATTCACGAAGACCGGCCAAGACATGTACGGCATGGCTAATGCGGGTTGGGGCTCCTGTAAGCTCGATCGAAAATCATTCTCAGTCTACTGTTTTAAATACGCTGGAAGGCCATAAGCTGGATGTCGAAGAAACAAAACAGCATCGCTCTTTCGACAGCAGAAGCGGAATACTTCGCCTTAACCGAAGCTGCAAAGGCAGCGATACACTTGAAAAGTCTCCTCAAAGACTTAGGAGCTGACTACGAACGAGTTGTCGTCTTAAGAGACAATCAAGCAGCCCCCAAATTAAGTAAAAATTCAATGGTGACGTCGAAGTCAAAACATATTGACTTTAAAATGCACTTCACCAGGAATTGTATCCAAGAAGCAGCAATCGACGTCTGCGTATCTGCGAACCGAACATATGGAGGCAGACCGCGATTGATGAGTTGCGGAGCAGCCTGGGACTGTCCTGATCACCACGATATTGCCATGAAGAGGAGTGTGAGAGTACTCACACTCCTCTTCACGGCACTATCGCAGTCCGTCGGCAGTGCCGGTAGGCCACAGCACTGTCGACGGTTCTCCGTTTGAATTTGATATACGAAAATACTTTATGACTTTATAGTCTTGACAAGTTGACATTGTCACTTAAACATATTCTTGTATCGTATAAATATCATCAATAAATATGTGTCTTAGTTCTGTGTGGAGTTTCTTGTATCATTGCCTGCTAGTCTGCTAGACCCAACACTTTACACCTAATAAAAATAAATAGCTTCTTCTGACGAAGGTAACCCTAAATGTTCTGATGAAGGTAACCGTAACTTTTTAATGGATTTTGTTTAAGTTCATTCTGACGTTTTCATTCATACTCAACGTAAACTCTCCATGCCTAGTAGCTAGTGGTATCTAATACTGGGTTTCCCATAAGTCCTTTGAACTGAAAAAAAATTACAAAAATCTATGTACAATATGAAATTTTTATTATTTATTGTTTAGTAATTTACATTAAAAGGGAATTATTTTTTTTAAATCACTTCATCTAAATGTGCTCCATTTCGTTCTTGGCACTCCTGTAAACGACGACTAAAATGTTCTATCACTGCACGGCAAGTACGCTCTGAAATTGCTTGACATTTCTCGCCGGATATTTTGTTTTAGTTATCAATTGACCGCGGATTTTTTTCGTAGACTTTAGACTTAAGGTAACCCCATAAGAAAAAGTCCATTGGACTCAAATCCGGGCTACGTGGTGGCCAGGGAATGTCTCCTCTTCGAGATATCACTTTGTTAGGGAAAAGTTGACAGAAGACGGGCATAGCGGTGTTAGAGGTACTGAGGTATGGGCAGTTGCGCCATCTTGTTGAAACCAGGTCCGGGTATTGAAACTTGGCAAATTCTGCAACCCTGGTGTAAAAAAATTCTCGATCATTGCCACATACCGCTCAGAAGTAACAGTAACCGCACGACCATGTTCGTTCTCAAAAAAGTATGGCCCTATCATTCCATGCGCATTGCGCTGACATAGCCGCCTAAACTGTGACTTTAGGGCTATTTAAGGGCCTTTGATGTTTGAGACGTGGGTTTACGCTACTCCAGTAGCGACAATTTTGCCTATTGACATGGGCGTTGATGTGAAAGTGAGCCTCATCAGAAAATAACACGTTGTTAAACGAAGTAAAGCGGTTCATCATTTCATTCACGAAATTAAGTCTATTGGTAAAGGGTATGAACAGTATCTTTTAATTCATTCATTCATTCATTCTTTAAAATGCGCTGTAACGTCGATCTGGGTATATTTAATGCACTGGAACGCTTACGAATGGATTGAGTAGGATTTTCACGAACTGGTTCTTCCACTACGTCGATGTTTTCTTCCGTCCGTGATGTCCTTGGTCGGCCCGATCGTTAACGATCAAACAATTGTTTATCCAACGTAGAGCCAGTCTCCTCGAACTTTTGAACCCAATTCTTAATCGTTTGAACACTAGAACAGTCATTAAACGTGCGTAAATTTCGATACTCTCTAAATTTACGCCGCGCAATGGTGGCCGAATCATTGTTGCGATAAAACATAAAACTCACGCACACAAAAAGCACGGTCCGCTCCGGTGAAACGCTCCATGGCGACCACAGATTCACAGAGTCAGAGAGTAAAGTAACTATTTGCAGATGGCGACTGAATGAATTCCGAATCCCAAAGACCGTTGGTGCTTCTCTCGCCGCACCCCATAGATGTGCTCAAAGCCGCACCCCGCGCGCCATTCCTGCGCGCCATTTGAATTTTATTTGAAATTTAAATTTCAAAGGACTTATGGGACACAATGTATTTGTGGTAAATTGTTTATTTTTTTAGGATAACTTAGCTATTTTTATTGCCTATGATTAAAAAAATCAAGTCAATAATAGAGTACCATGTTTTTACTCTATCATTGACGGTTCTCTATTATTGTCTTGCATTTACAAAATTACTTACGTGTAAAAAACATCGAAAAAGATCGGCAAATTCCGGAAAATACCTACTTTTGGGAAATTCCACCAGTCAAACAAAAACGACTGTTCAAAAAGTATAAAAGTTCACTAAAGCATAAAATCTCAACTCAAACACAACCGTTTAACCAAAGGTTGTGAAGCCCTGAATGTGTGTTTACAAAAAGTCTATCTTCTCGTGTTATAGTTGCAGTAAGATTATTATACATGTACTAGCTTTTGCCCGCGGCTTCGCTAAGCTTTTCAATCTATCACTGCAGAAGACTGACAAAAACAATGCAAACATGAGCACCACATTGAAGACAAGCTTCGTGAAACAGATGGGTCTACGGATGCTGAAATGAACAGGTTCATAATAAAATTAAATTCTGATTCTGATACAGAATCTGACAGCAGTTACGAATCATCATAACATTGGCAGTCCAGATGGATCATTCTTATAGACTCACGCCAGTTTCCATGCAGGGGTAGGCAGAGGTGTAAAATTACACCCACATCATTCTTATTCAAAATAAATATGAAAATTAAATTAGCAGTTTTAACCTCACGTTGGCGTAATTATGATGCGTTTACCTTTGTATATATCAAATAGACAACATTTTTATTATAACTACTTATCTTCATAGGAAATTAGTTATTTCGTAAGAAAATAAATGTACTTGCATATAGGCATGCCAATATCAAGAGATTTTGTTACAAACATTACTTCCAAATATTTAAATACGATCGCTTAGGCAATAAAAAATAAGTAAATTTTTAGCAATAACGTATATTTAAAATGGGAGTATTATATACCAAATATAGCAACACAACGCCTAGGTTGGATAAATCTAACAGCTAGAGGTAAAATAACTGTGAACGGACTATATGTTCGGGGTAACACAAATCTCTTTTATTGGGCGGATACTTTTATAATTGTTGTTTTAACTGTTTATATAACTGCAAAAGGTATTTTTAAATATAAACTACTTAGTACTAAGGCTTAGTAGTACCTACTCAAAATGTTATCCGGTATCAGTGACGTTTCGCTAGAGTGGCCAATATGGCGACTGCGATTTGTCTGTCAGAACCATTAGAATTTAACAAAATACTCGACAATCCGAATTTTGTGGATATATGTTGTCGACTCGAAATCTTTATTTATGTTTTATTATTCAGGTAAGGTTTCGATGTACTCCTTGACGAAATTATTATTATGAGACTTGACACTACGTTAGTATATAAATTTATGTTTGACACTGTGATAGCAGCGCAGTCTGTCGGTTCAATGTGAAACATTCCAAAATCAACAACTACTTACAAATTAAAAATTAACTAAAAAGACATTTTCCAGTGGACTAAATTGTGAATCTAAACCATTCTCAAGTCCCCTTGAACACACACAAAAAATTTCATCATAATCAGTCCAGTCGTTTAGGAGGAGTTCAGTGACATACACACGCACACAAGAAATTAAAGACTTATTTCCTACGTCGAAGGATGATACAAAAGCCGAACTCTTTAGCTTAAAGGTGCCTACACATATACGACACCCCACGCCATACGCGTATTGTACCAATCAAATCCATCCAATTTACTATGGATTAGTAAATGCATGGATTTGATTGGTACAATTACAATTCGTGTGGGGTGTCGTATGTGTTTCCACCTTAACGTGAAGCCGTAGGTGCACACGGCTTCGCACAGGCTTCACGTTTTACGTCCTCTCGCGCGCGTCGCGTTTACCAAAGCCTAGAAGATCATAATCATCGTGGACCTAATGAGTGTAAAAAAACCCAATGTACTCCAAGGTTTATTTTTGTAGGTTTGAAATATTTTGATTTATTTAGAGTGTAAGCACTCATTATCAGTTAAATAAACCTGTACTATTATGGCAATTGGCAACACTAATTATCATCTGTCACACTAATTATTGTGTCATTGTCAGGTGTTTACTACAAGCCGATAAATTTAGGTCAATTTTTTAAATAAAATATATATAATCACAATATTAAATAAATTTACTAGTTAAAATATGTTATGATTATAATTTGTAATGAGTTCTTGTTGCGGCAACGAATTAATATTCAATTCTGTTATTAGCGAAGTAGTGTCGAGTAATATAGATCTAGTATCGTATTTTATAAATATTGTATACAATTCACGTTTTATCCTTGGTGCTGTTGTTTTAATTGGAGTTGTGGTGTTGTTGGCGGCTCGCAGAATCGGTGTCAAGTTTTGTTCGCAAGCGCGCTAACGTTTGAAAGTAAAAGTAATGAGATTGTTTACTGCGTGCCTGTAACACCTCTACATCGCAAGGTAAGAATGCATTTACTAATAATTGAATAAGATTCAATAAACTTGTTTTACGATATTATATTTCATTCACATGTTATGGATATAGTTCTAGGTATTTATTTATAAAAGTATCCATTTGTATGTGTTATTTGTGGTGATGATGATTAATGAGAATGTGAGCCTAGGTAAACATTAATATTTCTTCAATATTTCAATACTACTAGATATGCTTGCCTGATGCTAGATCACTAGTAGGACTCACATGTATTTTACTAATGTATAATTAAGTACCTACTAAGTTATTATAAAACAAAACATTAAAAGTACTAAGCAATTAATGCATTTAAAAAATTAAATATTCATCAACTTTTTAAATAATTACGCTTATTAATGACAGCCCATTCATTTTATAATTTGTCTATTTGAAAAAAGAAGCAGTCTACATTGTATATAATATCTACTTACTTAATTCAGTTGAAATGTTTAATTATACTTAAGTCACCTTGATTATACAATACATAATGTATTAATTATATAAAATTCAAAGTCATGCTAGACTTGCACTCATTAAATAATCGAAGCTATCTTCAAGTTATGAAGGAAATAATTCTAGCTCATTAAAGTGAAGAAACTGTGATTTGTTTGTTGTATGTCATTTAAATATATAAATTGTTAAAATATAATCCATACATAAACCTTCTTTGTGAAATTAAGTATTTCATCCTTTTAGTTAGTGGTACCATGCTTGGGTTTTTTCTAATTAGCAACAAGGCCCAATTTGAATCAATGGTTGATTTTAATTGAATAATAAGTAAGTAGTTTGTCTTCATATTCACAACTTATAGCTATCATGTGATGCTGTTATCAAAGAAATCACATTTTATTTTATGAAACTTATGCGGGATGTTGTAAACAAAATCAACACATTGTAAGAATTTCCTTCGCAAAGAGGTTTCAGCGACTTGAAAAATCAAACAGTAGACTTTTATTTCTATATCTTATACTATCTAGAAAAGTGCTCCTTTCAATAAGTAAATAATTAGTTATTATATTTATTTGTTGACTAGACGTCGCCAGTGGCTTCGCCCGTGTCAATTATACATATAAGCCTTCCTCTTGAATCATTCTATCTATTAAAAATACCGCAATAAAATCCGTTGCATAGTTTTTAAGATTTAAGCATACATAGGGACAGACAGACAGAAGACAGACTTTGTTCTATACTATGTAGTGATTTACAATTGTAAATTGAAATTGGTTCACTCATTATTAGAAGTATTGAATTGATCTATTAATAAAAGTCAGACAAAATTAGATGAAGACTGAGATGTTTGTTTAGTTCACAAAATGTTATAAGTGCACTAAAAATATAAATTTATTTTCCTTTAAACCAATGCCTATATTCAGCAGCAGACGTCTATGCCTATAGACCACCCATCATCATCATCATATCCTTTATGATGATAATGATGATGATGAAACCAATATGTAATTTTTTTAAGGCAAGTGGTATATACATGGCTATAAATATGAGGCACCCAGACCTAATATTGATTATGCACATGTAAGTAACAATAGTCATTGCTATACTGCTAAACCGAGAACCAAACATTTTTTTTGAGGAAGGCAGAGGTTTATACCTCACACATTTCTCCATGAATTTTTAGGTCCCACGTAATAGGGGCCGAGCATATTGCCGTTACTGGGCACATCACCAAACTCCGTGCTGCTACTGAGAATTCGGCAAAACGCAGTAACACTTTTGTCCGACCCCGGACCTCCGATCACCAGTTGCATATGCTATCTACTAGACCACCGAGGCAGTCAGTTGTGTTTAGAATAGCTTTTGCATATAATTATTTTAATTAGAATGTATTACTTGGTTTTTACTTAATTAAACAATCTCAAATCTGAATGTATCAATTGTATGTTCAATTTATTGTTTTATTAATAATTGATTATTTAAACCTTTATTATAAACTATTTATAGCAAAATCTTTCTTACAAACATGCAATCCACACCTAAATAATGTAAGTTACAAAAAATATTATACCAACTTCTATGACATCAACTTTTTGCCTTTTCTTGCTGGTTATAGCAAAAAGTTTCCCTGTCACATTGAATAATGAATGAATTTAATAGCTAAGCATATGTTGACTTCTCAATATTCAAATGTATCTTCAGTCATACCTTTTTCATATCAACAGATACTTTTTGGCATCTTTTATTTTTCTCTCCATCTACTCATCAACCACCCTGTATAGTATACTGCCCTACTGCTGGTGGGTGCCTTTTCTCACTGAGAATGATTCGGCCCAAGAACACCATGCTGGCCAAGTGCAAATTGGCAGATTTCACATGTCTTTCAAGAACATTATAGATAACTCTTAGCTCTAAATTGAATATTCCATCTATTTATTTTCTTGAGATTTTAGATTAAATTTTTGACATAAGCTCCATACAAAATATGTTAAACACGAATCTCGAATCTTTAAATCTATGGATAGATCGAATATTATCGGCCGTTAGACTTGCAGGTTGCTTCGTGATGTTTTCCTTCACAGATTAGCTAGCCATAGTTAAAAGTAGGATACACACATACTTCGTCGTACTTATTTATTTATTTATTTATTTATTTATTTATCACATCCTTACATACCACTATCATTACAGGATAACCCATTGCAATAGTGTAGCAACAAAAAAGTAAGACAATATACAGTAACTATACCTATAACTAATAAAAAACCGGCCAAGTGCGTGTCAGGCCACGCGCAATGTAGGGTTCCGTAGTTGCCCATTATGGCCATTATTGATAATAACTTCTGTTTCACATGGGACTAAAATCGGGCATCTTAGCCAGCGCTCCCAATGTAAACTCACAGAAATAGGTATTTATAAGTTAACCGACGATTACTCGTAAACTAGTGATGTCTACTTAGCCGTGATAGTTTTCCTTTTAAATTCGTTATATGTACTACATTTGTGATTTTTTTCACCTCTTCCAAATTAATAGTTTAGCCGGCAGAGGGGGGGGACACTTGAGTCTAACAATTTTTTTCACTTCAAAGCTTGATATTTGAAAAACCAATCACTTGATCGGAAAATGATTTGAGCAAACTAATAATATTTTTTTAAAACCTATCCAATGATACCCTACACAATGGGGTACTCAACCAAAAAAAAACTCAACCCCACTATACATGTAGGGGAGATACCCTTAAAAAAATTATTTTCTTAAATTTTATTCTACAGTTTTGTTGCAATATTGTATGTCTATATTCATGTCAAATATCAGCTTTCTAGCACCAGGCGTCTTTGAGCTAGGCTGCGGACGGACAGACGGACGGACATGACGAAACCATAAGGGTTCCTAGTGGACTACGGAACCCTAAAAACTTATATTAGAAAGGTAACAAAAAGCGGCCCGTGTGAGTTCACTCAGTGAGCACGAAAACAAATCTACTACATCGGACAGTGCACTGAGCGTCCGCATTGCCCTCGTAAGCGGTGCGCGCTGCAGCAGGTTGGTGCGCGCTCGCACCACCGACAACACTTATCTGATGATATTTTCAAAAATTATACATAATGATGACCATGTATAATAAAAATTACACACACACACACACACACCCGGGCACACACCTCTGACTTTTCGAAGTTACGTGTGTTTAGAAATGTTAATTATCGCTCGCTTAACAATGTACCCGGTAGATGGCAATAGGCTCGCCCCCTATTACATTGGGACCGAAACATAACTGGCAAAGTGTGGGTGTGTAATACACCTCTGCCTACCTCTTCGGGGATAAAAGGCGTGAAGTTATGAAGTTATTTTCAAAAATATTGCAAATATTAGGTACTATTTCTATTGCAAGACTACGTAATACGCGTCGCATGCCTGTGCTCTTCTTCTAAATATTATTATGAAATTGTCCTTCCTGTCTCCTTGTTCATTCATGTGTCCTGTCTATTAAGAAACGATTTATACAGTTTTATCAACCTATTGGTAGCTAATACGCCAATTGCCGTAGAAAACACAACTATTATAATATGGCTATTCAATATATTTTTATGCAGCCAGAAGAAGATTTGTAAAAATGGTGGTTTAAATCTTTTCGAATAAACTAAGACTGCATTGGCCGTTGGGGCAGGCGGGTTCTGGAGTGGCGACCACGTACCGGACGACGCAGCGGTAGGCCTCCCGCAAGGTGGACCGACGATTTGGTTAAGATCGCGGGATGCAGTTGGATGCAGGCGGCTCAAAATCGGTCTGTGTGGAGAACCTTGGAGGAGGCCTATGTCGAGCAGTAGACGTCTCTAGGCTGATATGATGATGTGAATTATGATCTTGCCTTCCTATTACGACAGATAAAGTAGATACTACAACTTTTTTTTAAATATTATATCCTATGCTGTTCCACTGCTGGGCAACGGCCTGCCCCAAATCTTTTCATTTATTCTTGTCCCATGCAGTCTCAGGCCAGCTCTTGTGGTAGGCGTCTAGGTCATCTCACCACCTCTTTCGGGGCCGGACCAGGTGACATCTTCTATCTTCTGCCACCCACAATGTCGAGATTTTCGCCCAACGATTCTCATGCATACGGCAGCCTCTTTTTACCACGTCTTGAACTTTAGTTTAAGAGCTCAGCTCATTGTTTTGAATCCTATCTTTGAGTTACTAATAGTTAGCACAGTATATAAGGAATAGTTATTGAGCTCGATGCGAGCATTTGCATATTGCTAATTGGACAAAGATAGGCGCAGCAGGCTGTGAACTCACTTCCTAATATCTTTAGCTTCATTTGCCGCTGCCTCATGCAAAATAACGTTATGTAAAAAAGCAAAAAAACATGCTTCTTATACATTACAAACTTTAAGTAGTTTATACTCTGCTTAATCGAGTGCATTTTCAATTTGCTGTTTCGGAGAGCCGGAATAAAAGTCTGTTATAGGTTGGAGGTAGGTATCTATATAAATTCAGTAGCTGAGCCCACGTTTTTGTGGTTACTGCGCCGCACCCTTGGCTCATAGCGTGATGTTATGTAGCCTATAGCCTTCTGCAAGAAAGGGTCTATCCAACACAAAAAGAATTATTCGTAGTTCGATTTAAAAGAATTATTTAAATCGAACCAGTACTTTCTGAGATTAGCGCGTTCAACCAAACGAAGAAATAAACAAACTCTTCAGCTTTACCTATTACAGATAGCCTTTACCTGTTACAGGTAGCGCTCATAGCGAGACTTGACTTGCTATTCGTAACAGATCGGCAAAGTTAAGCAACGCTTGCACAGGTCGCCATTTGGATGGGTGACCGTGTGTGGCGTTTACATCTGAGCGCTACCGTGCTTCGGAGGGCACGTAAAGCTGTCGGTGCCGGTTCTTGTCTAAGTATAAGGATCGTTAGGCCATGTCGGAAGCCTTAGGGCGGTCTGAAAACTCCGACATCAGAGTTCTTTTGGCCACACACTCACACGAAAAACAAAAAACATTACAGATTATTTTGATACCAGCCTAGAAATTTTTAACCCTATTAAAACAATACTAAGCACTTGTAAAAGTAAAAGTAAATAACTAAAGTGATTGTCGTATTACATATTTTCGTTATCTCATCTAGAATGTGAGTTTTACGCCTAGGCAGTTAGACTGGTTATCTGTTGAACGAAAGTGAGTGCGTTCTATGAGTGGCGCTAGAGTACCGAGTATAAATTACCTCATTCGCGTCGCCACTAGTTTTTCACTTTCCTCCATGTCCAATGCACGCAGAAAGCGTAAACTTGACATATTCAGATATTTTTTATAAACATGCATTAATAGTTGAGCTGGGTGTGAGAATTTGTGAATATGATCTTGTAGATTGGAGTTTGTTTTGAAAGTTTCGATCTTTAGAGCTAGCCGTTTGGAGAACTTTTGTATGTGCACAAAGGCTTGAGCACGTTTTAATCAGGTTCAGTTAGACTAAAAATCATTTTTTTATGATTCCGGCATTTCTCGCATCCTTTCGGCCTTATGTTACAGGAAACTCGAACTTTGTTAGCAATTTTTGGGCCCTTCATTTGCGAGTCTTCATAAGAGCCTGAAAAATATTAAAAACTAGAGGACGCCAGCAGCTACGCCTGCAATTTTTTTAAATTTACCCGTTTTGGCCGATCCCGTGGGAATTTCGGGAAATCCATTCTTAGTTCGCCCCTACGGTCCCCAAGGAACATACATGCCAAATTTCAGCTTCCTGCGCCCAATAGTTTCGGCTGTAGCGTGTCTGTCAGTCAGTCAGTAACGCATGGATTTAATATATTAAGATAGAGATAAGTTTAGGTAACGAAATATCCTTTAAACCTTGTTCTTTAAGAGTCAATCTCAATACGTGTAGGTATTAGATTGCCTTTATTAACTTCTAAACATGTTAAAGGAGCAATGCTAAATGCTTATTTCCAAGGGCTGAGAAAAATCAAAATTGGCTTTTAGTAGTGTTTCCTTTACCGAAATGTTCCTTCACCAAGTTCAAGCTCACACAAAACCAAAATAAGCTCCTCTCCCGTAACGAACCCCTTTACCTAACATAATCCTACATCTGCCACTGGCCTGAAGGGCGAATGGACGACCATCAGCAAGGCCAGGGCACCTGGACTTCACGCCAATGTAATGAAAGCTGTGTCGCTCTGCACGTATTAAGTTTAAACCAATACTAGAGGACCCGTGCTGCTCCACAGCATATATTATTTTAATATTATAAAAAAGCTCTTACATGTAGGTATGATGAGTACATTGTGTTGTGGTCCTAAGGCACCCCGCTGGTGCAGAGGGCCCCAACAAGTTTCCTTCAAGCCGGCCGGTCCCGCGCGATTCTTCGAGCGTCTTCCCATTTTAGTTCTTCCTTCTTGAGCTCCTTGTCCACCGATCTCCTCCACGTGTGTACTGGCCGTCCGCGTCTTCGCCTACCCTCCGGTTGCCACTCAAAGGCGATTTCAGCAGCATTACCATTTCCTCTACGAAGAGTGTGGCCAATCCACTTCCATTTTGGCTGGGCAATTTCTTGCAAAATTGGAGTTTGATGGCATATAGACCACAACTCTTTATTCGATATGGTTGTAGTACATTGTAGCCTTATCTAATAAGTAAAAAGATGATATTCTTACCAAAAATATAATATATCACAAAACTTCTTTTCTCACAACATTGGCTTTGCGTTGCACCTTAGGTATCGTGAAATTTCCACCTTGGTTGGTTGGTTGGTTGGTTTGCCGCGCAATAGGGATATATATAATATGTATAACTGAACATTGACGACAGAAAGTTCTTCAATATGACTGTGCTGCCCTACCATTCTTTCCATTAGGACACTGTAATGTCTTTCGTCCAGGTGCCCAGAAAATAGCAAGTTATGAACAATTTCGCCAGTACCATAGTCAGTAATCGTATTACTGTTTTCCAGATGAACTCTGCATTGACACTCGGGATATAGCTCACTTACACTCTAAAGTTCAGCATGCCCTGCGTACTGTCCATTGTCACCCATCACACGTTTGTAATCTGTTGCATTTGTAATAGTCTGGCCATATGCTTCGTCCCCAACAATGAAGTTACTATATACTTATTGACTATGTTATCAACAGTGGCCAAACGAATTTCATAATGTTTATTCTCACTTTTATATATACAATAAAAAATTGCGCGGAATAAGCAATTACCGTCACCAAGAATGGAAATCACTTGAAAATAAAATTGTTGATAGTAGAATTATTCAAATCTGAACCTGTTACCACCCGTATTATTTTAGCAGTAGGAGGACCATCCGGTACCAAATCTCCAACAGGGATTTGTCATTGACCAAGATTCTTTGTTCAAACTTTCTCTGAGCATTTTTCAATTTCCTATCAAGAACCATCATTATAATTGAAAACACAACTACTCACAAAAAATACGCTATTAAATCAGGAACTTACGTAACTAACTTACGCTGACTTCACTTTTTTCTTTAAGTATCTGTCAATATTTTACTATCAAAATTAAAAATATAGAAAAACAACTTTTTTATAAGTAAGAAAATAGGTTTTATTTCTGTTATCCAGCTAAATATGTCTGTGAGAAGCACGATTTATTTTGTTTTGTGTATGGGTGTGATTAATCCATCATAATTTAGAAATGTAATAATGACGTTTATAGTTCTGGTCGAAATTGTAGTTTTGGTAGGAATCGTAGCTTTGGTAGCAATCGTAAGTAACATTGCTACCAAAACTACAATATATGCCAAAAAGTACAATTTCTACCAAAACTACTATTCCTACCGAAAAAACTATTCCTATCAAAACTACTATTCGTATTAACACTATCATATCTACCATTTTTTCAAAACTACATTTCTACCAAAACCGCCGGTGCTGTCAAAAGTATCTAACTTTTCTCTCAAAACTACTATTCTTACCAAAACTACAATTTCTTTCATAACTACCACTTGTAATAATATAATTATATGACAAAAGTACTATGAACCGCTGTAATATGTTCCACATAAAAAAAAAAATAAGATGCCCGAAGAAAGTCCGTAATTTAAAACACGAAAAATCTGTTCACCCAACATTAAGGGTTACCTGGTAACATTCGGGGAATATTACCTGCCATCAGCGATAATTCACTATAGTGATAATTTGAGCAACATCGGATATAATTTTACACACCACCACACTCACCCGTATGAAAGTATGGCAAGGTCACCTTAAGGAGGCATAACGTTTTTTCCTGGCAGTTACCGCAAGAAACTTATTAGATGCCATAAAAATATTTTTGAATTTAGAACCGTCCATGTAGAGAGAAAGCAATGGAATCTTAAGAAATTTATAGGAAAATATTGAAAAATAAGTTCAATGTCCACACCTATCTTCCTTCAAACTTACCCAATTTAAATGAGCATACCATCAAATGAAAGAGCTCTTTTCAGCGCGTGTTTTAGGCATATAACGAAACACCTACCTCAATAAGAACCAGATATATAGAAGCAGAAAGTCATTGACTACGGCTACGAAAACGTAAAAAAATTATGGGAGAAAACTGTTTTTGCATATAACTTTATGAATGTGCAAGTTAGGTAATTTCTAATGCTTGATGACAAACCTACGCAGCGAGAGCTTTCATTAAAAAAAAAAAAAAACATGTGAATCGGTTGCGTAGAACGGGCTGGCCGACTCGTATTATAAAACACAAATTCTTTTAATATATAGATGACTAAGATCTAGACGACAGAGTACGACTGCGTGAAAGCTCCATCTGCTACCGGTTTTCACATTAAACACAAGCTTTGATAAACTGTTTGATAGGATTTGCTATGGCACCATTTATTAGAGCTTTCATTCCTAAATCACTTGCCGACAGACTTCTAATACTTTGTGCTTCAATAGGTAATGTTATTAAGCTTTGTCTAAAATCGGCTTCGGCCGCGTGTTGATAAAGAGTTTATTATGGACTATTTGTAAAACCTGGTAATAAAACCGATTGCCGAATTTCGTACGAACACACATTGATACCGAATCATTTATGAAAAAAAAAAAACTGTTCGTAGAGTAGATTAAAAGATAAAGTATTGTAAACCCGTCTGACGACCCGGTTCTTCAACTGTCTTCATGCTGAAGCTCATCAAAATCTGTGGAGCCATTGACCCGTGAAAGCATCAATCAAATCAAAAGCCCTATGTACTGTCCCACTGCTGGGCACGGGTCTCTTCTCGCTATGAGAATGGTAAGGCCATAGTCCACCTAACTGGCCAAGTGCGGGTTGGCAGACTTCACATGTCTTTCCAGAACATTACGGAGAACTTTCTGACATGCAGGTTTCCTCACGATGTTTTCCTTCACCGACAAGCAAGCGAAAATTAACAATTTAATACGCACTTAACTTCGAAAAGTCATTGGTGCGTGCCGTGGATTAGAACCCGAGATCCGCTGCGTAGCAGTCTGTCGGTCATAAAAAGAAAAAAAGCATAATAGACAGATAAATTTTCGCATTTACGAATAAATTGTTCAGTATCACTTTTAACTGTTGTCGGTATCGGACTGGTCTTAGCCATGGCATGTAATTTAAATTTCTGTAGATTACGTACAGACAGTAGTAGCTCTGTGAAAAAGCTAATATTCTGTCCAGTCTAGTTAGAGAGAGTGGAGCCCTGCTTCAAGGCGTAAGTCATGGACGCAACCGGGATAATGCTAGGACAAGGTCGTTATCGTCCTTCCATAATATAATTACGGGATGTTGACACTTTTGCGTTTACTATATTAAAAAAAAAAAAAAGTGCATGCTCGCTAAGCGAAAGTCATGGATTCAACCGGGTAAAAAAAAATTGCTAGGACTAGGTCGTCATCGTCCTAGCACATAATTATGGGATGTTGACATTTTCGCATTTACAATATTAAAATAAGTGGATGAACGACCGGGGCGGGAGCGGCGCGCTTAAAGAACTTTAAGCGCGCCGCTCGCTCCCGCCCCGGTCGTTCATTGAGATTGCAGTTCCATGGAGTAAAATAGTGTAAACTTATTTTTTTTATTTTTTTTTATAGCGTCACGCCTGTATCACCGAAGGGGTAGGCAGAGGTTTACACCTCTGCGATTCATGGCGAAATGTGGGTGTAATATTACTATTACACCCACATTTCGCCATGAATTTTTAGGTCCCACGTAATAGGGGGCGAGCCTATTGCCGTTACCGGGCACATCACCAGACTCCGTGCTGCTACTGAAAATTCGGCAAAACCCAGTAACACTTTTGTCCGACCCGGGAATTGAACCCGAGTCCTCCGATCAGCAGTCGCATACGCTATCCACTGGACTACGAAGGCAGTGTGAACTTATGTGAAGATATATTTTATAAATCTCAGCCGATTGTTATAAAACCTCACCTTATAGGCACAAACACAGGTGTAAATATGTAGTATTGTTCATAGCAGCTGGGTGGGTAGAACAATGATTTTTTTATATTATCTAACTAGTCAGATCGATTGGATAACTACAATCATTATTTATGTAATATTTGCTGGTGACACGCTAGTTTGTCTTTGTACATCGGTTAAGTATCGACGCGTATTTAGAATAGATGAGCCCGCGGTTACACCCGCGTTATTTAAGGCTACTGCTCCACTCCCGTGTCTCTTAGCGCGATATTATAAAGCCTATAGCCTTCCTCGATAAATGGGCTATCGAACACTGAAAGAATTTTTGAAATCGGTCCAGTAGTTCCTGAGATTAGCGCGTTCAACCAAACAAACAAACCCTTCAACTTTATATCTTACTAGATGATGCCCGCGGTTACACCCGCGTTATTTAAGGCTACTGCTCCGCTCCTGTGGCTCATAGCGTGATGTTATTTAGCCTATAGCCTTCCTCGATAAATAGGCCACCTAAAACTGAAAGAATTTTTGAAATCGGTCCAGTAGTTCCTGAGATTAGCGCGTTCAACCAAACAAACAAACAAACTCTTCAGCTTTATATTAGGATAAGATACTAATATACAATAATATAGGATAGCCCATTTATCGAGGAAGGCTATAGGCTATATAACATCGCGCTATGAGCGACGGGAGCGGAGCAGTAGCCTTAAATAACGTGGGTGTAACCGCGGGATCCTCTAGTATTAGTAAGTATAAGATAAACAAACAACATAAACCCAAACCACTTTGCGAAACATGGACAAAATAAAATGGCTGTAACATAGGTACGGACGAACAGACAGACAGACAGACATGATGAATCTATGAGGGTTCCGTTTTTTTGGCATTTTTGGCTAATATAGTTCGTAGTAAAACCTTACTGATATATCATTAATGGGCCGATTCGACTGTTAAAGTACTACACTCTCACAGCTTTTGTTTTTTTTTCTTTTATAGTAACAGGCGGCAAACGACCAGGTTGGGAAAAGGGATAGGATAAGGAGTGGGATGAGGGATAGGGGATAGGGCCTCCGGCACTCTCACTCACCGAACGAAACGCAACAGTTTAGGTACCTACTGTTACTTTACGTCGATTTTCTGTGAGAGGGTAGTACTTCCCCGGTCGAGCCGGCCCATTCATGCTGAAATCAGCAAGGCTCTACTACCGTTCAAACACAGAATATCGAGGTGAAGTAACAGTATCTATACTGTAACGTTTCGTTCGGAAAGTGAGATTGTCGGAGGCTCCACCTCCTTTTACTTTTTGCTCATCCCGCTCTTCCTCCTATTGCCCATTCCAAAGGTCGGCGATGTACAGTCGAAAGACTTCCCGCTAGACCACCATAAGGGCGAGAATCGCTCAGCAAGACACCATCGCTTCAAGTGCTACTTTACACGCACATTGACACTCGTATACAAAACCAGTTTCTAGTGTGCTTCGACTCTATGAGCGAGCGAAGGGATTTTTTTCAAACTGGTCCAGCGCCAACTTGTTTGATTGTATCTACTTGTGATTCCTCTGCTGTTGCTTGTGTTCATGGGCAGCGGTAATCACCATTAGGCGATCCGTTTACTTCTATCGCCTATTACATAAAAAAGAAAACAGATTTAATAAATTCATATACTCAAAAGATTCGTTGTTTAATTATATAGTTTAACTAAGACCTAAATGCATCGAACTCTAGAGAACAAAGTGCAAAAGGTCAGCGAATTGTACTCTTGATTCATTTGAATACGGTGTAGGCAGGCAAATACATAGGTAACTAATTTTTTTTTTCAGACAAATTAATTATGGCTGTAGAACTGAAGTCTTTAACTAACGATTGTGGGAAAAATGTGTTTTAAACTTTCGTAGTCATTAACATAACTTTTAAATTGTTTTCCCAGGACACACAAATTTGCTTTGCCAGTGACTCTTTTCTGCATCCTAATTAATGTTTACTAATATTCATTGAATAGGCCCATGACAGTTTCACCACTAGCGTCGTTTATGTCTTCACCTTATTTATACCGTCCCATCTAAAGCGTCCCATATGCCATCTGTGTGTTTGGAATAAACCTGCTAGCGCCCAACACATAAAAACATGACCTCGGAACAATTTATGTGTAGATGCCACAACTTTTTGTCTCCATCGAATCTAGGGATCAATCATAGTAAAAAGTTATAACATTATTATCATTATTATCTTGACAGCTTTGGTCATGTGCCTAAGGCCCGCTTCCCACAGTGCGTAGTTTTGCAGTCGGATGTTACTTTGAAGTTACCCGACTCGCGATATAATACAAATTTAGCAAAAGCATGCACAGTGAGAATCCGGCGTAATATCCAACATCCGAACTTGATTGCAAACATTTGCGTTTACTACTGATTGCGCATTTCGATTCAATGTTTTAGCAATAAAGTTCGAAAATAAATAAATATTTTTCTATAAATGGTGAGCACAGGAAGGAAACGCGTGACTAATATTATGTTGCGGTACGCACTTGTCCTACTTATGAGTGACCTTAATTAATTTGGTTCATATTTTTCCTGTGATAACAGCCATGATTCATGGCCTATTTTACATAATTGTATGTATCAGTTCTATATTATGATATGGTAATGTTTGCGAGTGTGTTCGTTTGTAAGTTAAGAGACAAAGTCCAACAGTGCTGATCCGATTTTGGAAATTCTTTTTTTGGTACATAGGGCGTTTATTGGTTTGTACTTATTTTATACAATTGTACCGATTGCGAGTGTGTTAGTTTGTGTGCAAAAGGCAAAGTGCGCAATTAGTGAACCGATTTTGGAAATTATTGTTTTGGTAGATAGGGCGTTTATGGGTTTATATTTGTAATACCCAAAGGAGCAATAACGCATGTGGTGCATGTGTTTGTTTGAATATAGACATTTTCGACGTTTCCCCATCTGTGGTTATGGTCCCATATCATTGGGGAGTAGATAAATTAGAGGGTGTATAATTTATGAATGTGTATAATTGTAGATATATTCTAGGAAGCAACTTAATACCGGTTGTATAGTGTATCGAAGCAACGTTATTGCATACACCCGTAAGGGTTAATAAATACGACTAGTGTTGGACGTCTTATAAAAAACTGGTTTGGGCAAGGTCCCCAATAAGTACCCAAGCCCCTAATATACTTCCCGTATGGTTCCATCCAAGTTTGACGAATTAAATTTTACGTAAATTATTTTTGTTAATCTCTTGGATGTCCTGAAACACACGGGTGTAGGAATATCGCGAACCGGCTTAAACATTTTATGAACACCCATAGGTGCAAACTAACACACAAAAACGTTTCCTATGGCAAATTGCCTGCCGGGTTAATATTATTATACTCATTTCAAATCATACTTAAATACATGCTCATTCTCTGCAAATATTCATGATGGCAAAAAATATTGCCTTCAACATGGAACTCTTGAAAACTATATTTAACGTTTTTCAATTTGCCGCCAATAATTCCCACGTTCCAGAAGGTTCGCTCCGATCTCTGGCAATGCCTGCCCATAAACAATGAACCGAAAGAGAGAGGATACAATCACCTTGGTACTTTTACTAACACCATAAATAATTACGCTGTGGAGGTTGAATGGCACTCGTGATTAATAAATAATAAGCCATGGTGTGTGTGGATTTATGGATTTCAGATAAATTATTGCTCAACTCTATGTTACTTATGTTTCTCTTGTTGTTCTCTTTTGCTTAGTTTTAGGCTTTAATTTGTCGGATTGTTTGTCAGTCTGATATTGCTTGAGCAGGAGCCATCTGATAACTTACAGTTTAGACAACTACATAATTAGCCATCATTTTAGCGTTGTCCTATTTGCGATCCTAGACCCTCGCCTTGGGCCCGAGTGTCCGCTTTCTGGTACCGATACAGCCACATTTGTCTAGGGTTGATATTATTTATTTACAACAGTTTGCTACTGCCGAATTTGTCTGTAAAACCATCGTGGTTGTTAAGTCCCATATCCAAAATGCATGTAACTCGGAATAAACTTGTTTGACGTTGAATTAAATGGATTGAAAATTAATTTAATATTACGTTGAATTGCTAGAATAACTCAACCACGTATCAAGATTTTTTCCAAGCGTGAATAGAAAATGCTAGTAAGACCCTGGCCAATATCTGCACTCATCAAGTACTGTGTCAGACATATTATTACGTTGCACAACTTGTCGAGACGCTGCTGATTGTTCGATCCTTCCTCTGACATTGTCCTCGGTGACATAGTTACAGGTTGGCAAGAACCACTTCTATCAATCAGTGACAATATGACCCGATTGAATACAGCTCTCACGAAGGGTGATCAATTCGTCATTTACAATTTGTATAATGTCAATCTATCTCAATCATGCTTGGACACGTCTATGGGTATCATCTGGCGGCCGTGTGATGCATTTGTGGTATACTAATGTGTAAAACAACGTGATAATGTATTCTTGGACATATATCTTTAGCGTCATGTCTAACGGACATTCATTAAATCATCAGACATACTTTAGAATGTATATCAACTCAGGGGCGACGCCAGCCGATTGCCTAGGGGGGCAAGTTGATATGGAAAATGATAAAAGTACTGAGAAAAGAATGAATTGTAGGGTTTTTTGAGTCTCTTCAGCTGCCCCTCTCATCCTCCTCTTGGCGACACCCTTGTATCAACTAATGAAAAATAAGCCATCGAGAGAGAGGGAAGTTTGCAATTGCGATATTCGGATCATGACAGACAGAGCATCGTTTTGTGCTTAACACGTGTGGTGACGGATTAAGAATACGGAATGTCACCACCCCATATCATTCCGTGGGTGTCGTAAGAGCCGACAGAGGGACCATACTATGCAGAGAACAGCACTATAAAAGAAGGAAAACTTGAAACAAACCCTATACCAACCCGTTTGGCCAGCGTGGTATAGTAGGCCAATTCCTCCTTTCAAAGGAGAGGCCTAGTCCAGCTGTGGACTGTAAGGGGCTGAAGATGAATGAAATGACAGAATAGCTCTTGTATATCTTAGAAAAGACTGATTGCCAGATTGGAAGAGGCCTTCCTCTTCCTCTCTCTTTTAGGGTCCAAATAATACATTAAAAATCAAGCCTAATGTAATTTAATGACGTTATTGGACAATTTCTAAGAGAAGATATAAGTACGCAGTCATCGAACTCCGCTCTACATGCTCGATCGCGAACATAAGTGCAACTTGCGTAATAACTGCTATGAGGTAAAAAAACGAATAATGCAAACAAAACGGCGTTGCCAATTGCTTCAAGTAAGCAGTTGCTGTTTATTACGTGAGACGAAAAATAAGCGATGGCCAAAATACATAGCATTATAAAAATTTTATGAAGGTTATCGTTATCGTCCGTGTGGTGACGGATTAAGAATACGAATTGTCACCACCCCATATCATCCCGTGGGTGTCGTAAGAACCGACAGAGGGAGCATATTATGCAGAGAACAGCACTGTAAGAGAAGGAAAACTTGATACAAACCCTATACCAACCCGTTTGGCCAGCGTGGTATAGTAGGCCAATTCCTCCTTTCAAAGGAGAGGCCTAGTCCAGTAGTGGACTGTTTAAGGCTGATTATGATGAAAATGAACTGCTGTGTACCTATAGGTACCTGTCTTACTTCTGCCGATGGCTTTATGTAGAAGGTATTGTAGTATCATCGAAATCCGTTCAGTAGTTTTTTCGTGAAATAGTAACAAATATTACATCCATCCACCCACCCTCGCAAACTTTCACATTCCAAATAGTTGTAAGAAACTCCAAGACATTGTGACTCGTCTCGAACAAAAAATAATGTTATTTTAGCATCAAGATCCGCCATTCAATGATTTGATATATAAAAGGTGCGCCTGCGTCGATTCTTAGAACAATCTAATGATTTGTTGTTCTTAACAGACGAATTGAGGAAAACGGCATCTGGTGAAGGTCTTTGTTCAAATTGAAATGTCATTCTCCTTAATTTAATTTCTCCTTTTATCTATTGACTTTGTTTACGAGTCTATCTATTTGACCCGTGACATTATGACCTCAGACGATTGTTGCTTTCGAGATGAATCTCAACCTCGTGACTCAAAACCAAAGTACTTTTACGAGGGGTAGATTAAAATCCGTGGTCTGCTTTCCGAACTAATGAATCCATCCTTCGGGAACTGGGCATCAAAACAAGGCTTTCTACTATTTGCCTGCAGAGGATTCTGGAATTCTTTGGCCATATTACCCGGAAAAAAGGTGACAATTTGGAACAACTTATGGTGACTGGTAAAGTTGACGGCAAACGCCCAAGAGGACGTAGTCCCATAAGATGGTCTGACCAGGTCCGCACAGCGTTGAACACCAAACTGCACAACGCTCTTTATGACGCCACGGATAGACACAAATGGCGAAATACCGTGAAGAAAATAGTTGCATCCCAGCAGGGGAATCACGACCCTCAGTCATGAGGAGAACGACACAAGGAGGAGGAGATTAAAATGGAAATATCTGTACAATGTGACGCTTGGGAATGGATCAACTTACGATAAAGTCTATTGTGGAGTCAGCAGCTCGCATATGGTTATTATTGCCAAATATCCTTTTACTTTTATCGTAAGGTTGCTGCTTCCCTGCTCATATCTCTTATTTTCCTTGCGATTATCATGCCTTTCGTAGCTCTACTATTACTCCACCTAGTCTATAGTTTAGCTTTTCCACAGTCTGACTTCTGAAATCCAAGAGGATAGCGATATTCAATGGCTTATACTCTTAGTACTGTACAATCAAGAAAGCTAACTTTCCATATCGACTTTCAAGGATCTCCAGGATAATTGGAACTGATGGCTTAACGTGATCTCCACGGCACGGAGTTACGATAATTAACATTTGAATGCGCTCATAACTCCGAAAAGTCAATGGTGCACGCCGTGGATTCGAAGTCCTCCTTCATAAATGAAGGCACCAACCAGCATGCACCAGCATGGTAGTCGGTTGGTATCTTCATTTGGCCATCGCAGCTCCCATTCCTATGTTTATTTGCCACCATTACATTGAAATATAATGTGACAGCTGTTCCTTCAAAGGGATCTATATTAAATTCGACTCAGACATGTTCACATGGTTAATACGTGTCGGGGTAGCCACCCTACAGATCAACCGTGACAGTACAATGGTTGCACTATTAGGCACAATAACAATCCCCTACGGTTCGATATCGGATCGGCGATCAATGGGACCCCTAAAGCCTACTGACGTGGACCCACCCTTAGCAATAACGGACCCTATTTGATAGGGAACCAGGAGCCAATAAAATATATTGATTATTGACGTCTGTCTGTCTATTAGTGATGAAACGATAACAATACAAATATCGACGACTTGTTGTTAGAGTATGCTATTTGGTACGAGTTCTGCAATTATTGTGTGAAGAGTTTCATCAAATCGGTTCAGCAATTTAGGCGTGAGAAAGTGACAAACAGATATTTAGTGCTCATAGTATTTCCTGTTATAAAGATGACTGTACTCTTGTCGGCCTTTCGGGTTTTATAAATAAAATCTATTACTCCTTTGCTATTAAACAGCTCTTATTATAGAATTACTTTTGTAATTACTATACTTAATGTGCTACGTTACATCATAGTTGTGTCTTTGTCGGTATTTTCCAGTCAATTGAATAAGTTTCTATCTATGGTTATTAAACAAACTATGTGTATTTATAAAACACAATGCGCGTCTGCATGTCTTCCGCAAAGTCGACTGGCATTTTAGGTAAAACGTTAAAGTTATCAGTGAAACATTAACTCGGACCCTTCGTTAAACATTCTTGGGTCGATATGGTACCATGGCCTGCGATAGCCTCTCTAACGTATTTTGGGGGTAGTTTTTTGTCCTTAGTTTTTAGGTTGCTTAATTGTGTTTATCGATGTATACAGGGTTAGTTTTGATATTTTGTCCAGATCGGAATATGTAGTGATTGGCTTATCGAAACAGTCTTGACATTTACACCTATGTTGTATTTTTATTTACGCGCATTAAAGATGGATTAAATTGCAATTTTTTTATAACAGTTATTTAAAGTTGTTAGAAGATTATATATATTTTTAGACTTGATAATGCTCGCAGCTACGCCCGTACATTTTTCTTATTTAATCGTTACTGCCCGATCCCGTGGGAATTTCGGAAAATCTTTTCATAGTGCATCCCAATGGTCAACAAGAAACATAATATAATTATGCCAAGTTCTAGCTTCTTGCACCCAATAGTTTCGTCTGTACGTTGTCTGTCAGTCAAGAATAGGGTTGTTTCCAACTAGTCAAATCGAACACTTTTAATGAAATGTCAAAAACGACCTTTGCTACGGCGCGGCGTTTGTATGAAATATGACCTAGTGACGTCATAGCTTTTTGCTGTCATGTAGAATACTTATTATCAATAAATTGTCTATAAAAATGTTAAGTAAAATTTTAACATTAATTGATGAATGAAAATACTATTATTTTGACATGTTTCACTAGATAAAATACTTGTATAATTTTTTTTCACTTACAGGAACCTTCCCTTTAATATATACAGACAGATACAATAATGTTAGTATCCTAGCCCTGTACTCAAGACATAATCAATTCTACTTGTCTTAGTTGACAAGAATAAGAACATGTATTATATAATAACGCCTTATCAGCGATTAACTTCCAATTACCTAATATTACGAGCATTTGAATCGTTCGACATAGATAGCAGTGCAATACAGTGATAAATATATAATTTATATTAGTTGCTTAACCTCCTTACCTAGTTCTATGATATGTGTTATTAATTTCAAATATATTTTGAGAACTCTAAGTACAAGTTCTCTTTAAGGGCCTATGCAAACCACGTTTTTTAAACGCGCCGTCGACACGCGTTTGTAGCGATACAGACGCGATAAGCACGCAAGTCAGACGCAGCCTGTAGACCTTTGCACACCTTTATAAATTCAAACGCGCGTGTGAAGCGATACAGACGCGATGCACACGCGCGTTTGTAGCAATACAGACGCTCTCAGATTATAGAACAAGAATCAGATGGAGCGCGCGGAACAGTTGCGTGAGGCCACTAAAGCGAATACAAATCCGGCTCAGTGCGAAACGAAGCATCGTACTGCGTACAGTTCACGCGCCCCGATGAACTCAAATTTTAAATTCATAAAATGCCGTCATGCGTTTTTAAACATTGTAAATGTTGTTTCCAAAAGCAAAAACAGAAAGATAGAATATCTTTTCACAGTTATCTATGGATTATTTGACTGTTTCATAATTTAATTTCGATAAAATTCGTATTTCTGCAAAAAATGTGTGTGTTGCCAGTTTACGTCGACGCCGTTTTCCCTGTATTATGGAAAATGCACTTGTCAATTGATTTATGTAATATGTAATAAGAATTGTCATGTTAATGAAAAATATATTAACATATTATAAAAGTATATTTTAGATATATATATCTAAAATATCTATCTATCTTTATTAGCAAATATTTTTATAGGCTTTCCAATATGTATACATTGTTTTGGTTTCGATCCCTATACGATCTAAATATGCATGTACTTAATGTGTAGAAACAGAAATAATTGATTGCAGGCATTCATTTTTTTTAATAGCTTACGTTGGCCCACTCCTAGGCAAAGGCTTCCCCCAAATCTTTCCAGGTATGCTTGTCGCACGTAATCTCAAGCCAGCTCTTGTGGTAGGCGTCTAGGTTATTTCGCCACCTGTTTCGTGGCCGGCCTCGGCGACGTCGTCTATCCTCTGGTACCCACAGTGTTGATACACTTGCCCAACGAGCCTCGTACATACGGCTCACGCTGCTCGCCCAGTTCCATAGAGACTAGCAGCCTTTCTTTCAACGTCTTTGATGCATGTTCTAGAAAGCAGCTCGGTGTTCCTTATCCTGTCTTTAAGTTTAAGATCCAGGATGCAGCGCTCTATGGCTCTTTGGCAGACCCCTAGGCGTGACCTTTGAAGCTGGGTAGGTGACCAGGTTTGAGAACCGTACGTTGGAATGGTCAGAATAAACAATCATATCCATGAGTTTGCGCTTCTAATATTTAAATTTTTTTATAGTAAAATTAGTGTTGTCTACAAATCATAATATTTATACTTTATTGTGTACTTGACAAAATTTCGCCGGTTTATGAATACCTTTACAAGGGTGAGAGAATTTATCTATATTCACCTGTACTAGAGGACCCGTGCTGCTCCACAGCATATTTTAATATTATAAAAAAGATCTTACATATAGGTATGATAAGTACATTGTAGCCTTATCTAATAAGTAAAAAGATGATATTCTAACCAAATATATATATATCACAAAACTTATTTTCTCATAACATTGGCTTTGCGTTGCACCTTAGGTATCGTGAAATCTCCACCTTGGCATTACTGAATGGTTTGCCGCGCAATAGAGATTTAAATAATATGTATAACTGAACATTGACGAAAGAAAGTTCTTTCAATATGACTGTGCTGCCCTACCATCCTTTCCATAAGGACACTGTAATGTCCTTCGTCCAGGTGCCTAGAAAATAGCAAGTTATGGACAATTTCGCCAGTACCATAGTCAGTAATCGTATTACTGTTTTCCAGGTGAACTCCGAATTGACACTGTGGAAATAGCTCACTTACACTCTGAAGTTCAGCATGCCCTGCGTACTGTCCATTGGCACCCATCACACGTTTGTAATCTGTTGCATTTGTAACGGTCTGGCCATATGCTTCGTCCCCAACAAAAGTTACTATATATACATCCCACTTATTGACTATGTTATCAACAGTGGCCAAACGAATTTCATAATGTTTATTCTCACTTCCATATAAACAATAAGAAATTGCGCGGAATAAGCAATTACCGTTACCAAGAATGGAAATCTCTTGAAAATAAAATTGTTGATGGTAGAATTAATCAAATATGAACCCGTTTCCGACCGTATTTTTTTAGCAGTAGGAGGATCCGGTACCAAATCTCCAATAGGGCCGTCATTTACCAAGATTCTTTGTTCAAACTTTCTCTGAGCAATTTTCAATTTCCTTCCAAGAACCATCATTATAATTGAAAACACAACTACTCACAAAAAATACGCTATATATTCGATCAGAAACTTATGTAACTAACTTACGCTAACTTAACTTTTTTCTTTATCTGTCAAAATTAAAAATATAGAAAAACGACTTTTTTTTATAAGTTAGAAAATAGATTTTATTTCTGTTATCCAGCTAAATATGTCTGTGAGAAGCACGATTTATTTTGTTTTGTGTATGGGTGTGATTAATCCATCATAATTTAGAAATGTAATGATGACGTTTATAGTTTTGGTCGAAATTGTAGATTTGGTAGGAATGGTAGCTTTGGTAGCAATCGTAAGTAACATTGCTACCAAAACTACAATATATGCCAAAAATACCATTTCTACCTAAACTACTATTCCTACTGAAAATACTATTTCTATCAAAACTACTATTCGACTAACACTATCATATCTACAATTTTTTTTCAAACTACCATTTCTACCAAAACCACCGGTGCTGTCAAAAATACCTACCTTTGCTCTCAAAACTACTATTCTTACCAAAACTACAATTTCTACCATAACTACCACTTGTAATTATATAATTATATGACAATAGTACTATGATCCGCTGTAATATGTTCCACATAAAAAAATTAAGATGCCCGAAGAAAGTCCGTAATTTAAAAACACGAAAAATCAGTTCACCCAACATTAAGTGTTAACTGGTAACATTCGGGGAATATTACCTGCCATCAGCGATAATTCACTATGGTGATAATTTGACCAACATCGGATATAATTTTACACACCACCACACTCACACCCGTATGAAAGTAAGGCAAGGTCACCTTTAAGAGGCATAACGTTTTTTCCTGGCAGTTACCGCAAGGAACTTATTAGATGCCATAAAAATATTTTTAAATTTAGAACCGTCCATGTAGAGAGAAAGCAATGGAATCTTGAGAAATTTATAGGAAAATATTGAAAAATAAGTTCAATGTCCACACCTATCTTCCTTCAAACTTACTCAATTTAAATGAGCATACCATCAAATGAAAGAGCTCTTTTCAGCGCGTGTTTTAGGCCTATAACGAAACGCCTACCTCAATGAGAACCAGATATATAGAAGCAGAAAGTCATTGACTGCGGTTACGAAAACGTAAAAAATGTATGGGAGAAAACTGTTTTTGCATATAACTTGATGAATGTGCAAGTTAGGTAATTTCTAATGCTTGATGACAAATCTATGCAGCGAGAGCTTTCATTTAAAAAAAAATCATGCGAATCGGTTGCGTAGAACGGGCTGGCCGACTCGTATTATAAAACACAAATTCTTTTAATATATAGACTAGAGGACCCGTGCTGCTCCACAGCATATTTTAATATTATAAAAAAGCTCTTACCCACTTAAAGGTATGATGAGTACATTGTAGCCTTATCTAATAAGTAAAAAGATGATACTATTACCAAAAATGTATATATCACAAAACTTATTTTCTCACAACATTGGCTTTGCGTTGCACCTAAGGTATCGTGAAATTTCGACCTTGGCATTACTGAATGGTTTGCCACCCAATAGGGATATATATAATATGTATAACTGAACATTGACGAAAGAAAGTTCTTCAATATGACTGTGCTGCCCTACCATTCTTTCCATTACGACACTGTAATGTCCTTCGTCCAGGTGCCCAGAAAATAGCAAGTTATGAACAATTTCGCCAGTACCATAGTCAGTAATCGTATTAATGTTTTCCAGGTGAACTCCGAATTGACACTGTGGAAATAGCTCACTTACACTCTGAAGTTCAGCATGCCCTGCGTACTGTCCATTGGCTACCATCACACGTTTGTAATCTGTTGCATTTGTAATGGTCTGGCCTTCTGCTTCGTCCCTAACAGTGAAGTTACTATATACATCCCACTTATTGACAATGTTATCAACAGTGGCCAAACGAATTTTATAATGTTTATTCTCACTTCCATATAAACAATAAGAAATTGCGCGGAATAAGCAATTACCGTCACCAAGAAAGGCAATCACTTGAAAATTGTTGATGGTAGAATTAATCAAATATGAACCCGTTTCCGACCGTATTTTTTTAGCAGTAGGAGGATCCGGTACCAAATCTCCAATAGGGCCGTCATTTACCAAGATTCTTTGTTCAAACTTTCTCTGAGCAATTTTCAATTTCCTTCCAAGAACCATCATTATAATTGAAAACACAACTACTCACAAAAAATACGTTATTAAATCAGAAACTTAAATACCTAACTAACTTACGCTAACTTCACTTTTTTCTTTATCTGTCAATATTTTACGAACAAAATTAAAAATATAGATAAACAAATGTAATAATGACGTTTATAGTTTTGGTCGAAATTGTAGTGTTGGTAGGAATGGTAGCTTTGGTAGCAATCGTAAGTAACCTTTCTACCAAAACTACAATACATACCTATATGCCAAGAATACCATTTCTACCAAATTTACTATTCCTACCGATAATACTATTCCTATCAAAACTACTATTTGTACCAAAACTACTATTCGTACTAACACTATCATATCTACCATTTTTTTAAAACTACCATTTCTACCAAAACCGCCAGAGCTGTCAAAAGTACCTACTTTTTCTCTCAAAAGTACTATTCTTACCAAAGCTACAATTTCTACCATAACTACCACTTGTAATAAAATAATTATGTGACAATAGCACTATAAACCGCTGTAATATGTTCCACATAAAAAAATAAGATGTCCGAAGAAAGTCCGTAATTTAAAAACACAAAAATTTTCCTAACATAAAACGTAAGGAAAATTCCTCAACATCAGAGATCAGTTCACCCAAAATTAAGGGTTAACTGGTTACATTCGGGGAATATTACCTGCCATCAGCGATAATTCACTATAGTGATAATTTGACCAACATCGGGTATAATTTTACACACCACTACGTACACTCACACCCGTATGAAAGTAAGGCAAGGTCACCTTAAGGAGGCATAACGTTTTTTCCTGGCAGTTACCGCAAGAAACTTATTAGATGCCATAAAAATATTTTTGAATTTAGAACCGTCCATGTAGAGAGAAAGCAATGGAATCTTAAGAAATTTATAGGAAAATATAGAAAAATAAGTTCAATGTCCACACCTATCTTCCTTCAAACTTACCCAATTTAAATGAAGATACCATCAAATGAAAGAGCTCTTTTCAGGGCGTGTTTTAGGCCTATAACGAAACGCCTACCTCAATGAGAACCAGATATATAGAAGCAGAAAGTAATTGACTACGGCTACGAAAACGTAAAAAATGTATGGGAGAAAACTGTTTTTGCATATAACTTGATGAATGTGCAAGTTAGGTAATTTTTAATGCGTGATGACAAATCTATGCAGCAAGAGCTTTCATTTAAAAAAAAAATCATGCGAATCGGTTGCGTAGAACGGGCTGGCCGACTCGTATTATAAAACACAAATTCTTTTAATATATAGATAGTGTACGTCGCTTTCGTATCCGTATTAAAACATTACAAAACTATGTGCAAAATAGTGGGAGATTGGGTGACGGATTAAGAATACGGAATGTCACCTCCCCATATCATCCCATGGGTGTCGTAAGAGCCGACGGAGGGAGCATATTATGCAGAGAACCGCACTGTAAGACAAGGAAAACTTGATACAAACCCTATACCAACCCGTTTGGTCAGCGTGGTATAGTAGGCCAATTCCTCCTTTCAAAGGAGAGTCTTAGTCCAGCCGTGGACTGTTAAAGGCTGATGATGATGAGTGGGAGATTATTCATAATCTGGCAACATTACACGCACATAGACACTCGTGTCCGTACAGTGCAGTCGCCGAATGTCACGCACACATAGCTGTCAACGTGCCTCACTTTGATGAATGCGCTTCATCTGCCTTTTGTTCTAATAATCTGAGCAAACGCTATACTAAAGCGCGCGTGTGTGTGGAAACGCGCCGCACCGGCGCGTCTGTATCGATACAAATGATAACAAACTGCTCTGTTGGAAAAAAGCGCGCCGTCGTCGCGCGTTTTTGAAACGTGCGTCGACGGCGCGTTTAAAAAACGTGGTTTGCACAGGCCTTAACGACCGATAAAATAGCACTACTCAAGTAATCAAGTTTTCACGCCTGATAGCATCAACGCCCGATAAAACGCGCTACTCCGGAACTATCAAGTCTCAACTGTCATGAAGAGAATGACAACAGAAAATCAGTATTCTTAGACTTCTAAAACTGGACCCAATGCAGAATATTGCTACAAGCTTGGGCAGCGGATATGAGATGAACATATTGTTATTTTTTGGATATTTCTCCTCTCTATTTTCCGAACTACAACAATCATCTCTTCTTCTTAGCATATCGTTGGCAAACACTTATATTTTTGAGGCCCAGAAAGTAGCCAAGCTGACTGCATGGTCGGAGGCAGTCATAAGTTTCTCCTGCGTGCAAGTTTCCGGGCACGCAGGGCACGATGTAAGATGGGACATCGTTTGTTTTGCTCCGCACGAACAAGCCAAATCGGTACCGTCTGAGAGTCCCCGTCTGAACATGTTTTCTTTGCATCGGCCGACCTGGGTTCGGAGTCTATTCAACGACTTCCAGACAGACCATGGCAAGCCATGCCCAGGTGGAGGACTCTCGGCAGGTGACACGAAAGGAGACGGTTGGAGGGTATTTTCGCGCCATAGGTCGCACCTCGCCTTTGATGGCTCCTGGGTCAAAGGATGGACACTTTTGATTGACAAAGCTGCTGCGGCTCTTCAGTCTTGTCTGCACTGGGATGTGACCATGCAATGGGTGCCGTGGGTCACAGTCCATTTTGGATCTCTCTGCCGAGCTCGCCACGGTCATTTCTGCAGCACCCCAAAGGTTGACTGCGAGAAAAGCTTTTTTATGACTTTTTGAAGATGATTATGTCCGCCTTGTACATTATTTTTGAAGTACAAAGAAATAAATTGCAGGATTAGATACATCAGGATTCTTAATATATTATGGTCCCTTTTTAGACTAGAAAGCGGCCATCATAGGACTTTTGCCGCTTTTCCCTATTGGCGAGTTAGACAGTATTTGTCAAATATTTGTTTATTTTGTGTTATTTGTTGAGTTTTATCGCGTATTGAAGATAAGCTACATACTTATGCGAGTGTAAGTACAGTGCAAATGTAGTATGGGTGCAGGTAAACATTGTGAATAATCCATAGTCCTTTCCTTATTGACTTTGCGTTAGTAGGTTGGCGGTTATACGAGTGCTGCTAGGAAAGATAAATGCAAGTCCATTCACAACGCGATAAAAAAGACGTTTGAAAACGAGGGCATTTTTTATTGGTCTCTTTGACAGATGAAGCGGCTTATTTGATGCTTGCGACTTGAATGAGTCGGCTCGGGAAGTACCAACGTATCACTAGGATCGAAGTAAAAAAATACCTAGTCCGTTTTTAAGACAAATCCAGCATTTAGTATAAATACTGTATCGCAGGAGATTTTATATACTTTTCGACTAGACCTGAGATAGTAATTTGTGGCTGTGTGTTGTTTTGTGTAGAGACAGACCGCTTGTCACTCGACGCAGTGTTAAAAAACAAGGCGACCGCTAAAGCCCTACGCCATTCGTGCAGACTGTAGTACCTATTCGTACTTGTTGCTTTGCTCAGTGAGACGTGAATCCAAACTTCCTTTTATTATTCGGTAGAGAATGGAAAGGATTTGGGAGTTTCAGACAAAATAGGTAATGCGTCGTATCCTCCTTTTCTCTAGAGAAAGCAAAATTAGAGCGTATCGCTCTAAAAGCATCGTTGACATAGTCGACACCGAGTCGCCAACGATGCCTAAAATCATCTTCTGCCAAACATAGGCGGAGAGCCTTTTGGGGAGCCAAAAGGCTCTCCACACAGACTGATATTGAGCCGCTTGCATCCAAGTGTTTCCCAGGATCCTAACAAGATCGCCGGTCCACTCTGCGGTCTGAGGAGGTTTATGTCTATTGACCTGCCACTCTATTATCTTCCTACCTTAGTGCTTACAATTATTCCTTAGTCCATACATATTTTATCCTGTAAACTCAGCGGTGTGCCAATCGACGAGGCGACCGCTAAAACCACAACGCCATCTCCGATCTCAGAAAATTCTATATCTTCCATATCTAATACAAACCTAATCATTTATTCATTACGTAGTTAAAAATAGAAGCTAACGTGATATCGTCCTTTTAAATCTTGAGGTAATCTGTTGCCTTTATAACTAAGAGACGTCGTTGAAAAGTCAAATAAGAGAAACTTAAAAGGCTGTCATATTTATATCCATGAGTGAGCATGTATTATAGAATAGAATAAATTTAGAATAAAGGTATGCAATCAGGTCGAGGGTATAATAAGGTAAATATGGGCGACAGCGTTGATAAAAGTGCCGTTGAATAGATGCACGTAGTTATGTGTGAATAAAGTCAAGTAAGCCAAGCAGACACATACATATCGTCACGCCTTTTATCCCCGAAGGGGTAGTCAGAGGTGTATTTCTACACCCACTTTTCGCCAGATATACTTTAGTCCCACGTAATAAGGGGCGAGCCTATTGCCGTACCGGGCACATTTCCAGACTCCGTGCTGCTACTGAGAATTTCGTGACAGAAAAACCCAATAACGGCCCTGTCACGACCTTGCCGCTCTGAGCGGCGGCTTAGCGCGGGGCGGCGAGCGGTAAGATCAAATGTATGAAGACGTTCGAAGCACGCCACGAGCCGCCGCGCACACCGATAACGCGCGCGTTTTTTTTGGCGCGAATGGCTGCGCGGCGAGCGGTGCGGCGGGCGGTGCGGCGAGCGGCGGGAACAAACGTACTGCGACCGAGTCCGACGCCACGACCGACTCCGAGCGGCACCGACAGCGTTACGCGAGGGACGAACTAGGCGGTTAAACTATATTTTAAATATTTTGTGGCGGTAATGAATACGGAGACATTTAAAGTCGAAATTTTAAAACGGTCGCGTGTATGGATAGCAACACATCCGCTGTATAAATACAAAAATGTTAATAAAACGTTGCGAGATGTAATGAAACAATGTTTTACAGAATGTAATGGTAGGTTTTAATATAAATTGCAAACATTAAAACATTATGTAATGTACATATGTACCTATTTAGGTACAGACACAGCTACTATGAAAGTTAAAAGGTGATTTACCTACCTACAGTACTCGCCAATCTTTATGGCCGCTCTAAATGTAGCCATCGCATCGGTACGAACTTGCGCATGGTACAGTCGGGTGGACATTTCATAACCAAGAAAATATATTTATAATTATTGAAAATTAAAATCTTCAGTTACGTTGTTAGATTAGCTATATTATATTGTTTAATTACATATTCAATCAAATTTGATTAATGTAAATTCAGTAAGGTGAAGGGACTTCTAAATGAAAAAATACATTGGTTACGACAAAACAATATTTCTTTTATATTTATTTATAACGGGGCTACACCTTCCATAAAAACATCTTTCATACTCGTAGAAGGTTCCTCATCTGGAGAACTTTCTTTATCACTTTCTTCACTTATTTCGGAATCTCCATTTTCAAACATTAAAACGACCGCGAGGCATGATCAATGAAAATGGTAACTATATTCGTACAAATAACAATAAGAAACAATAACAATAACAACATTATACAATAACGATAGCAACGAGAAACAACGAAGAAGTATGAAACTATTCTGAACGCGACGATACTGTCAGAGCTTTGCGAATGTGTGATTTGTGTACGAACATAGCACTCACACTAACGCGAGGGAGGCGAGGACGCTAGCGGGTGGAAGACAGCGCGCGCGGGCGTGCCCTGCCTCCACGCCCCGCATACGTCCCGCTGATACCTGATTTTGTGTTCTGCGCAGCGTAATGCGGCTAGGTTCGGAGCGGCCATAAAGTTTGGCGAGTACTGTACTTAACGTAATCTACGTTGTGTAGGTACCTATTCAACGCCTCATTAATTGCGAATATGTATTATTCCTTTGATATAAAATACTTGTTAGAAATGAAGATCCAATGTCGACAATTTTGGAGGTATATATTAGGTAACCAAAATATCTTTGTGTAACTATACACAAAGATATTTTGGTTATCGCCATATTTATGGGTAACTCCGTCGGCCCAAATACGTCCACATTTGCCGCTGCGTTTACCGCTGCTGTAGGGTCGTGGCGTGCACGACGCTCTGCCGCGCCGCCCGACGCGACGCGCGCCGCTTAGACCGATCTCGTGAACAGGCCCTAACACTGCCCGACCCAGGAATCGAACCCGGGACCTCCCGATCCCACGCGCACATTTATGCCACGAGACCAACGAGGCAGTCGTATAGGGTTTGATGTCGAGTTTTCCGTCTGTACGCAAAGATGGTATTTGCTTCGTGTTATCCCTTAGTCGCCTCTTACGACACCCACGGGAAGATAGGGGGTGGTGACACTTGTATTCTATGCCGTCAACCACACGGCTAAGCCGACCTAAGGAAAATAATTAATTTGTTACTCTTGAATGCATATTATAATATTACTAAAATATGCCCGGTAGATGGCAATAGGCTCGCCCCCTATTACATTGGGACCGAAACATAACTGGCGATGTGTGGGTGTGTAATACACTTCTGCCTACGCCTTCGAGGATAAAAGGCGTGAAGTTATGTTAGGTAAAATATGCTCAGTTGCGAACTCGTATATGATCATAGGCAAAGCTAATACTCTTCCAAATCTGTTAAGGCTAGAAAGCAGAACCCAGACTTCAGAGCGAAAAGTCTCCGATGCAACCGGGATAACGCTAGACGATAATGATGATCGGTAGTACGGGGCAAAAACACTTTAAAATACATATACTCATACATATTCATACATACATACATATACTCAGGCCTTTTTCCCGTCGGGGTAGGCAGAGACAACAGAACGCCAAATACCTTCGTGTATACTGTATAGTTAAATGCCAACACACTAACTTATTACGCAGAAATTAAACGAGCTACAAATTAATTGTAAGTATATTTTTACTCTATGGTACATCGCTACACGGATCACGTACAGTCCAGCTATAGAACCAGCCTTCTTCATAAGCCATAAATTATAGAGATCGATCTTAGGACCTTGTTTAATATTAGGTACCTATTTTACGTCTGTGCAAATTTCTTACCATTTATGCAACTGCGACCTACTTGCATTTAACTCCGTAGTACCAGGTAATTAAGATTACTATCTTTTAAATTTCGTTTAGAAATCGTAAGAGGACATGCGTTTATTTTATGTTACACATGTGCGGTGTTTATTGCGAAATTGAATGCACCTAGTTAAAGTGAAACAGTACTTTTAGGGTTGTCTATTTCTTGTTTTAAATATGTATAGAGTAGGTAGCTGTAATACTTTCCTTTCGGGTATAGAAGTGTAGTAAGATTTTTTTCACTCAGACTAAAATTTTCACACCCTTTAAAGAATTGTACAGTCATGCAAGAAGGTCCCGTTTTCATTCCTAACGCTGCTATGCAAAACAATGTACCTATTGGCTGGCTGTATGGGTAAGGGTTGAGCTACACCTATCAGCACCGCATCGCACTTTGCTATGCTTCTATCCTTTTCTGTCACTTAGGACCGCCATTTACTAGAGCGAGAAAGAGAGAGGGAACGCGTCAGCACGCCGCGGAATCGATCGTGCTGACGCGTTCCCTTATACTCGAACATTGCGCGCTAAGAGCCTACAACAGACGCTCATTGTCAGGCCGATCAAATGAGGGCTTAGTGATAAAAAAATAATGATGACTGTGATTAATAACTGCTATTAAAACCTTTATCCTCTTGCTAAGAGTACCTCAGGTCAACAGTAAACGGTAGGCTCACATTTTTTTGACCTGTATGCCTTAGTTATTGAACTACTTATGGTACGACATTTATATATTACTTGGAAATTAATTATTGCTTCATGTCTGTTCTTTAATAGTATCTGTGATACAAGTTGTAGGAACAACCCATCACAAACGATAAGTCAGTGACAGCAAGTACTAAGGCGCAAGAAAAAAGAAGAAATGATCATTCAGATTATCATTTAGGTCGAAGCTCGACTCGATAGTGTTCGCTTGCCTATATGGGTTCAAAAAAGTACCTATCAGGGGTGTTGACGATAACATTGACTATGACGTTAATCCTATTGACCACTTCGTTTGCAGATACCAAAAAGTGTGTATAATGTTAGAGATAAGGGTAATTTTCGGGTGATAAAAAATATTTGCGAATTCGGTCATTGTTCTCACTGAGGTCCCTGTGAATGGCGCTGAGAAATGGAGCCTAGCGTTATTGCGACTGCATCCAAGGTCTGCAGCACGAGGTCTGCTTTCTAGTCTAAGGTCTTCAAAAGAGCGACTGCCGGCTGAACTCCACTTAGAACAATACCAGTATATTAAAGGGTACGACAACTCTTCATAATGACTGTTAGTTCAGACAAAGTTCTTCATGACACTCTGGACTCACGGCCTAGCTTGCTCTCCGTAGCACGGGGCAAGAAAATATTAACAATTTAATACGTACATAACTTTGAAAAGACAGTGTTCATTGCAGTCTGGTGGTAACTCCACAAGTCTATCGTTGCTTCTAGCTTTAGCCATAAGTTATATGTTGTACATAGCCGATGTGTTCATATTTATGACACATTGTTCAGTACATGCGAATATTTCGCTAATTTGCTGTTAATTCCTATACTCTATTAGCGCTCGATATTCTTAAATCATTGAACTATCGGCAAATTATCATATTGCTGAGTAGATCTCGAATAATTATCTTTATTAGCTACTTGCTGGATGAGGAATGTATGAAAATGAGCGATGGCGTTATTTATGTTACCAAAGGTATGTATAATTGTGTATGTCATGCTTACATAAGTTACATAATTGCCTTAGGGCATAACATTGATTTTTCAAGAGCAGCCTCTTTTGTGAATGCCATAGTATAATTGGTTATGTAGATTTAATAAGTAATGAGACTATGGATAGGTTAGAAGACTGATGTAACTAATATTTTGTAAAATTCGAGGTATTATGAACATCGAGTTAATGCTCAATGCTTCTTCCTTTCTTATGCGTACCGTCAAGATGTGGAACTCTTTACCCGAGTCTGTGTTTCCTGATGAGTACAACCTGGGTGTTTTCAAGTCGCGAGTGAATAGGTACCTTCTAGGTAGGCGTGCTCCATCTTAGATCATATCATCGCTTAACATCAGGTGAGATCATGGTCAAACGCTAGCCTATCAGTAATAAAAAAATAAGTGCATTGTGCATCATATTCGCTATCAAAATCGTCTGTGGCTTGTATCGATGTAAGGGAGAGCATTTCACACTAGGCATCTTTAAAAGATATGGAAAAAGATTATGTCAACATAAAAATTATGAATGCCTTGGCGGGCGCGTCAGATATAGATGCTTGCCTTCAGGAAGCAAGACATAAATAAAAGGAGTCCCATAGCCGCCAGATGCTAAGCAGTCAGTGGAGACCACTGACTGCTTAGCATCTGGCGGCAAAATGACTTCAATTTGATAGGCAGTAATCTTAATATATAAAATCCTTGCGTTACTGACTGACTGACAGATACGCTACAGCCGAAACTATTGGCCGCAGGAAGCTGAAATTTGGCATGTATGTTCCTTGGGGACCGTAGGGGTGCACTAAGAAGGGATTTTCCGAAATTCCCAGGGGTCGGCCAAAACGGGTAAATTAAAAAGAAATGCTGGCGTAGCTGCTGGCGTCCTCTAGTATAAAATAAGATTCCTGGTTGTTTAAGGATAGATTATGTTTCTATACATTCCTAAGAACGGAAATGAATACAACTGAATCTTGTCCAAAATGTCAGTTGGGTCACTTGGCATCCAAACCACCTAAATGATGAATAAAATTATAATTAACATTACCCTGTTTGAGAGAGGCTTTAATTGAGTACTTTATAGCCCTTGTTAGACAACTAATTAACATAGACCCTGTCCAAGGAAAACTAGAAACCTCAACCACTCAACCATCGCCACTTTTTATAACTTCCTCAAACTTATTCATTGAAAACACATTTAAAATTGACGTCAGCCATTCTAAACATAAGGTAATTTTGTGAGTATGTTACCATATATAAAATTTACAATTTAAAAGTAAGCATCGCGTTTTTTATTAGATAATAGTTTATTATTCGCGCGGTCAACAAGTAAGTCAAATCGTTGCCGCCGAAGAGTAATGGCGACAAGACAACCGCGCATAAATAATACTTTATTCTTATTTACTTTTTTATAAAAAAGTTACGTTAATATTATTATATTTGTTGTATAATGAATTATTGTTGTATGACTATTTGTTTGATGGCTTATATTTTTTGCTAAGCTGGAGTAGGTACCTACTGTATGATCACGTGGTGTGGTGATTATGTAACGAACAAAGTTGAGCTAAGCTGGTTGAATGTAGATGTGTGTGGACAAAACATATCAAAACACGAGCCGCGTGTCACATTAGTTAAATATCGCAATGACTCATTACCATACAGCCGCGTAGCGTGAAGGTTATGAAGGGATATAAAAAGCCTAAAAAATCTTCAGTGTTTTAAGATTTTGTATCTGTGTAGGTATTATGTTTATAAACAAGAGCTTTTCTGCGGCTTCTCCGTCTTGTAATAAAATACTTTCCTACCTATAGTGAGTCGCGTAGAAACCGTCAAAAGAGACAGATTTAATACAGTCGTAAATTTGTCGATCTACCATATTATGCAATGAAATTTTCAAAAACATTTTTTGCTGATGTTTATTCATAAAAAGCATAAACTCCGTTCAAGTAGTACCCGTTTTAGGCTCATTGTTGATGAATCATTCAGACAGATGTAACGATTGTAAAGAATTTGGGTTACTAATGACTAGTATCATGGGGTACCCTGCTAATTATGCTCAATGTTGTTGTTAGGAGTAGGTTCACCTCTATAGAAGTTGGTTAACAAATAAGAGGACAAATTACCTGCGACAAGAATGCAACTCATGGCATTGTCTTCATGCTCTTTCGTAGACTTGTCGAGTTACCGAAATCTTATGGCTTACCAGCACTGCAGCCGCTGTAATAATTATTTTTATATTAATAATATTGTTATCATTTGCAATTTGTTTCATCTTATTGCACTCTTCGGTGCTTGTAGTTTCGAGAAACCTTTTTGTAGTTTGAAATTCTTTCACACAATTTCGATAGTAACAGATTAGCAACATTAATTAAAATTTGTTTAGATATGTATGATATTTGTCATTAGACAAATCTATACAACATTACGAATATATGTTAAAGGAAGCTTGGCTACGTTTTTGCCATGCTCACAGTGCGGTGAGTATAAGTTATATTAAGAAAAAGTGATCGAAGTTGGAAAAATTTGATCTAATTGAGACCACATTGAGGGAACTAATAGCCTCAATTTTATTATTATACCGGAAACACAAATCACTATTGACGCCGACTTAGTTTTAATATTTATGCATTAAACATGTACAGTCAGCACAGCCGGTCAAAGTAGTCATACATACATAGTGATAAATACATACATACATACATAGACTCACGCCTGTTTCCCGGAGGGGTAGGCAGAGGCTACGGAACGCCATTTGCAATGATCCTGACATATCTCTCTTGCTTCATTCACTCCCATCATAGTAGTCATTGACCCAAATTATTATTATTATCAATAGCTTGTAAGATTTCTAGAGGAATACGACTGATTTAAGTCATCTTTTATAAATTTAGAATAATTATCAGAGACTTTTTATTTATGAAAATCTTATCAAAAAATTTGAAGTGTGCAACGACTTCCATTGCTGACTGTATTTAACTTAAACACGAATATGTTGACTTTCTATTATTTTTTGTCCTGTTAATACCGTGATGGTAATGTCAAGTGAGCTCACCTTTACGAGGTGACAGTCTAATAAACTGCAACTCTGTAATATTCATAAAATGCTGCACTGCCGCAATGTTTTACATATTTTAGATGCTGTAGTTATTATCTACAAGATTAAAAAACCCGTATAAGAATAAAATGTCAACTATGACCGCGTTTTACTCGAAATCCTTCACATGTTCTTCCTTCTCTTATTATTCGGAAATATTTCTACGTGTTTCATACGTTTCTAGCAAGAACTTAATACTTTATTCACATGCCAGACGGTGAACGTTTAATCAGAGGTCCCATTTTTTTTGTCCCCAACCGGTCGCGCGTCGTTAGATGCAACAGCAAAAAATTACGTGCCTTGGGGTGCATCTTCACACACAAAAATAGAACAATATAATATTTAAAAAAAAGCAGTCAATACCGCGCAGTATATTTTTTTACCAGATGCGTTGATTTGGTGCGGGGTAGAGCTTATTTGTCAGCGCAACGCTACGCTACAATGGATGCGAGGATAACGCGGGAAATGGTGGTCAGTAGGCGCTTTTTTATCAAAATACTTTGGTCGTGAATGCGATTCAAAAACGGCATCTCTTATAATAGCAAGACTACACGATATTTGTTTTTAGAGCAGTTCCCTTACATTTTAAGCGTAGAGACACACAGAAGATGAGCCAATTATTCTTATCTAGACTTGAGCCGAGTCTTGAGTCTACGTACATACAAAGACTCACGCCTGTTTCCCCGAAGGGGTAGGCAGAGGCATATTAAACGCCCACTTTTCGCCAGTGTTTAGATCCCACGTAATAGGTGGCGAGCCTATTGCCGCTTATCGGTATATGTTGATTGCCAGAGCCTCGTCCGTTGATCGGCAGGTGCACCACTTGCAGGTGAGGTTGGCTTGGGACCCTAAGTTCTTGGTGGTAACCCTATGCACCCTTGGTGGGAACCATAGATATAGGTGGGAACCCTATGCACCCTACTTTACATTATAAGTACCTACTTCTACATTATAAGATACTAAATTAGTATTTAAGAATAAGCCACGAGAGGGGTAACAAATTACTTTTTTAAAAGGCTCTAAATAAATTTAGGTTGAAAAGAAAACTGCCTCCGTGTCTTGGCAATCTGCTTTGCGGTTGACTTCGTTAGGTGGTATAAACAAAGTAAGTTATATTTTTCAGAATTGAGATACATGTTCATAAACGCTACCGCTGTATACAAAGTAATAGTGGCAGCCCCTTCACTTAATTTCAACTAATTGCTGGTTGTACATATCGAAGCATTGGTTAACGTAACGTACGTCCGTCAAATATTGACGGTTGCCGATGACGTTGCTTCGGTTGCTCAGTTGCTCATGTTTGACCCAATGACATTTACGCAAGGAGTTGCCATTCTTACGTACTTTAAGTGACATTAACATGTTTTGACGATAGCCAGCCAAACTTTTAGCAAAATTAAATAACGTCCTCAATTTTCTCGATCAAAGAATTTGGTTTTTCTACCACGGTGACAAAATAGATTTTAGAAGCCTGGCGCTACTGTAACTGAACTGAACATTGGTTTTTGCCTTCGGTGAACATGCTGTGCCTGAATATGTATCTATTTCGTGATAGTGTCAAGATATTTTAGAATTGACAAGAAACTTGCTTAGATAACGTAGATTGGACTCGTTCGCACATCGCACGCAGCATTCTAGACAAAGTCTGGTTTTATCAAAATGTTAGTTCAGGACGCGAAATCTGCCACAAATTAAGTATTTTATGTTTGTATATAGGTACATATATTAATAAGAAGTGAAAGCTTTCCCATACCTGCTTTCGTACTTTTTAAGCTAAGCAGTAAAGCTTATGAGTAACATTGGCATCAAAGTAGCAGGTATTCATCGACTTCCGTAACTTCTATCACCAGGCGGACCGTATGCTAGTCCCCCACCCTGGTGATATAAAACCAACGTGTGTTAGTTATCGAATGATGTAGCATCACACTGAACATATAACTGTTTATGTAACTATATCTGCTTTATATTCCGCATTAATATTAACTGTGCACACAGTGTGCGTCATGATGCCGGCGATTTTACTAACAGAACTAAGTGATTGAATGAACATGAATTTTATGGGACGCAAGTTTAAAATTCAGCGGCCCATGTTATATTGATACGTCCCCGTCCTGTATGTATCGGGTGCAGCGATACATATGGATGATTTGGGTCACAACTTTTTGTTTTTCTTTTAGAATTTTAATCATACATAAATCATCAGGCAAGCTTTATTAAAGTATTTTTTTCCTCTTCGATTCTGGGTGGTAGAGTCATGCATTTATTGAGTTTCTGCATGAATTGATTGTCTTGGCGTGTAGAGATCTCTTAAATTTATCGACGTAAATTAACAGTGACCCTACTGGGTTTTCCGGTGGAGTGCATCGGTCGCGGCGCAGGCCGAAATTAGTCTTACTTTTCCTCCTTTATCTCTACTAAATTTACGTATGTTATGCTTTCTTATAATTCGGTCAGTCAGTAATATTTGGAGGACATCCGAGATCTTCAGGACAGCCTCTATATGCTCGTCAACCTTGGGCCGGTGTGACTTTTTGTGGTCAATCTGTAAATCTAATCGATCTAAAAAAGGCGGCGAAAGAGCTTAAACTGCCGAATTGCTAGAATAATGCGTTCGCTGCCTAGGCACGAGCAATTATGTCACCCACTGATAACAAAAATATTTTAAAGGAGACGTTTGCAAGTTATTTGTATCTTATCAACTCACGCAAGTGACAAGTCAATTAGGCAAATATTCTGGCATCCTTGCAGAAGACATGCATATGTTATGGCCAGACATTTAGTCTTGATATGACTAGGAGGGTTTCAATAGATAGAGCGCTGCGCTTTAAGGCGCTGTTATACCTCAGAAGCCGTGAAACACCTAATTTTTCGTCGCGCATCTAGCCATAACGGTACATATTACAAACTAGCAAAAAATAGAGCTTAAAGTCAAAAGTCTGAACAAAAGACTTTTGAAAGAATTTTTCATGTATGTTAAATAGAATCACGGTAAAAAAATCACAAAATCGAGGCAGAAAATAATCTTTCGTCTCACTGTTTGCAATATTTTGATCGTAAGCTGTCATATTTTATTTGATAATATTGTAGGAAATCTAATGAACTAGAGAATTACCCTATTTATTTTCATATTATACGTGTATATTTTGTAAAATTAAATAAAATCTGCCAAACGTCTATGATTTTGACGCTCGGTAGATCCCATCAATATCAAACGCTTCAGCAATTTAAACCTTATTAGCATAAGCGTTGTACTGAGTGTCAGTTGCTAGTTTACGCCCCGCCCAGACCTCATCATTCGGCTATGAGCCCTGCGAGAGATAGGTCATGTCGCTTGCGTCTCCGCTGCACGAAATTTTACGTAAACCTGTTTTTTATTATAATACGCCGATTTGAGATCGTAATTTCATGTTTTATGTTATAGACTGAATGCTTTGAATCAAATAGGCTTTTCATGTAACTATGGGCACATATAATTAGGACCTAAGTTTATACTCTTGTATCGTTTCATGTGTTATTGTTTCAGTGCTTATAAATATATAATAATTAGAAGAATAAAATATGGCCAATTAGAGAAATGATGTTCTACGAAGGATTTGTACCTACAAGAAAGCGTCGTAATAAAATAGAAATTCATCCATGGCCAAGTGATTATGAAATATGTAACATTTTTACACAAATTATTTACATAAGAGTCTTTTATGACTAACTATGTTATTATAGATTATCGATTATGCATAATATAATTATATAAATTATTCTCACAATACATAGCTGTCACATTTTTCAATTTTTGAAAGAGTAATAACATAAAATCGATTCATTTTATGTACCTATATTGCAAATTCATTAGCTTGTCAGAGCGCCTGGAGCGCTAAGATGCCGTCACGGCGAACAATAAACAGCGCTAATATGGCGCTCCGCAATCCGCACACAAGCGGTAACGAATGTTGTATTGTTGTGTTGTCAACATAAACCTATTTAGGTACATCGGGTGAAACATTGATTATTCATAAACTATTAGGTATGTCTCAGTACATCTAATATCTTTTTAATTTCTAAAATCAATCATTTATAAGTAAGAAGGTGACTTCTCTGTTTGCTATAACACAAGATATAGTATGTTTTTAATAATAAAGTACGTAATTATAGTGAAGTTAAAGATAACAGTTCTGCAACGTCTTACACACATTTGACTGCAGTCATTCCTAACACGATCTGTTCAAGAGCTAGCCAAGAAATGCCAAACAATTTTTTTAACAAATTTGACTCAATTTCCGTAGTGATAAGCAAAAAATACAAGGGGGATAGCAGTAACTGGTTCGAATTGCGTAAGAATATGTTGACAGATTGAAATTTTGGTATAGTGGTAAAAAGAAGAGATAACAGCAGTAAAGCCAACTTAGTAAAAAATATTTTGTACAAATAAAATATTTGCAATGTAAAATCAGTTGCGCATGGAATCTAAAATGAACAACTGGCTTTGCGACAACTGGCGAAGGTAGAAAATGTAACAATCGAGCCTTGTGAAGTATCCGTTTATTGGTGCCACGCCAGATGGATTAATAGGTCCAAACACGATTGTGGAAATTTAATGTTCTATAGTTGCCTATAAGAATGGCCTGGAGAATAGTATGAGAGCAAATAAAATACAAATATGGAAACATGATAAAAAAGTGAACTGACTAGTCTAAACAAATATTGTAATTTTTATTACCAAATTCAGGGGCAACGCCACGTTACACGTAAACAAAAGTGTTTATTTGCTGTGTGGAGTGGCGAAAGTATACCACTAAAAATAGAAAGAGATGATGTTTTCTGGGAGAAGAAAAGCTTGTAGCGTTTTATATGAATTGGCAGTTGCCTGAAATTATTGATTCTCGTCAAGCTCAAGGGATGGCAGTGCGAGATCAGGGAGAGGAAAATGTTTCATCAGTGCTTGACATTTCTACAATACCAAGCCGTAAAAGTAAAGTTAATGAAACTGTGCCTCGTGAAAACAGCAAATAATAAGTATTGAAGCCTTATCACCTCACACACTGCCTTTAAAATTCAATGAGAATAAAGAAAACCTGCCGGGTTGTAGTAGACAGCTAACTTTTGATGAGCTGTAAACTCTGTATTTTGTTAATAAATGATAAATGAATATAAATAAATATCTTTTAATATTAATTTTCTTTGAAACAACACATATTTGAAGCGAAAGAATTTTTTTATATTTTTCCATACAAACATGTATGAGGAGAAGCAGCAGCTCAAATTCTAATTCTATAATTTTCTAAGCGACATAGTAGTATCTCATGAATCCACATCCACATTTATTTTTGATATTTCATCTATTTTGAAAAATAATAATGGGTTGGGTTTCGAAACGAGTCGCCTGAATTTGAGGGTATTGGTAGTGTAGGGGGCTTAAGGGAGTTCGTTTTAATCCCCTAAAAGTAATTTTGGCTGCCGGAGTTGCGTCTAAATATTTTTAAACAATTTCCAAAATTTCATAAATACTTCGGCAATTATGCAAAACGGAACATAGTTTTTATACTTTAGTACAGTTTTACAAATGTCATTTTTAGGTTTTATGTGAAAAACGTGAAACGAAACGCAAAACTGCCATCTTGGAATGATCATATTGACAGCTAATGCGAATTTATGCGTCATTGCTTTTGAGTGCCTAGGGTTAGGTGCGACTGTAATAAGTAACTAAATAGGTTATGTTAGGTTCTCTTTTGATCCTTAATCCGAAAAAAGGAGCCCTGCGCAGGGCTCCGTCAACCTAAGTTTATTAAACTAGTGTAATTAATGTGGAAGTTGGCAGTGCCATACACGCCGATGTTTGGAGATTTTTTTTTTCAGAGGAAATCAAATATTTCCGGCAAGTGAAAATGGTGAGGGAGGTTTCAAGACCTCCCCTCCTCCCTCTCCAATCACTCACAACCTCTAAAAACGGCGACGTATTTCGAAACCTTTACCATAATAAATATACCTATAGTAACAATAAACATCCATAAATAAATAAAAGAACTCAACTTTTACTAAACTTAAATTATCTCGTAACTCGCTTTAGTTGAGATACATCTTTTGCGCTTAGTATTAGTAGAGCAGTATTGTGTTTTTTAGGGTACCGTAGTAAAAAATTGTAAAAACGGAACCCTTATAGATTCGCAATGTCTGTCTGTCTGTCCGCCCGTATGTCACAGCACATATTGCAAAACAGATTTGAAAACTGGCAGGAATGGAATGAGATGTAGGTATTCTATGAACTGCTTCACTATTTTTATACAAAAACAAAACAAACATAATAATGGCCTCTCCATATATGGAACTGACTTAATTATTTTTATCATCTTACGGCACGTAGGTATTTACCTACTTTCGTCAACTATTAATACCTATAACGTCTAATGTAACCAGTTTCGCTCATGGCTGCACTGAGTACAAAAATTGCGCTATGCCTATATTGTACAAACAGATTGATGTATGTAATATAAATTTTAATATCAGTATCTCAATTAAATATGCTAAAACGTTTTGCTTGCGATTTCGAAATATTGGAATACGGATGTCGCCAGAATACGGCCGCACGCGCCGAGAATGAAGGGGGGCGCCCCGCAGTAGACGGAGCTAAGCTCCCTTCACCTCCCCTGCTTCACCCCCTCATTTACCAAAACAGTCGCTTAGGACAGCGCCTTAAGTAGTTATTTCATCAAGACATCTTATCTTATGGATATAATATTTGGGAATACTGGTGAGCTAATGATTTCTGAAATAGATTAAGTTTATTTGTTCTTTATTTTTTGCAAATATTTTGTGATTTTACTTCTTGTATTTTTGTTTCGTTTTGTATTAAAAGGAAAATAAAATGTTGGTGTTAAACTAAACATCCATATTATAAGAGATACACGGATCTCGCGGTCGCTCTAAAATAGGTATTTAGATCAGTATAATGCTGTGTCCACATAGCCTATTTTATATTTTACTAGAGGACGCCAGCAGCCACGCCTGCATTTTTTAATTTACCCGTTTTGGCCGATCCCGTGGGAATTTCGGGAAATCCCTTCTTAGTGCACCCCTACGGTCCCCAAGGAACATACCTACATACCAAATTTCAGCTTCCTGCGCCCAATAGTTTCGGCTGTAGCGTGTCTGTATCAGTCAGTAACGCAAGGATTTTATATATAAAGATTTATTTTATACGAAATAGATATATATTATTAAATATATATACATAGCTGATCAAACAGTAGTTCGCAGTCAATTACCTATTAATTGGACATAGGCCTTCTCTAATTTGGGTCACAATAACATTGTGAGACAATAGGAGAATTTGGCTCACTGTACCACGCTGACGACCAGACGGGTTAGTTTAAGATGTCGAGTTTTCCTTCATAGCTAGCTAAATTAACTTTGAATTGAACCAACAGTTTTATACAAATACTAGCGACCTGCTCCGGCTTCGCACGGGTGCAATGCCTATAAGGCATGTATTATACATTTATAAACCTACCTTTTGAATCACTCTATCTATAAAAAAAAAACGCTTCAAATTCAGACAGACAGAAGATAGACTTTGTTTTATTAGTATATAGTATATAGTTGTAGTGAAGAAGAAAGAGTCCAATGTGCTATTCGATCCTATACAAGAAAATCCTTAGCTTTTTATTGCAATGTTTCTAAAATTAACTATCAAATATGCACAAGATTATAAGAAGCCTTTAACTTGGTTTATACTCAAACTTAGGAACTAAATGGCATTCAATTCGGTTGTGTTTGTCTGTCTAGCCGCGGTAGTACAACACATATATGTAGAGTTACTCAAGTATTTATTATTTTGGTATAGTTTTATAGGGAGTTGTCATAAAATGACCTCTTTAAAAAGGGGATTTGTACTGGTAAAACATTCAAACAAACACGGAAAATTCCAATTTATTGGCGCTGCAAATGTCTGGATACATCTTAAAGTCACAATAGGTCCTGTAAGTAGTTGGTTTCATGTTTAAACATTGGAAACGGGACGCGTCCGACTAACAATCAGATATCCCGTTCTTATTTAAATGTAGGCCTCGATGGGGATACAAGACAACAAGTTATACCCTGGAAAATTCTGCTTGTGGTTACGTTTTGAAACGGTCTTCAGGTTTCAGATAACGTCTTTCTGTTAGAAAGAGTTGTTGTCTGTTCGTCGTTGTGTTGCCTTTTTTTTTTAGAAGCACACGATATCCCGCTTGCTCGGGAGACCTGGAAATTGGCGATTCAAAGATGTGGTCATGACTTTTATGGGCTGTTCTTTCTCATGGTTCTACGTCCTTCCATTGCAAACGTGGCACTAAATGAAAATTTAAAAGGTTTAAGCTAATAATTATTTGTAGAGACGTTCATACGCTTTACGGTGTGACCCAAGTGGATAAATGATTTTGACTTTGAAGTCGGCGAAATGATAGCTGTATTATTTGGAAACTATGTTTATTTATTTTAAATTGTCTTTCGGGATATATACCACGTACCTTAGTTTGGAGTAACCGATATTTAATTCATACATTCCTGAACATGGCGCTCGCAACAGTGCCGAAATATCGGTTACTCCAAACAAAGGACAAACAATTTAAAATAAGTTTAAATGACTACGGAAATTATATTCCTATATTATGTTTACTTAGTAAGTAGTATGTTGAAAACACAGACTTATGGGTATATGAAAGAAGAGATAGAGGAGCACACTCACAAGTGAGTTTAAAAAAAAAATTCGTCGTACAAAGTCAACAAAGTACCTACAGTCTTAGAAGACTGCCGGTGAATTTGATAGCGGAAAAAGAAAATATTTAAAAAGGAAAATTGAAATGTCGACAAAGAAAATAGTGACTTTTAGTAGTTTCATAAGAATTAAACTGACTGAAAAACTGAACTGTTAGGTATCTATCATTTGCGATTTCGTTCATTTTCAGTAGTCTGATCTCAGATTATGATCTTCGTCGATAATAGAGACGATTGGATCGAAACATAGCATATATTTAAATCTCTAACTACCGTGACATTCTCAAAAAAGCGGTTTACCTATGCCTTGTTGTAAGAGCAACACAGAGACGCCAATTTAAAAGCATATTTGACATCTATGTATATAATATGGCATGTGTCATTAAGCTAATGCTTTTTAGACTCGATTCTGTATTACTTCAGCACCCTCTAAAATATACTTATATGTGGAACATTAAGAAACGTCTACGTCTCCATAATTGTCGCGACGATTAATTAAAATCGACGCCGTATTTCTTGTCGGCATATTTTTTTATGACAAAATCGTAACGTAGCTATAAAGCTTCTATAAACGCATAATCAGGTACGCACCGAGCATAGTTCGCGTCTACGACTGTGGCAAGATCCAACACAAAAAGTGGTTTACTATACGCACCAGTCGTAAGCCCCGGTTATTTTACCATAATTTTACCACACATCTCCACTACATTTAATTCTATTCACAGCCGGTTATCGTGTGGAATAAAAGGCGTTTTTAAATGGTTATTGCGTGTGGAATAAGCTTTAAAATTAAGATCAGCTGCTTGTAAATGTGCTATTATTAAGGTACCACTCTTGTACAATTTACAATGATTAATTTATTTTTCGCAAACGTGTTTAACCTCTTTAGTGGTATGTGCGTATGGCGGGAATGGTTTCCAACATAGCCTCCTATTGGCGTTGACAAGTTATGTGACTAGACGCAAATGACAGTTATTTCCGACTAACATTCCACCATACATGGTATGTCGAATAGTTTACTTCAGTATGAAATTGATGCCAAATTGTGCTTTGGCCCTTTAAAGTACAAGTCTACAAGAATGTGGACATATAATACTGCTTTTTATTAAATACACTACCTTATTCTGGTTAGTTAAAATGGATAAAATAAAGCACCTATTATAAATTATTAGTATGCCTGAATGAAAATAAAGTATAATTTTCCTGTTTATTCTATGCTTGAACGAAAGTGAATCAACCAAACATTTGGACATAATGAGTTAGATACAGCACGCAAAAAAAGACTTTCAAAAGGAAGTTTAATCTTAGCAATTAAAGAGAAACATTTTGCGTTTCAAGATTTAAAACAATCATAAAGTTGTTGTTTTACCCTTTTTATAGAGATATATTGTCCAGAGTCATTTGGGATGTTTTTCTATTGAGATAAAAGATTGCACAAGTTGCTCTAGTTCTCACAATGCCACATATCAGAGAAGATGTAGTAATTACATTGTTATCTGTTCCATCTACCACGTTGTGTATATCAGGCCTAACATCTAAATTAGCTGATATTGAATTGTTTGCATTCGCCGTCGCCTACTTAGCATTTTTTATAACTAGGCTGTTCTCTCAATAGACGAGTGAATGGGGCCTACGTTTGTGCCGAATCATTCCAGTAGGTACTGGTGCTCAAAGTCTAGTGAGCATCGGAAAATTACCGTTCGTAAAGGCTGTTTCATTATGTTGTTTACTTTAAAAATAAAAAAATTTCCCACCATCAATCGCTAAAACTTATTTAAAGAAACCTCAATACAATCATGTTCGACTTGTATCTGTTAATAATAAAACAAGTATATTTAGACCGTCACGTGTACTGGGAAACGTGAACGCAGCCTAAAAAGAAAATTGATTAGAGACGAGGCGCGTGAAGGTGGAAATGTCAGCGGTCGACAGTAAAAGTTTGGAGAGCTATCAGTTGTCGGAACGCGGAGCGCATCAAGCGCTCGCCGGAGGAGCAGAACACTTGAGAATAGAGTGACGTAAGTGAACGGTGTCGGTGTGTATTCGGCCAGGCTTTTCGGCGGGGCCCCCACCATTACGTTTTGTTTACAAGAGCGACGCCTGAGCGCCGGCACTCGCAGCCGGTCAGCAAGCGGGACGCGACGCACCGCGCACGCCGCCGTCACCGCCGCCACGGCCGCTCATACTCCACACTCACCATTGATAACTGATGCCCCCGAGTGGTGAGGCCCCCGACCACGTACTACCGGTTCCGAAGTCGTCGCAGAAAAAACTGGAGCTATTATACACCTATTCGTTTCACATGAGATCATATCCGCGAAATTAGACGTGCATCAAGTGAGTGCTAAGGATCTGCATCTCGCCGAAAATTATCGTAAGTCACATGTTGTCAATTTTTATTTCGTATACTAAACCAGTTTTTAGTGTAGCTCGCTGATTTTGTTACGAAACTCATGCAAATGTGTCTTTGCAAAACGTCAAGCTAGACTGTCTGCGCTCGGTGCGCTTGATCTATTTGCTCGTTGGAAGTTTTTGTTGGTGCGACTTTTAATTTAGGAACAAGCGTCGTATAAGTACGCGAAGGTCGTAATTTTTATATCACTTACGTTCCTTTTCGAAATTTAAAACCGGTTGGGATCTTTTTTTTAAGCTGGTGTAATAAAATTAACATATCAGTGGCAGGGATCGGTGCACGTGTACGGCACAGGTACGCTCGGGTTAAATTTAGGGGACTCTTGCACCATAACATGGTGGTGATGTATACAAGGAAACGGGTACCAGTCTTTTTGTTTTTGTGAACATCTCGAGATAATTACTTTTGAATGTTAAAATACGCCGTATATAGATGTGATAAGGTTGTATCTCCTGCCGCGTGATGTCAGTATATTTGTTTACATAGCGTTCGATCTAAACACGCGTTCACACGAGCTGATAAGTTGGGACGTATCACGACCATCGAAATTATTGAACGCGACTACGTTTTTTTTGTTTGTTTATGGCCTGAGAACGTCCTTGGAATTACTAGGCTAATATGTTGTAGCATCGCGCCTACACAAGACATTTAAATGTTACAATAAAAAATAAATCTCTGATAAATCGGATTATAGCTATTGCGGACATACATACCTACGGTGTTGCCCAATAGTTCTTACTTTTTACTTACTTGCTTCTTACTTTCGGTCAAAGAAAAGGGCAACAAAAAGTTCTTATCAATCGTAAAATACCAAATACATTGTAATATCGAATGTCGAAACGAGAGGTAATAATGTTATTATTTAAATAAAATCTTTACGGCAATCGATACCTAAAGGGTCGTTTGCATATGAAGTAGAGTATAAAATCGATACTAATTTGTGTAAATGAAATGAAACTGTATCATTGGCTGTAACTATTTTCTCAGCTATAAAATGATTTATAATATAGTTGTTAATTAGATAGTAAAATAAAAGACAAGATCGTGATAAGCAATTTATAGACAACAAGCGATGTAATGATTTGTATCATTAGACATTTTTTTTATTGACACACGCCTGTATCCCGAAGGAGTAGGCAAAGGTGTAACATTGAACCCACATTTCGCCATGAATTTTTAGGTCCCACGTCATACGGGGCGAGCCTATTGCCGTTACCGGGCATATCACCAGACTCCGTGCTGCTACTGAGAATTCGGAAAAACCCAGTAACACTTTTGCCCGACCCGGGAATCGAACCCGGGACCTCCGACCAGCAGTCACATACGCTATCCACTGGACCACGGAGGTAGTCATTGATTATAAAAAAAGCTTTAATTGGAACTGCCACTTTGGACTTACGATCGGTTTTAAAATTAGATCTGTCCACGGATTTGTCTTGTAGAGATACATATTTAACATAAGCTCCATACAAAACTATCTATATACTATCTACTATCAAAGCGAGGGATAGATCGTTAACCGGGACCGGCCGGTTAATGTTCCTGTAGAGTCTCATTGATCAAAATCAATTTGTCCCAGGAATTAATCACGAATTTGAATTGAAACAAACGTACATAAAAACAAATGTATTTGGTACAAAGGGATCAATAAATTGTACCCATTGTTTGGTACGAAGTTTGTTTGGAGTATTTGATTGTCACACCTCAACTGTGGAGCTTGCTTTAAAAGTGAGTACCAAATCCTTATATATTTTGATTGTGCGTGAGCTATCGCTTTTCATTGACCAGAATTTATTTTGATATATTTTTGAACACTCATCGGCTGCCTCGTTGGTCTCGTGGCATAAATGTGCGCGTGGGATTGGGAGGTCTTGGGTTCGATTCCCGGGTCGGGCAAAGTGTTATTGGGTTTTTCCGTTAGGAAATTCTCAGTAGCAGCACGGAGTCTGGTAATGTGCCCAATAGGCTCGCCCCCTATTACGTGGGACCTAAAAATTCCTGGCGAAATGTGGGTGTAATATTACACCCACATTTCGCCAGGAATTTTTAGGTCCCACGTAATATATGTCACGCCTGTGCGTGAGTCTATAAAAAAAAAAACGAACTTATCGACTCTATGAGGAATGCACTAGCAATACTTACTTCCACCAAAAAGACGACTAGGAGGTACGGGCATTGGACAATGAGAATTTGATGCATTAAGTTCAAAATAAAAACTTTATCATAACCGCGGTCAGTGTTAGTTTTTCTCATAGCTCTACAATCCTACCAAATCTGGCTTGTAAAGTTAAAGTTTCCTTCGGTAATTCATAAGTATTGGAACTACTTCTGGATCTAAACGGATAAATAACCTCACTATTAGGCGTAAAATAAAAAAAAAATTAAAGTGGCGAACATAAGGCTGAAAACTTTAAGAAAAAAAATTAAAGCATTATGGCTGATATAACATCGTTATCTATAAGGGTAAGCCATATTCGAAGAAGCTTTAGTAATAACAGTAATCTCAGCACCCTCTTCCTGGCGACCTCTAGACGGTCGACCTCCCGGAGGCTCGTAGCTACACAATACAATATCCCACATATCGATTATGTTGGGCAACACATTACAATAATTTGACATTGTTTCGGACTCTATTATATAAAGTTGTCGTAGTTTCTTTGAGGCGTCTAAAGACGACCAATTATTGGTTTCTGGTTGTGTAGCGTACAAGATATGGTGGCGTACCGTACCATAAGGATTTTGACTCTATGGATACAAGCTGTGCCTAAAAGTAATTCGATCATAAATGAACGCAGTGCAGTTTTAGTAACAAAGGTCGAGGAAATGGTGATTTAAAAAGTTACCATTTAATTTTGGTATTTGTTTTGCTAATATTCTTTGTCAGCCAAAGAAATTATCAAATTATCTTAAAAAAGGATAAACCATTTTAGTAATGTTGACACATTCTTTTTGTTGACGTAAATTTAGAGAGGTGAGATAAAGATGATGACTAAGTTTTGGTTAACGACTTGCAAATGGATTTCTTTGAAGAATCATTAGCGATATGTGAAATGACTATAGTTCGTAGTAAAAGTAGCGGATTAAGCACTATATAACGTTTGAAGAGTATGTACTGCTAGATACAAGAGCTTTTTTGCCCACCTGTTGTAGTTCCCTGCAGAAATACAGCAGCTTAAATGTAATGGCTCACTACACGTTTTGGGCAACTGTAAGATAAAAAAATGAATAGAACAAAATTCTCCCCGAATATGCTCATAATGCCAAATTTATACAATGCAAAAAATAAAAATAATGTCTTATCAAATTAAGATATTTTAAGCGTGTTCCATATCTATTAACCATTCATTATCTTCGCATTCACTCGCTATCTATTAGACAAAATTCTTATCAAAATATTTCTTAACTTCAAGATCTTTCTGCGTCTTACGAAAACGTTTTCTCGAAAAATTTGTGTTATCTGGTCGGGCAATTCAGGCGTATACCTACAGAATGTACGAAGCTACATAACTTGGCAATGTTATATAGTAAGAAGGTATTTTCCCAGTCGCAGCGCGCAAATTTAAGCGCGATCGCCTGTGCGACCAGCTCTTTGGGATAAAAAAACATATAAATCTTTGATGCAATATAGTTTTGGTCACGCATAGCTGCTATGATTACATGTCTAACTCGGCGTCAAGATCGCATAGCATTTTTATTCATGCATCTTACAATGTATCTGTGATAAAATCAGTAAATTGTGCACTTATTCTATTTAGACACTTGCACACGTCAAAGCTGTGCCAAAAAGTGTAACTTCTGTATATTGATGCATACGATGTTTTATTGGCGCCGAGGAGATATTTTAGTTGCTAGATTCGGATTATCACTCTAGAGATAGTCGATATATCTTTCTGGATTTTAGTTTAGAGAATATGATGCATACAGATTTCATAGACGCGAAAAACTGGATGCGGTTATTATTTTGAATGCCTGTAAACTGCTGGATAGACGACAATAGGGTCCTTTGCGGTTGGATCAAGGAACGCACCTAAAAGATGTTTATTGCACATCTCAGCCAAGCACTTCATTGCTACAAAGTCGTTATGTTATACTTAGGTTATTTAAACGAGTGGTGTAATGTCGCACACGTTATAATTTGATGATAAATCCGTGACCCCTGTAACATTTACCACATTTATACATTGTGACCTTACGAGAGCGTTGACTGAGACAAGGTAATATACCGACTTGTCACAAATGTGTTACAACATATAGTTTAACTAGAGGACGCCAGCAGCTACGTCTGCAATATTTTTAAATTTACCCATTTTGGCCGATCCCGTGGGATTTTTGGGCAATCCCTTCTTAGTGCACCCCTACGGTCCCCAAGGAACACACATGCCAAATTTCAGCTTCCTGCGCCGAATAGTTTCGGCTGTAGCGTGTCTGTCAGTCAGTCAGTAACGCAAGGATTTTATATATTAAGATTTGAACAAACATTTCCATAACATACGTCATCATCATACGTCTTGACTATATTCGTTGGTCGTTCGTCTATCATGCACTGTTTGGAAATGGTTTTGTCGAACTCTATAGTGAAAAAGAAAAAGCAAGTGTTTTCTTCTGTTTCCACTTGGTTCTAATCCAAAAGGACTGCCTTAAGATTTCTGGTAGAAGTCTATTATTAAGCCAAAAAGATGTCTACAAACCTGTGACCTTTGTGTTATGTGCTTGTGGTGAAGTTTCAACCTCCTTTAGATGCTGCTGCCCTGTTGACAGAGAGCGAACATGTTCGCTACTGGCTGTGGATTTTTTTTGAGACTAATTAAAATACGTGCATTGAGACTTAGGGCCTGTTTCACCACTGTTCAATAAGTGCCAGTTAAACTACTTGGCAAATAAATTCATACTTTCGTTCTAATTTTGAATTTACCTGGGAAGCAAGCCTTACTATGAGATGAAACAGGGCCTTTGAATTTAAAGAGCTCCGAAGGTGGTTTATAACTTTGTTTACTAGACAAAACATATCTACCTAGCTTCTAAAAGCTACACAATTTTATCCAAGTTTTAACCTTGATAGAAAAGCAAATGTCATATGCGAATGATCTCACTCATAATAAAATCTAGTATTTAATATGAAACCTATGTAGGTAGTCTCGTTATGTAGGTATAATGTGCGGCGTAGATTGCGATTCGGTGTATTTGAGTGTGTCCTACTTAATAGTAGTATTTTTATCCCACCCTTGGCCCTTTTACTGGTCACTCCACTTCGCTTGAATTTGGTTCGCCGCTTCTACGCAGTAAACTTCAAAGTTAATCGTTTTAATTTGGCTTCTGTAACCAATTTTGACGAGTACCGATTTTCTATATATATTGCCCGGCTGTACAGAAACAACATAGCCTGGTGCCATATTTTATAAATAATGGTGAAGAGAAGAAGAAGAAGAAGGTTAAAGTTAGATTTCCAAGCCGCAGGCATTTTGTTTTTCAGTCAGGGGGTTTCATATAAATGGTTGACCATACTCTCCACAATAGGCTTTGTCAGACGGACGGTAAAGCAATAAGTATAGACCTAGACTACGTTCTTGGAAAAAGCTATAATTAGCAATAGGCCCGCGTAGAGGAAAAAGCGACATATTAATGTAGAAAGTAATAATATATTTCAAACGCGTAATCTGCTATTTAATATATTTTTATGTCTTCAAACAATACTATCGCTATGTTAAATACAGTTCAACGTCAACGTCTGAAACCGTTTGATAAGAGTATTTGAATCACATCCAAGGTCCTGAGTCTTTTGACCTGTATAATCTAATGAAAGGCTGTTGTGAGTGGAGAGCATACACTATTAATTTCTCGCTAGATAAGTTAGCGTAACGGAGACAACGCGACGAGTTATCGTTCAATGACCGCAGACCACTCACGATCGTTTAGCTGATATGATTTTTCAATTATTTCGAAACGTTACCGACAATATTATCTATATTGCGCAAAAAATAAGCGTCAATAATGATTAAGTAAGTTTCGACATAATATTTCTTAACGCCTATCGTCCAGGCATAATCGTTTAATTACATAATATACAAGATATTGAATAGTACCGTAAGATGGGGTTATTTAGAACTGACGAGGCTATTTGGAATTGCCGAAAAAAAAGTTTTCATCGTGTATATTTTCATATCTGAGAATAGTAGGAATTATATTTTACCACCTGACAATACAGTGACATCTAATGTCAATGTAACACAGGAATTTTGACAGATAACGGCTTTTTATATGGTTCAGCGCGTAATTTTAAAAAGTGTCGTGTTTTTGGTGTTTTTCTGGTATGGATAACTTTCGTCTGGCACACAAAATCTAGAAAGGTATGTAAGACATTGAATAAACTAAGTAATAGTCTGTTTTATGCGCTTTTCAGTGTTTTTATTTGCTGTTTTCTACCTTTTCTGGGCTGGCATATATTTAGATTTTTCTAAATGGGGCTATTTGGTTTCTGTTTTGGGGTTAATTGGAACGAAGTTTCAAATAGCCCCTTTAAAGCTTGTTATAAATTGCCAAGGAATTTAATCGTAGTTCCAAATAGTCCCAATTGCGCATTTAAAGCCTGTTAAGGGCATGATATTTCTCGGCTGACTTAAAATATAATTTAAAACATTTGCACTATAATTTAAACTTAAAGATTTGCATGGTTGATTGTCGCACCAGAATAATTAACAGCTATTCTTTAGATATGTACCTACCTATTATATTATATATATTACTTTATTTACGTACATATTTAAACGGAATTACGGACATGCGTCTGCGATAATGGGAATATGTGCCAGAACTTCATAGAATATTTATTAATTTAGAATGTTTATTTATTTGCTACAGATATCTTCTTAACTATGGTGCGGACCTACCACCAAAAGTTTACTAATTCACGCAACGGTACGACCTTACCTAAGTTATTGCAAAGAAGATTTACAAAATGCAATAGAAGAAATTCAAAATGGCTCAATAGAAGAAATACAAAAGATGTCACCACAAAACTGTGTTTAATGACGGTTTCTAAATCTTCATAAAATGCAGTTTTGTGATGACACTTTCTGTCCGCAAGCTTTCAACAAATATCTAACTTTTTTTGTAGTACAAGAATAAATGTTGTCATTGATTAAAGTTGTTTTATTTAAATAAATCATTTAAACACCTAATACAATAATCGGGTATCAGTATCAGGGCTCACTCATTTCTTGCAATATATTTTCATTTCGTAATAGCTGTGCCGCTCGGCTTCACCTGCGTAATTTGGCTTGCTTTTTTTCTTTCAAAAGAACCTTTTCCTGACATTAAGAAACTATAAAAATAATTAGCGAACTCGGTTCAGTCGTTCTCGAGTTTTGCGCTTAGCGTCACATTTAGCGATTTGTTATTATTTATGCAGATGGATAATGCTTACCCTTAAATATTCCAAATATAGCTTCATCTTTATTAAGAATACCTTTGATATATTAACATTAAATTCCAAATAACCCCAAAGAAGCATTGGATTTATTAGTGAATGCACATTCAGTTGTGATTTTTGGCTTGTCTGTGCTATATAGAGAGTAAAATTAAGTTGAAATGAAGGCAACTACTCATCCTATAACTTTTCCAAATATAGCTTACCGACATTTATTAGACACAGCTTAGCAAAAATAAGAAAACCAAAGTAAGAAAGTGAGATTACAAATAACCCCATTGATGCAATATTTGGAATAGCGACATTAAAATAAAATATCTTCAAATCTATTAACGGAAGTTATACTAAAGTAGTTACTTATTATATTTTATTGCATAATCAACTGAAAAAACATATTCCATAATCTATACAGTTATTATAATTTTTATAAACACCTGTTTTATGAAAAAAGTGTTTTAATTAGCCCCATTTTACGGTATAACATTTAACAACAATTTATTCACATAAAATTCTGTTATACATTAAATTGGTCAAACAGCAGGTCGGCCGAAATTGGTTTCTAATTTTAGAATCACGTGAATAATACTGCTTTTTATGAAGCTCTTACCAGGCAATCAAATTCAAGGCTTCTATTCGTGAAGTATGGAAATATGAAAGTATTTTTGTCACCGGTTTTTTCCTATAAGCTTTATTCAAAGAATAAATAATCGTGAGCCAATCGAAAGTACATAAATCATATTCAACTACTTGGCAGGCTCTAATTCAATAATCTGGGACGAGTTCCACTTTGGACGACCAGATGAAAGTAATTAAATGTTTTCGCTTTCGTCTAACCAGTTCTGGTCTACCACTGTCGCTGCCATTGTACATATAATTTTCCTTGTTCACTACATTGTTGCTAAAAATTTTATGTGGGTGGGTTTTTAGATTCACAATGAATATTCTAATATTGTTAGATATTTTCTATTTTTAAGTGCTACTGGGTTTTTTCAAATTCTCAGTAGCAGCACGGAGTCTGGTGATGTGCCCGGTAACGGCTATAGACTCGCCCTCTATTACGTGGGACCTAAAGATTCATGGCGAAATGTGGGTGTAATATTACACCTCTGCCTACCCCTTCGGGGATACAGGCGTATAATATATGTATATATTTTCTATTTCTAAACTTTCGTACATTTCCATTGTCACTCAGATTTGATCTGTCGATATTACGTCTACAGTTATTGTGGTTATTTATATTACGATCTACGTTTCGTGATGCCTTTGATGATGAATAAATTACGAATAAATGCGTCATCGCACTGTGCCGTATCTGATTTGATGTCGACATCTTTCATCTGTCAGAATTTCTTTAAATGGTTGTATTAGATGAGCTTATTTAATCTTGTTTATTACTCAGTATTTTAATATTATAACTTAATGTCAAATAAAATATAGTAAATGTCAAAGAAAAGCAATCTTTTCATAATGAAAGTAAAAGTTAACTTTCGGTATCTCCACCAGATGAAAGTGATCCAAGTGACTAGTTTGTATTAGTTTCGCTCTCGACCGCTTTGTCGGGAATTCTTCTAAACCATTGTAAGGTTTAACTTAAAACTGTATTTAGAAAGAGCTCGGTCACAAACAATGAGTACGAGCTTTTTAGTATTATTTTCACCTTGTTGTCATTCCCGACGTCAATCGTACGTATTAGTATTCTAGACCGATTGTTTTACATGTCTCAATTGATTTTTCACCAACGCTCAGTGTGCAAAAAAGCGAAATTTAACCAAATGCGATTGCGTAGCGCTGTGAGAGAAAGTCGGAGTATATGTGTGGCGCGTGCGTCTGTCGGATTTACGTGCTGGTGATGTGCGTGTTGCGAAAATTCATTCGGAAAAATTGCGATAACCGATAACACATAGGGGAGGGTCAATTAGCACTCATTGTGCTATGACGTCAATGGAGGACCAACGGAGAAATATGAATGGCTTCGCGACACAAACTGTACCGGCTCGCCGGTTTGCTTGCTCCACATTGGCTTGTATCTATGTCAAGTGTTACGCAAAAGCAATTCGCTAAACTAGGTATCGTTTTAAATTTCGAGGCCGTGAAGACTCCACCCAGCTTAAAGCTCCGTACCCATTCATTGAAAGAGAAATTCATGTCATCACCGCATCATACAAATCGCTGAATCGTACGCCCGGTGCCGAAGTAAAAGTGTTCCAAAAAATTTACGTCGCGAAATTACATTGCGATTTCGCCGTAACGAGGTCATAGATGTAGGTCGAGTAACAGCTATCTGTTAGAATTGGTACTTTTTTTGTTTGTTACATTTAGCATCCGGCAGTCAAGGCGTAGTTCACGGCCGCCGAAGTTTTGGCCATCGTTAGTCGTTAGCAATCATTGCTCCGATAATTTTGTGAACCGACATTACATCTAATTGTCGTATTGTGTGAACGTCGTTGTGTGCTAAGTGTGCCAAATCAGTGCTTTAATATCTATTCAGTTGAAAGTGACCGAAAATATTTAAATACTCGTATTTGTGTGGGACCAATTGAAGAGATTGCAAGGTAGGTAAAAAAGTGTGATAATATGACACGATAAAAAGTCGAAGCACGTATAAGCAAGTGGTTCCGGTTTCGCACGAAATCTTTCGCACGCCTGGGGCCGGATTGATTGTGAATTATACAAATAAGCTGCGAATAGGAGCTAAAGAGCCTGAATGCCGTACCAGTATCTTAGCAGCGACGAAATATCCGAGTCATCATCATCAGCCTTTAACTGTCCACTGCTGGACTAGGCCTCTCCTTTGAAAAGAAGAATTGGCCTACTATACCACGCTGGCCAATCGGGTATAGTTTGATGCATGTTCTTTGTGCGGGTTACTTAAAATTATCGAACGTAAACTTTATCAATTCACAATGGCAATTCACGCCTCAGTTATTACTGTGGTCTGCTCTGTAGACTTACATTTTATTTATTTATTTATTTATAGACTCACGCCTGTATCCCCGAAGGGGTAGCTGTATCAGCCGTACCAGTATCTTACATGGCCTTACATTATTGCGAGTTAAGTCGTTAATGTAGATAAAAATTGACAAAATTATGTGATAATAGACTCTTTTATGTCTGGTGCCACGTGAAGAATTTTAATTGTATCGGATGGTCAGTCTGACGAAGTCCATGTCACCAAGTTGCGCTGTTTTATTTTATTGCAGTTTTGTTTTTCCTTGCTATGCATGTGTCGCTTTACTAAAGGTCTTTTCGTTTCGTTAATTAAAAAGATATATAGTCGGGAGTGCCTTAATTTGGTTAGCGAAGGCTTGGCCCTATTTTTACTTTACGTTATTATATCTTTAAATGCACTAAGCCACACCTGTCCTCATGCTTGTTCTTGTTATCCTATTAGTCAAAATATTCTTACAATATTTATTTTTGCCTTTTTCCGAGTCCTTCGATAGGATATTCCATTCCTATCCGGTATGAGCTGACAAATAGTCTGTTGGTCACGTACAATATTCCGTTACATGAACTTTAGTGTCTATTTTCCCTTTATTGTTTTATTTAAAGCCTGTGAAATATCTGGTTACACTATAAACAAATTTACGTCCCATGCAAAATCTGATAGCGCTTTGTAATGCTTTCTTTACAACAAGACATTTTTATCGTTATAAAGTGTATTGTAAATATGTTTGCAATTATTTTACTTGATAAATAAGTATTCTTATGTCTAATAATATTAAGAACCGGAACCTTTGATAACCCAGTAGGCTCCAGTAGCAATTATTTGAAATCTTCAGCGCGTGTTTGTGACCTCTCAACTGAGGCTAATGACTAGCTATCAACATGTTACATAATTCGAGTAATTTATCTTATATTTTATTAAGTAATGCTTCATTCTATATTTATTAGTTTAAAATAATCACCTCTAATCAAAGGTGACGCCAATCTGACCGGAAAAATAATAAATAAAAAAAGGCTTTGAATGGAAATGACAATTAACATAATTTCTGAAGTACCATCTTTTCAAACAGGTGTGTGAGAATTACGCACGGACTTTAACATACGATAGTTATTGCTACTGTATTGTTCTTTTATGAAAGTCAAGTCAATATGCCTAAGTCTTTCGATTAATGGTATGCGTATTGTACGTATAGTTATAGTTGATTAACCCCAGGTTTTTTCCGTTTAAATTATGTACCATTTTCAAACACGGTATTTGATAATATTTCAGTCTTCAAACTTAAATATTATCACATACAGTTCACACACTATAAGTTTATAACTTAAAAATTAATACATTAATTTAGGGTACTGAAATTTAAAAAGCACAGTGATTTTTATTCTGGTGCTATTTTGTTACAAACACCAATGTTTCTGTTACAAAAAAAGTCTAAAAGAGCTTAAACATTTCGACAAAGTTGTCGCCGATTTCCAAGAGGAACTACAAATATTTATTCTAAGCACCAGGAATGTTCTGCGAATTCTCGTGTCTCGGTGATTTCAAAATAAAGTCTTTATAAGATTGAGTCGATCTTCTTTTTTGTGTCGTTACTATGAGCTGGAATAAGTTATATTTGCGTAATATAATGATGCATGTTGATAATTTATTCTGTATAATTTATAATTAACTCTTACATGGCTATTAAAAATATGGAAAAGAAATTAATGAGGCCACGCATTTGTTAACCTTAGGCTGTTTGGTGTGCCTATACATCAAGCAACGTGAAAGTCCAAAGTTTTTAATAGTTTGTTGTAGTATATTATTTGATCTGATAATATAAACGGAACAGAAGTGTGGCCCTAGGTGGCATCCTTGTGGTATGCCGCATATCCTGTCCTTAACAAATTAACTGCTTTTAAATTCTAGTTAACTTTGCATATGGCAACGTCTTTGAATCGTATTGAGCAATATGTGTTTTGAAATCTTAAACATATATTTTCAACGTAAACTAAAGAATAATTTACTATTATCTGTGAAGTTGTATCGAAGGTCATATATAAAAAGGTCCACACGGTGTTTAAACTTGTCTGATGTTTGTTATGCTGCGATGTGTTCTTGTCGGAAGTGGTCGTCCCTAAGTTGTTTGAGCAAGGTGAGGTGTAAAACCGCCTGCTTTATTTGTTTGCCTTTGGTAGTAACGTTTGAACTAAGGGATTTTATTTTTGTCACTGAACAAGTGGTAAGGTGAAGAGATAGTTTTACTCCTTTTGTTACAAGGTTTGCACAACACGAGACATAATCGGCTGGGTAACTTGGTATTTGAACGATATTTTAATATTTAAACCACGTTATATCCAGTTTTTTTTGTTAACCATCCACATCCGCCGATGACCACGATCCTCAGTCATGAGGGACCGACCACAGAGAGATAATCAGGTTAGGAGACACTGTCACTGTCAGAAGCACGCTTCTATCAGGCTTCTTTTTCTCTTCACACTCTCTATCGAGGCTACCTGCTCCAAGCCGTGTCTAATAAAAATTTTTCCCATTGGGATATATTGCGGTAAAAACGTTAAAGCAACAAGTTGATTGTATATTAATAAAATGCATTTTTAATATGACATTCGACAATGGGTCTTAATCGCGCTGACTTTTTAAAAGGTATAAATACCTATTTTTAGCCCCGGCGTTGTTTATACATTCTTTTACACGAAATACAGATGTGCCACGTTTTTTGTTGCTAATGTTTTGCAACACAACAGAACTCGTTTCTCAGCAGGTTTTTACAGTTCGAGATCGAAAGGGTACTAAATGTATTCTGGTGCGGGTTCGACATTTTTATTGCTTTTCTATTGTGTTTAAATCATACAAACCAATATAATTTAGTTATGTTGTACTGATTAACTGTTTGCTCTCAATACTTTATGCGTGCATTATTTGTGTTCGTGATGCAATATCTATCTATTAACAATGTTTAATTCTAGTGACCCAGTTAAAAGGACGAAGGCTGGAAAATGTACGCGATATGAATACTTAGTAACAAATGACATACTTGTTATTTTAGGTATCGTTACATATTTGCATCTCGTTTAATCTAACCTTTGTGAAGTATCAACAATTTGTGATCGATATGAACAAAGGAAAAATATTTTTGGTGCCAAGGATCCTTACGACGTTTTGTTCATTTGAATATATTGATTTAGGCCTTGAATAACCAACAAATTGTCTTAAGTTTGAACATTTTGGTAAGTACTTGCCCATTCAAAGGTCGTGTCGTACATCCAATATAAAACAAATTTAACCACAAAACAAACTAACGTACTAAACTTGTAGTCATGAAGCATTATGAAGTATTTTAAAAATCATTTTATGGCATCCAAATGTTTCATGTGCTTTTAAAAGGTGGTATGTCCAGATTTCTCCTCGCAAATTCAAGTGTTCCTTGTATGCAAATTGTTGATAACCACGCACCAATGCGAAGGCGTTTCTTTTAAGATGACATTTTTATCACCCCGCCCAACGCACTCGCGTTTGCCGTTGTATCACTTTCACCGGACCTTTTAAATGGAGAATAAGAAGTATCAATTACATTTATTATTCGTCATAACCTACAACTTATAATAGGCCCTATGGCTGTTGTAAAATTTGGTTCGGTACAAAAGTATTTTACCGTCGTTACATTTGTATGAGCTTGAATTGTTTAATTTTTATGTAAATCAGCTTTCATATTAATGATATCATTGCATGGATTAAATAAAACTATTGTACGTAAACATGTAATAATAGCGTCATTATCCAATACTGTTCAATGTCAGTCTGTATAGTGGTACTTTGAACGCTGTAAGCCGTGTAACCAGTGTTATTTATAAGTATATAATAATATAAAGTTATATCACACATAGAGGTAAAGTTCTCACATAAGATAATACGTAAACAGGTGACAATATAATTATAAATCGACGAGATTACCTACAAGACAAACATGTTTGTTAAGTTACTACATTGAGTTACGTATGCGAAATATTTTTGACATTTTAACAAAGCATTGTTTATAATAATAATATAATAAAAATATAAAAATATATATTTATTTTCAACAAATACACGTAGTAGAATCAGGTTGTACAAATATACCTACCTTATATATAATATAAGGCAGGGAGACAGAAGCCTATACTAAGTAGGAACTTCTGTTACAGGACTCCTGGCCACCTTATCCCAGATACATTGTGCAATTCTATTTTATATAACAAACATTGTGAGAGTAAATGGGTACCTATGTGAAAATGTGTTTGTGTATAAGTGTATTTTGTGTGCATGTGTGTGTGCGTGTCTGTAGGTTGTATCTGTGAGTGCATTATGTTATTCTATTTTTTGAATTCGGTAAATATCAAACTGTTTCATTCTAAAATTCGCCTTATGTTTACGCGAATGTTACATTGCATTTAAACTAATGGTTTCAAAATGACTTGCGGTTTATTTTGATTTCATAGTAATTAAATTTCAACTGGAACGACGCGTTACATAGTCTCTGCCTACCCCAATGGGAGACAGGTGTGAAGTTTAGTAGTAATAGTAAATTTCAACTGATAGATCACAGTCAATACACTACGACGAATACCAATTCTGTATTATATCCCCATCGATCGATGGTTAAATCATACACTTGTTTGATTTTGTCACAAAGTGCATTAACCTGTTTCGAGAGCACCCTTGTAATTTCATCGTCTATAATCTACTCGACGTTTGAATTGATTTTACCTTCAAATGTGACATCTGTTTCATCACTGCTGATGCTTGTTAAATGATTACAGGGTAGCGTTTCGTTTCTTCATTTACACGTTCCACTTTGTCCAATAAGCGGAGGTGAGCAGTGTCAAATTGGTGGTGCTAGTGATTCGTTGCTAGCGACCTTGCCCGGCACACTCATTTGAACACGCAGTTGCTCGACAAAGTGCGTTACGCAGATGATTTCTACTTTGTGCGTGTAGTTTTTGCGAACATAAATTTAGACGCCACTTAAGAAGTTATTGCCAAACTGATTGATGATCTTGTCTCGTAGCTGCGATCTCGGTACGCGTAGAACATCTGAATAGCAATGATAAAATTAAGGTACTTCTACTAAACTGTACGGTTTATTGAGATGTTTATCCTGCTAGAGCCTATTCATATTCTACGGTCTATTAGCGAGCCTTTTGACCGCCATGCCAAGTCGAAGGCTTTGGCACGGTGCGCCGTGTATGAGATCAACAATGTCAAGGCATGCTTATGTCAGTGTTGCGCAATGCACACAACAACGCTGTTGGTCAACAGGCTGCCGGATATAACTCAAATATGTTAAGTTTTTGTCCGCCATAGTCCAAAGTGCTCTGCAGTAGCGTGTGCTCGTACATTATAATTGCAGATGGTCAGCTTTAAAGTAAGCGGTCATGTGTATCGCTGTAGTTTTTCTCCCTTGCATCCCGATTTGTGCTCGCTGCACGTTGTTACATATTAATCTTTTCCACGAATGACCATTACCTTTTTGTTATACAGCTGTACTTGTAAAGGGCTTGTTGATATAAATGTTTACTGATTAATTTATTTCATATTTATTACTACGTACAGTAGCTTATTATGTGCAGTGTAAACATTACTATTTATATTACCTTTCAACCATAGTGAGTCTAAATGACGCATCCAAATTTTGACCACGTGTCTATTATGTAAATTGTGAAGATTGTCAATTGTATGTTAATGTAATGTAAAAAGAAGTAGTAAAGGTCGCGACACGCGTCCATTACAAGCAACACGCAGAGGGCAGTAAGTCAGTGTATCTCGAGACAGCGCTCGGCGCCCCAGGGTGTCTCCTGTCTGAGATGTGTTCAGGCACACCTACTCGGAAGATTTGCTTCACACGCCTGTCTCCTTTACTGAATTATTACCCTTAATCAGACTTTCGTTTATTTCGCATATATTTATTGTTGGGTTTCGATTTATTATAGTTATGTTTATTTGTATCCATTTTAAGATCCTGTTCATTATTTGGTATCTGTTCACCGATCTTTTGTTTACTCGGTTTTAAATTATCGATATCTGCGAATATATCAAATTTTTCGTCTGTTTTGTATTCCGCGTGGCGTTTATCAGTAGGTGCATCGCATTAGTCAAGTGGCGGTGTTCGGTTGTCGTTGCCAACATCAGTGTCACTGAACTGTTGTCGCGATGCAAATCTCAGTATTGGTTACGAGTAATTACCAACCAGTGCACTTATCGTATCATATAAATCATTTGTCTCCCAGACATCTAACAGCAGCTGCTGTTGAAAATTAATACACGTATTAAGTTGAATTTGATTTGCAAATAGAGCCTTAGCGGTAGACACGCAAGTAGGTTCGTAAGCTTTATTAACTGCCATTGGATCGGCCTTTAGGACTGTGCTCAATTAAAATAACTGGAACTTGCTTCTAGGAATCTGCACCAAGTGTAATCAATAAATATGATGATAATTGATAATTATGAGGATAATAATTGGATATCCATAAAAACATACACAAAGATGATACGCATTAGTAACATGTAGTGTCAAAAATCTGTTTGGGCTTAGGAAGTTGGTATTTGTTGTAGTAATTCATCAACTATTTCGTTCTGCATAATTATCCAGCGAGCTTAGTTGTACAGTAATGAATCTCGTTAATTAATGGCCAGCTTGTTCAATCCGGTTTAATTTAATTAAGACCCCAACAAATTTTACTATTAATATACAGCATATGTTTACTTTCGGTACTACAAGAGACCGGTTCTGATTAATAAACCTGTGCATTCGGAATTGTATGGCGTTTGTAGTAAGTAGTAACATTGTAACAAGATATTTAGCGCTGGTAACAATATGCGTGTCTTTGATTAATTTTCTTGTTTAATTTAATATAAATGTTAGTTATCTGAATCAGTCAGCTGGCACAAAGCGTTAATAATATAATATAATAATGTAATTCAGTTATACGCCTACCATATAATTTATTTGCAATGAATGTAATTAATAAAATGGTTTCAATATTGATAATGTCTGCTCTAGCGATTGAAACTTGATAAGGCTACCTAGTCCGGTCCAGTTAGAATGCACGTATAGATCCACAATGGCATGTCCATCTGCTTTTTGTGTAAAATGATCAATATTTGTATGCGTGAAACAAGCATTTGTTCTTTGTCTGAGTGCCCTGTGACCACGCTTCGCCGTCTAAAATCTCGAGTTACTAGTGCCACCTGACGCTGTAGTAACAACGTTCATAATTTCTGCACGATTAAGTTCGTCTACAATCGTTTAAATGGCACATTCATTTATCTAGACCAGGTCTAGGTCCTTGCATAGATTTATAATGGAGTTTCTCTGGTGGCTGGCACAGTATTTCTCATTCGTCGCGGCTACTGTCATTGTAAATTGTACCTTACGTTATTAAAGTGGGTTTAAAGTGGAGATTAATGTTGAGTGCACAGTGTCATCGACAACAGGTATCTGCTCACTTACCTTGACCGCGCACGTTGTCCTCTCACTTACAGAATGATCATAGACGTCTTCGATGCGCCCGCGCTGGCGCCGGTCGCCGCCTCGGTAGCGTGCACCCTGTTCTATGACTTGTGCACCTACCTCATCACCACATAAATCATCGTCCAAATAAACGTGATGTTTGACACAACAACTAATATTTTATCCAGAATTTTCTTTACATCCTTTATTTCGTATTCATTATGTTCATGAAAGATTTATGATATGCTAATTTTTTTGATTTTATATTAATCTCAATTCGTATTACTTCGAAATATATGTATGAGACCGTGACATTGTTTTTCCCGAAAACACAGCACTGTATCTTTTTATGTTGTCTCGAGGATGAATGTTGATGCGGGTTGACGTGGAGTCTGTTCTCGTTGGCGGCTCATTTCGTCGTGTCACTGAATCGTAAGTGAGGACACGGTGTTGAGCAATTTTTTGTATCCCAACACGCGTTCAGGTTATCTGATTTCCACACGAGTTTTTGATTTAAATATCATCGTTTTATAGATGTTGCGTTGATATGATAGTTTATTCAATTTATGCCAATAGATTGTCCGGCGCTCGCATTATATGATTCATTGGCACTCAATCGTGATGGGAGATTAAATAAATCGTCAGCGGCCGGTCTCGTGTCGTCGTCGATGTGATTGTATGCGTGTGCGGCTGTGCGGACTGCGGGGTTGACTTTCGTACAATATTGCCGCCAATTAGATCGTGGCGGCTTGCTACGCTGCCTAGGACATACTCGACTCACTTTACTTTGAGATCGATTACGCTCGACTTCTTGCTTCCATTGCATTCATACTCAGCAAAGGCTCTTGTGCTGTATGCATTTTTACCTTCGACGAAGTACGCTTCATCCGTTTTACAAGACGATATTCAAATTTATGAATGTCAGTCAAAAAATATTTTAATAACATAAGTCACAAGGTGTGGTCGACATGAATAATTGAGGATAAATTATAAATTTGGCTTCATTTCAAAGACATACGATTCTTCTCAGAAACAAGATATGTTTAATTCGTTTTATTGTAAAGGTCAATCAGTACTGGCATTTGAGATAAATAGGGCGTACTGTATAATATTGGTTGGTCAGTAACCCGCTTCACTACTAGTCTATTTGCTGCGTCCCGTTATCACTGAAGCGATAGCGTTTGGTCGATAGTTTGACCATTGCACAAGTTCTTGGGCTTATCTCGCCACTGTGAACTGCATAGTTCACAATACAGTTTATCACCAGACGTGGCAAAAATGGGACGTTTGGTTTACCCTTAATTATTGTAATACCGTAATTTTGTCAACTAGTATAATCTGAAGTTTAAATTCCTGGTGAAACGGGTCGACGTAGTGCAATAGTGCGTCGTAGTCGGTGTCGCCCGTGGTCATCGGCCCCCATCGGTGAGTTTCGCAAGTCCAGTTAACCGTATGAGTCGATCACATTAATATTCTACGGTTGATTTTATTGCGAACCTAGCGTTTGACTCCGCTACTGCAGGTACACAATTTATTGAACTTACAAAACGTTCGATTTTAAACGAAGGCCTTATGACAAGCATTTCCAAAAGTCACTCTCTGCCCAATTTATCTTAAATTCACGTGAAAGCAAAACGTAGTGTGAAGCAATGAGACAAAGGCATTCCGTAGTGTCGAGACGAGAGGGAATCTTCAGTGAAGGGCGGCGCGCAGACGGCTTTCATCGTGTGTAAATGCGTGCCGCACAAAAAATGGATAGACGGCCAATAAAAACCCCGTGTAGAGAGAAGCCGAGGGGCGGGCGAAGCGGGTGCAGCGCGCTGCGCCAGTAATTGCACGTTGCAGTCGGTGTCCGCCGCGCCGGGTGCGCGCACGCAGCCTCCAACCCTCCCGCCGCGCTTCACCGTTCCCCAACAAAGTATGCGTACGAGTGTGGCCCCCACACCACTGTGTCGACCACCCGTTCCTTGTATTCGCGTTCGTTGATCATTCCTTACGTTTTGGTCCCGTTAGCCGGAAGCGTCACCGGCATTAAAGTTTTGCGTGCGTTTCGTTTTCGCTTCAACGCTCACACACACGTTACTTAGGGGTAGTGTGCTAGTCCGCGCTAGGTGCCGTTCAGTCGTGATCATGACGTGAGTCGACTTGGTAAAGTTACGCCTTTTGATGTACCTCGGTCGCTTGTAAACGTTTGTTATTGTATTGTTGCAGGGCGAGCGCTGTCGCTAAAGTATCTACAGGGGGCGGGGAGGCGGGTCCTCCGGGCCCGGCGGCAGAGGACGCCGACATGAAGGGCGTCGAAGCCACGCCAGAGGAACAGGAACGACTAGCGACCGGGAACAACAATGGATCACTGGACTGCAAACATACGGCCCCGCGGCCGCAGCCGCTCGGCTCACGCTCCGCGTTCCACTCGACGCGGGTGTTCATGCTCGTGTTCCTATCGGGATGGGTGCTGCAAGGGATGTTCCTCACATATTTTGTCAGTGTGACGACAACCGTGGAAAAGTTGTTCAAAGTAGAGTCAAAAACGACGGGCACATTGTTAGCGGCGACAGAGATAGGCCAGATATGTACGGCGTTGTTCCTGACGTACCTGGCGGGGCGAGGGCACCGGCCGCGGTGGATCGCGTGCATGATGCTGGTGCTGGCCGTGGGAGTGATCGGGTGCGTGGTGCCGCACCTGCTGTACGGCATGGAGCTGCTGGGCGTTCACAACGACGCGCACCAGGCGGGCGCGGCGCCTGTGTGCCACACGTTCGAGAACTCGACGTACCTGTGTGACGACGCGCACGTCAAGAGTCAGTCGACGCGCTCGTCCATCACGGCGGTGGTGATCCCGTGGCTGTTCGTCTGCCTGCTGGTGGTTGGCGTCGGTCAAACCGGCATCGCGACGCTCGGCATCCCCTACGTAGACGACAACGTCGGCAGCAAGCAGTCGCCGCTCTATATGGGTGAGTAAATATTGCCATATTCAAAGTTCATGTCGGTTAATTGTATAAAGTAGCAGGCGTGGCGGCGTCTGCGGGGCGTGCTTTCTACTAGTAGTTTGATGATCGCTTCGTTAGTTTAGTCTCAGTTAAAGCACGGTTCAATAGTAAGCGTTTTGCGTGTAATAATGCGTGTATATAAAAGTGTGTAAATCACGGCGGCCGCCCACTGCGTCGCCTGCGCCGGCGCCGCTAGCCTCTGCCGACCGCCCTCTACGTTGCGTAATTAACAATCGGCTCGAGTGCAGCTTGCATTTATCGCCATATTGTGCCAAACAATACCCATACTGTGAAATTCACATGTATACTTACTAATGGTTCGTTTTTCAATGTTTTGTTTACCTTTCATTGTATGACGAAAGCTATCGCCAGATTTGCAGAAAGAGGAAGAAACTCAACATTTGTCAGTTCAGTGTTTAACCCTCGAAAAAAAAACTCGCCTGTATTATATTTCACTCTACATAACGTATATAGGAGTTCTGAACTTAATACAGATTAGAATAGATTACTTAACTCAGTAGTTAACCTAGGTCTTTGCATCCATTAACAACGTCCGCCACGAACTATATGAGGCACTTACTACATTTTACATCAAAATATATAAGAAAGCTTTTAAAAGCTAGAGTCAAATTTATAAACATAAAAGGCTTTTGTATACGAGGCATAAAAACTTAACAATGGTGTTTGGGTGTGGTGTACAGTGGTGCACGAAAGTGTACGGCGGTGCATGCATTGTTGTGTCTGCGACGTATCTAACGACTGCCGCGCTACTGCGATAACATATACACCAGCTCCCACTGACAGCGATAAGCGGGTGAAAATCCTTACGATTAATATACGTGTCGGTACATTAGCTTATTTTTTATGAGGTATAAAAACTAAACAATTGTGTTTGGGTGTGGTGTAGAATGGTGCACGAAAGTGTACGGCTGTGCGTTCATTGTTGTGTCTGCGTCGTATCTCGAGTCTGCCGCGCTACTGCGATAGCATATTCACCAGGTCCCATTGACAGCGATAAGCTGGTGAAAATCCTTTCAAAGTTTTCAAATCCTAGTGCGGGAGTTGCCTTTCTAAAAAATTTCGTACATGTGCTGTTTTTTTTTTTATGTTTCTGGGAAGGATATAAGATAACGTTTCGGATAGGGTACTAGAGTAGCTTTCCAAAACAAGTTGAGAAGAGGGTGACATTAATAGTACAAAGAAGAGTATCAAATTTCACACCCCTCGATTGCAAGACCAAAATCTTACCTAGCCTGTTCTTGACTACGTAACTTTAGCCTGAAACGTATTAACTTACAATCATCAAAGCATAATCGCTGGCGCGTGTATTGACCGTTGCAATGCGTTTTGCAATAAATAAACGTTAATCGACTTTAAATATTTTCCTACATTTAATATATTTCTCATAATTATATTGGGGCCGGCTTAATTATTATTAAATACGATTGAAGTATAGTATTTTTTACATCATTAAATAATAATTCGCTTATTTAGGTGAATAGTCACAGTCATTAGTATTCGTTTGGGTCAATATTCTAGGCCACATGCGTCAGTCTTTTGTGAATCTTCTATTCCTTATTAGTTTTATGACCGCAGTGTGACAATATTTCATGAATTAAGTTTATTGGGTGGCAACGCATTATGAATCTGATTTAGAATATATATAAGACAACATCTTGAGATTGGAGTTTGGGTGGAAAGAGACCATTATTGGTTGTTATTTAATTTCTACGTTTCCTAACACACTTAACTGCATAATAAGCTTACAATCAGTTAAGCTTTATCTCATGGATATCTGTTACTGCCGCTGACAGTGGGCCCTTGCCTTATATCGGCCTTGTAACGATTTTGTTCGGTGACTATAGTACTACTATATTAGTACTTGCAAGCTGCAACTGGTGCAGAAATGCTTTTCATTGTCCTTCTTAATAAGCTGCTCTGTTTTCCATATCTAGTTCAGTTGATATCGTAATGAACCCAGTCTATTTTCTTGACGAGGGCACCAAGATACCTTTAGCAAACCAATAATGATAAATAGGGTTATCTGAGTTTCAAAGTAGGTCTTGCACGTGGTAAGATGATAATTCATCTCTTCTCAGATAGTATAGATGTGAGGTACGTCATCGTCCCAGTAAATGAACTTGCCAATGATAAGATAAACGTTGGATAATTACACGGTTGTTTTATGTAGGCCAGCAATTATCGTGACACTCATTCAATGAATCCTTTTCAATTGCTAGTATAGTTCTTATCTCGTGTTTTAGGAGCAGTGTGTCATATGAATGTTGTACGCTCCATCGCACTCCTTTGTACATTCTTTCATTTAATTTAATGAAGCTGGGAAGAATTTTTGGCAATGTCTGCTAATTATTTCTGTTCATTTTTCGCCGAAATGCTCGCTGTGTTTGTTGACGTTTATCGAACATTGCAATCTTTCAAATGAATTATTATGTGCCTGTTCCTAGAATTATTGTTCGCAGATAATTGTTTGGGTATGTTATGTTTTCTAAATTGGTTGGGAAAATCCGTAATAGGGTGCTAAAACCAAATCTAAAAAGGCTAATGATGATATTAATGGAAACCTTAATGGCAGTATTGACACAGAAACAGCATAATGTAGTAGAGCTCATAACTGTTATGCGTTTATTGAAACATATTATTGTATTTTTCGTCCGCATCCTGAACATTATAATTATAATTACGAACTCTTTAAATTTATCGCACTTAATTTCATGCATCGGTAGATAATGAAGAACTGCTTGCGGTTATTAATTGACGGGCGTTTCTTTTAAACAAACTTTCTTAATTAAGTTGCTTTCTTACTGAAATTTCAAAATATTTCTTACTTTAAATAATTTGGCGCTGTAATGGCGTGTATAATCTAGTTTTGTAGAGTCTAGTCTAGAAAAGAGTAGAATGTAATCGTAGTCAAATGTCTACTATCGGAGACAACAATAAATCATTTCTATTTATTGAACTGAGAAATATAAATACACGCACAGAGCTGCCGCGAAGTCTCGGCTAAATATATTCTTAAAGCCGGAAGACTCGGTTAAGCTTATTACTGAGTATTACTTACGCTGGCACATACAAATTAACATATTACAATTTATACAAATACCGATCTTAATGCTCACGCGAAAGGAAACATCAATAACAAGGAACTTCATATGAATTGTTCACATGTTCGTACAAATGAGGGACTATTATGTGTAATTGGTATTTCCTATCTATTATACTTACACTTCTGACACCGGTTTGCTTCATAGTTTACTTGTTGCGATATAAGACCCATACCGTATTCACAAAAAAAAATTGTTGTAGGGAGAGATAATCTGTGGCAGGAAATTTGTTACAAAGTTTTGAAAGCTTAGTAGCAGGAAATGAGGATTAACCAATAATGGGACCTCGGGATGCCCCAAGGATGTAACACAAGACCAATATACAGTCGTGACTAAAAGAAATAAATTTTATTTGAAATCCGTGTGTCTGAAAGGAAACGCTAATTTAATAACACGCATCACATTACGCTAATTTATTAAACAATTAAATCCAATTGTATAAATTGACCTAAATAGTGGTTGGACGATACGCACGGATATTCAATGATTGAACATTGTGGTGTGGATTATGTAGGTCACTTATTTGGTGTGATTGTGACCTCATATTGTACCCAGAGAAGTCCCAAATATCTAGCAATTAAGGACAGGACCTTTATTGGTACCTAGAGACAGTATTATTATTGGTACCTAGACACTTGAGAGACAGTAACGGATTTCCGACTAATAAAACATGTGCAATATTCTTCATCGAATTAAAACTGTCTGCCTCTTGCTATACACAATGCATTACAACGTCAATCTACATTAACGATTGAAGATATTTATCAGTTGCTCAATAATTAGAAAAATCGCAACGAACACTAAGCCTTAATAATATCAGAATTGGATAACTATTTACACATAAACGGATATTGCACAGTTTGTTTATAGCTTAGCACTGGTGCATATCACAATTGGTATTATCTAAATTGTACAAACGGAACCGGCTCTGTATCAACTAGTTATTGTTTTCGAGAACACTTTACACCTGTTTTCCTTGTGACCTGCAGTTAACTAGTTTTTGTTAGGTATAAACTAGATCTGCGATATTGAGATATTGAGTTGCTTGTGGATTGTGTTTATGTATTGTCTTAGCATATTTGAGTTTACGAAAGTAAGCTTACATTTCATCATCTTGTAAATTGCTTTTGCGAAGCTTTACAATACTGCCATTCTTGAACGCGCATTAAACCTTATTGATTATTCATAATTTTCTTTTTCACAAGACAATAGAGCATCATACACCTTCAGCAATATTGACTCCCGGCTATGTTCTTTACTTTTCCTCAATGGGGTCGTAAACCTTAGCGCAGAACAATATGCTCCTAAAATATTATTTTTATGCGTCGGGCCATGCCCGCATAAAATTTTCAAGTTTGCCTTCAGTTGTAAATTAAAACTTATTGACTACGGTGTTTCAATGCAGAAGTATTGAAGCCCTGTCGTGTAGTAAAACGTTGGATGCAATTGCTATTTCAGTAGTTGGTTAAACGCAAGTGTGTCAGTATGCCGGGACGTCTCGGCGACAATTTGAGCTCGTTGCCGATGTCAGTGCGTGTCGCCGTGTCCACGAATGCGACGCTGCCCTAATTTTGTATCTTACACCACCATTAGGGAACGCCGCGTGCGTTTCCTCAATCTCTTTTAGGTCACGTTACTATCCACGCGGACGACGAAATACGTAATATCGGTCTGATTGAATAGAATTACATGAATAATGGACAACCTGTTGGTTGATAGAATCAATTTTAATTCTGAGAAATGATCATGTTTATCAAATTATTTCGTTTCTTAATATAAGCTTATTGCGCAACACCTTAAATGTGATGGTAATATATTCGCTGTGCCATAAGATTATTTTGGAATACTTTTCCTCGTATGAAGTTCGCGATGTTTTCCAAATTTGTAGTGATTCATATGTTTCTTAAGAACTGGTACTTTTCGTTCGTGTTTATTTGGGTCGTTACCGTTTATAATGTGGCTTATTTAAGTACGATCCGCTGTGTCGGTTATATGAAATATTGCAAAAATATTTAGCTTTAGATTAATTTTAGGCAGGGGCAATTTAAATACTATCATTATCGAAGTCAAGCCTAAAGTATTTACTGGGTTATATTATAAAGTTATTCGTCATCATATTCTGAGCGTAATTGCAGCGATTTGTCAATAATTTTTATACCTCGGCATCCTCGGCACGATAACCGTTCCATTAGTGTAGTTAAAAAGATTGGTTCATAAATGCCCGTTGAAAACAAATGTGCGGTCATGCCATAAAATGAATACTTGGGAGTGCGTCGACCAAAAACAGTACAACATTTTATTTTGGAATGCTTTTTTTGAAGGGTATTATCGGTTTGCAATCTGACTGCGATTAATTACGCCTTGTATAGACGAGAAAATTACCTCGTTATTACATTGCGAACGATATTGCAGTGTATGTTATGCAACTTTTTTGCGCGTGCGCTATCAAATTGCGCTCCACCTAATCATTTGTGGTGTACTTGCGAGTTGTCATAGGTCAGGTTCTTGCTACATCGCAAGATTAGATTACGTATCACAGATTAGATACGATTATATCGAGTGCCATTATCTTTAGATTTTTACTTATTGCGTGACGTCAATTTTGCATATTAATATTTCTTTCTTTATGATGTTTGATTTTTGTTAACTGCTTCAAATATTTCCGGTGTGCCTATTTATACAGGTGGTTCTTAGAAGCTTCTCACTGTTGAGTATCTGTTTTTTTTACATAAGAATTAGTCACACGTCTAAAATGATTTTGCATCGAGTACAATGACCTTTGAGCTGATTAAGATTTGTATACTTTTCCTTGGCTATTAAAAACATCGTGACTGGTGAATAATAATTTAGCTAGCTTGTATTGATTCTGTGGATATTGAATTTCACGAATTACCTGTTGCTAATCCGCCGAAACCTTTTGCCGACCTTTACGAAATCACCAATGATATAATATAAACCACAAAACACGATACTAAAAACCTTTATTACGTTATTTCGGGCAATTTGTCTGGCGCAGTATAAATCGCTTTTAAAAACGTATAACAGAAAGGAGTGGTCAAGTTTATTGATTGTAAAGGTATTTAATAAATATTCTTGATAGTCGAGATATATTGTAACAACAAACTGGAAAGAATATAAACACTGTCCTTCATAAAATTATTTCCTATTTTCGCAATATTGATTTCTACTGGCAGACATGCCAGGAGAAATTCTGTATCGGAGAATCCAACATGGTAGAATGTAAGGTCAAGGGTGTCTCTCAGCGTGTGTAGTAGACGAGGAATCTGGGAAAAGTAAATCGAAGCAAGATGGTGGCTCAAACCACTATGATATACTTGCAGTCATAGGGATCAACCAGTTGTCAAAACAATTGTCTCAAGTGGTGTTCGAACCCACAATCATAAGCGTAGTACCATCCACTAAAACTGCATAACTATCTGCCCCGTTCGTGCCTTCAAATTATTCATTACTTTACAAGATCATTCGTGTACTAATCTGCATAATTCACATTCAATGATGTAGTTATCTTTGATCTCTATTTATTGATGTCGTTTTTCTTATCTTATGTCTGTATCTATCTTTCCCACACAAGTATTTCACGATATGCTAATTTTAGTCGTAGATTTAGTTACTTGTATTGAATTCTTTATTCTTTATGTATTGTTTGACCCGTTCTCTGAGTATTGGTATTTATATCATATTGATATGTTATATTTACTACTTTTGTTGGATGTTTGCGGTGTTGCCTTGTCATATAATAATGAGAAATTAATAACTTGTTATGTTCTTTATGACTCCGTTGAAGTCCAACCCTTTCCATAACCGACCTAGTTTGGTATCAATATTTACTTTGATAGATATTTCTAGAATTTAGCTATTTATACCAGCATTACATTTGACAGCATCAATCTGTTACGTCGTATAGATAACATTCACTTCTCTTTATCTATTTATGATTGTCGTATTCCCTTTCATTTGAATGTGCCTTTCTTCTATCTCTCTCGCTCTCACGTTTCCAAGTATTTTTTTTTTCATTTTTCATATCAGTGGTGATAGTGGCAACGAGATGACCTTATTTACTGTGGCGGGCATGACAAGGTTATCTCTTAGGTCTGCCGCCTTTTATATTATTAAATGTGTTATTGTTGAAACAATTGTCTTTTTTCAGTAATTAATAGATACATAATATCGCTCGTATAGTTTTTAAAGTGTTATGTAAATATTATTTGGTAGAATTAGTAGAATAAGGCTTGCTTCATGTTTAGAATCACTTCAGCAATTTTCAGGTGTTTTCATATGTCTTTCTCTTTCATATTTTATTTGAACATGGCTGCTATAATGACCCTTCCCACGTAAAACCACCTTCTGAAGAAGATGGATGTAAAGTAGCAGTATTCCAGCTGACACTTTTCATTAGGTCTGTGAGAGTAACCTAAGTCCATTTCCCTTTCTCTTTCAGTTACCTATAAGAAATTGAGTGAGTGACTGAAAAGATAAACAAGGTTTCAAGAAGATAGCGAGGAAAAGCAACGTCCGTTTTTCTTTACACTTGGTAACGCGCGAGTGACGCTGCGACGTGACTATAGTTCGTATTCCGCCCCTATATTATAAAGAAACCCGTTCAGCCATAATCTGTGTACCATTAACACCACGGAGTTATTGCTTGTTAGTGACAGGCTAACCATGTCAATATAAATAAACAGATAAGGCTCACGCGTTCAGGGATTATCCTCACTGAGAGAGCTCATGATTTATTAAGGGACAAGATTTTTTATTGTGACTTATGTCCTGCAAACATGAACATTCGCTTCACAGAAAAATTCACTTCAAGATTGTACTAACAGGACATTTTATCAATAGCGAATTTATCTTCACACACGTGTCCAAATCAGAATACCGTACGCAGTGAGAGAAAAAAAACCATCAAACTAAACGGTCAGTGCCTGTGAACTGGGTGCATTTTAATGACGTAATTCGTCATTTTTTGACAATCGCCATGCGTTAATTCGAGGGAGCAGCACACGAGCGATGTTAATGATGAGCGGGAACCGGTAAGGACGAGTGTACCTTCCACCATCCACCGTTCTCCGTGCGCTGTGCACCGGCACGATATAAAAACTTGTACCGATGCGGGGGCACCGGCCGTTTTGAAAAACGATCCTGACGACGCCATTATTTATTACAAAAGTGCATGATGATAATAGGAACATATATTTTATTTTGTATAGAAGCACGCGATCCGTACCTCATGGCCGTCCGTTTTTTGGCAACCGATGCGGTTGGTTTCTGGGAAAGATTACATTCGGGACCTAAGTACCTGATTGTTTCTCGGTCACTCACCCTGCAACGGTCCTTTGTTATTTTATTATAACAGGTTTTTAATTTAACTTGGAAATTTGGGACAGTTGCTTGCTTCGGCAGCATCGGATGATTCGTCTTTCTGGCGACCGTAATCCTTACTTGATAATGAGAAGGAGTATTCAATTACGGAACATCTCACCTGTTTATACCCGTAGGGTGTATTGTAGCTTCCAGGTAACGGAGTCCTTCGCGGTTCTGGAATTGCATGTTATGGCTGGTTTTTTTATGATTATCTGCAGATTTATTATAACTAACCTTTAGAAAATATATTACGTTGGTGTAATGATGCATGCAATTCTTATAACAGAGCCGAAGGTATTTCTTCCGGCATCTCAAGATGTATAGTTATGCTTGTTTGCTTAAAACACTGGAAGACCGAATCTAAAATAACACGAAGCGAAATAATAGTGACACTGCGCTAAATAGTTCAGCGTGCTGCCGACCTCGTTTTTGGATGGCGCAATGGTGAAATAGGTGACATCGCTACTGCCGATGCGTGGAGTGATATGGGAACATTTAGGTTGAACAGGAAAATTTTGGTGGACCATTTGCCTTGTTTTGTTTTCGTTCTAATTCTGTTGAGTGTACTTACAAATCGTTTGACCTGTTTTGTTAGTTGATTAGGATAGACTTGTTGCTTCTAAAGTTTTTTGCAACTCTTATTGTATTCCAAAACAGATTGGAAGCCTGTACCTCTGTGTTGATAGGAGTTTTCTAGTAAAATGTGTGTAAGTTGACAGTTTTTTGGATTAAAAAAACTTTCAACGGACACACAGAAACAGCAGTTTTGTATCAAATTAACTGAAGTTTGTTTCACCGAAAGTAAGCCCAACCTCACCGTTAATTTGTTTTATAATGTCTACATAATAAAACAAAATACCATAAAAGCTCAGCAGGCTTCAGAAGGCAGCCAACAAATCATTAAACGCAGTCTGAACCACAACTCAGACGTAGTACAGTAAATAATTTCTGCTAATGTATTTCTCGGAGCAATAACTCGTAGCAATCAGCGGGCGTTTTTCCATTGCGATCTAACAGCCAAGTGGCTTGCCATTATGCAGTAGCGATCGTCGACGGCAATTCCTCATACTATGATTTGTCGTGGCGAGTTCAACGTCCCACAATTAGCCTCAGAGCCCTAACCCTATTGAGATACGAGAACGCTCCTTCGAGGACACGAGTCGATCTCAATTTGCATAATGGCCATCTCCACCCATCGATTATGTACATTAATATTTACTACGGTATTAAGTGACCGATTACATTGTTTCCTTGGCTTTAGCGCCACACGTACGTGCATAGACTAGTTGGCTTTGATCCATATACCTACGTGACGAAATGCGATTCTGTCTTTGACACTTCTCACGCTAGGAAACCGAGAATGCTCTGTGTTCATCGTTTTACAGATAGCAGAATCTGTTACAGCGAGAATTAGGTGGCTGACAAATTTTATTCTGGTGAAACGAAAATAAATGTCAGTGCACTATTATACTACCTTCACAAGTACCTAGACGTAGGTAATTGGTATAAGCACTAGGATGATTTTCCGAAAACGTATTTAGGGATAAGTTTTAATACAAACAACCAAATTAACGGTAGCAGCATGAAATCTGCGATAAAACTGGATAATACATTATTATAAAGTTTACCAAGAAAGCTAGGTTGCAAATTACTAGTATTCTAAATGCTTATGTCATGAGTAATTGCGTTAGGATAGGTCCTTAATCACTGGGTTGCTGCGACATAAACTTGTATTTTCATATTATCTCTATCCCTGACGAGTAGGTTTTCGTACAAACATAATTATGATTTGTCGGTTGTATTTTACGTAGATTTATTTGTACGAAATAGCACGAGAGACTGTCATCATCTGCCAACTGTACCTTAAAACACGGTACTGCTTCTGAGTTCTGTGTTCTAAAACTCCGATGTGTTGGTAGTTTGGACGCTAAAGGTTATACAACTGTACATTCTAGGTTGTCTGGAAGAAATTGCAATTTTCCCTACGACCCCCCACACCTAGCTTTCAGTAATATATACATATGTATTTTAGTTATTGTTATACCATATTTTTCTGGCGTGCAAACATTTTTGTACCTATTTACATTATTTATGAAAAGTGCTAATAAAAACGTAATAATTCATTTTTACTCCGCAGTAATCTATTAAAAATAGTAATAAAACCTTGGTTGTGATGCACATCTGCCTCGGTCTTTATTTTTTACGCCGTAACGTTATATATTATGTTGCTATTTATGGTGTATGTCTGATGCTGTTCGTGCGGGCGAGTGATTTCAGTGCGCAATGGTGCGTGCACTGGCAAATGTATTCGTTTCGTGTTCTGCCGTAATAGAATCTTGTAGCGTAAGATTATTTAACACGGCGATAAAATGGGAATAGATATTCGTACATGGTCTTAAAATTGTCTCCATATCCTTACGGGGTGAGCATGATTCCATTTGTAGTTGTCTAGGAGGACCAAGCTTGAGAATTTATTAATTTTCTGAATCGTTTACACAATCCGCTTGGGATAGAGCTTTTCTCTTTAAGAATTCATATTTTGTACAGATTTTGCCTCAGAGTCGAATTGCTTGATTCGCATTGGCTACAATACAATAAGGTTGCCAGTATCCCAGCAATTCTAAACGAAATTCACTCTTATTCTAACTTAAGGTTAAATGTAGACGGGAAATTGGTAAATGTTTGCTAGCTAGCTTGGTACGATAGCTTGGCCCATAGGCTAAATAACCTGCAAGTGCCTATTTGAGGGGTATTTCCAACCCTTTTGGTCGTAAGCATAAACAATACACCTACGCATGAGGTGCACATGTAACTGTTCACTTGATCAGTTAAGCTTTAGATAAATATGTCATATAACACGAACGTATAGTGAAGACAGTAAATTGAAGACATAAACAGCTCTGTTTACTATGTGTGTGTCGGTGAACTTCATTTACCTTTGTGTGTCAGTTACGTACTGAAACGCACATATAAACTTTTCATAGCGTCTCTTTTGACGATCTTTCTCCGCATTTTCGTTCTTAGATTTTTGTCTTATTCTTAATAGACTGAAGTCACACAGTCAAGAAAGAGACAAAAGTTTTAAACTACAGAGTAATCCTAATCGTGTTATTGCATTCAATGAAGTACAATAGGTAATTATTGAATAAAGAAATTACTAGAAAACAAGTCGTAAGTATGAAAATATGCCGAGGGCATTGCAGTAACCTTACTTGTATTGTTGAAATGTTGAATATATTTTTATATTAAGCTTTTTGTCACAATAATGCGGCCATGTTAATTACCTTATTAGATATTCGTTTACGATCGAATTCCGTGAATTTATTAATATGTATCAGCAAGCTGTTTGTTTGTCTGGAATTATAGAATATTTATGTTTATTAAAAGTAAGTAGTTTCTATAAAGTGGGCCTGCTCTAAGGGCAAAAAGCGGTAAAGGAATCCATAATTTTCTCGTAAGATGAAGTCTGCCAACCCGCACATCGCCAGCGTGGTGAACTTTGCCTTATCCTTGCCTAACTACAGTGGGAAGAGAGAAGTGATTCGTTGTCACAACCATGGAGGAGTAGAGTTAGAGCTAAACTCTAACTCTTCATGCCCTTACTGCACAAAAGTTAAATCAAAATATGTGGTTTAGCTTTTTCGTTACGACAAGATCTACAACGTGTTACGGAAATAACGCACATCCTCAGACACCCCAATTAGAAAACCTTGTTATTAACATAATGCATGCAATGAAATATTTTTTTTAGTAGCCTAAACATTGTTTTTGATCGAAAGTATTAACTTGATTATAAGTAAAATGCGTGGTCACTACAAACCTGCGCACGCATACAATCACACGAAACGTTTGCTGTGGTAAACAAACGACAGCGAAATACGATACGGTCTATCATTTTTTAACATCGTTAGTGGCTATTGTGACTATCTTAATTTAATCATAATAATCATACCTAGTTAGCATTATTGATACATTAGAAATTAAAGTAAAAGGGTATCAATGAGAGAATTAAAGAGGAACGGCGTGTTTAAAGTTGTGAATCTTATTTTTTTTACAATTAAAGAATAACCAAATGACTTACAGGCTTATTGTCACTTGTTCGGCGTCCTCTTTTTAAAATGCTGACATCAGGTGTCCACCACCTGGCTTAAATACTCCTTTTAGATTCCTTCACACACACAATGTTTCTTTTCACTGTTTCAAAAGCAGCTGATATCTTATTTAACTCCCCGGCACTTGTTGTCTCGACACAATCAACTAGTGGTTTAATAGGTATGTCCCCATAAAGCAAAAGTCCAGGGGCGTCAAGTCAGGCGACCTAGGAGGCTACTGGACAGGACCGCCGCGATCGATCCAGCGCTCCTTGTATTCGACTTCACGATGATCTCGAACGTTCTACGTAAAACGAGCGGGGGCACCATCATGTTGATAATACACATTTTGTAAATAAACAAGTAAACTTGTTAAACATTTTTTTTCACTACACTCACAGAGAATCCAGGTAGATGACTAATTTTATTTATCTAAGCGCAACAATGGCCGCCCGGCCGGTGCTGTATCTACCAGCGCGGGCGACCGACGCGACGGTGACAAGTGAGACACATTACGTCTCGCTCTTTCCCGCTGTTAATACGTAAGCGAAAGAAAGATGATAGATATTTTGGTGGTCAATTGTGTGTTATTGTCTTGTACCGGCTGTTATGTTGTATTAATGTGTGCGTTCCTGTACGTGGAACCACTAAACAAATGCATTTAAAAAGAAGCCGTTCTACGTTGACTTAAGGTTTATTTTCGTATATTTCGCCTTTTCAAAGCAATGAGTGACTATAATTTACGTAATTTTAATTATTTTAGGATTAAAAAAAAATGATATTAAAAATGTCAGAAATGGATTCAGTAGCTTATTCTGAACAAAGTACTTTCAAGATGTGCATTAAACTTGTTACATCTTGTATAAGCAGAACAGAAAAGTACATTAAGAAAAAAAAAACCACTAGTGGTGTGGGGGTAGCAATTGCGTAATTGAAGTCTTTGTAGGGTACATGGTACAGGGATTGTACCATTAGCGGCACTAGTTCCAAAAACTATTTGTTTTCGGTCAAAGCAAAGTCAACCGAACACAATCGTATTATATCAACATCAGCATAGTGTTATATTTAAGTACTACAAGACTAACCTAATGTTTTCCCTTGTCCACAGCTATCACCATCGGCATAAGGGTCATTGGACCAGCGCTCGGGTTCCTTCTCGGCGCTTTGTGCACCAGGGTCTACGTGGATCCTTTGAGGGACCCTGGATTTGAGTCCACTGATCCAAGATGGGTCGGTGCTTGGTGGTTGGGTAAGTCGTATTTTTATTTTATTTCTACATTTACAGAAAGCTTGTTAAGGCAGCGATAGCCTAGTGGAGATACCAACAGACTGTCATGCAGAAGGTATCGGATTCGAATCCACGGCGCGCACCAACGACACTAGTCTAAGCCATGAAATATAGCTATTCCGTTGGGTTGTGGCGGTCAGACCGCAGTCGTTCCAAAAACGGTCTGATACACATCATACTCTTAGCGTTATCCCAGTTGCAACCCAGGGTCCACTTTCTAGTCTAATCGGATTTGACAGAATATTAGATTTTCCGCAGAGTGACTACCGTGTCCCTTACGTTAACCCTTAGTAATAGCAAGAACAGTCTGTTATGATTATAGAAATTAATTATTAGAGTTGGGTAGAGTCTGATTGTAAGTTTTATGAATGTAGAGGTAGCGCGTGAGGATTGTAAGGACAGAAGGATGTGGCGTTGCATTTACTCTGCGTACTCTGATAGGGAAAAGGCGCGAGTGTATGTGTATGTGTGAGTCTGGGCTACAGACTACAGTATCTTATGTATCAGTATTTTTGTGTCTGAGATGAATTTTTTAAAGAAAATAAAAGTGTTGCTGCTTCTGCATTATTCACTTACGCATTTATATTATGTTATGTTATCGGTATCAACCGTATGTAGTCCACACTTGGATTCTCCTATTTTGTGTCATGAAATAATAGAATTGTGAGCCAATAGTAGGCTTTAGCTTACTATACCACGCTGGCCAGACGGGTTGGGGTTTGTAGTGTCGAATTAATCGTCTCTTCCGCAAGATACTATATGCTTCGTGCATTTTAATCGACTCTTACGACGCCCACGGAATGTAATGGCGTAGTAAAATTGTGTATTCTAATATTCTTAATCTGTCACCACACGAAGACGATAATTTATATTTGTATATAGTTAATAGTAATAGGCGGCAAACGAGCAGGCGGATCGCCTGATGGCAAGCAATTACCGTCAATAGACACAAGCAACACCACAGGAGTCACAAGTGCGTTGCCGCCCCTTGGGGTTGGCAAAAGGGATAGGATGAGGAGTGGGATGAGGGAGAAGGAATAACGGATAGGGCCTCCGGCACCCTCACTCACCGAACGAAACGCAACAGGTACTGTTACTTTACGTCGATTTTCTGTGAGAGGGTAATACCTACTTCCCCGGTCGGGCCGGCCCATTCATGCTGAAAGCAGCAAGGCTCTACTACCTGTTTTAATATATTTATTCTTGGCATCTTTGTAAACACATATTAGACATGGCATTTACGTATATAACTTATTTGGCATTTCTGTTTCTGTTTCGTATTTGTAAATTAATTCTATTTTAAATGCCATCTTATTAATTATAAATTATAATATTTTTTTTTATTTTTGAAAGTATCATATGAATCCCTCTATGTTTATTATTTTAATATTTAATTAAGTTATTTGGGTGTATCGGATACTGTTTCATAATAATTAATTATTCATAAGATGAGATATTATTGAGTTGACAAGTTAAATATTCATTAACGTTCGGTTACATAATAGGTTATAATATTTAACCTAGTTGTTATTAATATTTATTATATATAAAGATAAAATGTTATTGATTGACCTAAATTATGAATTGGTGACGAAACATTATACACACACGTATATATTATGGTGTATAATCCCGACGGCTCAGCAATAGATTGATACATTGAGATAGAGCGACGTTCTATTTTTATACTTACTAAGAGCCTTATTTCTGTAGACGAAGTCACATAACTCGGCTACTCCTCGGGTAGATTACGGATAGTGCAGGAGTCTTGCTTGCGTGTGGCCCGCATGGTAAGTAAAGGATGCGTGTAACGATAGGATGCGGCAGATCTGTGCGCAGGCCGAGACCGCATGCTGGCATAAACACGTATGACTGAAAAACAGCTTTCAAAACTATATAGATGAAGTAAGAATGGTAAACTGCTAAAATAGTATCCACGGGATCTCTAGATGCTGTTTAAAATAGTGGTACCTACCACACATATGCATTTTATGTAGTCAATTTCTTATAATGGGTCACGCGAAATTTTCGTAAAGTGTAATTTAAAATTGTAGTTATTACCTTAAATCTTCTATATATATAAAATCCTTGCGTTACTGACTGACTAACAGACACGCTACAGCCGAAACTATTGGGCGCAGGCAGCTGAAATTTGGCATGTATGTTCCTTGGGGACCGTAGCGGAGCACTAAGAAGGGATTTCCCGAAATTCCCACGGGATCGGCCAAAACGAGTAAATTAAAAAAAATGCAGGCATAGCTGCTGGCGTCCTCTAGTCAACTATATAATTTTAACTTTTATAATAAGGAAAAATGCCAAAGCCACCTTCACACTCTGCTGCGATTGCCTTTGACTCGAATAATACTAATTGTTCAGTTTTTGTTCTGTACACGAAAAGCCGAAATCGGCCTCGGAGACGTGCAATTGGAGAGGACTATATCCAGCAGTGGTCGGCCGGCTGTCGATGATACTAAACTCGGAATTTTGTTAACTAACTTCGCAAAAGTCCAGAAACATCACATGTTAGTATACAACTCTGGTAATAGCATCATTACGCGGACAGCACTCAGTTTCTTACGTAGCGTTAAAAATAACTGACCTAGCTCACCTACAATAGTATGGCGGCTCCCAACTTAGCAGCATCAGTTTTATTGCTGTTAGAGGGAGTACGCGATAGTAGTGCTTACCTACAGGCAATCAAACAATCTACCAAGCAATCAATCAGCTGGTTGCAGTTCAATGCCATGTACGAGACATTTTCAACCACTAGGTTTTTCGATGAATGTTTAATCAATTCTCTTTACCTACTTCATTATTATTATTTTTTAATTAGCCTGTATTGTCCCATTGCTGAGCAAAGGCCTCTCCCTTGGATTTCCATAAATCTCTGTGCTTTGCAATCTCTAGCCAGTCGCCCTCAAAAGCGTCTAGGTCATCCCGCCATCTCCGTTTAGGACGTCCTCGTCACCGCCAAACACCTGGAACCCAATTGGTAGCTACATGGGCCCGCCTTTCTGCGTGCATGCGGCAGACGTGTCCGGCCCAGTCCCACTTTAGTCGGGCTGATTTTGCTCCTACGTCCACTAAGCCCGTTTTTGAGCGCAGCGTAGAGTTACGGACGTGATCGGTCCTCTTCACCCCCAGAATGCTACGCTCCATGGCTCTTTGGCAAATCTTCATTAATATGTTCAAGTGAAAATTTTGAACGTAAGCTTATTATTTGGCTCCGTTTTCGAAAGTACAGAAAAATTAATACGCACAAAAGTGTGATAAAAATAATACGCACATAATACCCAAATGGCAATCCGTTTTCCCACTATGATTTGGCTACTATTGCCTATCAGGTTCTCAGAGTTAAAGTACTTATGTGGCAGTAACGCTATACTTTGCCAATGTTATACTAATATATAAAGCTGAAGAGTTTGTTTGGTTATTTGTTTGTTTGATTGAACGCGCTAATCTTAGGAACTACGGTCCGATTTGAAAAATGATTTCAGTGTTAGATAGCCCATTTATCGAGGAAGGCTATAGGTTATATCTCATCGCGCTATGAGCGACGGAAGCGGAGCAGTAGCCTTAAATAACCAGGATAAAGCCCGGGCATCCTCTATTAATTATATGTATATTTTTTCTGGTGTTCGAATGCCAGACATTTTTACTTCGTTTTAATCCTTTTTTTCTGAGTATCTATCCAGTCAGACAATTTCTTCATCTCAATTCAACTATAAGCTGGTATTACTCAATTCATTTCTATAGTCATATCCATCCATTAGTTACGTTTATACTTATAGCGTTTATTCTTTATGGTTGTCAGTTGATATGGTGTGTGGTCGCACTAAAGCCTCGCATCCTATAACTTCCTCGACTGTTATGGCGGAGGTTAAATCATGTGTGTAAGCGGCCATAACAATAACCATTATCTTATGGTGATAACACACCTGCAGTGTTGGCGATTAAAGGGAGATTATTAAACTTATCTCCTGTAGGGCTGATATATCCTCTAACCTTATAAGGGTAGCTTTATAGGAAGGAAAGTTATAAGTTAGCAGCCAAAGTAATCTTTCCTTCTCTATGATTAGAAAAAAAACGGTGATAGTCCAGTGTACGTAACGGACTGCCGAGACAATGGTCTCGGGTTCGATCCCCAGGTGGGCACACACCTCTGACGTTTCGAAATAGTGTGTATTAAAAATGTTAATTATCGCTGGCTTAATAATGTTCCTATTACATTAGGACCGAAACATAACTGGCGAAAAGTGGGTGTGTAATACACCTCTGCCTACCCCTTCGGATATACAAAGGCGTGAAGTTATGTTGATTCGAAAAATATTGCATATTATGATATATAACTGTTTGTCTATACTGTTGAAGTATGATTCTACTATTGAAATCATTTGTATCAAAAATTATATCCTTATTAAAGACATTAATGGGTAATTCATATCAAATAACCAACATATCCAATTTCGTTTGCTCCAGTCTCCAAACTTCACTTACCTACAAGTTATAGAGTTTATTTACTCTACCAACCCTACTCAAACCAGTCATACTACGTACCTTTAATATAATAGTTATTGGCTATACATCAATGCTGAATGGCCGTATAAAAAAACGAGGAATAATTTCTACATATACTTGTTTTATCGCAGCCATTGGGCATGAAAACAGTGCTAAACGTATGAACGTTTCGCTATACTAGTATAGATGTGTAAACACCCATTGAAAATCGATACCAGTGGGCGGCCTTAAGTGTTGGTTTCCATAAGCATTGTGAGGCCTTTGAAATAATTGAAACATTCGTTAGTATGTAAATGATCGTTTACTTCAACTGTGTTCCTCAAACCGGTTAGTAACAATTTGACCAAGGTAATAGAATAAGTTCTTTGATAGAAGTCCTGCTTTCCATTGAAATGTTCCGGTCAAAGGACTCCGTTAACCGACTTTACTAGGCTTAAATGCGAAGGCAATTAAATGAATTTGCCGTCGAGTGTAAAAACTAGGTCCTACATTGAAAACAAAAAGTACAAGGCTCATTAGCAATTCTTTTGAGGAATACACTATTAAACACAATAGTAGGCTGTTATGTTCAACTGTAGGACAAAGACCTCGCTACCCTTCACGTATTTATTTCTTATACGCGGAATGCCTTCTTGCCATGATGGTAATTCATCAAGGTATGGAAATACCAAAAAGCAAGAGCGCGTTAATTTCCTTTTCGATAATATGTTCTTACACAAACAATTGTTTTGTCTACTTTTGTGTTAACTATCGGTTTAAACTTTACCTTGTTCTAATTTGCTCATACCTGGTCAAGCAATTTAAAGTGTTGTGTAGGTTGTAAAGCCCTACGATCAACTAAAAACGATAAGCAGCTATAACGAAATCGAAGTACCCGACATTCCAACGCGGAACAGTCACCTACCGTTACTGAAGCACTTGCAAGATTTGCGCGCAAAATCCACGAAGAAAGCACGCGCGTGACCTGCCTACCAAACGAATGCGTGTAAATAAAGCAAATGTACATATACCGCCCTCAAACAACACATGCCATCTTAACACTTATAAATTAAGGTTCAAAATACAACAATATACACTTTTAGGAAGTGGTTTACGCGTCGTGTTGCGGTAGAAAACTGCTGCAAGCGTGTCCCGACTACCAACGCATTGAATTCGCGAATACGCATTGAATGATTTCTGCGTATTTCCTCATTGTTCCACCATGAATGAAGTTATGAATATCAATCAGTTTATTTCAACGGACATTTCTTACTAATCAGCCTCTATTAGCCAGCACGACGACAATCTGACTCGATTATTTCAAAGTGAATTAGAATGATTAAAAACGATCGGTTCATTTCACAACATTCAACAATTTGCGAATAAATTACTTACGATACCTACGCAATAGGTTTTTATGTATGTTTTAAATTTCAATTAGCTATATAATGTTGACGACGAGACGATTTGCAGTATTATAAGAACGTTTCTTAAAGGATAATGAGTATACAGATCGTATGTTGCAAGATGTTAATCAACGCTCATTACTTCCCCCAGCCGACTCCAATAGCGTCGCGATTGCTTTGTAATTGTTTCTGAGAAGGGGTGAGCGAGGCATTCTTGGGTTGCATAATTAATCTTTGTCAATAATGTGTTTAAAGTATTGTTGCGGTCGTATTGATGTTTTTGGGGAGCGCGTTGTTTGTTAGTGGTGTTGTCGGCGCGTGGTGTATGATGTGTTGTCATTGGCGCGCGATGCATTTTCCTCTCGGCTTTCGCTTTTTTCTGCGGCGTCGTCACGCTGCGGCGCGGCGGTGCGGCAACGCGGGCGGTGTGCCGGCGCACGCCGCTAGTTATATAACTCGTCTTACATCACGGCGCGTCACCACAGCTAAAATAAGCGCTCTATCCACACCCGGTCACGGCCAAGGCTGCTCGCCTTGTTGCCGACAATTATGCCGTCGGAGCCCGTAATGAGGATTTAGTGGGTGGACACGCGACCGGCGACGCTGCGCTCACTTTTACTTTTAAACCGGTTTTGTTGACCTTCGTCTCCTGCGCGCCATCTCTACTTTTCACCCAATTGCATTAGGCGATGCGTCGACTTTATATTCGGCTTGTTTTGTATCTGTGATTGAGCGTCGTTAAACAATGCTTCGTATGTATCCATAGTTCATACCTACCGTGTCTAGCGAACGCCCTTGACTGAACGACGACCGGGCGACCTTGTAAACGCGCAAATGTTTTCTGTTTGAATCTATCGGAATTGTTTTTGATCGTATCCAAGGTTTCATGAGTTATTATCGCAAGTTTTTGACAATAGCACTCGTTCAATTGTCCATTATATGTTAATCCAGTTGACGAGTGTTGGTTATGTTTCTGGTAAACTTGTAATCCATCAAAATTGGTGACCATACCACCTTCTATTGTTACAAACTAAAATAACTTTTAATGCTGCCACGCTATTATTTTCCGGAATAGGTACATAAAACGTTTCGATTTCTGAGAACTGTTAAATTTGTCGAATCATGCCACAATACAGTAAAATTATAAATACCTAAGTACCCATGGTTACGCCAACCAAAAAGATCTGCTCAATTCCTTATGGCTTCAGTAGAAAGAAAACGCCTTCGATTGTCTGCAGATCCTGTTTCGCGTCTCCTTCGAAGTGGAATATGTGTACCTACATAATAGTATATGTTTGTCCAAAATCTACTTATAGGTACTTCGTAAATAGTTAGTATTGTGTGATGTACATACTCAGTCTCGCTCAGTGACGCCTCGCGAACCGTGAAACCTACAACGCTACGATATACTAATCTCTTGACAACTATGGATTACACGGTGTATTCATGGAGAATTTTTACTCGATAATTGCCATAATTAGAATATTCCATAATGCCTAACACCTTGTCCAAACAATGAATGACTCGCCGCATAAAACCAGCCACTCATTTTGTTTATTCGTTAGCGCAGTTTTTTGCGATGTCGAATGATTTCGATTTCCTTTAGCATATTTTATTTGTATATTTAATTAAGTATGCTGTGTATGGTATTCATTAGATTAGGATGTCTTTACCGTTTATGTGTTTGCTCTTTTTATAATGTCTGTGATAACACTAGAATTATTATGTTGTTACTTATTGGATTCTTGTATCTGTGGTTGAATGCCCGAAGCGCAGACATTTCTCGTAATCTTTACGGCTATACCTACGCTTTTATCTTCATATAAACCAAATCGAAGTGTCTCTCTGCGATTTAAAAATAACTATATTTTCTGAAATGCCTAAAGTTACTTACATCATACTAAGTCATAATTTCTTATTAATTTTTTTTTGCCTATACATGTGTCCTACTGCTGGGCAAAGGTCTCTCCCTTGGACCGCCATTCATCCCTGTCCGGTGCTATGTTCGGCCAGTCGCTGTCGAATGCATCCAGATCGTCCCGCCATCTCCGTTTAGGTCTGCCGCGTCGTCGTCGACTATCATGAGGCACCCAACTGGCTATTAAATAAGCCCACCTTTCTGGGTGCATACGGCAGAGGTGACCAGCCCAGCCCCACTTCAGTCTGGCAGATTTTAAACCAACATCGGCTATGCGTGTTTGGGAACGTAGCGTGGTGTTCCGGACACGGGCGGTCCTTTTTACCCCGAGAATGCTACGTTCCATAGCCCTTTGGCAAATCTTCAGTTTGGATTTCTGGATTTGCGTCAAGGACCATGTTTGTGCACCGTAGGTTAGGACGGGCAATATACACATATCGACGAGCTTTCGCTTGAGTGTCAGTGGAAGGTTGCCCTTCAGTAGCTCTTTCATTGAGCAGAAGCTCTTCCAGGCATTTTCGACTCGCCGTCCTACTTCTTTGTCTTGCCTGTTGCTGAAAGAGACAATCTGGCCCAAGTATATATAGATACTCGTCGACATAATGTATAGTTATTACTTGAGTTTTGGCCCGGTTCATCTGAAGTCCAACTTGAAGACTTGCAGAGCTGAGGTCTTTAAGCATTAGCTCGAGTTCCGAGGCTGATGAGGAAAAGAGAACAATGTCGTCGGCGAACCGAAGATTTGTTAATCTTTTGCCGCTGACCACAATGGCTCTGGATTGCCACAAATTTGTCAGACTGCCGAAAACCTGTTGCAAGACACTATTAAAAAGTTAAGGAGACAACAGGTCACCCTGTTTGACGCCTCTCTCTATTTTAAATGACTGACCAGAAAGTTGGAGCTTGACATCATAGAAAAATATACTTATCTGTTTTTTTTTGGGTTTCTATGTTTGTCGGAGCTGGCTTAGGCGATTTTAAGGGGACTTTAATACTGGAAGATGGAAGTTCGTGGGGTAATAGGTTATAATGAAAATGGAGGTAGAGACACCGAAACATTTAATGAGACAGCGAGAAAATTCAAAATCCTGCAGCAACTGGTCTGGTAAGGCCTCCCTCACATTAATCATGAGCGTTCCTCGAGCGTACGCTCAGCGTCCGTTCGTCGTGCGCCCGGCGTTCACCTTGTACTACAGAGTGAACGCCGAGCGCACGCTGGGCGTACGCTCGAGGAACGCTGACGCCCAATGTGAGGTCGGCCTAAATGTCGCTTATAAAAAAACCGTGGTTGTAACCGCGGGGAACACCTAGTGTTATAAAGATCTATTACATTTCTAATCTATGTTTATGAAACATAATTTTACGATTACAGCGACACGACAGCGTCGCTTTGGAAACGTTGATGGCAGTTTTTATGTTTTCTACATACATTTTTCTAATTTCTAACGACAAGTTGCAGACTCATTAATTTTCATTGCTATTTATAATTTTGCTGCGACGTATTTATACGCGTAGTGTGTAGACACTTTAGGGCATTGAAAATTGGACCGGACTAACTACTTTATTTTGTACCTATTTATTGCCAAAATGTTTTAGTGTGTGCCATTGGTGGCAAAATAAATATTTTCGTTTCTTTTCTTTTTTCTTTTGTTTCTTTTTTTACTAAGTATTACTGTTTAAATAAATGCGAAAGTTTGTGAAAATGGATGAATGGATGGAAGTATGATGTTTGTAACGCTTCTTATGTTTGTAACGCGTAAAACTATTGAAGGGATTGTAATGAAAGCTTATGCAGCGATAGCCGAGTGGATATACCAACAGACTGCCATGCAGAGGGTATCGGGTTCGAATCCACGGCACGCACCAATGACTTTTCGGAGTTATGCGAATTGTTAATCATCACTTGTCCCGTGCCTCGCAGGGCACGTTAAGCCGTCGGTCCCGGTTGTCATGAAGATCTTTGACAGTCGTTACAGGGCGTCAGTACCTTCAAAATTAACTGACACTAGTCTAAACCATGGAATATCGCTATCCCTTCGGGTTGCGGAGGTCAGACAGGCAGTCGCTCTGTGGAAAAGCTAATATTCAGCCAAATCCGGTTAGACTAGAAAGCGGACCCCAGAATGAAACTGGGATAACGCTAAGAGGATGATGATGGAGGATGATGTAGTGAAAGCTTACAGTAATATAGCTTATACATCAGATATTTTTATCTCGATAACCGACCCTAACGCGGACGAAGCCGCGGGCAACAGCTAGTAAACAATATGTACATAGTTGGAAACGAAGTCCTGTCCCTGTAATATTTCTCATACGTAACCTAATGCTTTATACTTGTGTATCGACGACCGGTTGGCGCAGCGGGAGTGTAAGCGACTGCTACGCCGAAGGTCGCGGGTTCGATTCCCGCTCAAGTCAAACATTTGTGTGCATGAACATGGATGTTTGTCTTGGTCTGGGTGTTTCTATGTATAATATGTATGTATTTACAAAAAAAAATGGTGTTGTGTGAATGTGGTAGAATATTATTATTATTTATCATCTGTGTAAAGCCTGTATACTGATCGAAGACATATTGTTCCACAGGTATGGTGTTCATAGCGGGCTTCATCGTGATCCTCTCGACGCTGATGTTCTGTTTCCCGCGTCAAATCAAGCAGGAACCACTGCCGCCGCCGCCCAAGAAAAACAAGGAGAAAAATGAACCGCTCTTCAAAGGTGAGAAATTGAGAATACTATATCAAATAACTTTGAAAGAAAGAAATAAAGTAGAAAGAAAGACCAAGGAAAGAAAGAAGAAGAATCGTTTATTTCCATAACAGACGAAAAGACATGTATTGTGTAGTAGAGTTTAGGTGGTCGCCGCTCCTTAGCGATTTGCTTTTTTGGATCTGCCTCGCATATACGCCGAAATGATATCTTAACTTTTGGTAACGTCTAATAATATTGCTTGTATGAAAAAGGCATCCGTTTAAAGCACATATCAATACGTAGTTAGTCTATAGTTATCGAATCTTAGTTTTTGTAATAAAGTTGTGTTCGTATTGTAAGTCTCTTAAAAACAGTCATTGAAGTGACATAATATCTAAACTATATCACTAAGTTTTTTAACCGGTACAGAGTTATCTCACATCGTTAGGTAGGTACTAGAAGAATTTGAGAACTTTTCTATTGTAAACTATCTTGAGTAGTCTACAGACATGAGTTGATCATATGTTAAGATTTATAGCTGATTATGACGTCAATCCCGTTGCTAAAAATCTGAAATCTATTCGTCATTGTATGCTTTTTAGCTAAATCGCGATTGTAGATAGATAGCATTCTTGTTGAAGCAAAGTGAGTTTGTATAAAGAATCTGTTCTCAAGAATCACTGATCCGATTCTGTTTCGCTTGGGTGTTCAAGACATGAAATAATTAACATAAGTACACATAGAAAATTGTTCCGATACTTTCTGACTGACTGGCAAAGCACAGACGAACCTACCGGGCGGAAGAAGCTGACATTTTGCATGTCTGTTTCTTGGTGAGCTGCGTGCACTAAGAAAAAAGTTTCCGAAGTTTCGATGATCAGGCAGAAACAATTATATAAAGAAAAATAATGTGTAGGCATCCCCTAATATAAAATAAAATGGCTCAAAAGCTTCAATAAAATTCTCTAATCTTCTTCTTCTTCGTGTGAGTGTGTGGCCAACTCTGGTGTCGGAGTTTTAGACCGCCCGAAGGCCTCCGACATGACCTAAAGATTCTAATTCTGAGACAAGAACCGGGACCGACAGCTTACGTGCCCTCCGAAGCTCGGTAGCGCTCAGATGTAAATGCCACACGCGGTCACCCATCCAAGTGGTGAACTGTGCAAGCGTTGCTTAACTTTGCCGATGTGTTACGAACGACAAGGCAAGTCTCGCTATGAGCGCTATTATTAATATGCTCCAATACATTATATATTAATACTATGACGTCTATAATTAGATTTATGTCGTGAACAAACAATTGAGCCCTTCGCCTTTCCCTTTAACAGTTTTACGCTTTCTTATGAAATCTGTTAAGATTTCACTCTTTTTAAATATAAGTACGTCACGCCTCCAAACCGCCTATGGTTTCAATTTCTCTGAATAATTTGGTTGCGAAGTACCTACATAATCTTGACACTTTTATGTCATAACCATATTTCCATATTTAATACATGTTTCACTTTTATGGATATTTGCCTAGTTTTGAAGCAAGATAAGTATTTTAAACTTTAGTGGTTATGAACATTGTGTCGAAAATCGTATGATTAGATTTCCATTGTAGTATCGGATAGTCAAGACGAAGATCCGTGGTATGTATCTCGGAATACAGTGTGGTTATGAGTACTATAAAAGCAATCTCATATACCTTTCCGCATAGATTGTGTTTCTGCATTGTATAATATTTTTCACGCGAAAGTCAGCAGTCAAATAAGGTTTGGAATTCATGGTGCGTCATACTTATAGAACAGTTGCTAGCGGATTGATAAGAACATAATCATCATTGTCTTGCCCTTGTCTTAATTTATTTATACTTCTCTGTCACCAGTCATCCGATCGTTTATCCCTTTCTCTTTCATATCCATTCTCACACAGTCCATCCATCTTTTCCTTGGCCGCCCGCTCTCCTTTCGTCCTTCTACGTGCATATTCATCACTTTCTTACCCACGTACATCTCATCTCGTCGCATAACATGTCCATACCAGGCCAAGCGACTCCCTTTTACCTTTTCATCAATGGGCGCCACTTTCATACTACCTCTAATGTAATCATTCCTAATTCTGTCCATTCTTGTCACTCCACACATCCATCGTAACATTAACATCATACATACATAACGTCACGCCTTTTATCCCCGAAGGGGTAGGCAGAGGTGTATTTCTACACCCACTTTTCGCCAGATATACTTTAGTCCCACGTAATAAGGGGCGTGCCTATTGCCGTACCGGGCACATTTCCAGACTCCGTGCGGCTACTGGGAATTTCGTGACAGAAAAACCCAATAACACTGCCCGACCCAGGAATCGAACCCGGGACCTCCCGATCCCACGCGCACATTTATGCCGCGAGACCAACGAGGCAGTCGTATAGGGTTTGATGTCGAGTTTTCCGTCTCTACGCAAAGATGGTATTTGCATCGTGTTATCCCTTAGTCGCCTCTTACGACACCCACGGGAAGATAGGGGGTGGTGACACTTGTATTCTATGCTGTCAACCACACGGCATTAACATCAATAAGAACATGGTATAGATGTTAATAATAATGATGATTAAGTACGTTAAAATATATGTCATGCCAATGAAGCCTATTGACATGACTCAGCAGAACTATAAGCTTTGATGGAAGCGTAATGTCGGTGCCTAAAAACTTTAACTTGAGTCATTCGAAGATTTTCAAATATTATTTGCATTAAACTATGCTCAAATCGGTTAAGCGATTTCGCAGTTCAACCGCATCAAATATACGGAGCACTTTTGCACGTAGGTAAGTAGATATATCATATAAAAATAATAGATTAGCAGGATTTATTGTCAACGGATTATCTGGCGATCTGTCAAAATTATAGACCCATACATCCGCATACATTGTTAACATTATATACATGCTCCCAATTTTTCACCCGACGCAAATTTCGCTGGCGTTATTCCAAACAGAACGGCGGTATATTTGACATTAATGAAAAAATAAACGTCGCGAATACTTCGCGTTATCAATAGATTTATGTATGTCGGTCGCGATGTCTTCCGTAAATATAAATGGCTGTGTTTTGATTGTTTGTTTGTATACAAAAGTGTGTTGTGACGGCGATTGCTGTTAAAGCACTTGCGACGTTTGTCTGTAACGAGTATACAGATATGTTACGAATAAAAACTGTGTATGATTGAATACGAAAGTTATATAGATATGTAATTTGAAAAAGAGTTTATTGTAATAGGTAGGTACGTATGAATGAAGTTCGTGTCACTGAGTACATGGTATCTTATATCAGAAGCAATGACCTACTCCTTCTATTCTGTAAATATTTATGAAGATGTCATGTCCTCCCTTCTACATTTCGGCCTTCAAAAATAAGAGTTGTGAGATGTATCGATATTTCTACAACTCTTTCTTTTCAATGCTACCTACGTGGCATAAGACAGAAGATATCAATCACATTTATGCTATTCTAAGCTTGTCTTTGTTAAGAGAAAGTCTCTTTCTGTTTCTCTTCTTGATGGTGATAGGCAATGGCTATTTCTTGAGCTTCCATCACGCTAGGAAATCACAATCATATCTATGCCTCGGAGTGCTATCACTTACTCGAAACAAGCGCCGAAGTAACATACTAGTCGTGTCACATATTCCACTTTAATCTAATAATACGTTGTGAGGCCTCTAAGATTAAACCGTTGAGGTGGCTAAGTGAGACAAAAACGGGAAGTAGCTGCTCATGCCATGTCATGGAACCTGTTTAAAAGTAGCCACACCAAGTGTTTAAACTGTTTTAAACAAGGAGATTGTCTGAATGCCGTGTGGTTGACGGCATAGAATACAAGTGTCACCACCCCCTATCTTCCCGTGGGTGTCGTAAGAGCCGACTAAGGGATAACACGATGCAAATACCATCTTTGCGTAGAGACGGAAAACTCGACATCAAACCCTATACGACTGCCTCGTTGGTCTCGCGGCATAAATGTGCGCGTGGGATCGGGAGGTCCCGGGTTCGATTCCTGGGTCGGGCAGTGTTATTGGGATTATCTGTCACGAAATTCTCAGTAGCAGCACGGAGTCTGGAAATGTGCCCGGTACGGCAATAGGCTCGCCCCTTATTACGTGGGACTAAAGTATATCTGACGAAAAGTGGGTGTAGAAATACACCTCTGCCTACCTCTTCGGGGTTATAGGCGTGAGACTATGTATGTACCTATGTATGATTGTCTGAATTTACATTTTCTCAAATTTTTCGTTAAAGACGGTTCTTGGTTGCATCATGTCGGTCGATAGATGCCGAATGCTGAACTTAGGCCCACCCCAAGTTTCTCGGCCTATTGCTTATCCGTAAAACTTATCAGATGGCTGACTAAAACTGTAATTTGGATCAAATGTCTTTTTCTTGATCCCGAGGAATTCCAAATTGTTATCAAAAACTATTGCACTTAGTTTTGTACCTTTGTACTATGACAAATGTATAAAGATGTTTAAATCCAATACTTTTCCCGCTTTGGAAATAGAAATAAACACATAATTATGTAAGTATCGAAATTCAGGCGTAGGTACCTATAAGTATTACATAAAAACAACTGATTCATCCTTTACGTAAACCCTATAAAGCTTACAAACCAAATTTGGTAAGTAGGATATTAAAATATGGATTTTTCGAAAGTCATGTCCAAAAATGTGGTTGGTCTTTACTTACTTAGGAAGCTTCCAGTGATGAGAGTTCTGTTTAGACTGGTTGTTTTCATAATAATAATATAAAGCCTTGTATTCATTAGGCAACATTTGTTGATAAACTGTTTATGACGTGTTTATCACCAAGTTTACAGTAAACACTGTTTCTGAAACATGGCCGTCCACACTTGTCAGTTGTTGCTGGGATGTCGCCCGAAGAGGTAGTGATGCTCTGTGCTGCTTACATAATAATTCATAAGAGTCATCATCACTGCAGCCTTTCACTGCCTACTCACGTCCACTGCTGGACATAGGCCTCTCGTAATTTGCGTCACAATAGTAGTAGCAGGGCAGACGGGTTGGTATAGGGTTTAATGTCGAGTTTTCCGTCTCTACGTGCAAAGATTGTATTTGCATCGTATTTACCCTTTGTCGCCTCTTACGACACCCACGGGAAGATAGGGGGTGGCGACACATGTATTCTATGCCGTCAACCACTCGGCGAATGGCGAATTCATAAGAGAAAACTACTTACTAGAAAAAAATTGAAGAAAAGGTTGTGGATTCGGAATTATCTCTATGAGCATCGAATCTTGGTTGTTGGACCACACGTCCACACCTGTTGACTTTTGCTTATAAACAAGATGTTTCGGCTTGCTCTCCATTCGATTTGGGAGCACGGCAACATGTTTCAGACACAATGTTTCATCACATTTGCTTATGAACTATTTATAAACTGTATCCAGAGATGATGAAACACTGTTAATAAACTGTATATAAACAGTGTTTATCAACAAATGTTGCCTAATGAATACAAGGCTTTATGGATATTTTACCACAATACCTCGACATGAAGATACTATTGTGATTTTTCTGTCTTTTCTTTTTTAGGGTTCTGTATCTAAAAGGTAAAAACGGGACCCTATTACTAAGCCTCCGCTGTCCGTCCGTCTGTCTGTCTGTCTGTCTGTCTGTCTGTCTGTCACAAGGCTGTATCTCATAAACCGTGATAGCTAGAAAGCTGAAATTTTCACAGATTATGTATTTTGGTTGCCGCTATAACAACAAATACTAAAAATTAAAAAAAATAAAATATTAAGGAGGGTCCCATACAAAAACCGTGTAATTTTTCGTATTTTTTGCTCAAAATTACTAACTGTAAAAGGTAGACGCTTTAAATTTTCACAGAATATGTAGTTGTATATTAACTTTCAAACTAAATAGTTAAATAAAAATAAAAGTAAATAATAAAGGGGGGCTCCCATACAACAAACGTAATTTTTAAACAATTTGTTACTCGATCTTAATAAACAGAAACTTAAAAAGTATTTAAGTATACATATAACAAACGTGATTTTCTTTTATAGATGATGGTACGGAACCCATCGTGCGCGAGTCCGACTCGCACTTGCCCAATTTTTATAATTACGCGATAAAATATGTGTATACTATAAAATCTAAAAGATTTTTATATTCTTTGTGTTCGAACCAAATTTCCGTCATTTTTATGTGAACAAAGTACTCCGCGATACCAGAAGTATTGCTTAAAATATTTTCTATAAAATATATAAATGACGGAATCTGGCGAACATGAACCAAATATAGCTATGAGCGAGCCAGGTATCTTTATAAATATAAACGTAAATGGTAAAAAATGGGACAAGACGAGGAATTACGAGAAAGACGCACCAAATTACCGGATTTAATATACCTACGTACCGCTTAAATAAGGATTATACGAACCATCAAAACAACCGAATCATACTCTAGAATCATTAATTAAATATAAAATAATACGTTCATAAGTGTGTTCATTGTGACCTAAATGAATACATTATTTTGAATTCAACGTTGTCTAACCAAAACCGTTCGAGTTCTAACCGACGCGACGTTACGTCGCGTCAGCCGGTTGGCGTAGCGGGGTTGTAAGCGACTGCTAAGTCGATGATCGCGGGTTAGATTCACCGCTCAAGTCAAACATTTTTGTGGATTGGACAACATGGATGTTTGTCTTGGTCTGGGTGTTTCTATGTATAATATGTATGTATTTACAAAAAAAGTATATAGTATGTATGTTTATCCATTTTCTAGTACCCATAGTACAAGCTCTGCTTAGTTTGGGACTAGATGGTGTTGTGTGAATGTGGTAGAATATAATATTTAATATATACCTTTTCTCTTCCAGATTTCTTCGCGACGATAAAGCGTCAGCTGACCAACGACATCTTGATGTGGCGTACCGCTAGTTCAGTCCTGCACCTGATGCCCATCAGTGGGGTGTACAGCTTCCTGCCCAAGTACCTGGAGAAGCAGTTCCGACTGCCCACGCACGACGCCAACCTTGTCTCGGGTGAGGTACTAACGGGAACACTTTGAGTCTTGCTGGTTGTACACTGGCGACTATGCATTGTACTGCTCTATAATTTGACCTGTTGTTAGACAACCATAGGTCAACGTGTACTGGACAGATAAAAACCTGAAATAAAAGTTCCATTTATCATCTTGAGTGAGGTCTATGTCTTATAAAATGACGTAAGTGTGAACTGATACACGAATTATATCTACGTTTAATAAACCAGCATTAGTGAATTAAGTGAGTTTACTAATATTACCATTGAATTGAAAACCTTCTCGTTCTTGAAGTTGAGTCTCTCAATCCGGGTGCATGGGATACCGGTCAAATTGACACCCGATATTGCTGTCTAGGCATAAGTCTATATCATTAATAAATATATGGATATTACTGTAATTAAACATTCGTGCAGGAATGCCAACAACCACAGGGACAGTACTTGGAACTAGTCTTGAGGTTTCCTGGTTGAGTTTAAATATTTCCTAGTTTCTTCAAACCAGTCTAAACCTGTCTTCCGATTTACTGAGAAACGGCGGTTCCGATGAACGGTATATATTGCTACATATATGAAAGTTTAAAATGCTGTCTATCTGATCATACAGCCTACACAAGTGTCATTGGGTTGGGAACGATATCGCTAGTCGAAACTCTATGAAACTGGAATACGCCTGCGATATGCCACGTGGTCGACGAATATCGAATAGCTTATATTACAACGGCAGCCAAACGATAGCGATATTATTATTAACTAGCTGTTTCCCGCGGTTTCACCCGCGCCCTGAGGGAACTACTTCGCGTACCCGGTTAATTTATAGCCTAAGTTACTCCTTGGTACATCAGCTATCCGTCAGGCAAAATCGGTCCAGCCGTTTCAGAGATTAGCGAGAACAAACAGACAGACAGACAAAAATTGAAAGAATTAAATTTTTGTATATGTACCGTGTATACATCCATATGCATTTAGTAAAAAGCGGTTATTTTAATATTACAAACAGACACTGCAATTTTATTTATATGTATAGATGAACGACGTAAGGCCCTCAAGCTAGAAGAAGAAAAGAGGAAAAGGAATTTGAATCTGCCAAAAGCATTAAACGTTAACTAAAGAATCCAATAAGTTTAACCGTAAACGTTGACACTCAGTTGAAAATTCTTCAAACAAAAATCATTGCCACGCTTTAGGATCCCTTGGTAGGCTTGGAAAGCTCATCTAGAGAATCAGGTGCAGAAAAATAGAAAATCCATTTACTTACAAGAGATAAAAAGAAACTAACACTAAATATGGAGCCCCTTAGACGGTGACGACATCACGGCAGGCCTAGACGGAGATGGCGAGATGAGCTAGACTCCTTCAACAAGGATAAGTACCAAGAGGGAAAAGATAGGGATTTATGGAAGCAGAATGGTCAGGCCTTTTCCCTGTTGTGGACGTCACAGGTCCATAAAAAAACCGCAAAAGAAACGAACTCTATCACTAACAGTACTGTGTACTCGTTCCAGGTTTGGGTGGTATTCTCGTGATGGGTCTGGGGACGATCACGTCTGGTGTGGTGATCCTGAAGCTGGTGCCCAGCGCGCGACAAGTGGCCGCCTGGACCGCCGCCAGCGCCGCTATATACAGTGCCGGTGAGTAAAACATACAGGCCAATGGCGGCATAGAGATCTTGCCTTGGTGAGGGTACATTCTTACCAACAGACCTTATCAGGTTCAGTTCCACGGCGCATACCACTGACTTTTCGAAGTTATCTGCGGTTTGAATGGGAAATCATCGCTTGTCCACATGCCTCGGAAAGTATGTTCAGTTGTCAGTGCCTTTGATCTGACCAGTATCTTTGATAGTCATTATGGTAAATCAGTGTCCTCCCCTATCCTTTAATGGGTACTGCTATTCATGGAATATAGGGTTGAAGAAGACAGACAGCAGTCGGGGAAAAGCTGATATTCAGACATATCTGGTTATATCATTCTAGAAGCACTAGGACCCCCGGGCGAGAGTCTGAGATACAACTGGGGTTAAACTAGGACTATGATGATATCGAAGGAGCCAAATTCTTTTGGTGCTTGGGACTGTCTTTTTTATTTTTTATTTATAGACTCACGCCTGTATCCCCGAAGGGGTAGGTAGAGGTGTAATATTACACCCATATTTCGCCATGAATTGTTAGGTCCCACGTAATAGGGGGTGAGCCTATTGCCGTTACCATATTACCAGACTCCGGGCTGCTACTGAGAATTCGGAAAAACACAGTAACACTTTTGCCCGATCCGGGAATCGAACCCGGGACCTCCAATCAGCAGTGGCATACGCTATTCACTTGACCACGGAGGCTTTTTGTGTCTGTTGATTGAGTTAAAGTAAATGAATACGACAAATAAGGAGATTCCTATATCCAACTGTAGTCCGCAAAAGACAGTCTGATGATGATGATGATGAATACGCTTGTAAGAAAAAGACAAAAGTTTTCAAGTGTAACTTGAAAACTTTTGTCTTTTTCTTACAAGCGTATAGCAAATTTAATGATCTCTCCCTCTCTCTCTCTCTCTTTAACTCTCTTTCTTCAATTTAAGAGCTTTCCTCTTGTCGGTGGAGTTTACGCCATATATTTCTATCTACGGCCAGTAACTTGACCTCCTTATACGACATGACATTTGCCTTTTCTTTAATTTGATCTGTGTATGCCCTCCTGGGTCGACCTCTTCCTCTTTCCTTCTATTTGACCTTCCAGTATGTTTTTAATAATTGTTAATGAAGTCATAAGCAGCCTACTGCATAATTAAGATCAAAAGTATGTGTGGCGTGGGCTGTTTGTCTTGTCAACATAGGTGGAGCGATTCTGTCGCGCTATCATCTATGCAAATAACATTTTTGTGACACCCAAATGTAACGTGTTTTATCATGTTTTGTTTCAACTATTAATATGGCCTTGTTTGTAAAATATGACTAGAAATCCTTAGTATGGATGTCTGACTACTTTTTAGGGTATGGATAAGTGTGCGGTTTAGATCGATGCCTGGATTGACTGCCTTTTTTTTGTAATTTTCTTTAAAAAGACAACTCCCGCATTAGGCATTAATTCTGTGTGTGTGTGTGTCTGTAAAAAAATATTCAATCAATATACACAAAGAACATCCAGATTCGAAACAACGATTAATAGTTCACATAAAGTATGTGTTGATCGAATACATAAACTAACTTTTAACTATTTTCATGAAAAGTTTTATATGTATGCTGTTGGTGTACCTTATTTAAATAAATAAATACAGTCGGAAGATTGTTTAGCTACAAGCCGAGCAATTAAACCACTGCCAGTCGTTCAAAATAAATGTAAACCGAGCCTGATATGAAATCCGAATTCTTTCGGTCGACCCCAAGCTAATATCGTTAACGGTTTCAAATTTCGACCCATCCATGAATTTTGGCTACTTGATATAACATAACTTCACGCCTTTTTATCCCTGAAGGAGTAGGCAGAGGTGTATTACACACCCACATTTCGCCAGTTATGTTTAGGTCCCAATGTAATAGGGGGCGAGCGTATTACCATAATATATATAGATAATTATACTTATTTAACATATTGTATGAGCTCATGGCAAATACGAATCTCTGGTATTCAAATTCATAGATAGATCGAATATTGAAACCAGCCTTAAAACCAGCAATAAATACTTCGGTATTTTTCGACGTTTCCGGTCGTGGTCGCGGAGGGACTAAAAATACCGAGGTATTTATGTCTTAAATATCTTAGCTATCACGAGTCAGACCCGCTAAATAACCTTGTATAATGTATTTTGTATAGCCTCACGCCCTTATCCCCGAAGGGGTAGGCAGAGGTGTAAATATTACACCCACATTTCGCCATGAATTTTTAGGTTCTACGTAATAGAGGGGGAGCCTATTGCCGTTACCGGGCACATCACCAGACTCCGGGCTGCTACTGAGTATTTGGAAAAACCAAGTAACACTGTTGCCCGACCCGGAGATCGAACCGGAACCTCCGATCAGCAGTCGCATACGCTATCCACTGGACTACGGAGGCAGTCATATAATGTTTTTTTATGAATTATTCCAGGCATGGTGTTACTAATGTTCGTGTCGTGCCCCGAGGAGAACTACCGCATGCTGAAGGAGGGCAGTATCGCCAACAGCTTAGTGGAGTGCAGCAACGGCTGTCAGTGCAACGATGTGCCCTTCAACCCCGTTTGTGGACAGGTTTGTATCATCGAGGGTTTAAAACTTTAAATACTTACATTTAAAGAAGTTTGCGAGTATGACTTGCTGTTAAACTTGAAATAAACATATTATAATGTTTACTTCAAGCCAATAAAAGTTAATTGTCAACGGTCTAAGGGTAAAAGATGGAATGAAACGACTTATAACATAGTTCAAACAATTTTGCGGTAAGATTTATATATGTGAAGATAGCTGTTAAAGGCTGGTCTCCCTTAATTTTCTATTTATTTTTAATTTTGTATAAAATTCATGAAAATTTTCACATCCTCTGCCATTTTTTGGCTTCGGAACCCTAGTAAAATTTTAAATTGTGTTATGCAGGACTCGTACACATACATACACCCGTGCCAGGCGGGGTGCCTGAGCAGTCGGCAGCTCGCCAACAGCACGTGGCTGTACTACAACTGCTCTTGTATCAACGGCTCCGCCATGGGAGACAAGGCGCTTAAAGCGTGAGTATTACTGCTACATTAACCTTTGTCAATAGGGAAGTTTCCAGGGTCAAAATAATTACATTTTATTTAGTCCGTATTTTAGATTATAAAAAAATATTGGACACGTATTTTTTCTTTTTTCGATTAAATAAAAAATAACAAAGATATAGCCCTTTAAAGTTACGTGTGACGTCATCTAGTGCGAAAAATGCAGCACGGCGTGACGTTATATGTACGTAACTTTAATGAGCTATATCCTGGTAATTTTTGGTTTAATTTACAAATAAAAAAATACGTATCGCTTATTTTTGAATAATCTAAAGGACGAACTTATAATTTTTTTGTTGTCAACTAGCCTATTCTTTAGCATGCATGGCTCCGGCTTGACCATCGAACAACTGTCTGCTCACAAAATATCGATGTAAAATAATGGTATTAAACTGTTGCGTTTCGTTCGGCAAGTGAAAGTCCCGGAGGCCCCATGCTCCTTTTCTTCACCCTCTTCCGGCCGATTCTTCTATTCCTGTTTCCTTCTCCCTCATCCGGCCCATCCTTCTATTCCTGTTTTCTTCTCCCTCATCCGGCTCCTCCTTCTATTCCTGTTTCCTTCTCCCTCATCCAGCCCATCCATTCCTGTTTCCTTCTCCCTCATCCGGCTCCTCCTTCTATTCCTGTTTCCTTCTCCCTCATTCGGCTCCTCCTACTATTCCAGTTTTCTTCTCCCTCGTCCCGCTGCACCTATTCCTTTTTCCATCCCAGTGGTTAGTAACGCCCCTGTAACTCCTAATGTTGCAATTGTCCATAGACGTCAGTAAGCACTTACTATCAGGCGATTCGTTTGCTCCTTAGCATTCTATGGAATCATCCATAAATTCGATTTTCATGATGTTTTGACCTCTGAGGCCCCTCCTCCGTCCTTGTCACAGTTGTTCTCATACATCACCATCTCATATAATATACAATGTCTCTCTTTATCGACCCCCTACTCCCCTCCATACGTGTGACGTAATTGATGGATGGCTCCTATTACATTAGTCATTAATGTCTTATTTCTGTTGCAGTATTGAGCGCTACAAGTTGTCCAACACATCGGCAAGCATGCTCCCGCCTGTTGGCGCGGGTGGGCTCGGCTGGGCCGTGTCGGGCGAGTGTGAGGGGCCGTGCTACCAGATATACGCGTTCATAGCGATCTTTGCGGCCATCATGTTCGTGCACGCCAGTGGAGAGGTCGGCTCTGTGTTGCTCATCATACGGTGTACAGATAAACAAGGTTTGTGCAAAATTTGATGTAATTATTGATGCCGTCTAATGATATATAGAATGTAAAGTAAGTAGTCTATCGGTTGGAGGACTTGTTTGCCAACATATCAGTGAGCATGTTGTCCAATATATCGGTGAACATGTTCGCCAACATATCGGTGAACATGTTCGCCAACATATCGGTGAACATATTGTCCAACATGGTTGTTGTTCAACATATTTTTTCGACCGATATGTAGATTCCCCTCAGGTTAAGGTGACAAAGAAATTTAACTGTATAGGTACGTTGAATTTCAGTAACATCTGTTTTTTGGAAAATTTATTAATTCTTTAAATTTTCCACAAAATTCGATCGCCAAGGGCCTCAGTAGTCAGTATTATGTATTGAATTACTGGTATTACTTTTTGGTACGTCGTTTCTTACATCCTACAGACCGATTCTTTTTTGTACCGGTTAGAATTCAATTGGATGAGTTTTACTATATTTAAGACAGCGATAGCCTACTGTAGGCTAGTACTGGGTTCCGATCCAGTGGTGGTTATGATGATGGTGATGATGTAATGTTGGTTGTGTCGTGTGCAGACAAGGCGATGGCGATGGGCGTGATCCAGTTCGCGATCGGCGTGTTCGGCAACGTGCCGTGCCCCATCGTGTTCGGCGCCGCCGTCGACGCCGCGTGTCGCGCGCGCGACCAGCTGTGCGCGCTCCTCGGGGCTTGTGTCGCCTACGACCACGACCATCTCAGGCACTACTACCTCGGTATGTGCACACACTTATATCTTGTCTTATTTCCCTATAGGTGCCCACAAACTTTTAAATAAATAAATAAATATTTTGTCGCACTTTACTGTTGTGGTGGAACGCAAAGAAAAAAAGTCAACCACAAAATTATTGTGACGAGCTGAGGTTCAGCGCTAAATTAAATACACTATGTCACTAAAACTGTACTTTATTTTACACACTTATACACACTTAATTTCCAACACTAATAAAACACTATTTCACACCACTAGAAAACACTTCCGACTTCCTTAATCTTCGCACTCTTTCGCTTCTTGATCGCTCCGATTATTCAACTGTAACCGTCCCGATTCGTCTGTCCGCGCGGTATTTATACCGGCCGGATAACAAACTAGTTCATTCGAGCCGCTTCAGGAAAGTTCTCGTAACGTGCGAGCGTTCTAGAGTAGTGGCATTGTTCTAGTATCAACAGCAACGCCACTATTAGAGAGTAGATAACTCACTGATATATCCGTTCTCTTCTAGTTCTCTCATTCACCGATAGATGGCGTTATTTTCAACAAATTTTGCCATTCGTAACAATATAAGCCACTTTCCACGTGAAATAAGAACAAACAACCACGCTCTCATATTTATAAAATTACTATTGTAGATTTCCAGAAATACCACATCTAACTAAATATTTGCTCCCAGGTCTATCAGCGCTACTGATGTTCTTCGCGTTCATAATGGACATGTTGGTGTGGAGCAAGGCGGGACGCATCGACATGAACCCCGCCGACGTCTGCGCGCCAGACGCTGAACCCTTCGCGCCGCGACCCGCACTACCACCAACCAACCCCACAGACACGCAGCTCTGACGTCACACACATGTTGTACACGAGTCGCACTTCTAGCCACTCACGGTCATAGCCCCAACGAGCAGGCGCCATGACGTCACAGGGAAGCGAACATTCTGAATTCACACGCATACCATTACATACACGAGTCGAACTTCTAGGGACGAGGGCACACGGGCCTTCCGATGACGTCATGAGTTCGACGACCTCGGACGAGCGAACGATACGCCATACGCACATCATACACGAGTCGCAGCGCCAGAGTCTCACACCTACAGGCCGAGCGAACGTGCGCCGTGACGTCATGGATACGACGAACTCGAACAAACGAACAGTGTGACGTCATGGAGATAATGTTCCAAATTTTGAACTAGTGTGGCGCCCTCGGCGAAGAACTGTCTAAGTAAGCTTGCATAGTTCCTGAGCCGTGACGTCACAAGTTTAACGAACTCGGATAAGCGAGCACTGTGACGTCATGGGAATAACTGTTCCAAATTTTGAATTAGTGTGGCGCTGGCAGCGTGGAACTATAATAAGCTTGCATTGTTCCAAATTTTGAATAAGTGTGGCGTCGGCAGAACTGTTTGATATTGTAAGTGATAACGTCATATTATGTGGGTCTGTTGGAGGAATATGTGAATATGTCGCGGTGCGGTGTTGTGTGTATAGTCGCCGCGGCGACCAGTATGCGTGTTGCCCGTTGCCGACCCGCCATTGTGAGCCATATTAATAGAAAGGACGTTTCGTGAGTAGTTTTGTACTTGGACAAAATATAGATACTATTTGTACATACGATTAATTTACGATCGCCAATATTTTGGTTATTTATTAGTTCTTTTTTTTTCATTTTTTCCTTAGTGGAATACCAGTGTTTTTATACTATACGCTATATGGCGACACTTGACGTGACTGAACGATGAAATAGTTTTTATTATGTGCATTTTATTTTGTATCTGTGCATTTTATACACTAGTTATTTTACTGTATAAGTATATGCTCAATTTTGTAAACATAATAGAAAAATGAAATGAAATAATAAAATCCGGTTGGAGGCATAATATACTTTTACATAATAAAATGATATAATAGTATAAAAAAATATTCGGGAGCAAGCGTTTGATATACCAAATTATACATGTGTATTAAACTTTTAAAGCCAATATAATTATGGCGAGCGTTGTAGATAATATATAATTTAATTATTCTATACACCTTTTGATTAGAACGTTTTCACACTGTCGTGTATTCGAGAGGTACTATTTTTAATCGGATAAATAGTAACTCGCTAGTACAAAGTATTTTTTGTGTACACATTTTTACTTCAAAGTAGGTCATAATTATTTTTAATTGGACGTACAAGTACATATTATTTTTAATACAAAATGAAATTTCTGCTGACTGTTTCCTAAGGGCAATTATTCTTTTAATTATTTTTATTTATATCATTACACTTACACGCCAGTGAGAAAACCGTTTAACATTGTATCCCTATACGGTCCCATACACAATAATCGCTTCGCAAACAAACACATCACACCTAGTAACTATGTTAATATGGGACTGAGACATAAAGGCTGAAAGTGCACTCTGTTTTAATAACTGTAGGAGAAATTAAGTAAAAAATAAATGGTAGGTAGTGTGGAAAACTTAAAGTAAAAAATTATAAAAAAACGCGACAAATTGCAATGTCCGACAAATTGCAATGTCCGATAAATTGCAATGTCCGACAAATTGCTATGTCCGACAAATCGGCCGCTGGTCGGCAAACGGCAATTGCTGTTATACAACAGTGTATGATAAATCGCCCAGTGTTAACAGATCACTGTCCAGTGGCAGAGGTGGTAGTAAAATATTTTCGTACCAAATTTTTAAATATTTTTGACAATTCATATCGATATTACAAAATTATGACTTAGATTTTGCATCTTCAGTTTAGCTAAATTTACCAGAGGACGAAAATAGTCAATTATGTAATAGAAGTGTAGTTATAAGCTACAATAAATGGATCGAATAGTTGAATGACATAAATAGATTAATGAATTTCAAGGCGAAGAGGTAAGATAGACAAATGATAAAAGGGGTAAAGTAATGTAGGGAACATTTATTGAGTTATATGACAGAGTGCACTTTCGGTGTCACATTTATTTTGATTATTGCGATTTACATGGCTAGTGATTAGACGTTTATATTAGTGTTAGTTAAAAGATTTTTTTGCAACAAATTATTACTAAAATCCTTGTAAATAATATTAAATGATTTAAAACATTGTAATCACATTAAATATAGAATAGCGTAAGCATTTCTTTTTTAATTAGAATTATGTTTCTGTTGTCTTTTATTCGTAATCGTTTCTCTTTAATTTATGATACTTCTTTTGCTACGGTCTGTCGTTATTATATTTTATTTTCACGATCTCTTCATATTTTTTCGATATGGCAACTATATTAGTGACACTGATAAGTTATTATATATGCTTAGTAACAATTTTCTTGCTGTTAATCAATCTTATCGGAAATCTACTTAAATAAAACGTTAATATACAATACCTATGAATTTATTTACAGACAGGTCTGACATTAATGTGCCTCATATTTTAACGAAAGACCATAGCGTTAGTGAGAATATAAGGTTATTCGATAAAAAGGCTGGGCCGCGTGTAAAACTATTTAGTGAAATTAGAATAGCGGTTTTTACAATAATAGCTTTTCATAATAACTATCTACAGTTATATAGGTAGAGTATCATCAATAATCATCATACTCTGTCCATGCGAGTGAGAGGTCCGAAGTAATCGAAGGGCTGAGTATCGGTTTTCTCTTTCTATATAGCTGTGGTACAGTAGTTTTGTTTACGGAAACTGTGATGTTGTAACGTAGCATATTACAATATAGTATATTTGGTTTTGTGGAACACAATGCCTAAAATACATACTCAATTTGAAAATATAAAAATTATCAGCTGCAACTAAGCTATAGTGCAAAAGACGAGGATGGCATTGTCAGTCACTTTGTTTCGACCTCTTTGCGTCTTGAAAACCTATTGTACTAGTGTCGACATCTAGAGAAAGAATTAGTTTTTGAGATCGAAATCTGTATTTTGGGCGTATTTTAAGTACTGTTTTTATATCAAAACTAACAGGACATCCACGTATCTACTTAATAAAACGTAAAATGGAATACTTTAGATAATTTTAAGTGGAATAACATCGGTTAAAATTGTGAACGAAGTTAGATACAGAATGACAACGAAACGTGGTCGTAGTTTTCATAGCTATGCTATAGATGGCGTTGACTACCACTTAGGTAAAGAGAGAAATTTTGACATTTGACGCAGAACTCAGTGGGCAAATAAATAGAGACTTTATGCTAAGGACTTCAAGGTTTATCCTTGAAGTCCTTAGTATAAAGTTGTTTTAGGATCACCAACATATGGATAATACCCAGTGGCATTACCTAGTCGTACATGGACTATTTATCATATTTTTGTAGGGTATCTTTTCTGTAGGGAGAGAGCAGTGTTAAGTATTTTAGCTTACACTCGTCGGCATTCTTGTTAGGAATGGCTTACATATTACCGTGTTGCTTGCTGTCTGGCAGTCTTTGATTGGTTACCACTTTAGAAGAAGCCTACACATTTCAAGGCTTGTGTCATTGTCAAAATTTTCCTCTTTTTATTTTCAACTTGAATACGTTGACTTGCTGTTACAACTGATATAATAAAGGTTATTAAATAGTTTCGATATTCCGTCTATTGCTAGAATCAACTTAAAAAAATATGTTTTTGATACTGATTAATTATAATAATAATTGATAATCTATTCGTTTGTAATTTTGATAATAATGTCATGTGTATGCATTTTTTAATCACAATTATATGTGTATGACTAAAATTATGATAAAATAATATTATAGCGATCAATCATATAAATTCTTAACATTCTTATATTATGTTCCTTGTCTTAGAAAATGGTGCATTATTGTAAGTGCAATCTTTTACTATATAATCTTAACTTTTTAATCATGTTTATACAAATATTTTGCAATATTTATTGAATTATTTTTGCGTCCGTATATTATGTATATTAGTGAAAATACTTATTGCAATTTTAGCCAATATTTTTATCTGACTGAGATGTGTAACGCAGATGAAACACGAAAATCGGTCCGATAATTTAAAATGTAATATTTTACCACCGATACTGGGATATTCTATACCTCTTAGCGTCATATATGCTTTGAATAGCAGTACCTATTTAAATGTACGTGGGTGGAGAGTCACTTTTCTGGAACTGCTGTCTGTGTATGTTTTCAGGTCGATAGAAAATCGGTCACCGAACGACCGACTAATCTGGACCGATTATTTTACTATCTGCGTTACATCGATTATTAAATTACTTTTTACAAATCACAACGTAGTGACGTCAAAAACTACTTAGAAAATTTTATGTATAACTATTATCGTATGATCTTATTGTTATATGTATATTAAAATTAATTGTTGTGTGTTTAGTAACTTTGCGAATGTAATGTTAGGGGTAGTCATAAATGTATGAGCCGTGAGCTTTTTATTTATTTATCTTTTACATTTAGTCAAAACATATGAGGTACGGGCAGACATGTCAGGTGAAAGATATGTGAGGAATGTAAAGATGGGTATTTCTCGAGAATTTTCAAGGATAATGTGTGTCTTATAGCAGGTCTCTACTGTCAAAGGATTGGAAGACAATGTTTTTTTTTTGTGACGAACTGGAATAGACGCTGACCAAAATTAATCAATGTCATTAATTCACTTAGGCCACAAAGTGACGTTTATGAACATCTAAATGCCAGTTATTAATTGTGAATTCCTAAATTAGCAATATAATTAAGTGTCTATCAAATGATAGCACTATTTTTATGAGTCTTTGACGGCAGTATTGTATCTAAATTTATTATTTGGGTCTTTAATTATTAAAAATTTCGGAAGAGCTTGTATCAGCATAAGGAAGGATTAGAGAAAAAGAATGAATTTGTATACATACTGTTTGGCTAACGCAATAACCTGTATTGATTGCGTTATCCAGCTAGCTTATCACTTGCTGTAAGTCAGCATTTTTCTTGAAATATTCCCGAGCAGTGCCCGCCTTAACTCTCAATAGCATCTATCTGTTGTAAACGAAAAGGCCATTGTATTTTAACGTCTTTATATGTATGTGTAATGTACTGCATAGTAACAGTTCTTTCTCAGTGGTAGCTTTCTAGCTGAATTTGTTGTTTGTTGCTGTAATTTTACTAAATATCCATAAGAATATTAAATAATAATTTCTCTTCTTAATAGTGAACACAATTTTACTAGTCTACGATTTAGTTTTAGAGAATAATACCTCTGGATTTTAGATATAAAACCTCTTCAACATTTTACTTTTTAAATATATTGCTTGCGCATTATATTCTCTGTGGATGATGTATTCAAGAATTTATTATACTGTGCCACGAACTATCGTTACTTATCTATCGATAATCTCAAATATCATCACAAAATGTTATTAATTTTCCGAGTAAAGTCTGCTAATGTAACGCACAGATTAAGCGAGTGTTGTGAAGTGCGATGATGAGATGCTGCTATCGATTTCTTGTTTATCTCAATACTTTGCACTCAAACAAACTTTTATCAACAAAACAGTTCATCACAATTTTATATATAAGAGTTTTTTGAGACTTGACTAAAGTATTAATTCAAATTAAATCGATTTTTCTTACAATATACAATACGTCATGTCATCGCCCATCACTAGTAACATAATTTAATACATTTTAGTACACGTATGTACGTAAATTTTATATACAGGAATTATTTTTTTAAATAAAATCCGTCTGGTACATTCAGTACATCTGTTTACAACCTTATATTTGATTATAAGTACATTGTAGATTTGTTATTGTGACATCGGCTCACATATTTTTAATTATTTGTAAATAAAAATTATTGAGATATAACTGGTATTTTATTTAAGACATGAAGAGACGGTATCCTCTGTCCGTGGAAAAGCCACTTACTTCTAATGTATGTACAATCAAACAAGTCGGCGGTGGACCAGTTTGAAAAATAATCGCTTGGCTCGCTCATAGAGTCAAGGCACATTAGAAACAGGTTTTATATACGAGTGTCAATGTGCGTGTAAAGTAGCACTTGAAGCGACAATGTCTTGCTGAGCGATCCTCGCCTTTATGGTGGTCTAGCGGGAAGTTGTTCGACTGTACTTTAATACAGGTCAGTGAGAAACGCAAATAGGAAGTATTCTGTCATACCTGTCTGTGACGTGTTATACGACGACGAATAAAGGATACCAATGAATAGGGTGGTGACACACCACCCTATTCATTCCGGGAGTGTCGTAAGAGCCGAGTAAGGAAAAAACACGAAGCAATTGGTATCCTTGTAAGGAGACGAAAAACTCGTCGTCAAATCCTAGACAAGATCGCCTGGCCAGTGTGGTGCAGAAAGCCAAATGTTCCTATTGACACACAATGCTGTTGTGACGCAAGTTGGGAGAGGCCCATGACCAGCAGTAGACTGCCAAAGGTTGTGTGATGTTGCCCAGTTTCAACCCGGGGTCCGCTTACTAGTCTAACCAGGGGGGCGATTCAGAATCGTTCGATATCTCATTTGACATTCGATTCCGTTAATTGTCAAACGGGCTACCTAATTTTTTGTCAAAACTATCGCATTTCTTATCAATTTTATGCATGAAGTAAATTAATAAATAAACCGAATTCAATGAATATTTGTCCAAAATAACTCTGATAGGCGGCTAAAAGCCAAGGACAATAATTTGACATATCGTACGATTACTTGTCGTGACATTCTGAATCGGCCTGCAGATTTGACTGAATATTAGCATTTCCACAAAGCGACTGCCTGTCTGACTTCCGCAACCCGAAGGGATAGTGATATTCCATGGCTTAGACTAGTGTCAGTTTATTGAGAGGTACTGACGATCATATCACGATTGTCAAAGATCTTCATGACAACCGGTACCGTGGCACGGGACAAGCGATAATTAACAACTCAATACACACATAACTCCGAAAAGTCATTGGTGCGCGTCGTGGATTCGAACCTGATACCCTCTGCATGGCAGTCTGTTAGTATCTGCACTAGGCTATCGCCTATGCCTTTTTATTTGCAGCGTTAAAGTATATCAGTCTAATTAAGTTTTTTTTTTATAATTTGAAGTTTGGGCCCCAGCCTTGTCTGAATCTACCACTCTGTGGACTGGACTCTGTAGATCAGTGACCGCGTTGCTGTGGCACTACAGTAATTTTTAGTATCCTAATCTGAGTAAAAGTTATACGTTAATATGTAACTTATGTGAAAAAGAAACTATCATATAATAACGGTCTAATTGCTCATCATCATCATCCTAGCGTTATCCCAGTTGCATCTAAGACTATCGCTTTGGAAATTGGAACCCTGGGTCCGCTTACTACTTTAACTAGATCATCAATTCATCCTCCTAGCGTTATCCCAGTTGCATCTAAGACTATCGCTTTGGAAATTGGAACCCTGGGTCCGCTTACTACTTTAACTAGATCATCAATTCATCCTCCTAGCGTTATCCCAGTTGCATCTAAGACTATCGCTTTGGAAATTGGAACCCTGGGTCCGCTTACTACTTTAACTAGATCATCAATTCATCCTCCTAGCGTTATCCCAGTTGCATCTAAGACTATCGCTTTGGAAATTGGAACCCTGGGTCCGCTTACTACTTTAACTAGATCATCAATTCATCCTCCTAGCGTTATCCCAGTTGCATCTAAGACTATCGCTTTGGAAATTGGAACCCTGGGTCCGCTTACTACTTTAACTAGATCATCAATTCATCCTCCTAGCGTTATCCCAGTTGCATCTAAGACTATCGCTTTGGAAATTGGAACCCTGGGTCCGCTTACTACTTTAACTAGATCATCAATTCATCCTCCTAGCGTTACCCTAGTTGTATTGTATCCCGGGGTCTGCTTATTAGTCTTACCGGATTTGTCCGAATAGCTTTTCGACAGAGCGACCTGTCTGTCTGACCGCCGCAACCAGCAACCCAAAAAGATTCCGATATTCCATGGCTTAGACCAGGGTCAATAAGTACCTATATTTAAGAGTATTGACTCCCCATAACGAAAGTCAAAGATCTTTATAAAAACCGGGACCGGGATCTTTATATAGGCTTATCCTGCTTTCTGAGGCACTGCCCCAAGAGATACCTAATATTAATAACTTATACACAGATAATCAGCTAGCCCTCGGGCTAGGTAGAGTGACGATAGCGGCGACAGCGGACAAGAAGAGCCGAAAATCGGGCTCAGTGGCATGCCATTGGAGAGGCCTATATTCAGCAGTGGTTGATGACACAGATGACTTCGAAAAGTCAGTAATGCGTGCAATGGGTCTGAATAGGATACCCTTTGTGTGTCAGTCTATTGAACAAAATTCTTATCAGGGAGTAATCAGTACAAGCAAAGGAGCCTAAACCAAGGAACAGAGCCTGCACCCGTATTAAATAACATCAATAATTGACCTACTTAGTTATGCGTTAAACTATAAGAGAATAATCACAGCAATTAAATAATTATAAAATTGCTGCTACAATTCCTTAACGCGTTTAATTCTCAGTAGTTATTGCTTTGAGTCGTTAGCCGCATTGACGCAATACCTCGATCGATCGAACGCCAATATAATCAACATGACACGTCATCATCACAAATGGAAGTCTGTTATTGTTCAACAATACATAGTCAGCCGTGCTTCGAGAAATATATAAGACCATCAGTACTTTGTCAGTCGTCTGATTTGACGTTTGGCCCACCAAGAGTTTAGGGGATACAAAATCAACTTGTAGAGGCAGCATGTTTAACATGCACAATGACTTAGGTTCAGGTTCCTACTTTATTAGACTGTGCTGTTATATACCTACCACTACGCTTGGGTACGCAGGTAGAGCTGAACTTCGTGTGTGTTATTATTGAGCTTCTGAATTCCGTACCTACAGAAGCTAGCCAAATTGCATTAGATTTATATTTAATAAGAGTATAATTAACAAAAATCATAATTTTGATAAGTACTCACAGTTTTTAATATAAAGACAATCTACCTTAACATACATACATAGACTCACGCCTGTTCCGCGGAGGGGTAGGCAGAGACTACGGAACGCCATTTGCAACGATCCTGACATATCTCTCTTACTTCATTCACCCCCTTCAAATTTCTCATGCATGCTCTTCGGTTAAGGGTACTTCCAACCTGTCCTCTTTTTAGGATGTCTCCAATCTGGTCAGAGAACGTTCGTCTACTCAACAAAGCTGCACTTTATTAGAAGGATGGTTTAAGCCAACTCGGGCTGAGAAGCATATACTTACAGTATTAAAAACAACATTGGCATTGATTGCCATTGATAAATTTTTTACACAGAGAGAGAGGTCGTTGGCGGTCAGTCTTTCAGGTGATATCGCTAGCTACTCCGGCGCAGACAAAAATAAGACCATATTCAAAAGTGTTTTCGAAATTAGTATTTTTATTTACCTACATATATCCAGCATATCTACATAATTTTATAGCCCAACAAATATCTAAAAAAATCATCTAGGCACCCGAACTAAATTGTGAGTTATTAGCGTTATAAGCAATATTTTGAATAGCAAATTAGAGAAAAAGAACCCTAATCGTGCTGACAAAAACTGCTGTGGAGCAGGTTTTAGAAAATGGGAGGTGTATCTTTTTTTGTCTATTGTTAATTCGAACTTGCAAAAACTGAATCGATTAAGTGTAGCCAACTCACTGTGATGAGATCTGAGCTTGATTTGCGGTGGATTTAGCTTTTAGATATTAGATCATGTTAGGTATTTCGTAATATTTTATAATCAAAATTGGCGTTTTGGGATGTGTGTTCGTGCTTGTTTATTGGTATAAAGGGAAATTGGTATAAGGTATAAAGGTTTATATGCATGACTTTTTTCATAAATTAACATTAGTAGTATGTATTTTTGCCTCATTTGCTCTAGGATAGGTATATGTCTGTGTCATGTACCTACAACTGTAAACATTACGTGTGTAAATAGTTCTACATGAGATGAATACAACCCTGTATCATGTAGAAATGTTCCAGCGACCCTCTGGAAAACCCTCTAAAAGGTGTCCCAAAATTAACGCAAGATTTGAATTAAATAGAAACACAGTTTTTAGTAATTTCATTGTTATTTTTTATTGAATCATAAAGTACATAAGAGGTATACATATTTATGGAGTACATATTTATAAGAGGTATACATAGGATACATATTTATGGAGTAACACATCAGGCAAATGGCCTCTACGGTAGGTACAGCATGCACATACACACTCGTTTTTTGAAATTTTCCATGGCCATTTTGCGTAAATGTGACAGAATTTCGTACATGCAGCTTTGAATTTCCTCCTGGTTGGATGTGGGCTTGCAGACGGACATGCGGACTTGCGGACTTGCGGTTTCGAATTGCAGTAGGTAAGTATTTTTAGGGTTACCAACACTTTAATGCACAAATGGCGACAAATTCAAAACTTGCGTAAATTTTGGGACACCCTAATATTCAAACAACGGATACAAGTGCAAAGAATGAAGGAACACTCGGGTTCAAAACCATTGGCACGTATCCTGTATATAATCATCAGGCACATAAAGAAGATCTCATATTGGTATTAATTAAAGTTAATTTACTAAAGTGGCATCAGTTAAGACTAAAACGGGTTTGCTAGATCCGAGAGCGACTCAGCTGATACCTACTTAAAACTTAGATGATGGCTATTTTACCAAATAAATTTGTTTTTTAATTATCTGACTGTTCACTGCAACGATAATATTATTATTGTTGTTGTGGAAACGACCAACCGCAATGATTAATTTATTGCTATTTTTTATTATTTTGAATGTTACTTGAAATGTAAGCTTTTTATAATGCATTTAGGAATAATAGTTTCCTTTATTTTTATCAGCTTTTAAGCGTGCTCGCAGCTACCTTGGAGTTCGGGTAAATTTTCTACCGTAACCAGATTCGACAGAAGCTTTTCTATGGAGCCACTTCAGACGTCCGCAACCTTCTGTTTTTTTTATGCATGCGGCAAACCACTGTTTACGGGTTCCCCTAGGCCGGAATTAAGGTCTCGGCTTAAGGGGATTGTGAGACTCGCCGACATGATGCGTTGAGGCTAAACACTAAAGCCCCCATGGTGTTCCTCTATCCGATGTCATTGAATGTCGGAGCCACGGGAACTGCGTTAGAATTACTTCTGCGGCCTAAAGGAAAATACTTTTACTCCACCTGGAAAATAGTTTCAATTTGAACTAGATCAAACTGTATATTACACCACTTTAATGCTTCAAATCAATATTTTACGCAATTAAATACGCGAAAGATGTAAACAGAGCCATTTCTGAAACTTTTTTTGTCCCTACCAACCTTGGGGCTATAACGGATCAAATTTCGAAAGATGCGCTTCCACATGCATGTATCTCTCAGGTACACCTTTTCTTGATTTTTATTTTATAATTCAGAAAAATATAAGGAATTTATTTTTAATAATTAGACTGAACTTAAGCGATTCGTTTTTGAAAAAGATGTAGCGACCAACAACTATTTCGTTGCACGTCTAACTTGCAATTCGCCATAGAAGCTTATGATATGCCTATTGTGCCATCAGAAACATGCAGCATTTGCAAAAAAATCATGTTATGCTTGTTATATATACGTCTTTAGAATTTACATCGCTCAGTGAAGGTAAAACCCATAAAAAATATGACGAATAAAAGTGACTTCAGAGATGCAAGAGAGGGTTTGGAGATATGAGTCTCATATAGCCAGCCTTATAAGTTACTAGTCGACGCCAGCGGCTTCGCACGCACATATTTTCGAACTTACCGTTTTGCCCGATCCTGTGGGAATTTCGGAAAATCCCGTCTTAGTGCACCCCTACGGTCCCCAAGGAACTTACATGCTAAATTTCAGCTTCTTGCGCCCGGTAGTTTCGGCTGTAGCTTGTCTGTCAGTCAGTCAGTAACGCAAGGATTTTATATATACAGAAGATAGGAGTCGGACAATTTATTTATAAACTAATAGTTCTCAGCAGATCAGAAACTTTTAGTTTCTGATCTGAAATATGAGTTCATATGTAACGTGACCCTATGTGCAGGACTCTAATGGTGTAAAAATACTTGCCCTTTGTGCGCTACAACCGTACTGAATGAAATCTTGGAAATACTGCTGCTATTCGGTTTACCCAATTCGTTGTTCAGAACCATCATTGTAAACATGCTCCAATAAGAGGAAAATACTATTGTTGTATAGAATCTAGCTTGTCACTATTAGCAAAAAATGGATGACTAGAAATATTCGCGATTTTGCGTGAAGAAAATAAGATGATTGTCCGTTTTGGACAATGCTTTGGGCGCTGTATAAAACGGTGTATCTCCCGAAATTCATCGCAGTTCGACAGAGCAAGCTTCAATATGTACAGAACAGTACTTGTGAGTTTAATCCTCCTCATCGCTTCTTGTTCTGCTGCCCCAGGTACGAATACAAGGATTTATTTAGTTTAAAACAATTTTTTTTTGTTTTACGTTGTAATTTCAATAAATTACGACCATAATTACTATAGGTAGGTACATATTTTATCGATATGAAGTCCAATAGGACTTGGTCTAGTCGTAACGGAGTCACGTCAGCAGTGGCGGAAGCAGTACTAATATATATAGTCTAAGAGTCGTTGCCTCATTTTGGCAAAAGACATTTGTCAACTGAGGGATAGCTTTTTTTATTCATCATTTTAAAAGAGGCTTTAACCAAACAATGGTATGCCAGCCTCATCATACCCTAATCTTAAAACTAAAACATTATAACCTATGTACTACTATTATTATAATAAAAAATACCTATTAGTATTTGAGGCACTCACAGCTGCAGCAACCATTTTATATAAAAGTCTAGCTTTTTTAAAGCCAGGCTTTACTAGTATTTTTGTAAAAGCTCCTACATCATATTTATTTATTCTACAGGAGGGATTGATTATTATTGAGTTACATGTCGAACCCGTCTGCTTTTGGCATTATACTATTACATATTCCATAATGGAAAATCTTGCCAGTAAACGAATATTCTATTACTGCTCTCCTTATTTCAACATGTTCTCTTCGTGAGAATACTGGAAACCTATTTACTTTATAGAAACTGTATTAAAATACGTTAAGCGAAAAGTATTTCTGCATTCTTGTTGTTCTAACTCAGTATAATTTTATTAAAGTTTGTTCAAATGTAGAATATCACGCATATTGTACTTAAATGTGACAACTACTTTGTCAACGTTCACGTTTTTATCATGTGGCAACTATAATCATAGTACTTGTTATATTATATGAAGGTAAACACTATTCTTTCTTTAGATCTTTCCATATGTTGGTAGTTAGGCTAGGTTTCTTCTATATAACGAATAATATACTTACGTCGTCTTCATGTTGTTATAGACGTATCCCGTATTATAATAAAGTTATTTATTATGTACCACATTGCAGTCATTTTTCGTAAGCTAACATTTATAAGCACAGAAACATTTGGTAACGTTCAATAACTTTTATGAACGATCCATGTGCATACCTCAATTGTTTTGTTTTTGGACGTTGTGCTACATTCTGAAATATTTCTCAACACAAAGTAACTGTGGTGGTGGTTACATTACCTACCCTAAAGTGCGGTTGCTTTAGCTTACTGTATGATCTGTCACAGAGGAACGAGCCAAGAGACACGGCTACGACTACGTCCACGGCGGCTACAGCGGCGGTCACGGTTATGGCGGCCACGGCTATGGCGGACACCAGGGCTATGGCGGCGGCGGCGCCTTCCCGCTCACCCAGACCTTCAGCCAGTCTAAAGCCACCGCCAGCGCCAGTTCCAGCGGCGGCAGTATATCGGGATGATTAGATACGCTACTTACCTATAAGCAAGTGAGTATTTTAACAGGCCAGACCCGTTCTACAGGATTTTTTTGTAGCAAAACGAACTGCCTTATAGCTACTGATCGGCGGTCCCGGGTTCGATTCTATTACTGAGTTTCGCCGAATTCTCAGTAGCAGCACGGAGTCTGACAATCTACCCGGTGATGGCAATTGGCTCGCCCTCAATTTCGTCGGACCTAAAAAATAATAAAGTGACGAAATTTGGGAGTAATATTACACCTTTAACTACCTCTTTGGGAATCTAAACAGTAGTCTATAAAAAAGGGAAGAGAAAAAATGAGATTTAATAATAATAAGGGAATAAAAATCTTCTATCACATTCACGCAACACCATCTAGCCCCAAACGTATAAGTATATAATCTATGCCCCAAACTAAGCAGAGCTTGTACTATGGGTTACGAAGTAACTATTTAGTAATCTGTGCTATGGGTACTAGATAATGGATAAACATACATACGAGTACATATATACCTATTATACTTCTTTTTTGGAAATACATACATATTATACATAGAAACACCCGAAAGTATACCATTACTTCCGAAAGCGGTAACCGTTTTCATTGTGTGCACTTTGTGTTCGTTGCTGGGATGCTTATAATTTATAAAGTCCCCCACTACGGAGCGGCAGTTGTCTTTTAACAATAAAGAAGTAAAATTTGTTGAAGGTCAGTACATGGGAATATTTTCTTTGCTGCACAGTAAAATTTGTATTGAAGTTGTAATTTTGTAGTTGCATCGCCACATCATAAGTTTTTTATAATTTTAATAAGTAACACCACTGTGATATGTATTAGTGAAAGAACTTCGCTTTACTGTTGATTTTATGATTTCTACACGCCGACGCTAAATGTAGCAAGATGATAATATGAGGATGTTTAATGTTTTTCTCAAATGCATTGTGATGCATTTAGCTATAAGCTTGTTCAATTATGTAAATGTTAACTAAGCTTAAAGTACGTTACATGTAAACCTACTTCTGAGATTTTTATTAGTAGGTATATCCCATAACCTGCCAAATTTCTTTGACGCATCACACTTGCATCCGTCATCTTACAAAGCTACTTAGGAGGCGGCGCGGACACTTCGCCGCCTCCTCGCCTTTAGGCGGACGGGGAGCAAACCCAGCGCTAGCCGTCCGCAGGCACTGATTAAATTTAGGGTGGTCGGAGGTAGTTCCTTGTTCGAACTCCTCGACTCCCGGAACTACGGTTGGGGAGAGGGCGATGGATTTCCCTATCCCGCTCCGCCGTCTCCTTGCTCAGCATGACTGCCTCGCAGAAAACGGCGACGGCGTTCCAAGAGCTCTCGCTTCGGACCATAGTGATTATTATTACCTACGTTTAGATCTATTAACCCGATACAGTAAAATTGTTATAATGTCCAATAATTTAATTTAATATTTTTTATGATCCAAAAATATATTTTTATTTTCTTTTACAGATTCCTCACTGAAGTCCGCAATCCTACGTAGTTAAGTGCACCCAATCCTCGTTAATATTGTGATATGTTTTTATAGAACTTATTCTTAATTCAGCACGGTTGTGCCTAGTTATAATAAATTATTGTTCATAGCTCTTACCGTGTTTTTTATTAACCTTCGCCAAATCAAATAATAGACAATATAAAAAAGCTCTTGTTGTTGGAGGGTATCAAAACATGATATTCTCAGAAGTAATGTTAAGTAGAATGCTTATACGTATTTTATTTGTGTAAGTTTTTATCGTTTCTCGTTAAGTAAGTAAATATTAATGACATAAAAACTATTATGAGCGATTCGATGAAATAATATCGAATTAAAGTGTCTGATAAACATTTGTTGAGATATTGAAAACCATTATCTTAATGCTTGCTAATACCTAATATGTAAGGTACGTTTGGGTAAATCCACAATATTTGCTTTTCACCTAACTTTAAAAAGAATATGCAAATTATGCACATTAATAAAGAACTTAAAACTACAATAAAATTAATATATATAGTACAAATAAATAGGAAAACAATATTCCACTTTACCGTATTTTGGGGGCGTGCCCAGAAGACTGGCAGATAGTAAGTATAAGACATGTTGAGCACATGGAAGTATTTTCGTTTTCATATTTTCTTTCTTCTGTAAATGCAATAATAGCTGTTATGGTAGGATGGCAGATAAGGCAGCGATATCCTATTGGAGATACCAACGGACTGCCATGCAGAGGATATCGGGTTCGAATTCACGGCACGCACCAATGACTTTTCGAAGTTAAGTGCATATTCAATTGTTTATTATCGCTTGCCTCGTGCCTCGGAGAGCACGTTAATCCGTCGGTCCCGGATGTCATGAAGATCTTTGACAGTCGTTACGGGGAGTTAGCACCCTCAAATAAACTGATACTGGTCTAAATCATGTAATATCGCTATCCCTTTGGGTTGCGGGGGTCAGACGGCAGTCGCTCTGTGGAAAAGTTGATATTCTATCATATCTGGTTAGACCAGTAAGCGGACCTCGGGCTCCAAGGCGTGCCGGTCTTGGTTGCAACCGGGATAACGCTAGGACGATGATGATGGTAGGATGGCAGATGAAATGAAGTAAGTGATGTTATAGCGATTTCATCCAAGACTTAGCCTTGGAGTGCGGGGTCCGCTAACTAGTCAAACCGGATATGACAGAATATCAGCTTTTCTACAAAGCGACTGCCTATTAGGTAGATGTCCGTATGAAGTCCATGTCTTCCTTGTCTCCGGATAGTACCAAGAGTAGGTGATAAGATAGATCTGAAATTACCATTACATTATTGATCATAGATTAAAATCTACGGAGGATCACCCGGAAAATGCTTGGTTAACGCCGACTTCGCTTTCCTGTACGAATGTCCTAGGCTAGTTCAATTAAACAAGTCGCCAACAGAATTCAAAATTATTCTGCGTCATAATATCTTTAAAACCAAATTGAAAACCTACTTATTACAGAAGTGCTATTAAGTACAGTGTGGACGAGTACCTCAAAGAAAAACCCCATTGACATTATGCTTTACCATTTTGTTTTACTTTATTTTTTATTTTCCATGACATTCAAACTCAATACATTTATAATTAGGTATGTTTATTATTTTAAGTTGTAATTTTTCGTAATAATATAAATTATTGGATTTTCTATTCATAATTGACATCACTGATTTTTTTGCCCATTTGATATGATATTATTATTCACGTATTATTAAAATACACTATGATAATCTACAAATTTATATTAACGTTGTATATAACGATATTGTGTAATTTTGTTTGTATTTAAATGTTCTACGCAAATTAATTTTGTTAAAAATAAATAAGTGAATGAATGAGAGCGCTTCAATTCCAACTACCAGGTGAGGTCGAGTTTTGGCGCTTCTGTGCCTAGGCAGCTTTGCTTTCTGAGTTAGGAGTTGCTAGGACAGTAATTAATAAAGTAAATGTGTTTTACTTCTAATGAGAATGATGAATATGAATGAGGTCTTTTCGTTATCTTTCTTAGAGATCGGTAAACATACTAAAATTACGCTTTTAAAATGGGACTTTACATGAACTCATTTGGGTTTTACCTGAAATAATTTTCATGAGACAAGTGATATAAAACCTCAAATTGTGTTTTATAATAAGTATCTGAGAATTTAATATTACCTAGTTTGTACATTGTGATATGTACTTAATGTTTATGTTGTAAGTAGGTGTAGTTAACCCGCACACTTTTTATTTTTATTTGAAAATACATACCTACGCAAATTTCATTGACTGTTTGCAGAACCTTTCCTCGATACTTCAGGAGTGGCAAAATTGTCTTCTATGCTGCTGTAGTGACCATAGCAGACAACTAGTTTTGAAATTCGAGAAGTCTTGTGTACTTGGTTATAGAGGTGGATGGGAATAACCGTAAGAGAAAAGAAAGCTTTATATTTTTATTATAATATGGATTGTTAAGAAGTTATATCGTTGTTGAGTATATTTATTACGCTTTGGCATGCATGAGAAAATATGTAGATAACTATTATAATTACTATAATAAAGAACAGGTTGTTGGTATATAATGGGTTTAATTATAATTTGCAGGGCGTCGTTACGCTCTCCGCTCTCCTACCATAAATGCTTGTCTTTGGCTGTAGTAAAAATCTATAATATTCAACACATGTAAATAAAACTGATATGGGCACACCTGTATGTGTCATAAAGGGTGACCTGTTGTGTTTACCAATTTAGGTTCGTGCCACGAGAACATAGGCTTTATAATAATAATAATAATAATAATAAATCATTTTATTTCGCGTGGCATAGACGCATAGATAAATACCTTAGAGTCTAACATACATACAGTGGTTGTTAGTATAAATATACTTATAAACTATGTTAGTATTGCTTCACTTGCACGTTGTTGTTGTGCGTTCGTGTGGCACTTGTCCGCGGAAGCGACGGAACACCACACCCTTCGGCCAAAAGTCCTCCTTCATAATAGCATGCAGAAAGCACGTCGGGACCCGCACCACAAACGCCTTAAAGTTGACGTTGCGTCGCGACTCCAACAGCTGCACTCTCGGCATGTATTCTACTAAGTGACTTAGCGACAGTTCTATCAAAACCAAATAATTTCAAATCCAATGAGCGCAACCGTACATAGACAACATGTCATTGGAAACTAATATGTCAATTGATTGGGTTTTTATCGATATATGCGCTGTCAACAGTGTCGTCCAATGTTTTGTGGTACTGGAATGCGTCCAACGCCTGGAACGTCAACATTTGGCGTTAGTCTACTGAAATTTTATATTCTTGGGCTTAGCGTGCATTTATCAAAGGATAACATTTTATTTTTTAGATGTCATGAAGGAGCTAGTGCAAAGTTAAATGCAAGTTTATGGGGTCGGAACGCTCATCCCGCGGCCGGCATCCCGAAAAAGCGGGTGCAGAATTGCAGATGACAAACTATTAATCGCACAGAATATTCTTTTTCCTTAATAAAAATAAATTGCGTCTTCTGACGAAGGTTACCAAAAATGTAATTTTACTGTTACTTTTAATGGATTTAGTTTTTATGTTCACTCTGACGTTTTAATTCAAATACAACGCAAAAACTCCATATCTAGAAATTTTAATGCGATGCACCAAATATAGATGCTTATCCTATTCATCAAAAACTGCAAATGTTTACAAATATGGAAATCAAAAATAGCTTCTGATGCCTTGCCAAGCAAAACACAGTCTCATACGAATTAATATTTACTTAGTACACACTTGATAAACCTTGTATCTAAACGAATGACCTAAGTGCTAAACCTACTTACGTCATCTAGAATTACATTGAAAATTGTAATTATCCGATAACATCTATTTATTTGACAGTTTTCCGGGTATTGAATTGTGCAGTCAGTGTGTATAGACTTAGTATTGTGCTAATTATAACTTACAATGAAGTTGCAGTTATAGATTACTATCTCAACAAAAAATATATTTCCAATAATATTTTTAGCACTATTTACAAATTGCTTTACTGATAAACATGTCATGTCAAGTTAAGGTCAAGCTATGTATTTTTTTATCTTTCTTTATTAGAAATATACAAATTATGACATCTCGAAATAAGGTTACAAATATTTTGGACCTTTTGGCTTTGAAATAGTGTAAACCTAGGGTTAAGTGTAGAGTCGTTTGTCGTATTTAATAAGACTTTTCTATTACAAATTTAAAAAGAGTGAGGTTAAAGTTTAGAAACGTGCTGCCTCGAGGGACGAAAAGTGAGGATATTAGAGGGTTCTAGGGGGTCTTCTCATATCACTCTTCGTCTATCGAGGCAGCACGTTTCTAAACCCAACCCAAGAGTGACGTTACTTTTAACAATAAAGAAAGCAGTTTCATAAAAAAAAAAAATTTAAAGAAAAACAAAAAACCCGACTGCATAAAAACTAATTTAAAAAAATACGTGAAAATATTAACTTAAATAAAAACTAAAAAGAAAGAAACAAGCCCAGAAGTTTAGAAGTAATATGCAGAACAGAACGACTCACAGTCGGGGCCCCTTGGGAAGATTTGATTGGTAAAATTTGAATGGGCCCCGACTGTGAGTCGTTCTGTTCTGCATATTACTTCTAAACTTCTGGGCTTGTTTCTTTCTTTTTAGTTTTTATTTAAGTTAATATTTTCACGTATTTTTTTTAAATTAGTTTTTATGCAGTCGGGTTTTTTGTTTTTCTTTAAATTATTTTTTTATTTTATACTTTTTAGTTACGATTCATTGACTTCGTTATAAGATGGTAAATTTCGCAATCGAGTGTTTGTATATCGTTTATACTTGAAATAAAATCTTAAATCAATAAGTATGAAAATTAGCGAGAATTTTTTTTTGTTAAACATCTTTAAATCGTTATATATCCTAAACTATTATTTAAAATGAAAAATGATAAAAGGAACCTAAAGATGATTTTAAAATACCTATTCAACGACACCTCACTTGACATAGTTCATCGACTTTATTTTTTTTCATTTTGACAATATGGCGTCTGGCTGTCGCTGTGGTGAATTTTTATTACTGTCATGTCTTTAGTGACACTCGCAAGGTTAAGACGAATCGATTGACGTAAGAATCATCAAAATCGGCCTACGCATTTGGTCTCTAGAACGCCACATAGAAACAAACATACATACATACATATATACATACATACATACATAGACTGATAAACACATTACCCTCCTTTGCGTCGCGCAGTCGCGTAAAAAGGGAAACATGATATTAATAAATTCATGATATTTTTCTGCGAGCGTAATAAAAGGATCGCTTTCGTTTGAATCAAATTGAGGGATTGATACTGAAATCAAGGAAAAGTGCCAAGAGACTATGTTGATTGGAGAATAGTGCGGAAAGAAATAAGAATAATGCTAATATGAATATTATCTGACTACACGCAGCAGAGGAGTCAGACAATATTTTTTGTTTATTTATTTTTAGTATTGTTTACTAAGCTTCTCCAATTCTGGTCGACAGACTTCATCTGCAGAAGAGAGCTATGCGAGCAATTTATAATATGAATTATGGGAAATAAATTAAAAGTCAAATTTCGTTAAGTAATAAATTTTAAGAAATAAATATTTTAACAGTTGCAAGCTAGTACATATATTTCAATCTTATATAAGTATGTATTCCAAAACAAGGCCTCATACTAAAAGAAAAGTGATATCCACAATGTAAATACTAGAAATAAGAGTTAACTAGTAGTGCTGTCCACACGGCTGGAGAAAATAAAAAGATCTTTCAAAGACCAATGTGTGTGCTTTTACAAACTTTTACCAAGCGATATTCAAAATTTAAATTTCAACAAATTCAAGAAGTTTATAAAACGAAACTATGTCAAAAAGGCTAAAATTCAGTAGTAGATTATATTGAAGATAAAAATGCTTGGGATTAACTTGTTTAGTCTCACAGGCTATTTCCTTCTTCCACCCCGTGAGATCTCCACCTTGTCGTGGTGGGGGGGCTCAGTAACCGTGGATTGGTTACCCGCGGTGAAGCTAAGAGGGATCCAGGAGAGGACGCTCCGCGTGGGCTTGACGGGGCCTGCGCAGGATGCGTCCAACGGTGCGGGTGCGGGGGACAGTTTTGTCTGTCCCTCGCAGTCGGGTGCGGTTGCGGGAGGAGAGGCGTGTCGGTGTTGCGTTGCCGCGCGCCCTATCTCCCGCGACCAAATGGGGGCGCACCATTCGATGCGTCACGGTGGGGCCGCAGAGGAAGAGGAGATGCGGTGTTGCGTTGCCGTCCTCCCTATCCTCTGCGGCCGCTGAGTGTTTTGGCGGCGGTGCCCAACACCTTAATCCGCCGCCAAGGGAATTTTGTTCGGGGCCCGCCTGACCATCTGGTGGGCCAATACTCGTCGGGGGGTAGCGACGAATGCTTATGTGAATCCCTACCCTCCGACACACGGGTACATGAGGAACACGGGTTGGTTTTTAGTCAGTAAGAGTCTGACAGTCCCCTTCGTCATTCTCCCGGGGCGGAGGGACTCCATGAGGATTTTCCAATCCGACACCAAAAAAAAAAAAAAGGCTATTTCCTTCTTAACATTTTAATTTTTTTGTGAATGTGAGCTGTTGTGTCTTGTATTGTGCTAGTCTAGTTTAGTGCTAATATATATATATATTTTTTAAATAACCATTTTAATTAACGGCTACATTATGGACAATCCAGCTCATATATGAAAAATGCAATGTAGTTACTTATAATAGTTATTTGATTGTATAAAATTGGACCATGAAAAGAGTGGCCCTGAGTTTCTTGCCTGATTCTTCTCAGAGGCTCTACTTTATGAACAGGCATTTTTTTCAATGCTCAATTATGTAAATATACATTTATATTTACTTTTTTTCTTATATTATTATTTATGACTTTCTGACGTGTCCAAAAATTTCTTTATATTTTTATGGAAATAAAAATATTTGAATTTGATTTTATCTCTGTGACAAAGAAAAGAAGTTTTGTTCACAATATGTTCTGATTGAAGCTGTCGATGAAAGAAAATTCTACAAAGTCAATAATGCTTGTTTTAGAAATAAGTTCAGGAAGTCTATGTGGCGTCTCTTATGTTAAAACGTCGCTTATTATATGGTGGTACTTTGTAAGAAATAAAAGCCAATTTATAAGTATACAATCTCGTTTTTCTCAAATATAAATTATAAAGCAACTACCTACTTAAACAAAAACTATTCCTAGTACAATCGAAATAAGTTCACTTACTATAAATAATGGAAAACTTTATTATAGATCAATCGAATATAAACGAATTTCCTTATTCGTAAACTGGTCTACTTTTTATAAATAGTTTTTTTTTCATTCTTTTTTATTGATACTTTTATGCCCAAGGTGTGATTTTAAATTGCAATGTTGTGGTTCTGGCTGGAAGATGAGGCGGTAGCGGAGGCTGATGTTTTGCTGAAGGAGCGATGACCTCGGGGATTTTCGTTTGGGCGCCCATCTCTGTTAAAAGTTAGATGCTCGCGGCTGCCACCGTAACTAAAAGAATAAATGGAAAACATTAGGTTCAAATAACAACTAGGTACTTACGGCCCGTTTTATCACCTCTTGATAGGCATTATCATTCTTGTTCAGCCATGTATGGATTCGTATATATACGAGTATACTCTTCCGCTGCGAAGTAAGGGCCTCTTCTCACTATGAGAAGGGTAAGGCCCATAGTCCACCACGCTGGCCAAGTGCAGGTTGGCAGACTGATTATCGTATAAATTAAAATTAGAACGAAATTAGTATGATGCCATGTTATTAAACCGTTTTATTAGGTTATTAAAATTAGTCACTGTGGAGACATTGATTAAGTTTGTCACCATTTCGCTCTAACTGAGGCACCACCTAGCTTGTGTAATTTCATTAGAACAATTTGATGTTTGTCTGCCTCCGTGGTCCAGTCCATAGCGTATGCGACTGCTAATCTGAGGTCCCGGGTTCGATACCCGGGTCGGGCAAAAGTGTTACTGGGTTTTTCCAAATTCTCACTAACAGCACGGAGTCTGGTGATGTGCCCGGTAACGGCAATAGGCTCGCTCCCTATTACGAGGGACCTAAAATTCATGGTGCAATGTGGGTGTAATATTACACCTCTGCCTACCCCTTCGAAGATACAGGCGTGAGTCTATAAATAAAAAACAAAAATGATGTTTTGATAATGGTGAGCATTTCTGGGCTGTTTAGAAAATCACTGTTTTAAAAATCACTGTGTCTGTTACGTATGTATGTATGGAATATGCCTTTATAAGGCCGAGGGAACTAGGGTAGTTACAAATTTGAACTAAACGGATTTTGTAAGCCAATATGTTATGAATGCCTTATGTATTTTTTTCTTCGTGAAAATCGACGAGAAAATTTTGGGAAATTTGGTGGCAATATAGCTGCCACTGCCTGTAAAAGACTATGAAAAATAAAATAAGGTTTATTGTTGCAACTTTTTATTTCTGTTTGTCTTCCGAAATGTCGGGGGTCGTCGGGTAAGCTAAATAACTCGTCCAGTGCATTTTCTTTGTCGTCATCAGACAATATTTTCGGCATTTTCACCTGCAGTAAACACTGTAATATTGTTATCTACACGGGCAGTGGCATATATATTGCCACCAGTTAATACAAAATTGTATCAAAATAATAAACGTAATTTTACAAAATACTGCTCGATCGTACAAGTAACAAACGTAATTATTGTAATAAATGCAAACTCTTACCAGTTTCCCACAAAATTTTATAGATTGAGCTAGATTTGTTACACGTTACACAAAATCACCGGTTTTTACCCTTCAAAGTTTGAAAAGTGTCAATTGAATTTGACAATTTCCACACAACAAAAAATATACGTTGACAGGACATCTCAAGCTTGTTAGTAAGTAAAAAATAAACACCAGAAAGATAAAAAGTTTCCCGAAAAAAAATTCTAATATTGGTGGCAATATAGTGGCCACTGCCATAAAAAGGGATATCACGTGTCCCCTTTATGTTGTCAGAATGAGTAAAGCAAAACATTATTGTACAGTGTTGGATCAAATTGTATTCATTGTTAATTATATTACATGTATTGCATTTTAACAGGCATACTGTAAATAATTTTATGAATAATTACAGCCAGTAACTAAGTGCACTTTAATGATTAATGAATGCCTTTTAATTACTGTACGGCATCGGCAGAGGCAATGAACATAAAATTGTAATTTACTTATATCGTAGTAGGTATTTGATTTCTTTTATTTGAATAACTAGTAATAGCTTGTGATTTCAACTGCATCGAATAAAGTGTATGGTTAGCTGTACGACGAAGGTGTCACTATGATCAAAGAGCTCTATTATTTACATAGAGGCGCATTTCTTTTGGGCACTTTGAAGACAAACTTTCTGCGACTCAAATTGGCGCTTGGCGGCGTGGCAGTCGCGCTGCTGCGGCAGCTGTCTCTCTCTCCTCCAGTGTATCTTAACTACGAGAGCGAGTGAGACGGAGAATGGCGCCAGCGCTGCCAACGGCGCCAACTACGAACCAAACTGGAGACAGTCCCCACTTGGTCTCAGCACACGAAATCCTGCACTTCTATGTAAATCTGTATTCATTGCTATAATATTTTGTTTAATTCCGTCTTATGGCAGCTGTTTCTTTATTTGCGCCGCTACTCCCCTGACGAAAGAAGGTCTTAATAGACGCCCTTGGGATGACTTTTGGAAATACAAAATAAGACATTCAGGACCCAGGTAAACAGAAACAAAGTGTCGTTTGCTTCGGAAATTCACACCATTACCACATGGACACTGGTTCAACCCAATATCAATGGAAGTTAGTAGAGTCTACCTTACTTACCCATCGTCTCCTTCTCCACTGCAGGATTTAAGTCGTTCTTTGCTGACGCTTGCGTCCTGCTCGTCACTTCGACCATATGTTCCGTCACTGCTGAAGCCGTTGTTGTACCCACGCCTTACCCTCTTCGCAGACTTAAACCTCCAATCTGATGGCACGTAAGTTATAAGCGAAAAACGATTAAAATATAAATATTATTACTTTGATAACTATGACTTGGAGTACGGATTGAATAAGTCATCAGCCCTTTATATTGTCCAACTGCTGGGCACGGGCCTCTTCCCATTATGAGAAGGGTAAGGTCATAGTCCACCACGCTGGCCAAGCGCGGGTTGGCAGACTTCACGTGTCTTTCGAGAACATTATGGAGAACTATCAGAAATTCAGGTTTCCTCACGATGTTTTCCTTCACCGTTTAGCAAGCGATAATTAACAATTTAATACGCACATAACTCTGAAAAGTCATCGGTGCGCACCTCCCTCTGCGTAGCAGTCTGTCGGTCTCTCCACTAGGCTATCGCTGCTTTAGCTATTGAATAAGTGTAATGGATAAAATAACATTTGTGTGAAGATATTTTCAGGCCTGCGATGAGCCCAAATAACGCCGGCAACTGATTTTCAAAATGGAAACCCATATCACGGATTCATCCTCCTCTAAAGAGAGGCGAAGACTCTCCCATAGGCTTTTGGGCCCTACCCACTAAAACCGTTGCAGTGACCAATGATGTCCTGCAGAGGTGGAACGATGTGAAACACGGTTAGGATGCTTAATTTGCCCAAGAGTCCCCGGAAACAACTAAGAATTACTGAAGACATTGATGCAAAACGAGCTGTTGACTTCACGGAGACTTAAATATAAATTCCATTCCATATTCCTTATTTTCCATTACTTGTGGAATAGACTAGGGTTTATTTACCCATATTACATGTTCGTAACTTACCTCGACTTTCCACAACAGCAGCCAAGAGCACCATCAAAGCCAACACTGCAACTGTCCTCGCCATGGTGTAATCCAAATCTGATCCATTGACCATCGATCTGCATTATATAGGCATGTTACATTTTAGACAGGATGAGCTCAGTTCCACTGAATTGGTCGCGACATGGTCCATCAAAATGTCACACTTGTCATGCTATGATAGGCAAACAAAGGAATTGTCTGGTTTATTTTGACTGTTTGACCGGACGCCCTTGACTTTGAGGACGGGGCCCGATTAGCCATAGATGTGACATGAATGTGACATATCTTAGCGGAAACCCCTTATTATATTTTGGAGCAATCCAGAAGCAGATTTAATATGTTTCCGTGTGTTATGTGATTAGATAATTACGGAATTATACGGCGGAACTGCCAGATGACTTTTTAAAATTTCAATACGTAAAGCATTACCAATTTACCAATTTTAGCAGAAATACTGAAGCCTGAAATACTGTTAACAGAATTTTTGGTCTCTCAAATGCCAACAACATTGCATAACCATTCTCATCCTGAGACCAGAATCGGCATGTAGTTTAACCCAACCAAGGAGTGACCTCTGCAAATGTCGTTCAACTACGCCGATACATCTTAAACATCAGATCAGTCCCACTTTGAGCGCTACATATATTTTGATAACACTTCTAGGTAGATTACCTACGTGCTGTAAGAAATGAAAGAGAGAACGGAACGCATTTCCATAGTCTGTAAGAGGATCCAACTCAATCCAACTTCCCTGATCGAACATACACATTGAACATCCATTGATGACTCATCCAACAATGAGGTTTTATTTCATATACAGGCTGTACGTCAAATGCATGTCTAACAAAGCAATATGTACGAATAGACACGGCTGGCAGTGACCTTCAGTTTTCGGTCGTTCGCTCAAGAGGATTTTTTATCCCACTCGCAGTTTTTACAAACAATCATCACTACTTAGAAAAAGTTCGGTTAAACCTTTCGGAATCAACTGAGCGTGAATTCGTATTTATTATCATTTGAAACTGCACGTCATTGGCACGGGGGCTATTTACATTTTAATGCTGAAGGCGGTAAAAATGTTTTGCCCCCTTTGGTTAGACACTTTTTAATTGGAGCACGCAGATTGGTTTCTATGATATAATTGATACGTTTATTTATAAAACATTGGGCCGTAGAACATTGGACATGCTTCTAGAAAATATAATGGGTGTTTACTCTATATCTAATTTGTATCTTTGCTGTGCTGTAATATTTGGTAAATTTGTAGCACGCGTTGTCCATTTCAACTAGGGTCTTCAAATAGTTCAAAGAGAGGACGTTTTGCCATCTTCTCAGTATTAAACAGGAGATTCTATCATAAGAATAATACCTAGTAATATTCATGGGATAGAGACCCTAATAATACCTGACCTTACTGCTGAAAACTACCATCATTCATCCTGTAGGAGGAAGTATTATAATATGACTGCCTCGTTAGTCTCGCGGCATAAATGTGCGCGTGGGATTCGGGAGGTCTCGGGTTCGATTCCCGGGTCGGACAAAGTGTTATTGGGTGTTTCCGTTAGGAAAAGTCTCAGCACGGAGTCTGGTAATGTGCCCGGTACGGCAACAGTCTCGCCCCCTATTACGTGGGACCTAAAAATTCCTGGCGAAATGTGGGTGTAATATTACACATCTGCCTACCCCTTCGGGGATACAGGCGTGAGTCTATAAAAAAGAAAAAATAATAATAATATGAAGTAATACGTATTTTTTATTGTTATATCCCTCTCGACTAAGAAATAATCTAGAGATGTAGATTGTCGTTATTTTTTTATTTGTGGTTTCTTGGTTGGTCTCTCATTGTAATCTAGCGGTTTTGTTTTTATTGTAAACGGTGGGTTGTATCTTATTAAATGGCCAGCTGAACCGCAGCGTTTAGCATGCATCTTGATGAAGATTTTGTTAGTAATTATTTTACTGCATGTGATGATGAGCGTTTAAAGTTACCGATGACCTTGTTCTGATGTCTACTTAAATTTTCTGGGAAACTGATAACAAGATAAATACTATCTTCTTACATTATCAGCCTTTAACAGTCCACTGCTGGACTAGGCCTCTCCTTTGAAAGGAGGAATTGGCCTACTATACCACGCTGGCCAAACGGGTTGGTATAGGGTTTGTATCAAGTTTTCCTTCTCTTACAGTGCTGTTCTCTGCATACTATGCTCCCTCTGTCGGTTCTTACGACACCCATGGGATGATATGGGGTGGTGCCATTCCGTATTCTTAATCCGTCACCACACGGACAACTATCTTCTTATCGGATTGTAATAAAATATTTTCTCATAAAACAAAAAATAAGTAACCGCCGACGTAGACCCTATTAAATTTCAGGTAAAAACTATGTCGATCACGTCTGCATTCAAACATAAAATCCGCATCGGCTATAATCAGGAAATACGCTTAAGAGCTATTTAGATGGACACATAGACTTATGAAACATATGACACCAGTATTTGAATGGTCAGGCTCTCCAATTAACGGACACAACGAACACCCGGCACACAAAACAACAATTGAATCAACAACAGTTAGCGTAACTCAAAGGTAAGTAAACGAACTACTTGACTGCATGTCAACTGGTTCTAGGGAGTCTATTTAACCTTCTCATTCGCCGTAACCGGCACTCTCATTTCCTCTCTTCCAAAAGCAGACGGCTAGCTTGACAACCATGGACATCTACAATATTGTGTGCGTTTTCCATTATAATATTTACATATTAGTTATCAATATTAATGCGATTGCGTGCAACTGTAATATTTATTTACTTGCGCACATTTTTATGCGCTTAGCGGAATTGCGTCCATAATTTATGACACCAACAATACTAAGGAAACGTGAGCTGATCATGTAAGTACATCAGAAATGCGCATACGATTACTTCATAGACGCACTTGATCTATATATCATGGTAATCTTGAAGGAAAATTATGATTTATTGTAACTAGCTGTTTGTCGTGGTTTTACTCGCATTATTTCTTGATCTCTTTCATAGTTATTCGGATTGTTTTTACGGTATATTGTATTGGACAATGCTTTATATCAGCTTTTTTCAAACCACCCCTATATAACGTTCAACCCCTATTTTACCGCCTTAGGGGTGATGTATTACATCCTAAGTTGGTGCCCAAGTTATAAAGGAACCATATGCCCAAATTTTATGCGTCTAGATGGTTTAAAATGATAAATAGACTGTACATTATTGTAAACCAGTTAGAATACAGAATTAAACTAATTCAAAGTATTGATCTAAAACTAGTAGGACAAGGGTACTCTTTAGACTAATAAAGATATCTTCTAAACAACCATAAATGCAATAAATGACCAGTTTGTGTTGTACTGATGATTATACTATACACCTAAATACAGAATTATAATATACAATAAATAATACCACATACTGATATTAGGTACTACGAACTTAAAACAACAATGTTTTTTTATTTATAGACTCACGCCTGAGTCCTCGAAGGAGTAGGCAGAGGTGTAATATAACACCCACATTCCGCCATGAATTTGTAGGTCCCACGTAATAGAGGGCGAGCCTATTGCCGTTACCGGGCACATCACCAGACTCCGTGCTGCTACTGAGAATTCGTAAAAACCCAGTAACACTTTTGCCCGACCCGGGAATCGAACCCGGGACACATGCATACGCTATCCACTGGACCACGGAGGCAGTCAGTAAAACAACAATGTATGTGTAGATAATAATCAATTAAACCCACAACTCGCGCGCATTGTGTCAGTTGGTGGTGCGTCAATTATAATATTTTCGTAGTGCCTCAATTAAATACAAAAAATCATATGCAAATTTATTTAGTCATAATAGCCGTACGTTGAATAATATAACAAAAGAATCTAGTGGTAAGGAATATTCATACCTACTCTTATTCGTTGCGTATGCTCTTAAATATAGAGAGCCTTGCTCTGGGACTCCAAAGTGAAAACCTTTAGACGAACGATGTTGGGATGTTTTGTAAGGCCCTTTATGAGCCATGCACCACCATTACACAGTATTAAAGTTCTATACCCTAGAAGCATATATACAGGGTGTCATAAGACCCATCAACAAGCCGAAGTCTACTCGTGGACATCATGCCAAGTCATACTAACCAAAATTATACCTGCGCGCGTGCAATGCTCAAAATACCTACTTATCCATGGGGTTATAGGGCATCTAAAGAACATATTGGGGGGGTAAATGCATCGATTTTGTACCTAATTAGAAAAATTCCATACTAACTTTGAGCCTCAATATCTCCTGGACAAGTAATTTCCCAGGTATGGTGTCGAAGTAAAAAATGTTCGTACTGATTGGTACAATATGGGATTTCAGTCTCCGTTAAGGGTCTTGTTACACCCTGTATATTAGGTACGTGTCAAACGCACTAATTTTTTGCAGATCCCTCAGAGAGTAGAGCGTCGAAACAAACATACGAAAAGCTTTTTATATTTATATAATTTTATCGATTGTTTTCTAGTCAGGTTGCTCAGTAACCGGCGGTCACGAGCGTCGTGACGGAATTAGATCAAGTGTGATATTATTTAACTTTATCGTTTGTTTATTATAATGCCGAGATGTTCTCAACTAGCCTGTGCATGACTGTTTTGATATCAAACAGCCTTTTCTAAACTCGAACAACTAGTAGAAAAGGATTTTTGTATTTATTTTACAAGAAAATGAGAAAGGTTTATTGTAATGTTCGACTCATCATCATTATCATATAGACATCCACTACTGGTCATTCGTCTCTTCCAGGGCTCTCTACATAGACTGATTTTGATGTTGGACTCACTACCTTTGTTCACGCCTCTAGAGTTCTTCTACTATCTCACACATGACAACCATGACATTTGTATACATAAATACTACGGATTTTTTAAAACAAATAGCATGATTGAGGGGCTGGAAGATTTAAAACATATCTTTTTGTTCCCATCTCCTAGTTCCATCAAATATAACTAGAGAACAAAGTTCCAAATTTGACTTAGTAAGTATGTATTACTGTAAAACAGAATCACCAGCAGTGTCTAAATGAATACGTTTGAATAGCTATAAGGACCTCGAACCTATACGCGCTGCGCCGTATAATATCAGCCAAAAAATCTCAAATCTATTATTAGTTGTTACGATTTTGGGTGTAATTTTTTGTTTAATTGTAAAGCACGCATTTATCGCTAGATCTGATCATATAATTATACTGAACATGTTATGACAGTTCTGTTCGTTATAGCGACAGAACATGAATATAATATGACCTAATATATTAAATCTCTTTGGACAATCAGTACGTCAAGGCTATGTTTTGTGATGTTTTGCCGCCTGGGAATCGATGTATCTTGTCCTTTTGATTATCTACTGTACAGTTGTCATGCTTAAAACATTTGTTAGGAGTTAGTTCTAGCTGCTTACAATACTTCTTATAAATACAATCTAGCTAGGATAAGTTGATTTCCATCGAGGAAGTAATATTCTATTGAATCCATAAACTCGTATTTTGTACGATGATTCGTAGGCTTTATGCATGATATAAAATTTTATTAAGACCCTCAAAGCCATCAGACTTTATAGGGTCAACATTTTTCTTTTCTTATTTAACTGATCCCTATTATTTATTTATTTCAAACTTATTTTACTTCATTTGAGTCAGTATGTTGTTTTCTAGAGAAGTACCTAGATATTCCAGGTGTAGTCGTCAGTTATGGTTCGTATACAATCTATGACACAGGACAATTACGATGTAATGGTATTACTGCTGTTTTGGGAAATGCTGCGTTGCCCAGTATCTAATTGTGCGTGATTTTACATACTCCACTTTCCTTTAAACCTTTTGAAACTCGGCATCTAAATATTGTGTTGGTAAGTGAAGAAGAAGATTTATAAATAAACAACTTTATGAATATTCAAACAAAGTTTATTCAAGTCCAATTCAATAACTAAAAAGCTAAATTATAATTTTAAAATCTATACAAAATAAATACCTAACTACATATACAATCTAAAAAAACATTAAATAAATGTGTATCACTGCAGTTACAAATTTATGTCAATTTGATAAAAAGCCTCTCTACATAAACCCATATGTCTCCAATTGGATGATTCTAAGGGTATATACATATAATGTTGATTTACAAAGAGCAGGCACGTAGCGAGTGGCCTCTACCATTTTTTCTTGCCGTCTCCTTTACCATCATCCTTGTGTCCTGCCCCCTTTTTACCATCGTCGCCATGTTTACCTTTGCCATGCTCATCACTCTCGCTACTCTTGCTGTCGCTTTTCGATTCACTACTCTTGCTGTCGCTTTTTGATTCACTACTTTTGCTGTCGCTTTTCGAATCACTACTTTTGTCGCCAAATTTGCCATGCCCTTTGTCATCCTTGCCGTGTCCAAATTTACCATCAGAAGCTGAAAAAGTATCAAATAATCATTAATGCTTTATTGGATCCAATATATTGAATTGATTTTGGGCATTCCTGTTCTTGAACATAACATTTGCAAAGCCTGATCTCGCAATTCTATTGTATATATTGGTGCCTATTGGTGAATGAGCAAGTCTTTAAAGGAAATTATCAGGAGTGTCACACTCTTGATAAACTTATAATTATAACTATGACTAATAGGATATATATTTTAATATGACAAAATGTAGATAGACCATATGTGACGAAATGTGGATATTCTCTTAAAAATACATTTAGCATATCTTCAGCAAGATTCTCACATCTTCTTTTAGCGTTATGCCAGTTTCAATCTGGGGTGCGCTTACTAGTCTAACCGGATTTGGCTGAATATTAGCTGTTCCACAGAGCGACTGCCTGTCTGACCTCCGCAACCCGAAAGGATAGCGATATTCCATGGTTTAGACTAGTGTCAGTTTATTTAGAAGTTACTGACGCCCTGTAACGGCTGTCAAAGATCTTCATGACAACCGGGATAATTAACAATGCAATACGCACATAACTCCGAAAAGTCATTGGTGCGCGCCGTGGATTCGAACCCGATACCCTCTGCATGGCAGTCTGTTGGTATATCCACTCGGCTATCGCTGCCTTCCAGCAAGATTCTCACATGAACTCCTAATTATTTTTGTATTAGATGAGCCGGTGGATACACCCACGTTATTCAGGGCTACTGCTCCTCACCCGAGGCTCATAGCGTGATATTATAGATAAATGAACTATCTACCACAAAAATATTATTGCAATCGGACCAGTAGTGCCTGAGATTAGCGCGGTCAAACACAAACAAAGTCTCGGGCTCATCAAGTTAGTATAGATATGTTTCATACGTGCGTATGAAACCGCTTTTTTATATCAGAAATATAATAAAATAAATCCTGTTCTTTATATCTGCCTTTGACCTCTAATAAGTGAGTTCTTTAAATAAAGGAGAAACCAATCATTAAAATACTAATGAATAATTTGATAAATTACTTAATGACCAGTCACAAATACACGTTTAATAATAGAATTGCAAGTTTAATATTAATTTGTCTTTATTTTTATTTATAATAAAAATTAAACTATGACCTTTGAGGATAATCATATCGTCAATGTCAAAGAAACAACATTAAATCTTTAAAATTGCTTTGGTATTGGCTTATTTTACTATTTTTTCGGTCCTTTACGTTCCATTCTTATGCATATAAAGCGGCGATAGCCCAGTGGTGTACGTAACGGACTGCCGAGACAATGGTCTCGAGTTCGATCCCCAGGTACCCCGGGCACACACTTCTGGCTTTTCGAAGTTATGTGTGTATTAAAATGTTAATTATAGCTCGCTTAACATTGTGCCCGGTAGATGGCAATAGGCTCGCCCCCTATTACATTGGGACCAAAACCATTGGGTGGGTGTGTAATACTCCTCTGCCTACCCCTTCGGGGATAAAAGGCGTGAAGTTATGTTACGTTATGTCATACGCATATATTAGGAGTGACAATAAGGGATTGAAAATGATATGCTATTGTGATATAATTATGCTACGTTTTAAGTGAATGCCAAAAAAATAAAATTGATTCTTAGATTGCAATATTACTCTGGATGGCAAGTGCTCAAGCGATTCATCTACACTTTAAAATACCGTTATTATCAGTCACGATCAAATCTTCTCAAAGTTCTCAATTCGGTTGTATATTTTTGTGTTTTTTACTCAGAGCTCCTTCAATTATGAACCGCTTCCCTACTTCGTTTTGAGGTATAGGTATCATTTGAATACTTTCCAGTTAGTCCATTACAATTTTGAGGAATGAAAGCAAAAGTAGGTTATTTCGCTAAAGTTATTAACTTAACCAAAGTTGATAAAAAAGTACTACTCACCACCGGGAGCGGCGCTTACATAAGCCACGAGGGTCACCAACAGAAGAGCAAATATTGTGAAGTTCTTCATCTTGTGCTTGTCTCAGCTTCGACTACAATCTACTGCAGCCGTCCTACCCTTTAAATACTGTCACTTTCAGAACGTCTGTATTTTTTACAAATAAAAAGTCCCCAGACTATTGAATCTATTTTAAATTGATGATTACCTTCATGCTACCTCTAAAATTAGATTAAATTAATTACTCTAAACGTTTGTTGAAGAAGATCGTACCTACGTTTTAATTACTTAAGATGTAGGTAAGTGTTATAATTTGCACATAATTATATGGCAGATAGAGTAGATTAAAAAACTAGAGGACGCCAGCAGCTACGCCTGCATTTTTTTTTAATTTACCCGTTTTGGCCGATCCCGTGGGAATTTCGGGAAATCCCTTCTTAGTACACCTCTACGGTCCCCAAGGAACATACATGCCAAATGTCAGCTTCCTGCGCCCAATAGTTTAGGCTGTAGCGTGTCTGTCAGTCAGTCAGTAACGCAAGGATTTTATATATTAAGATGTTTTAATGTTCTAAAATAAGCCAACATTCTGTGCTTTAAAAATGAAACCAATTTTGGTTACTTTTCGTCAGCTTGGTCATCTTTGGCTATCTGAGTTCGTCATCGAATTATCATAGATCCAAGATACATTTTTGTTCTGTTGATTGAAAGGCCGACCGAATCATTCAAGAACATCGCTTTTTAAACGCCAAAAGTCATTACGTCGTGACGCCTATATCTCCGAAGGGGTAGGCAGAGGTGTAATATTATATCCACATTTCACTTTTTGAATTTTTAGGTCTAAGAGTCTAGGTAGAATTCGGAAAAACTCAGTACCCAACACTTTAGCCCGACTCGGTAATTGAACCCGAGACCTTCCATTCTGCGATCCGACGCAAACGCTATCCACTGGACCACAGAAGCAGTCAAGTGGATTATAAATCGCCAAAAGGGTTGTGAAAATACACGTTTGTTCGTAAATAGAGTCGAAACAGACTGTTTCGACTGCTTTAGGTTACAATACAAACTGTGTCATAATCATCATCATATAGGCCAGTTTTTCTTCTGCAGATATATCATTTTATGAACATATGGAGTAATATTTAAATAAGTAGCAACTATAGGCCCTATCCCCTATTCCTTCTCCCTCATCCCACTCCTCATTCTATCCCTTTTCCCAACCCCAAGGGGCAGCAACGCACTTGTGACTCCTGTGGTGTTGCTTATGTCCATGGGCGGCTGTAATTGCTTACCATCAGGCGATCCGTCTGCTCGTTGGCCGCCTATTATTATAAAAAAAAAGGATACCTGCAGCTACGCCTTTAACCGTTTCTTCCAGATCCCATGGACACACACATGTGCCTTAAAACATCATCATCATCCTCCTAGCGTTATCCCAGTTTCAACCTGGGATCCGCTTTCTAATCTAACACATGTGCCTTAAAACAACTGGTAAATAGTTTAATACCACGGACAGGTGGTGATGGTCTCCAGCTTTTATTAAATGGCTATTAGGAAATGATAATATATTAGGAAGAGTTTGCTTTTATATACTAACTTATTCTCGCTTTATGCATCGTTTCGCGTTATCAGACAGTTTGTCTTTTGAAGATTTTCTTAATCTGTTTTGTATTCAGCATATATCTGAACAACATTGGCTTTAGAGGTCACACGTAGCTTAAAGAATAAACAATGCGTAAAATTCTTAAACAAGAATTGTTATTAATTATGTTGTTTCTGGAAGGTATCTGGCGTCTAAGACATAGGCTCGGCCTAATTTTGACGTCAGAGTGCACTGAATATTATAAACTAGTCGACGCCAGCGGCTTCGCACGCACATATTTTCGAATTGCCCGTTTTGCCCGATCCCGTGGGAATTTCGGGAAATCCCGTCTTAGTGCACCCCTAAGATCCCCAAGGAACATATGTACATACTAAATTTCAGCTTCTTGTCCCGAGTAGTTTCGGCCGTAGCTAGTCTGTCAGTCAGTCAGTAACGCAAGGATTTTATATATTAAGATAAGCAGGTAATGTACTATAGGCTAAGAAAACATTGTATTATTATTTATGATTTTTGGTACCAATAAAGTTATTATTATATTTAAAAAAATGTATACATAAGATCGTAGAAAAGATATTTTAATATAAAACATACTGACTTCTGGTTGATATATAATACAATACCAAGTATTGTAGATGGTATACATCGACCAGAAGTCAGATTACGAAATAAATTAGAATGTTTTCAAAGTGGATATAGAAACAAAAAAAAACTATGATAATAGAATAGCAAGTCATTCTCTTTTTATATTTGCGCATTGTATCTAAGTAAGTCTTGACGATGGGTGAAGGAAATATAAAGACAGTAAGTTTTATGAAAACAATATATTTGTATTAGTTATTACATATTATAAACAAATATATGGCGAAAGGAAATATTGCAATATCACATTGAGCTTTTGAATTTTATTGTAGGTGTGTTGCGCGGCAATTCAGCTTAACGTCTGTAACAAAAAAAAAAAAGATATTATTAACAGGAAAATGAGGCGAAATATAGACCATAGAATAGAGAACTAAGGACCTAACCATATTAAATAATTTACTAGTAATTTACATTGTATTATTAAAACATCATCAACAGCCCAGCAATCATACCACATAACTGGAGAATGGAGCGAATACGTGATTATGACCTAGAACACTGCAGAATTTGGAGAGCTTGAGTGTAGCTCTAAAGTTCAAATATTTGACGTTGTACTAATTACAATACCACCAGATCTTTCAAGCATTCAGACAATAACTAAGTGAGTGATAGACATTTACCCGTATCCTGGCTTAGATCCACCGCTGTGACCACCACCGTGGCTGTCGATGCCATGACCGCCGTGGTTGCCGTGACTGCCACCGCCGCTGCCTCCGTGGCCGCCGCCAGAGCCGCCTCCGCTGCCACCACCGACGCCAGCTTCGTGACCACCGCTGCTACCGCCGCTGTGACCGCCGTGACCACCGTCCAGACCGCCGCTGTGACCACCTCCGACACTGCTGTGACCACCACCGCCGCCGCCGCTACCGCCACCTAGGCTGCCACCTCCGCTGTGGCCACCACCCTGGCTGTCACTACCGCCGCCATAACCACCGCGACGGACGCGGAGATGTTCTGCAAGTAATAAGTTTCAAGTTACGCACTAAATCCTACTATCTGTGCTTTAGTAGAACATTTTGCATGTTGATTCAGTCATATATGAGTGACAGAATTTTCCTTATGGCCTTATGCACTAGTGTCATATAAAATCACTTTTTGCGTTCCGCAGGGGTCACACCTGGGTCCTGTGATTTTAAAATATTTGTTAATGATGTAGTAGATTGCTTTCAAAATTCCAGTCCATTTATGTTTGCCAATTAGCTCAAAATTCTTGAAGAAATAAATGCTTAATCCTTAAATTTATCCAAAAACGTAATGTTTTATGTGGCACCTAAAAAACACAACGAAATTGTAAATACTACGAAAACGTTATATACGAACAAAGTGACACATTTCAATATTGACTTACTGGACAAGTGAAGGAAAATGTTGGATATCGTATTTCTCTACGGGATCGTGACAAATAACAAAGATTGTTCGCAACTTCACAACAAAGTAAACATTCGAGTAGGTATGGTGAACTTACATATCCAACTTCTAAAATAACAACTTATAACTCACCACTCGGGAAAACTGTCCTAATTAATCTAATTCTCCAAAGCCTCGTTTATTTATATTGACTGATGAATTCAGTGGCTCGCTGGATATATTTAAGGATTAAAAGTTTCAATTACGCAGAAATTTAAGATTTTTGAATTTAGTACATAATAAAACTTGTTAGTGTCAATCAAAAAGATTTTTTAATGTGAAAATTTTGTACCACATTAGGTTTGCGAATATGCAATTGTGACAATTATTAGGCGCCAGATTACTAAGATCTTACAAATATATGAACAATGACACTAGATAAAGAGTTTATTTACTTTTAAAGCTTATATTACGACTTGTTAGAATTTGTACACTTTTAACATAATACTAAAAAGGAACTGAGAATAAATAAAAAGAAATAGTAAACTAACTAAAAAACTAACTAAATTTCCATAGACTAGTTATTAATATTTCCTAATTCAGAGCATTATGAAGATAATTTATACATTATCACGGTAATGCTTCTTCAACGTTAAGTTAATTACATTTATGAGATGCAATGTGAAAAATTATATGTAGTCGCTTTTTAAATTATTTTTACAGCTGAACGGGATCTTTATAAATAATTTAATATGCGCTTTTAGAACGCAATTATATTTTAATTTAATAAATTGTCTGATAATATATTATATAATGTCATTATTTTGTACACAATAAAATCCACCTCAGTTCAACTGATATTATTTTCACGATAAATAAACCCAACAAAAATGTCATAAATCCATTGCAATATAATAAAAATATAATTATTATAATATTTTAAAGATCAAATATTATATGAAATGCAACCAAAAATTAATATTAAAATATTTAACTTCGAATATCAAATACATAATAAATAATTTTGAATTTCCGAAGTGAATATCTATTATTTGAAGATAGTATAAACAAAGTGGTACCTGAGGCTGCGTAAGTGCAGGCGATGAGCCCTAAGGCGAGAACTATAACTGCGAGCTTAGCCATGTTCGTACTGTGCAGGACTCAGACTCGACTCAGCTTATATACACACGAGCTTATGTCATTAATTCAACGCCGCATATGTTTATTAGGTGCGCTCTAGACTTTTTTTTAAATCAGGCATCGTTGAGCGTTTTAGTTTAAATAGGTGTATTGGATCACAAAGTCACCCCTATTCCAAAGACACCAAAGTGAGGGACCCCAGTGACATGAGTTAATATCTGAAAATGCACTCCACTGGTCTAAGCTATTGTCTTTTCGTTTGCCAAGGTCAGACAGAAGTCGTTCAGTGGAAAAGTTTATAATCTGTAAAATCTAGTTAGATTTAAGGACGGGCTCCTACGTGAGAGTCTTAAATGCAGTCGGGCACCAGTTATCACTATGATCAAGATCAGAATTGGTTTTATTATAACGGACACAGCTGTTCACTCAAATAAGACAAAAAGACGAAGTTAAATAGGTACATATGAAAAACGCGAAAAGTACCTAAAGTTGAGATGATACATTACGACTAAAAGGCTGTAAATACATGACAAAATAAAAATGCTTTCTTTCAAACATATGTGTGAATGGATATTGTGTTAATTTACTATTCGTAAATGATGAGTGAGGCGCAGAGTGATTGTGACATTATGTTCCGATCCATAGTTTTTTTTTTTATAGTAATAGGCGGCAAACGAGCAGACGGATTGCCTGATGGTAAGCAATTACCGCCGCCCATGGACACATGCAACACCACAGGAGTCACAAGTGCGTTGCCGCCCTTGGGGTTGGGAAAAGGGTTAGGATGAGGAGTGGGATGAGGGAGAAGGAATAGGGTATAGGGCCTCTGGAACTCTCACTTACCGAACGAAACGCAACAGCTTAGGTACTGTTACTTAAAAGTCGATTTTCTGTGCGAGGGTAGTACTGCCCCGGTCGAGCCAGCCCATTCATGCTGAAGTCAGCAAGGCTCTACTACCAAAGGGTGTTGTGAGTTTAATCTTATGTTTTTGACTTATGAATGTTGAAACCCTCGCCGGGTCAGTGGTTGAGAGTGTTAAATCCAGACGGAAAAAAATTTAATAATTCCAGAAACAAAGACAATAAAATTACTTACTTACAGCATAAAATTACAAAAATAATATTCTTTTTAATAATCGTGCTCAGACTATATGCACATAAATATGAGTTATATGTGCGCGGTTAGCGGTAGCATACATATATGCAGGTATTTGTGTTTTCATATAAAATTTGTGGATTCTATAATCCAAGACTGGTTTGAATATCTGTTTAGTGGTTATTGGCTTCAATTATTCAACAATAACTAGAAGTGTGGAAATATTCTCTGTTAACTACATAAATCATTCATAAATTCACGTTTTTTGTGCACATAGTAAATAGTAATATCATACATAAAATATTTTATTATACATATATCCTACTAATATTATAAATGTGAAAGTTTGTGAAGATGGATGGATGGATGGATGGATGGATGGATGGATGTTTGTTACTCTTTCACGCAAAAACTACTGAACGGATTTGGATGAAACTTTACAGTAATATAGTTTATACATCAGAATAACACATAGGCTACAATTTATAAAAATAATGTATAATGTTGCCATACTATAAGGAAAAGTATCAACTAAGTCGGCGAAAATCCTGTATTATCTTTATTTGTTTACTTGGATCAAATTTAGTAATTGGAATTTTACCCCCTTCCTGATGATTGATCTGATATTTGGTATACACTCATATTGTCATCGAGATTAAAAGATAATATTTAAATGATTGTAAATCCAAGATGGCCACCGATACAAAATGGCGAATCACATATTACTTCACAACAACCTCAATATGGGTATCAAATGAAAGGGTTTGATTGGTAGAATGGAGCTCACTATGAAAAATCCAAGATGGCTGTCGCCGCAAAATGGCGGATTACATTTTTTACACAAATAACTCAATATGGGTATTTAATTAAAGGGCTTGATTCGTAGAATAGAGCTCACTATGAAAAATCGAAGATGGCTGTCGCCGCAAAATGGAGTATTACATTTTTCCACAAATAACTCAATATGGGTATCGAATGAAAGGGCATGATTGGTAGAATAGGGCTCACTATGAAAAATCTAAGATGGCTGTCGCCATAAAATGGCGGATGACATATTTTCCACAAATACCCCAATATGGGTATCAAATGAAAGGGCTTGATTGGCAGAATAGAGCTTACGATATAATTGACCTAAGCGCAGCGTTATTAAAAGCGCGAGAGTATGAGTTGGTGCGCTGAAGCGCAGTGGGGAGGAGGGGCGGTCTGATTTTGTACTTTTTGGTAATGCTTTCAGTTTTTATTTTTGCTGCAATTCTATTCAGTAGGTATATAAGCTCTTCAATAACTTTAATAATAAACACTACATACTAATCTTTACCTGAAGTTTGACGACTATAAAAACAAAAGTAATTTTAAGTACTTATTATCTGTTTATAATATATGTATGCTACACGGCTAATGTGCAGATCGGTTTGTAATGAAATTTGATATGGATAGTCTGAAACCTGGGGAAGTACAAAGGCTACTCTTTATTAAAATTTCATGCGGGCGAAGCCGCGGGCGAAAGCTAGTATGTATATATATTACTATTGCATACATATTCCTCTTACACATCCTTGCGTATTATAAACCCGTCAGCTTTTGGGGACTAATGGTATGATTTTTGTTAACTGTTCAATAGTTTTTAAACGGTTTTATTTAGCTTGACCTGTTTATTTGTTTGTTTATTTATTTGTTTGTTTGGGTCAAATTTAGTAATTGGAATTTTACCCCCTTCTTGATGACAGATTGATCTGATATTTGGTACACACTCTTAATCTTGATGACAATACAACCTAATATATTCCTTATGATTGTAAATCCAAGATGGCCGTCGATACAAAATGGCGGATCACATATTACTTCACAACAACCTCAATATGGGTATCAAATGAAAGGCCGCCGATTTTATATTTATCTGATCAATACCCCAGATTGATGAGAAGATTGGTGCGATCTGGTAGCTAGGACTTACCGAATTATTTTTTAGCTTTTAGTACGTAACCTAACTACATATTTTTTTATTGTAATAAAACAGTTTAACATAAAAAATGTTTTTATTTTATTTTATTTTGTTAGGAATTTAAGAAACTTCGAAATGACGAGTTCTTCTAAAGACTTCGAAGATTGAGTAACTCTTGACCCGACACTCGCGGTAGCAATATTATTTTATGAAGGCAAAAGTAAGTACCTACTGATTAGACCCACATAAGTATCACCAGAATCCTTATAGTCTAGTGCCACAGACAGATAACGATGTCAATACGTTCTTGGAGCATCATCAACTGGCTATGTGTGCAGGCTGATACACGAGATCTCTTTATTTTCTGTTATTTTGCTTTACACGTCATTCTTGTGTCTCAACACAATAAACGTAAAGGATACGAAAGTCTGGTCTGGTTTTATAGTATATTTAAACTACATAGAACATTACAAAAACCAAACCTCTCTATATTTTCTAAACCATATTATTTAGGTATATGCGAATAGATAAACTATGCTATATTGTGACATAATCCCTTTCAAATCAAGCCAATATCTAAATATCTGTAAGAAATTTCACCTGTTTCCACTTTCTGACTGAAGAAATATATGCGACGTTTGTTTTTTATTAAAAATTGCCTCTAACAACATAAATTGTCCCGAATTGTTAGGCAAGCTAAAGCCCGATGCGCCAACTAAGCAATTAAGAGCTATGAAACCCTTGCACGTGCTATAGCGTCTTTTAATTATAGGCAAAACTGCTTCCTTAACTGAGCGAGCAAAGGATTTAACCTTTGCTCGCTCAGTTAGCAGCCAAAGATCTAGATAAAGATTTATTCTGTACGAGTGTTCCAGTAGCAAGGCGAAGAATGAGTGAGAACTAATATTTGGCTACGGCTGACCGAACTGTACTGTAACTATGTAGATTGTAGTTAAGTTTAGCATGTTAGTGTATTATTGATTTACTATTTGAAAAATGTGTGTTAAGTATATTTTTATGTTATACGTGAGGACCTGTAATTGGTTATCTGTTACTTATACATATAATATTTTTGTCAAATTGGAATAAGCTGTTGGACCTCCATATATAAATAAATAAATAATATTATATGTCTTGCAATGAAAATTATAACGTCGAATTAGAGTTTACTAATTAAATCGATTATTTTAAAGGGACCTGTAATTGGTTATATTTTTGTCAAATTGGAATAAGCTGTTGGACCTCCATATATAAATAATATTATATGTCTTGCAATGAAAATTATAACGTCGAATTAGAGTTTACTAATTAAAGGGTAATAGACGATTAATTTAAAGTAGGTACTTCCAAGCGATAAAATGAGTATTGTGCTTGAGTGTTACTAACCTTTGGTCACTGGGTAAAGAGTACTAACACAGCCTACATTGTCTGTAGGCACGCACTTGAACAGTTTTCGTGTATTTCATTGATAAAAGTCGTTGGTGCTCTGTTATGCTTTGGTGGAGGAGGCGACAAGGTGCTTGCATGCCACCTTGTCTACCGCGTGCCTCAGAGCATCGGTAACAGAGAATTATGTAACTTATTTTACGGCGTCAGACCATCGGCTTAATGTTTCTGTCCATTTTCTACTATCTACTTTGCCAACACACTCAGTTTGTCGAGCTCGGTGACCAAAGAACGCGAGTATTGGTTAGTAGCAAATGTTAGTATGGTTTTAGTTCTAATCTGATCAAGAATTGATTGAGTCTCTGTTTTGCTGTCCACGGTATGCGCAAAATGCTTCTCTATCAAGCACAGTAATTAGAATCTTTCTCCTGTCTACACCACTTGATTGTCTAGGACTCAGATGCGTATAAAATAAGAAAGTAGTAGTCTGTAACATACTTTTCCACCATAGTTCTGAACATGATCGCGAGTTGCCTACATTATAAAGCGTAAGTGGATGCTCCTGTTACACAAGATTCACATTTGAAGACTACTACAGCACTTAATTTAATAACTACATATTTTGTATATAATATGTATGTTCTTATTTACTATTTACAAGTAATTAATTACAATGTGAAACAGTTGCAGCTCCTTACAAAAACAAAATATGTACCATAACACTGGCGATTAAAAAGAGTGGCCACGAGTTTTATTGCCCGTTCTTTCTCGTGGTTCTACCTACTGCTTTGCGAATGGGCAGTAAATGTAAATGTAGAAGCATTATTAATTTACTTTAAAAATTTGACGTTCATAAGCGTCACGTTGTGACCTAGATGAATAAATGATTTTTGACTTTTTTTTTTTTGAAAGACATAGTTCGTTTTGATCCCATTTACGTCAGATTGGAGACACTTCTGAACTGCTCTGCGAGGTTTTGGTGATCATGGTCATTGAATTTTTGGTCGTCATATTTCCTTGTCGCTTGTCCCCCGATCACCCATCATAGATACAAAGTACACAAAGTCTCTTAAGATCCCTAGAACAGATATAAATCCTAGATAATACGTGCAGCTACGCCCGCATATTATTTTAATAAAAAATCCCTTCTTAGTGCACCCCTATGATCCCCGAGGAACAAACATGTCTTCCAGTTTCTTGCGCCCAGTAGTTTCGGCTGTACTTCGTCTTTCAGTCGGTCAGTAACAAAGTAACGCAAGAATTTTATATTTACAGATAGACCGACTAAATCATTCTAGATCATCGCTCATTAATCGATAACAAATATTGTAAAAAAATAAACACGTTTGTTTGTAAATAGATTCGAAACGAATGCCCTTGGATACAAACTATGTGTCATGTCATAATCCTTATCATATGAGCTCAGATTTATTTTCTGCAGATATATCATTTTATGAACATATAGACACAACAACTATATTTAAATTAATAGCAATTGGTAGTAGATACATGTGCTGATGATGCACATGTGCCTTAAAATTACTGGCAGTTTAATATCACGGACAGGTCTCGATGGTCTTCGGCTTGTATCAAAGGGCGATTAGGAAGTGATAATACATTGGAAGCACTTTGCTTTTTATTCTAAACTTACACTCGCTCTACGCATCTATTTGGTTTATTAGACAGTCATGTCAGTGTTTGAAGACTTTCTTAATCTGTTCTGTATTCAGAATTTATCAGAACAATTGTGGTTTTAGCGAAGCGAGCTCAAAATAAAAAATATATTCTTAGAATCTTCGTAGAGTTCTCAAACAAGAATTGTAATCATGTTTAAGATCGTAGAAAAATATCTCAATATAAAACATACTTTTGTATTATGTTTAACCAGAAGTCAGATTACGAAATAAATAAGATTTTTTTCAAAGTAGATATATTTACAAAAAAAATACTACGATAAAAGAATAAGCAAGTCGTAGTACCTTTTAAAAACTCCAATTATATTTGCGCATTGTATTTAAGCACGTCCTTAGATAAACCCAAAATCTGAGGACGATGGGTGACGGAAATATAAAGACAGCAAGTTTTATGAAAACAGTATATTTGTATTAGTTATTAAATATAAACAACTGTATGGCGAAAGGAAATATTGCAATATCACATTGAGCTTTTGAATTTTATTGTATGTTGCGCGGCAATTCAGCTTAACGTCTGTAACAAAACAAAAAAGATATTAGTAACAGGAAAATGAGGCGAAATATAGACCATAGAATAGAGAACTAAGGACCTAACCATATTAAATAATTTACTAGTAATTTACATTGTATTATTAAAACATCATCAACAGCCCAGCAATCATACCACATAACTGGAGAATGGAGCGAATACGTGATTATGACCTAGAACACTGCAGAATTTGGAGAGCTTGAGTGTAGCTCTAAAGTTCAAATATTTGACGTTGAACTAATTACAATACCACCAGATCTTTCAAGCATTCAGACAATAACTAAGTGAGTGATAGACATTTACCCGTATCCTGGCTTAGATCCACCGCTGTGACCACCACCGTGGCTGTCGATGCCATGACCGCCGTGGTTGCCGTGACTGCCACCGCCGCTGCCTCCGTGGCCGCCGCCAGAGCCGCCTCCGCTGCCACCACCGACGCCAGCTTCGTGACCACCGCTGCTACCGCCGCTGTGACCGCCGTGACCACCGTCCAGACCGCCGCTGTGACCACCTCCGACACTGCTGTGACCACCACTGCCGCCGCCGCTACCGCCACCTAGGCTGCCACCTCCGCTGTGGCCACCACCCTGGCTGTCACTACCGCCGCCATAACCACCGCGACGGACGCGGAGATGTTCTGCAAGTAATAAGTTTCAAGTTACGCACTAAATCCTACTATCTGTGCTTTAGTAGAACATTTTGCATGTTGATTCAGTCATATATGAGTGACAGAATTTTCCTTATGGTCTTATGCACTAGTGTCATATAAAATCACTTTTTGCGTTCCGCAGGGGGTCACACCTGGGTCCTGTGATTTTAAAATATTTGTTAATGATGTAGTAGATTTCTTTCAAAATTACAGTCCATTTATGTTTGCCAATTATCTCAAACTTCTTAAGGAAATAAATACTTAATGCTCAAATTTATCCAAAAACGTTTTATGTGACACTTAACAAACACAACGAAATTGAAAATACTATCAAAACCAAGGAGCACCAAAACGTTATATACGGCCAAAGTGACACATTTCAATATTGACTTACTGGACAAGTGAAGGAAATGTTGGATATCGTATTTCTCAACAAGATCGTGACAAATAACAAAGATTGTTCGCAACTTCACAACAAAGTAAACATTCGAGTAGGTACGATGAACTTACATATCCAACTTCTAAAATCACAACTTATAACCCACCACTCGAAAAAACTGTAATGGAATCTAATTCTCCAATACCACGTTTCTTTATATTGATTAATGAATTCAGTGGCTCGCTGGATATATTTAAGGATTCAAAGTTTCAATTACGCAGAAATTTAAGATTTTTGAATTTAGTGCATAATAAAACTTGTTAGTGTCAATCAAAAAGATTTTTTAAAGTGAGAATTTTGTAGCACATTAGGTTTGCGAATATGCAATTGTGACAATTATTAGGCGCCAGATTACTAAGATCTTACAAATATATGAACAATGCCACTAGATAAAGAGTTTATTTACTTTTAAAGCTTATATTACGACTTGTTAGAATTTGTACACTTTTAACATAATACTAATAAGGAACTGAGAATAAATAAAAAGAAATAGTAAACTAACTAAAAAACTAACTAAATTTCCATAGGCTAGTTATTAATATTTCCTAATTCTTAGCATTACGAAGATAATTTATACATTATCACGGTAATGCACGGTTACATTTATGAGATGCAATGTGAAAAATGATGTGTAGTCGCTTTTTAAATTATTTTTACAGCTGAACGGGATCTTTATAAATAATGAAATATGCGCTTTGAGAACGCAATTATATTTTATTTAATAAATCGTCTGATAATATATTATTCAATGTCATTATTTTGTACAAAATAAAATCCACCACAGTTCAACTGATATTATTTTCACGATAAATAAACCCAATAAAAATGTCATAAATCCTATGCATAAATCCATTGCAATACAATAAAAATATAAACGATCAAATATTTTATAAAATGCAACCAAAAATTAATATAAAAATATTTAACTTCGAATATCCAATACATAAAAACCAATTTGAATATCTGAAGTGAATATGTTTTGTTTGAAGATAGTATAAGCAAATAGGTACCTGAGGCTGCGTAAGTGCAGGCGATGAGCCCTAAGGCGAGAACTATAACTGCGAGCTTAGCCATGTTCGTACTGTGCAGGACTCAGACTCGACTCAGCTTATATACACGCGAGCTTATGTCATTAATTCAACGCCGCATATGTTTATTAGGTGCGCTCAACACTTTTTTTAAATAAGGCACCACTTATAGTGCTTTAGATTAACCTTCAGAATGCCCGCAGCTACGCCTGTAGATTTATTTTATTTAACCTATTCTCCCCAATAACTTAGGTATTTCCATTAATTTAATTTAAAAAAGACAACTCCCGCATTAGGACTTAATCCTGTGTCGCGGGGGACTTTACAAACTTACAACTAACGGACACAATGAACACCCAGACTAGAAACAGCAATTTATGGATTACACAAAGTGTTGTCTCGTGTGGGAATCGAACCCACAACACTCGGCGCAGTGTCAAGCAGCGAGGCGGCCGCTTATACCACTACGCCAACCGTGCAGTCGATTCTTAGTGCACCCCTACGATCTCCAAGAAACTTATGCGCCAAATTCAGCTTCTTTTGCCCAATCGTTTTGGCTGAGCGTTGTCAGTTAGTCAGTCAGTAACGCGAGAACTTTATATTATTATATAGAGATAGGTATATTGGGCCACAAAGTAACCGCTATTCCAAAGAGACTAAAGTATCCCAGAGTGGCATGAGTCAGTACCCAAAAATGCACTTATATAGTGGTCTAGACCATAGAATATTGCCTTGTCACTTGCGTAGGTCAGACGGTAGTCGCGCAGTGAAAGAGCTATCATCATCTTCCTAGCGTTATCGCAGTTGCAACCTGGGGCCCGCTTACTAGTGTAACCGGATTTAAACGAATATTATTATAGATTTTCCATAGAGCGACTGCCTATCTGACCTCCTATATCCTGTCTACCTCTATCACAAAGGGATTGCGATATTCCATGGTTTAGACTAGTGTCTGTTTATTTCAGCGGTATTGACTCCCTTTAACAACTGTCAAAGATCTTCATGATAGCCAGGATCGACGGCTTAACATGCTCTTCGAGGCACGGAGCAACCAAGAAAGTGTATCTCATCATTCTCCTAGCGTTATACCAGTTTAGACTAGTGTCTGTTTTTTCATAGGTACTGACTCCCTTTAATAACTGTTACAGATCTTCGTGACAGCCAGGACTGACGGCTTATCATGCTCTATCATCATCATCAGCCTTCAACAGTCAGTGGCGGCGCTAGACCACATGTGGACGTCGGTGATATCAAGTTCGCGAGGCCCTTTAAATCGATGGCGAGGCCCCGTTTACTTCGTAGTAAAAAACCCGCTAAAATTAAGAGAGCCAAAATATAAAATAATGTATGAATAAATAAATTCAAAATTTTCACCCAACACAGATCTTGTCACGCACGTGTTCGAAAATAATTAAAGTCATTATGATCAGCTTAGCTTTTTCCCGAATTGTTTGGTGTCGGCTACCTAAGCCAGGATGATTGGCGAAACGAAATTAAATATGTAACTTGTAAAACTTATTGCGAGGCCCCCTCAGGCGCGAGGCCGTCGGCGGTCGCCGACGCCTAGCGCCGCCACTGTCAACAGTCCACTGCTGGACTAGGCCTCTCCTTTAAAAGGAGGAATTGGCCTACTATACCACGCTGGCCAAACGGGTTGGTATAGGGTTTGTATCAAGTTTTCCTTCTCTTACAGTGCTATTCTCTGCATAATATGCTCCCTCTGTTGGCTCTTACGACACCCATGGGATGATATGGGGTGGTGACATTCCATATTCTTTATCCGTCAACACACGGACATCATGCTCTATATTATTTGTAAATTATGAGTGAGATGCAGGGGTAATGGTGTAATCTTATGTCTTTTGGCAGTCTCGTAATCTGTATACGGGTATGAAGCCCTCAGATCAGCTTAATGTTTGAAGATATTAAATTATGACGGAAAGACTGTTAATAATATTATGACAATACAAAACACACACAAAATAAATTATATGCGGGCTTAGCGGTAACGTACCTATAAGTAGGTATGTATGTTTTTTTGTATTCAATCGTTTATTGTGAGTACGTCAATCCAATACTGGTTTGGATATCTGAGTGTTTATAGACTTGTCCTTCTAACACTGAAAACGGAATTATGTAGCTGTAATAGCTCTGGAATGTCTATACGCATATTCAACGACTTGCCCATGGATTTAAAAGTACCTACATAAATTATTACCTATGCAATAAATGTTTTTAGGTAGGTACTCTGTAGAAGAATATTTGAAATGTAAATTGAACATTTACCTATAAAACCAATTATTGCATACGTACCTAGTAAGGTAAATTGTGCTGTTCTGTTTAGTTTTTAAGATCGGTGTAATACCACAGTTTGAGCAATAAAGATGATTTGAATTTGAATTTTATACCTATTGCATAATAACTAGAAGTGTGAAACAATTCTCTGTTGACTATACATATGAGTCATTCCCTACTAGGTAACAAAACCTAAAATACATGTTTTTGTGAAAATTAACATCTCGCGGGCACACACTCTTGTCATAAGATATACACCATTTCATCATATATATCCCTATTACTTACTTTAAAAAGCTTAATTTTTTTTTGTGTAATCATGCATTTCAAAATCAGCTCGGTGTATTGACATTGCAGGTACCCAACACACACGAGCCCATGTACCTAACGTGTAGTCTTATTCTGCACCAGTAAACAGTTTATTCTGATTTACTATCTAAATCAAAAGTGTCAGATGATTTCCTGCATTGTACTTGCATACTAAACCCTTTTTTTGTCTGGACTTTAAAAGATCAAGAAAAGACTAAAGAAATTGAAGTGACAAAAAAACAATGACTGAGTTTGTTTCGGCCTTTCTTCTCAAGAAGTCATTTAGCTAGGAAAAGCCGGCATCATCTAGAATAGGGTTTTGACATGTATAAGTGTTGTAAACAACCAAAATGCAGAAATAAATATGTCTTTATGTCTTTAAGTTACATTTAATGAAAAGATGTTCTTATGTCATCGTACACCGTCCGAAATAATTTTATGTGAATAAGTTACTGTCTATATTGTGTTATTAAAATATTTTGCAAATGGAGATCAACATATTTTATAAAAACTTTGTAATCAAATTATATACTTTATACGCCAGAATAGCAGATTCGGTCAAGTGCGTGTCGAAACACGCAGTTCACCGGTTTTCTTGTATTTCATTGATGAATGTCGTTGCTGCTCTGATATGCCTTGGTGGAGCAGGCCACGAGCTGCTTTCATAGCACCTTGTCTGTCCATTTTGTAACTTCATTTACGGTGTCAGGCCATCGCCTTCATGATCGGTCTCTCGGTTTTATACTTTGCCAATACACCCAGTTTATAGAGATTGACGGGCTGTTATCGAGCTACGTGACCACAGAACGAGACTATTTGTTGGTAGCAGATGTTAGTATTGTTTTAGTTCTAAGGTGGTCAAGAATTCATTGATTATTTGTTTTTTTTCCACGGTATGCGCAATATGCTTGATAGTATAGGACTCGGATGCTTACAAAATAAGAAAGATTAGTTCGTATCAGTCTCTTACTCGCGTTATTCGCCAAATACCAACCGAAATGCTTGGTCGTGCCATCGAAAATTGCAACGGCAGAATGGACTATGTTAACCACAGTTCCGGCCAACATTTGAAAGAAATAATCTTCAAAAAATAAATGTACAAAATAGTTTTTTATATTATAACTAAAAATAACCCGATTCAGTGGTTTTTATTTATTTTTTATTGTTTTGTAAAAAGTACCTCTAAATGAATCACCCATTATTATTATTATATTGAAAAAATGCCTGTTCAAAAAGTAGAGCCTCATGAGATGAATCGGGCAAGAAACTCAGGGCCACTCTTTTCATCGTCCTGTTTTATATAATTTAAAATAAATAAGTAACTACATTGCATTTTTCATATATGAACTTTTATCCATAATGTTGTCGTTAATTAATATGGTTATTTTAAAAATAATATAAAACCACAAAACTAGACTAGCACAACACAGACACAACAGCTCACATTCACAAAGGACCTTAAAAAAATTAAGAAAGATATATCCCGTGGAAATGAACAAGTTAATCCCAAGCATATTTATCTTCAATATAATCTAGTACTGAATAGTAGCCTTTTTGACACCATTTGCGCGCAATGCAAGCAATCAATGTGCTTACCATGTTTTAATAAAAATACTGCATAATTAATAAAATGATTTCAATCCACAACAAAGACATTATTTTTCCTATCACTACTTATATTGAACTAGCTTCTGGCGCCTTCGATATGTAATATTAAGATTGCACTACAGGCATATCATGGATATGTGGCCTCGAACCTTGGATATTGTATACCTCTATGGGGAAATTCTGTTAATATAAGTAGAGTATTCATTGCTCAAAAACAATGTATACGTGCTATGTGTAATGCTGAACCATTGTCCTCGTGTAAACCTCTCTTTACCAAACTTAAAATCTTAGCTGTGTGTTGAATGTAGTTTATTTGTCAAAAAACATCCACAATTGTATAAAGCTTTCTCACAATTGTATACCTGGTATTAAATTTACAATTTCAGGCCTCGGCTGCCAAATATAAAGACCAAATATTATAATATCAACTGTTACCCTATGACAATTAAAATATTTAACAAAATACCAAATAACATACGAGATCTGCCACTGTCTCAATTCAAATCTAAACTGTATAAATGGCTAGTAGAAGAATGTTTTTATACCATTCAGGAATACTTGAAAAGTCCTCATGAGACTAATTTGAATGATGATTGCAAATATATGTAAGTAATAACTACCTATCTGTAAGTTTAAATAGTTTATGATGTTAAATTATAACATAACTGTTGCTATTTATAATAACTTTTGTTTTTTATTATGTAAATTAATATAAGTTAAAGGTTTATAATAGACTAGTCTATTTATAAAATTTGCATGCCCAAAGGGTGAAATATGCTAAGCACATTTATTTTATACACCACCTATTTTATATACCATATTTCGTGCAAATAAATGATTCTTTCCTTCTTTTCTTTCTTCTGTTGCGGTACGAGATACAATCGATATAATTTTTTTTCAGGTGTTTTCAGTTTTTTCAAATGAACATAACTGCATGCGAACCTAGCAAAATATAAAACAATAGACTATCTTTCACCAACAAAAACTTAAAAATATATGTCATTGTTTTTTTGGAAGATATAAATTATTTTCAAAACTGTATCTTTAGGAGACTGATTAGGTCTCAAACGCACCAAAGGGTAGGTTAGTCGAGATCTTTTAGGTCTCCAAAGCATCAGCTGAAAGTTATTTGAAAATGATGGCGCAGTGAACGTGTTAAAGCACCGCTATGATCCCCAAGGAACATACATGCCTTTCGGCTTCTTGCGCCCAGTAGTTTCGGCTGTACTTCGTCTGCCAGTCAGTCAGTGACGCAAAAATTTTACTTATACAGATAAATCGACCAAATCATTCTAGATCATAGCTTATTAATCGCCAACAAAGTTTGTAAAAAATAAACACGTTAGTTTGTAAATGGAGCCGAAACGGATGCCCTTGGATACAAACTATGTGTCATAGTTATCATCTATAGGTTCAGATTTATTTTCTGCAGATATATCATTTTATGAACATATGGAGGAATATTTAAAAACATCATCATCAGCCTTTCACAGTCCACTGCTGGACTATGCCTCTCCTTTGAAAGGGGTTGGTATAGGGTTTGTATCAAGTTTTCCTTCTCTTACAGTGCTGTTCTCTGCATAATATACTCCCTCTGTCGGCTCTTACGACACCCATGGGATGATATGGAGCGGTGACATTCCGTATTCGTAATCCGTCACCACACGGACCATATTTAAATTAGTACTAATTTATAGTAGCCACAGTCGTGTGTCTTAAAATTACTGTTAAGTAGTTGAATACCACGGACAGGTTATGTTGTTGCTGTTATGTATGTTATCCAGCTGTTATCAATTGACTATTAGGAAGTGAAATATGTTGGCAGCACTTTGCTTTATTTTATATAAACTTACTCTTGCTCTATGTATCGATTAAGGTTAAGACAGTTCAACATTTAAAGACTTTCTTAATTTGTTTTGTATTCAGATATACTGAACAACTTTGGTTTTGGAGATCACACGTAGCCTCAAGATAAAAATACTTGCTTTAAAATGGCGTCTCAAAAAGAATTGTAATCATGTTAAAGATCTTAAAAAAAATTAAATTGAAACATACTTTTGTATAAACGTGATCAGATTACGACATAAATTAGAATAGTAGCAAGTGAAATAGTAGGTACGTCCTTAGATAAAATCTCAAAATGTGAAGCGATGGGTGAAGGGAAAAAGACAGTAAGTATTATAAAAACAATATATTTCTATTAACTAATACATGTTTGCAAATGTATGGCGAAAGGAAACATTGCAATATCACATAGAGCTTTTGAATTTTATTGTAGGTATGTTGCCGGCAATTCAGCTTAACGTCTGTAACAAAACAATAAATAATATTAATAAGAGAAAAATGCTAATGATGAGAACTTACGACCTAACCAATTGACTTTACTTATTAACATTGTATTATATTGTTATAGCTCAGCAATCTTCGCACTGAACTGGTGAATGTAGCGAGTATAACTTACCGCCGGTTTCAATATTATTATAGAGATAAATACTTGACATATTCTGTATGGACCTTATGTAAAATATGTATCTCTAGTAGCCAAATATAAGGATAGTCCAGGAATCATTTCACAGATCTGGAGAATGGAGCGAATACGTGAGTGTCATACTCACGTTCTAAGTTATACTCTCCAAATTCTGCAATGTTAAAACATTGCATAATTTGGAGTACTTGAGTTTAGCTGTAAAGCTTAAATAGCTGACGTTGAACAAATTACAATACCACCAGACCTTTCAAGCCTTCAGACAATAGTTAAGTGAGTGATAGACATTTACCCGTATCCTCCTTTGGATCCACCGCCGCTGTGACCACCACCGTGGCTGTCGATGCCATGACCACCGTGGTTGCCGTGACTGCCACCGCCGCTGCCTCCGTGGCCACTGCCACCACCGACGCCAGCTTCGTGACCACCGCTGCTACCGCCGCTGTGACCGCCGTGACCACCTCCGATACTGCTGTGACCAACGGCGCCGCCGCCACCGCTACCGCCGCCTAGGCTGCCACCTCCGCTGTGGCCACCGCCCTGGCTGTCACTACCGCCGCTATAACCACCGCGACGGACGCGGAGATGTTCTGCAAGTAATAAGTTTCAAGTTACGCACTAAATCCTACTATATAAATTGTGCTTTAGTTGAACATTTTACTAGTGGATTCAGTCATATTTATGACTGAATCCACTAGCGAGCATATTTCATCTGGTTTTGAACGATTATGCATCAGTGTCATATTAAATCACTTTTTGCGTTCCGCAGGGGTCACACATGGGTCCTGTGATTTTTAATATATTTGAACACGATATAGCTGATTGCTTTCAAAACTCCGCTACTTATATGTATACCAATTACAAATTCTTAAAAAAAAAAAATACGCCCGAAAATGTTAATAATTTCCAAACAGACTTAAATGCACTTGCCAAATGGTGCTAATCTAATAAAATTTAAGTGTTACAAAATGTCAAAAAAGTTAAGTTCACGCGTAACCAGAAACTAATTCTATCAATTAACTGTATTAATGATAGCAATTTAAAAGAAGCCGATTATATCTCTTAAGACCAAAAATACCTAGGTTTGACCCTTTATTGGAATCTGATACTTATCAAGGACAATATTAACATTAGTCCCTAAAATGTTGTGTTTAGTACTGACTTTCGTAATCCTAAAACCAAAATACTGATTTATAACTGTCTTGTTCGCACTGAACGAATCCAAAAACGTTTATGTGGCACTTAACAAACACAAAGAAATTGACAATGATGCTACCAATAACGTTATATCAGACAGACACATTCAATGATTGACTTACTGAATAAGCGAAAGAAAATGTTTAATCTCTACAAGATCGTTTCAAATAACTTAGATTGTTCGCAACTTCACAACAAAGTGAACATTCGAGTACGATTACATACGAGAATTTGGATATGTACATATCCAAATTCTAAAATCACAATGATGGATCTAATTCTCCAATACCATGATTAATTAAATTGTCTCCACAAGACAGACAATTTATATTTTGTAGCACATTAGGTTTGCAATTGTGATAATAAATCGCTTGTTAAATTAACAACGAGATTACTGAGATTTTATAAATATATGAACAATGCCACTATATATATATATATATATATATATATATATATATATATATATATATATATATATATATATATATATATATATATATATATATATATATATATATATATACTTTTCTTTAACTACACCAAATATTTATTTTGGAAGATTATACTAGTTTTAAAGAATTTGTTTGGTAAACATACTGTTGCCGATACAAAGGATCTGAGAATAAGTAAAAAGAATAATAAATTAAATATCTATAATACTCTTCCGTTGCTGACTGACAATCAGACAACGCACAGAAGGTAAAGCAGTCTGGTACACATGTTCCCTATACTAGTGTTTCATATTTCTTAATTCATAACATTACTAAGATAATTTATACATTATCACGGAAATGCATCTTCAACGTTAAATTAATTACTTTTATGAGAGGCAATATAAAAATAATGTGAAGTCGCTTTTAAATTGTTTTTGTACCTAACCTGGATCTTTAGTATTTATTATATTTTATACTGAAATGTGTGCGATGAGAACACAAAACACACTTTAATGCCATCATTTTATTAATAAAATGAAATCATGAATCCATTATAATTAACAAATAAACTCAATAAAAATGTCACAAAACCATTGCAAAATAATAGAAAAATCTGATATTTTTAATGATCGACTATTATATAAAAAGCAATCAAAAATAAATACAAAAATATTTAATCTAAAGTGAATATATGTTGTTTGAAGATAGTATAAACAGAGTGGTACCTGAGGCTGCGTAAGTGCAGGCGATGAGCCCTAAGGCGAGAACTATAACTGCGAGCTTAGCCATGTTCGTACTGTGCAGGACTCAGACTCGACTCAGCTTATATACACGCGAGCTTATGTCATTAATACAACGCCGCATATATTTATTAGGTGCGTTCTAGACTTGTTTGAATAAGGCATCGCTAAAGCTTTAGATTAACCTAGAGGATGCCCGCCGCTATGTCCGTATATTTCTTTTATTTAACCGTTACTGCCCGATCCCGTGGGCATTTCGAGAAATGCTTTCTTAGTGCACGCTACGAACATGCATGAGTTGGTACCCAAAATCCACTTCACTGGTCTAAAACTCTAAACCATAGAGTTTTCTGCTTGCGGAGGTCAGACGAAAGTCGCTCAGTGGAAAATTACAGCTGGTTTGAGGACGTATTTCTACGCGAGAGTCTTGAATACGGTCGGGATGGCACAAGGATGATGATGACGATTCTGAATATTGTTGCAGAAATGACATAGGAAGTAGCTATCACCAAGGTCTAGATCCAAATAATTGTTTAATTTTTACCAATACTGTGGTTCAGTCGAAAATGACAACAAGACGAGTTAAGTAGATACATACCATACCTACAAATAAAAAACATGAAAAGGAAAGTTATAGACGACCGGTTGGCGCCGCGGGAGTGTAAGCGACTGCTACGCCGAAGGTTCGATTCCCGCTCAAGTTAAACATTTGTGTGCATGAACATGGATGTTTGTCTTGGTCTGGGTGTTTCTATGTGTAATATGTATGTATTTACAAAAAAAGTATATATGTATGTTTATCCATTATTTAGTACCCATAGTACAAGCTTCTGCTTAGTTTGGGATAAGATGGTGTTGTGTCAATGTGAGAGAATATTATTAAGTTGTTCGAAGGTGATAAATTATAATATGACTTATCATCCTCGTAGCATAATCCCGGCGGCTGCAACCCGGGGTACCTACGCTTTCTAGTCTAACCGGATTTGACATAAAATTAGCTTTTCTACTGAGCGACTGCCTATCTGATGATAAATTAATTATTACGTCTTAATGGCTGTAAACAATTGTGAATATAAATAAAAATACTTACTTTTAAAACAAACTCTGTGTGAATAGTGATTGTGTTATCATATCTATACATCTATGCATATAAATGAAACTGAAGTGTCTGTTTACATACATACATATCGTCACGCCTTTTTATCCCCGAAGGGGTAGGCAGAGGTGTATTTCTACACCCACTTTTCGCCAGATATATTTTAGTCCCACGTAATAAGGGTCGAGCCTATTGCCGTACCGGGCACATTTCCAGACTCCGTGCGGCTACTGAGAATTTCGTGACAGAAAAACCCAATAACACTGCCCGACCCAGGGATCGAACCCGGGACCTCCCGATCCCACGCGCACATTTATGCCGCGAGACCAAGGAGGCAGTCGTATAGGGTTTGATGTCGAGTTTTCCGTCTCTACGCAAAGATGGTATTTGCATCGTGTTATCCCTTAGTCGCCTCTTACGACACCCACGGGAAGATAGGGGGTGTTGACACTTGTATTCTATGCCGTCAACCACACGGCCGAGTGTCTGTTTGTAATATTAAAATAACCGCTTTTTACTAAATGCATATACTATATATACACGGTATATATACCGAAATGATTTTTTTTACGATTTTTGTCTGTCTGTCTGTCCGTCTGTCTGACTGTTTGTACTCGCTATACTCTGAAACGGCTGGACCGATTTTAACGGGACGTTCACTGGCGGATAGCTGATGTACCAAGGAGTAACTTAGGCTATAAATTAACCGGATACGCGAAGTAGTTCCCTCAAGACGCGGGTGAAACCGCGGGAAACAGCTAGTTATACATATTAATCGTAAATGATGAGTGAGGTGACAGGGTGATGGTGACATTACGATTCGATCCATGATTTGGATCTTGCTGGATTTATCTTATGTCTTTTGGCAGAGTCTTCATACTTATGCGAGTTTGAATCCCTAGTTATGCTGTGGTTAAAGACATTAAATTAAGACGGCAAGTCTGTTAACAATTATGAAAAAAACAATAATAACATTTATATGCTTGGTTAGCGGTAACTTACGTATGTTTTTTTTATTTATTTATAGTCTCACGCCTGTATCCTCGAAGGGGTAGGCAGAGGTGTAAATACTACACCCACATTTCGCCATGAATTTTTAGGTCCCACGTAATAGGGGGCAAGCCTATTGCCGTTACCGTGCACATCACCAGACTCCGGGCTGCTACTGAGTATTCGGAAAAACCCATTAACACGTTTTGCCCGACCCGGGAATCGAACCCGGGACCTCCGATCAGCAGTCGCATACGCTATCCACTGGACCACGGAGGCAGTCGAAACGAAAACAAACGAAAATATGCATAAACATACGTATGCTTAGGTATGTTTTCGTATTAAATCATTTATTGTGTGTGTGTGGTTCGTCAACCGCAAACTGGTTTGAATATTTGTTCTTATTAGTGGTCAGAATGTTTATTTCTTTTGAATAATCACTAGAAGTGTGAAACAATTTTCTGTTGTCTATACATATGAGTCATGCCTACTAGGTAACAATACTTGTAATACACGTTTTTTGTTGACATCTCACGGGCACAAAATCTATGTGTTATGTACAGATAATATGCCATCATTATTTCATTATATATGTATATCTCCCTGTTACTACCTCCTTGGTCCAGTGGATAGCGTATGCGTTGGCTGATTGGTAGGTCCCGTTTTTGATACCCGGGTCGGGCAAAGAGTTACTGAGTTTTTCCAAATTCTCAGCAGCATCACGGCGTCTGGCAATGTGCCCGCCCGGTAGCTTATTTCCAAAGCCTATACTATTTGAGTCACGAGTCGGACTCTAATAGAATAGCTTTTGTTTGTGCATATTACTCGACAAAACCTAATCTATTTCAGTAAAAATATTGACTCAAATGGATTAGCTTTTGGTCTTGATATTTTCAAAGAAAATACACGTACAAAACCTAGTACAGTATGATTCATGTTCACTCAAATAGATAAGACTTTGTCGAGATATTTTCAAACATGGTTTTGGTTTGTTAGGTGCGACTGTATGTAATTCAAGTAACTAAATAGGTTATGTTAGGTTCTCTTTTGACCCTTAACCCAAAAATAGGAGCCCTGCGAAGCAGGGCTCCGTCAACTCAGTTTATATTATACTAGAAGACGCCAGCAGCTACGCCTGCTTTTTTTTTATTTACCCGTTTTGGCCAATCCCGTGGGAATTTCGGGAAATCCCTTCTTAGTGCACCCCTGCGGTCCCCAAGGAACATACATGCCAAAATTCAGCTTCCTGCGCCCAATAGTTTCGGCTGTAGCGTGTCTGTCAGTCAGTCAGTAACGCAAGGATTTTATATATTAAGATTATATCACAAATATAATATGGAGGTAAGTAGACAATATGTCCAATTAAATAGTTTTTAATAAACTAAACTATCCTAACAAACCAAAACCATGTTTGAAAATATCTCGACAAAGGCTTATCTACTTATTTGAGTGAATATGAATCATACTGTACTAGGTTTTGTACGTGTATTTTCTTTGAAAATATCAAGGCACAAAAGCTAATCCATTTGAGTCAATTTTTTTACTGAAATAGATTAGGTATTGTCGAGTAATATGCACAAACAAAAGCTATTGTATTAGAGTCCGACTCGTGACTCAAATAGTATAGGCTTTGGAAATACGCCGCCCGGTAACGGCACTAGGTCCGCAACCTATTATGTGGGACCTATAATTCAACATAGCGAAATGTGGGTGTGGTGTTACAGGGTTATTCTCTTAGGGCCCCGATTACTGAGGCACCCGTCCCAGAGGTCCCTGGTTTAGTTATATTTATTTATATACTCACGCCTGTATCCCCGAAGGGGTAGCCAGAGGTGCATATTACTCCTCTGTATACCCCTTCGGGGATCCAGGCGTGAGTATATTATATATAAAATGTATGTCTCTATTACCATAATAAAATTAGAAGTTTGTGAAGACTAATTGATATTTATTTTGAAAATATTTTAAGCAAAGCTACTCGTACTAAACTAAAGATACAAACTATGTGTCATAATTACCATAATGTAGGTTCAGATTTATTTCCTCCAGATATATCATTTTATGAACACATGGAGGAATATTTAAATTAGTAGCATTTACTTGTTAGCCATGTGCCTTAAAATTACTGATAAGTAGTTAAATACCACGTTATGTTGTTGATATCTATCTTCTCCAGCTTTTATCAAATGACTGTAGGAAGTGAAAATACGTTGCCACCACTTTGCTTTTTTTATTTAAATTTACTCTCGCTCTACGTATCGTTTCAGGTTATCAGATAGTTCAACGTTTAAATACTTTCTTAATTTGATTTGTATTCAGATATTCTGAACAACTTTGGTTTTAGAGAACACAAGTTCCCTCAAGATGAAAATACTTGCTTTAAAATTGTGTCTCAATCAAGAATTGTAATCATGTTTAAGATCTTAGAATAAAAGTTGATTTGAAACAAACTTTTATATTTTATAGTAATGTGAGTTAGATTACTACATAAATTAGAATAATAGCAAGTGAAAAAACCCAAATATAGTTGCGGATTATATGTATCTAAGTACGACCTTAGATAAAATCTCAAAATGTGAACGGATGGGTGAAGGAAAAAAAAAACAGTAAGTATAATAAGAACAATATAATTATTTCTATTATCTATTAGATATTTACAAATGTATGGCGAAAGGAAAAAAATGCAATATTACATTGAGCTTTTGAATTTTATTGTATGTTGCGCGGCAATTCAGCTTAACGTCTGTAACAAAACAAAAAATAATATTAATTTCAATAATAAGACAATGCTAATGATGGGAACTTACGACCTAACCAATTGACTTTACTGATTAATATTGTATTATATTGTTATAGCTCAGCAATCTTTGCACTGAACTGGTGAATGTAGAGAGTATAACTTACCACCGGTTTCAATTTTCGATCTATACATAGATTTGGCTTATAGAGACACATATTTGACATATTCTGTATGGATCTTATGTAAAATATGTATCTCTAGTAGCCAAATATAAGGATAGAGCGAATATTAAAACAGGCCGGTAGACCATTGCTGAATTTGGAGAGCTTGAGTTTAGCTGTAAAGCTCAAATTGTTGACGTTGAAAAAACTACAATATTACCAGAACTTTCAAGCATTCAGAGAATCATTTAGTGAGTAATAGGCATTTACCCGTATCCTCCCTTGGATGCACCGCCGCCGTGACCAACGCTGCCACCACCGCTGCCGCTACGGCCGCCACTACCGCCACCGCTACCGCCGCCGCTACCGCCACCGCTTCCACCGCCGCTTCCGCCGCCACTACCGCCACCGCTACCGCCGCCGCTACCGCCACCGCTACCGCCACCACTACCGCCACCGCTACCGCCGCCGCTACCGCCACCGCTTCCGCCGCCGCTACCGCCGCCGCTTCCGCCGCCACTACCGCCGCCGCTACCACCGCCGCTACCACCGCCGCTACCGCCGCCGCTACCGCCGCCACTACCGCCGCCGCTACCGCCGCCATCACGACGGACGCGGAGATGTTCTGCAAGTAATAAGTTTCAAGGAAACTCACTAAATCCTACTATCTTAATTGTCGCGGGGGACTTTACAAACATACAACTAACGGACACGATGAACACCCAGACTCGAAACAACAATTTATGAATCACCCAAAATGTTGTCTCGTGTAGGGATCGAACCCACAACACTCGGCGCAGTCTCAAGCAGTGAGGCGGCAGATTAAACCACTACGACAAACGTGCACTAGAACATTTTGCATGTGGATTCAGTCATATATGAGTGATATAATTTTCCATTATTATGGTCTTATGCACTAGTGTCATATAAAATCACTTTTTGCGTTCCGCAGGGGTCACACCTGGGTCCTGTGATTTTTAATATTAATTGTTAATGATGTATGCTATTATTTTGCCTATACACATAAATAAAATTGGAGTGTCTGTTTGTAATATTAAAATAACCGCTTTTTACTAAATGCATATGGATGTAAACCGAAATTACATTTTTTACAATTTTTGTCTGTCTGGCTATCTGTCTGTCTGTCTATCTGTCTGTTTGTTCTCGCTAATCTCTGGAACTGCTGGACCGATATTGACGGGACTTTCACTGGCGGATAGCTGTTGTACCAAGGAGTAACTAAGGCTATAAATTAACCGGGTACGCGAAGAAGTTACCTCAGAACGCGGGTGAAACCGCGGGAAACAGCTAGTATATATACAATACAATAAAATCCACCAAAGTTCAACTGATATTTCACGATAAATAAACCCAATAAAAATAACACAAAACGATTAAAATAAATTAAAAATATAAGTATTCAAATGGTTTAAAGCTCAAATTTATACATATAAATAAAATTGAAGTGTCTGTTTGTAATATTAAAATAACCGCCTTTTACTAAATGCATATGAATGTATCTACGTTACATATACCGAAATAACATTTTTAAAATGTTTGTCTGTCTGTTTGTTTTCGCTAATCTCTGGAACAGCTGGATCGATTTTGACGGGACGTTCACTGGCGGATAGCTGATGTACCAAGGAGTAACTAAGGCTAAAAATTAACCGGATACGCGGAGTAGTTCCCTCAGGATGCGGGTGAAACCGCGGGAAACAACTAGTATCTATTATATAAAATGCAACCAAAAATGAATATAAAAATATTTAACTTTGAATATCAAATACATAATAAATAATTTTGAATTTCCGAAGTGAATATATTATGTTATTTGAAGATAGTAAAAACAAAGTGGTACCCCCGCGGGATCTCAGTAACCGTGGCTTGGACACCCGCGGTGAAGCTAAGAGAGATCCCGGGAGCGGACGCTCCGCGTGGGCTTGGAGGAGCCTGCGTGGGATGCGTCCAATGGTGCGGGTGCGGGAGACAGTTCTGTCTGCCCCTCGCAGTCGGGCGCGGTCGCGGGAGGAGAGGCGTGTCAGTGTTGCGTTGCCGCGCGCCCCTCCCCCGGGCTAAATGAGGGCGCACCATTGTTGCGTCGCGGTGGGGCCGCAGAGGAAGAGGAAATGCGGTGTTACCAGGTTGCCGTCATCCCTATCCTCTGCGGCCGCTGGGTGTTTGGGCGGCGGAGCCCAACACCTTCTTTCGCCGCCAAGGGGGTTTTGTTCGGGGCCCGCCTGACCATCTGGCAGGCCAATACTCGTCGGGGGGTAGCGACGAATGCTTCGGCGATACCTGCCCCTCCGTCTCACGGGTACATGAGTAACACGGGTTGGTTTTTAGTCAATAAGAGTCCGATAGTCCCCTTCGCCGTTCTCCCAGTGCGGAGGGACTCCATGAGGACCTTCCAGCCAGACACAAAAAAAAAAGATCAAAGTGGTACCTACCTGAGGCTGCGTAAGTGCAGGCGATGAGCCCTAACGCGAGAACTATAACTGCTAGCTTAGCCATGTTCGTACTGTGCAGGACTCAGACTCGACTCAGCTTATATACACACGAGCTTATCTCATTAATTCAACGCCGCATATATTTATTAGATGCACTCAACACTTTTTTTAAATAAGTTGATTGTCTAGGACTCTGATGCGTACAAAATAAGAAAGACATAGAAAGAAAATAAATTTTTATTTTGCCACAAGTGGCACACACCAAAGATAACAAAATAAAGAGAAAAGAACAAATAATAAAACAAAAAATAGTACAAAATAAAAACGAACCTATGACTAAATTCTTTTATATGGCAGATTGTTACTCCTGCCCACTGGCAACACCACGCTTCCCGGCTGACCAATTGAGGGCCGTCAGCTACCATTGGTCGACAGAAGCGGCCAAACAATAACAAATAACAAAGAAACACAACGTTGCAAACAAAAACACATAGTTCGTATTGATCCCATTTACGTCAGATAGGAGACATTTCTGCTCTGCGAGGTTTTAGTGATCTTGGTCATTGCATGTTTGGTCATCTGAGTTTGTCGTCATATTTCCTTGTCGCTTGTCCCCCAGATCACTCATCATAGATCCAAAGTAGGTACACAAAGTCTCTTAAGATCCCTAGACCAGATATGAATACGCTCAGCTGTCCAGTTCACTTTTGTTTTTGTTCTTATAATTGACTAGACAATGCGTGCAACTACGTCTGTACATTCTTTGAACAAAAAATCCCTTCTTAGATGATCCCCTATGATCCCCGAGAAACATAGATGCCTTCCAGTTTCATGCGCCCAGTAGTTCAGTTGAAACCACTACTTCGTCTTTCAGTCGGTCAGTAAGAAATTAACGCAGGAATTTTATATATACAGATAGACCGACCAAATCATTCTAGATCATCGCTTATTAATCGATAACAAAGATTGTAAAAAAATAAACACGTTTATTTGTAAATAGATTCGAAACGGATGCCCTTGGATACAAACTATGTGTCATAATCATTATCGTATGAGCTCAGATTTATTTTCTGCAGATATATCATTTTATGAACATATGGACACAACAACTTTAAATTAGTAGATAGCAATTAGTAGTAGATACATGTACTGATGATGCACATGTGCCTTAAAATTCCTGGCAGTTTAATATCACGGACAGGTCTCGATGGTCTTCGGCTTCTAACAAAGGGCGATTAGGAAGTGATAATACATTGGAAGCACTTTGCTTTTTATTATAAACTTACACTCGCTCTACGCATCTATTTGGGTTATTAGACATTTCATTGTTTGAAGACTTTATTAATCTGTTCTGTATTCAGAATTTATCAGAACAATTGTGGTTTTAGCGAAGCGAGCTCAAAATAAAAAATATATTCTTAGAATCTTCATAGAGTTCTTAAACAAGAAGTGTCGTAAGAGCCGACAGAGGGAGCATATTATGCAGAGAATAGCACTGTAAGAGAAGGAAAACTTGATACTAACCCTATACCAACCCGTTTGGCCAGCGTGGTATAGTAGGCCAATTCTTCCTTTCAAAGGAGAGGCCTAGTCCAGCAGTGGACTGTTAAAGGCTGATGATGGTGATGATATATTTTAAAAACCCCAATTATATTTGTGCATTGTAACTAAACACGTCCTTATATAAACCCAAAATCTGAGGACGATGGGTGAAGGTAATATAAAGACAGTAAGTCTTATGAAAACAATATATTTGTATTATTTATTACATATAAACCAATGTATGGTGAAAGGAAATTTTGCATTGCGCGGCAAGTCAGCTTAACGTCTGTAACAAAACAAAAAATCTGTATTATGAAAATGAAGCGGAATATTAGACCATATAATTTTGAGAACTGCCTCGTTGGTCTCGCGGCATAAATGTGCGCGTGGGATTGGGAGGTCTCGGGTTCGATTCCCGGTCGGGCAAAGTGTTATTGGGGTTTTTCGTTAGGAAATTGTCAGTAGCAGCACGGAGTCTGGTAATGTGCCCGGTACGGCAATAGGCTCGCCCCTATTACGTGGGACCTAAAAATTCCTGGCGAAATGTGGGTGTAATATTACACCTCTGCCTACCCCTTCGGGGATACAGGCGTGAGTCTATAAATAAAAAAAAATTGAGAACTAAGGACAGAACTATATTAAATAATTTACTAGTAATTTACATTGTATGATATCAACATAGTCCAGCAATCATTCCACCGATCTGAAGAAAGGAGTGAGTATGACTTCTAAGTTATACTCACCAAAATGTTAAAACATTGCAGAATTTGGAGTACTTGAGTTTAGCTGTAAAGCTCAAATAGTTGACGCTGAACAAATTACAATATTACCAGACCTTTCAAGCATTCAGACAATCATTTAGTGAGTAATAGGCATTTACCCGTATCCTCCCTTGGATCCACCGCCGCCGCTACCGTCGCCGCTACCGCCGCCGCCACCGCCGCCGCTACCGCCGCCGCTACCGCCGCCGCTACCACCTCTGCTCCCGCCGCAGCTACCGCCGCCGCCACCGCCGCCGCTAACACCGCCGCTACCGCCGGGGCTACCGTCGCAGCTAGCGCCGCCGCCACCGCCGCCGTTACTGCCACCGCTACCGCCACCGCTACCGAAGGTGCTACCGCCACCGCCACCGCCGCCGTTAACGCCGCCGCTACCGCTGCCACTACCGCTGCCACCACCACGACGGACGCGGAGATGTTCTGCAAGTTATAAGTTTGAAGTCACTAACTAAATCCTACTAGCTTAATATTTTTTTGAGGAGTACTCCCGAACTAAGACTAAATCCAGTGTTGCGGCGGACTTTACAAACATAAAAATAACGAACACAATGAACACCCAGACTCGAAAGAACAATTCATGAATCATGCGTTCTTACTTCCAAGAGGTAAATTTGTGCCGTACAAACTTCTACCCTCCCTAAAATCCCTCCCAGTTCAATTTTTGCAACTTATGGTAGCCTATGTCCGTCTCCATGGTCCAATATATCTCTAATTCTCTATATGAAATTTGAATATCAATCAACTCTTTTTTAAATTTTTAGCGTGAAAACGGAACACACTTTCAGATTTATAATGTTAGTAGGGATGTAAAAACATGTCCTATAAAATCACTTTTTGCGTTCCGCAGGGTCACACCTGGGTCCTTTGATTTTTAATATAATTATGTGTTAATGATGTATGCCATTATTTTGTCTATACACATCAATTAAATTGGAGTGCCTCTTTGTAATAACCGCCTTTTACTAAATGCATATGGATGTATCTACGTTACATATATCGAAATGAAATTTTTTTTTGTCTGTCTGTTTGTTCTCGCCAATCTCTGGAACGCCTGGACCGATTTTGACTGGACGTTCACTGGCGGATAGCTGATATACCAAGGAATAACTAAGGCTATAAATTAACCGAGTACGCCAAGTAGTTCCCTCAGGACGGGGGTGAAATTGCGGGCACTAATAGTATTTTATAAAATTCAACGCACGGGTACATGAGGAACACGCGTTTGTTTTTAGTCAGTAAGAGTCTGACAGTCCCCTTCGCCCTTCCTCCAAGGCGGAGGGACTCCATGAGGATTTTCCAACCCGACATAAAAAAATAAGAACAAAGTGGTACCTGAGGCTGCGTAAGTGCAGGCGATGAGCCCTAAGGCGAGAACTATAACTGCAAGCTTAGCCATGTTCGTACTGTGCAGGACTCAGACTCGACTCAGCTTATATACACATGAGCTTATAATTCAACGTCACATATATTTATTAAATGCACTTAACGCTTTTTAAAAATAAGTTGTTTGTCCAGGACTCGGATGCGTACAAAATAAGAAACACATCGTTCGTATTGATCCCATTTACGAGTACTTGTATATATTCTGTGATTTACGTCAGATTGGAGACACTTCTGCTCTGCGAGGTTTTAATGATCTTGGTCATTGCATTTTTGGTCATCTGAGTTTGTCGTCATATCGTCCCCGTAGAGCGAAAAATAACTAACTGACATGGCACTACTTTAGAGATACGAGCGTTTAAAGTTCCGAAAAAAAGAAAAAATTGTATTTTCAAAAGTTAAATGAATATTAAAATTCTTTGACTGAGTTTAAATAAAAGTTGCTAATACCTTTGTAATAGGTATTAAAAAAAAGATTTTTTTATTATAATTAATGAGTAATTTGGTAAAATTCGAGTTAGTTAGTTTTCGCACTGTTAAATATGTTATGAGACTAACTTAAATGCCTTTAATGGAATGTTACTTAAAATGTGAGGACTAATTGAAGTATCTAAAGTGAGTTGATGATTTACTAGTAGTTATTATATTTCAAATTATGTGTTTTATTCAAGGTACTTAACTAAAAAGATGAATAATTATTAAGAAAAACCACATTAAAATCAAGACGTTTTTATAGAAAAGTGCCAAAATAATTGTTACCACTGAACTAAACATAAATAAACATTGTTTAATTAAAATGTATTATAAAATACAGTAAAATCATGTAATTTTTATAAAATATGCCACAATCATTATCATCATTGAACAAAAAAAAAGTTGTTTACTTAAAAAACAATTTACATTACTTTATAAAATGGTCCACAATCATTACGTAATTGTTATAATATTATTAATCACCACATTAGAAATAAATTGTTTACTTAAAATCTATAAAAGTTCTTCGCAGTACTCCCCATCATGTTCCGTGTCATATTGGCTAATTCTGTCAGTAGCTGCTTTATTTGTGGGGAGGGAGTTGTACCAATGATGCAGCTCATGGGGAATTATTCCTTTCTTGCAAAGGCTTATGAGGTCTTTTTTCTTAGCTTCAGATATTGGAAGAGCATTTAAATAAGCCTACATGGTTCTTTGTTTTCAAACTCAAGCTTTTCTTTATATAACTGATACATTTTAACTATAGATAATTTGCAGTCTAAGTATTGTCTTTTGAACATCTTCCTGCAATAGTGCGACTCTAGTCGCGGAAAGCTCTTGATGTGATCCACTATTTGGCGTTCTGCGTCCAGATTTGTTTTATTAATAGGCGTTTGATTGCCACGTTTATCTTGCTCGATATAGTTACCAACTTGGTCTCGATGCTTCAACGCCTCATTTATTGGCCCGTTAGAGATGCTCAAGGTCTTAATAAAAATATCTTTGCACACTCGGTGCTTTGTATTATCTTTTTCAAAGTAATATCCGTAACTAATCGACCTATGTTTGTTGTTAGGAATGCCAACTTTAATTCTCTTTATGGGTATTGTTGTGATTTTAAACAGCAAAAACTTTCTCTGTACCGAAAAACTGTATAAATTCCAATACGATTTACATATTTGCATACGGTCTGCCTCGTCGAATATGCTCGTGCATTTGTATTGGCATTTTATGTCGCATTTTACTGGAAGTTTAGCTCTCATTATTTTGCCAGTCTTATTTTCATATGGCAAGCAGTTATACATGTTTCTTTTTGACACGTTTTTCTTCCATTTACTTGGATCAATTTTTCCACCGTTTTGGATTAGGTTCCACGTCATGGTCAGTTTGAGGAAGAGGAGGTAAATCTTCAATGCCATGGTTAGTTTGAGGAGCAGGAGGTGAACCTTCAATGCCATGGTTAGTTTGAGGAGCAGGAGGTGAATCTTCAATGCCATTGTTAGTTTGAGGAGCAGGAGGTGAATCTTCAATGCCATGGTTAGTTTGAGAAGCAGGAGGTGAATCTTCAATACCATGGTTAGTTTGAGGAGCAGGAGGTGAATCTTCAATGCCATGGTTAGTTTGAGGAGCAGGAGGTGAATCTTCAATGCCATGGTTAGTTTGAGGAGCAGGAGGTGAATCTTCAATACCATGGTTAGTTTGAGGAGCAGGAGGTGAATCTTCAATGCCATGGTTAGTTTGAGGAGCAGGAGGTGAATCTTCAATGTCATGGTTAGTTTGAGGAGGAGGATGAGGTAAATCTTTAAATACAGCGTGTGTAGGCGTAGCATTTTTAGGTTCTTGGCTGTCAAAACTATCATTCGATGAAGTCGATATTAATAATGTCCGGTTCCTCACATAGGGTTCTTCATCGCTATTGGGAATCCACGAGTCACTCGAGTCATCGGCATATAGATCCGGCCGTGGCGAAGAACTCAGCCGCTCTATACCACTTATATGTGACGATTGGCTTGGAGAAACATTGTTATTGCTGCATGATGGATAGTTTTGCAAAGTTTCTGCCACTACGTCTTGCAGAGTAAACAAATCATTTGGAATGTTCGTTAGTTGAGGTGCTGAATTTGGCGGTTCCATGCTAGGTATGCCCTTGTGATCCGTAATCACAGATTAGGAAGCGATTAGTATAGCGATATTTCAACTTTACCTATTTAAATCCAAATTTACTATAAAAGTTATACTGTCAGCGCTATCCTAAAATAACAATAAAATATACAATGAATAAAATGTAGTAGTAGGTATGTATAATATAAGATTTTAATCATTCCGGTGCTGTTACTAACAGTGGACTCTTTACTGCAGAAAAAATTTATACACTTTGCATTGATCGGGAATCAAACCCGGTAACTAACGAAGTTATTGTATACCAATAATTTTATTTTTGTCACTAAAGCACTAACGGACAATAAAGTTCATAAACACATTAGGTACAATCTAAAACTTACTTTAGCAGCTTCTTTCTCTTTTGTATGCAACAATTGTAAAATGTATCTTCCACGATCCATTTTTTACTCAGTTAGGTCAATTTCAATAGATAATACACTTTACTACCTTATTTACTAAATATTTAACGAAGAAACAAGAGAACATCGAAATCACATGCGCATGAATCGTAAAACGAAACAGGAATGATTGACACGGTCCCAAGTAATAACTACCTAAGTCGCGTACGCCGTTACATTTTTAAGAAGTTTGTCTCATTCCGATGAATTACAAATAACTTAAGGATTTTAGTTACGTTGAAATAAACGTATTTATCGTAAAATTATGTACGTAAACTCACTAAAAGATAATAGTTATTTATTACTATAAAATACGATGTCAAATTAAATAAATTTGAGGGCGTAATCTCACTAAAGCGACTTAGTTATTTTTCGCTCTGTCCTTTATATACAAAATGCTTTAACCAAAATCATTTAATGAAATTCTGTTCTGTAAGTAAGTGCAACTTGACTCGGATATTTTGGAGTAAAAATAATTAAGTGCGCTTGAGTTTTATTTTTAGTTAAGAACAGTAAGTACAAAAATCACTAACATATTTTAATTAAATTAGGTCTGGTACTTGCATTACATTATTGTGTTTTAGTGATTTCTGACATAAACTAACTTTGTTATTTAAATAAATAGAATTATGGGGGTTAGATACAAAAATAAAGAAAAAAATTGTGATCAGCGTGGCATTATTATCTCATTTTACCTAAAAGTGTCACTTAGTTATTTTTCGCTCTACGGGGACGATATTTCCTTGTCGCTTAAATAAATAAATAAATCCAAATTACACATGAGATCCCTAGAACAGATATCAATCCTAGATAATGCGCGCAGCTACGTCCGCATATTCTTTTAATAAAATATCCCTTCTTAATGCAGCCCTATGATCCCCGAGGAACATACATGCCTTCCAGTTTCTTGCGCCCAATAGTTTCGGCTGTACTTCGTCTTTCAGTCGGTCAGTAAGAAATTAACGCAAGAATTTTATATATACAGATACACCGACTAAATCATTCTAGATCATCGCTTATTAATCGATAACAAAGATAGTAAACACAGCAGACAGTAAACACGTTCGTTTATAAATAGTTTCGAAATGGATACCCTTTAATGCATCCAAGGGCATCTCTTTCGAATAAGAAAGAACTACTATGTGTCATAATCATCATCATATGGTCTCAGCTTTATTTTCTGCAGATATATCATTTAATGAACATATGGACACAACAACTATATTTAAATTAGTAGCAATTAGTAGTAGATACATGTGCCTTGCAAGCAGCGATATCCGAGTGGAGAGACCGACGGACTGCTACGCAGAGTGGTTCCACGGCACGCACCAATGACTTTCGAAGTGCGTATTTAAATTTGTAATTATCGCTTGCTTATCGGTGAAGGATAACATGGTGAGGCAACCTGCATGTCTGAGAGTTGAGAGTCCATAATGTTCTCCAAAGGCATGTGAAGTCTGCCAACAAGCACTAGGATAGCGTGGTGGACTATGGCCTTACCCTTCTCATAGTGAGATAGGGCCCGTGCCCAGCAGTGGGAGAGTATAAAGGTCTGATGATGCACATGTGCCTATTACTGGCAGTTTAATATCACGGACAGGTCTCGATGGTCTTCAGCTTTTATCAAAGGGCGATTAGGAAGTTATAATACATTGGAAGCACTATGCTTTTATTATAAACTTACTCTCGCTCTACGCATCTTTTTAGGTTATTTGACAGTTCATTGTTTAAATACTTTCTTAATCTGTTTTGTATTCAGAATTTATCAGAACAACTTTGGTTTTAGAGATCACACGTAGGCTCAAAATAAAAAATATATTCTTCTTTGTAGAGTTATCAAACAAGAATTAATTGTAATCATATTTTTAGGATCGTAGAAAAATATTTCAATATACTTTTGTATTATATTCAACCAGAAGTAAGATTACGAAACAAATTAGAATGTTTTCAAAGTAGATATATTTACAAAAAAAAAATACGATAAAAGTAAAGTACAACTTTTTATCTTTTTAAAACCTCAATTATATTTGTGCATTATATCTAAGCACGTCCTTATGCTACTACTACACCTGCGTTAGCGTAAGCGTTACCGGCAATGGCCAACTACGCGTTAAATAACGCGTTAAAAATGCGCTTTAGCCACATTAAGGTTTCACCGCCGTTAGCGTTAATATATATCCGTGTGGTGCCGTTAATATATATCCGTGGTGTGATCCGTATCCGTAATACATATCCGTGTGGTGACGGATTAAGAATACGGATTGTCACCACCCCATATCATCCCATGGGTGTCGTAAGAGCCGACAGAGGGAGCATATTATGCAGAAAACAGCACTGTAAGAGAAGGAAAACTTGATACAAACCCTATACCAACCCGTTTGGCCAGCGTGGTATAGTAGGCCAATTCCTCCTTTCAAAGGAGAGGCCTAGTCCAGCAGTGGACTGATAAAGGCTGATGATGATGATGATGAAGCGTTAATTCCCCGTGAATTCACGCTTAACACACCTTGAGGAGGCTTATATTCCAAAGGCACGGCGGCTCTGGTTGTAATAGTTCTAAACTAAAAAAACTAAAGCTTTCTCTTCGACCATTCTAAAATCGTTCTCGTAAATACAGTTTACGCCTAAAACAATGTCCACTCGTTCTTTTTGTCAGCGCGTGTCCTGTGAAATAAGACGGCGCTAATGTAGCCAACAACACTTTGATGTGTCCAAGAAAAACGACATCCGAGCTATCGCTAAGTAGTGATAACGATAGTTTATTTTCTGTGAGTAGCCATAACAATAGTTTCGAAAACATTCCTTCTCTTGCTGAAACTTTGCAGTGTGAGTTTGCCGATGTGCCTGGGAACTTTAATGTCGTTTATATAAATGCTCAGAGTATTCCGGCCCATTTTCAGGATATGCTGACCACTTTTGACTGTAAGAATATCACACGCTATTCTTGTATCCGAATCTTGATTAAAACCTTGCTTATCGTCTGTTTCTTACTCTCTTCCTAATTTCCGACTCATAAGAAATGATCGTACCGAGAGTGGTGTAGGTGGTGTTGTCATTTATCTCCGTACACACATTTCTTTCAATGTTGTTAGTATGTCAGCACAACCTCCACCGCTTAATGCCGGCGAGCATATCTTTGTGGAACTAGATCTGGCTTATACCAAGGTCCTGCTTGGTGTTTTTTATTCCCCTAACTGTCGTGTAAATTACTTCTCTTCTTTCGAATTAATTTTAGAAAATCTAGCTCCTACTTACAGTCATACCATAGTCATGGGTGATGTCAACACTTGTTTGTTGAATAAAAATTATTTTTAAATAAAAAAAAAACAACTTCAAAAAACACTAAGGAACTAAAAACCAAAAAATAATTGGTTTTGGAGCAAACATTTTTGGAGTCGGTGCCAAGCAAAGTATTTCTGATCTGACTATAAAACCTCTACACATTTTTATATAACTTTCGTTGTTGATAGAATAGGTACCTAGTTTGTAATTTAGTAACTTTTTGCGTAAGGGCTTGGCACCGAATTCAAAAATGTTTGCTCCAAAACCAATTATTTTTTGGTTTTTAGTTCCTTAGTGTTTTTTGAAGTTGGTTTTTTTTTATTTAAAAATAATTTTTATTTTTTGCTTTTTAGTTGTATACTAATAAAAAAATTGTAATAGGTGGTACATAGGATAGTGTAGGTGGTACATGATGGGGAGGCCTACCTTACGTTCTTCAATTCTGAAATGTAGACCTGTACCTTTCTGGCGATTTCAAGTATTTTTTGTTTTCAACTAAATAGCCTAAACACGTTCGTTTCAGTTCCATCATCAGATCTCGGAAATCATCCAATACCAAAGACAAAACAAACGAGCCTAAACACGATGATATTGCGTTATTGTATTACAAAGATCCCATGGCCACCTTCCTGCTCCATCATCAGAGTTTGGTAAACATTCAGCACTAAAGTCCATGTAAAGACGAATCCAAAGAGCCCAAACTCAATGGCATTGCGTCTTTGTATTACAAAGATGCCATGGCCACCTTTCTGCTCCATCGTCAGACCCTGGAAAACATCCAGTACCAAAGTCCATGTGAAGACCAACAAACGACTCAAACTCGATGATATTGGGTTACCTTCTAGCTCTATCTTTAGACCATGGAAATCATCCAGCATCAAAGTCTATGTAAAGACGACTCAAACGAGCCCAAACTCGATGGGATTGCGTAATTGTATTACAAATATCCCATGGCTACCTTTCTGCTCCATCATCAGAGTTTGGTAAACATTCAGCACTAAAAGCCATGTAAAGACGAATCAAACGAGCCCAAGCTCAATGGCATTGCGTCTTTGTATTACAAACATCCCATGGCAACCTTCCTGCTCCATCATCAGACCCTGCAAAACATCCAGTACCAAAGTCCATGTAAAGACGAATCAAACGACCTTAACCTCGATGAGATTGGGTTATTGTATCACAAAGATCTCTTGGTTACCTTCCAACTCTATCATCAGACAATGGAAATCATCTAGCATCAAAGTCAATGTAAAAGACGACTCAAACGAGCCCAAACTCGACGGCATTGGGTTGTTACGGTCAAATCGCTTTAAGTGTGCTTATAAAATTTGAAGAGTTCCTTCGATTTCTCAGGCTTCCATGATCAGATCCTGACCTGATGATCATGGGACCAACTAGAAGGTATACTCTTTCAATCAAAACAAGAATTTTCGAAATCGGTCCAGGCGTCTTAGAGAAATCGGGGAACATACATAAAAAAAAAAGATTCCGACGAATTGTAAACCTCCTCCTTTTTTTGAAGTCGGTTAAAAAGGATTCGCACTCATCTTCGTTGCGTAGTATTGTCGAATCTTGTAATCTGTCCATCCTCCCTTTAAATGCTACAAATAACTTTCCAAATTCTACTCCTTCTCTCCTTGATTAAGATCAAGGAGAGAAGGAGTAGACAAACATAAGTGTTTGTCTACTCACCTTCTCTTGTCGCCAAGCATAGGCAGCTTCCAGCTCATGATTTTTCATATCATGACCATATCTTTCTCTCCTATAAACTTCGTCTTCCTAAGACAAAAAACTAAAATTCTTCTGCAACATAATTTTGGCGGCATGAATGTAGAACATCTTCGTACAGATGTAAGTTTGATCGACTGGACTCCTTTACAGAGCGCAGAGACCATTGACGAGAAAGTTCAATTATTCAGTATTCGTCTATACGATGTCCATGCACCAGTCCGTGGGATTAGAGGTAGACAATTACCTTCACCTTGGCTAATAACCTTTGAAATTAAAGTTCTGTTGTCTAAGAAAGCTATAGCTAAATGAAATGAAATGAAATGATTTATTTTCGCAGAAAACACTGTTACAATAATGTTAACAAGTACATATATATGTCTCAAGTGTTTCGGCCTGGTGGCATGCAAAATTCTTATAGATTTAATATGTACTAAGAATATAAAATAAATTTAATTAATTACATATTTAGAAATAACACTTGATTAAAACAAATTCATTACACATTTAAAAACACAACCTATACATATAATAAAATGGTAGAAAAGTCAAAACTGTACATAGAATATTTTTTTAGAAGAATACTTGGCGTGTGATCTACAATCGATACCGAAGCCAAAAATATATATTTTACAATTTTTGTCTGTTTGTCTGTTTGTCCTTATATCCGGGATAAACTCAAAAAGTACTGCATGGATTTACTTCAAATTTGGCACAAATATTATTAAACAGTCGGGTCAACATATCGGCTACATATTATCACGCTATGACCTACAGGGAACGAGCAGAGAACCTTTATTTCTTCAACGCATTCTGTAACAACGTGTAATGTAACAATGCATATTTGAATGTTGTTTTTATGTTAACTATGCTATAAGCTAGCTTCACAATATAAAAATCACGCAATATAAGTAACCTAGGCCGATAAACATGATTAAATGATGACATGCCATTAATAACTAAACATGACATTACACTATTTGCAGACGATAGCACAATACTCTTTACCAATAATAATACAAATATTTTAGAACTTGACTTTAATCAAACCTTAATAAAAATAGTAGACTGGCTTACAAAAAATAATTTTATAATTAATATAGATAAAACAAAACCAATGAATTTTAAAATACGTACTCAACGCACAACTCCATTAAAAATCCGAAATTTAGACAGTGATGTACAAGAAACCGAAGTTACAAAATTCCTAGGGTTACATATTGACCATTAAATTAATTGGAAGTCACAAGTTGATTATGTTTGTAAAAAACTAAGCCAGTTTTCATATGCTCTAAACAGACTGAGAAAAATAGCTAATCAAGAAACTTTTTTGACCGCTTACCATGGCTACGTCAGTTCAAACCTAAGATACGGCGTAATATTCTGGGGTAACAGTACAGACAAGGACCGTGCATTCGTTGCACAAAAACGATGTTTGAGGGCTATGTTCAACCTGCACGAAACTGATTCATGCGTACCATACTTTAAAAAACTTAACATTTTGACTTTGCCATGTTTATATATTCTAGAGGTCGCATTATTTGTTAAAAATAGTACTGAACTATTTAATTATCGTACCCGATTAAGACATCAAGACAAATTAGAAATAGTGCCGAGCAAAACACATCTGATGCACGAAAGTTTATTTTGTACAGCGTCACGTATTTTCAATAATATACCGAGAGAAATCAGAATGGTAACAGAAATAATTAAATTTAAAAAACAATTACAGGACTTGTTAATCAGTAAATGTTACTACACAGTAAAAGACTACATAAATGATAAATCACTGCTCCATTTCGCTACATAATATGTATCATTAGAATACCTGATCATGATGTGTTCAGTTTTCACTTCTACATAATTATCACCCGATTATTGTGATTTCTGTGACATTCATATTCATTGTATACCCAATGGGCGGGACATAGCTAAACTGGATTATTTTAGAAATTGTATCAACTGTATTATGTACATTACCTATTGTTCACAATAAATAATACTTTGACTTTGACTTTGAAATGAATATAGATAGTATTAAGACAATTTTAAAGCAGCGCCATCTAAGAGAGTTCAAAAACATCAAGTCGAATTACATGTATAAGCCTTTTTTGGATATAAATAATTTAAATTTGATCATGTTGGCGAGGTTAATAGTTGTTTTCAAAAGTCATAGATGGAATTGTGCATTTTCTTCTTAAAAAATGTATTGTTAATTCGTTTCAGAGATGAGCAAGACTATTAGTTGAAATTATTTAATTAATTACTACACCATCACCACACTTGATTGCTTACATCATTTATGTCAGAATAAATAGTAATAGAGTAAGTACAAAATAAACATTTTGGTCAGATTGGTGTAATTATTGCTTCTTAATTAATATATTTTTATATCGCATATAAACTTGCTTTGAATTGTCTTTCGGGATATATAGCACGTACCTTTGTTTGGATAAACTATATATAAACATCAGTGAGATGTGGAACTAGCTAGATTTTTTTTACTCACACACAGCCATTTATTTTATTGTTACGTCTGAAGAGGTTTGGCGGATACTGGTGTTCTCTATACATAACAAGCATCCTACCGTCATGCATTTACACGTCCACCTAGAGAACGGCCAGCGCATATATTTTGATCCCGACAGCGTTGCTGCATGAGCACTTGGAAAAACTGCGTCAAACAACTCTCTTGGCATTTTTCAGGCTCTGTGAAGTCGACCAGTTTGGGAGGTCCCTTACGTATGACGAGATACCTTCATATTACACGTACGACAAGCAAAAGGGTGTATTTAACCGACGCCAACGAGGAGGTGCTGTGGAAGGTTTTCCGGGAAGTTTCAAGGACACCGCACACACGCACCGTACACACAAATAATGTCGAATGCTATTTTCTGCGGTTGTTACTTCACACGGTCCGAGGCCCAACGTCTTTAACCTTTCTGAGGACATTTGATGGCGTGGAGTATCCCACTTACCGCACAGCCTACGTAGTACGTCACTTTCTCGACGGTCACCAATACTGGGATGACACCCTCGCGGAAGCGAGCGTCAGTGACAGTCCCAGCCGCATGCGTCATCTGTTTGACGTCATCTTGGTGTTTTGTGGAGTCGCGAGCCCGGTAGCTATGTGGAAGAAGTATCGCCATCATCTGTCTGAAGATTTTCTACGAGCTTTGAGGCGTGCTACTGGAGACGAAGTCGAAGTAACTGATGACTTCGTGCTGAACACCTGTCTCAGTTTACTTCAAGACGTGGTCATTTCTATCGGCGGCAATCCACTGGTCAAATATTGGTTACCAGCTTCCCAATCATCACCGCATCAAGACCGTGAACATTGAGAGTATAACGCTGAGACAATTTGAAATGACCACCATACGAATTTTATGACACCGTCCTTGAAAGCGTTGGGCAAAGCCAGGCTTAAATGTTTTTCTTGGATGCTCCTGGTGGAACAGGAAAAACTTTTGTTACTACTGGCATACTTGCAGAGGTCAGGGGGTAAGGCGAAATTGCCATTGTTGTAGCGTCGTCGGCAATCGCTGCCACACTGCTTCCGGGTGGCAAGACAACACATGCCATGTTTAAATTTCCCATCGATTTAGAGGGCGCCGTAACACCCGTTTGTGGTGTGTCACGTAACAGTGATAAGGAACACGTGCTCAAGGATTGCTCTCTGATCGTATGGGATGAGCGTACGATGGCCAATAGGAAGGCAGTTGAGGCCGTGGATAGAAGAACCCTGCAGGACATCCGCAGGAACGAACATTTGATGGGTGGTCACAGTTCTGTTCAGTGACGATTTCCGACAAACGCTTCCCGTGGTGACGCGGGGGTCACCACGGGAAGCGTTTGTCGGAAATCGAGGGCTGACGAGGTCAGTGCTTCGTTGAAATGATCTCTGTTGTGGTCACAAGTTCGTACGCTGCGCTTGACCATAAATATGAGAACTCGGCTCGGCGTCAATGCACTTGCTCAACTTTTCTCCGATGTCCTTCTAAGTCTAGGCGAAGGCACTCTACCAGAGGAGAGAGGTGGACAGGTGGTGCTTTCAGAGTATCTCAATAGAGTTGTATCCAACTTAGAAGTATACAGTTGTATACCGTAATAGCAGAATTCATGGGTGTGTGAGCGGGCTATTTTGACGCCCAAAAATGATCAAGCTGTAGCAATTAACGAATGCATTCTCTCTGAAATTGAGGGGAATAAAGTGGTCTACACCTCTATAAACACTGTTGTCGAGCAAGATAACACCACACATTATCCCGTGGAATTTCTGAACTCCCTGTCAGCAAGTGAACTTCCGGCGCTTACCATCCAGCTGAAAGTCGGTGTCCCGATTATGCTTCTTCGGAACCTATCTCTTCCAAGTTGTGTAACGTGACTCGCCTTAAAGTCATCTCTCTTCAAAGACACACCATTGAGGTGGAAATTCTTACGGGTTGCGGTGTCAGCGAGGCAGTATTTGATAATAATAATATAATATTTTACCACATACACACATCACCATCTAGTCCCAAACTAAGCAGAGCTTGTACTATGGGTACTAGACAATGGATAAACATACATATATACTTTTTTTTTGTAAATAATAATAATAATAATATTCTACCACATTCACACAACACCATCTAGTCCTAAACTAAGCAGAGCTTGTACTATGGGTACTAGATAATGGATAAACATACATATATACTATTTTTTACATACATACATACTATACATAGAAACACCCAGACCAAGATAAACATCCATGTTCATGCACACAAATGTTTGACTTGAGCGGGAATCGAACCCGCGACCTACGGCGTAGCAGTCGCTTACACTCCCGCTGCGCCAACCGGTCGTCAAAAATTTATACCACGCATTCCTCTCATACCTCATAACTTCCCGTTCCCGTTCAAGCGCATACAGTTCCCCGTGAGTGTTTGCTTCGCGATGACAATCAATAAGTCGCAGAGGCAGACACTGAGGGCAGCGGGTGTCCTGTACGTCGCTTGCTCCCGCGTCACCAGTCCTGACTCTCTTTACATTTTGGCTGCGGACAGCCACACCACTAATGTTGTATATCGAGAAGTCCTATAAGTATGTATTTTAACCCTATTCTGTATTCCTTATTTTCTCCATCTGCTTCAGTCACAACTTATGACTAAATTCAGCAGAATCACCATAAAGTCATTTATTCAAAGCAGGCTGAAAATCAGCACTTCTTTAATGTCAATTTTACAAAAGACAGTCTCCCTCTGTTACTACACTTTCTGCAGGTATGAAATATAAAGAAGAAACGGGTAAATGAATGTTATTTTAAAATGTATAATCGTAGGTACCTATTTATTTAATAATTTGGTGCTGTATAGCGTTCACGCAGACGCGGTCGCGGGCAGCAGCTAGTACTAAAATCCCCCCCGTGGGATCTCCACCTTGTCGTGGTGGGGGGGCTCAGTAACCGTGGGTTAGAAGCCACCCACGGTGAAGCTAAGCGGGATCCCAGGAGGGGACGCTCCACGTGGGCTTGGTAGAGGCCTGCGTAGGATGCGTCCCATGGTGCGGGTGCGGGGGACAGTTCTGTCTGTCCCTCGCAGTCGGGTGCGGTCGCGGGAGGAGAGGCGTGTGGGTGTTGCGTTGCCCCGCGCCCTATCTCCCGCGACCAAATGGGGGCGCACCATCGTTGCGTCGCGGTGGGGCCGCAGAGGAAGAGGAGATGCGGTGTTGCGTTGCCGTCCTCCCTATCCTCTGCGGCCGCTGGGTGTTTTGGCGGCGGAGCCCAACACCTTCATCCGCCGCCAAGGGGGTTTCGTTCGGGGCCCGCCTGACCATCTGGCGGGCCATTACCCGTCGGGGGGTAGCGAGGAATGCTTTGGTGAAACCCTACCCTCCGACACATGGGTACATGAGGAGTACGGGTTGGTTTTTAGTCAGTAAGAGTCTGACAGTCCCCTTCGTCCTTCTCCCCCGGGGCGGAGGGACTCCATGAGGATTTTCCAACCCGATACAAAAAAAAAAAAAAAAAAGCTAGTACTAAAATAAATTCGTTCAACACATAATTAACATAGATTCATTGCATATTTAATCAATAATTAAAGTCAAACCTAGTCAAACATAATTAATTATTGTAATTAAGACTATCATTCAAATAATTAACTAAATCATAATAACATTTATTTAGTAATAAGACTAAGTTTTTCTTGAATAATTTAAGATTCATTGCTTTTATATCAGTTGGTAATTTATTATATATTACAGGTGCCATATGAAAAATGCTTTTGTGCATTAAGGCTCTACTGGTCTGCCGCATACAAAGGCGATATATGTCACGTTGCTTTCTGTTATAAGTTGTTGACGCTAAATTATATTAGTTTGGTTCGCTTTAACAAAATTACATACCTCATAAATAAGCTAAAACAAAATATAAAATTGGGACAACTACATTGCTATCAGAAATCACTCTAAAAAGGTGTGTAGGAAAGCACAACGCCAATACATCCATAGCTCTGTCGAGAATGAAGATCCAGCTAAGGTCTGGAAGTTTTTAAAAACTATGGGAGTTGGAAAATCTTCACATGATCATGCTTCTGATAAAATAGATATTAATTCTCTAAATAGAAATTTACTACTTCGTCTAAATTTGATCAGAATACCAAAGCTAGCACTTTGCTTGATCTTTCATAGCTTCCAACCCCAAATTATCCATATTTCGTTTTTAATCAACTATCTGAGTGTGATGTTTAAAAGAGCGTATTATCCATTGCATCTTACGCAGTTGGTAATGATTGTATCAGCCAGAAAATGATCCTTCCCATATAAGATAAAATCCTCCCCATCCTGTGTCATATTTTTAATTATTCCCTATCTGGGGGCGTTTTTTCCACCGTATGGAAAGACGCCCAAATTATTCCTTTACCTAAAAAATCCAATCCGTCTTCTTTTTCTGAGTACCGGCCAATCTCCGTCCTACCATTCCTTTCTAAAGTGTTCGAACGCCTTGTCCATGCCCAACTTAGCACTTTCCTCAATAAAAACCTTCTTTTTAATCCACTCCAATCCGGTTTCCGCCCAGGTCACAGCACGGTTACGGCACTGATCAATATTACCGATGACATCAGGCTCGGTATGGAAAATGGCAACGTGACTGTTCTCTGTCTGCTTGATTTTTGTAATGCCTTCAATACTATTGATTTCCATATTCTGCTTTACATATCTCCACCAGTGATTGATTGGTTTCACAGTTACCTGTTTGGACGTCGACAGCGTACACGGATTGAAGACGCCTTGTCTTCTTGGTGTTCGTCTACAGTCGGCGTTCCACAGGGTGGCGTTCTATCTACCTTACTTTTCTCAATTTTTATAAATTCTATCTCTTATCAACTTCAGTCATCCTACCACCTTAATGCAGATGATCTCCAAATTTACACTCAAGCTCCTGAACATGAATTTTTTGAAACAATTCGTATTATCAACTCTAATTTAGATCGTATAGCTGCATGGAGCCTCAGATTTGGCCTTCAAATCAACCCTACGAAAACGCAGATTATTGTTGTCGGTAGTACCAGGCTGATTGCGTGTGTTGAACGGACTTGTTTACCACAAGTCATCTTAAATGGTATTCCTTTACCTATAAGTGATTGCGTGAAGGATTTAGGCATTTATATCGATAAAAATTTATACGGGGACCTCAAATTAGGGAAGTTAGCAGAAAATTGTTTTCTGCGGCTGGAACTTTGCCAAGATTGCAAAACATTCTGCGGACTGCCATCAAGATTGCGCTTGCAAATTCTCTTCTATTACCTATCCTTGATTATGCTGATGTCAGATATCTATCTATATATCTCGGGAGGAGCAACTTGATAAGCTTGAGCGCCTTCAAAACTTATGTATAAGATTCATTTTTGGATTGCGCAAATATGATCATGTTTCCAATTTCCGCTATTCGCTCAAGTGGCTCCCAATTCGCCTATGCCGGAATACTCACATACTATCTTTACTCTATAACTTTCTCTTTAATCCTTTTACTCACCATTACTTAAAAGAGTGGTTCGAGTTTCTTTCTGACACGCATTCTAGATCTCTGTGGTCATTGGTGAATCCAAGACTGGCTGTTCCAATGCATTCCAGTAGATTTTACGATAAATCCTTTACTGTCCAAGCTGCTCGCTTGTGGAATGCATTGCCGATGCCAATTAAACTAGGTCAAAAAATAACATTGTTTAAAAGGTTACTCAAAGAATACTACTTGTCTATAAATAGACAAGTAGTATTCTTTGAGTAACCTTTTAAACAAGAGTAGTAAGATTAAAATCTTTCTACTCTTGTAATCCTTATTTTTCATTTTCCTTTCATTTAATTATCACTAATTTATGTATGAATAATATAAATATCTATGTATTGTATAATTATTTACGTATGTATATATATACATACATACATAATTATGTATGTATATATAGTTATTTATCTATGTATGTACTTATTTATGTATATGTAAGTATTTTTATTATAAATCAAAATCGGTAAAGGTCGCCAAACTACCCTTTTCTGAATCCGTGTTGTTCTTATCCATCCAAAGGTTGCCTGTAAGAGATTGCTTGATAGTGATAAGGACGCCTATTGTACTATCTGTTACTTTTCTTTTTGTTATGATTCATTATATGTATTTCTGTTACTTTTGTTTTCATTTTATATAATTTTTTATTTGCTTGTATTGTATCCCTAGCCGTTCTATTGTACAATATATAACAGTAACAAAAGAGAGACACCCTGACCCCCATAATATAAGTTTTACTTAGTTTGGGAGTCAGGAGTTTCAAATATTTGTGACATTTAAATGTGCAATAAACGATTTTTATTTTATTTTTGGCATTTGTGCAATGAAGATGATTATTATTATTATTATCGCTTAACATTTAACGCCATTAGTAATTTAACGCGTTAAAACGTTGACCACGTCTATGTAGCGCCTAAATTAACTCGTTAAGACGCAGGTGTAGCAGGAGCATTAGATAAACCCAAAATCTGAGGACGATGGGTGAAGGAAATAAAAAGAGAGTAAGTTTTATGAAAACAATATATTTGTATTAGTTATTACGTATAATGTTATTAGTACGCTTATGAACGTCAAAAATTAATGTTAATTACTAGATGAATCTACATTTACATTTACTGCCACGTTCGCAATGCAATAGGTAGAACCACGAGAAAGAACGGGCAAGAAAACTCGTGGCCACTCTTTTTAACTGCCAGTATAATGGTTTTACATGTTATCTTTGTAAGGAGCTGTTTAGCTCCTGTTTAGGAGCTTTTTTTTACTGTTTCACATCGTGAGTTATCTACTATTGCAAAAGTTTATAGTTATTGATATCATTCTCGAGCAATTAATTATGTTCATTTATTAAGCCTCCCAAAGTGAATATGGTGAAACAGGAGCATCCACTTACGTCTTTTGATATAAGAAACTCGCGAACTCGCTATGGTGGATCAGTAAGTTCAGAAAAATTATGGTATATGAACCTGCAGCAATTTACAATCTATTAGTTAGCAGTTCATAACCACGAGTTACACTCACCCTACAAATCCGATAAATTTTAAAATAAAAAGAGTAGAACAAGAATGCAAATGTAGTATAAAAGAGAATACTACCCCATAATAATATACCATATGACATAACACTATGAAAATTGCTAAAATTCCGAAACTGCATTGGCACATGACCAATACCGCAACCGAGTGCAGGCACTTTTGGCTAGGGATCCGCAAGCGTTTTCGGGATACATAAGATCCAGGAAAGACGACTCAAATTGTAGTAGGCTAATTGTAGATGGGCGTGTTTTGTCTGATAATGAATGTGCCCATGAGTTTGCCCAATTCTTTAAGTCAGTGTACAATCCGGAACCGCCTATGTTGAACGTGGAGGCGGCGAGTGCGAGCGCGGGTGCGAGCGCTTGGGCAAACCTCGACCGCCTGAGGCCTGCTGACGTCCGGCATGCACTTGGGCGTTTACCGACAAAACGCTCTGCGGGTCCTGACGGTATCCCAGTGTTTATTTTTAGAGACTGCCGTGCAGTGTTCATTGACCCGTTGCTCCACTTATTTAATGCCTGTATAGGAACCGGAAAGTTTCCTGACCGTTGGAAACTCACTAGGGTTGTACCGGTGCCGAAAGGAAGAGGGGGTTCTGCACCCAGTGATTACAGACCGGTGGCGGTTTTATGTACGCCAGCTAAAGTTTTTGAGTCGGCAATCCACAACAGCCTGTATTCACAAAAGTTGTCTGTTGTCGAACGCTCAGCACGGCTTTCGTCCTGGGCGGGGGACAGCAGGGGATTTATTGGTTCTTATGACACGCATAGTACCAACGGTGGACGCTGGTCATCAGGTAGATGTTGCCTATTTTGATAACGTGGACAATGACATCCCCCTTGCTAAGTTGGCCAGCGCTGGCTGCACACCGCTCACGTTGACTTTTTTCGCCAGTTATTTAAGAGACCGATGTCAGTACGTTAACTGTAGTGGACAATATTCTGAACCTTACTTTACTAGATCCGGGGTAAGCCAAGGTAGTAGTTTAGGGCCGCTTCTATTCATTTTAATGATCAATGACTTGCCAAATGTTATCAATAAATCGATACCTTTGTTATTTGCCGACGATTTAAAAGTAGTTCTCGAAATAGGGCAGAATGCTGACCATGAGGTGCTGCAGCAAGATATAAATAAGATTGTTGAATGGAGTTCTGAAAATAAATTGTATTTCAACGTGAGCAAATGTTCAGTGTTATGGTTCACGCACGCGCACAGTCCGAGTCACTGTCAATATTATTTAGACGGAACACCGCTGCAACGTGTCACTGAAGTTAGGGACTTAGGCGTGCATTTCACTGCAGACTTAAATTTTAGAAAGCATATCACCAAGATTTGTAGGCAAGCATATCGACAACTTAGGAATGATGTTACGTCTTTCTAACCAGTTCACCAACATCAGTGCTCTGAGGGCATTATACGAAGCCCTTGTTAAAAGTAATATAGAATGTAACGCAATAGTCTGGGCACCTCATGAAATTAAGTACAATTTAATGATGGAACGTATACAAAACAAATTTCTAAGATATATGTATTTAAAAAAGTACGGTATATACCCTGGATATCCATTACTGTATCCTAACCTGTTTCTATTAGGTATTGTTGGATATTTTAAACTTGAGAGAAGGGAGGTAGCTCTCGTCTCTTTTGTATTTAAAGTTATGCGTGGTAAGATAGACAATCCAGTCGTTCTAGGGATGGTCAGGTTGTGTGTCCCGGATGAGTATGTGTTGCGCCGGAGGTGACCACCGCTGCTGTGTGTGCCGGTGGCGCGCACCAACTTGCTGCAGCACGCGCCCCTCACGCGCGCGTTGCGGGCGCTCAATGTGATATCGCTACAGGTCGATTTGTTTAGCTGCACACTGAGTGAATTTACACGAACTGCGTATTGTATAATGTCTCAAAGTTAATAACAATACCTATCATGCAGACACTGCACGATAGGTATTAATATAATAATACAGCAATTACATTAGATATAACTAGATATATGTACTAGAACAACACTATTGTTTTAGGTTAAGACCTGTGATGATAGTGGTATGTGTGATTAAATTAATAAAAAAATAAATAAAAAAAACAATCTAGCCGTATCGACATCAGTCAACCTACGAACCTTCTTAATGGCATAAGCAGCTGAGCTAAGTTTCCCTGAAAGATATGTAACGTGCGCACTCCACTGTAATTTCGAATCAAGTGTTATTCCTAGAAATAATGTAGATTCCGATGTTTCGAGAACATCGTCATTTAGAGCTATACTTGTTTCTGACATTAGGCATAGCAAATCTAATACATTTTGTTTTTTTTTGGCATTCAGTACTAATATATATATATTTTTTTTTGAATATCAAAGAAGTATCGTCAGCAAACAGTACAACGTCACTAATGTTTTTCAAGTAAAAAGGTAAATCGTTTAAGTAAACAAAAAACAGGAAAGGCCTTAGGATGCTGCCTTGCGGCACTCCTAAATCAACAGGTAAGCCACTGGATTTTGAGCCGTTTATTTCAACACATTGGATTCTGTCACTTAAGTATGACTTAATGACTTCCAATGCTTTAGTCTGTACGCCGTAATGTCTCAGTTTGCATAAGAGCGTTACAAGGCAGACACAATCGAATGCTTTTCAAAGGTCGCGAAACACACCAATAGCATTTTGGGATTCTCCCATGCACTGAATATGTGTTTGAGTAACGCTATTCCTGCATCTGTTGTCGAGTGACCCTTGTATAATCCATATTGCACACTATGAAGGAGGCTGTTTTGATTAAAATGTCTAAGTAATTGCTTGAGTATGATCTTTTCAAAAATCTTACTAAAGGCAGGTAGTATCGATATTGGCCTATAATTACTAGAATCAGTCTTACTGCCGGATTTGAAAAGAGGTATTATCCTATCGTTATTAAATAAGAGTTACTGTATATTGCGCGGCAAGTCAGCTTAACGTCTGTAACAAAACAAAAATATATGTATTTTGAAAATGAAGCGTAATATTAGACCATACAATTATGAACTAAGGACCGAACTATATTAAATAATTTACTAGTAATTTACATTGTATGATATCAACATAGTCCAGCAATCATTCCACCGATCTGAAGAAAGGACCGAATACGTGAGTATGACTTCTAAGTTATACTCTCTAAATTCTGCAATGCTTTAACATTGCAGAATTAGGAGTACTTGAGTTTAGCTGTAAAGTTGATTGAATCAGGCGTTACTTGGCGGAACTCCATTGTAACCTAATGGAAGGAAAGAGGAACCCACCACGCACCCTCGGATTGACCACCCCAACTATTGCAATAGAAAAAGGTTGACAATACCGAACTCCTCTAAAAGGATAAGGGATATAGGAATGGTATGGGTTCCAGGAAGATACCTGACTTGCAGCGTCATACACACTTGTCAAAAGGGTATCAGGATGTGCGTATTGGAACAATTAGAAATTTTAAAGCGGGACAAGAATACATTACTGAACGATCAAACCAACTGTAACGGGTCCCCATTGCTGAATATGTTCGCATACCGTCATAATGACGCACATCAGTCAAGTGGCGGAGGGAATTAGAAAGTACAATCGTTTATAAGACACGCTCACGGTAGGAAAGCGCTCAGTCGTTGCCCATCGCTCCTGAGGATGCCTCGTGCAGAGGCGAAACAATTGTCGAAGAATAGTCGGCGCATACAGCGGGATACTGCAAGTCAGGTATCTTCCTGGAACCCATACCATTCCTATATCCCTTATCCTTTTAGAGGAGTTCGGTATAGTCAACCTTTTTCTATTGCAATAGTTGGGGTGGTCAATCCGAGGGTGCGTGCTGGGTTCCTCTTTCCTTCCATTAGGTTTAGCTGTAAAGCTTAAATAGTTGACGCTGAACAAATTACAATATTATCAGACCTTTCAAGCATTCAGACAATCATTTAGTGAGTAATAAGCATTTACCCGTATCCTCCCATGGATGCACCGCCGCGGTGACCACCCCGACTGTCGATGTCATGACCACCGTGGTTGCCGTGATTGCCACTGCCGGCAATGTTGCCTCCGTGGACGCTGCCAGAGCCGCCTCCGCTGCGACCACCGATGCCAGTTCCGTGACCACCGCTGCTACCGCCGCCGTGACCGCCGTGACCATCGTCCAGACCGCCGCTGTGACCACCTCCAACACTGCTGTGACCAACGCTGCCATCTCTGTTGCGGCCACCCCAGCTGCCGCTACCACTGCCACTACCGCTGCCACTACCGCTGCCACTTCCGCTGCCACTGCCACTTCCACTGCCACTGCCACTTCCACTGCCACTGCCACTGCCACTTCCGCTGCCACTACCGCTGCCACTTCCACTGCCACTACCACTGCCACTTCCGCTGCCACTGCCACTTCCGCTGCCACTTCCACTGCCACTTCCGCTCCCACTTCGACTGCCACTTCCGCTGCCACTTCCGCTGCCACTTCCGCTGCCACTTCCGCTGCCACTACCGCTGCCACTCCCGCTGCCACTTCGGCTGCCACTTCCACTGCCACTTCCGCTGCCACTACCGCTGCCAGCACCACCACGACGGACGCGGAGATGTTCTGCAAGGTATGAGTTTCAAGTCACTGACTAAATCCTACTATCTTAATTGTAGCGGTCCGTTATCCGCTCCGTTGCGTTTCCGTGCTATCCGGTCCCTTATTTGTATGTTCGTAAAGTCCCTTTACGAACATACAAATAACGGACAGGATGAACACCCAGACACGAAACAACTATTTATGAATCACCCAAAATGTTGTCTCGTGTGGGGATCGAACCCACAACACCCGACGCAGTGTCAAGCAGTGAGGCGGCCGCTTAAACTACTACGACAAACGTGCACTAGAACATTTTGCATGTGGATTCAGTCATATATGAGTGACAGAATTTTCCTTATGGTCTTCGTATCGTATCGTGCATAAGAATGTACTAGTGTCATATAAAATGACTTTATGAGTTCCGCAGGGGTCATATCTGGGTCCTGTGATTTTAAATGAAATATGCGCTCTGAGAACGCAATATTTTAATTTAAAAAATCGTCTAATAATATATTATTAATTGCCATTATTTTGTATACAATAAAATCCTTTACAGTTTAACTGATATTATTTTCACGATAAATAAACCCAATAAAAATGTCACAAAACCATTGCAATATATTAAAAATATATTTATTCTAATACTTCAAAGTTCAAATATTATAAAAAATGTAACCAAAAATTGATATTATATTCAAATATATTAATAATAATTTTGAATTTAAGTGAATATAATTATGTTGTTTGAAGACAGTATAAACAAAGTGGTATCTGAGGCTGCGTAAGTGCAGGCGATGAGCCCTAAGGCGAGAACTATAACTGCTAGCTTAGCCATGTTCGTACTGTGCAGGACTCAGACTCGACTTATATACACACGAGCTTATGTCATGAATTCAATGCCGTATATATTTATTAGGGGTGCTCAACACTTTTTTTAATAACAACTTAGTGCTTTAGAACAACCTAGAGGATGCCATCAGCTATGTCCGTTCATTTCTTTTATTTAACCGTTCTTCCCAACTCCTTAGGAATTTCCCTCCTAACTCACTCTACGATCCCCAAGAAACTGACACGCTAAATTGAGCTTCTTGTGCCTAATAGTTCTGACTGTGCGTTGTCTGTAGAGTTTGTAAAATCACGACACTTTCAAAGTCCCGGGACGCAAGACAACCGATGTCCAAATTCCCAGTACTTCCAGAGATGTCGAGACTTTTCAGATTAATTTAGAAACAAGTTAATTTCTGACATAATTAGGGTTTGGGAAGTCCCGACAGTTTCAAAATCCAGGGACACAGCTAACGTTCAAAACTCCGTCGACTTCGTGACTTTTCAGAATAAAGTTAATTTCTGTCAATATAAATGAACAAACCCAAATTTCGATAAAATGTAATGTCACTGAATATAAAATGAAATCTTTACAATTTGAATACTTATTTGAGTCTTAATTATTCATGTTATATTCTAAAAAAGTTAACCAAGCGCTAGGAATTAATCCTGTGATGCAGGGGACTTTACAAACGTTTAAACAATTAACATCACACACATTTGACCGGTTTTCGTGTATTTCATTGATGAAAGTCGTTGATGCTCCGTCATGCCTAGCTCATTACTTGCAGAATATCTCCGCGTACGTCGTAGTGCTGCTAGAAGCGGTAGTGGCAGCCTTAGCAGCAGCGGCAGCGACAGCGGTAGCGGCGGCGGTAGTGGCGACGATAGCGGCGGTGGTAGCGGCGGCGGTAGCGGCGGTGGTAGCGGCAGTGGTGGCAGTGGTGGCGGTGGTACCGCCGCCACTACCGCCGCCACTACCGCCGCCGCTACCAACGCCGCTACCAACGCCGCTACCGCCGCCGCTACCACCGCCGCTACCACTGCCGCTACCACCGCCGCTACCACCGCCGCTACCACCGCCGCTACCACTGCCGCTACCACCGCCGCTACCGCCGCCGCTACCACCGCTGCTACCAACGCCGCTACCGCCGCCGCTACCACCGCCGCTACCACCGCCGCTACCGCCGCCGCTACCACCGCCGCTACCACCGCCGCTACTGCTGTGAGCACCACCACGACGGATGCGGAGAAGTTCTGCAAGAAATAAGTTTCAAGTCACTCTCTAAATCCTACTACCTTAATTTGTTCTTTTGAAGAGATCTACCGCACTCGGACTAAATCCTGTGTCGCGGGGGACTTTACAAACATCCAACTAACGGACACATTGAACACCCAGACTCGAAATAACAATTTATGAATCACACAAAGTGTTGTCTCGTGTGGGGATCGAACCCACAACACTCGGCGCAGTGTGAAGCAGTGAAGCGGCCGCTTAAACCACTACGACAAACATGCAGTAGAACATTTTGCATGTGGATTCAATCATATATGAGTGATATAATTTTCCATAATTATGGTCTTATGCACTAGTGTCATATAAAATCACTTTTTGCGTTCCACAGGGGTCATAGCTGGGTCCTGTAATTTTTAATATAATTATGTGTTAATGATGGGTGGAGCAATGTTTGAAAGAAGTGTGCACCATCACAACTGAGGGCAAACTAAACTCAGAGCAAAAATTACATGTACCTAAGCACTTTATGTCGTACAGTAAGCCATGGCATATCTAAAGTTGGTCCAATACCAAGCATTAAAATGCAAAACACTGCAAGCTCACTATGAAAACAGAGCACTCCAAGACCAGGCTGCCCTAGTAAGCTAAAAGAGATCAAGCAAAGTATTGAGGACTCATCAAATGCACCTGCCCAAGTAACTTCCTTTGCCGATATGGTCAAAAAAGGTACAAACAATTTTGTTCAGACGACAAATTTCAGCAGTGTCCATTTATCCCAAAGGTAAACTAAAATCGAGCGACGAAACAAAATCCTTGGTCCAGAAAATTATCCGCCCCGAGGAGTTAAAACTTCACGTCAGAGGGATGCGAAAGACCCGAAATGGCGGTGTCATCATAAGCACTGACAGCAAAGATGACATTGAGAAGTTAAGGCAATCCGCACAATTGAAACATTCTGACCTTACTGTCGACGAGCCTCGTAAATGAAAAAAAATTAAATGAAATATGAAATGAAATATGAAATAAAATATGAAATGAAATATGAATGAAATATAAACTGAAATATGAAATGAAATATGAAATGAAATATGAAATGAAATATGAAATGAAATATGAAATGAAATATGAAATGAAATATGAAATGAAATATGAAATGAAATATGAAATGAAATATGAAATGAAATATGAAATGAAATATGAAATGAAATATGAAATGAAATATAAAATGAAATATGAAATGAAATATGAAATGAAATATGAAATGAAATATGAAATGAAATATGAAATGAAATATGAAATGAAATGAAATATATTTTATTTGCAGAAAATGTGGTACAGATTCAGGTGTTATGGGTAGTATAGTTTCTTCACATTTTACCTTTTAGCTATGCAAAATATATGAAATAATTAGTAGTCAGTTTAAACGAAAACCCCGAGTCGTAATTATAGGAGTACCAACAAGCATGCAAGAGAAAGACGTCTTTAAGTGCCTTTACCACCAAAACTTAGCAGACAATGTCCTCGACGTCAATCTTGAGATCTTTTTAACAAACATTAAACTTAGCCATAAATCGGGGAAAAGGGACGCCGAGACCTGTAATTACGTAATTGAAGTTTCCGCAGCCATACGAAAAGCTCTGATAACGAAAGACAGAGTATTTATAAACTAGTCTTCCTGCCCTGTGAAAGACTTCACCCTGGTCACACGTTGCTATAAGTGCCAACAATATGGCCTCGTGGCGAAATCTTGTCGGAAACCTGTCGACACATGCGGGCACTGCGGCGATCTTGGACACACCTTGAAGGACTGCATGAAGAAAGCAGAGGAACCCAAATGTGCTACCTGTCTACGCTACAAAAAACTCAGCAGTCATAACACAGGTGCTGCTGTCTGTCCCGCAAAACTGATGGCAGAGAAGAGGTTCATGAATTCTATCGACTATGGAGGTGCCTAAGAGCGCCCACATCTGTGGTATCTCAGACCCTTTTTATTTCCATTTCTCTTTTCTTTAATTTATTAACTTTTGGTGCTTTTATACATTATGATAAATAACTTAATGAATGACTTAGATAATTTCTCTGTATCAGAGTCTATGATATGCGAAGTTGAGAGTTGCAAACAATATCTTTAATCCCATTCTAATTCCTTGGCCGTACTAACACAAAACATACGCAGCGTTTATAAAAATATTGCTACTTTTGTCACTTTTCAACAAAGATTAAAAGTAACTTGTGACGTTATTATTCTAACCGAATGTTGACTTTCTAAGAAATACGATGCACCGTCCATGCCAGGATACAATATGTACAATAGTAATGCAAATTATAACCAAAACGATGGAGTATTACTGTCACTGTAGAGGAGCCTAACATGCAAGAATGTAACCGACTGCTAATTAAAATCGGCTTAGAATTTGCCATGTACAGACCACCATCTTACAAAAATGTTAACAATTTCTTTGACTCTCAACTGCACCTTACAATCATTAGATATCTTCTTTTAAAAATATAATGTTACTCGCAGACATCAACATTAGTATTGTTCCAGCTAGCTGTGACACAAATGCTCAAGACTACTTAAACGACCATACTTATTTACATAAACGACCTTTGTAATCTACACATAAATCACGGTACTATCATATCATACGTTGACGACACTGCCACGGTAATATAATCCAACAGTATTGTAACTCAGCCATCTCTCCGAGTTATATGCCTACAGACGCGTCGGACGCAAACAAGCGATAGGGCCGCCCGCCCCAAGTATTTTAAAATAATTACATCTACCTACACGAAAATTTCTGGTTTTCTGACTGTTCATATTACTTAATTATATTTTTTATTCAAACAAATAAAAATCATGTAGGTATATAAGTACCCTAGGAATGACCAATTGGTTACACTAATTAGACTAGAAGTTACATAATCAGATTCATATCCGCTTTCATTTTGAAAATAACCCATAAGGTATTAAATACTAATCATAGACTTCAAGGAAATAATACATAGACCATAACGCAGATAAAAGTGTTCTCGTAGTATACATTATTACTACAATCATACCAATAAGTTTTTAAAAATATCAACATAATAATAGATTAAGCTAATCAAATTACGACTTAATCAATCACGGAAAAGTTAAGGATTAAACATTGCAACGTAGTATGTAGGTACATTTTGAATTTGAAAAATCTTATCCTTAGGTGACTAAAGGAAGAATTCAAACAGCACAATATAGTCTACAACACGTCGCCACAATTTTATTATTATTAAAATATAAAGAACACTGATACAAAAACCGTCACCGTCCGTTCGTGACTGCGGCACGATCGCGGCTGTTGTGTACTTTAGGGTGTACTGCGCTCGAGGCGCGTAGGTATAACTCGAATTTCGTGCGTTTGTATGGAGTTAGAATACTGTTAGATATTATTACCGTGACACTGCTCTATTTTTTCCGCTGAGTCAGCAAAATATTTTTTCGAGTATACGCAACATGGATTTAATTGTGTAATAAATGGCTTCAGCACAATTTACTAACACTAAATGCAGAGAAAACCAACTAAGTATGTTAAGTTTACCATACGCAAATTAACAGCACAACAAACTAACACACCACTGCACGCCCATCACTGTGGCGCCTTTCCTGTAATTCCCTGTGCATGTCCTTGTATTAATGGCACAAATAAATAAACTATCTGGGTATCATAATATAGACGAAACACTTTCCTTCAAAGAGCATATCGAGTGTTTAAACGGTAGAATACGTTAATTAATATATGTTTTCAAGAAAATGCGACATATTGCAGGCCCAACAATAATAAGGCAAGTGTAATTTGCTCTATGCCAGTAAATACATATTAACATATTGCATTACGACATGGGGGGGCGTAGGAAAAACTTTGTTACTGTCTGTTGAAAGAGCTCAGCGAGCAATCCTTGAAGTATCAACCTCGAAACCGTTTCTATATCCAACTAATTCCCTATACCAATATTATTTAGAGTGTACTATTTATTAAGAGTATCATATTCAAGCAACACACAACCCTTCCCTACAGCACTACATCTACCAATAAAAGGCCCCATAATATAATCTTTCCGACTAAAATACAAACAAGACACGCATTCACATCCAAATTTTATATATTCCTGGGGTCGCTACTTTACAAAAGATTAAACGCAATAACTAACCTAATTCCTTGCACCTACTTCAAATGCAACAAAATTGTCAACAATATCCTTCTGAACATGTCCTACGAAGATACAGAAAAAATATTAATTGTGTTAAAATGATTATCTCAACAAAATACACCTTATTAATAAGATATTGTAGATCTAGTATTACTGTACTACAACATGACGTATTAAAAAATACTGTAGTAACAGTGATTATACATTTTATAGTATATAATTAGCCCTAATCGTCTGAAACACAGGTTTATCCTAGTTCAGGCATATAATCTTGGAACATAAACTAAGCTTTTGTACTTTAAATAAGTAAATTGTACTTTTTTATTTAACAGAATATATTGAATTTGAATTTGATGTATGTCATTATTTTGTCTATACATACAAATGAATAAAATTTGAGTGTCTGTTTGTTATATAAAAATAACCACTTTTTACTAAAAGCATATGGATGTCTAAACGGTACATATGCCGAAATAACATTTTTCACAATTTTTGTCGATACAAGTATTTATTTATTTAAATAACAAAATAAATTAATATTAGGATAACACAATTAATTATAACTACTTAAATACTACAACTAAAATTAAATTAAATATTAAAGTACAATACAAATAAATAAGAAAATGCATATTCAAAGGGCGTCGTGAAAGTCCTCCACATCGCCGTCTATTGGGAATGTGCCCAGAAGACTGGCAGCATTGCCACGCTGTATGGCAATGCTAATTTTTTGTGCTAGATACATGCCAGCCTTCTGGTCACGCGAGGCGTCGACAAGTCTCTTCGCAAGCTCTCTATAGAGAGATCTAGCACTTGGACCCCATGACCCCAACGTTTCGACTCCAAACGGCTCAAATACATAATCCCCTACTAGATTTACATATTTGCGCCGTTTCAAAGTCTCCGCTGTGGCAGCAGCAGCGCCCGCACAACCCGCTGTGCTAGAAAGATGAGATGGCGCAAGGGTATCGACACACGTTGCGTCCCATACCAAAGGCCTACCCAACTTCCAAGGCAGTAGAGACATTCCATCTGGTCTTTTACCATCGTTGCGTGCCAAACCCTGAGGTTCAAGTTGGGCTGGAACGCCAGCGGTGACAAGAGCCCGGCGGAGAATGTCATTCAGGTTGCTATGTCGTGAAATACGACCTGCGCTCCTGCTGCATGATAGGCCATGGTGACCAAGGCTGTCGACCGCCTCCCCACAGTGACAACGATGTGGAGCGACACACGGCGCACCTAAACGGAGGCAAGAAGCGAGGCGGAAGGTCGTATCGTCCAACATGGTACCTATGTTGGACGATGGCAGTGCTTGAAGCCAGAGCCCCGACTCCCACTCTCCCACAGCCAGCAAACGAGCACGCTCTGCAGCATTGTACGATGTGCTTAGGAGATTTTCTCGTACTGCGCTGCAAAGCGGCCCGTCCCACTGCCTCTGAGAGGATAAATTTCGGGGCAACTCAGTGCTTGGACAAGCCATTTTCCAAGCATTAATGGCATCGATCTTACACGGCACCTCAGAATCGACCAGTGTGGGTGCTAAGATTTTCCTGGTCAATTCTGCAGTGCTGTGGACCGATGACAGAAATGCTGGTAAGCTCACGTCGGAAATTTTGCGTACGCCAAGCCCACCCAGGCGAACAGGTAATGTCGCCTGTAGCCATGCTCGGTCGTTCAGAGCCACATTTAAAATGTTGCTTAGGGTGTTTTGTAAAATTTTGTCAATATTGACTAGTGGGCTTGGGTTTTTCCAAAAAGGCGATGAACGTAAAGCGTGTGTGAACTTAGGCACAAAAAGACAGTATCGAATAATAGTGAAAGCCGAATGTATATTAATTTTGAGCAGGCGGTCCGAAATTTCACTAAAATTTTGAATTTTTTCATGAATAAAAGAATCAAAACCTTCTTCAAATATTGGGGACCCAAGAAGGCGAAGAGTACTTTTTTTAATATGCGTTATACTGGGTGCCAGGGTTTGAAATTGGGAAAGTATTTTTATTTAGTATTTTTGTCTGTCTGTCTGTGTGTTTGTAAAGTAACCGTGGCTTGGACAACCGCGGTGAAGGTAAGAGAGATTCCGGGAGTGGACGCTCCGCGTGGTCTTGGAGGGGCCTGCGCTTGATGCGTCCAAAGGTGCGGGTGCGGGTGACAGTTCTGTCTGTCCCTCACAGTCAGGCGCAGTCGCCGGAGAAGAGGCGTATCAGTGTTGCGTTGCCGCACGCCCCATCCCCTCCGGCCAAATGGGGGCTCACCATTGTTGCATCGCGGTGGGGCCGCAGAGAAAGAGGAGATGCGGTGTTGCCAGGTTGCCATCCTCCCTATCTTCTGCGGCCGCTGCGTGTTTTGGTGGCGGAGCCCACCACCTTCATCCGCCGCCAAGGGGGTTTGTTCGGGGCCCGCTTGACCATCTGGCGGGCCAATACCCGTCGGGGAGTAGCGACGAATGCTTCGGCGATACCCGACCCTCCGTCACTCGGGTACATGAGGAACACGGGTTGGTTTTTAGTCAGTAAGAGTCTGATAGTCCCCTTCGCCCTTCCCCCAGGGTGGATGGACTCCATAAGGATGTTTCAGCCCGAAACCAAAAAAAATAACAAAGTGGTACCTGAGGCTGCGGAAGTGCAGGCGATGAGCCCTAAGGCGAGAACTATAACTGCGAGCTTAGCCATGTTCGTACTGTGCAGGACTCAGACTCGACTCAGCTTATATACACACGAGCTTATCTCATTAATTTAACGCCGCATATATTTATTAGATGCGCTCAACACTTTTTTTTAATAAGTTGGTTGTCTAGGACTCGGGTGCGTACAAAATAAGAAAGACATCATTCGTTTTGATCCCATTTAGGTCGCATTGGAGACATTTCTGCTCTTTGGTTTCTGGTTTCTGATTTTAGTTATCTTGGTCATTGCATTTTTGGTCATCTGAGTTTGTCCTCATATTTCCTTGTCGCTTATCCCCCAGATCACTCATCATGCATACAAAGTACACAAAGTCTCTTAAGATCCCTAGACAAGATATCAATCCTAGAAAAAACCCCTTCTTAGTGCAGCCCTATGATCCCCGAGGAACATACATGCCTTCCAGTTTCTTGCGCCCAGTAGTTTCGGCTGTACTTCGTCTTTCAGTCGGTCAGTAAGAAAGTAACGCAAGAATTTTATATATACAGATAAACCGACCAAATCATTCTAGATCATCGCCCATTAATCGATAAGAAAGATTGTAAAAAAATAAACATGTTTGTTTGTAAATAGATTCGAAACAGACGCCCTTGGATGTATCAAAGGGCGTCTGTCAATAACAAAGAAATACTTTGTGTCATAATCATTATCATATGAGCTCAGATTTATTTTCTGCAGATATATCATTTTATGAACATGTGGACACAAAATACACAACAACTACAATCGCGAGCAAAAAAATCGACTCTTTACATTCACACTAAAAGAGCTCTAGCACAAAATTAAAACCTAAATTTCATTCTAGGTCTTTGTTCACACATGAACATGCCATTTCAGCGATATAATCCTACGTGAGTATTTACCGCAACACAGATTGTTCGTGATTTATATTAAACTAGAGGACGCCAGCAGCTACGCCTGCATTCTTTTTTAAATTTACCCGTTTTGGCCGATCCCGTGGGAATTTCGGGAAATCCCTTCTTAGTGCACCCCGACGGTCCCCAAGGAACATACATGCCAAATTTCAGATTCCTGCGCCCAAAAGTTTCGGCTGTAGCGTGTCTGTCAGTCAGTCAGTAACGCAAGGATTTTATATATTAAGATTAAGAACAAAATCACGTACTCACGTAAGGCATATACCGATGAAATGCCACCTTTCACACTCAGCACACAACTGTAAAGTTGTGTGTGTACATAGGATAAGTTTAGCATATAAGACTAGTATTATAAGAAATAAACCAGTCACAAGTTTAATCCAACTTTGACTCAATACCCTTCCCACACCTCTGACGGTGGCCAAGAAACCTTTAGCCATCAATACCGATCAGCTCGATGAGCCTGTTGTGTTGGCCGTCAGAAAACCATCTCCACCATACCTGATTCCTACCCACAGTCCGTCTGTCATCATAGGTCTCCGGCGGCAGCTATCCCGCACCTATCTATATAAATATATATTAATACGTATGGTAGGGCTAGGGTCAAGGGAATGTAGGGACAAATAGGATTAGGTTCTTAGGTGCGTACGAATCGTAGGTCTGTATCACAGCATACCACAGTAGTACCACGATAGTACGTGCCCTATGTTAAGGCCCTAATAGTAGGTGCGTATAAGTGCTGCTCTGTTTCACAGAATACCACTTGTACCTAGCGTATAATGCGTAACGCATTATACGCTTGGTACAAGTTAGGATAGGTTTAGGATATATATAGGTATAAGGATTAGGATAACTACGATAGGATATTATAGGTGATAGGGTAAAACGTTAGGATAGTGTAGGTTAACAAGTTAGGTAAGTCCCTTAGCATTAGCATTCCTGTACAGTTGGGTTAACAGCGTAGAGCTGCTAACCCGATGTTCAGTTTTAAATTCTTAAAGTTTAAGGTAAAGTTTTCCTTAAAAAAAACAATAACGGCAGTATTCTTTTCTAAAAAGACAACTGACAACAGCTCTGGACAGAAAATGTAACATTATGTACTCATTTACACCATTGCGGCTCATTACACCATAGCGGCTCAAGCAGTCACGCTATTGGAACAAGGCCTTAGCTAACTTCAAGTTGCTCGCACTCTACAAATGAGCCAGTCAGCGGTTTTACGAATTTACTGAAGACACCAGGAGACTGGTAGCTTTAACCGGCGAAGAGGTTCTGGTAGAAAACGAAGCACTTCGGAGAGGGACGATCGTTTCATTGTCACCGCTTCGTTGAGAAATCGCTTCCTCACCAGGGTTCAAGTCCAACAAGAGCTCAGGAAAACACGTGGAGTAGCTGTCAGCTCGTGGACAGTGAGAAGATGACTTAAGGCAGCCACCCTAACTCCAAAAAGACCAGCAAAGGGACCGAAATTCACCTCAGCCCATCAAGCAGCTCGCCAGAGAGAGAGAGTTTGCGTGTGAGTGAGCCAGAGTTTCGCTAAAGAACACGTTGATTGGACTGAGGAGCAATGGAGCTCTGCTCTCTTCTCTGATGAAAGCAGAGTATGTCTGAATGGTAGCGATAGAAGGAAAAGAGTCTACAGAAGACCAGGAGAGCGATATTCACAATGCTCCAAAGAAGAAACTGTTGCCTTTGGAGGAGGTTCTTGCATGGTGTGGGCAGACATTTCAATGGAAACAAAAACAGAACTGATTTTCATTGAAACTGGCCGCCATGCCGGATGATTGACTGCGGAACGATATATTAATGAAATATTAGGTGACCACGTCATCCCATATGCTGGTTTTGTCGGGAAACTTCATCCTGATGCAAGATAATGCCCGTCCACACAGTGCAGCTGTCGTTCGCCAGTGCCTAAATGAAGTTAACGTGCCTGCTATTGACTGGCCATCTCGTAGTCCGAACTTAAATCCCTTTGAACACTTGTGGGATGAACTCAAGAGAAAAGCTCGGGCTAGATATCCTGCACCAACATCAATACCTGAGCTTCGGGTAGCGTTATCTGAAGAATGGGATAACATACAGCAAGAGAGAGTGAAGCACCTCATTGAGTCAATGAAGAACCGCTTAGAAGCCGTTATAAGGTCTAGGGGTGGTAACACTATGTACTAAAAGAACTTTTTTGAAGAATACAATTTTTTTTTATATAAAGCTGTCTTTTCTTTTTGATTTTTTATTTGTAATTTTAAGTTTTAACACACTCAAAGTTAATCAGCATATTTTCGTTACATAAACGAGCGCAAGTTAGGACAATTTGTACTCATTTAAAATGAGTAAAAATTGTCAGTTGCCAAATTGTTGTAGCTCAATACTCAATACTTTATTGCATTTCACAATGTATGCTTAGATGGTAGTTCTTAGCTAAAATTTGTCATTGTGAACCCTGTCGGGTACAGCAAAGTAGGAGAGAGAGTGATACCTATAACATTTTTTTATTCTATGATTTTGTGTTTGTTTATATATGAAATAACTAACTAAATACCTGGAGGATTTGACTTAACTGTGTTTTTACGTACTTATATGAGTCTGTGTATTGTAATTTAATTGTTTATCGTTTAGGTATTCGTCGATCGAGTAGTAAGACTTTTCTATTAAAAGGCATTTTAAGGTTTTTATAAAAGCTGTAGTAATTTCTACGTTTTTTATGTTGTCCGGAAGGTTATTATAAATTTTTGCTGTCATTGTATAAGGACTATTTGTGCAGGTTAAAAGCAGGCAGGTTTAGTTTTTTTCGGGGGCGTAATGCGTGCGTTAGGACTAAAGAATTTAAGACCTAAAATTAAATTTAGGTTTTATTTTTAGTGCTAGAGCTCTTTTAGTGCGAATGTACGCGAGTGCATTTTTTAATTAGTAGCAATTAGTAGTAGATATATGTGCCTTACAAGCAGCGATAACTGAGTGGAGAGACCGACGGACTGCTACGCAGGTCGAGGTCTCGGGTTCGAATCCACGGCACGTACCAATGACTTTTCGAAGTTAAGTGCGTATTAAATTGGTAATGATCGCTTGCTTATCGGTGAAGGGAAACATCGTGAGGAAACCTGCATGTCTGAGAGTTCTCCATAATGTTCTCGAAAGACATGTGAAGTCTACCAACAAGCACTTGGACAGCGTGGTGGACTATTGCCTTACCCTTCTCATAGTCAGATGAGGCCCGTGCCCAGCAGTGGGATAATATAAAGGGCTGATTTATCTTATTTATTTATTTATTTATTAGGGATAATCAAACAGTGACACATTAACCTTAGTCTAGTAGTAAATATATACAATAAAACATGAGTAAATGCGCACTCACACCGTTATCCACAGAATATAATTAGGTATGTGTAGGTTGGAATTAATGTAACGAGTAAACATGATTTAATAAATTAAGAAAATTGATGTGTTGAATAAAAAAAGGTAAAAGTAATAAAGATTCATCACTAAAACAGTTAGGGTTCAGGTTATCAGAAGGATTCCCTGATAATTTTCATTACATTATTTCGAAATGCAGTAGCAGGCATTGCAAATATATCCAAATTCACAAAATAATCATTATAGTGAGTACGAAGTCGTCGCAAAAGTGCGCGAACACCAGCATTTGTTTTGCAGGATGGTATTGCAAAGAAGGGGCGGGCGCGCACCTCGTGTCTAATCACAGTTCTTGGAACATAATAAGATATCCTATTGACTATATCGTTACAATCATATCTATGAGTGCATGCATCATAAAGGAACATTGTCTCCAGAAATACACGCCTGGACCGTAGACTCATTAAGTTAAAGTTTTTCAATTGAGTTTCATAGGGTAGATAGTTTTTACAGCAACGGTAATGCGCAGATTTCAGAAATTTGCGCTGTACCATTTCAAGGCTATCTGCGTACTTGGCGTATAGCGGATTCCAAACAACAACGGCGTATTCCAACTGGGAACTTATTAGACCTTTATATAAATGGATATAAGTGCCCTTATTTTTTAATTCAGTTGTGGACCTCATAATAAATCCGTACATACGGTAAGCGTTATTAATTATGGTGTCAACGTGATGATCAAGATGCTGTTTTTCGTCTAGTACACCAAGGTCTCGGACAACTGAAACTTTCGTTAAAACTATTTGATTTAGATGGGATTTATTTGAGATTACATTTTTTTGAAGTGGGCGTTTAATATGCCTCTGCCTACCCCTTCGGGGAAACAGGCGTGAGTCTATGTATGTATGTATGTATGTACATTTTTGTTTTTCGTGATTGATATAGTGAAACATTTGCTGATGCTTAGAACTAGTTTATTTTTGTGACAATAGTCAGTAAGTCTATTGAGATCCCCTTTTAATATTTTTATTAACCTTTAAGTCATCAGCTAGGGTTGCCAGATTGGCTGGACTTGGCTGGATTGTCCAGCTATTTCACACGTTGTCCAGTGTCCCGGTTTTAGGCAAAATGTCCAGCTAAAATGAATCGTATGCATCACCGCTACCTCTAGCACAAAAACTGAAAAACTAAAAGAATGTTTTGCATTTGCAAGTGTCGAATATAAAAACCTTCTGCGACACGTGCCAACAAGATGGTTATCTCTCTTGCCTGCTATCCACAGATTGGTTTACTGTTGGCCTGCATTAAAAATGTATTTTTTGACAAAAGAGGAAGATTATTGCAAAAAAGAAATATGGCAATTCGTTTCCAAAGGAGTGACCTTAGCTGATTTGACTGATATCAATAGCATTGCTTTTCATGAAGGAATTTCAGAGGCTTATTTATATTTCGTTCACATTATCATGCCTGAATTTAATTTAACAATTACAGCCTTGGAAAATGATTCGTGCACTATTACGGAAATTGACGACGAAATGCGAAAGCTAAAGGGCCACGTTAAGAATAGATTGAGAGATAAATTTTATGGCAGCAAAAACAAAGTAAATCTTTAAAAAAATGAGTGATCGTGAGAGAGCGCAATTAACAAGCTAAACTGAACAGTTTCTAAAAAGTTCAATACAATAATAAGAAGAGAGATATGATTTTGCAGACAATTCCCAAAGAACTTGACAAACGATAAATTATGGTCTCGTATAATATGAAAATATATTTTTAAAAATTGTAACGAAGATTTGACAAATTTGAAAAACTGATTTGTTTTGTACTGTCCATACCAATAAGCAATGCTTATTGCGAAAGAATATTTAGCCTTTTGAACAATTTATACACTAAAGATAGAAATCGCGTGTCATTTGATTTAATTAAATCAGAGTTAGTAATAGGATAGTTTCCAGGGTCAAAATAATTACATTTTATTTAGTCCGTATTTTAGATTATAAAAAAACATTGGACACATATTTTTCTTTTTTCGATTAAATAAAAAATAAAGAAGATATAGCCCATTAAAGTTACGTGTGACGTCATCTAGTGCGAAAAAATGCAGCACGGCGTGACGTTATACGTAACTTTAATGAGCTATATCTTGGTAATTTTTGGTTTAATTTACAAATAAAAAAAATACGAATCGTATATTTTTGAATAATCTAAAGGACGGACTTATATTTTTATTTTGTCAACTAGCCTATTCGATAATTCGATTAAACTTTGAAGAAAACTGTACTAAATTTAAATCTTTTCTAAACACAGAAAGGTTCTAAAATGATAAATGCAGCTAAAGGAAATGCTAAATATGTGGTAGAAAACGTGATTTCACATTAATTTTGTTTGATTAAGATTCCTTTGTTTTGTTGTAGGTAACAATAAAACCTAAGTTTTACGAATTTATAAGCATTATATATTATAATAATGCTATTTCTTTTGTCCAGCCAAAAATCCTAATGTCCAGATATTTTATAATATTGTCCAGAAATTATGATTTCTCAATCTGGCAACCCTATCATCAGCATAAAGTAAAAATTTTGAATGTTTAAAACAGGTACTAATATCATTTTAAAATAAAATAAACAAAAGAGGTCCTAAAATTGAACCTTGGGGTACGCCAGATGTGAGTGTGACAGGTGAAGATTGATGTCCCTTGATAACAACCTTTTGAGATCTATTGAAAATGTAGGAGGAAAACCATCGAAGTAAATCTCCCCGTATTCCATTATAAGCTATTTTGGTTAATAGTAGTTCATGATCCACCTTGTCAAATGCTTTTTGAAAATCTGTGTACACTGTGTCCACTTGTGTTTGTTGGTCCATGTAATTGAAAAAGTAGTCTGTGAATAACAGTAAATTAGTAGTAGTTGACTTTCTTTTCACAAAACCATGCTGTTGCGGTATTATACTATTGTAAATGGTCTTATGGATGCAGTCGTGGACTAACTTTTCAGAAAGCTTCGACAAGGCGGACAATATGGAAATTGGGGCGGTAGTTCTCTATGTCATGTTTAGAACCTGATTTATGAACTGGGGTAATATTGGCCCGTTTCCATATCTCAGGAAAAATTCCTTCGGTCAAACACTTATTATAAATTAATTGTAATGGTAAAATACAGAACAGGCAGTTTTTTTTAAGAAAAAGAGGAGGTATCCCATCCGGCTCAGGCCCTTTTGTGGAGTCTAGTGATTTTAATGCCCTTAAGACTTGGTCAGCGATAAACTTGATTCCTGTAATTAGAGTGCTGTTATTAGCACATTCCTGAGGTGGTAGCCACACGTTCATATTAAGTTATGATGGTTCGTAAGCAGTGTTAAAGAAATGCATGAACATATTACATATGTATATCTGCTGGTGCACTAGATCTCTGATTTTTGAGAAACATACTAGATGGTACACCTGAGTTACCTCTACGATTTGAAACATAGCTCCACAAGTATTTTACATTTTTCTTGACGTTATCCTCAACCGAATTAATATGGCGCTTATAATGTATTTTACACTCAACGTCGAATCTATGTCGCAACAATGAGAATTGTTCATAATCGGATAAATTACCATAAAGCTTCCACTTAAACCATGCCTTATATTTGCTTTTGAAAATTCGTATAAGTGAATTGGAAAACCAGACAAGAAAACTAGAAGAACGCGATTTGGCCGTAGGTGAGTGTTTTTTGATTACGTTAAAAATAATATCATAAAATAAGTTAACGCATTCCTCAGATGGTAAATCAAGTAAAAGTTGCTCCCAATTAACTTTGGTTAATGCCTCATTAATCAGTTCGTAATTTGCTTTATAGAAATTGTATCTAACAATGTTCGTACGCTGCAGTGCTTTATATCCAGGATTGTGTTTTATCATACAATTGAAAGGTGGATGATAATTGTCCGGAGGTAGTAAAAGGCATGGTGGAATATTCACAGTACATTCTAAATTGCTAATTAATAAATTTAAAATCCGACCTTTGCTATTCATAATATTAAATTATTAAATTGGGACGCATTATGCAGAGACATAAAGTTATCAACGAGTCTACATACTGATGACGATCCGTTACAGATGAGCGATGTGTCTGGGCGATCCACAGCATTGAGCCACTGTATGTCGGGGATATTATAGTCACCAAATAAACAAATGTTATTAAAAGAGAAACTGTCAATTAGAGTTTGTAGGGTCTCGAAATGAGATACATATATTTCTTCGGTAGTTTTAGGCGGAATGTAGGACGCATTAATCAGGCAATCATCACAGCCGGAACCTATAAGGCGAATTGAAATAGTTTCTATATGAGAGGTGAACATAGAATTTGTTGGTAAATATTCTAAACGTAATTCCCTTAGTACCGCAATAAGGACGCCACCTCCATCTTTCTTGTCCGAGGCCACCCGGTCCCGATCGCAACGAAATACTATATAGCGCTCATCTATAAATTCACTATCTGATATCTGTGAGATTAACTAATTTAACCATGTTTCCGTGAGAATTATCATGTCATAATTGTTAGATAGTATGTTCATTATATAAAATATTCATTTTAGTACATATGCCCCTACAATTTTGATAGTAAACAGATATGATATCCAGCATTATAATGGTAAAATATCAAGTAGAATGCGTTAACAGTGAAAACCACGCTACAATTGCATAGAAATAGCGCCACGGTCCAGACTTCAGTAATTGAGGAAACAATTAACAAATTATAATGAAATAATACTATGTGTAGTACTAATTTACTTTTTACGCGTACAAATGCCCTACATTTATTTATATTTTGAGTTCTAAATGAAAACACACAAATACAAAATTAATGAGATATGAAACTGTAAAGAAATAACTTTGAAAATAGGTAAATATAGAAAATACATAGTAATAATTCTAGAATTTTCGTTGAACTTCAAATATAATAGATGTTTTTTTTCTGACTTTATTATTTAGTAGTCTTGAAACCAGGTTTAATTTTGCTAAGATCTTGCGCCGGCCGTATAGCAAAAGCTGGTCCGGTATCAGTCTCCCTGACAATAATGGTCGAGTGTTTAACCCAGACGTACTTGTAATTATGCTTTCTGGCTGCTTCGCGAACCTGCTGAAACAACTGCTTTCTTTTCAGCGTAAGATGCTCGTGCATATATACTGGCTGTGATGTACCGGAAAATCCTAATTTATCCGTGTCAATACCTTTTGCTAATCGAAAGGCACTCAAAAGGTTATCCTTATTTAAGTTAATTAATAATTCCTAGATTTAAGTTCTGCATTCGACACAGTTGACCATGAGCTTCTTCTGGTTAAGTTAGAACATTACGGAGTAAGAGAGGAAGCATTCGAACTGTTTCGTTCTTACTTACAGAATAGAAAAATGTATGTTGAAATAAAAGCCACTGATGAAACAAAATGTCAAAGATCCTATCGCTCTGAACTATACAGTGTAAATAAAGGTGTTCATCAGGGATCAATATTGGGTCCAATTTTATTTCTCGTTTTTACTAACGATTTAATAAACTATGCAACACGAGTAAACACTGACACTCAACTTATAGTATTTGCAGATGACACAAATGCAGTTGTTAGTGCAAACGATATCGGAGTTTTAAATTATAGAGTAAATAATATAGAAGCGCTTTTAACGGCGTATTATGGTTTAGTTGAGTCCATCACTAGATATGGTGTTATTTTCTGGGGAAACTCAACAGATAGGGATATCATTTTTAAACGACAAAAGTACTGCTTGCGATCCATGTTTAATCTAAAAACTACCGGTAGTTGTAAAAATTATTTCATTAAATATCGTATATTAACATTACCCTCACTTTACATACTGGAAATGGTAATGTTCGTAAAAACAAATCCTAATCTGTTTCCTCGTATGGCAGACAAATTTCCAAGAAATAGACGTGATGATAGCAAACTGTGTGTACCTGCATCAAAAACTGCACTTATGCGCAAGAGTGTTATTTGCATGGCACCAATTATATATAATAAATTGCCCAAAAGTTGGAAAGAGAAAACTGTACCACAACTTAAACAAACGATGAAATTGTTATTGGCACAAAAAGCCTACTATTGTGTTACAGAGTTTCTAAACGATACATTTTGACTATTAAAGAAAATAAATATGAACTATGACATGAATGTAATAAATCATCATAATTATATATTGTATTGTGTGACACTCGAAAAGGAAAATAATAATACCTAACTAACTACATAATGTAATAGATTTTAAAACAATTTTTAATAATAACTGTTATTTAATGTATATTAATATATTTTCAAAGTAATTAATCCAATAATAAATTAATAAAATTGTATGATAGATATTTGCACGTCATGAGAAATGACAGACATGTCATGATCCACTTTTAGTTATTAAGATCTTGCATGCATGTATTATTTAATTCTGTATGTCATACACATGTCTGAGCAAATAAATTTTCTTATTCTTATTCTTATTCTTATACGGCACTTGAGATGTTTCAAAAATGGTTCAGTGCAAATCACTTAATAATAAATTCTAAGAAGACAAATATAATGCTATTTAAATCCACTGCGCGTACTAATGACAACTTAAACATCAGACTAAATGGAGTAAAAATAGATTTGGTAGACTCCACAAAATTCTTAGGCATTTACATAGATTCTTTCTTTTGCTGGAAAAATGAACTACAAGCCATTGATTCATCTATATCATCTGCATGCTTCGCCTTAAGAAGCTTACGTGATGAGGTCAGTTTAGAACATTTGAAAGATGTTTATTATGCTCTGGTTGAGTCTAGGTTACATTATAGTGTCCAGCTTTGGGGAAATAGCTATAAATACAACTGCAATCGAGCTTTCATATTACAAAAGAGGGCTATTAGGACAATTGTACGAATTCCACAATGGCAATCTTGTAGAGAACATTTTAAAACGCTATCAATTCTTACTGTACCTTGCCTATATAATATACTCATTGTTCTAACTGACATGGCTAAATATATAACCAGGTTCGAAAATGAGGAGGAGAGATTGTTAAGGGAAGGTACAAGAACACTGAATTTTAAAAATAAACTGTACCCGAAATTAAATATTGTTAAGCATTGTGCAAGGTATCAAGCAGTGAAATTGTTTAATTGTTTGCCTATTGAGATAAAAAATGAAATTTACAAGCCGCAGTCGTTTAAAAACAAGATTAGGGCCTTCTTATTACAGAACTCTTTTTACTCGATTGAAGAATTTACTGCAATGAATTATAATAAATAAATTTTGTTGACATTATTTAATAATATTGCAATTATATATTTTTTTTTTATTTATTCATTGTTTATATTTTTTTATAATTTAATATTAATTTGACATTTAATGCTTTTAATTATCTTTGACATTTTCTTTTATTTAATTACTTTTTTATTTATTTTTTGACATTGCATTAATTCTTCGATTACAGGTTTGGTATGCTATAAAATTTATGATGAATATGTATTAATATTGTAATTTATCAATTAAGAATAGTAGGTAAATATTTTTCATGTGTATGGTGCTATGCTGTGGTGAATTTTTTATGTGAAATTATATTAGCTTAATAGTATAAGGTGAAGACAGAAATTTTTGTCAATTATTTTAAATATTTAGTTGTACACTTGTAAGATGTTTAAGTGCTATGATCATACTATGTACAAACTACACATATTCAAACACAATTTGTAATTGTTTACTTGAATAAATAAACTGAAACTGAAACTATCCCTTAGCATACGCGAGCTCAATTTAATTATAGTATTCTTCTCTTTATTCTTCTTGTTATTTTCTTTTTGTGCATGTAATACTCTATGTATTGCCAAGATCTCTTTGTGCAGCAGTGAAAATTTTATGATGATGCACATGTGCCTTAAAATTACTGGCAGTTTAATATCACGGACAGGTTTCGATGATCTTCGGCTTTTATCAAAGGGCGATTAGGAAGTGATAATACATTGGAAGCACTTTGCTTTTTATTATAAACTTTTTCTCGCTCTACGAATCTTTAAGGGTTATTAGAAATTCCCCCCGTGGGATCTGCACCTTTTCGTGGTGGGGAGCTCAGTTACCATGGGTTTCAGGTACACCCACGGTGAAGCTAAGCGGGATCCCGGGAGGGGACGCTCACCTCGTCTCCACGGCTTGGGTGAGGCCTGCTAAGGATGCGTCCAAAGTGCGGGTTCGGGGGACAGTTCTGTCTGTCCCTCGCAGTCGGGTGTTGCGTTGCCGCGAGCCCTATCTCCCGCGACCAAATGGGGGCGCACCATCGTTGCGTCGCGGTGGGACCGCAGATTAAGAGGAGATGCGGTGTTGCGTTGCCGTCCTCCCTATCCTCTGCGGCCGCTGGGTGTTTTGGCGGCGGAGCCCAACACCTTCATCCGCCGCCAAGGGGTTTTGTTCGGGGCCTGCCTGACCATCTGGCGGGCCTTTTATACCCGTCGAGGAGTTGTGACGAATGCTTCGGCGATACCCGACCCTCCAACACACGGGTACATGAGAAAGTTGAGGTGGTTTTTAGTGGTAACACCACATACTCCGGCTCTCATTTCCCCAAGAGTCGGAGATCCGAAGGGATTTTCCACCTCGTAAAACAAAAATAATTAAAAGGGTTATTAGACATTCAATTGTTTAAAAACTTTCTACATCTGTTTTGTATTCAGAATTTATCAGAACAACTTTGGTTTTAGAGATCACACGTAGGCTCAAAATAAAAAATATATTCTTAGAATCTTCGTAGAGTTATCAAACAAGAATTGTAATCATGTTTAAGATTGTGGCAAAATAACTCAATACAAAACATATTTTTGTATTATATTTAACCAGAAGTCAGATTAAAAAATAAATTAGAATATTTTCAAAGTAAATATATTTATAAAAAAACTACTTACGATAAAATAATAAGCAAGTCATTATCTTTTAAAAAACCCCAATTATATTTGTGCATTGTATCTAAGCACGTCCTTAGATAATCCCAAAATCTGAGGACGATGTGTGAAGGAAATATAAAGACAGTAAGTTTTATAAACACAATATATTTGTATTAGTTCTTACAAATAAACCAATGTATGGCGAAGGTAAATATTGCAATATCATATTGAAGTTTTGAATTTTATTGTATATTGCGCGGCAAGTCAGCTTAACGTCTGTAACAAAACAAAAAATCTGTAATTGGAAAATTAAGCTGAAAATTAGACCATACAATTGAGAACTAAGGACAGAACTGTGTTAAATAATTTACTAGTAATTTACATTATATGATATCAACATAGCCCAGCAATCATTCCACCGATCTGAAGAAAGGAGCAAATACATGAGTATGACTTCTAAGTTTGCCGTGTGGTGTCCGGCGGAGTAGAATAGCCCTCCCTCTCTCCTACCGAGGTGTCGTAAAAGGCGACTAATGTATTTCGACGGACGCATTGTCATCAATATAAAATAAATATTGACGTCTTTAACCATAGAGAAGGAAAACTTGAAACAAACCCGGCAGTCTGCCCCGCCGTTAGGGACTGACCCCAAAGAAAACATACAGTCAAATAATAACCGACTTGATCATGGCTGTAGGTAATATTACTGTAAGTGTACCCCCCTGGGGTACACTTACAGTAATATTACCGGCGGAGCCGGAGAATCCCCTCCTAGACCTGTATTTGCAGGACGAGGCTGCTCCTCGTATTCTGGGGGGAGCAACCTTACAGCTGTAGGCGGCGACGATATTCGCCATACGTCACGCCAAAACCATCCAAATACTATGCGTTGTTCTCGTCGGGGCGGAAAGTGGGCAACGGAATGCCGATTTGCGACGTCAAATGTTAGAGGAGGAATTAATGAGAAGATGGATGATGTTTCATCATATCAGCCAAACGACGTCCACTGCTGGACATAGGCCTCCCCCAAGGTTCTCCACACAGACCGGTCTTGAGCCGCCCGCATCCAACCTCCTCCCGCGATCTTGACAAGATCGTCGGTCCACCTTGCGGGGGGCCTACCTCTGCTGCGTCGTCCGGTACGTGGCCGCCACTCCAGAACCTTTCTGCCCCAACGGCCATCGGTTCTTCGAGCTATGTGCCCTGCCCACTGCCACTTCAGCTTGGCTATCCGGAGAGCTATGTCGGCGACTTTGGTTCTACTGCGGATCTCCTCATTTCTGATTCGATCTCGCAGGGAAACTCCAAGCATAGCTCTCTCCATCGCCCTCTGAGTGACCTTGAGCCTTCTGATAAGGCCCATAGTGAGCGACCACGTCTCTGATCCGTAAGTCATCACTGGCAACACACACTGGTCAAAGACTTTCGTTTTGAGACACTGCGGGATATCGGATGATGTTTACGAAGTAATAAATGAAAGAAAACTAGATGTTTTATGTGTGAATGAGACAAAGCGTAATGGGAAAGACATGCTGACGCGCGGCCCGTTCATAGAGATATGGTCGGGGGTTACCGATGAAGAACATGGCAGTAAAGGCGTCGGTATAATTCTTTCAGAGCAAATGGCAGAATGCATGCGTGAGTATGAGTGCGTAAGACCGCGTCTTATCTGGGTCCGGATGAAAGTAGGCCTGATACCTCTTTTTTTGGTAGAGGAATTTTGGGCACAAATAAGAGAAGTCGTGTTATTGCGTAGGTGGAATGAACGTATTGTCATGCTTGGAGATTTTAATGCAAGGGTTGGAGTAAAGCGTGATGGGTATGAAAGTGTACTAGGGACGTTTGGAGACAAGAGTGTCAGTGACATTGGCGTGTACTTGTTAGATGTATGTGTGGAGATGGATCTGTCTGTGATAAATACATGGTTCCAGCATAAAGTGGTATATGTACACGTGGCAAAAGAAGGAAGGAAATGTTGTGTTAAGAAGCATGATAGACTTTGAGATAGTTGATGAAATAATGAGAAGGAAAGTAGTGGGTACCAGAGCTTATCGCGGACTGATGTTGGCACAGACCACTATTTGGTTATCAGTAAAATTAGTGGTCTTTTCAAACGCTGGCGGCACCGAGATAAAGGTTCCACTACAGAATTAGAACGTATAAAAGTGGAAAGATTGAAAGATAAGGGTATGAAAGATATGTACAAAAAGCTATTGAGCGAACCGATGGACAAAAGTTGGAATCTTGTAAATAAGGAAAGTGTGACGGTATTTAAAACCAACATTGTGAAAAGTATGCGGTATGAGTAAAAAAAAAAGTAAGAAATGCAAGAAAGCTGACTGGTGGGATGATGAAACTAGAAGAATGGTTGAGGAAAACAAAAAAGCATGGCTAGATATCCTAGCAATAAAGGCAACGAATAGAGCTAGTGGTAGTATGAATGAAGATAGTGTTAAAGAAATAAAGGACAAGTATAGGTGTGTGAAAACTAAAGTCAAAGAATGTATAGAGAGGAAGAAGACTGAGAAAAAGGAGAAGTATGAGGAACAATTCTTCGCAAGTTTCGAGAGAATATAAAACTCTTTTGGAAATTCGTGAAAGAAGCGCAAGGTAAAAATATGAGTACATCGATAAAAGTGATTAGAAATGAAGTCATGAATGAAGAAAGAAAGATACTAGAGCGCTGGAAGAATTATTTTGAGAGCTTATTTGAGAAAGATGTGAGTGAAATAGAGCAAGATATGTTTGTGAGCCCGACTGATGAAATTGGAATGGATGAAATTATGAAAGCGTTAAAATGTATGAGGTCAGGAAAGTCTGCTGGATGTGATAGAGTGACGACTGAGATGTTGAAGGCTGGCGACGGACTCATAGTTAACCTGTTGTATCGCCTTTTTTATCTATGATGGAAACAGGGCCAAGTTCCAGATGACTGGACGAAGGCAGTGCTTGTCCCAATTTATAAAGGCAAAAGTTCGCAGCAGGAATGACAAAATTATCGCGGGATCAGCCTTCTTAGTGTTGTTGGAAAAATGCATGCCAGACTTTTGATTGACAAATTAGTAAATGTGACTAATGACAAGATATGGGATGTGCAAGCGGGATTTCGGAAAGGAATGAGATGTACGGATCAAGTCTTTTCCTGGCGCTGCGTCACAGAAAAATGTCTGGCAAAAAAACAGAAGGTGTATATATACGTTCATAGACTTGGAAAAGGCTTATAACAGGGTGAATAGAAAGGAATTATGGAAGGTGTTATCCATTTATGGTGTGGACAACTTTATAGTAAGGGCTCTGAAATCCCTGTATAGGGGTTCTAGAGCATGTGTCCGAATCAATGGTGCCTATACGGACTGGTTTGACATCTCCCAAGGTGTCAGACAAGGGTGTGCAGCCTCGCTCTGGTTGTTCAACGGCAACGTATTCATGGATAGCTGCATTAATGATATGAGAGAAACTGACTGTGGGATCGATATGGTAGGAGTGCGTGTTAAATGCCTCTTATATGCCGATGATCAAGCATTCTTGCATCATCGGCGAACGAGTTGCAAGAAATTATGAACTGCATGAAGAAGAGCTTTAAAGCGAAAGGTATGAAGGTTAATGCACGAAAGACGAAAGTGATGGTGTTTGAAAAAGATGAAAGTGTGACTGAGTGTAATATTACGATTGGAGGTGAAATTGTAGAGCAAGTAAAGGAATTTGTATATGTGGGTAGCGTATTTACAAGGGACGGAAGATGTGTGGGAGATATTGAAAGGAGAGTAACTGCGGGAAATCGTGTAAATGGCGAAAGAGGTGGAATGGAGGTGCCAAAAGAGGCGTGATTGGCGGTTCACAATGGAGTGCTTGTCCCCAGGTTGATGTATGGAAGTGAGAGCTGGGTATATCAGAAAAAGCATGAAAGTAGAATTAACGAAGTTGAGATGCGATCACAGCGTAGTACATATGTGTGGGGTAAGACAGATTGATAGAATTCCGAATGCAACTATACGAAAGAGCAGTGGACTGAAAGAAGATGTGGTGACAAGAATTGAGAAAGGAATGCTTAGGTGGTTTGGAAACGTGGAGCGAATGAGTGAAGAAAGAATGACGAATCAGATATATAAGGCAAATGTGGGTGGGCAAGTTGGTCGTGGCAGACCTCGGCGGACATTCGTCGACCAAATTGGAGACATTCTAAGAAACGGATAGGTCCGAAGTACCCGAAACCGGCGAGCATGTATGAAAACAGTAATGAGTGTAGAGGAAGCGCGTGAGGTTTGTAAGGATAGGAGCAAGTGGCGTTCTGTTGTCTCTGCCTACCCCGACGGGAAAAAGGACGTGAGTATATGTATGTATGAATGTATGACTTCTAAGTTATACTCTCCAAATTCTGTAATGATTTATCATTGCAGAATTCGGAGTATTTGAGTTTAGCTGTAAAGCTCAAATAGTCGACGCTGATCAAATTACAATATTACCAGACCTTTTAAGCATTCAGACAATCATTTAGTGAGTAATAAGCATTTACCCGTATCCTCCCTTGGATGCACCGCCGCCGTGACCACCGACCAGACCGCCGCTGTGACCACCTTCGACAGTGCCGGGACCAACGCTGCCATCTCCACTGTGGCCACCCCGGCTGCCACTACCGCCGCCGCTACCGCCGCCACCGCCACCGCCGCCGCTACCGCCGCCGATACCACCGCCGCTACCGCCGCCGCCGCCACCGCCGCCGCTACCGCCGCCGATACCACCGCCGCTACCGCCGCCGCCGCCACCACCGCCGCTACCACCGCCGCTACCGCCGCCGCTACAGCCGCTGCCACCGCTGCCGCCACTGCCGCCGCTACCGCCGCTGCTACCGCTGCCGCCACTGCCGCCGCTACCGCCGTGGCTACCGCTGCTGCTACCTCTGCCACTATCGCTGCCAGCACCACCACGTCGGACGCGGAGATGTTCTGCAATTAATAAGTTTCAAGTGAACTCACTAAATCCTACTATTTTAATTGTCACGGGGGACTTTACGGACACAATGAACACCCAGACTCGAAACAACAATTTATTAAACACACAAAGTGTTGTCTCGCGTGGAGCTCGAACCCACTACACACGGCGCAGTGTCAAGCAGTGAGGCGGCCGCTTAAACCACTACGACAAACGTGCACTAGAACATTTTGCATGTGGATTCAGTCATATACGATATGTAAAAACATGAAATTAAATGAATGAAATGAAATGAAATAAGGTTTTATTTTTGCCATACATACACTACAAGGGCAAAAAATGTAAAAGAGCAAAATATGTAAACCAACCTCTCTGCGGAGCACGAAGTCATACGGACGCAAAGAAAAATAACCTTACTAGAGGACGCCAGCAGCTGCGCCTGCATTTTCTTTAAATTTACCCGTTTTGGCCGATCCCGTAGGAATTTCGGGAAATCCCTTCTTAGTGCACCCCTACGGTCCCCAAGGAACATACATGCCAAATTTCAGCTTCCTGCGCCCAATAGTTTCGGCTGTAGCGTGTCTGTCAGTCAGTCAGTAACGCAAGGATTATTACTAGCTGACCTGGCAAACGTTGTTTTGCAAAATTTTTTTTTTTATTTTTTTTTTGAAAAATAGATGTTGGCCTATTCTCATAGATACCGGATAAGCACAAAAAATTTCATCAAAATCGGTCAAGCCGTTTCGGAGGAGTATGGGAACGAAAACTGTGACACGAGAATTTTATATATTAGAAGATTACTAAAGAAATATAACCTTATCTAAACCTTTTTTTTTTGTTTTACGAGGTGGAAAATCCCTTCGGATCTCCGACTCTTGGGGGAAATAAGAGCCGGAGTATGTGGTGTTTCCACTAAAAACCACCTCGACTTCCGCCATGTACCCGTATGTCGGAGGGTGGGGCATCACCAAAGCACTCGTCGCCACCCTCCGACGGGTATTGGCCCGCCAGATGGTCAGGCGGGCCCCAAACAAAACCCCCTTGGCGACGGATTAAGGTTTTGGACTCCGCCGCCAAAACGCCCAGCGGCCGCAGAGGATAGGGAGGACGGCAACGCAACACCGCATCTCCTCTTCCTCTGCGGCCCCACCGTGACGCATTGAATGGTGCGCCCCCATTTGGTCGCGGGAGATAGGGCGCGCGGCAACGCAACACCGACACGCCTCTCCTCCCGCGACCGCACCCGACTGCGAGGGACGGACAGAACTGTCCCCCGCACCCGCACCGTTGGAAGCATCCTGCGCAGGCCTCTCCAAGCCCACGCGGAGCGTCCCCTCCTGGATCCCTCTTAGCTTCACCGCGGGTGACCAATCCACGGTTACTGAGCCACCCCACCACGACAAGGTGGAGATCCCACGGGGGGAACCTTATCTAAACCTAGTCCAACCTCTCTGTACTGACGTCTACACTACATAGCCGGTCGTCAAACACAATAATTAGCAAAGAGGTTTGAAGACTATTTTATTATTTGGAAATTACCGTTTTTAGTTCGATGACGTATACACTCTGTCAACATTGACAACAAGGCGATGGCCGTGCGGATAACACATACGCTGCACGTTCTGAGGGCGTGGGTTCAAATCCCAGTCATAACGATTATGTGGATATTGGTTTTTATGAAGGAAAATGTTTATGAATATTTAGCAATTGGCAAATATTAAAAAAATATATTATTTAAATATTTCGAATAAAGATAAGAAAATTCTAGAAACTTCAGGAAGGAATGGAAAGGTTAAAAATAGACAGGAGATGGAAAAACAATTGAATAGTCAAACGACAATTGAAATTAGTGGATCTAGAACATTCCTAGGGGTATATAAAGGGGTATATAATAGTAAAAGGAAGAAAGAAGTAAGTGAAATAAAGTTAAGTGAAAGTATAGTGCAGTTAAGTGCAGTGCAAAAGACGTTAGTGTTGGTGCTGTCCGCGTCGAGATTGAACGACGAGTCGTGTGTGTGAAGTTGAATAAAGTGTCATCAGTGCTACTCCGTAACAATATGAATATGGCAAAAATAGGTCACCGTTCAGTATACGTCTGACATAAAATTATGTCAGATACTGATTTTCAATCGTAACCTGCGGATAAGAGACTCACGAAAGTCAATCAGCATATTTTAGTTAAACCTGGTAAGGTATTCTATTAAACATGTAAACTAATTCGGGGAGATGGGCCTCGTTAGCTTTGGTCGGCAACCCGTCTAGGAGAAGGAAAACTCCGAAATTAAACCACTCTCTTTTGGGGAGATGGGCCTCGTCAGCTTTGGATAACAACCCGTCTAGGAGAAGGAACACTCCGAAATTACAACAAAATTCAGGGAGCATACCCGATAACAAACCCCAACCCAAGGTGTCAACCGACCCGTGCCGAGGGATTCGTGGCCAGAGGGCAAGCTGGTCGCAAACGGAGGGTGCCTGTGTTGGTGGTCATAGGGCACAGCTGGGATTCTACCTTATCCCCGTAAAGGGCTCTGCGGGGATGGACATTTGAAATCCCTAATGCTCGTGGGAACGCAATGGGAACTAAAAAATATATTTTTCCATACGACGGCGACGCGGTTCGCAACCCATCACGTGTCGTTTCCCGCGGGGGTGAAAAGCGGCCTACGGATAGCCGGTTTGCAACATTAAATGTTGGAGGCGGAATGGACAGCAAATTGAATGAAGTATGTCAGATGATGAATATCAGAAAGATTGATGTTCTTTGTGTGAATGAGAAAAAAAGGAAAGGTTGTAGCACCATCAAGCATGACAGCTACACGGCGTATTATATATATAGTTATAAGGAAATATTGATCATCTTGTTAGGTGATTTCAATGGATGGGTGGGAGTAAAACGAGATGGATTTGAAAGGGTTTTAGGTGGATTTGGTGATGAGAGTGTGAATGAAAACGGAAAAGTGCAATACTTTTCCTTTCTTTGAGGTTTGTTTAGAGTGGAGCCTTTATGTGACAAACACTATGTTTGATCACAAAAGGTTACAAATGTATACGCGTGAGGCTAAAAATATTAGAAGAAATAGTATGATTTATTTTGTAATTGTAGATGAACGATTGAGATAGAATGTATTGGATACTAGGGTGTATCGAGGGATCGGGATGTGTAGCGTCGCCGTGGTTGTTCAAACTCTTCATGGACAGTTGTTTGCAAGATTTGAAACATAGTGACTGTGGATTAAGGATGAATGGGTTACTCGTCAAATGCCTCCTTTATGCTGATGATCAGGTAATACTTGCGTCTTCAGCGGAGGAGTTGCAGGAGATGGTAACAATCATGCATGGTGCTTTAGGGAGGAAAGGAATGAAAGTGAATGTGAGCAAGACGAACGTTATGGTTTTTGAAAAGGGGGAATGTGTTACGGCTTGTAATGGTATGATCGATGGACAACGAGTGGAACAAGTGAAAGATTTTGTGTATTTAGGTACGCTGTTTACTAGGAATGGTAAGAATGAAGAAGATATTGAAAGAAGAGTTAATGCAGGTAATAGGGTAAATGGAGTTTTGAAAGCTCTTCTGAACAGTCATAACGTATCCAAAAAGGCACGTTTGGCTGTGCAAAGAGGGATGTTGGTACCTACACTTATGTATGGTAGTGAAAGTTGGGTATGGCAGAAGAGTCATGAAAGTAGAATAAATGCTGTAGAAATGAGAGGACTGAGAAGTATGTGCGGTGTGTCTTTGACTGACAGAGTAAAGAATATTGTGATAAGAGAGTGTTGCGGGGTAAAAGAATTTGTGTGACAAGCATCGAGAAAGGTATTCTAAGGTTGTTTGGGCACGTGGAGAGGATGGATGACAAAAGACTGACCAAGCAGATATATAAGGCAAGTGTGGATGGGACGGGACGAAGGGGAAGACCTAGGCGGACATTCTCTGACCAGATTGGAGACATCCCAAAAACATGGCAGGTTAGTACCCTGAACACAAGAGCATGCATGAGGAATCTGATAGGAGTGAATGAAGCAAGAGAGATATGTCAGGATCATTGCAAATGGCGTTCCGTAATCTCTGCCTACCCCTCCGGGAAACAGGCGTGAGTATACAACATGTAACAAGTTTAATGCACATCTTGAAAGTACTTTGTTCAGAATCGGCAACTGAATCCATTTCCGTCATTTTTAATATTGTTTATTTTTAGTCTTAAAATAATTAAAATAACGTAAATTGTAGTCACCCATTTTTTTTTAAATTGAGCTATTCGAAAATAAACCTTAAATCAAAGCAGAACGGCTTATTTTTAAATGCATTTGTTAAATGGTTCCACGTTGACTTACACAAACGCACGCATTAAAACAACACAATTTTAAAAAAAATTGAGCTATTCGAAAATAAACCTTAAATCAAAGCAGAACGGTTTATTTTTTAATGCATTTGTTATATGGTTTCACGTTGACTTACACAAACGCACACATTAATACAACACAATAGACGGCAAAAGACAATAGCACACAATTGACCACCAAAATGTCTATCATCTATCTTTCACTAACGTAGGTAATAAACAACGGGAAAGAGCGAGACGTAATGTCTCGCTCGCGCTGGCGCATGACAAGCGCAGCGGGCGATGCGCTTAGACATGTTATGACAAGTACACAACCGGGAATATCTATCTGATTCTATCAGTGAGTGCTGTGAAAACCTTTTTAAAAGTTCACTTGTTTACAAAATGTGTAATGGTGTATAATTTAATCATTCAACAACAAAGTGAAAAGTTCAACATCATCTTGATGTTGACTTGTCACCCATGGACTTTCTCATTGTGGAGAAATAATAAATCACCAGTTTATTGTGACGACAGAAAAAGTGCCGAGTAGTTAATTAATTAAGATACTAGCTGCTTTTGAAACAGTGAAAAGATGTGATTTGTGACGAAATACTGAAGTGCTACGTGGACGAAAGAATTGTGATTTAAGCCTGTAAGTTATTTTATTATTCTATTATTGTAAGTATTTAGATTCACAAGACAACTTTAAACACGCCGTTCTTGTTTATTTCTCTCATTGATATTCTTTTATTTTATCTGCTTAAGTTAAGATAGTCACAATAGTCACTTACGATGTTAAGAAACAATAGATCGTGCATATTAATAACAAACAATAAATGATTCGACTGTCCACACCATAGCTTAAAAGTGTGATGGAAAGAAATACTCATAATATCTTTGGTAATATCAACAGTAGCCGACAAATTGTTCAAACATCATTTTTGTAAACCCCACTCTATCAGAGTGTGGTTTACAGACTGAATTTCATACATTTTGTTATATCGTATCATGTTTCGTTCCTATCAGATCGCTGTTGTTTGTTTACCATAGCAACCGTTTCGTTTGTGTGCGTGCGCAGATTTAGAGTGACCACGATTTTCACTTTTAATTGAGTTAATACTTTCTTTAAAAAACATTATTTACGCAAATAAAAAAAATATTTCAATGCATGCATTATGATTGTAACAAGGTTTTCTAATTGGGGTGTCTGAGGATGTGCGTTATTTCCATTACACGTTGTATATGTATGGAAACTAAAACAAAAGTATTACAACACTACATATAATAAAAAGAAAAAAAATCAAATAATATGCCATATAACATTATTTTTTGCGTTCCGCAGGGGTCACACCTGGGTCCTGTGATTTTTAATATATGTGTTAATTATGTATGCCAATATTTTGTCTATACACGTAAATAAAATTGGAGTGCCTGTTGGTAATATTAAAAATAACGGCTTTTTACTAAATGCATACGAATGTATACACGGTACTTACATATGGCGTAATGATGTTTTTACAATTTTTGTCTGTCTGTATGTCTGTCTGTCTACTTATCTGTCTGTCTGTTTGTTCTCACTAATCTCTGGAACGGCTGGATCGATTTTAACGGGACTTTCACTGGCGGATAGCTGATGTACCAAGGAGTAACTTAGGCTATAAATTAACCGAGTACGCGAAGTAGTTCGCGTTCTCGGTGAACAACTAGTATTTTATGAAATGCAACCAAAAATTAATATAAAATATTTAACTTCGAATATCAAATACATAATAAATAATTTTAAATTTCCGTAGTGAATATATTATGTTCTTTGAAGATAGTAAAAACAAAGTGATACCCGCGTGGGATCTCAGTAACCGTGGCTTGGACACCCACGGTGAAGCTAAGAGAGATCCCGGGAGTGAACGCTCCGCGTGGGCTTGGAGGGGCCTGCGCAGGATGCGTCCAAAGGTGCGGATGCGGGTGACAGTTCTCTGTCCCTTGCAGGCGCAGTCGTGGGAGGAGAGGCGTGTCGGTGTTGTTTTGCCGCGCGCCCTATCTCCCGCGACCAAATGGGGGCGCACCATTGTTGCGTCGCGGTAGGGCCGCAGAGGAAGACGAGATGCAGTGTTGCCAGGTTGGCGTCCTCCCTATCCTCTGCGGCCGCTGGGTGTTTTGGCGGCGGAGCCCAACACTTTCATTCGTCGCCAAAGGGGTTTTGTTCGGGGCCCGCCTGACCATCTGGTGGGCCAATACCTGTGCGGGAGGAGTGACGAATGCTTCGGCGATACCCGACCTTCCGTCTCACGGGTACATGAGGAACACGGGTTGGTTTTTACTCAGTAAGAGTCTTATAGTCCCCTTCGCCCTTCCTCCAGGGCGGAGGGACTCCATGACGATTTTCCAAACAGACACCAAAAAAAAAAAAATAACAAAGTTGTACCTGAGGCTGCGTAAGTGCAGGCGATGAGCCCTAAGGCGAGAACTATAACTGCGAGCTTAGCCATGTTCGTACTGTGCAGGACTCAGACTCGACTCAGCTTTTATACACACGAGCTTATGTCATTAATTCAACGCCGCATATATTTATTAGATGCGCTCTACACTTTTTAAAAATAAGTTGTTTATCTAGGACTCGGATGCGTACAAAATAAGAAAGACATAGTTCGTATTGATCTCATTTACGTCGTACAGGAGACACTTCTGCTCTGCGAGGTTTTAGTGATTATGGTCATTGCATTTTTGGTCATCTGAGTTTATCGTCATATTTCCTTGTTCGTTTTCCCCTAGAACACTCATCATAGATCCAAAGTACACAAAGTCTCTTAAGATCCCTAGACCAGATATAAATCCTAGATAATGCGTGCAGCTACGCCCGCACATTCTTTTAATGAAAATCCCCTTCTTAGATGATGATCCCCTATGATCCCCGAGGAACATGCATGCCTTCCAGTTTCTTGTGCCCAGTAGTTTCGGCTGTACTTCGTCTTTCAGTCGGTCGTTTGACTGCACGGGTGGCGTAGTGGTTTAAGCGGTGGCTTCGCCGCTTGACACTCGCAGTCTTGTGGGTTCAATCCCCACACGAGACAACACTGTGTGATTTATAAATTGTTGTTTCGAGTCTGGGTGTACACTGTGTCCGTTACTTGTATGTTTGTAAAGTCCCTCGAACAGGGTTTAGTCCTAATGCGGGAGTTGTCTTTTTTTAAAAAGAAAGAAAGAAAGAAAAGCAATTAGAAAGTAACGAAAGAATTTTATATATATAGATAAACCGACCAAATCATTCTAGATCATCGCTTATTAATTAACAACAAATATTGTAAAAAAATAAACACGTTTGTTTGTAAATAGATTCGACACGAATGCCCTTGGATGTATCAAAGGGCACCCGTTTCGAATAGCAAAGAAATACTATGTGTTATAAAATCATTATCATAATATGAGCTCGGCTTTATTTTCTGCATATATATCTTTTACTAGCTGTTTCCCGCGGTTTCACCCACGTCCTGAGGGAATTATTCGCGTACCCGCTTAAAGGCCTGTTCAGACCTAAGCGGTATTCGCTACCGTCTGCGGCAGAGAAAACCCAGTGGGTATGCGGTAATATTACTGTTCAGACCTAAGCGGTATTCGCTATCCTTGTGGGTAGAATAACGCGCGGTAGTCGAGTTTCGCTCAGAGAGGTAAGAACTAGCCGCGGTACTTGATACCAAATACCTGAGCGAAACCCGCACGGTATGTACCTCTATCTACAGCGGCAGCGAATATCGCTCAGGTCGCTCTAGCCGCGGTACTTGATACTAAATACCTGAGCGAAACCCGCGCGGTATGTACCTCTACCCACAGCGGCAGCGAATATCGCTCAGGTTTGAATAGGCCTTTATTTATGGCCTAAGTTACTCCTTGGTACATCAGCTATCCACCAGTGAAAGTCCCGTCAAAATCGATCCAGCCGTTCCAGAGATTAGCGAGAACAAACAGACAGACAAAAATTGTAAAAGATGTCATTTCGGTATATGTACCGTGTATACATCCAGTTTATGCATTTAGTATAAAGCGGTTATTTTAATATTACAAACGACACTCCAATTTTATTTATGTATTGATTTCGCCATAACTTTCAAACCAAACGTCGAATTTTAATGAATTAAAGACTAAATATTATAGCCTACATAAACTGCACCTTGTGATAAAATAGTTTATTTTGATAAGGAGTAATGACATGTGTAAAATAAATGCGTTAAAATGAAGTCCTAAAAAAATTCAAGATTTTTTAATAAAAAAATGGTTGTTGCGCTTAACTCGAAATAGATAGGTATAGCGTGTCGCGGACTTTTTTGTAGATATTTTTAAGTTCTTTAATTAATTAGAACATTTTATGGTTCTATCCTTTACAGTTTAGGCGTATTAAAATAATTATAAAAAAAATGTCTGTAACCTCAAAATAACTGTAATGCATATTGTTGCTAACCCGTTTCCAGTAACCCAATGATTTATTTAGATTGTTTTTCTGTCTGTCTATTTATTCAGGGTAATCTTAAAAATGGCTGAATCGATTTAGATGTGTATTTAACTAATGACTAATGAAAACTCTCGAACTGAAAACTCTGAAAATTTAATGCTTGTAAAAGCTCGTTTAAATTAAATTAGTCAAGGATTTCGTAGCAGTATACATTTGTATATTTCAGCGACATTGTAAAAAAAAATTAAAATAAATTATCCAAGTTCAAAACCTCTTTCTTAGTATTTTTATTAAAGAAATGAGAGAAGCCTTGGTCAGCAGTTGGACAAAGCAGATAACTGATTGGGATTCCCCCGTGGGATCTCCACCTTGTCGTGGTTCAGTCTGGCCTCCCGTGGGCTCAGTAACCATGGGTTTCAGGTACACCCACAGTGAAGCTAAGCGGGATCCCGGGAGGGGACGCTCCACGTGGGCTTGGTTGAGGCCTGCGTAAGATGCGTCCCAAGGTGCGGGAGCGGGGGACAGTTCTGTCTATCCCTCGCAGTCGGGTGCGGTCGCGGGAGGAAAGGCGTGTCGGTGTTGCGTTGCCGCGCGCCCTATCTCCCGCGACCAAATGGGGGCGCACCATCGTTGCGTCGCTGTGGGGCCGCAGAGGAAGAGGAGATGCGGTGTTGGGTTGCCGTCCGCCCGCAGATAACTGATAAAAAGTGCTTACCTGCTTTAAAATAAATAAAAATAGCAAAATAACGGTTCTAAGTATTTTGGCTTCTATTGGTCATATAAAGAACCATCCCACAATTTAGTTAGTGAAGATGAAGAGCGCTTAGATGATAGCCAGCCGCATAAATTTAAATTAATGAAAATTAAATGCACATCAGGGACGATGAAAAAAATCAAGTGAAGGAATTAAACGTTTCATAAAAACTGGGACCCCTTTTTGAAATCCCCGTTTTAGTGGTGAATTCACTAACGTGACTTGAGGAACCGATATACAAAGTTTCAAGTGAATCCATTAAAGTTTCTTTTTATATTACAAAATGGGACACCCTTTCTTAATTCTTAATACCCTTTCTTAATAGGGGTGTGACTTAGAAAACTACTTTTTTTGGTGTTCACTAACGTCATTTGAGGAACCAATATGCAAAGTTTGAAGTTAATCCAATGAAGGAATAAAAAGGTTTCATACAAATTCCGACTCCCCTTTTTAACCCTTTAGGGTAAGAAATTCCCAAAAAGATTTTCTTGCTTCTCAATTAGATTCAAATTTCGTTCGATAACCTTGAACACTTTTATTAGCATAATGTTTGTCTACTCACTTGGAAATAACCTAGCTATTATAAAATTGTGTAAATCTTATTGTAAAACTAGAGGACACCGGCAGCTACGCCTGCATTTTTTTTAATTTACCCTTTTTGGACGATCCCGTGGGAATTTCGGGAAATCCCTTCTTAGTGCACCCCTTCGGTCCTCAAGGAACATACATGCCAAATTTCAGCTTCCTGCGCCCAATAGTTTCGGCTGTAGCGTGTGTGTCAGTCAGTCAGTAACGCAAGGATTTTATAATATTAAGATTTGCATAGTTTCCTTGTAAATTAATAAACTATAGTGTTAATATGCTACCGATCACCTCAAAATTGTTCTAGTTATAATCTCTCGGCTAAGGTCACCCCCCTTGTAATTAAAAGTTCATTGATCTGCCACTGGATTATCTGGCAATTCAATTTAATTTAATTTAAGAATGCATCAATGGCGCCCGAATTATATTTAATTTTACTCTAAATTTGTAATTTAATGCAATAGTCTTTAAATTTTATGAAACAATGTTTATGTATTAAACAAACTGTTAATTCCACCAGCTAGTTTCATTTATATCCTCTATTTTATGTGGTTTATACCACTGACACACTTTTAGGGTTCCGTGCCTAAAAGGTAAAAAACGGGACCCTATTACTCCGCTGTCTGCCTGTCCGTCTGTCTGTCTGTCACCAGGCTGTATCTCATAAACCGTGATAGCTAGGAAGCTGAAATTTTCACAAATTGTGTATTTTGGTTGCCGCTATAACAACAAATACCAAAAATGAAAATCCCAGGTCCCATACAAAAAACGTGTTTTTTTTTTCTTATTTTTTTGCTCAAAATTACTTACTGTAACAGGTACACGATTTAAATTTTCACAGAATATGTAGTTGTATATGAACCTTTAAGATAAATAATTAAAATTAAAAAAAGTAAATAATAAAGGGGGGCTCCCATTCAACAAATGCATTTTTTAAGCATTTTATTACTCGATCTTAATAAACAGGTAGAACCTTAAAAAGTATTTAAGTATACATACAACGAACGTGATTTTCTTTTATAGATGATGGTACGGAACCCTTCGTGCGCGAGTCCAACTCGCACTTGCCCAATTTTATTTTATTAAATTTGTAAATGATGAGTGACATGCAGGGTGGCGACGTTACGCTCTGATCCATGGTTTAGGTGTTTAGGGTCTTCTTCATCTTATTTATTTTATTTACTTTTTGCACAAATAAAATATGTAAATAGGTGGACTTAATGCCAAAGGCATACTCTAACGGTCAACTTAAGGTGATTTTAGGTGATGCAGAGATGATAGTTGTAGGTGCGTTCCAAACTTTATCAATTATCAAATTGTGCTTTTTTATTTATAAGATTCTGCCAATTTACGTAAAAGTAGCTCTCATACTTTTATCTTTAAAGAAAGCCGATTAGCAATCATCCAGATCTCAAGAGGAAACGCATTCCAAAGAAGAACAGACTGAACAAAGAAAGATGACTTTATGAAGTTAGTTGAGTGGGAAGAACATAGCAGGAGGCGATTGTTAGAGGAGCAAAGATCTCTGTTGTGATTTGAGCACAAGTACTTTAAATAGGACGATAAGTAAGAGGGAGGGGTAGGAGAGTTGAGAAAAGAGAAGAGAGTAGTGAGAGCACTACGTTCTTGACGAATGGGTAGCCAGTTGAGTTTAGTGCGATAAGCAGACACATGATCATACATCTTATGTTTTTTGCCAGTGTCTAAATCCTTAAACAGGTACCTATGAATCCCTGCTCAGGTAAGTGTTTGAAGATATTAAATTATTACGGAAAGCCTGTAATTTTTTTTTTGTAGTTTTAGATTCACACAACACCGTCTAGTCCCAAACTAAGCAGAGCTTGTACTACGGGTACTAGACAATGGATAAATATACATATATACTTTTTTTTGTAAATACATACATATTATACATAGAAACACCCAGACCAAGACAAACATCCATGTTCATGCACACAAATGTTTGACTTGAGCGGGAATCGAACCCGCGCCCCTTCGGCGTAGCAGTAGGTTACACTCCCACTGCGCCAGCCGGTCGTCAATTATATTATTATTGTGGCAATAAGAAGCAAACAAAATATTTACACATTTATAAGCGGTGCTGCATGTTTTCATATTAAATCATTTATTGTGTTTGTGGTTCGTCGATTGCAAAACTGGTTCGAATATCTGTTCTGATGAGTGGTCCAGAGTGTTTTTACCTATTTAATAATAAACACAAGTGTGGAAAAATTATCTGTTTACTACATAATATATGAGTCATTCCCGACGAGGGAACAAAACTTAATATTACACGTTTTTTGTGTAAACAAACATCTCGCGGGCACACATACATACATACATAGACTCAAGCCTGTTTCCCGGAGGGGTAGGCAGAGACTACGGAACACCATTTGCAACGATCCTGACATACCTCTCTTGCTTCATCCACTCCCATCAAGTTTCTCATGCATGCTCTTCTGTTTAGGGTACTTCTGACCTGTCCTTTTTTTAGGATGTCTCCAATCTGGTCAGAGAACATCCACCTATGTCTTCCCCTTCGTCCTGTCCCATTCACACTTGCCTTATATATCTTTTTTGTCAGTCTTTCGTCATCCATCCTCTCCATGTGCCAAAACCATCTTAACATGCCTTTCTCGATGCTTGTCACTACATCTTCTTTTACCCCACACCGCTCTCGTATCACACAATTCTTTACTCTGTCGGTCAAAGACACACCACACATACTTCTCAGAGCTCTCATTTCTACAGCATTTATTCTACTTTCAAATCTCTTCTGCCATACCCAACTTTCACTACCATACATAAGGGTAGGCACTAACACCCCTCTATGCACAGCCAAATGCGCCTTTTTGGACACGTTTTGACTGTTCATAAACGCCTTCAGAGCTCCATTCACACTATTACCTGCATTAACTCTTCTTTCAATTTCTTTTTCATTCTTACCATCTCTTGTAAACAACGTACCTAAGTAAACAAACTCATTCACTTGTTCCACTCGCTGTCCATCGATCAAATCATTACAAGCCGTAACGCATTCCTCCTTTTCAAAAACCATAACTTTCGTTTTACTTACATTCACTTTCATTCCTTTCCTCTCTAACGCACCATGCATGATTGTTACCATCTCCTGCAACTCCTCCGCTGAAGATGCAAGTATTACCTGATCATCAGCATAAAGGAGGCACTTGACGAGTAACTCATTCATCCTTAATCCGCAGTCACTATGTTTTAAATCTTGCAAACAACTGTCCATGAAGAGGTTAAACAGCCACGGCGACGCTACACATCCCTGTCTAACACCTTTCTCGATAATAAACCAGTCAGTGTATGACCCGTTTATCCTCACACAAGCTCTAGAATCCTCATAAAGGGATTTCAGAGCTCGAATGAGGCTGCTGTCCACCCCATTCATTGACAGCACCGACCACATTTCATTCCTCACCACTTTATCGTAAGCCTTTTCCAAATCCACGAATGCGCGACTTTTTGACCTTTGGCCAAAAACTTTTCGGCTATGCTTTGCAAGGAAAAAACCTGATCCGTACATCCCATACCCTTTCGGAATCCCGCTTGTACATCCCATATTTTCTTGTCGGTTACTTTCATAACTCTTTCAATCAGTACCTTTGCATACAATTTGCCAACAATTCTGAGAAGGCTAATGCCTCTATAGTTTTTGCAGTCTTATTGCAAGCCTTTTCCTTTATAAAGAGGCACAACTACAGCTGTGGCCCAGTCATTAGGTACTCGGCTGGTGCTCCAGCACAAGTTATATAACCGCTACAACTGACCAACTATGATGCCCTGTCCAGCCATCAGCATTTCGACTGTAATCCTATCATATCCTGCAGCCTTACCTACTTTCATACTTCCGAGTGCCTTCACGATCTCATCCACGCCAATAACGCTTTCATCATTGCTATCGTTACCATTCATTTCATCGATCGGTGTCTCTATCGCCGTTCTTTCAAATAACCCTTCAAAATACTCTTTCCATCTCTTCAGCACGCATGATTCACCATTCACTATCCTTCTATTCTTGTCTCTGATCGATGTGTATTCTGAGGATTGAGTTCTTCCTCGAACTGCACGAACGGATTTCCAGAAAAACTTAATGTTTCTCCGGAAATCGTCAGATAATCTGCTATCAAACTCATCTTTCTTTTCCTCTTTTTTCCTTTTAAGCATTTCTTTCACTATTCTTTTTGACCTAACAAACGGCTTTCTTGCTTCGTCTATGACCTCGTTCCTTGCTTTTCCCATTCTTTAATTTGCTCTGACAGCCAACCAATCTAACCAAGCTTTCTTCTTCTCTGACACTGCTGATTGTACATCCTTGTCCCACCATGTATTCTTAACCTTTCGTATTTTCCTTCTCTTGATCACACCACATACTTCAGACGCTACACATACTACCTCTTCTTTAAAGGACTGCCATAATTCATCCATATCATTTATGCCATCGAATCTCTCAAATCTTGCTATCAATTTTCATTTATACTCATCTTTCACATCTTTCTCTTGTAGATTTTCTACTTTTGTTCTTTCCAAGACTCTATTTTCGTTATGCTCTCGGTGTCGCCAGCCTTTAAAGAGCCCACTTATCCGGCTCAACACCAAGAAGTGGTCTGTGTGGATGCCGATAACTCGATACACCCTTGTATCCAACACATTCTTTCTCAATCGTTCATCTACTATTACAAAATCAATCATACTTCTTCTAACACTTTTCGCCTCACGCGTATACATATGCGTACGCGGGCACAAAATGTTGTTATATGACATATTATTTCAATATATACGTCACTATTACTTTTAATAAACTAAGAATTTTGTGAAGATAAATGGTTTGTTTGTATTTATTTTCAGACCGGTTTATATTAGCATTTAGTACGTCATATACCATTCCTATGTAACACAAACAGCCACAAATGATCAAAGTATTCCCTGAACAAGCTGTAAAGTTTAAAGGATCCTTAGCTCGTTAATAACAATAGATCAGTTATGATGAAATTTGTACATCGATATTGAAAGTGTGTGGTCTGTCAATATCATCAGGCAATCATACTTACATGCTATCGATGCTGATGTTGAAAATTAAACAAACTTTTACTAAGCACCTTCATAAAACGGCATTTTATTGTTTCCTTATTTTTGTGTAGCAGCGGCGATAGCCCAGTGGTGTACGCACAAGGTGTACGTAACGGACTGCCGAGACGATGGTCTCGGGTTCGATCCCCAGTTACCCCTGGCACACACCTCTGACTTTTCGAAGTTATACCTATGTGTATTAAAATGTTAATAACATATCTCTCGCTTAACAATGTGCCCGGTAGATGGCAATATGCCCGCCCCCTATTACCTACATTGGAACCGAAACATAACTGGCGAAGTGAGGGTATGTACCTAATACACCTCTGCCTTCTCCTTCGGGGATAAAATGCGTGAAGTTATGTTATGTTATTTTTGTGTTAGTGCGGGGTCTCAGGTATTTTCAGAACACCCAAAGGCCTCCGACAGAGCATTGCGATTTTTTTCCTGAGACAAGAACTGGGACCGACAGCTTTGCGTGAAGTCCGAAGTAATCCGCACCGCTCTGATGGAAATGACACACGCGGTCACCCGTGCAAGTGCTGACCTTTGCAAGTGTTGCTTGACTACGCCGACGTATTATGATTGGCAATCCAAGTCATACTATGAGTGAATGTCATACTATGAACTGCACACACATGTATGCACTATGTATACCTAATAGTATATCAGTAACTACACACCATAATATATTTGCTATTTATTAATATCTTATGCTATACTGATTACAATAGTTAAATAAACATTCTCGTTGTTTAAAACTATTACTGAAAATGTAGGTAAATCAACCTATTAGAATCATTTATCTTAATATATAAAATCCTTGCGTTACTGACTGACCGACAGACACGCTACAGCCGAAACTATTGGGCGCAGGAAGCTGAAATTTCGCATGTATGTTCTTTGGGAACCGTAGGTGTGCACTAAGAAGGGATTTCCCGAAATTGCCAAGGGATCAGCCAAAGCGGGTAAAATTAAAAAAAAATGCAGGCATCGCTGCTGGCGTCCTCTAGTTCCTAGATACGAGCAAAGCCAGATTCTGAAAATTTTGGAAGGTTATTTTTATTTATTTTATGAGACCGGTTAGCGCAGCGGGAGTGTAAGCGACTGCTACGCCGAAGGTCGCGGGTTCGATTCCCGCTTTCCAAGCCCACAATCCAAGCTAGCAAGTATGCGTACACTCATAGCAGATACTAATACTACATTATTATGCATTTCGTTTCTGAGAAAATAAGTAAGGTCTGACGGCCCTGGGATCTTGGACTATTTAAACATTACAGGAGGTAGAGTTTTGACGTGTAATCTATGCATTCAGCGGCGACTGCCTACTTTAATGGCCTGGCATTGCAATGGGTTAATCAACATGTGGACGGGATACGAAGTTACTTATCAAATAATAAAAACATAGCTCAGGGTATAGAAATAGCTCACGTGAACATTAGATCGATGCTGATATCTTAAAAGTTCTAACTCTTAAAGTGTATGTTACAAGGGGCGTGTCTCAAGTAGCATACTGGGCCCGCTACTATTTTTACTATACGTCAATCACAGATAATATACTAGTACATCAATAAACTAGCCAAAGTGGAAACTATAGCTATACCCAAACTCTTGCTACTCTCACATTGCTTGCATGATCCATACTTTTAGTATGGATCATGCAAGCAATGTGAGATTGCCAATCAAGGATATATTTATTGTACCTAATAACCCCTCAAAAATATATTTTTGGTTTTAACCCATTTTAATTTTGGACCTATCAGGTAGGCTTCCCGCAAGGTGGACCGACGATCTCGTGAAGATCGCGGGAGGCGGTTGCATGCGGGCGGCTCAAGACCGGTCTGTGTGGAGAACCTTCGGGGAGGCCTATGTCTAGCAGTGGACGTCGTTTGGCTAATATGATGAATTTTGGACCAAAAGTCAACAGCAGTTTTGGTCAAGTTAAAAAATGTTGATGATAGGCGCAGAAAAAATCTGGGCGCTAGATGACGGAAATATAAAGACAGTAAGTATTATAAAAATAATATATGTATTTGTATTAGCTAATACATATTTACAAAGTATGGCGAAAGGAAATCTAGCAATATCACATTGAGCTTCTGAATTTTTTTAGTGCGCCTATTCTGCTTAACCTCTGTAACAAAACATAAAAATTATATTAATTTTATGAATAAAATAATATTAATAAACTGGAGGACGTAGCGAGGCTTAGACCGCTGCTGAATTTGGAGAGCATATGCTTAGTACAATATCACCAGATCTTTCAAGTATTCAGGAAATCATTTAGTGAGTAAAATAACATTTACTCGTATAACGGCAGTGATTGCCTGGTGGAAATACCAACAGACTGCCATGCAGAGGCTATCGGGTGCGTATCCACGGCACGCACTAATGACTTTTCAGAATTATGTGCGTGTTGAATTGTAAATTATCGCTTGCCCCGTAGCTCGGGGAGCACGTTAAGCCTTCGGTCCCGGTTGTAATGCAGATCTTTCACAGTCGTTATAGGTAGTCAGTACCTATTATGATTAAACTGACTGGTCTAAGCCATGGAATGTAGCTATTCCTTTGGTTTACGTAGGTCAAACAGGCAGTCGCTCTGTGGAAAAGCTATTCAGTCAAATCCGGTTAGACTAGAAAGTGGACCCCGGGTTGTAACTAAGATAACGCTCGGAGGATGATGATAAGACAGTTACCCGTATCCTCCATGGGATCCGCCGTAGCCACCACCGCCGCCGCCGCCGCCGCCTCCGTGTCCACCGTGGCTGCCGCCGCCGCCTCCGTGTCCACCGTGGCTCCCGCCGCTATGACCACCGTGGCTGCCGTGACTGCTGCCGCCGCTGCCGTGGCTGCTACCACCGCCGCCGAAACCACCACCACCGCCGCCGCCGGATCCGAAACCACTACCGCCTCCACTGCCGAAGCCGCCTCCGTGACCGCCGCCGGAGCCGCCACCGGCTCCACCGCCGAAGCCGCCTCCATGACCGCCGCTGCTACCGCCGCCGTGACCGCCGTCGAAACCACCACTGTGACCACCACTGTGACCACCGCTGAGACCACCGCTGAGACCACCGCTGTGACCACCGCTGTGGCCTCCTCCTATACTGCCTTGACCACCGCTGCCGCCTCCGAAACCACCGCCACCGCCGCCGCCGCCACCGCCTCCGCCGTAGCCACCACCCTGGCTACCTCCGCCGCCATAACCACGACGGACGCGGAGATGTTCTGCAAGTAATCGTCACATTATTCATATTTCTAACTTCAAGTATATACTATATTTGATAGATCTCTGTACTGTGTGCCCACACAGTACAGAGTTGGCACACTACTCGGAAACAGTAAATCTAGTGTTTTTTTATGTCTCGTTAGACAAAAACCCGCGCTACAGACTCCAAGGAAAAGTCTTGAGAGCGAGATGATATCTTAAAAATATAAGGCAAACGCCACAAGATAATGTATATCTCAGATATACGATTTAATTTGGTAGACAATATTATAGATACAAGAAATCAAAAGTAGGATCTTAAATAAATATCACAATCATAAAAAATCGAACAACTAAAATAGTCATGTGAAATATTAATATCTAATATCTTCGTGCTTTAGGAAGATAATTATTTCATTATTACACGGAAATGCATCTCTAACATTAAAATAATTATCTTTATGAGAGGTAATGTAAAAACCCGTATTAAAATTATTTGCACTTAAATCGACTCTACGTACGGTAATACTATATATAATCTATGTAGAAAAACCTACAATAATAAAAAAAAAACAAAAAAATCGACAACAGAAGTAAAGCGTGCGTCATATTTTCATAATACCTGTTAGTGTGTTGTCATATAAATCTATGGTTATTAAATATAATTTTTTATAAATGAGTAAATTATTTTCAACACTAAAACGTTTTTTTTATAGCCTGTATCCCCGAAGGAACCATGAAACAACAAAAAACATTTTAATATTATTTCTAGTATTTTAATATTCAACGTTAATTTTATATTAACAGCTATTAAAAATAAAATATGTAAATTAAACTTTGAATATCCATTTGAAAATCTATTTTGAATATCTGTTGCTAAGACATTGTTTGTAAACAAAGTAGTACCTGAGGCTGCGTAAGTGCAGGCGATGAGCCCTAACGCGAGAACTATAACTGCGAACTTAGCCATGTTCGTACTGTGCAGGACTCAGACTCGACTCAGCTTATATACACGCGAGCTTATGTCATTACTCTAACACGTAATGTTTATTGGACTCTTCAGTTTTTGCCGCCATTTTTTTACAACAATAAATTTATTAAGGTTCCGTTGATATCAAACTGGTTCTGGCAGATTTTGTGTTGCTGCGGAACTATTTTTGAATGTGATTGGATTGGGTTTGGTGGTACCTCGATAGTGTCATAATTCCTTCGATACCTGAACTAGTGCTTTCCCAAAATGTGGGTATTTTTATTTGGTTGTGGTTTCCGAATCACGAATTGTTCTGAGAGCCCGGCGCCTTAAGCAGAACGATGAAGACTTTGTACTTCGCTGACCTAAATAAATATTGTGTGGACTACTCAGTCCGTAGATTGGTATGAAATTATCATAACTACAGTCGTTTTACTTGTTCTACAGATAACAAATAGTTTTTAAGTTTGAATTAAATAGCGCTGGTCATTTCAACGCGTCAAGCTAGCGGAATTTAGATTAGTTGCAGGGATGGGTCAGTAAATTATCTAAATCACTCCAAGTGTCCACCGTGTAGTCAGTTTAATTTGTTTATTGCTACCTGTATTGCTGTTTCTCATAAAGTATTAAAATTTGTGTGACCTGTCATGATCTGCCATTAGTAATCCGGTGTTTCTCATTATGTCCTTTATTTCAATGTTTGGTACGAGTATATTCTGTGTGTAACTCTATTTGATGTACATATTTTATGATTGAATCTTATTGTGCCTTAATGTATAAGGAGAATGGCTTTTCTGTTAGTAGGTAGCTAACTTCTTTTCTGTTTATCAAGTATCATATAATGAAGTTGTTGATTTAAATTAACATATATTATTATATGATTCACATGCCACGTCACCTGAATTAGTTTTATATTTTGCGAAGTTTTATTATTTTTTAATTAAGTTTTTATTTAGCAGTGGAAAAGTTCAGTCTCACCACATAGCGCTGTGAGATTTATAACTTTAATCTTATTATCATAATATAACACTAGCATTTATATTTTAATATGTTCAATCAAAGACGGTTCATTGCCACTGCGATAGGTAAATATGTATTTAAATTCAAACCTGTTTTGGAAATTGGACTTTTTACCAAGCCATGACACCTGGGACTCTAATCTCGAAAATAATAATTATAAATTATTTAACTTTATTGCTACTATCGATAATTATGGAACTAGACTCGATATGAAATAAAAATAATAAAATAAGCGAGTCACTCCTGCCACACAGACGGATGCTGTAAGAGTATCTCTGGCCTTTTGTTAACCACACTTTTATAATAACAGTTAATTTAACACCCATCCTGTAACTTAATTATATTAGATTCCCCATAATGACAATAGCCCTATTCGTGCGGCTAGTCCATAGCTGTACTTTAGTGCGGTCATGGAGGTCTCGCGGCATGTGACCTTAGATTAAAACCCTCTAAGGGCCTCTGCACGTTGCAATTCATCCCGGTGTAAGTGTCCCAAAAGGCCGGGTATTGTTCTGACGAACAATTTAGAATGATACCCATAAAACATAGTAAATGCAATTTTTTAATTACAGCCAATCATATCTAATGCCCACGAAATACGGGATCAAAACCACAAGTGGCCGTAATGTCCATTAATGAACTAAGTAGGTACCTTGCTTTTCCTTCTTGCCTTTTTCTGTTGCGTTTTCTTTTTCTTTTACGTTTTCTTTTTCTTTAACAATTTGTATTTCTTCCTCCTTCATTTATGCTGCACTCTTACCACTCATCTACCATTTTGGTATTTTTATGAATTACTTTCTATACCTGAAATATAATATATAAGAGTTCAAATTTGTGTATAAAGCACTTTAGTACAGGAGCCGATTGCACATGAGCGTTTTATAAAAAAATGCTTTTATGAAGAAACCATCGTGCTGATTTGAAGAAATATAGGCCTCTAGGTTATATTATCTAGAGCAAAGTTTTTTAAGAAAAATACTATATAACAGTTTACATTTTAAATATTTATAAAACTGATTAGTATATTGATGTTTGTTTTGAAGTGATGTTGCATTGTTGCAGTTTTGACAGGAGCCACAGCTTGTATTAAAGCACAGATACTTTCTTAATATTGAATATGATTAGTACTACTTGGCAAGCACATATATAAATACAGGCCCTCATTTCACGGGGTATGTTTTTGGGCCACGCCTTTTGGAGGCGGTTCTCATGTCACCCATCAGATACTTTTCTTAACGCCAAGTAACTAGCTCAGGAAAACACACTACTTGAGCTTCACAGCATGGATAATCTTTTATTTATGTAAGACAGTAAGATGGAACTCAAGACCCTCTTAGCGGTCTTCTAGACTTTTCACTAGGCTACCCCTGTCGTCATGTTCTGCTATGGTTACAACGATACAAGTTATAATTATGTAATAACTTATTTAGTTACTAGCTGAACGCTGCCTTATCTCCCTATCAGATGAACGAAGTGACAATTCCTACACAAAATTATAGATTTCCACTTTATGGTTTGCTCCGCTGTTAGTTTAGTTTTTCTGATTTTCTGCTTGCAGGCTTGAGTTTTTTGCGAATCTATGGAGTAGGTAGCAATTGATTTTTATTTATTTAGATTTTAAACCCACTTACGTCGGCCATTACAAATATATTAAAGTCTGTTTAAGTACTTGTCGAAAAATGCGGACTAGCTACAGCAAACAACTATAAAATATAAATATTATTGAAGACTTTAAATCTGTTTTTTGCCTGCCCAGTATGTGATCAAACTTTTGGGACCGTTCATTTTTTTAATGGAGTCAGGCTCATCTCGTTATATTCCTTCAGGTCTGCCGTAAGGTCGTTTTCGAAAGGGGTTAAATTGGTAGTAATTTTAGAAGTTATGCTAAAATAACCACCTAATTGTACGGAACCTTTAAACCAATATATTCAAATTCATTCGCTAATAGATTGAAGTTGCCGATAGTTTTTGTGCTCGGTCGATTAGCACAATACAAAACTATGTATAGCGATAACTGGTTTATGATATATATAAGTTTAGTATACATAGAACATAGTAGCATACTGTTAATAAATGTTCATATTACGTTGCTACAAAACATAGCTAGGTTGACACCGTAGTTAAAGCTATGCTATAATTTTATAACGGCTAGACACGAAAGGTGTTATCAAACTCAGTGACGTACTATTGAAGATTATTTATCTAGCAGTAAACTAATGTAGGTTGATGATGATGATGATATATCAACTTTTCAAAGGAAAGGGCCAAAAACCAAAATAAGAGAAGTAAAAAAAACAATCAAATTCGATTCAAGAATCATGATCAAAGTTATAAATTTATTAGTTCGTTCACACATGTAATAAAACGATCAGTCGTAAAACCAATTAACGAAGTGATGCTAAGCTTACAGCATAACAAGGTAGATAAGTTTTAAAACTACTTTGTATAAAACAGCAAATGAATTATACGTTGTTTTTCCGGTTTCTAAATTAAACAGTTCATATCAATAGTCAGTTATACTAGAAAAGTAATAAGTATTACAAATTATTACAATAAATTGGTAGATTTTTCGGTATCCATTGATTCATCGGCACATTTAGCGTGCCGAGCAGCAGCAAATCAGGACTCAGGGATATTGGGATGTGATGATGATGTCCCGCGTAAATCAGGACACCTTTCAGCGCTAGATGTGACCTATTACAGAAAGCTATAAGATATAGCAGTAACGTGATGGACGACGGTCTCAACTGATCTATCCTTGTGGCTACTCGGAAAATATTTTTTCTTATTTAGTAAGAATTGAATTGATAAGGAAATATAGCGTTGTGTTTATTATCTGTACCTATATTGTTCTAAGAATCGGTTTATCGAACGCACGATCTGTTTACTACGACGGGGGGTTTACTTGGCTAGGATGGACAGTAAGGTTAGAACAACGAGGTTAAACAATCGTTTTGAAGTGCTTTAAGCACCTATAACGTTTAAGTGTCGTATTATAATAAAAATCAAATAGCCAATTACGGATTATACTGCGGTTATTTGTGTTCACGATCTTGTTTTTGATTTGATATTTTTTCTAACTTGTTGTATGGATAGGAACTTGTTATAAGGAAGAAGCGAGCACAATGGATACGTTTCAGAATTTCAGTTAGTCATACGTATTATTGTTATAATGGTCACTTAATTATTAACTGCACGTATAAGTCAAGTACCTCATGGACGAATAAAGAGCGGAATCTTTGGCGTAAATGTTTATTTAAAGTTGCAAACAATGTAAATGCGGCAGATAACGTACGAAATATTTTAAAGACCATTTTATTAATTAGCTGAGTAATGGGCTGGTAAATAAATCGTGAGGAGGAAATCATGGTTTATATAATTTGAAATTGTGTGCCATTGTAAAACATTTTATTCTATTTATAAATAAAACACGAAACGAAATGAAATCTTAACATAATATCGGCTCATATCGGTTTCATTTTATTTGAGAAACACAGAAGCTTGTGTTATGTTAAGGTAGAATTCCGTGCATCGCGATCGATCGCAGCCGCGCGCGGCCTACGACTGTCGTCGATCGCTCGCGACAATAGTCAAAGTATGAAAATGTATGACACCGCTGCCGAGGCCCGCGACTGACGCGCGCGGCCGACGAGTGTCGTGAGCCGCGCGCGGCAGTGTCTTGAAATTAGTAGTAATGAAAAAAAATTCGGAAGTTTTGCCGACTATACAGGGTGTAAAAAGACCCTTAACGAAAACTGAAATCCCATGTTGTACCAATCACTACGAACATTTTCTACTTCGGCACCATACCAGGGAAATTACTGGTTCAGAAGATATTGAAGCTCAAAGTTAGTACGGATTTTTTCTAATTCGGTACAAAATCGATGCATTTACCCCGCCATTGTTCTTTAGATGCCCTGTAAGCCCATGGATAAGTAGGTTTTTCGAGCATTGCACGCGCGCGCTTTTAATTGCAGTTTAAAAAATGAGAAAACTTAAAAAAAATAAAACGTTTCCCAGATATTATTTTTGGTTAGTATGACTTGGCATGATGTCCACAACGAGTAGACTTCGGCTTGGTGATGGGTCTTGTGACACTCTGTATAAAAACAATTAAATTTTGTACTATCGTTCCAAACTTCCAACATTTGAAAAATCATTAGGTACAATATAATTGCTTTTGAATCAATATTTGCTAGTATCCTTTTTCATTTCTGCTTTTAAAGATAGGGTCGATTGGTACTCTAGTTTCATAATATAGCAACAGCAGCTCGTCATTCTTTTCTTCATCTTCAAGGATGTCAATTAGCATTTCGACCATGATTTTGACTTCGCTAGACACACGTCTAGAGGGAACTGACGAACAACATCTACTAATTTCAAGACACTGCCGCGCGCGGCTCACGACATTTGTCGGCCGCGCGCGTCAGTCGCGCGCCTCGGCAGCGGTGCCATACATTTTCATACTTTGACTATTGTCGCGAGCGATCGACGACAGTCGTAGGCCGCGCGCGGCTGCGATCGATCGCGATGCACGGAATTCTACCTTTATTTTAAATTAATCTATGTATTTTATTTATATATGCGTTTACACTTATACATTAAACTGACTGACTCTTAAGTTATAGTCTAGGATAGTAACCGGTATTTCAAAGTCAAGTACTCCGTAATTGTGCATAAATACCTTGGTAATCATACATACATAGACTCACGCCTGTTTCCCGGAAGGGTAGGCAGAGACTACGGAACGCCATTTGCAACGATCCTGACATACCTCTCTTGCTTCATTCACTTCTGTTTAGGGTACTTACGTACTTACGTACTAAAAAAAATCTTCTTTGTCAGTCTTACGTCATCCATATTCTCCATGTGCCCAAACCATCTTAACATGCCTTTCTCGATGCTTGTCACTACGTCTTCTTACCCAGGTAATCGATTACTAATTTGTAGTTATCTATTCCACTGAAAATAAAAATGACCTGGAATTCAATTGGAAAGGTAAAAACATAGACCCAAAATCTACTAAGTCTTGCCCTGGTCCTAGATATAAGAATCTAGTGTATTAACGTGCTGCTCGTAAGGTGCAAGTTGCTCGAATAATTATGTATCTACGTTTAAATAATAATTATAACTTGATTGACGAATTTTCGAGGATAATGCTTTGTTAACATCAAATGACAATAAAAATAATACTAGTAGCCGTGTCATAACGATTGATACAACTAATTTAAACATTTACCATCAAAATTTATGTGGCGTAACTAACAAAAAAGATGAATTAGATTTATATATTCAATTATTGCAGATCAAGTTAGACTATATATGCATTACTGAACATTTTTTAAACCCTGTATCTGCACCTATATTTAGTTTACCTAACTACAAGCTTGTTACATACAATACAAGAACAAATAAAAAGCGTGGAGGTAGTCTAATCTTGGGTCTAAACAGTAAAGAAGTTGTAAATTGTTTACAAATAAATAGATTATATACGCCAAAAAGCTTTGAGGTGTGTTGCATGCAAGATATTGAAACTGGTTTATATATTTGTTGCTGTTATCGGTGTCCCGATGACAAAAATTTCGACGACTTCATTCACAAATTCGAAAAAATGTTGGACTATTTTTTACATAGAAAGTGCCTAATTTGTGGCGATTTTAATATCAATCTTATGTCAGAAAATAAAAAGAAATTAGAGTTTATAAGTATCTTACGCTGCTACAACTTTAAACCTCTCGTAGACACTGCAACTTTTGTCCGTAAAGACTCAAGTTCATGTATTGACAATTTTATAACAAATCTTGACAATCAGTGTATTAAAAATATTGACATAGATTATAATAGCTTAGGTGACGGCCATGCGGGACTTTTTTGTGAATTAATTCTTAGTAATATTCAGCAATCAAATCGACATAATATAATTAAAATTGACAAACGATTATTTTCTAAGACTAACCATAATAATTTTCGACATTTAATATTAAATAATGATTGGACAACGACAGGCATAAATAGCTTTTTACTTAAATTTAATAACATTTTTCAAAGTAGTTTCAGAAAGAGGCGTAGGTGCTTATCGCTTTCAAATAAGAATATGAGTATTGCATGGGTAACAAAAGGCATAAAAATATCAAGCAAAATGAAACGGTTCCTATGCGTAAATTGTAACAACTGTAATGATAAAAGCATTATCAAATATAAGATTAATTATATTCGATTATTTAGGAAAGTCGTGAAAAATGCCAAGCGAAATGCGGTTGCAAGACAAATACAAAACGCTAATAATGTAAGCAAGGAAATTTGGCAGGTAGTCAATAAACATAGAAATAAGACGAAGGATAAAATAAATAAAAATATAATTTTGAAAAATGAAAGCGGAAATGTGGTTGATAACCCTGGTGCCATAGCAAGCATATTCGCAAAACATTTTCTTTTTACTTATAAGCCCAGCCCAACCAACTTAAACGAAACAGACTCTAGATATTTTTTAGAAAAAGGTACAGATAAGGTAATAAATGACATGATATTACCTCCGGTCACACCTATTGAAATTATAAAAATAGTAAGACAAATGCCAAATAAAAGCTCTAGCGGATTTGATGAGATACCGATATCAGTTGTGAAGGAACACATAAAAATACTGGCTACACCTTTTTCAGTTTTCTTTAATAAATGTTTTGAAGCTAGTGTATTTCCAGAACAACTAAAGATAGCAAAGATAATCCCACTGTATAAAAAAGGTTCACAAACTGATCCAAAGAATTACAGACCAATATCTGTGCTGCCAACGCTATCAAAAATATTTGAAAAGCTAGTAAAGTGTCGTCTAGTTAATCATCTTTATATAAACAAAATACTAAATAAGAGACAATTTGGTTATCAGAAAAGTGTAGGTACTGCAGACGCTGTTAACACTTTAATTAACGATGTATTAGAAAACATTAATAATAAAATGAAGGTAGCTGGAATATTTCTGGACTTGAGTTCCGCCTTTGATACAGTGGATTATGAGCTGCTACTAATGAAAATGGAGCATTATGGTATAAGAGGCAAGGTACTACAATTATTTTAATCATATCTCCATAACAGAAAAATGTATGTTGAAATTAAGGAGATAGACAAAAACCAGTGTCAAAAGGTATACCGATCTCATATTCAAAATGTCATTACAGGTGTCCCGCAAGGATCTATTCTAGGGCCAATTTTATTCATACTTTTCACCAATGACTTATTAAATTATTTAAGCAAATATAAGTCTGATGTTGGTCTTGTTGTATTTGCGGATGACACTAATGCCGTTATAAGTTCAAATACGTTAGAAACCTTAAATTTAAAAATAAACACATCCCTTGAATTATTCCACAATTGGTTTACTGCAAATAGGCTTATCATAAATACAAAGAAAACAAACATTCTTCTATTTAAATCAACGGTTAGAGACACAGATAACCTAAATATAATATTAAATGGAGATAAAATAGAACTTGTAAACTCAGTAAAATTCTTAGGGGTATACATAGATTCTTTTCTAAACTGGAAGGAAGAAATGAAGGCAATTGACGCAACTATCTCTTCTGCTTGCTACGCACTAAGAAGTTTAAGAGACGAAGTTAATGTTGCCACCTTAAAAATGGTATATCATGCCTTAGTGGAGTCAAGATTGTTATATAGCGTACAATTTTGGGGAAATAGTTTTAGATATAATAGGGACAGAGCATTCATTCTACAAAAAAGAGCAATCAGAACTATTAACCGTATTTCTCAAAGAGAATCTTGTAGGCAACATTTTTCAAATCTTTCTGTACTAACAGTGCCTAGTTTGTATATACTAACAACTCTTACTTATTTATCAAAGCATATCAATGAGTATGAAACTGAGGAAGAAAGGCTACTCCGAGAAAGTACGAGAAGGAAACATTTGAAACAAAACATAAGACCAAATTTAAATATTGTACAACATGGTGTTCAGTTTCAAATGATAAAGCTGTTTAATTGTTTACCTACAGAATTGAAAGATCTTCTGTATAAAACGAATATGTTTAAAAGAAAACTTAAGGCCTTCTTGTTGGAGCATACATATTACTCGGTATTAGATTTTTATAGAGATCCAACATAAGAAACTAAGTTGTTATGGTAATTTACATTGTTGACATTTTTATTTTAATTAATTTGATTTGTTATTTTAATTTTATTTAATTAATATTGTTGACATTTTTTATTTAATTAACTTGATTTGATATGCTATTTTAATTTTATTTAATTAATATTGTTTACTTTTTTATTTAGTTAATTTGATTTGACTTTTATAAATATTTTTTATGTAAAAATTCAAACACAATTGTATAATTGTTTGTGAATAAATGAAATGAAAAAAATGAAATGAATTGGGATACCTCTGAATAAACTGACACTAGTCTAAACCATGGAATATAGCTGTCTCTTTGGGTTGCGGAGGTCAGACGGGCTGTGGCTCTGTGGAATAGCAAATATTCAGTCAATTTCGGTCAGACTAGAAAGTGGCCCGGAGTTCTAACTGGGATAATGCTAGGAGGATCATATAACATAGCATAACTTCACGCCTTTATCCCCGAAGGGGAAGGCAGAGGTGTATTACACACCCACACTGCGCCAGTTTTATTTCGGTCCCAATGTAATAACGGGCGAGTCGATTGCCATCTACCGGGCACATTATAAAGCGAGCGATAATTAATCATTTTAATACACACATATCTTCGAAAAGTCAGAGGTGTGTGCCCGGGGTACCTGGGGATCGAACCTGGGACCTTTTCGGCAGTCCGTTACATACACTACTGGGCTATCGCCGCTTCAGCTTCGCTAGGACGATCACCTCTATAATAACTATAACACGAACAATAACATTATATCCTTGACTTAATATAGATATATCAATTATTTATTACATATATAATATTTTACACAACGCTAGGTATTATAAGTTAACATTATTTACATTTTCCTTACATATATAAACTAGAAGACTCCAGCGGCTACGCCTGCATTTTTTTTAAATTTACCCGTTTTTGCCGATCCCGTGGGAAATTCGGAAAATCCCTTCTTAGTGCACCCCTACGGTCCCCAAGGAACATACATGCCAAATTTCAGCTTCCTGCGCCCAATAGTTTCGGCTGTAGCGTGTCTGTCAGTCAGTCAGTAACGCAAGGATTTTATATATTAAGATGATTACTTAATTATGAAATACTTGTTTTGTTTGTTTGGTTATGTTGATCTTGCCGAGATAGATAAACACTCAATGTTTTTTTTTTAATAGTAGAGCTTAGGAACCGGTACAAACTCGATAATCAACCAGATGATTTTTAAACAAGATTTATATTTTCTGAGAAGATGCTGATATTGAAATTTAAATCTGATGAGCTATTAGCTCATCAAAGATCATAATAAAACACAGTGCATGTGCACTTTCTAGTCTAAAGTCATCTTCATCTTCTTCATCATCTTAATCTTAATATATAAAATCCTTGCGTTACTGATTGACTGACAGACACGCTACAGCCGAAACTATTGGGCGCAGGAAGCTGAAATTTGGCATGTATGTTCCTTGGGGACCGTAGGGGTGCACTAAGAAGGGATTTCCCGAAATTCCCACGGGATCGGCCAAAACGCGTAATTTTAAAAAAATGCAGGCGTAGCTGCTGGCGTCTTCTAGTCATACATAAAATCATTCTACTAGCAGCAGCAAGATAGTAAGCTTACTGTTCTAACCAGCAGGCCGATTCAGAATGTCACGACAAGTAATCGTACGATATGTCAAATTATTGTCCTCGTCTTTTAGCCGCCTATCAGAGATATTTCGAACAAAATATTCATTGAATTAGTCTTATTTATTAATTTACTTCATACTGAATGCATAAAATTGATAGGAAATGCGATAGTTTTGACAAAAAATAGGGTAGCCCGTTCGACAATTAACGGAATCGAATGTCAAATGAGATATCGAACGATTCTGAATCGCCCCTCAGATTGGATTATAATTTATACACTGTATATATAGCCTTTCCACAGAGCGACTGTAAAGCTCCGTACTCTCATACAGTTTTACTCGATCAGGCTCGAGGGCTCGCTTGGTGTAAAATTACATTGTATTTGATGACATCGAAGTACCTATGAGTTTTGCAGTCCACACGTTGATTTTTACTCGTTTTCGAGTAAAACCGTGTGTCAGTACTGAGCATATGTACCTATGTACCTATAGCGACATAGCGATAGGATATTGGGGATTCGCTTCACGCACGGGACAGCAATTTTAGATTTTTTGTGTCCGTAAGGTCTGCCCTGCGATTCAAGCAGCTCCTACTCTAGACATATAGTGCCGGAGTTGGATTCTGAAGAGCAGAAATAAAATTTTGCCCTATTAGTCTGCCTATATCGATACAGAACTATAGAGCCAAATGGCCTTTGGCCGATGTACCCAGGCTCGTTTTGAAATGAAATGTATATACCATTCAAGTAGGTATCAACGCCATTAAACTCTATCAACAAATATTGTGTAATTCAATTTATTATGTTTTTAATTTTCAGATTTCAACACCACCTCCGTATAACCGTTTGCAAGGTTAAAATGTGTCATACACTCATCTGTAAGCAAATTAATTTGTTTCAGGTAGTTGCTTCTGTAGGTATCCCTGTTAGTTCTTAATAAAGTTATTAAAAATGAATTCGCTAAGTGATCATGTAAGTGCAGGATCGTAGATATTGTTTAGGTACATACTCCTCGATGCATAAAGAACGATGTACTGAGTCACTTGAAAGAAAAAAGGTAATAAAATATTCGTGACTAATACCATTTGTAGTCAATCTGTACTTGTATTTAGTCTTATAATTATCTCAATAAAGATGTAACAATGTTTAAATTACAGTACGCAAGGCAATGGTAGTAAGAAACAAAGTTTCCTGTTTATAAATTGATGTAACTAATAAAATGCTGATTGATCTTCCAAACAGGTTTAAACAAGCGTTAAACAAAATAACCAGAAACGTAAACCAAGCATCAGAAAAGCCCCTGAATTATTATTAGATGTTATCAAAGGTAGAATCTAAAACACTAATAGATTTCGAGTTCCTAAAATTATCTCTTTTATGCAGTCGGTTTATGCAGCCTGATCTTTAGGTATTCCGCATTTATCACTGTATTTTCATATTTTTATTCATTCTACATTTATTCTTAAATATTGTGTCAAGAAAATGGAACAACACCATTTCACTAAATATTATTATATTACTCGTGTATGGTTTCCCTACTAATCCCTACTAATATTAATATTATAAATTCGAACGTGTGTATGTATGTTCCATTTTCACGCTAAAACGGCTGAACTGATTTTGTTGAAATTGAATATAGAGATATATTGGACCATGGAGACGGACATAGGCTACCATTAGTTGCAAAAATTAACCTGGGAGGGATTGTAGCGAGGGTCAAAGCTTGTAGTACTTGTATATATTCTGTGGTACGTACGGCACAAATATAACGCAAATATAACTGTTGGAAGTAAGAACGCATGCGCTGAATAATTGAGTACTGCGCATGTGCTATCGTATCTGTCAGTACTGTCGCGTCGAATGTATTGTCATATTCATGGAGGTCTTAAAGTAGTTAAGTATTCGTACAATAAAAGAGATTTGTGTAACCCCGAAAATAACGCGCGCGAAGCCGCGGGCAAAAGCTAGTGTTATTATAAATGACATAAACAAAGTTTGCCATAGCAACTACGTACCGGTTTTGGATTAACTTGAATGACTTGATTGCACGGATGACGTAGTGCCATTGAATCCAAATTTACATAGAAGCGCAGTTCTTAAGGATTTCGGGTGCCGATTCCAAGTGAGGACTGTCTCCAGTTTAGTTCGTAGTTGGCGCAGTTGGCGGCGCTGGCGTCGTTCTCCGTCTCTCTTGCTCTCGTAGAGACAGCTGTCACAGCGCGACTGCCACGCCGCCAAGCGGCAATTTGGGTCACAGAAAGTTTTTTTTCAGAGCGCCCATAGGAAATTCGCCTCTATGTAAATATCTGAGCTCTTTGGTAGCGCCTAGTTTTAACCTCACTTTTCTGTTTACCACTACAAATATCGAGTGTTGTGGATTCAAGCACGAAATGGGTGAACACTTTGTGTGATCCACTAATATGTAATGACTGAATGAATGGTCCTAGAGTGCTTTGTATACGTTGGTGGATTTTTTTTTTGCTAACGATGCAGATGTAGAAGATAGTTTTAGTGCGGGGCGGCAGTAGTCTTTCTTTATGATTACTTAATATAAACGTTTTGGGATGTTTGAAAGGAGTAGAGGATAAAATTTACGAGGCATTAGGAGCAAGCTTCGAGTTATAGGTTTCCTAATCTAAGTAAAAATTCTGGAGTAATACAGTGTTAAGAGTGCCTTTTGTGTCTTGTTCCCTCATAGGCTCCTGACGAGCAATAGTACAAGCAGATCGCATGAATGAACAGCTTTTATGAGCCTTTTTAGTATCTTTAGGTTGTAGCAATGCTTTAGGCCAGACGAACCCTGATAGTGCCATGTTCGTGATGTCGATTTTTTTATAATTACGGATGAAACAGTCTATTAAGGATCTGTCTATATAATCCGTACAGATCGGTCCACTGACGCGTAGCTACATCTAGCGTAGATACTATGTATTACACAATATTATCTATAGTCTGATTTTGTTTCTATAAAAAAGCAGCGATAGCCCAGTGGTGTAAGTAACAGACTAGGTACCAAGACGATGGTATCAGGTTCTTACTTTACTAAAAACCAACCCGTGCTCCTCATGTACCCATGTGTCGGAGGGTAGGGTTTCACCGAAGCATTCCTCGCTACCCCCCGACGGTTATTGGCCCGCCAGATGGTCAGGCGGGCCCCGAACGAAACCCCCTTGGCGGCGGATGAAGGTGTTGGGCTCCGCCGCCAAAACACCCAGCGGCCGCAGAGGATAGGGAGGACGGCAACGCAACACCGCATCTCCTCTTCCTCTGTGGCCCCACCGCGACGAAACGACGGTGCGCCCCCATTTGGTCGCGGGAGATAGGGCGCGCGGCAACGCAACACCGACACGCCTCTCCTCCCGCGACCGCACCCGACTGCAGAGGGACAGACAGAACTGTCCCCCGCACCCGCACCTTGGGACGCATCCTACGCAGACCTTACCCAAGCCCACGTGGAGCGTCCCCTCCCGGGATCCCGCTTAGCTTCACCGTGGGTGTACCTCAAACCCACGGTTACTAAGCCCCCCCACCACGACAAGGTGGAGATCCAACGGGGGAATAGGCTCGCCTCCTATATATAATACATCTCTGCCTACCCCTTCGGTGATAAAAAAAACTATCAGATTAAATAATTATTATTATGTATAACAATTATATTTTTATTTTAAAAGTTAATCCTAATTCATCATTATCTGACGGTGACCCACGAGGTTGGCTGACCTTTTTACCGTAAAAGAGTTTGAATTCCTTATCAGCTGATAATTTTCTGGATATATATTTATGTACATAGGTACAAAGTGATGTGTACCTTTCCTCCTATATACAAAGTTACTCTGTAGAGAAGTTACTTTGACATTGGCAAGTAAACCATTACGCACGACGTTGTTCTTGTTCACATTTTTGCACTCCTTGTCAGTGCTTTAATAATTGAATTGTTTTTGCACTTTGTTGAGGGCACTTGATTGTATTGTTGTAAAAAGCTAATACAATGTAAACACTCGGTACGTGAGTGATGGTCTTTTTACTTAGAGTTAATAATTGTGATTCATCAACGGACGATTAAGGACGTAGCGAATGTGGCTCTTTGTCCACCCCCGGTTTAAAGGGCAAAGTAGGTTATTTTTTTATCCTTAACAGAGTCGGCAAAAAAAACAATAACACTTTGCCCGACCCGGGTATCGAACCCGAGACCTCCCAATCCCACGCGCACATTTATGCCGCGAGACCTACAATTTTTGTCCTTACAAAAGAGCTAGGAGTGACAGCTTTACGTGCCAAAACACAGAGTATCACTCATAAAACGTTATGAAACTCTATGTTGCTTACAGATAACAATACCTCCACGCTCTCTATAATGAAATTAGAATCAGGTTCGATGACGTGGGTGCAAACTTGTAACAGATACGAAAACAAGTATAGAGTGGGTACCTTTGGAGGAAGGGCTATATCGACTAGCCTGTTGTTCTAGTGGTTAGTGACCGTGTCTAAGTTGGAGATCGTGGATTCGATGCCCACTTGGGACAAATCTTTGGGACTGCACGGTTGGCGTAGTGGTTTGAGCGGCCGCCTCGCCGCTTGACACTGCGCCAAGTGTCGTGGGTTCGATTCCCACACGAGACAACACTTTGTATGATCCATAAATTGTTGTTTCGAGTCTGGGTGTTCATTGTGTCCGTTGGTTGTGGGTATGTTTGTAAAGAGTTGTATTAAAAAAATATATTAAATTAAATTATGACATATGATGAGTACGATGTCTTGTTATAAGTCTGGATGCAATTTGTATATTCTAAGAATATAAGGAATAAGTTTGTAAGAATAGAAGAAAAGTAAGAAGGAAAACCGTTTGTTTCCCTAACAGACGAAAGGACATGAAACAATGGGAACAAGAGGCTATAATTATAAATACTCGCTTGTCGTCTGCATAAAAACAGGAGGCCAGTTCAGTGCAGTGTGGTTGACGGCATAGAATACAAGTGTCACCACCCCCTATCTTCCCGTGGGTGTCGTAAGAGGCGACTAAGGGATAACACGATGCAAATACCATCTTTGCGTAGAGACGGAAAACTCGACATCAAACCCTATACGACTGCCTCGTTGGTCTCGCGGCATAAATGTGCGCGTGGGATCGAGAGGTCCTGGGTTCGATTCCTGGGTCGGGCAGTGTTATTGGGTTTTTCTGTAACGAAATTCTCAGTAGCAGCACGGAGTCTGGAAATGTGCCCGGTACGGCAATAGGCTGGCCCCTTATTACGTGGGACTAAGGTATATCTGGCGAAAAGTGGGTGTAGAAATACACCTCTGCCTACCCCTTCGGGGATAAAAGGCATGACGATATGTATGTATGTATGTTCTCATTCAAAAAAGGGCCATACGTGCAATTTATAAGTTAGGTGCTAGAGATTCTTTACGTAATAAATTTAAAGAAGTAGACATATTGACAGTTGCATCGCAATATATATATGCTAACTTAATGTACATTAAGAAAAACTTAATTCTATACCGCAAAAATAGTGATTTGCACAACGTGAACACAAGGAATAAGCATAAACTGGTGGGAACTAACTACCGTCTACATAAAGTTCAGAACTCATTTGCGGGGATTGGTATACGATTTTTCAACAAATTGCCTCTTGAAATAATGATTTACCCATGCACAAATACAAACGGACAATTAAGAACTTTCTTTTACAAAGGGGTTATTACACTATTAAGGAATTTTTAAATGATAAGACACCGTGGGGATAGGCTTAGGCTTGTTTAACTCACGATTATTTTATTTACATGTTAAGTGGAGGTGCCTCGTGAACACATGATTTTTGCAGGATTTGGATATTTTTATGATTTGTTGAATGTAGTTTAACATTATTTATCTCTGATCATATCATTGTTCACTTGTCACCTTCACAAAATTCTTTCTACATTTGCATTCCTTCACGTGTTCCACTAACTTATGTTAATAATAACAATCTGGAAAATGGAGGTAATTGGCGGTCATGGTCAGTATACCAATAGATTGTTTCTTACTGCTGGTTCGTATACCGTTGTCGTCTTGCTCACTAAAATGTCATTTCTTGTGGTGGCGTCGTGTGTCGGGTCATCCCTTTCCCTCTAATATGGCGAGAGGGATGATGGCTGGCACATGCGTCATACTCGTGAACGGGTGCTACTTGCGATGACTGGTCGATGACGGTCTTGCGGGCTGGTATTAGATTTTAATATTTAACTGCATCATTTCCATCATGGTTCTGATCACTTTCGCGGATTGCCTGCATTATTAGGTATATATAATGTAAGTGGATGCTCCTGTTTCACCATGTCTATTCTGAGAAGGCTAACCAAAAGTATTATGCTTGAGTATTATGATGTACAGTAAATATATACAAGTGATATAGAAGGTGTAACAGTTGCAGCACCTTACAAAATGTAAATTGTGTATTATGCAAAACCTGGCGATGAAAAAGAGTGACCGTGAGTTTTATTGCCCGTTCTTTCTCATGGTTCTACCTATTGCTTTGCGAACGTGGCAGTAAATGTAAATGTAGAAGCATACAGTAATAATGTTTTAAATTTGAGTATAAGTAATTATTTTATAAATTTATTATTTTGACGTTCATAAGCGTCACATTGTGACCCAAATGAATAAAGGATTTTGAATTTGAATTTGAATTATGTACATTTGCCCGTCGCTGGTTTTCAACTGGCGCCTTGGTAGATACGGGCGTCAAAACCAGTGAACATTTTATGACAATAATTTCAACAGTTGTTTATTAGTTGTCTAGTACAGGCTCTGCCTAGTTTGGAATCAGATGACCATGTGTGAGTTGTCCTCAGATGTTATAAATTATGTCTAACACACCTTTCAGGCAAAGTTATGCTATACTCTCATTCGTAGGCGCTTCTGCGTATTTGTTATAATTTTTATCATGAAGCAATATTACTTCCATGCTGTGGTCAAAAATAACAGTTTTAATTTTTATGAGTACAAATATTCCGCCGGGACCCAATTATTCCGCTCCAAGCTACGAAAGGTTACAACTTTAATTAGATTATTTAACCGAGATAGTACCACAAGTGGGATCTCCACCTTGTCGTGGTGGGGGGGCTCAGTAACCGTGGCTTGGACACCTGCGGTGAAGCTAAGAGAGATCCCGGGAGTGGACGCTCCGCGTGGGCCTGGAGGGGCCTGCGCAGGATGCGTCCAAAGGTGTGGGTGCGGGGGACAGTTTTGTCTGTCCCTCGCAGTCGGGCGCGGTCGCGGGAGGAGAGGCGTGTCGGTGTTGCGTTGCCGCGCTCCCTAGCTCGCGCGACCAAATGGGGGCGTACCATTGTTGCGTCGCTTTGGGGTCGCAGAGGAAGAGGAGATGCGGTGTTGCCAGGTTGCCGTCCTCCCTATCCTCTGCGGCCGCTGGGTATCTTGGCGGTGGAGCCCAACACCTTCATCCGCCGCCAAGGACGTTTTGTTCGGGGCCCGCCTGACCATCTGGCGGACCAAAGCCCGTCGGGGGGTAGCGACGAATGCTTCGGCAATAGCCGACCCTCCGACACACGGGTACATGAGGAACACGGGTTTGTTTTTAGCCAGTAAGAGTCTGACAGTCCCCTTCGCCCTTCCCCCAGGGAGGAGGGACTCCACAAAGATTTTCCAACCTGACACAAAAAAAAAGACCATCCTCACACAAAACCCCAGTATGAAGTATCAGTATTCCTTTTTAAACGATCGTCTTGTACTGCGCTGTTTATCGCTGGCTCGATTCCTACACCAGACAACACTTTGTGGGATTCACAAATGGCGATTCTAGTCTGGGTGTTCTTTGTTCCCGTTAATTGAATAATATATAATAATAAATAAGCCAAAATAGCGCAACAAAATGGCAATAACACACGATTGAGACAGAAAACAATTCATCAAAAGTCTTAATTTCAAAACGCCTGTACTTAGCTAAAACCAAAACAGCTGAGAGCGGCTCTTAAAAGTCTAAGAAGTATTCTAGCAATGTTATTTTTTTAAATAGCACCTCTCTGAGGAACTATTTCATGGAACAAAACTTCGTTTTACAATTTTATAGTTCTACCCCACAGCAAAGTTTACTCGTTCGTCCTGCAGACGTTTTCCATTCGATTTCAGTGATAACTTCGCGCATATATGCGAAATAAACTTGTCGAGGATAAAAGAAGGACTAATACTGTCGTCCTACCAGAAGCGGATCCAGGGAACTGTAAGGGGCTCAAGTCTTTCCAAAACCTTTAGAGTGTACCTAAGTTGCATTGTTTCTCTTGATAAAACTTTCCCCAACACTTCACCATAGACAAGGTCCTTTCGGAATCTGCATCTTATGGAATGAAAAAAATTATCACGGTACAGCTTATCCGTTCTGCTGATCAATTTACAAACATAGCAGAAACTTACAAAAAGATTATTAACAAACAGAATAAAGTGTTGAGTGCAACGTAATAATATCAAAAGCGTTCCTTATTATAGTATTACTAGCTGTCCCGGCGAATCCTGTATCGCCTTTTAAAGGTCTTTTTGTTTATTCCTTTTTTTCTTTCAAACCACTTTTCCAGGAAATTCTGAACAAAGATACCAAAACCATCAATGCTTAATCTAAAATTTCAGAGTTTACAAAGGTATACAAACAAACGAAGATTGAATGTTATATTCTAAGATTGATTGAATGTTAGGTATCTATACACATAGGTATATGTATAGATAGATGACCCAGCAAAAACCGTCCGCCATCTTCGATTTCCCATTTGCCATCTTTGATCACGAAATAGATGTTGTATTTGCTTTCCTCATAGCTTAAAACATCGGAGAGGATACCCATATTGACTTTAATTTTTTTTTCATCCGCCATCTTTGATTTCCCATCCGCCATCTTTGATCAGGAAATAGATGTTGTATTTGGATTCGCCATCCCTTAAAACACTGGAGTCAATAACCATATTGATTTTTTAAAACTTTCCCATCCGCCATCTTTGATTTCCCATCCGCCATCTTCGACTACGAAATAGATGTTGGATTTCGATTCCCCACCCCTTAAAATATTGAAGGCGATACCCATATTGATTTTTAAAATTTTCTCATCCGTCATCTTTGATTTTCCGTCCGCCATCATGGATCACTAAATAAATTTCATATTATTAATCAGCGTCCCGAAAATCTCGAAAATGATACCCATATAGATTGTATCCTATTCGATTAGCCTTTTTTTGCCTTCGCCCCAACCTTCCCCCTTCTCGTTTGACCATTTTATTATTTTTGTCTGGCCCCTAAAAGTTGTGGCATAATTTTAAATAGCCAGCCTTTCGAAATAATTGCGCTATCATAGGCAATAACAATTTTTAAAATCTGACTGCTAGTTCCTGAGATTAGCCGACATTATCTTTTAGCCTTTTGCCCGGCCCCAAAGGGTCGAAGCGTTATGTTATATAGCCTATAGCCTTCCGGAATAACTGGGCTATCGTATTTACAGATTTTTTCAGATCCGACCGGTAGTTCCTGAGATTAGCGCGTTCAAACAAACAAACAAACAAACAAACTCTTCCGCTTTATTATATTAGTATAGATTTCAGATTGTTTATCTTCTAGGCGTTTTTTTAATTCGAATCGAAAATTTTACTTATGTTGTGATTTCTTCGTTTTACAGGGTCAGTGTCATACTAAAGACTCATTCCATTATAGTTTGTTCACATTTTGCGTCTTGTTTATCTATAAGTGCACCATACTCAGACCTCGCTTTACTATGTTACACTGTATCTAACTCTTCTTATTTATTTCCAAAGATGTTAAAGTTTCAATTTTATCGAGGTTAAAGGACATCGAAAACCTTTGATAGTTTGATGGATTACTTTGATTGCATATGCCTTTCCTCTGATATATTGAACCTATGCCTACCAATGCCGTTGTATAAAAATATACTAAAGATAAGCCCGTCTTCGCTCTCTTGAACCCATCTGTTATTCTGATGTATATCTAATTACCTAAGTATATAAGTTTCATTAGAATCTGTTCAGTGTTCTGCAAGTAATAAAAAACTGTCGAAATATCAAACTAAAGTCGAATGATAAACTCATATTATGTGTCGGTGAAAATGATTCTAATCTGAATTCTGTTATCACACAGCTTCAGAACTTATTGGAAACATTTCACCAAAACACTGTTTTTGTACTTAAGACCTTTTGGAATAATCAATTAGATGTGAATAAACTGAACAATAGGATTAAAAAAATGTGCAATGGCCGAGAGAATTGTCACTTTCTAGACTGCCAAAATTCTAAATTATATAATATTTGTAGATCTATTAACTTTTATATAGATAGCTGTGACTACAATGATAAATATCTAATTCCTAGTAATCTTAAAAAGCTAATGGCCGCTAATAATTGCAGTTTTAAATTAGATAAAAAGACAAGTGAGTTTAAAAAAGGGACGATTCCTAATTATTTTAAACGCCTGAAACCAGCAGATGTGGAACTCTCAGATATTGATATAGTATCTAAAAAGCCTTATATGAAGCCGCAAAAGGGTACCGGGTATAAGGGTACCATTTTATTTCCCAGTAATTAATAAAAGCAATACTTTTTTTCGAGCCTAATACTGATAATTCTGCAATATGTCATTTTAAAATAATGCATCAGAACATTGCCAGCGTTCTATCGAAGCGGGAATTGCTGGAGATAACAATAAAATACTTACAAGAGACAGGAAACGCTCCTGACGTTATATGCCTCTCTGAAACATTCGTAAAAAAAGGACACGAAAATTATCTTAAAATCCACAGCTACAGTCTAGCTGCCAGCTATTGCAGGGATAAACAGAGAGGTGGAACTTGCATTCTGGTCAAAAGTGGTATGAATTTCAAAGAACTACTATTTGTTAAAAATCATGCTACTCAAAATACATTCGAAGCCTGTGGCATAGAAATAAGCTCCAATAAATTAATAATTATTTGCCTATATAGGACACCTGAATCTGACCCAACACAGTTTTTATCACGCCTAAATAATTTATTGGATGAAATAACAAACAAAAGTAAATTAAAACTACAATTGGTTATTACAGGAGACTTTAATATTAATACCTTAAAAAAAGGAACGATTACAAACGAATTACAAGATTTAGCATACAACTATAATTTGAAAATCCATATTGACGTACCTACGCGAAAATTATCTTGTATTGATCAAGTATTGAGTAATATTCCAAATGCAACCGCAAAAGTACTACCACTTCACCTCTCAGACCATGACACAGCACGAATGCTGAGTTTTCCGCTAAAACGTAACCTAAAAACAGTCGCAACATACTACATCTATAAAAGAGACTATAATTTACAAAATATTAATAAATTTAGAGAATGCTTACAACAACTATCATGGTCAGATGTGTATATTGAGAAGGATGCCAATATAGCATTCAATAACTTCCATGAAATTATATGCATGTTTTACCGTCTGTGTTTCCCCAAAAACAGAATAAAGATAAGTTTTAACAAAACTCAAAAACAAAATTGGATAAGCAAGGGCCTAAAACAGAGTTGCAAAACTAAACGTGTTTTACGGTACAACTATTATAAAGACAAAAGTATACAAAATTAAATAAAATATACACCACACTCCTAAAAAAATGTATTTACAGATCAAAAAAGAATTCTAACATTAAATTTATCAATAAAAATGAAAACAAATGTAAAGCGACATGGACTATAATAAAAAATGAAATAAATGCACCAAATATGACAAATAGTATTGAAAATATAAAAATTAAAAATGACATTATTACGGATCCCTTCGAAATAGCTTCATCCTTTAATAATCACTTCACTAATCTCAATCTCAACCCAAAGCACAAAAAGGTTAGCTATAGTCAGAAATCTTGTGTAAACTCTATGTTCATCACACCTGTGACTGAACGTGAGGTTAAACAAGAGATAATGTCACTAAAAAACACCAATTCTGAAGAATATGATGAAATCAGTACACGAATCATAAAAGCATGCGCTATTGAAATAATAGAAGTTCTTACGCATTTAATCAACCAATCGTTTTTACAAGGAACTTTCCCAGAAGCACTAAAGTTGGCAATTATTAAACCTCTTTTTAAAAGGGGGGATAAATGTGACATGAATAATTATCGGCCAATAACGCTTGTACCTGTCATATCCAAAATATATGAAAAGTGTATGCTTAAAAGATTGATTAGTTATTGCAATAAATTTAATATAATTAATAGAAATCAGTACGGCTTTCAAAAACATAAATCAACTACTTTAGCAATGTTTGCCTTGTTCAGAGCTATATTGACGGGCATCGATGAGAACAATTATACTACAGGCCTATTTTTTGATCTAACAAAAGCTTTTGATCTGGTTACGCACGACATCTTACTTGAAAAGCTTGAAAAACTAGGGATCAGGGTACTAGCACTAAGTACAATGGATATCCTCTTATCTAACTAATCGACAACAACGGGTTATTATTTCCAGATTAGATAAAAATAGAGATATGTTGCAGTACATATCAGAATACACAGGGATCAAACACGGTGTCCCACATGGGAGCGTGTTAGGACCGGTTTTGTTTCTTCTTTATTTAAATGACATAATTGACATAACGAATCACAAGTCTGTATTATTCGCAGATGATATTTCCATTATAGTGACATCAAATAAAAATAAATATAATATCCATAATCATGAAACTGACATAAACAATACCATTGACAAACTTACTGACTGGCTCGACCTAAACAATTTGATAATTAATCTTGACAAATCATTTGTATTGATTGGATTAAAAAAATAAAACAGTATTTCGTTAGTATATTGCTCTTTGAATAATTTGTCAAAAATCAGAATGATTGTATGTATTTTAATATGGTTTTTACTTTTTTTTTTAACTTGATGAAATGGTCTTTATTGAACAAGAGGTAATCTACAAATAAATATAAATGTTGTTAAAACTAACTATGATTAAGTGGCTATTTACACATAAATTAAAACAATAATTTCTATACTTAAATAACTAACAAATAGAAGGAAATGCATAAAAAAGTAAAAGCAGAATTTAAAGGGCGTCATGGAAATCCTCCACATCGCCATCAATTGGAAGCGTGCCCAGAATGCTGTCAGCATTGCCACGTTGTATGGCAATGCTGCCAGCATTCATACAAATCATTTTATATTCAGTTTAATAAATCTAATAATCTTAATATATAAAATTCTTGCGCTACTGACTGACTGACAGACACGCTACAGCAAAACTATTGGGCGCAGGAAGCTGAAATTTGGCATGTATGTTCCTTGGGGACCGTAGGGGTGCATTAAGAAGGGATTTCTCGAAATTCCCACGGGATCGGCCAAAACGGGTAAATTTAAAAAAATGCAGGCGTGGCTGCTGGCGTCCTCTAGTAGTATATAGGGGAAACTGTTGTACTGTGGACCCTGTTGCACTGTGGTCCTAACAGCAAAAAACATATTTAACGGATTTATTTTGAAATACTGGTAACACTGATTCATGCGTCATCTGTGATCTGTAATTTATAACTAAGTTTTACAACACAGCAATGAATGAGCATATGTTAACCCCTGGTAATGCCGGCAAGCCAGTCACAATATATGACATAGCTAAATTAGTGGGTAAAGCATTTCCGCTGGCTTTTAATCCCTCTAATATCATACAGGGTTTTAAAGTAACTGGACTCTCACCCTTGAATGAAAATGTGTTTCAAGAGTATGAATTTGCGCCATCAAATGTCACTGATCGTCCGTCGCCATATTCAAATGTAGGTTTTACTAGGCAATCTACGCCAGATGCTTTCAATGGTCAAATTACTAAGCTGAATCCTTTACTGCAGCCTTCGACATCGAATCAGTCAACATGTAAGTCACTTATTACACCATCTAAGATCCAACCATTTCCTGTTGCCTCTCCTAGAAAAGTTTCCACAAGCCGGGGTCGTCAAGGTAGATCACGAATCCTCACAGATTATCACGGTACAGCTTATCCGTTCTGCTGATCAATTTACAAACATAGCAGAAACTTACAAAAAGATTATTAACAAACAGAATAAAGTGTTGAGTGTGAGAGATATGTAATAATATCTAGGCTTTGGGCTGAAATTACTGATATCCAAGTATTTATACATAATATGTAAGAGGATAGTGGCAACTAAATGACAATGACATGACGTTTGACAGTTAAACTGTCAAACGTGAAAATAAGGTGTACCTATATAAGTCGACAGGCTCGGCTAGCTCGTCCTATTCTCCTTCGACGACGGCTCAGGTACGATATGGTTCTGACTATTTAATTGCCACTGTGTTCCAATATTCTGTGTTGCTTGTTCTTTTGTTTCAGCATCTAGGAAACAATGTAAGGTAGTGTAATAATTATCTTATTGATATTGTGTTGTGGGTAGTTTGATCGTTTGTGAGATATTATAGATTGTAATATAGGATAGAATAATATACTGTGGATCAAGTCGTATCAATGAGATTTATTAGGTATATACCTGTGGTAAACATTTAGTAAATTGTATTGATGCTAAATAATGCTTATTATGTTCTGTTGTAAGACAGACCTTTCTAGTAATATAGAACTACCCACAACATTGATATTTGATATAAATTGGCTGTACCACTGTTTGTTAATTATTGTTATACATATAGTTATTGAAAAGAATGATCAAGAGTTTTATTGCCCGTTCTTTCTCTTGGTTCTATATCTTTGCTTTGCGAACTGGGCTGTAAATGTAGAATCACGACGTAATCTAAAGATATATCCTTGTGCCAAACTGAATAAATGAAAGTATGATTTGATAGCTGTTGTCTCTTTTATTTATCAAAACTGTCTCTACACTATAGGAAGCCTCCCATGATTCTGACATCAGAAGTGTGATAAATTTGCGCCCACAATACTAATACATCCAATTGCAAGTTCCAGAGTCTCCTCATCGTGATGCCATGATGCTGCCTAAGCCCGTTCAGCTGACGACGGAGAACGATTGCCCTACGATCCAGTAGCAACGTTGCCGAGAGCAAGCCGATGGATGAGTACCGACTACATATCTTAAAGATCTGCAACAGTATGCTGAAGCAAACAGCAACAACCAACTGCAAACGCTGGTAATGTACTTCCACCAAGAATATAGCCATGAATGGTCGAAAAATATGACTGTTGTACCAGGTTATTTTAACATGTTCATCAAAAATGTATCTGAGTATAAAACTATGTAGGTAATAGCGAAAAAGTTACAGAAAATGTATAATAGATTTTTAAAGTAGCCGATATTGTTCTAATCTGTTGGAATTTAAATAGGCAACATTTGTAGTGATTGACAGAGACTCGGTATGAGCATTGGCTGTGTTGTGCTTTGTTGATAACTCTTTCTAGTGTAAGTACTGATTAGCGTAATCGTCCTGCATATTTGAATTCCAAGAATTAAGTGCTCTGAAGAATCTTTTCATTACAAGTCGAATATGAAATGATGGTAGGTAGAATACATTTCAGAGATTTCTTCATTAATTTTGTTGGCTGTGTATTCATTACATACAGAGCAATATTGCGGTGTAGGAATGTGCCTTAGCTCTGTTCCATAAGCTGTTGTTAAATTTTCGCCACAATTACCAAATTAATCAGTTCATGCTATGTAGTTTTATTAAATCGGACCCAAATTATAACGAAAGAAATAAAAAAAGACTATTTTAATGTTAAGCTCTTGAATGTGTTGCCCTTTTTTTTTTTTTTTTTTTTTTTTTTTTTTTTGGTATCGGGTTGGAAAATCCTCATGGAGTCCCTCCGCCCCGGGGGAAGGACGAAGGGGACTGTCAGACTCTTACTGACTAAAATCCAACCCGTGTTCCTCATGTACCCGTGTGTCGGAGGGTAGGGATTCGCATAAGCATTCGTCACTACCCCCCGACGGGTATTGGCCCGCCAGATGGTCAGGCGGGCCCCGAACAAAACCCCCTTGGCGGCGGATGAAGGTGTTGGGCTCCGCCGCCAAAACACTCAGCGGCCGCAGAGGATAGGGAGGACGGCAACGCAACACCGCATCTCCTCTTCCTCTGCGGCCCCACCGCGACGCAACGATGGTACGCCTCCATTTGGTCGCGGGAGATAGGGCGCGCGGCAACGCAACACCGACACGCCTCTCCTCCCGCGACCGCACCCGACTGCGAGGGACAGAAGAACTGTCCCTCGCACCCGCCCCTTTGGACGCATCCTGTGCAGGCCTCCGTCAAGCCCACGCGGAGCGTCCCCTCCTGGATCCCTCTTAGCTTCACCGCGGGTCACCAATCCACGGTTACTAAGCCCCCCCACCACGACAAGGTGGAGATCCCACGGGGGGGTGAATGTGTTGCCCTGGAGATAAGAATACGAAACTGTATATTTATCTTCAACATATCTTTGAAATATACTTACTCGTATTTTTAACTGGTTAATAATTGTTTATGGCACAATAATTTGTGTATAGAATTACAATTAATAATGCACTTTCTATAATTGTGTAGTGAGTAATTGTCATGTACCCAGATAATTTCCACCAGTTTACTTGCAATAGACATACTTATGATTTTGTCACTTTGATTTCTATTGGAAGAACAAAACCAAATAGCTTCCATTTGTCTCAGAGGCACCACATTTGATTGACATGTTGTAAAGATAACCTATGAGTTTTGTATAACTATTACTACAAGCGATTTTTTGTGTGTAGGTACAGAAATATTCTATATTATATCAAGCGGGTCTGTATCTAGCTAGATCATATCGATAAAATGATAGTTACGTTTAGTAACTATTTCCTTTTATTTTTTAAACTTACCTCATCCTCCTGAGGCCTGAGGGGTCCTATATGCTACGTCTAAATATATAGCTCAAGGTATTTTTATTAAAAAGTAGTTATTGAAGAATGTTTTATATTACATAGGATTAAATTGACTTGTTAAAGAAAGTGACATCATTTTGCTTATGTCTGGCACTATTAGATGGCAGTGTATCCAATATTTTCAAGTAGTGTTATTTTGGTTGATAATTTCCTGTTATTTATAACGATAATAGCAGATAAAATAGTTAAAATGAAATGTGTAATAAATGCAGACATCTGTCTAATTAAATGGATCTGAAATAAGCTATTCAACTAAATTGATTCAATTTGAAAATAGTTCCAAATTACATCACTGATTTTTTTTTCGAAAACATTCTCATAGTTTATTTATCCATTCTCGGAAATAATACAAATAAATTCAATAAATTAATAAAATATGAGACGGTATTTATTTCTATCTGCTTTTATTCATTGAAATTATGTATTTTTATTATGAAGTGCCATGTGTTATACTGTAAACCTATTTAGACCATAATTATAGTAATAATCAATCTTAGGATTAGCTCTCGGTAATGAACTATCTTATCAATTTAGTATCTCTGGTATAAACACTGCGATAGATAAGCTATTTAGAGATATTTTTTATGCAAAGATATATGTGTACATGTACTTTGTGTGGTTCAATTGTAGGAGACCATGGCAATAATGATTAAAATGGTATTTAATCATTCTAGGTGCTTGAAGGGTTTTGTTTATTTATTTTAAACAATACCTACTTAAATGTAAGCATACTATTTTTATACCAAACCTCTTACGAATCGTCAAATCTTAAATTATAATGAAACTGAATGAACCAGATACCTAACGTAAAATACGTAAAAAAAACGAATTAAAAACGATGTCAGTGTTCTGATTGTGTAAACGGAATGAAAATAGCCACAATCACATGATACAATTGATAAATTAAACTGAAATTGATGAAATTAAATAAGATATTCTGCTTAATATAATAAGTATTTGTATAAGTACATTGATGTTTTTAAGTGTTGCGACCTAAATTAATAAATCTAGGTATGTATATTTGACTTATAGATATTGAAATATTAACAGACTGGTCCGAATTCTAACTAGTGTCTGGTTTGACTTTCTACACGACTATTTATTATACCGTTTCTTACCAAGAGTACTTTTACTGGCATTGGCGTCTAGTTTAACTTTAGGCAGTTCACTGACTATTGGTAACATAAATAAACTATTAACTAAATTGGTTCATTCTTGATTACTAGTTATTTATTTATACTTTTGTACTGTTTGTACCTGCAATACATTCAGGTCAATTCAGTTTATAGCATTCCATACTGTACATTTACGGGTGGTAGACTTACAATTAGGAAACAATTATTATGGAACACTTTTAGGAGAGAGGAGCAGTTTAGTAATATACTATAATAGTCTATATATTATACCTAGGTGCATTTGATATATTATAATTAAAAGATGTTTTATAGTAACATGCTTTAATAGGGTCTGCTGCATTTATTATTCTAAATTGATAACATTTTAGTGTATTATTAATATAGATATCAATTTTGATTATGATAAGTAACATTTATAGATTTTCCTACGGTTAATTTTTGTGGAATATAATAAAGAACTTTGTACTTTTAGATAGCTACGATTTAAAGATTAATAACGTTTAGATATTCATTGATGACATAGTAGCTTTTACAGATAACATTTTTTTTGTTTTCTTACTAAAGTATTTAAGTTAAATTTTAAAATACATATACAAAGAAAATAAAAGGGCGGTCTTACTATAGGTTAGAGGTTCTGATAACCATACACAGCATTACATATAAACTTCTTCTAAACAAGGATCGATTATGTAGGTAGCAGTGATGATATAAAGGTATCTGTAAATATCTATAATAATGTGATAACATCGATTTATCCATTGATGATTAAATAGTTGACGATGATTGAATTATTATTGATGATTAACTTACCGATGGTTAAGAAGTTGATGATAATGCTGGCAATGATGACCATGTTGATATGATTTTGATAATGATTTTGATAATGATTTTGATAATGATTTTGATAATGATTTTGATAATGATTTTGATAATGATTTTGATAATGATTTTGATAATGATTTTGATAATGATTTTGATAATGATTTTGATAATGATTTTGATAATTATTTAGATAATGATTTTGATAATGATTTTGATAATGATTTTGATAATGATTTTGATAATGATTTTGATAATGATTTTGATGATTTAGATGTTGATGATATTGATCATATTACCTACGAACTGCTGAAGTCTTTCGCCTTGTTCTAGCCTGGACTCATGTGCAGCAGGTGTGGGGCTAGATAGTATCAAGGAGATTGACCGTTGTTACTTGTCTATTTAATGTGAAAGGAAAGGCAATGGCAATGAGTGTATTAGAATGAAAGTATTGTCCTAGTATTACACTACTGTTATCATACAAGTTGGTACCTGTATACTTGTAAATTAGTGAAATCGAATTTAATTATTTAACTCGGTTGTGAATTTAAATTATTTTATTTCATTTATTTATCAGCCATAAGCAGAATTACCTATTTTAATTTTTTATTCTTAAAACCTTTACTTTTATGCTTCGTAGTGGCTCCTTTTGTACTATATTATTTTTGTCAATTTGTGGATGGATAATGCAGTGGTGTAATATTGTAAAATTAAACTGTACTTCTATGTAACATGTGTATTGTGAATGTTAATGATCCCTTCATAGAATAGTAAATACAATTTGTAACAATGGTATCAAAGCAGCTGACACAGAACTTATTTCTAGACTCGCAAAATGAAACCGTAACTACTGTAAATATGAGTCCAGTTTATTTTTGTGTAATTGTTTCGTACAAATGGATTGTTGTTGTGATACTATTCTTATAATTGAAGTTACTTAGATGACGACGTAAGTCAGTATAGCCGTAGCGGACGTAACGATACTATAGTTTTTAGATGACCTTAATCTACATATATGGTAAGAATTCATTGTTACATAATACAGGGCGCCCGTCGGGCGATTGTTTAGTAAAGTGTGATTTAATTTATTGTACTTCGAGGACGAAGTAATTGTCAGTCTGGCCGTGAGAGATATGTAATAATATCTAGGCTTTGGGCTGAAATTACTGATATCCAAGTATTTATACATAATATGTAAGAGGATAGTGGCAACTAAATGACAATGACATGACGTTTGACAGTTAAACTGTCAAACGTGAAAATAAGGTGTACCTATATAAGTCGACAGGCTCGGCTAGCTCGTCCTATTCTCCTTCGACGACGGCTCAGGTACGATATGGTTCTGACTATTTAATTGCCATTGTGTTCCAATATTCTGTGTTGCTTGTTCTTTTGTTTCAGCATCTAGGAAACAATGTAAGATAGTGTAATAATTATCTTATTGATATTGTGTTGTGGGTAGTTTGATCGTTTGTGAGATATTATAGATTGTAATATAGGATAGAATAATATACTGTGGATCAAGTCGTATCAATGAGATTTATTAGGTATATACCTGTGGTAAACATTTAGTAAATTGTATTGATGCTAAATAATGCTTATTATGTTCTGTTGTAAGACAGACCTTTCTAGTAATATAGAACTACCCACAACATTGATATTTGATATAAATTGGCTGTACCACTGTTTGTTAATTATTGTTATACATATAGTTATTGAAAAGAATGATCAAGAGTCTTATTGCCCGTTCTTTCTCTTGGTTCTATATCTTTGCTTTGCGAACTGGGCTGTAAATGTAGAATCACGACGTAATCTAAAGATATATCCTTGTGCCAAACTGAATAAATGAAAGTATGATTTGATAGCTGTTGTCTCTTTTATTTATCAAAACTGTCTCTACACTATAGGAAGCCTCCCATGATTCTGACAAGTGCAACGTAATAATAACAAAAGCGTTCCTTATTATAATATTACTAGCTGTCCCGGCGAATCCTGTATCGCCTTTTAAAGGTCTTTTTGTTTATTCCTTTTTTTCTTTCAAACCACTTTTCCAGGAAATTCTGAACAAAGATACCAAAACCATCAATGCTTAATCTAAAATTTCAGAGTTTACAAAGGTATACAAACAAACGAAGATTGAAAGTTATATTCTAAGATTGATTGAATGTTAGGTATCCATAGGTATATGTATAGATAGATGACCCAGCAAAAACCGTCCGCCATCTTCGATTTCCCATTTGCCATCTTTGATCACGAAATAGATGTTGTATTTGCATTCCTCATAGCTTAAAACATCGGAGAGGATACCCATATTGACTTTAATTTTTTTTTCATCCGCCATCTTTGATTTCCCATCCGCCATCTTTGATCAGGAAATAGATGTTGTATTTGGATTCGCCATCCCTTAAAACACTGGAGTCAATAACCATATTGATTTTTTAAAACTTTCCCATCCGCCATCTTTGATTTCCCATCCGCCATCTTCGACTACGAAATAGATGTTGGATTTCGATTCCCCACCCCTTAAAATATTGAAGGCGATACCCATATTGATTTTTAAAATTTTCTCATCCGTCATCTTTGATTTTCCGTCCGCCATCATGGATCACTAAATAAATTTCATATTATTAATCAGCGTCCCGAAAATCTCGAAAATGATACCCATATAGATTGTATCCTATTCGATTAGCCTTTTTTTGCCTTCGCCCCAACCTTCCCCCTTCTCGTTTGACCATTTTATTATTTTTGTCTGGCCCCTAAAAGTTGTGGCGTAATTTTAAATAGCCAGCCTTTCGAAATAATTGCGCTATCATAGGCAATAACAATTTTTAAAATCTGACTGCTAGTTCCTGAGATTAGCCGACATTATCTTTTAGCCTTTTGCCCGGCCCCAAAGGGTCGAAGCGTTATGTTATATAGCCTATAGCCTTCCGGAATAACTGGGCTATCGTATTTACAGATTTTTTCAGATCCGACCGGTAGTTCCTGAGATTAGCGCGTTCAAACAAACAAACAAACAAACAAACTCTTCCGCTTTATTATATTAGTATAGATTTCAGATTGTTTATCTTCTAGGCGTTTTTTTAATTCGAATCGAAAATTTTACTTATGTTGTGATTTCTTCGTTTTACAGGGTCAGTGTCATACTAAAGACTCATTCCATTATAGTTTGTTCACATTTTGCGTCTTGTTTATCTATAAGTGCACCATACTCAGACCTCGCTTTACTATGTTACACTGTATCTAACTCTTCTTATTTATTTCCAAAGATGTTAAAGTTTCAATTTTATCGAGGTTAAAGGACATCGAAAACCTTTGATAGTTTGATGGATTACTTTGATTGCATATGCCTTTCCTCTGATATATTGAACCTATGCCTACCAATGCCGTTGTATAAAAATATACTAAAGATAAGCCCGTCTTCGCTCGCTTGAACCCATCTGTTATTCTGATGTATATCTAATTACCTAAGTATATAAGTTTCATTAGAATCTGTTCAGTGTTCTGCAAGTAATAAAAAACTGTCGAAATATCAAACTAAAGTCGAATGATAAACTCATATTATGTGTCGGTGAAAATGATTCTAATCTGAATTCTGTTATCACACAGCTTCAGAACTTATTGGAAACATTTCACCAAAACACTGTTTTTGTACTTAAGACCTTTTGGAATAATCAATTAGATGTGAATAAACTGAACAATAGGATTAAAAAAATGTGCAATGGCCGAGAGAATTGTCACTTTCTAGACTGCCAAAATTCTAAATTATATAATATTTGTAGATCTATTAACTTTTATATAGATAGCTGTGACTACAATGATAAATATCTAATTCCTAGTAATCTTAAAAAGCTAATGGCCGCTAATAATTGCAGTTTTAAATTAGATAAAAAGACAAGTGAGTTTAAAAAAGGGACGATTCCTTATTATTTTAAACGCCTGAAACCAACAGATGTGGAACTCTCAGATATTGATATAGTATCTAAAAAGCCTTATATGAAGCCGCAAAAGGGTACCGGGTATAAGGGTACCATTTTATTTCCCAGTAATTAATAAAAGCAATACTTTTTTTCGAGCCTAATACTGATAATTCTGCAATATGTCATTTTAAAATAATGCATCAGAACATTACATACAGGAAACGCTCCTGACGTTATATGCCTCTCTGAAACATTCGTAAAAAAAGGACACGAAAATTATCTTAAAATCCACAGCTACAGTCTAGCTGCCAGCTATTGCAGGGATAAACAGAGAGGTGGAACTTGCATTCTGGTCAAAAGTGGTATGAATTTCAAAGAACTACTATTTGTTAAAAATCATGCTACTCAAAATACATTCGAAGCCTGTGGCATAGAAATAAGCTCCAATAAATTAATAATTATTTGCCTATATAGGACACCTGAATCTGACCCAACACAGTTTTTATCACGCCTAAATAATTTATTGGATGAAATAACAAACAAAAGTAAATTAAAACTACAATTGGTTATTACAGGAGACTTTAATATTAATACCTTAAAAAAAGGAACGATTACAAACGAATTACAAGATTTAGCATACAACTATAATTTGAAAATCCATATTGACGTACCTACGCGAAAATTATCTTGTATTGATCAAGTATTGAGTAATATTCCAAATGCAACCGCAAAAGTACTACCACTTCACCTCTCAGACCATGACACAGCACGAATGCTGAGTTTTCCGCTAAAACGTAACCTAAAAACAGTCGCAACATACTACATCTATAAAAGAGACTATAATTTACAAAATATTAATAAATTTAGAGAATGCTTACAACAACTATCATGGTCAGATGTGTATATTGAGAAGGATGCCAATATAGCATTCAATAACTTCCATGAAATTATATGCATGTTTTACCGTCTGTGTTTCCCCAAAAACAGAATAAAGATAAGTTTTAACAAAACTCAAAAACAAAATTGGATAAGCAAGGGCCTAAAACAGAGTTGCAAAACTAAACGTGTTTTACGGTACAACTATTATAAAGACAAAAGTATACAAAATTAAATAAAATATACACCACACTCCTAAAAAAATGTATTTACAGATCAAAAAAGAATTCTAACATTAAATTTATCAATAAAAATGAAAACAAATGTAAAGCGACATGGACTATAATAAAAAATGAAATAAATGCACCAAATATGACAAATAGTATTGAAAATATAAAAATTAAAAATGACATTATTACGGATCCCTTCGAAATAGCTTCATCCTTTAATAATCACTTCACTAATCTCAATCTCAACCCAAAGCACAAAAAGGTTAGCTATAGTCAGAATTCTTGTGTAAACTCTATGTTCATCACACCTATGTCTGAACGTGAGGTTAAACAAGAGATAATGTCACTAAAAAACACCAATTCTGAAGAATATGATGAAATCAGTACACGAATCATAAAAGCATGCGCTATTGAAATAATAGAAGTTCTTACGCATTTAATCAACCAATCGTTTTTACAAGGAACTTTCCCAGAAGCACTAAAGTTGGCAATTATTAAACCTCTTTTTAAAAGGGGGGATAAATGTGACATGAATAATTATCGGCCAATAACGCTTGTACCTGTCATATCCAAAATATATGAAAAGTGTATGCTTAAAAGATTGATTAGTTATTGCAATAAATTTAATATAATTAATAGAAATCAGTACGGCTTTCAAAAACATAAATCAACTACTTTAGCAATGTTTGCCTTGTTCAGAGCTATATTGACGGACATCAATGAGAACAATTATACTACAGGCCTATTTTTTGATCTAACAAAAGCTTTTGATCTGGTTACGCACGACATCTTACTTGAAAAGCTTGAAAAACTAGGGATCAGGGTACTAGCACTAAGTACAATGGATATCCTCTTATCTAACTAATCGACAACAACGGGTTATTATTTCCAGATTAGATAAAAATAGAGATATGTTGCAGTACATATCAGAATACACAGGGATCAAACACGGTGTCCCACATGGGAGCGTGTTAGGACCGGTTTTGTTTCTTCTTTATTTAAATGACATAATTGACATAACGAATCACAAGTCTGTATTATTCGCAGATGATATTTCCATTATAGTGACATCAAATAAAAATAAATATAATATCCATAATCATGAAACTGACATAAACAATACCATTGACAAACTTACTGACTGGCTCGACCTAAACAATTTGATAATTAATCTTGACAAATCATTTGTATTGATTGGATTAAAAAAATAAAACAGTATTTCGTTAGTATATTGCTCTTTGAATAATTTGTCAAAAAATCAGAATGATTGTATGTATTTTAATATGGTTTTTACTTTTTTTTTTAACTTGATGAAATGGTCTTTATTGAACAAGAGGTAATCTACAAATAAATATAAATGTTGTTAAAACTAACTATGATTAAGTGGCTATTTACACATAAATTAAAACAATAATTTCTATACTTAAATAACTAACAAATAAAAGGAAATGCATAAAAAAAGTAAAAGCAGAATTTAAAGGGCGTCATGGAAATCCTCCACATCGCCATCAATTGGAAGCGTGCCCAGAATGCTGTCAGCATTGCCACGTTGTATGGCAATGCTGCCAGCATTCATACAAATCATTTTATATTCAGTTTAATAAATCTAATAATCTTAATATATAAAATTCTTGCGCTACTGACTGACTGACAGACACGCTACAGCAAAACTATTGGGCGCAGGAAGCTGAAATTTGGCATGTATGTTCCTTGGGGACCGTAGGGGTGCATTAAGAAGGGATTTCTCGAAATTCCCACGGGATCGGCCAAAACGGGTAAATTTAAAAAAATGCAGGCGTGCCTGCTGGCGTCCTCTAGTAGTATATAGGGGAAACTGTTGTACTGTGGACCCTGTTGCACTGTGGTCCTAACAGCAAAAAACATATTTAACGGATTTATTTTGAAATACTGGTAACACTGATTCATGCGTCATCTGTGATCTGTAATTTATAACTAAGTTTGACAGTTGAAGTCGCGCGAATTCTGGCAGTATGAGACCAAAACGAATTTGTGACCCTAAAAGTAAGTTTTTTTAGTGTGTTGCTTTTATAAATAACTTGTTTCCGTTGTTAAAAAGTGTATTTATCTTTTTTGTTAATGTTTCATTACTTATTTAGCCGTGTAATTGAGTGTTAAACCATTTTCAATTACTAACCAACGACTTAAAATAAACAGTTATTTTAAAATTTGGTAGGGTGTTGTACCTTGGACCTAAAAAAGCAGTTGTATCATGGACCTATCCATAGTACAACTGCTTTTTTAGGTCACACTTTGAACCGTGGACCTATGTATTGATCTTGTTATATTAAAAAAATAAAAAATACGTATTTACAGTGTAATAAAATAGATTAATTTGTTAACAGGTTGTTGATCTTCTTAAAAATACCTCTCACATACAAAAATGCCTCGAAGTAAAACGGGAAGCACGAGGCCACCGCCAAATTACGAGAAAATAATGGAGGTTGTAGTTGTCGCACGAGTGATTGATTTTCACGGGATAGCCGGGATCGATCACTCGCCGAGCAATTAAAAAGAGATAATTAGGTTGTCTTACGGGAAATAAATAAAAAATATCACCAGGAAAGATTAAACTCGCGTTATATTCCAGATTCACAATGGTTTTGATTACATAAAAGAACTGACACTTGAGGTTAACCGACTAGACAATTATCCAGGGCGTAGGTGGTAGGTTGACACTCCACAGGTCCTCGGATGAGTACTCAGCTTTGACGTGTGTCTTCCAGCAGAAGAAAGGGCCCAACCACGTGTGTCGCCGGTATATATAGGGTCGGCAAGCGGGAGAGGGCTCCCCACTGCAGTGCGTCATCGTAGCGGGGCTCGCAAGCGCCGAGGCACGACGTCACATAGTTCTTATAAAAGAGAGTAAGTTAACAGTTTACAGTGCAGCTAAGACTTATAATTTATCAAAAACTACGCTGACACGTCATTTGAAAAAACAAAATTATCCTACTGAGCCATTTCATTTAAAATCTAAACTTGCAAGTCACAAGGTATTTTCAGATAATGAAGAACTCTTATTACTAGGGTATATTAAAAAAGCTTCTCAACTACAATAGGCTTGACATTAAGAAGTCTGATGAAATTGGCGTATAAATTTGCCAAGTCAAACAATATTAAATATCCCGAAAGTTGGGATCGGGATAAAATGGCGGGTGCCTATTGGATGAGGTTATTTAGGAAGAAATACAAGAAAGAAATTTCTCTAAGGAAACCGGAATCAACTAGTTTGGCTCGTTCAACAGCTTTTAATAAGCACAATGTATCACTTACATTTGCGAATGTAAAAAAAGCTTTAGAAAAATGTCCTAATATCAAAGAAGCCCAAATATGGAATTGTGATGAAACTGGCATTTCTACGGTGCACAAGCCCCCGAAAGTGTTAGCTCCTTTGGGATCAAAGCAAGTTGGGGCCATGACAAGTGCCGAAAGAGGATCCAATGTTACCATGATTGCTGCTATCAATGCTGCAGGAGGCTTCATACCTCCATTGCTGATTTTTCCCAGAGTCAATTTTAAAGAATACATGATTAACGGAGCACCACCTGGAACAATCGGTGGCGCAAACCCTTCTGGCTGGTCCAACGAAGAATTGTTTTTGAAATTTTTTGGTCATTTCCTTGAATATGTGCGACCATCAAAGGAATCTCCCTGTGTTTTTCTTATGGTCAATCACGAATCTCACATTTCTGTTAAATTGATCCAGTTAGCAAAAGAAAATGGTGTTATTTTGGTCACATTCCACCCTCATACAAGCCATAAATTTCAGCCATTGGACAGAACAGTTTTTGGTCCATTTAAGACTTATTACAACACAGCAATGAATGAGCATATGTTAACCCCTGGTAATGCCGGCAAGCCAGTCACAATATATGACATAGCTAAATTAGTGGGTAAAGCATTTCCGCTGGCTTTTAATCCCTCTAATATCATACAGGGTTTTAAAGTAACTGGACTCTCACCCTTGAATGAAAATGTGTTTCAAGAGTATGAATTTGCGCCATCAAATGTCACTGATCGTCCGTCGCCATATTCAAATGTAGGTTTTACTAGGCAATCTACGCCAGATGCTTTCAATGGTCAAATTACTAAGCTGAATCCTTTACTGCAGCCTTCGACATCGAATCAGTCAACATGTAAGTCACTTATTACACCATCTAAGATCCAACCATTTCCTGTTGCCTCTCCTAGAAAAGTTTCCACAAGCCGGGGTCGTCAAGGTAGATCACGAATCCTCACAGATACTCCAGAAAAAGAGGAAATAGAAAACAGAAAAGATCAAAAGCAAGGCAAAACATTTAAAAAGCTCCGAAAAAATAGGAAATACATTACACAAAGTAGTTGCTGCAAAACGAAAAATTTTGAAAGATAGTTCTGGGTATACATCTTCAGAAGAATCATGCTTTACAGTGCGTGACTCATCAGGACCACTTGAATTTTCTGAAGATGAGGCAACAGGTTCTGATGTTCTTAAAAATGAATGCTTCAAAGAAGACAAATCTTTCGACATGGGAGAACCCGAACATTTATCTTCTTCTTGTGGCCCAGGGGATTTCGTTATTTTCATGTATGAAGGCGAATATTTCCCTGGACAAATAATAAGCGTAAATGAAGAAAGCGTTTACATAAGATCTATGAAAAAAACTAAAAAGAGCTGGAAGTGGCCGGAAAAGGCAGATGAAATGTTATATCCTTGGGAAGACATAAAAGAAAAAATTCTGCCACCCTCAAAATGCCACTCCAGAAGGGATTTGTATGAAATAAGGGAGATGATAAAATATTGGCAATGCTAGAAGGGGCAAATGAATAGAAACAGAAAAATAATTATAATATTACAAAGATTATTGAACAACAATACGTTAAAGTGATTAAAGATCTCATAGAAGTATGAATGTTAATTAATATAATGTCTTATGTTAATTATTATAATTGCTAAGTAATTTGTAATGCTGTTTGATTTGTTTTATTAATAAATGTTAACAACTTTAATACAAGATTTAATAAATATTTGCAATATAAATACTGTTGATAATAATAGGTCCATAGTACAACATGCATAGGTCCAAGGTACAACAGGGGTGTTGTACCATGGTCCCAATTCCTTTTTTTTTTCAAAAGGCTAAATGTCATATGATTTATTATTTTACCTTAGTTTAAAATTAGCACTTTTGTTCATAAATAACCACTAAACATTATGTAATACGAAAAATGCATCACGCTATAGTAATTTTTGACTAAATAATCAAAAACAAAAAATGTATCCAAGGTACAACAGGTTCCCTTATGACTTTAAACTAAATATACCAAAGATAAAACGAGTAAGTCAAACAAAATTCCTAGGATTGATAATAGATGAAGACATGAACTGGAAGGCACAGCTTGACAATGTATCTGGAAGAATAAATAAATTTGTTTATGCTCTAAAGCAAATTAGAAACATAACTAATATCAAAACAGCACTGATATCTTACCATGCTTATATAGAATCAGTTCTACGCTATGGTCTTATTATGTGGGGCAATAGCACTGATATAAATAGAGGATTTGTGGCGCAAAAAAAATGTATTAGGGCTATGTACGGCATTAAGTCAGATCAATCTTGTCAACCAATACTCAAAAAACTTGGTTTATTACCGCTGCCATCGCTTTATATTTATGAAATATGTGTCTTTGTACGTAAGCATAAACATTGTTTTGTAACGGCTAACGATGTAAACCCTCGAAACCGTCGAGATCCAAATCGACTGGTGATGTATGATATTCCCAGATCAACCAAATATAATAAGAGTTGCCTAGCTATGTGTGTTCGCATGTATAATAAAATACCTAGCTACATTAAACTCAGTAATATGCACTTGTTTAAAACTAAATTACACGCATGGCTAGTTGAGCACAATTTTTATAGTGTTAAGGAATTTTTAGAGAAGAAATTTCAAAATGTTACCTAGTGTTAATGTATGTTTGTCAATAAATTTAATATTATTAATGCATGCTATAAAACCGTAGCAAAACATGTGATCTAAATGTAACATCCTCGAATACCATGTTTTATGCAAATAAATATATGAGATATGAGACATGAAAAGAGTATCAAACATACGAGTACATACTTGCATCATCAAACATTTTTGCTATTATAATACCTAGCAGTAGTTATAAAAGCCTACCGTAACGTAGTTGCAATCATATTTTTATACGAAATAAACTATTCTTGCAGAAGGCGCTATGTCGTGCGGTTGATTAGTTTCTCATCTGATACTATAATTTATAAAGTAATATATTGCGAATTATTGCTAGAAGATTCATATTATCCACTCTACACTTAGTATGTTTTATTTATTTATTTATAAACTCACGCCTGTATCCCCGAAGGGGTAGGCAGAGGCGTAATATTACACCCAAATTTCGCCATGAATATTTAGATCCCACGTATTAGGGGGCAAACCTATTGCCGTTACCGGGCACATCACCAGACTCCGTGCTGCTACTGAGAATTTCCTAACGGAAAATCCCAATAACACTTTGCCCGACCCGGGAATCGAACCCGAGACCTCCCAATCCACGCGCACATTTATGCCGCGAGACCAACGAGGCAGCAGTATATAATTGTTAGATACATTATTTAAAAGAATAAATGTACTGTATACCTTACTACTTTACTATTGTCTCTGTTTATAGTGGATGAAAGACCTGGCACAACCGCCTCTCTTCTTGCAATTTCTCCTGATCCTCACAATTAGTCACATTACTCTTCTACCTTCTATGGAGTACGGACTGATAAGACATGTGCAGGTGAGTTTTCAAACAACACCGTTTTCCTTTTTCCTTATGCCGCTCCTCCTTTTATTCTTTTTCTCATCCCAAAGACTGCCAACGCACCTGTTATTCTTCTGTTTTTAACGCCGCACATGGAGTGTCCATACCGCTTACCATCGGGTGATTTGTATACTCATTTGCCGCCTAATATGTAAAAAAAATACACCTAGAGATCTTTGTGACCAGCGCAGCAATTTAATAAACTTTATCAATAATTATATATTTATAACATTCGGAAAAACTCAGTCTCTTTTGCCCGACTCGGGAACCGAACCCGGGACCTCCGATCAGCAGTCGCATACGCTATTCACTGGACCACGGAGGCTACTTAGTATGTAGGTAAGTATATTTCAGAACGTAGTGCACATTCAAGGCTAATGTAACGATAACGTCCTGCAGCTAAAGCAGAGCGAATATTTTCTGCTAAATGTTCGGCGTCAGATTTTTTTTTAATGCTTAATACCTTTTTCCTTAGATATATTGCATGGATATTCGACAGATATGATTTCACTGCATAATGATTTAAGAGGTCTATACATATTTATAAAACGAAGTCCTGACTCTCTGTATGACCGTGATCAACTCACAAACTACCGAACGGATTTTTATACGGTTTTGCTCATCGATATTACAAGAAAGAGGTATATTCGCTACCTACGTAGAAATCAATCCGTAGAAACGGTACACTAACGCACACATCGATAACTCTATATTAACACGCTTTTATTAGGTCGTCGTGTATGTAACTAACTATGTAATGGAATCTAAGCTAACTAATTTATCCATCTTCCAAGGATCGTAGCGTAATGAAAATTGGCAGCTGTATGTAGTTCTGATGACAATACAATAATATGGTACCTACTGTCAAACGATCTGATGATAGAGCCGGAAGATATGAACTGGAAGTCGACATGTATGTTACTATCTATGTAATGGAATCTAAGGTAACTAATTTATGCATTTTCCAAGGGTCGTAGCGTAATAAAAATTGGCAGTTGTATGTAGTTCTGATGACAATACAATAATATGGCACTGCCAAACTGATCTTATGATGGAGCCGGAAGACATGAACTGGTACTTCATGATGGAAAACCATCATTCTGTTTCTGTTTGGTATCATTGCTGTTTTGGATTTCTTAGAAAAGTCTTGTAATGAACTTTGGCCACGATTAGGTTTTATGGTCTGATCATAAAGTCGGAAGATAGGCACTGGCATTCCATGATGGAATATCGTATCATAGTCGTGTTGCACTTTTGAGAAAGGCCATGTAATGGATTTTGAACACGATCAGGTTTCAAGGTTATAACAAACCAATTATACGGGGTGTCACAAGACCCATCACCAAGCCGAAGTCTACTCGTTGTGGACATCATGCCAAGTCATACTAACCAAAAATAATACCTGGGAAACGACATTTTTTTAAATTTTAAAACGCAATTAAAAGCGCGCGCGTGCAATGCTCAAACTACCTACTTAGACATGGAGTCATAGGGAATCTAAAGAACGTATTGGCTGAGTAAATGCATCGATTTTGTACCTTATTAGAAAAATTCCATACTAACTTTGAGCCTCAATATCTCCTGAACCAGTAATTTCTCAGATGTGGTATAGTTAGAGTCCCATACTTTTGCGGCTGGACAGGCGTTTGTGGCCCTGGGTAGCGTAAAATCACTTAGTGGTCTCCTGATTGAAGAGCAAGATTGTTATAAGCTGACAGATAAAACACCATGTAATACAGAAGCACAGGCAGAGATGGAAAGGCTGCGGGCTCATTCGCCCACTTAAAATAAATGTATAAATGTTAAAAATATTTCGTTTTCAAAGACCAAAAACTATAAAATAAATTAAAAGTTAAAAAAATACTAAAAAAACACGCGTTTATAAATGCACGTAAAAACAAAAAATAAATAATAGATCGTTCAAGATGTCTCTATTTCTGGGCTGAAGTGTAAACATAGTTTACACTTCTGCTTTTAATTATAATATTTGATTGTAAAAACGTGGGGCACTGGAACGGGACAGACTTTATCGTTAACAAATACTAATACTACCCTCCTGGCTGAAGCTGCATGAGGTCGCACAAGAGCATAGCATTTATGCCGCCAAAGAGTTACCTAAGGGAAACAAAGATATCTCGTCCACTAACAAGAACTCTACATTTTGCGACTTTTGACGCATTACCCTTATGTGCCTAATTTACTGAAAAAAGAGGCGTTAAAAATCTCGGTAAATATCGTCTTCCTCGCATGTTTTGTCTGAGTTCGACAAACTGGTACTTCAAACAGACTGTTTAATGTAGAGCTATTTACTACTCGTGCTGCAACTCCAGTTAGAGCGCCAATCTGAGTAACTTGTTGCCCGTAACATCTGTTCACTTGATTTTTAACAAGATAAACAAGAACGTCTTTCCTGTTCCAGCGCCCCACGCTTTTACAATCAAATATTATAATTAAAAGCACATAGTGTACACTTCAGCCCAGAAATAGAGACAACTTGAAGGATCTATATATTTCTTTGTTTTTACGTGCATTTACAAAAGGGTGTTTTTCTAGTATTTTTTTAAACTATTAATTTATTTTATTTTCGGTTGACAAGATGTGTCAGTTTCACTTTGATGACGGCTCGCGACTTCACACACACATATGTCAGACTTGCCAACTGGCTTATGTTTAGTGTCCTACTTTTGGTACGCATATAACATATCTACTTCTTTTTACTTTTGTAACTTCATTGGTTTTGCTATGTGATCTCTAAGGAAGCTTTATGTGTATCATTCAAGCGGTAGTAGGAGTCGCCGCTGGCCAACAGAACATTTGTTACGTATTGGAATGATTCAGTTGCTGGGTAACACTATGAAGCGGTTCAGTGGGGCTAAATTTGCTTATACAAAGTGTCACCTTTAAGGGACTAGGAGATGGATGTGAATAACAGCCATGCTAGTTTGACGACGAAGTTACGGACGTAAATTGATAAAAATAAATATAACTCAAATATAATCTAATCTATACTAATATATGTATAAAACTGAAGAGTTTGTTTGTTTGGTTGCAAGCGCTAATCTCAGAAACTACTGGTCCGATTTGAAAAATTATATCACTGTTAGATATTCCATCATTTCACCATTTCCCGAGGAAGGCTATATAACATCACGCTGTGAGCCACGGGAGCGGAGCAGTAGCCTTAAATTTCAGTGTTAGATAGGTATTTATCGAGGAAGGCTATAGGCTATATAACATCACGCTATGAGCCACAGGAGCGGAGCAGTAGCCTTAAATAACGCAGGTGTAACCGCGGGCATCATCTAGTGTATATGATAAGTGATCACCGCCGCTCATAGACACCTGCAATACCCGATCACAACTGCGTTGCTGAGCTTTTAAACAAGAATATGCACGCTTCTTAAAGGTTTCAATGTTGAATTGGTTTGGAAATACCGCTGCTGATAGCTTGTTTCGATATATCGTTACATCCTGTAACGGGTTCTAGAATTAAACGCAGAAGAGGTTCTATGCGTTTATTGTCTCACTTCCTATGCACGAGTATGACCGACGAACATCATGACACTGGTCTGAACACTAAGGGCTGCAGCCTCCCACGCTGTTTCCTCCGGTAGTGTGCCGGGCAGGCTGCTCGAAGGCTGCGTGTATCAGGGCAGATCCTCGCAGACTGTTGGCTTCAGCGATTAGGCGCCGGCGGTGTGTGCGCGATGAGCGGGCAGGGCAGACTCGTCCGACAGCAGTGTCGTCGAAGACGACGCAGGGAAGTGTAGAGAGCTAGGGTAGCGTAGCCCGGAGCTTCAAGGTAGACCTGGAACCCACAGCTGGGACCAGGATACACGTACGACGTTGACGTAGCACGTAGATCATACAGACTGACTATACGGTAGCGGTGCCGGCCTCTCTGTCGGCCCCTTTATATACCAGAGCTCTCCATCAGAGTTGGTGTCGGTGCATTACCATATAAGGGAAAACTCCACGAGCGCGGACGATGGCCTTCTCTGATTGGCCGAGCGTATGGACGGTATAATGACGCATATTCGGAAGGTACTGGACATACGTTACGATTTTACGTGGCTAACAAGAAAAATCCGACTAGCTGCGTTAGGTCTATGAGTCCGCTACTGTCCAAGCTAAGACGGTATATAGAAAGAAAGAAGGAAAGGAAGGGAAAGTCCTATACGGTTTGTAACAATATTTAGGTGCCATAGTGTATAAGTTTTAAGTCTTTTATGTGCCAAAACCCAATAGAATTTCCAGACGCGTCCGACAACTCGTAAACGAGAGGCGACTTTTTAGTAATCACTGTGCACTTCACGAATTTAGGGGCTAGTTTCTTACAGAAGGACTTATCCTTGTCACTCTGATAAAAAGTCCTTTTCCAAACAGTGTCGCCCACATTAAACTCAGCTGGTTTACGGCGTAAATTTAGTTGAGGCCTGAACTTTGTCAAATATGCCTGACAAGTAACCTATATTTTCTGCGTAATCGTCCCTAGGTATGTATACTATATCATCAGCGTCCGTGTCGACATAGTGTGAGCTGCATGGATCTAATTCACGTCCATAGACCAAAAAACTAAGTGTACCTATAGCCCGTGACTTCATTAACTGCGGTATTTAATGCAAACTGCACCTTAGGTAGGAGAATGTCCCATAATCTCTGGTCATTTCCTATAAACGCCGCTAAGGTAGAAACAATGGTTTTATTATAGCGTTTGACCGTATACACATGAGGAGAATATTTAGGAGTATAGTGCAGATTAGGAATTTTATACTTGTGCAACATAGCTTTTAAAGTAGCACTTACAATTCTTACAAACTATTTACCATTGTCCAATATAATTGTAGATGGTATACCATGAACTAAAAATATTTTTCTTCAGTGGCGGCCTTAGGGGGTGGCGAACAGGGCGATCGCCCAGGGCCTCGCTCCTACAGGGGCCTCGCGCAACAACCCAAGCAAATTAAAAAAAAAAATACTATTGTTACGAGCTGGGGTTCGTGATAAATTATATACACTATGCCAGAAAAAACTGCACTTTTTTCACTAACACAATAACACTAGATACACACACTTAATTTTCCAACACTAATAAAACACACTATTCACACCATTAGTACAACACTAAACACTTCCGACTTACTTCACTTCGCTTCTTGTTGATCGCTCCGATATTCAATTGTAACTGTGTCCGGTCCGTTCGCTCGCGCTCTATTTATACTGGGCGGATAACATCACTAGCGCATTCTAGATGTTTCCACAAAACTGTCGAAATAATCGCGAACAGTCGATGCTCGATACAGCAACGCCATCTAGTACAGAGTAGATGAATTACCTTTAAACCACCGATACATTCAATCTCTTCTAGTACCCCCATTCACCGATAGATGGCGTAACACTGCCCCCCCTCTTAAACGTGTTCGTCTCGAACATCGTTGGACCCATAGTAACGAGCCAAGCGGTCCACCCACATGAATTATCTTCGGTGCACCTCGCGACCCCTTCTGGAGTCGATAGGTGACGTAACGATAATTATGCGATATGGCCCGTCCCACCTGGCTTGTAACTTAGGCGATTTACCGTAGTTTCGTACTGGGTTATGAAGCCACACCAATGATCCCTCATCGAAGCCTTTGTTGTTCGCCTTCCGGTCGTAGCGAGTCTTCATCTTCTCAGACATCTGTTGTCCTGACTCCCATGGAGCTCCTACATTGTACACCTTCAATGCACCTCTGCTACGAGTATGTGGCCCCTTGACAGCCGCACAACTTGTGCATTTACGGCACCAATCCTTGACGTCATCCCGACAGTGGAGCCAATAAAACCGCTCTCGGATCTTAGTAAGCGTCTTCTTAACTCCCATGTGACCTCCCGAAGCACCATTGTGATAGAGCTGCAGTACTTCCGGCACCTTAGTCTTGGGCACTACCATTTGCAGATGGCATTGGTTACCTCGAGCGTTTTCCCATTTGCGGCACAGAACTCCATCCTGGACAACCAAGCTTTCCCACTGTGCCCAATAACCTTTGGTGACAGGGCTCATTGCTGCGATATCACTCCATTTGGGCCTAGGAGCGTCTGATTTCTTCCATTCGAGAATCGGCTGTATGTCTTTGTCGTCTTGCTGAGCACGCTGCAAAGCTTCTTTCCATCCGTCGCTCAGATCCGTCTTCAACATTCTCACTAGCGCTGCCGGCTTCGCTTCCTGTCTTGCACAGTGTTTGCGTTGATCGGAGAAAGCCCTACCTGTCAGAGCATCTACGCTACGCTGCTCTTGCCGCCAGACAGGTACGTCAGGTGACCCCTTTGGTGGAGACAGGGTACCAACGTGCCGCTTACGCTTTGGGCAGCTCAAGCGGATATGGCCTCTTTCTCCGCAGTTGTAGCACCGAGGTGACGACACAACTTCCCTGATGCGGTGACCTCGATCGTCGCGTCGCACTGCTCCCACCTCCAAAGCGTGGGCTAAGGCGTCCTTGAGGTCTTTGAAGTGCCCAAGCTTCACTACTGCTCTTACCTCCAGGTCCCGGATCCCATCTGTAAACGCCTGTACGAGGTTCCCATCAATAAGCGCAGGCGACGACTGGTATGCCTTCCTGACCAGCTTTTCCACCTCTAAAGCCCACTGCTGTAGAGTTTCTCCGGTGCGTTGTGTCCGGTCCTTCAGCTGAGCACGATACACATGTTCGAGGTGCGCGTCTCCGTACCTCTCCTCCAACGCCTCCAGAAGCTTCTCGTAGGTCACGTCTTGCCCGAGTGCCTCCAACACCGTCAAGGCCTGATCACGAAGGCCCAAGGTTAGGGCGGTGAAGGCCTGTTCTTTGTCCCACGCATTCGCTCGCATTACGGCCTCAAACTGAACCTTGTATGCAACCCACGATGACGAGCCATCAAAGGGTGGAACCTTAAACCAACGAGGCGAGGGCGCCACAGCTGCAGGTGTAACGTCGTTGGTCTCAATCCCACGCAATTTCTTCTCCAATCTGGCAATACGGGTCTCGAGCTGGTCGTGTACACGCTTCTCAATGTCGCTGATACGGGCCTCGTGCTGCTGGAGTTCCTCCTTGACCGCCTTCAAGTCCTTCCCCACTGCGGCGGTGAGGTCCTTTATGAGCACCAGCTGTTCCTCCAGACGGTGGGCGTGCTCCTCCTTGTCGCGCGGCAGCTGCTCCTCTAGGCGGCGCGCGTGCTCCTCTTGACGGCGAGCCTGCTCCTGTTGACGGCGGTCCTGCTCCTCCTTGTCGCGCTGTAGCTGTTCCTCCAGGCGGCGAGCCTGCTCCTCTTGACGGCGGGCCTGCTCCTCTTGACGGCGAGCCCGCTCCTCCTTGTTGCGCTGTAGCTGTTCCTCGAAGCGGCGCGCGTGCTCTCTTGACGGCGAGCCCGCTCCTCCTTGTTGCGCTGTAGCTGTTGCTCCATGCGGCGGGCGTGCTCCTGCATGAACGTCATCAGAGCCGCGATGTCGGGCACCGCCACGGAGTGTGCGCTTGCAGGCTCCACTGCAGCCGCGGAGTCTCCTGGTCCACCAGACGATGGAGAAGGAACGTCTCCGAAGCGTCTCTGGTCCAGGTCTTGCTGGCGCTGGTTCCTGGTGCGCACTCCTTCAGTTTCTTCCTTCGGCATAACCGGCATAATTTATCCCTTACTTCTGACACCAATTTGTTACGAGCTGGGGTTCGTGATAAATTATATACACTATGCCAGAAAAAACTGCACTTTATAACACAATAACACTAGATACACACACTTAATTTTCCAACAATAATAAAACACACTATTCACACCACTAGTACAACACTAAACACTTCCGACTTACTTCTCTTCGCTTCTTGTTTATCGCTCCGATATTCAATTGTAACTGTGTCCGGTCCGTTCGCTTGCGCTCTATTTATACTGGCCGGATAACATCACTAGCGCATTCTAGATGTTTCCACAAAACTGTCGAAATAATCGCGAACAGTCGATGCTCGATACAGCAACGCCATCTAGTACAGAGTAGATGAATTACCTTTAAACCACCGATACATTCAATCTCTTCTAGTACCCCCCTATTCACCGATAGATAGCGTAACACTATTTTTTTTATTTAAAACTTTTGATTTTGATCCTTAATTACTTACATAACGGTAAATTAAAATTAAGTTAGTTAACTAATTCATTCATTCAAAACATAATTGAAAACTCATTATGTACACAATATTTTATGCTCAGAATCACAGATTTAACAAGAACCAGATGGACCACATTCGTCCAACTAAGTGAGGCACGTTGACAGCTATGTGTGCGTGACATTTGGCGACTGGCACTGTACGGACACGCGCGTCTATGTGTGTGTAAAGTTGCCAGATTATGAATAATCTCCCACTATTTTACATATAGTTTTTGCAAACGAATATAAAAATATTACACAGGTAATATTTTATATTCGTTTGCGGTTTTGAAGAATTTACCATGGATTTAATTAATGCTTTTAATATGTAATGCTGTTGTGAAAATTATTCAAATAAAAGATACCATTAAAGTGTGCTTTTATAAATACATTTCTTAAATGTAGGTACCGAGTTAAGTTTTAACTAATTTTATTCGTAAATTGAGAAACAAATAGATTATGTTTTGTGATTCATAGCCTCGATCCAGAAGAAATACTTATATAATACCAACTACATATATTTACGAATACCAATCATGAGGTTCAGATTTTAGATCGGCGAATATGTTGTTTATTTTTTGTATAGAAATTCTCAGGATAGTATCTGAAAATGTTTGGTTAATTGCAAAAGGCTTGCGTCCTAAATATTAATGGGTTGTATTTAACTGTTAGTCAATTTATTTCTGGTTTCCACCAAAAATACTAATTGCACCACTAGGCTAAGTTGACGGAGCCCTGCTTCGCAGGGCTCCTATTTTTGGGAGCAGGGTCACAAGAGAACCTAACATAACCTATTAAGTTTTCTGAGTGGATAAGTTTCCCGAGCGGACGAAACTTTTCATATCAAATGATATTTTGTAAAAAGATCATCATATTTGTTGTACAAATAGTATTTTAGTGTGCAAGTCAGTATTTTAGTGAAATAATAAAGTTTTTTTGCGTAACTCACTTCAGTGTGTTACATAACATTTTTGAAACGCTGTTAAAAATATCCCAATATTAATTAGCTAAAAACATTTTGTCATGCACACAACAAATTATGAATATTAAGATTCATAAATCTTAACAAAAAAAAAATACAACAAAAAATAAATAATGGCTGCAATCAATAATTTCTGTTTCTGTACGTAATGTACACACGGCGCCAAGTCAAGCTAACAGTTGAAGTACGATTCTGATACTTATTCCCTATGCCATAACAACGGTACAAAGATTTATTCTGTGACAAAGGTCAAAGTGTATAGTATATGGGGATCGAACTCAAAACAATGTATATACTAACGGAACTATACTATTACTATATTTATAAGAAAAAAGATAATCTACAATATACTTTTACAATACGTTAATGTGTTTTTCATTAACATGACAATAATTATTACCTACATAATCAATTGACAAGTGCATTTACCCTAATTCAGGTAAAACGGCGTCGACGTAAACTGGCAACACTTACATATTTTCTGCAGAAATACGAATTTTATCGAAATAATATTATAAAACAGTCAAATAATCCATAGTTATCTGTAAAAATATATTCCATCTTCCCGTTTTTGCTTTTGGAAACAACTTTTACAATGTTTAAAAACGCAAGACGGCATTTTATGAATTTAAAAGCTGGATTGATCGTGGCGTGTGAACTGTGCGATGCTTCGCAGCGCACTGAGCCGAGTTTATATTCGCTTTTCAATTTTGTATTTGCTTTAGTGGCCTCACGCAAGTGTTCCGCGCGCTCCGTCTGCCTTTTGTTCTGTAGTCTTAGCTCAGAATGTAGAAAATGTATCAAAGAATGGAACGCACTAACATTGTTCATACAAAAGTCGTCTCTAAACGTGTGAATTAAGGTATTTTCTTGAATGTAACAGAGCGGCAGTCGGCGGCCTCTTGGGGTTTGAGCGATAAATTTTAGAGGTTAACTTCGAATCGCGGACTTGTCACGTATTGTGCTTGCGGTTATCGAAAAAAATCTCTCAGTGTAGTACTTGAATATCGCGCCTCGAAACACTTGAAGATCGGTTTTTTAATCGCATAACACTCGAGACATAATATTCTGCTCTTCTATCGCTCGGGGAATCCCCGTGTTTCATTTCATTCGTTAACTTTTTACCTTGGAATTATTTTACTTGCAGTATGAGTTACAAAATCGTTACCGTACATAGATATATTAATTATAGTAGATATGCCCTCTAGACGAAAATGTATCGGAAACCTGTGTCGCCAGTTTGCCTCTACCACTCGGCTACTACTAGTAGTAGTAGCCGAGTGGTAGAGGCAAATTGCGTTTCTATTGATTTTACTAAAGTGTATGTGTAGTAGTCTACTACACATACACTTTAGTAAAATCAATAGAAACGCAGTCGCGCACACACTCGCATTTTTTAAATCAGAACGTGCAAAAAAATCAATTATAGACTTTAGCCTGTCAAACATAGCGTTTATTTACCATGCGCCGTCAAACTTACTCACACAAGAACATTTAACGCTATCACGTTAGTAGATCTGCACAAGCACATCACTAAATCGCTCACGCGTCGACCGGCCGCTTCGAATCGCAGTGGCCGGTCTACGCGATGTATTCATTGGCTAGTCGCACGCGACGTTCGCAGTGAACGAAATACATTGCGCAATCGCTTACGTAGTACTAGATGGTACCCACGTATTGCCAGCAATGTATATTTTTTTTATTTGCTTGCGATAGTATCATTTTTGTCTACAAACTACATAATACTATTGTAATAACTAATGATGTTCGAATCTGCTATTTATCAATCGCATGCTATGAACTATATACTAAATTTAGCATGCTATTAAAAATGCTATAATATATCATGCTATCGTGCGAAGCGTCAACACCCTTCGTAGTTTAGTTTTAGCACATGTACTTACGATTTAGCGCGCTGTCACGCTATCTATATTTGAACGTAGGTAAATATAGCGTCGACAAACATGCTATTTGCCTAACGAGTCTGAAGACTTAACGCGTGGTGTGGGGCAGATAACATGGTTAACGGTAATGTTAAACATGAATAAACAATACATATACATATTTGTACATTTCTTCTAAGTATAAAATGTAATCATTATGCACAACAAACTAATATTAACCAACTTATTAATAATAAATAAGTCAATTAATTTTCCTTCATACTTTTCAGGCTTAGGACTATATAATTATATTGAGTTATTTAAATCATTTTAACACACACGTTACACAGATAATTCATAGATACGCAGTATTACGGGTCCTATCACAGATTTTTTTAATCAAACACAAAACACTTAACTTTTGAGAACGTATAATAACTCGCGAACTTATATGCCTACTTAAATCGCGCGAGCCGACGAACAGCTAAAATTCACGCGCTACGCAAGTTCACGTCTAGCTGCTCGCGTTAGCACGCGAAGACTGATCGCAAATATCGCAATTCGCAGCGCTGCGAACGTGCGAAGTGCGATATGCCGTCGCGTCGGCGCGATGTTTGAATCTATATGCTATAAGTTATTTTATAGCACGAACGAGAGCCGACTGAACTTGCTATTAGATGCGAAATAAAATTAGCGTGCTGTGCTATTGTGCTATATGCTATATTAACCACCATTAGTAATAACTACAATTATTACAAATATCATTTGTATTTTAAGGTTTTTGGACTTACCGGTGAAAAGAAATCCCTTCTCGAGCCACATTACATGCCTGGCTTCTTTTTCTACACGTTATAACAGCGCAAGATGGCATAATTATTTTTTTTTCTCGGAGCTTCGTACGCTGTCGCAATATGAGCGCGATTGTTGACCGGTCAAACAAATTTTGTCAAAATATGAGCGTTTGCTCACACACACGGCGCGTCTGCCACGCCCACAAGGCCATTCTACTCCTTTTAACTGTTCTGTGTTACCGTACATATCTTTCAATTTTATTGAATATTACGTCCTTATAGTAATGAAAGTATTGAGTGAGCTGGAAAAGTGTAAATTATAGTATTTGAAGTATTGAGAAAACTAAAAGTGTAAAAAATCTGTGTGGTAGGTACTTAAAAAATTATTTCTGACTGTTTGTGCAGAACAAAACAAGATTTACAAAATGAGTTCGCGTGATCGTGATGCCGGTAGAAAATTTGAGTCAGGGAGTTCAAAAAGGAAACGAGCTATCAAAAGAAAGCAGGTAGAAGAAAATCTACGTGGATCTTTATATAAATATATAAAAAGTGATGATAAAGAAACCTCTACAAAACATTTATTGACTTAAAGTGACTCTGATCCTGATCCAGCCGAAAACATTCCTTCCACATCATCATGGGTGCCGCCACCGTCATTAAGTAAAAACAACGAGGATGATGATGAATTAACTACATCTTTGTCTCTTAGGTCACCGATGCCACCATCAACGCTATCCAGTCAAGAACACGAATCAGAGCTCGAGTCTATGTCTACATCCATGACTGCTGGAACGGAAAATCTGAATCCTCAAAATGACCCCGGTTTGTGGCCCATAACAATTACTGATGTGACCGAACTGAGATTTTTTTAAAAGGTCCAATCCGGGATAAAGTAGATTTATTTCCCATAAATGATAATGGACAACTTAGTAAAATACAAACCTAGTTTCACTTATAGAATGGTTAAATGGCAATAACCTTAAAATTAATTTAACTAAAACTAAGATAATGGACTTCAAACTCCGACAAAAAATAAAACAAACACAGTACCAAATCCAATACAAAGGAGATGCAGTACTGGAAACGAATACGACAAAGTTTTTAGGACTGCACATCGATAGTGATATGACATGGAAAACCCAAATTGACAGTGTTTGTTTAAGGCTTTACCGATTTTCTTACGCTCTATACATGCTAGGTAAAATTGCAAATAAAAATGCTCTCCTTACAGCATACCACGGATATGTAGCCTCCACGTTAAGGTATGGACTAATATTCTGGGGCAATGCTACTAATATATCCACCGTATTATTGGCACAAAAAAGATGCGTCCGAGCCATCTGCAAACTAAAACAAACGGATACCTGTAAACCACACTTCAGGGACTTAAAGATTTTGACAGTACCGTCGCTGTATGTCTATGAGGTTTTGATATTCGTAAGAACCAATATTCACTTGTTTAGACATGTAGAAAGTCAACGTCGCTCAGATAACTTAAAAACATTATTCACCAGAACTACTTTCGCATACAAAAGTATCTATGCTATGGCACCAAAGCTGTATAATAAACTACCTTTACCTTTCTTCAAACGAGGTTTAAAGAGAGCATTACTTTCACGGTAGGCAGCGGCTTTGCTGTGTATACCCTGACATTAGCGAAGTCCATGAGCAGCGGTTACCGTTTACCATCAGATGGGCCGTTCGCTCGTCTGCCACTAGCAGCAATAAAAAAAAAAAAAAAAAAAAAAGAACCTTGTCATATTAAAAACAGTAAAAATATTAATGAATACAAAAACAAACTATTTAAGCTACTAAATGACAAAGTATATTATTCAGTTAAGGAGTATCTGGATGACCAATTTTTATAATTTTTATTATTTTCACATTGTTATTATTACTTAATTTGTTATGAAATCGATTGACATTCTGTATTTTTATTTTATTCTGTTGTGACATTTTCTCTATTTTATTGTCATTTTTTTTCATTACTTTTTCAATTTATTTGACCTAATTTTGTATGCCTATCGGCGGAACATGGACTGTACAAATATATATATTGAAAACACCTGTAATGACCTGTGTTCACAAAATAAATAATTTGAATTTGAATTTGAATTTGAATGTTTTTCAGCTTCTTGTGCCCAATAGGTAGTTTCGGCTGTGCATAGTCTTCGACCGCGGCTCCACCCGCGTGGGTCTATTTTAGCCTGAAGGAACATACAAACCAAATTTCAGCTTCCTGAGCCTAGTAGTTTTGGCTGTGCGTTGTATGCCAGTCAGTAAGCCCAGGCGCGCACTGGCGACCAGGTTGCAGCGGCCAGGTCGCGGTGGCCAGTTTGCGGCGGCCAGCAAAATACATACGCAGAGGCTGCTGGCCGTTTGCGGCCATGATGTATACTTCCATACAATGCATGTATTCGCTGGCCGCCGCGGCCTGCCTGGCCGCTGCGATCTGGCCGCCAGTGCGTGCCTGGGCTAAAACAAGGATTTTTATACACAAGAAGCTTCTTGTACGAAATAGAAAACGCAAACTGTTGGTTGTATTTCTTCAGACAAGACCGAAATAACACACGATCAAACCAGCATAAAACCAAACGGAATAAAACCATGTTATTTTATTATTTATATTTTAGCTGCTTCTACTACATTATTAGGACATCATAACAGATTAAAAATAAAAACAAAAGCCAATTATTTCAATAGCTTTACGGAAAATGATGATCATATTGACGGAACTAATCTCAGACAATTTACCCTTTAACGTTATTATATCGTTTCTATTCATCGCAGTAATTGGTTATTGTAATATCTTTAATTATACTAGCTGTTGGTGCCTTGGGTGAGAACGATGTAATTGCTACATTTGTACGGCAGATGGTTACGTCACAATTGGCTAAGTAAGGTTAATACCTAAGTTGCCTTGATGTACGATTATCTTCTACCTTTGTAATTTTATTATTTAAGTAGGTTCTAGCATTTGTCGGTATTTTCTTCTATATCATCATTATCATGCCTAGTGACGTCCTAGTTATGATCCAAAACTTTCCGCGTCTACAGCCCGGCGTCCGCTAAATCATCCGCTTCTTCTGCACACCTTTTTTACTATATGTATATAAACCTTGAACCCTCAATTGGATCCCTCCTAGGTGGTTTTTGAAACGTTTTTCAGTGTAGCAAAATTACAGTTTCAAGAGAAAGACATGGCCGTTAATACAGCGACTAAGAAAGATTTTTATGGAAAAACTCTTAAGAAAATATTATAATAAGCTTATTAAAACTCAGTATTACATAGATATAATACAACTTAATTTTCCGGGTGGTGACGGATCAAAAAAACCAAATGTGACTACCCCATTTACGGCCATTTTCAATATTCGATCCATACATGGATTTTGAGATTCGAGATTCCTGTTTGACATATTTTGTATGGAGCTTATGTCAAAAACGAATCTAAAATCTACAGATCTTTCTATAGTTCGAATATTGAATGCCGTAGTTAATCCCGCGGGTGCCGTAAGTCGCGAATAAGGAAAATAGGTGAAGCAAATAATATATTTGCGAATGCACTATACCAACCCGTCTGGCCAGCGTGGTCTAGCAGGCCAAAACCCTACCATTGACTCAGTGATACCGGATGTCCAGTGGACTATAAGAATCTGTAAAGGAAGGACATCTTAATTGACAAATTAACTTCTCTGCCATATCTACAATAATCACTATTACCCATTGCATTGTTTAGTTGCATGGCTGATCTGCCTTTGTCAACACGAAGATTATTTTTTTGCTCGCATGGAGAATAAAGGAGTGTAATAGTATGTTTGTTCATCATCTAATTAGCATAAAAACAACATAAACATTAACCTCAGTGTCACTATCATAATAATACAAACGTATGATGGGAAAACCAAGATGGTGGTGACGCCTTTTAATTTTAGGAAAAATAAAACTAACAATAGTTTGCCGTCAGCGTGTATTAGGTATACACCCACATTTTTTATAGGGATCACATTATCTGTGGGTGAAAATCATATAAAAATCTGTTTGGTCGTTTTTGAGTTATCGCGTTCAAACCATTATACAAACAAACAGACAAACAGGACAAAGGAAGCACTTCATTTTATCATAAGTACATTTTTTAACAAAGATTTTAACTTGTTTTTATGAAGTTTTATTATAGGTGTGGCCAGTTTTTTTTGTGCTGCAATCATTTAAATAGGTTTATATCCTGTCTAAAATGCGTAATATGCGGCTTTATAAGAGTTTTTATTTATCGTTTGATTAAACTTGTATTTTAAGTTGTCTGGCAAGTTGAAGTCTTTCTGTTGAGTTTTCTAAAATATACTCTTAAGAGCAAGGAGTATAGTAAAGATTTCAACGTAAATAAGCCTTAATTCATTTAGTAAGTTCATAACTCTGTCTAGATGAAATGAATGATGAAGCACCTAAAGAAAAATTACGTAAAAACGTAGGATTCTAAAAAAAAAACTATTCACTATGTTAGACACAATTAATACAGAGAATACAAATGAAAATTAATGCAACATGACAAAAATTACCACTAACCATTTAGAAACATTTTTCTGACCGGGAATCGAACCTGATCACCTGTTTCAACTACGGTATTCCATGTGACTAATGAGTAATCAGTGCTCTATTTCGTAAATACTGATCTCGCAAGTAGTTTAAGTATTTAATGTAGGATTTTGAAATAAAACAATAAATAACATTAAGATAAATAACTTTAATGACTAAAAATAAAACATAAGCTTTAGTTACAATCGATATGGCCGTGCAAACCTAACTAACTATGTTCAGAGAACGATCCGTTACACATTAAAGCTTAACCGTAACTACCGGCGCTTGCTGACGCAGAAGCGCTGGCAGAAGCGTGGGCTCCTGAGTGTCCACCGTAACCACCACTACCCCCACAGCCTGACCCGCAGTCGCCAGAACTACCTCCAGCGCCCCCAGAGGAACCACCGTAGCCTCCTGCTCCTCCCGAAGAACCGCCGTAACCCCCTGCTCCTCCAGAAGAACCACCGTAACCTCCAGCGCCTCCTGAACCCCCGCCATAACCTCCTCCACCGCCGCCAAGGCCTCCTCCGAACGTAAATCCTAAGCCACCGCTGCCGCCAGCACTACCACCTCCTTGGCCTTTACCGCCTCCTGATCCACCGCCGTAACCACCTCCACTTCCCCCTCCATTACCGCCTCCACTGCCTGAGCCGCCAAATCCGATTAACAGTCCTCCTAAGCTTCCGCTACTACCGCCAGAACTTCCTCCACCGCCGCTTGAGCCACCGTAACCTCCAGATCCTCCCACAGAGCCACCTCCTGCGCCACCACCATAACCACCTCCACTGCCCCCTCCAATACCACCTCCGTGACCACCGCTACTGCTGTGTCCGCCACTGCCACCTACGCCGCCATTTCCACTGCCGCCAAAGGCAATCGCAAAATCGCCGCCTCCATTGGCACCTCCTGATCCACCTCCATGGCCTTTACCGCCTCCTGAACCACCTCCATATCCACCTCCACTTCCGCCTCCAATGCCTGCGCCATAGCCTCCACTACCACCACTGCCATGGCTTCCTCCGTGGCCTGCACCGCCAGCGCCGCCACTTTCACTGCCTCCAAAGCTAATGAGGATGTCACTGCCTCCACTGGTGCCTCCCGATCCACCTCCTTGGCCTTTACCGCCTCCTAAACCACCTCCGTATCCACCTCCACTGCCACCTCCGATGCCCCCTCCGTGGCCTCCACTACTGTGGCTGCCACCGTGGCCACTGCCGCCAACGCCTCCGCTTCCACTGCCTCCAAAGCTAATAGCGAAGTCACTACCTCCACTGATGCCTCCTGAACCGCCTCCATGGCCTTTACCGCCGCCACCTCCAGCACCACCTCCGTATCCACCACCACTGCCGCCTCCAATCCCAGCCCCGTGACCTCCACTGCCGTGGCTTCCTCCGTGGCCACCACCACTGGAGCCACCACTTCCACCGCCTCCGAAACTAATCAAAAACTCATTGCTTAGTCCGCCACTGGCACCTCCTGAGCCGGCGCCGCCCCCATAGCCACCACCGCTACCGCCTCCATGACCACTAGAACTGCCACTGCCAGTCGCGCCAAATCCACTACTTCCACCGCCACTGCCTCCGAATCCGATTAAGAGACCACCGCTGCCGCCTCCGGAGCTACTTCCATGTCCACCGTATCCACCGCCACTTCCACCACCGCTGCCTCCTCCGAGGCCACCGCCGCTTCCGTGACCCGAAGAGCCACCGCCTCCAACAACGGTCAGTCCACCGCCAATGCCTCCACTGTGGCTGCCTCCACCCCCATGTCCGTGGCCGCCGCCACCACCGAGTCCACTACCACTGCCGCCTCCTCCCGACCCACCGGCGCCATATCCACCGCCTCCACTTCCAGTGCCACCAAATCCAAAGTTCAGTCCACCGCTTGAACCACCACTTCCACTGCCTCCGTATCCACCACCGGAGCTTCCTCCAAGGCCACCGCCTCCTCCAGAACCTCCTCCAGACCCTCCTCCGAAGCCTCCTCCGTAGCCACCTCCGCCCCCGCCTTGGCTATAACCGCCTCCACCTCCATAGCCTCCTTTGCCGCCATCAAGCGAACCAGTGAACGCGAAGCCGCCAGACTTTCCATCTTCGGATTTCGTGTAAATCGATTTCTCGCTTCCTCCTCCAAAGCCACCGGTGAAACCAGCTCCAATTTTGCCTAAGCTGCTAATGCCAGAGGAGAATTTGCCGATGATGCCACCGACTCCCTCTCTAATATCTTCGAGGCCACCGCCGAAGCCACCTCCGGAGCCTCCTCCAAATCCAAAGCCGCCACCTCCGCCGCCACCCCCTCCATATCCAAAACCTCCTCCGCCTCCGCCTCCTCCGCCGCCACCGCCGCCAGCGCCATAGCCACGCCGAACCCTCACTGAAAAACACAAAAGGCACGTGTTATTAACGCATCCCACGTATCGTCTAACTTCAAATTACATTAATTTAATTCCACATCTTTTATCTCACAAAAACTACAAGTTACTTTATTCATAAAACAATACAAAAAAGTGCTACTTCAATTACCTGATGCATCACTTAAGCCTAATATAAGGCAGAGGACGATGCAAGATCGCACCGTCGTCATGGTTCCTAAGTACTGACTGCGGCGACTAGGTAACATCCTTTTATATTAAGCGTTGGCGTGTTCAAAGTTCATAGGAACTCATACATACGTATGTACTGGAAAAACAATTAGTTTTTATAACGTTTTATACTTCCCACAACAGGTTATGAGAAGCCGGCATTTTTATATTTCATTAGATTAGTTAGAAGCGATAGTAAAACTTACATCACGAAGTTTGGCATCATTTGGCATCTTTGAACTATGTACCTCAAATGTAAGGTTAGCTTGGGGAATACCAATATCTCGAAGCGTTATACTTCTCTCCGCCGATACAACGTGTAAATAGAATAGGTACTAATTTCATTCAAGTCATAATAATAATCCGTCCACGTGGATAAGTCTAATACAAACAAATATTTCATTTCATCGTCTAATAGGTTACATGCTGTCTAAATGATAATATGGATTTCAATTTATGCGCCAAGAACAATAGATGTTTGTTACACGTTGATATTTCTAAGTGAACAAGAAATGTTGAGCCGAGATAAATGCACAAATGATAATGAGGAGACAACATAATAATCATCTTATGATATGAGAGGGGTTGTGACTTTCTATAGTATATACTATAGAACGCTTTGATTGAGTATGTTTCTACTGTGCAATTAAAAACTTCTTAACCTTTAAGTAAGAAAAGCTAGAAATTGGTTCGGATTTTGTGTGATTAGTTGCCGACAACATTGAAATCGTATTGAATACATCAACAAGCTTTTACAGCAATATAATGAACGGGGCACTTTGCTCTGCTAAATACAAATACTCGGATTTGGAGCTAAAGATAGGTTTGTTGTTGTGTATTTTTTAAATTATGTCGATACATAAAATTATATCGTTAAAGTAGCGTACCACCTATTTTCAGATTAACCAAACATTCATCATAAAAACATCATATGAATCGGTCAAGCCGTTTTGAAGGAGTTCGCTAGTAAAGATTGTGACAGGAAATTTTAATTTATTAGATTATATTAAGTATTTTTTTATAAATTGCTGTTCCTTTGCGTTTTCTGATGTAGTGATTGATTCATCGCGCTTTTTCTTGCATCAAGACAGAATTTATAATAAATATACACCATGTCTAGTCGTCTATAAATAATCGTAAAGATAAGTAAGCATGAATGGGCCTGGGCGTACGAAGTACTCTCAGATACTTGAAATAAGCTAGCAGTTTTCAGGATGTTGCATTTCTTTGGGTGATTTGCATACATAAAGCACAAGCTCTAAGCCCCTTCCAAATTCCTTTCTTCCTTTGAAAAGGAAGAAAGCAGGACCTTCTCGTTCAGAAGTTCTGAAGGGCGAGTAAGTGTAACTTCATCCCTTTTTCCACATGAGTGATATTCGCTCCGTTACTCTAATTCGAGAAGCAGTGAATTCCGAGATCAATTTTGTCGAATTCGAGTACGAGCCGACTTTATTAGTGAGACGATTTGGCGCTGAATATCGGAGGAAAGCGAAATAAGGCTACGGTCAGTCGCCAAACCTCGAGTAGATAAATCTTCTTCGCTGCCATTATAATTTACAAAAAAAGAGAAACTAAATGGTATAATGCATCTTCTAGCGACAGATAGTTTCTACATCAGTTTGCGTCTTAGAAGTTTAAAACATGCGAAACACATCTAAACGCGTGAATAAAAATAACTCAGTATCGATTTCTATGACGTAAAAACTAAATTGATGGTAACTCGAGACGGTATATTCTTCTGCTTCTAAACAGTCGAATTAATAACTATTTTTAGGCCACCACAAACCAAACCAGTTATGCATAATTTATTTGGATTACGCAAATGGGTAGACATGCATTTTTTTGCAGATTTGGTGGAAAACCTCTGCTAGGAAAAAAACCTAGGGTAATAATTTATACATTGATATATTAGAGACGAGAAGTTCTTAGCGCTTTTACGCAGTTAGAAATTCTTTAGAACTATTATGTCCAAAATATTGGCAATCATGTCCCAAAAGTAGTTGTATCTAAATGAAAACATAGTCACAACTCAGTTGTAGGTAAAATAATATAGAAAAAGAAAATAAATAAACTAAAATTAAAGTTTTAATATTGACCGACTATTTACATTTAGCATGTACGAAAGCTAAATGTACACTATTATTTTACTTAGATGAAAATAATCTCGCGATATTTTCATTGAAAACTAGAGACTAGTGAAAGATTTAAGTCAACCGCATGCTGACGATGATGATGTTGTTTACTGCTTCAAGACATTAATAACCACCAATAATAATACAATTAACATGACTCAAACTAAAAATACTCGATTCGGTACTTGTTGTCAATCAAGGCCATCAATTATAACAAAATATAATAAGATTGGACGTCTGTCGTCAAAGATAATTTAATACCGCAACTCATTTGTAATAGAGCAAGTCATCAAATTAAATCATAGAATCAAATGAAGAACAAAAGTAAGAAAAGGGTACATACGTTTTAAGGCGACTACTGGAGTTAAAACACTTCAGTGATTCCAGTGGTGATACCATCATATACCTACCTGTAGTAGAGGTATGATTTCTTTTTTTATGTTTATAGGCGGCAAACGAGCAGACGGTTTGCCTGATGGTAATGGACACAAGCAACACCACAGGAGTCACAAGTGCGTTGCCGCCCCTTGGGGTTGGGAAAAGGGATAGGATGAGGAGTGGGATGAGGGAGAAGGAACAGGGGATAGGGCTTCCGGCACTCTCACTCACCGAACGAAACGCAACAGTTTAGGTACTGTTACTTTACGTCGATTTTCTGTGAGAGGGTAGTACTTCCCCGGTGCCAGCTCGACATTCATGCTGAAGTCAGCAAGGCCCTACTACCTTGATAGATATAGTAGAAGATGCTCTTTCTGACAGAAACTAAACAAAGTGTAAGAAGAGGTACTTTCCAGAATAGTAAAATAGTTTTCTAGACCATCTAAACAGTCATCATTATCGTTGAAACGTAATTCTGGTTGCATCTAAGACTTCCACCTTGTAGCCCGGGCGCCTGCTTTCTAATCTGGCCAGCTTCGACAAAATAGTAGCTTTTACATAGAGCGACAGGCTCTCCGCAATCTAAAAGGATAGATATCCATGGCTTAGACCAGTGTCAGTATATACAAAGGCTTACTCACCATAACGACTGTAAATCTTCATGATAGCCGGGACGATGCCGCGTTGGCTTAGCCAGAAACCTTTTGCATTTTTTGCATGGCAGTCTGTTGGCATTTCCACTAGGCTAGGGCGGTCTCCTACACAATATTTACATTGTACCAGGCAAACAGAATAGTGTTACAAACGATAAAAAAGTAGAAGATTTTCATTGAATTCAGCATCATGGGCATTTATTTTCTTTCGAAGAACTGACATTAACCATTTTGTGGTTCCAACCACAAAATGGTTAATGTTTCACCTCTCACCTCTACAAATAGATGTCTATGTAGTCTATGTAGCCAGTGATCTTTTTTCTCCGACAGCTACGCCCATGAGTGACGTCAGCGACTCCGATGCGTTGCTGACCTTGAGCTGTTTGTTTACTATGTTTTATTTTTAACTTTGAATGCACGTGACTTTGCTTCCAAGTTTTATTGAGCTGTTGAATATTGCTCAGTAAGAATAGATGGGGCAATCTTAGCAGGGTCGCGGTTGGTAGCTCAGTTCAGTTCAATTAACCTTAAAGCGCTTGTGTCGCATTTATGCGACAAATATTTCTGTGCCACTACCGCCCGGGTCGTATTTCTGCGACGGTGAACAAGCATGTTTTATTTTTTCTGTTGCGTCCTATGCACTGCGTGGTACTTGTAAAATAATTATTCAATAAATATATGATTCAGAGCATATTGTTTCATAGCTCTAAGTATTGAAAAAGTTGAATAAAAAAATAAGTTATTATTTCTTCGATTCGTAGTTGGGCGCCAGGGGCACGGCAATTGTTATTTATCCAAGTGCTTAAAAGGTTAAAGACGTTCAATAAATTTAAAGACAGGAAACGATAGCCTAGTGTACCCAACAGACTGCTAGGCAGATAGTATAGGGTTCGAATCTACATCGCGGAGCACCGACTTTTTGAAGTTATATTCGTATTGAATTGTTAACTCTATCACTCGCCCCGTGCCTCAGAGAGCACGTTAAGCCATCGATCGCGGCTGCCATGAAAACCTTTGCTAGCTGTTATAGGGAATCAGTACCTCTGAATTAACTGATACTAGTCTAAATAGTAGAATATTGCTATCCCTTTTGGTTACGGAGGTTGGACAGGTGATCGCTCTGTGGAAATGCTAATATTCTATTAAATCTGGTTAGACTAGTCAGTAGACTAGAAAGATAATTTAAAGACAACACCAGTTGCTCTCAAAGGTGACTCTCATCTCGCAAGCACGGCTGGTGTAGCCCATTCCAAAACTTCGAGGCAAATATAAGGCATTGCACCTTAAGGCTGCGTTTCCACAGAAGCTGAGCTGCGCGGAGCTGAGCAGAGACTTATAAAAATTGACCAATCACATTGCTCAAAATACACATCTCATCTCCGCTCCGATTCAGTGGAAACAGTGTTAACGGAGTTGAGAGGATTTACATTAAAGTGTATGGTGCGCGGAGATAACCAGGGCACAGCGGTGTCAAGCTTAGTGGAGCTGTGCCAGGTGAAGCGGGGCTGTGCGGTGTAGAGCGGGGATGCGCGCGGTGTAGCGGGGTAGCGCGGGGTGGAGCGGGGCTGAGAGGGGTAACGCGACGTCAGGCGCGAGAGTTTGTTTGTAGTAGTAGTTGAGACACCGTACTGACTGAAAACAAAATGTATTCACAGCCCCGTTCAGCCCATTTCCACTTCACTCAGCTCTGGTCCGCCCCGGTCGTCTCAGCTCCGCTCAGCTCCACTTCACCCAGCTACATAACCCAGCCCTGCACCGCTCATCTTTGCGCAGCTTTAGTGGAAACACCTACCTATTTACACGGCTCTGCTCTGCTGAACTCCGCGCAGCTCCGCTTCTGTGGAAACGCACCCTTATTTTCAACTACGTAATTACGCGTCATAAACCCGTTACATAAATATTAGACTCATAGACTCACGCCTGTATCGCCGAAGGGGTAGGCAGATGTGTAATATTACACCCACATCTCGCCATGACTTTTTAGGTGAAAATACATCTAATATATAAAATTCATCTAATTAGGATCTAGATAAAAATACATAACGGTATAAAATTTATATTTACACTAGAGGATGCCCGCAGCTACGCTGTTTTTTTATTTTGCGGCAAGTACACCTCTTACGGTTCTTAAGGAACCGTAAGAGTGGTTCATGCGCCCTATAGTTTCAGCTGTGTGTTGTCTGTGAGTAAGTCAGTAATGCAAGGATTTTATATATACATACTACTTTAAAATAATATCCAAAATTCTACACTCTCTAGGACTGAAACGGTCTTTAGCGATTTCAATAATGCATCGCAGATGGGGATCAAGATCGCCAAAGATTATTTGGACAATGTTTCCAATAGACAGCAAGTATTTCGACGGTTCCTACGTACATAAGGTCAAGTCAAAAATCGAGGTTTACAGGAGAGCGTAATTTGTGTTCAACACGCCCTGGAAATAGTTCTATGACCAATAATAAATATTTTCTTTCTACAATATTTTAACAGTTTTAAGAGATTAATAATGCTATTTACACAAATTTAATTTTTTTACGTTTTCTTGAAAAAACTGATAGATGACCGTTTCTACGCCGATAATAATGTCAGTCATGTCTATTATACCTTTTTATACGCTGTCCGTGTGGTGACGGATTAAGAATACGGAATGTCACCACCTCATATCATTCCATGGGTGTCGTAAGAGCCGACAGAGGGAGCATATTATGCAGAGAACAGCACTGTAAGAGAAGGAAACTTGATATAAACCCTAAACCACTCGGTGCGAATGCGGTCTTGTATAGGGGGTTGCCCTATACAAGACCGCATTCGCACCGAGTGGCACGCATTTTAAAACACCGTACAAAAAGATATGCACTTTTTCGTTTAATTTATAATACTTGTTCTTTTATACGATTTGTAAAACAAGGTAAATAAATAAAGTTTTAAAAAAAATCGTATGTCAGTATGTGCGCATAGATAATCTAAAGTCAATGATGCAATAAAAAAAATATGCCATTTTCGACATGTCTTTATATACGTAAGGACCGTCGATTTGTATGCGGAAGATTTTACTTACTATGTAATTTTATTTATATCAATCTGTAGTCATCAGTTGCTTTATGTTTCAGACAGAAGTGATAAATTTTCTGGTATACTGGGTACGTTACAAATATTAGAGACATAGAACACTCAGGCTCCGTACAAATCTTTGAACACTGTTCAAAGATTTGTCCTGAGGATATCACACAGTATACTCCACGCAGTGCAAAACGGAAGCGATCGCTACATAATTGTGTTTTATTACTTATTATTAATATGACTAGTACTTTACGGTTGACCCCAAAGGTTGTTGGCTAGGTAAATTAAATACAAGATGCTCAAAGTCGTTACATAAAATTAAAAGTAAATGAAAAACCTTGTAACATCGTTGAAAAACCTACATAAAAATTAAATAAATTAAGAAATTATTATTAAAAATAATGGTGCTCATGTTATGCTTTCATTGTTATGTCGGGCGGAATTGCGAAAAAGTATGCTAACAATGATTCGGCTCCGCCATTAAAGAGACGATGAAGACACCGCGGTGGTATTTGTAACTAGGCCCCGAACGCCTTTGGAAAATCTGTCATATCTCCTACGATAGCCACGTCGATCACATTCTTACCGAGTGCTGGAACCAAGAGTAAAAAAGAATCTTCATCATCATCAGCCTTTAACAGTCCACTGCTGGACTAGGCATCTCCTTTGAAAGGAGGAATTGGCCTACTATACCACGCTGGCCAAACGGGTTGGTATAGGGTTTGTGTCAAGTTTTCCTTCTCTTACAGTGCTGTTCTCTGCATAATATGCTCCCTCTGTCGGCTCTTACGACACCCATGGGATGATACGGGGTGGTGACATTCCGTATTCTTAATCCGTCACCACACGGATAAAAAAAATAGTAGGGAGAAAAAGAATAGTTAGGAGTTACGCTATTCTTATCAATTCTTTAAAATTATGTTGATCTAGAGAAAGAAAGAAAATATGATCTGACTTGTCTTATAGTGTGAGCATTGAATTAAATACAAGCCGCGTAACAAACCTACAGCACCATTACATATAGGTATGATGTACGTGCAGTAAAGTATTAAATTATAATATTATAATGCTTATTGCAATCATTTGGATGATATAATAGTGTTTTATGAGGAGATAAATCTATACTAAACGATAATCTTGTACTTGGTATTTATAGATTTGTACTTGAACCTATGTAGGTTAAGTTCAATATTACTTACCTACAAATGTACGTAAGTAGGTACCTTATTTGGAGTGTAAGAGTTTTTGTGATGACATCGTGATATTCGTCTTGTGTAGCTACTGACATTATAACTGTACTTTTTATTTTTATAGACTCAAGCTTGTGCCCTGTTGGGGTAGGTAAAGGTGTAATATTACCCACTTTTCACCATTTTATGAATTTGTAGGTCCTACGTAATCAGGGGCGAGCCGTTAGCTGTTGCACTCACGTTGCCAGACTTCTAGCTGTTACTGAGAATTAGAAAAACTCAGTACCTAACACTTGTCCGACTCGGTAATCGAATTCTGAATCTCCAGATGCATATGCTATCCTCTGGACCACGGGGGCCGTTTATATGATAGTGATAAAAACACCGATGTATACTCCCCCACTTGCGATACATCTTACAATCTAGTTAATAATTTTATTTTAAATGTAGTGACGTAAGACCTATACTATAACTAGAAGCGACATTTATTATTAAATTCTTGATATTAGCTGCAATATTCATTATATTTTAAGTACATAATTTATTTCATTATTTATTGTATTATTGATTTTGACATTGTTTGATGTTAGAGATTAATGTTTTGGTGTATGACATTTGTTATTGTGTTTTCGGATTATTATTATTTTTTTGTTTTAATTATATAGCTTTTAAATATTGATCAGAATAATATGAATAATGGTAGTTAGTAAGAATTGTATTAATTAATCTAAGTTTTCGCATGCCTAACAAGTGCGAGATATGCCAAGTGACTGACATAAGTATTTACCACTAATTGTACACCATGTCTCTTGCGAAAATAAAATACCTATTTCATTTCATTTCATAACCTCGTGCAAGTGCTCGTGCTTCCTTGCAGTTGCCAATCTGTAATTGGTTTCATTATAACAACTTGTAACAACTGTATAGTTTGTGCAAGCAGTAGTGTTATCATAAGCCTAAGAATAACCTATGCCGACAGTATTGCTACGGCTCTAGCATCCGCATAGGCTCTACTGTGCCATTCCACCATTGTAACATTCGCATTTTCTGTCAGCCTTGTCACCGTTGTATCAATATAATCTGTTACATCAATAGTGCCACTGTGGCAGCGTCTTTAAATAGGCTGTGCTGGCACTACTACCAACCTCATAGCACCAGCGTACTCAATAGGCTTTGAGCAAAAATCACACCTATTTTTGCTCAAATGCTCGGGAAATTCTACTTAAAATTGAGGTGTACTGAATTCTAAGCCCAAAACAGTTTAGAAGTAAATTCATTCAAAGAAGCAAGAATCATGAAATTTTACGTCTATATTTTACGATTGCAAGATTACCACTTTTATAAGATTGATTGATTTAACTGCGTGTATGGCATGGCTATGCTATTATACCAGGCTGTTTAGGAACAGCGTTGTAGAATAAAATTACACTGATATCGTGGTGTTAATTTTAAAATTGCTTTTATTGATAAACAAACCACAATGTAGATATATCTATCAATTAAACCACATATGGCCATCCATTATAACCGGTAGTATGTGGTATAAATATGTACACATAATAATCGCTTCTTAATCGATATCATTTATTTCACTGACGACGATTCTTCGAATAATTTCTCAGTACATTGTACATAAGGTTTAAAACGTCAGTTAGCAGTCACGATTTTAAATGGTATCGTAATTTATATGGAACCGACCGCATCCGGGTCGCATCGTAGGTATTCCTTGCATTTTGTTTTTTGTAGAACATTTTTATAAAAACTATCAACAATGCATCCGTTAGATCGATACTGTCAGTTTTTTAAATTATCGTTTTATTGTAATCTATTGTTTAATGGATGAAGATTGTATTGTGATCGTGTATAAAAATTTGATTGATCTCTGATGCAGATATTGTGATTTATAATTTAGATTGAGCGTGGCTATTCAATACCTAAATAGAGACACAAAAAATAGGTTGTTTGTAAAATCACTGATATACCTATCTTATACTAATATATAAAGCTGAAGAGTTTGTTTGTTTGTTTGGTTGAACGCGCTAATCTCAGGAACTACCGGTCCGATTTGAAAAATTCATTCAGTGTTAGATAGGTCATTTATCGAGGAAGGCTATAGGCTATATAAAATCACGCTATGAGCGACGGGAGCGGAGCAGTAGCCTTAAATAACGCGGGTGTAACTGCGGGCGTCATCTAGTATTCCATAAACCATGAAATACCTGTAGCTATGAAGTCGTTACATCCCATGGGGATGCGGAAGTCACGGACAGATGTCGCAATATGGAACTATTTTATCATATCTAATTAGACTAGAAAGCAAACCTCAGGGCCCGGTCACGAGTTCACAACCTACAGCGGCGGGTGGCAGCGGCGAGCGTTTACGATGTACATGGAGCGTTTGCTGTGACGCGGCGCGCGACCGCCTCAGAGTAAACGCGCCATGTAAATCGCCACTGCTGCGCCGCTCGCCGCTTAGACAGCCGTCAGGCTCTAAGGCGATAGTATCTTCTTGGGTTTACGCGAATGTTACACATTGAAATTAAACTACAGTTTACGGATTTTATCGCGTTGTATTGGTTTCACTAAGTTATTACATTTGAAACTAAAGATCTAGAAACTATATTTTTAATTTATTACTAGCCGACGCCGTGAACATGAATTCTGTAAAGAATTCGAAACGTCGGCTAGTAATAAATTAAAAATATAGTTTCTAGATCTTTAGTTTCAAATGTAATAACTTAGTGAAACCAATACAACGCGATAAAATCCGTAAACTGTAGTTTAATTTCAATCTAAGGCGATAGTCTTGGTTACAACCGGGTTCACGTTAGGACATACAGGAGCACAAGTGTTTAAAAGGTATACAATTGGCTACGAAACGTTGGGACCATTTATAGAAATAGGATTAACGAGATTATAACACATAGCAGAATAAACGTTCCACCTTGAATATTTTGACGAGAAACGTACCTTAGGTTCTTTATTTTTTCTTTTTTTAAGTGGTGGAGGGAGATCGAGATCCCTCCACCATTTAAAGTTGACTTTCGGGTGCGGGGGCCGGAGTATAATGTAACTTCTCAAAGAAGTTGGTCCTTTGCATTAAAAGCTACAGCGATGTATTTGAGTTCTCTTATATAAAAGCAGCTAACTAACCAATGTAGTATGGTAAACGCAACCCTCTAGAACGGTATACCCAAAATAACAAGACTTTTTACACAAAGTCTCATTCCGTCTATGTTTACAAAGTTCATAAAAATCTACTCACAATGTTTTGCTATTCTTGTTTGCTACACTTACACATATTGCTAATTTCTGCCACTTAATTTATTCAGTTATGTTTATGTTCGTTCTATTCCTAGCGTCTCATAATTTTATATAAAATATGTCAAGGAAAATGTTTATCTATAATTAAGAGTATTCACCATTCGAGTTACGTAGAATCAATTAGATGCGCGTCAATGACGTTACTGCATAGTGTAAAAAAATGTTACATGACGGTGTTTTGTAACGTATTTACAAAAAAATCTGCCACGGATATCGGTGTAAACCCAAACCAGAGTAAAAAATCTTTTAATAAGGCAATTAGCTGACCCGATAAACTAAGCTGTGCCATAAAAAATCTGTTGATAAGGACACCCTAGCTGTATGAAATATTTACGACCTATTCTCATACCTACCATATTTGAATTTTCAATGAAAATCAGTCCAGCCGTTGCCGAACACGCCAAAGCTTTATGAAAAACTGGATTTGTTAAGTGCCATTACAATATAACAAGCAGTGACGTTTATAAATGCTTAGTTAGTGGCGAAGCAGGGCCGTGCCGACCCAATCCAGCGCCTGTTAGTTAGTTAGTTGGACAGGTGTTTTCCGCACTTAGCCACTTAATTGGGCCATTGTGCGTTAGCAGTGACGTGGTAGTCGCCTGCTACTCATACCATGCAAGCTCCTTCCAGAAGGCCATGAGTTGACCAGGATTGCGTATGGCTTCGCTCATGGTTCTGGGGTTGTTCAGGAACTTCGTCCGTTGGTCGCTCACGCTGGTACAATGTAGGATTATATGAGCGGGTGTTTCTTCGGTCCCCATGCAGCCCCTACATAGTGGGCTGTCCGTGACTCCGATGTTGTAGAGATGCTTGTTTAGTGGACAGTGGCCGGTAATCCAGCGCCTGTGTGCGAAATCCATTAAGCGCCTGTTGGGTTGGCGGATGACCTTTTTTTTTTGAGTCGTTAGCTACCTAATTATTTTTTTTTGGATGGGCACTCGGGGCGGACAGCCAACGCCGCCGCCCCTTCCTACGCCACTGCGCCTGGAAAATAACTATCTCGGCGCGCGGCGCCCCTATCACCCTGGTGCCGCGCACATTGCACATAGGGACGGTTCGCCGCTGTGGCGAAGGTATATCTTTCGGAAATCTATGCTTGTCTCCATAATTTTTGAAGTTTTCAAGCTATTAAAACAGGTCGACATCAGTAAATCTTCGGGACCCGACAATATTTCACCTATTTTTATATTAAACTGCTCTAAATGTCTAACTGTCCCTATATCGATCTTATTCAAACGGTCTATCACTGAGGGAGAAGTGTCTGCGATTTGGAAGTCAGCGTATATAACACCAATTCATAAAAAAGGTCCAAGGGATGTGGTGGAGAACTATAGACCAATCTCCAAGCTGTGTGTTTTCGCTAAAATACTGGAAAAAATCGTTTACAGGCAACTCTATTCGGCTATTAAGGTCAATTTTGGCGAGCACCAGCACGGTTTCATTAGCGGTCGCTCCACCACATCAAACCTTATTGTGTGCAGTGATTTTATAACAGAACACATGTCACAGCGATACCAGGTGGACGTTATATACACTGATTACCACAAGTGTTTCGATCGAATAGATCATTTCATTCTTAAACAGAAACTCCTACAGATGGGTATCCGTGGTAACTTATACAGGTGGTTCTCATCGTATGTTGAGAACAGGAGCCAAGTTGTTGTTTTGAATGGTTACTCATCGACGAGAACAGTGTATATTCCTTCAGGAGTTCCACAGGGGTCCTTATTGGGGCCTCTGTTATTTAATATATTTATAAACGATGTCGTAACATGTTTTCATACGTCAAGGATACTGATGTACGCAGACGATATGAAAATATTTAGTAAAATATGTTCATATGAAGACACTATTCGCCTGCAAAGTGATTTAGATCGGTTTCAAGTATACTGCACAAGAAATAAACTTGATCTGAACGTTTCTAAATGTTATGTATGTACTTTTACACGCAAACCTAACCCAATAACTGGCCAGTACACACTTTCGGGTACCACAATAACCAGAGTAAACACTGTCAGGGATCTGGGGGTAACGTTTGACTCAAAGTTGTTATTTGATGCACACATTTCAAACGTAGTTAACAAGGCTAATAAAGCACTAGGCTTCATTACTAGGATATCTAAAGATTTTAAAAACATTAAAACTATCAAAATTTTGTATTGTTCTTATGTCCGTAGTCACCTCGAATATGCTTCCCAGGTGTGGAACCCTAACTATGATAAATACATATCGCGTTTAGAAAACGTCCAAAAGAAGTTCCTGAGGTATATTCAATTTCGTTCCAGAACATATTTTCCAGACTATTTTAGCCGTTGCCGAAAGTTCCACTTACTGCCTCTGCAGCAGCGAAGAAAAATAGCGGATATTTCCTTTTTATTTAAAATTGTGAATGGGTCGACGGATGTAGCCGAATTGGTGAACAAGATCGGCCTGCGCGTACCATCTGCGCTGTTAAGAAGGCATAACCTTCTTCACACTCCTGACATCTCTAGCACCTACAGGCAGAATTCATTTACGATAAGGGCTTGTCGTTTGTTCAATACAGCGTGCCGGAGAGTCGATATTGATCTCTTTAACACGAGTGTGATAAAGCTAAAAAAGCTTCTGTGTACCGATTTTTTTGCTAATCGAAGCTAGGCAATTTTGTCATGGCATAACGATTGCTGTGTTTGTTAATTATCTTCTTTTCTTTTATATTATTGTTTTCGTTGTTTGTTATCTTAAATTATGTCACATAGGTAATTATTTCATATTGTATAGCGAAGTAGTCGTTTTACTGTTAACTTATTTTTATACACAAATACTAAATGTGAAAGCTTGTAATTGGCCGTAGCTTAAACGTAGATAATTTTACATGTACTATAAACTAGCTGTAAGCTTTCTAAACTTGAAAATAAAATAAAATAAAATAAAATAAAAAATACTTTTGAGTAGTAGATTTGGACTGGTTTCAGCGGTTATGGGTCAGTGAACTATTGCCCTATTAAAGTTTATTCATGAATGATAGTAGTGTAACCAAGCCTTTTCTCCAACAATTCTCCTTTACACTTTTATTTCGTCACATAAACAAAGAGAAAGGGGAGTGGAAGGTATTTTTTCAAGTGGAAAGGTATATCCATCAGATGGCAGCATCCATCGATGCAGCATCTCAATAACAATTTTCTAATATACTGTATATGGTACTTATTCACTTGTTTGTGATCTTTATTTTCCAGTAACTGGGTGCGTGGCTCGTCTGCTGCCATTGGCAATAAAAAACAACTAGTAGGACTGGACAAACCCGAAGCCATGGAAAATCACGTTGATGTCACCGTGAAGATGTACGGTCCGTGGGAAACGGGTCTACAGACACGATTTACCTACGATGAGGCATCATTGCCGTGTGTTTGTGTGCGTGATTTGCAATGCCTGTATTTAAAAGTTTATTTTCGTTTTTTTGTGAGACTAAATTGTTTTGAATTGACGTAAATATAATTATTGAAATTAGACCGAAAGTTATGCTGCACGACAAAAGGACTATACATATTGAGCCGCACATACTTGTTTCTCTGTAAGTTCGCCATGTGTTTACAGTTGTTTACATTGTTTAATAGAGCCTGTAAGAAATATATAATTAAAGTTCATTACATGATTATCTTTAATTCTAAAGTTCTGTAATAGTTTATACCAATTCATGAAAAACAAAATGTATGGCTAAGTAACGTTACAAATATTGATGAGAACCACAGGTAACTTATAGCTCTGTGATTGTGATATTATTATAGCCAGAGTGATACTCTGATTAAGTACATAGTCTGCCTGTTCGTTTAAAATTTCTGGATTGGCGAGCCACGATATCATTCACCTGTAGTATGCTGTTACAGTAAGCCTAGCCTAAACGTTCTGTCTCGATCCAGCGTGAATGACTGCGGATATAGGTAGTAGAGCCTTGCTGATTTCAGCATGAATGGGCCGGCTCGACCGGGGAAGTACTACCCTCTTACAGAAAATCGACGTAAAGTAACAGTACCTAAACTGTTACGTTTCGTTCGGTGAGTGAGAGTGCCGGAGGCCCTATCCCCTATTCCTTCTCCCTCATCCCACTCCTCATCCTATCCCCTTTACCAACCCTAAGGGGCGGCAACGCACTTGTGACTCCTGTGGTGTTGCTTGTGTCCATGGGCGGCGGAAATTGCTTACCATCAGGCGATCATATCATAAAAAGAAACAAAAAGATCATAATCGCCGATTCGAGTCCCCATCAAATAAATACTTAGGCATTGGATCCTATAGCAGCTAGGTATCAAAAGGTGGCAGTGCTGTCTAAGGACCCAATGTCTTGAGTCCCATTTCCCTTCGGACAAGTCGCCAGGTCTACAGACCCGATGAGATTATGAGAGTGAGCGTGTAAAGATTAAAATAGTATTTGGGACACTCTTCGCTACAACAATATTTCTTGCACAGTAAGCTACTTTCAGGAAAGACGACGCCATGTCCGTTATTTAGATGGAGGACATTCTTGTTGTAAGCCTTTCTGCCTCTAAACTAAAGGAGGTAGAGACCAGCCTTTGGGAACATCCACTCAATAGCATTCGAGTATACTAATATGGTAAGTAACTGGTTACCAATATGCATTCTTTCTCTTAGCGTTATCCCAGTTTCAATCTGGGGTCCGGTTACTAGTCTAACCGGATTTGGCTGAATATTAGCTTTTCCACAGAGCGACTGTCTGTCTGATCTCCGCAACCCGAAGGGATAGCGATATTCCATGGTTTAGACTAGTGTCAGTTGATTAAGAAGGTACTGACGCCCTGTAACGACTGTCAAAGATCTTCATGACAACCGGGACCGACGGCTTAACGTGCTTTCCGAGGCACGGGACAAGCAACAATACGCACATAACTCCGAAAAGTCATTGGTGCGCGCCGTGGATTCGAACCCGATACCCTGATCTGCATGGCAGTCTGTTGGTATATCCACTCCGCTATCGCTGCCTTATTGGTTACCAATATGCATTGATAAACAATAACATTAACTGCAACGTTTCTATATTTTAAAACGTAGCGGTTCACTTATTAAGTAATTATTCATACATGTGACTAGATGATTAATCATGAGTATAAACAAACAAATAGATCAGGAAGTATGATACGTAACAAACGGCTCCAATTACGACAAGATCAACCCACAAGACTTACGTTACCACTGTTATAATACATTCTGATAAAAAACTGATTACACAAATATGTGCTTTTTGCATTTGTTCTACATTGCTGTCTGATAAGCTAATATACATGAATAGGTAAGATGTATTGCTAAGGGCTGACGCGCAATTCGCGTTTGATAGTCGCAAGGTTTATTTACGACAATCTGTATTAAACACGTCCGTGTGGTGACGAATTAAAAATTCGGACTGTCACCACTCCATATCGTCCCATGGGTGTCGTAAGAGCCGACAAAGGGACCATATTATGCAGAGAACAGCACTGTAAGAGAAGGAAAACTTGATACAAACCCTATACCAACCCGTTTGGCCAGCGTGGTATAGTAGGTCAATTCCTCCATTCAAAGGAGAGGCCTAGTCCAGCAGTGGACTGTTAAAGGCTGATGATAATGATGTATTGTACAATTCTTACGTTACTTATTGACAATCAGACAACGCGCAACCAAAACTATTGCGCACAAGAAGCTGAAACTTGGCACGAATGACCTTGGGCACATAGAGGTGCACTATGAAGGGATTTTTCAAAATTCGCATAGGATTGAGCAGAACGATTATATTATTAACACGTTCGCTGCATTACGAGATCTATCAGATCTCTTGCAGAACTTTCGTATTGTGCGTTGAATATAATCGTGTTGTTACTCTCCTTGCGGGAGGATCTAACGTGTAAAGTTTTCGTATGAGTTGGACAAATATACATATTTGCTTCCTACTTAAAGCTGAATGCAAGGACATTAAAAAAGGAATTGGAGATGGATTAGGTTCCTAACGCACAGTACTGTAATTATTTCCATTCCTTGCGTTAGGAGATAGGGTACCGAGCCCGATCATTGGCACGGACCCAATTATTGGCACTCGAGCATTTAATTCAAAATAATAAGATGAATATTCTCTTAAGACGGTGTTTACAGTAATAAAATTTTGGTAGAAACTATGCACTTTTAGATGGCAACACTCAATCTGTCATTTTGATTTGCTTCATTTAGTAATCTGTGTTTGAATTTCGGCTGTTGACTAAAACCGGTTTAGGTTATTTTTTTGCTAAGGTAAGTCAGTTGATAATACATTTATATTTATCGTTACTGATTATGCATCTCAGTTATTGTAATATGTATGTGTGACATGACAATTTAAGCGTATGATGGCGTCGTTTTTCTACAATTTAAAGCATAATTTTATAACAATTACAGGGTGCCAATAAATGGAAGCCGAATGGCACGTTGTCTTATTATTGGCATCGTATGCCAATAACTGGCTTCTTCTTTTTAATTACTCGAATATTTCTTTATTATTCCATTAGATAAAACCGTGTTTAAGAAAACTTTTCCTCAAAGTAAATAACATGATATTTACTCATTTTCCAATAATTGGCATAGTGCCAATAAGCCTAAATCCAATTATTGACACTATGCCAATAATTGGATTACTGGTATGACAATAAATGGATGATATCAGAAATAAAATGAAAACCAAGAAGAAGACTGAAAATGAAGGAAACCGTGGAGAAAGAAGAAAGAAATATAACCTGGAGAACTTAAAAAAGGCCCTATATGCAGTTAAAAGTGGAATGAGCAAGAAACAAGCAGCTAAAGAGTATCAGGTACCTAGATCAACCATACAGTTTCGGCTTAATAACCCTGAGAAAATAAATCCTCGCCCTGGACCTACCACAGTATTAACAGATGACGAAGAAAATGTTCTCGTCAATTGGATAATACAAAGTTCGAAGAAAGGATTTCCTCGCCGAAAAGAAGACATTCAGTATAATGTCTCTGAATTTTTAAAGAAGAGTAACAGGTCTAATCCTTTTAAAAATGACCTTCCAGGTGATAAATGGCTAAAACTATTTTTAAAAAGACATCCTGAGGTTGCAGTTCGTACTCCCGAATCTGTCACAGCCGCAAGCTCCGTGGTATCGGAAAACGATATCAGAGCCTGGTTCGATGGCATTGAAAATTATTTAAAAGATAATGCAATGTTTGATATTCTATCAGATCCCAGTAGAGTTTTTAACGGCGACGAAACAAATTTCTTGCTGTGTCCTAAAACAGGTGCGGTGCTAGCATTAAAAGGTGACAGAAATGTTTACGAAATAGACAGAGGTCAAGCTAAATCTTTGATAACAGTAATGTTCACGTTTTGTGCCAACGGAGATTTAACCCCTCCAATGATTATTTTACCTTATAAGCGCCTTCCTGGAGATATTGCTAACAAAGTACCAGAAGAATGGGGTATCGGATTAAGTGATAATGGCTGGATGAAGGCGGAACTATTTTATGATTACATAAAAAATGTACTGCACCCATATCTTTTAAAAAAGGGTCAAATGTTTCCAATTATATTATTTGTTGACGGCCACAAAACTCATCTCACGCTGCAAGTCAGTGAACTTTGCACTAATTTGCAAATTATACTAGTTGCTCTTTACCCTAATTCCACTCGAATTTTGCAACCTGCTGATGTAGCAGCATTTTTTCCCTTAAAGTGTGCTTGGAAGCAAAGTTTCCTTCGTTGGAGGCGAGATCACCCAGCACAGGCTTTGACGAAATGGATTTTGTGCCTATTCTAAAAACTGCGATAGATGTGTCTTTGAAACCTGCTACTATTAAAAATGGTTTCAAAGCTTGCGGTATCTTACCATGGAATCCTGATGCTTTGGATTATACAAAGTGCTTAGGCAATTCCAAGGTAAAAGAAACAAGTCGACCACACTGTTTAGGTATGGATGCAAACGATAGAAATCGAATGACTAAAGAGAATTTTATTAATATTGTCGGAATGGAAAATATAAATAAAATAAACAAAAATGATATAGATTTGATACTGGACGCACCTAAACTCCTCCAAAATCTTTGGGCTTTTTTTGAAAATTGCTTACCAGCATCAAAAGGATCAGATATTGAACCTCGTGCTATTTCTGATAACACAACTTCGGAAAGTCCATTGGTACAAGAACACTTGGATATTGAAAACATAAATGTATTATTCGCAGACAATGTAGAGGAAATTAATGAAATTTCTAGCATTCCCTATTCCAATGAAGTTGAAATACAAAATACTAGCCAACCTAACTTACCTGTCATCTCAGTGATTTCAGAAGAACATTTAACGTTGCCGGCAAATAAGATATCATCTTCTTTACTCCCCAAAACTCCAATGAAACTTAATTTGACACCAGTACATCTTAATGACATTCTCAGCCTCCCCAAGACACCACAACGTAAAGGAACCAAAAATTCAGAGAAGACACCTTTCGTCTTAACATCTGAAGAATGGCAACGAATTAATACTGAAAAGAAAAAGGCCAAAGAGCTAAAAGAAGAAGGGATTAAGAGAAGGAAGTTAGAGCGTGAACAAAAGAAGTTACAAAAGAATCAAACACAAGATAAAGGAAAGGGCAAAGGGAAGAAAACACGAGGCATCATACAGAATGTTAAGAAAAATTTAATGAGCAAGGAATTTTACTTATCCTCACCGCAAGATAACGATAAAGAGAACACTTCTCAAAATATACAAAATAGAGTTGGAGTTGAGTTGAATGACCGACCCATTGCAGAGCAAGAAGATTACATTTTTCCTTCTACGAGTACTTCGAGAGAGATAATAAAAAAAGGTTTTACAGCAAGTGAGATTTTCAAAATGCTAACAGATTCAGATGATGAAGATGATTAAACCAAATGATTGATTCGCTAAGACTGATTCGCTGACACATGAAAAAATATGTTCTGTTATCTTTTATTAGTTTATGTTTTTATAAATCCCATTTTTAATGTAAACCTGGTGTTTTATTTTCAAAATAATGTCTAAAATCATATTAATCCATTAATAATATAGCCACCTTAAAGAGTGCCAATAATTAGTATCAACCCTGTCAATAATTAGAATTAAAGGTGCCAATAATTAGAATTTCTAAAAAAATATTCAATGCTATTTCTTTATTTACTATCTAAAACCAGTGACTATAATTAACATAAAAATAAAAAATAGATAATATGGCAAATATCAAACCTGAATAAATATCGACTTAGGTGCTGTAAATACTATATAAAATGAAATCCCTTCTGAAAGGTATAGGTCTTAAAGTGCCAATAATTGGGTCTTTTACCCTATGTTGGTACTCGTGGAATCGTACGCCTCGTAGACGCAAGAGAGGGAGGGTGGGCTTCGCGGGCGCTGCTTAACTAATTTTAGTGTTGTCCTACCATCGACATAGAAAAAAAAATCCTGTTAAAAAAGTAAAGCCTCATGACAAGAATCAGGCAAGAAATTCTGGGCCACTCTTTTCATCGTCCTGTTTTAAATAATGTTGTGTGTGTTAATTAATATGGTTATTTTAAAAATAATATAGGTAAAAGCACTAGACAGCAACTAGACTAGCACAATACATTCACAAAAGACTTAAAAAATGTAGAAAGAAATAGCCCGTGGGAATGAGCAAAGTAATCCCAAGCATATTTATCTTCAACAGTAGCGGCTTTAGTGGGGGGTCGACCGGGGCGGTCGCCCGGGGCGCCAGGATCCAGGGGCGCCGCAGGCGGCCGGGCCTAGTCAAGTGCGGGGTTAAAGGGTACACTAAATGTGTCTGTTTATAAGATTTTTAAAGACGCCTAGAGGGTTGTAGTAAAATGCTATGAAATTGTAGATATGCTATGAATAGCGGGGTATGGTAAAGTGAGTGAAAGAATCGCAATGGGCGCTAGGTTGATCATCGGAAATAAAAAAATAGTAAAGAATTTATCTCCCTGACAAACAGGTATCTTTTTAATTAAATCTAAAGTTATAGACGTTTTATTCATTTAGATAAAATGTTTTAACTGATTATGTTATACTATTGGTCGGTAAGGCTTAGAATAACAACACCATATTCCCTTCCGTTGGTGAATGTATGAGGCGAGTAACGAATTGTCAGCGGAAAAGGTGCAGCAACATTCCTTTGTGCAGGTAACGATCTTACTGTGGTTGCCAACCTGCATAATACCCAACGTGGTGATTATGGGCAAAGCCTACCATGAAAAGTAGCCAAGAATACGGTGCCTAGTCCATAGCCATATTATGCCTGCTCACGGCAGCGGCCTTGGTGATGGTAGTGTAAGGGATGCTAATAATCCCCGGGCTATGGATAGCTGCCAACATCGATTGAACCTAGCTACAGTCAAGGAACTCAGTTGACGGCTGGAAAAGAGTAGAAAGTCACGATAACCCTAGTATCGGGCGGGCTGCCTTATTTACTTCAGGCATGTAAGCTAACGACCCTATGGTGACGTGGTTATCACGACAAAAAACAACTGTCTGTGTCAACGGGACTGAGATCTGCAACGTCTGGACCCAGGTAGAGTACCTTGCACTGAATTAGGGTTATCGCGTGGAGAATCATGTTTGGGACCGCATAAAGCGCATAATTATGGGAACATAAGAAACCGTAGGAGGCAAATGCTAAACAAGTTCAAGCAGGAGTAGATCTGCATGAAAATGAACTTGGACGATGGATGTAGATCTGAAAGCGCCCTAACAGTGACACAAATAAGGAGATTTATGTACGTACGTAACACCCTTAAGTAACACTAGATGAGCCCACGGTTACATCCGCGTTATGGTTATGGCTATGAGTAGCATCACGCTGATGTTATATAGCCGTATAACATGATGATATACACAAAAGTAATTATTCCAATCACACCATTGCAGTTATTCCTGAGATTAGCGCGTTCAACCATGTGACGGATATTCCTTATTATAGACCTTATTTTAGTATGTAAGTTTGTAATATTCTACACAATGTATATTGTATTGAATAGATGACTAATGATAGATACCTAGATGAGGACTTAAGCGCATAGTCAGTACTGTACATCAACTAGGAATAAGGCACATTAGGAAAATATGACTTGTTGGGAAATCTAAACTTTCAAATGATCTTCTGGAACTAATGCGACAGGAATCACCAGAGGCAGCCTTGTTAAACCCTTATTCACCGTGTAGAGATCTGGAGCTCGGCGAAACTGAGAGAGAGAGAACTCATAGGAGGCGATTGTGCAAAATCGTGGTCAAAAGTCTTCGCGAAAGTACTGGGAAAGACTCATCTGACAAAGATGACTAGCTCGAGTAGTGATACCATAGATGCTTGCTGTTTAATACTTCTGCGAATATCTGCAAGTATGTTGTATGCTGCACATGTATCGACGCCTCCACCACTAGCCAACCGGAGCCCTACTTAGTACTTACTAGCTATTTAACAGTTGAAGATTTCCCAGACGTAGATGTCGAGTAAATCAGTGCGCCTCTCAGGCAGATTAGTAAAGGCTCCCGGTGAAGACGGTGTAGCCGCTTGGCTCTTGTGGACTACGAGAAGCCTTTGATTCTATCGAAACTTTATTTTTATATAGCCACGCCTGGATACCGAAAGGGTTATGCAGAGGTGTAGTATTGAACCCCCATTTCGCCAGGTTATGTATTTTAGATCCCACAGGTTGAAGGGAGCGATAGCCGAGAGGATATACCAACAGACTGCCATGCAGAGGGTATCGGGTTCGAATCCACGGCGCGCACCAATGACTTTTCGGAGTTATGTGTGTATTAAATTGTCAATTATCGCTTGTCCCGTGCCTCGGAAAGCACGTTAAGCCGTCGATCCCGGTTGTCATGAAGATCTTTGACAGTCGTTATACCTTCTAAATAAACTGACACTAGTCTAAACCATGGAATATTGCTATCCCTTCGGGTTGCGGAGGTCAGACAGGCAGTCGGTCTGTTGAAAAGCTAATATTCAGCCAAATCCGGTAAGACTAGTAAGCGAACCCCAGATTGAGACTAGGATAACGCTAGGAGGATGATGATGATGATGTATTTTAGGTCCCACGTAAGAAGGGGCCAGCCTATTCCGTTACGCTGGATCATGAAGCATTTTACAGAATACATCTACCTACTAATTTTCAAATGTGAATAAATTGGTTGAGACATATGGACGGACAGACAGACATGGCGAATTCATAAGGGTTCCGTTTTTTGCCATTTTGGCCACAGAACCCTAAATAGAGGGGCGCTAAAAGAATGGCTCGCCCGTGGCGCCATGATGGCTAAGGCCGGCCCTGATCTTCAATATAATCTAGTACTGAATTTGCCTTTTTGACACCATTTGCGCGCAATGCTGCTTGCATTGCGCGCAAATGGTCAATCAATGTGCTTACCATATTTTAATGAAAACACTTTGACACACAAAGAAGAAGTCCTCATAGCACTGAAAATATTTACAGCGAATTTATGACCTATCAGATTCTAGCGCAAGAGTTGTCTATAAAACATCGTTATTGCAAACTAGTAGCACAGAACTAGTCAGTACAGAAAGGGTATTAATCGCTTAATGTGCCAACTACCTTAGGCCTGACGTTGATACAAGGTCAGATTTGTTGTGAACACAGGCTGTCGAGAATGTCGAGATAAAAAAGCTAAGAACCGGTCATGTCACGCAACGGAGCCACGCATGACTCTATAACATCGCCGTGACTAACTCGGCCAGACGTAAGGGAATATTTTGTCGTTCTAACCTCTTGGGGCATGTGACGGTGATATCATAATGTTACAATGATAATCAGCATTGGCAGATTCATTTATCATTTAAGGGTGCAGCGATACTCATGTTAAATGAAAAAATACCTCCAGTTCATCACATTGTTTTTGTTAAATATTGTTTGTGTACCATCTAATATCAATAGTTATTTGTGCAACAAGAGAGCAAAGTTGTTTTTTGTTTCGAGTGAGAATCCTGAGCGTAGTGAGGGACTCAACAGCACGAGATGCAAAAACTTTGCTCTCGTGTAGCACACATAACTTTTCACCTCAGCAGTGAGAACACATACTTATTACTTAAGAGACATAAAAATTAACAGGAATAAATTGAAAACAAATTCTGCATTAATCACTTGTTGTTTTAACTCTTCTGGTGTTAAAGTACAGTCATCATCGCTAGTTTCACTCATCTTTTTAGATTATTTTATATATTAATATAATTTAACACGCTACGCTATCAGCATCAGCGAAGTTTTTATTCCCGCTATTTTTTTAAATCGCGTTTTGGTACACCGCGTCCCTGATGTTTATTTTTCAAATGTATCATTGTTGAAATTCCAAATAAAAATGTATTGGTTAAATACCAATTTTATACTATTAGTTAGACTTATTTTTATTAAAATCCAATAATATATTAAACATATAAACAATAACATTAAAAACAAACATAATTTCTTTATATATAAAGATATTTGTATGTTGATAGTGACATAATATAACATTTTTGCGGTACTGACTAACTGACAACGCACGGCTAAAACAACTGGGCGCAAGAAGCTTAAATTTGGCATAAATTATGTTCTTTGGGGACTGTAGGGGAAAGGGTAAGAAAGGATTTTTCAAAATTCTCACGGGATTGGGTAGAAACAAAAAAAATGCTCGCGTAGCTCCGGAGATCCTCTAGTTACAAATATTTTTTTTGCATAAAACTGTTTCAGAAGCATGTTCATATTTACCAGAAAAATATTGACTTAAAAGATATTTTTTTATAGACTCACGCCTGTATCCCCGAAGGGGTAGGCAGAGGTGTAATATTACACCCACATTTCGTCATGAATTTTTAAGTCCCACGTTACCGGGCACATCACCAGACTCCGAGCTGCTACTGAGAATTCGGAAAACCCAGTAACACTTTTGCCCGACCCGGGAATCGAACCCGGGACCTCCGATCAGTAGTCGCATACGCTATCCACTGGAGCACGGAGGCAGTCTTTAAAGGTATGGATAGCCAGAAAAACATTATTTTAAATGTACAGAAATAATGCCTTAAAAAAAATAATAAATATTGCGAGTCAATCTTGCACATCGTCTGCTCTGGTGCGCTGCCCTGTTTGTTCCCAGGCACGTTATTTTAAAGGTGAGCGGGGCCTAAAAGTACATTTTGGTAAAATCCACAAAAACCAACATGTACTTTCTGGCCCCAACACATCCACACATCACATTTTAACAACTGAGCCGTATACTACTTCTGATATCCCTTTTTGGCAACATATAAGCAAATTAAAAAAATCCATTCCTAAAACGAATTCCCCGTGGCGCAAGGCCTTTAGTAGCCCAAAATCTAACCCACTGCATAGGCCTTGTGGTACGGCAGAATTCAGTAACGGCTTGGGAACTACTCACTTTCCCTTACAGAATTCTACGCACAGGAAGACCGACAAACAAAAAAAACATTAACAGCAAAAATTAAAGAAAACTGTAATCTTTCGGCATCCAATTTAAATTACCAATATCCAAAAACACACCGCACCATTTACCACCATGTAGAGTCCAAGCTAAGGGAGGGTGATATCAGGGGAGCATCCAGAATCTTATTCAGTAGCGATGGATGTGGTGGCGCCTTGCTCTGCCGACACACTCGCGAGTCTGCAGAGCAAGCATCCAGCGCCAGGAGATAACCTCTCCTTTCCTGACCCACCTGACACTAACTCAGATTGCCTCAGGATTACAGCCAAGGACGTGCTGACTGCCGTTGGCTCCTTCCAAAGCGGGTCTGCTGGTGGTCTCGATGGCTTAACACCCCAACACTTAAAAGATCTTGTGTGTTCAAGCGCTGGGGCGGCCGGGGACGCGCTTTTGGGGGAGCTAACGGCTTTAGTTAACCTTATGCTCTCCGGCAATGTGAACGATGCCATCGTTGACATTTTGTATGGCGCAAATCTATGCGCTTTGCGAAAGCGAGACGGTGGTATTCGTCCCATTGCCGTTGGGTGTACGTACAGCGTATGGCGGCCAAGATTTGCTGTTGGCATTATAACTCCATGTTAGGCAGCAAATTACAGCCACTACAACTTGGATTTGGCTCTGAGGGTGGCTGTGAGGCCGCCATACATGCCCTGTCAACGTACCTTGGCTGTAATGGGGGTGATGTTATCTTGAAGATTGACTTAAAGAATGCTTTTAACTCAGTGAACAGGGACACTTTGTTGACGCAAGTTAAATTAGAAGCCCCCCCAAATTTACAACTTCCTTTGGCAGTGCTACAGGCACCCATCAAAATTAATATACAAGGAAAATCTTTTGGAGTCTGCCGTTGGCTGTCAACAAGGCGACCCTCTTGGACCACTCATTTTTAGTTTAGCCATTCATCCAGTTATTAGCCAGCTAAATTCTAAATCTAACATCTGGTACCTAGATGACGGAACCGTATTTACCAAAACCAAACTTCAACCGAAAACGTCACGTTATGCACATTGCGTATCGTGCTAATTATTTGAACGTAAACGATTTGGTTTTTGTAGGGCAGATACGTTCAGTGACAGCTAGGTGACAGCGTGCGAGCGAACTCTCGTTGTTGCATGGTATCGCGCTATTATTTGACAACGTTTTAAACCAAAACCGTTACGTTCGCGGACGTCTCATACGTTGTCAAACCAAAAGTTCCTATCGACGAACTTTGCAAATATATAATATTTTAAATTTGAGAAAATTATTAAGATAATGTTGTATTATTTATCAATTTAGTGGCATATGCTTATAATACGTTTGATTGCAACTTAAATGAGTGAACAACATTCTTTCATATAAGGCAATTTTTATAGATATCTCTTTGGTATAGCTTATTGTTGCGGGAGAATTCATTATTGCAAGATTGGCGTCAAGTTTGCTTGGCCCTATATTTATAACAATGTCTAGGAATGAGGCTACATCTCGACGCGATGTCTTCCTAGACATTCACTTTTGAAAGGCTGAAACAATATTATGGGGATATACGTATACCATACACATAATACCACAGAAATATATACTTAGTAATAGAACGGTGACAGGGGCGTGGCGCGCGTGCCAAACTATTGCACTATAGTGCATGTGTTTTCGAACGCATTCGCATTACGCATCGCGTCTCCCTTTCGCGCGCTCAGGAGGTAAAAAAACATTAAATTCGTTACGAATATGCCATATTGTGCAGTTTCCAATTGTAAAAATTAAAAGTGATGCAAAAATATGGAAAAGGGAGGCATTTCATATCACCAGTAAGTATTTAAATTGAGTAAAACTTAAGATTATTGAGATTTAAAACAAGCGGGCTACTTTTACCATGTTTGTCTAATAAGAACATCATCGTTCATTTCTTCGTTATGTTAAATTTCCATTGCTTGAATTATACGATACTTGTTGACATATTTATGAAATAAACACGCAATGTACGGCGAGATACGCGATATTCACAAGATGCCAAAAACAATAACAAATCAGGGGCCACGGGTCAAATAAATAGCTGTGATTGGTCAGCGCGCGCTAGGGATTAACGTTCGGTTTATGGTTACGTTTTAAATTTATCGATAAATAAAAGGAATATTAATCCGAATTAATTATTATGTCTCTGGCTGTCTCTCTCTCTCTCATAAAGAAAGCAAGCATCATGTTCATGCTTTCAGATCACGAAAATGACATCTATTTGGGAATCCAAGATGGCGAACGAAACATTTTTAATAAAATTAATATGGGTATCATTTTAGGGGTTTTTATGGATTCTAGTCACGAAAATGACATCTATTTGGGGATCCAAGATGGCGGACGGGACATTTTTAATAAAATCAATATGGGTATCATTTTCGGGGTTTTCATGGATTCTGGTCACGAAAATGACATCTATTTGGGAGTCCAAGATGGCGGACGGGTCATTTTTAATAAAATTAATATGGGTATCATTTTCGGGGTTTTTATGGATTCTGGTCACGAAAATGACATCTATTTGGGAATCCAAGATGGCGGACGGGTCATTTTTAATAAAATTAGTATGGGTATCATTTTCGGGGTTTTTATGGATTCTGGTCACGAAAATGACATCTATTTGGGAATCCAAGATGGCGGACGGGACATTTTTAATAAAATTAATATGGGTATCATTTTCGGGGTTTTCATGGATTCTGGTCACGAAAATGACATCTATTTGGGAATCCAAGATGGCGAACGGGTCATTTTTAATAAAATTAATATGGGTATCATTTTCGGGGCTTTTATGGATTCTGGTCACGAAAATGACATCTATTTGGGAATCCAAGATGGCGGACGGGACATTTTTTATAAAATTAATCTGGGTTTAATTTTTGGGGTTTTCATGCTTTCTGATCACGAAAATGACATCCATTTGGGAATCCAAGTTGGCGGACGGGACATCTTTGATCACGAAATAGATGGTGATGTTGGATTACCCATCCTTTTAAACATCGGAGACGATACCCATATTGTTTTTTTTTAAATCCCATCCACCATCTTTGATCACGAAATAGATGGTGTTTTTGAATTTCCCATTCCTTAAAATATCGGAGACGATACCCATATCGACTTTAAAAAAATCCCGTCCGCCATCTTTAATTTCCTATCCACCACCTTGAATCACGAAAAAGATAATATTTTCTTGGGTTTACGCGAATGTTACACATTGAAATTAAACTACAGTTTACGGATTTTATCGCGTTATATTACTTTCACTGGTTATTTGTAATTACATTTAAACCGAAAGATCTAGGAATTACATTTTTATTACTAGCCGACGTTTCGAATTCTTTACAGGATTCATGTTCACGGCAGACTGAGGTGATATTTGTCTTTGTCTTGAATTTAAAAGTTATCTCAAAGTACCCGAACATTTTTCAACTATTGGTGTTACTATCTACGCAGAATGTGCTCACTGTGTCTTGATGTCTTCTGGTCACCAGAAGACATCAAGCAGAATGTGCTCACTGTGTCTTGATGTCTTCTGGTTTTAAATTCAAGACAAAGACAAATATCACCTCAGTCTGCCGTGAACATGAATCCTGTAAAGAATTTGAAACGTCGGCTAGTAATAAAAATGTAATTCCTAGATCTTTCGGTTTAAATGTAATTACAAATAACCCGTGAAAGTAATATAACGCGATAAAATCCGTAAACTGTAGTTTAATTTCACGAAAAAGATGTTGTATTTGAATTTTCCATCCCTTTTAACATCGCAGACGATACCAATATAGATTTTTTTTATTTTCCCATCCGCCATCTTTGATTTCCCATCCGCCATCTTAGATCACGAAATAGATGTTGTATTTCGATTCCCCAACCCTTAAAATATAGAAGGCGATACCCATATTGTTTTTTAAAATTTTGTCATCCGCCATCTTTGATATTCCGTCCGCCATCTTGAATCACTAAACAAATTTCATATTATTTAATCAGCATCCCGAAAATCTCGAAAACGATACCCATATAGATTGTATCCTATTCGTTAAGCCTTTTTTTGCCTTTGACCCAACCCTCCCCCTTCTCGTTTGACCAAATTTATTATTTTGTCTGGCCCCTAAAAGTTGTGGCGTAATTTTATATAGCCTATAGCCTTTCGGAATAATTGGGCTATCATAGGCAATATCAATTTTTAAAAGCCGACTGCTAGTTCCTGAGATTAGCCGACATTATCTTTTAGCCTTTTTAGCCTTTTACCCGGCCACAAAGGGTCGAAACGTTATGTTATATAGCCTATACCCTTCCGGAATAACTAGGCTACCGTATACAAAAAGAATTTTTCAGATCCGACCGGTAGTTCCTGAGATAAGCGCGTTCAAACAAACAAACTCTTCCGCTTTATTACATTAGTATAGATATTTTATAATATAGTCAAAAGTTTTGTAAGATTTCAATACAGATTTTTAACTAAATAAATACGTTTTATTTTTATAACAGTATACTATAACCAAACTATTCATAATAAAACATTTTATATAAACAATAACATAATTTCATTTTCCATAGCTCTCACATCGATAATAATTCCTTAGAGTCCCCTCACTATCTATACGTCATTGTGGGCGGGGCTTGCTAAAATGTGGCACGCGCGAAATGTACGCGATGACGTGACATTCACCGTTCTATTACTATCTATTTCTGTGCATAATACTGTCACAGTTGTAGGTTCTTTGGATGGCTTAAGCCAAAAGACTGCCTACTCGGTCACTGCGCTCTCAGACGCCTGTAAGTATACAGCAAGTAGACGACTGATAAACGTTCATTTATAATTATTTTCCCTAAGTACCTAGATAGGTATTGTAATTATTTAATTTAACCAAGACACAGACAAAAGCGTAGTGCTCATCATACAAAGATTTGTCGTGTTAGGAATCCAACCCACTACCTCGGGTAACAGACCTAAGTCTTAGATTAGGGCTGGGTTGCAGCGAGTTGAATGTGCATGCGCGGGAAGCGCAGTGCGGTGCCGACACAGAATTGTAAATTTCATGTAATCTGTGGGTGCCTAATAGTTCAATGAGTCCGTCAGAGCCTAGTCTCTGGCCAGCCTATTTTGACTAGTTGGTTCAGAGCTCTTTAATTTGGCTTGCTTTGGCCGATCAGCGAAGGGAAGGCCACAGGAGCTATTCGCTTGGTGAAATTTCAAAGGCATAATCACGGAAAAACCTGCCCCGGGTCTTTGTTGCCACGAGACCCGCCATGACAAAACATCACTGTTGCCCACTTTGCATATATAGTAAAATTAATAAGCCTTGGAGTCTGTTAAGAGAATATCTATCTAATAAGTTCGCCCATCAAGTACCACCTGCCCGTACTAGTATGAGAGTGGTTAGGGTAGGTGCCGCCTTTCGTCCTTAGTGACCATTTAGACCGGGTGAATTTCTAAGTGAATTGTAAGAAAATATCCGTGAAGAAGAGAAACATAAAAATGAATTAATTCTCTGTGACACCTGGCGGTGTGGTCCCAAACGTTCACCAAATACGTTACGTTGTCAACGTTTGAACTTTTGAAAATAGGCACTTCTGAAGACAAAATTTTCATCAATCGGCCTAGACCTTAATCCAAGTAAGTGTGAATTTTTTATCAACGATACTTTAGACCATTCCGCAATTCCTTCCAAATTTCAAACCCTCGCACCCAGTATAACCCATATTCAAAAAAGTTCTCTTCGCCTTCTTGGGTCCCCAATACTAGACAAAGGTTTTGATTCTTTTATTCATGAAAAAATCCAAACTTTTTGTGAAATTTCGGACCGCCTGCTCAAAATTAATATACCATAGATGAGAGAATTAGTATCAGATGGAACGCACGGCACAGTTGCGTGCGGCCACTAAAGCAAATACAAAATTGAAAAGCGAATACAAACTCGTCTCAGTGCGCTACGACGCATCGTACAGTTCACGCGTCACGATCACTTCAACTTTTAAATTCTCAAAATGCCGTCTTGCGTTCTTAAACACTGTAAAAGTTGTTCCTAAAAACAAAAACAGGAAAATGGAATATCTTTTCACAGGTAACTATTGATAATTTGACTGTTTCCTAATTTAATTTCGATAAAATTCGTATTTGTGCAAGAAATATGTAAGTGTTGCCAGTTTTTGTCGACGCCGTTCTGCCTGAATTAGGGAAAATGCACTTGTCAATTGATTATGTGATAATGATTGTCATGTTAATGAAAAATACATTACCGTATTATAAAAGTATATTGTAGATATATCTTCTTTCTCATAAATATAGTAATAGAATTTCAATTTCCATTAGTATATACCTTACATAATATTGTTTTGAGTTCGATCCCCAAACGATCCAAATATTCGTGTACACCCTGCTACTCGTCAAGCTTATACACTTTGACCTTTAATTCAATTCAATTCAATTCAAATCAGTTTATTTGCAAGAGACATGGTTAAGAGCTGTTACATATGGATCAGTTTCACATGTTTCGCCGACGCAGCGGCATGCAAATTTAAGATGTACATATAAAGAATTCAATAAAATAGTGTATCAATAAAATGTCAGTCAATCAAAATGTCAAAAATATTTATAAAAAATTCAATTAAATAGCGTATCAATAAAATGTCAGTCAAATTAATACATTATTAAATATACATTATTCGAAGTACATAAATTAACATTATTTCTGCCTGTACTGTAATTCCATTTTTTGAGAATAATATTGACAAGGGCATTTCACAAAAAACTCGTAAATCGAATAAAAACATTCCTGCAACAACCATTTCCGTAATTCAACACAAAACTTACGTAAAGGTAGCTGTGTTATGAACTTCGGCAAAGCATTATATATTAAGGGAGCCATATAAACACAACTTTTACGAAAAAGTTCCAACTTAGGTATTGGCATATCATACTCTAAATGGGTCACTTTTCTTTTATTACTATTGTCTTTCGGTATAAAGACTGAGGGATTGGACTTTATAAATCTAGAGACCTCAAAGATATATATGCATGGTACAGTCAAGAGGTTTTGTGACTTAAATACAGGCCTACATGATTCCGACCACTCCATATTAAACATTGCACATACGCACTTTTTTTGTGCAACAAAGATTCTATCTATTTCGGACGAATTGCCCCACACAACTATACCATACCGAATTATAGAGCAAACGTAGGCATAATACACCATTAGAGAGGTACGTATACATGTAATATCTTTTACCTTTCTCAAGGCAAACACAAACTGGTTTATTTTCTTACAAATAAGTTCGACATGCTTGCTCCATGTGAAGTGAGCATCAAGCGTTACGCCCAAAAATTTAGCAGTAAATACTTGATCAACGTTTAAATTGCTAAATTTTATATTCAAGTGTACGGATTTACTCTTGCAAGTTTTGAAATGAAGCACGTTTGTTTTAGAAATATTTAATTTAAGTTTATTTATGTCAAGCCATTTTATAATGTCATTAAGTGTTTGATTTATTTCAGTTTCGTAGTCATCCAAGTTTTTACATTTAATAATAATTGTGGTGTCATCGGCGAATAGCACACATTGATGTTTTACAGATTGAGGAAGGTCATTAATGTAGAGAAGGAATAATAATGGTCCTAAAATACTACCTTGGGGTACACCACTATTGTTAACTCTCGGATCTGAATCAATTTGTTCTAAATTATTCGTTTTATGATTAAATTGTTGAATCCTTGTTATTTGCTTTCTATCGTGCAGATAAGATTGAAACCAAAGTTTAGCTGGACCTCTAATACCGTATCTTTCAATTTTTTCTAAAAGCCTAGCGTGATTTACAAGATCAAACGCTTTGCTTAAATCTAAAAATAGAGCACATGATGATAATCCTTCATTTATATTATTCATGACCGCGTCGACTAACGTGTAAATTGCCAGAGTAGTTGACTTGTTTCGCCTGAAACCATACTGTTGATTGACAAGAATATTGTTCATTTCTAAAAAATTTTGCACTCGTCGATACATGACCTTTTCAAATATTTTTTAAATGACAGGCGTTAGGGCTATTGGTCTATAATTGTCAAGATTAGATTTTGAGCCTTTCTTATAAAGAGGCTTTATCAAAGAATATTTCAGCTTATGAGGAAAGCACCTCTGTTCCAAAGACAAATTTATAATATATGCTAAGGGTGCAGCAATGTGTGTAGCAATACCTTTCAAAAGTTTGGTGTTAATGTTATCATATCCAGATGATTTCGAGTTATTTAATGCCATAATGATATGGTATATCTCTGACGGACAAGTAGGTTCAATAAAGATACTTTTATCATGCGGTCCTATGTTATGTATGTCAATATTATTATCGGTAGCATTAGAATAATTATTATTAGCAATGTCAATAAAATGATTATTAAATTTATTCGCGATGTCAGGTCCTGCAGTTATTACACTATTGTCAATTATTTTAGTAATAAATTCCCTATTTGGTTCGCTTCCTATGTTACGCCTCACTATGTTCCACGTCGCCTTAACTTTATTTTTTGAATGCGTTATATATTTTTTGTTACAAATGGCTTGTAAGCTATTCATACATTTTCTTAATACTTTTGAGTATGTTTTAAATTTAGACTTATTTTCATTACTTTTATTAATATGATATTTATGTCTTAGTGTTCTTTAGTCTTACAGCTATTTTTAATTCCTTTAGTTATCCATTTTGTTTTACCCATTTAATTTTTTAATTTCACCCTTATTCGTGGGAAACATAACGCGAATAGTAATGTCAAAAGGTCATGGAAATTGTCAAAAGCTTCATTAGCGTCATTTAGAGCATAAATGTCATTAAAACTTAAACAGCTTATATACCGAATATATTTACTTACGTTTTCTTTATTTAGATCGTTTATAAGCATAAAACGTTGTTCTAATTTACTTTTAATCTGGTCTTGGATAGTGACAACTTGAGCTGTGTTATGGTCAGATAGATAGAAGTCATAAGTTTTCCCCGTTGCATTAGTAGCATTGCCGATAATGTTATCAATGCATTTATCAAGTCTAGTAGGTGTATGTATATAGTATTGCATTCCATGGTTAATAATCAGGTCTTTAAGAGTTATACTATCTTTATTCTTCGATAAAAAATTAATATTAAAGTCGCCACAAATTATAACTTTATGTTTTTTGTTTCGAAGTCTAGCTAATAAGTCAGAGAATTTTCTGAAAAATATACTGAGCTCTGAATTTGGCGTTCTATATATACAAATAACAATTAATTTCTTTTCACTTATTTCTATACCACAAACTTCAAAGTGCTTATCCACAGCAAGTTCGTTTATTATATCTAGTTCATTACTTACACATCCCTCTCTGCACAATATGCAAGTACCACCACGACGTTGGTCTTGTCGTGAATAAATAGATGCTAGGTAAAAATGATTCAATTTTAAATATTTTTCTTCGCTTTTTGCTATGAAGTGTTCACTCAGACATGTCACACTTATTTCTTTATTTAAATCATGCAATTCTTGTAGAACTACTTCCAGATCCTGTGTTTTGTTTAGGATACCTGCAATGTTCTGGTGTTGTACAGCAAAATAAGATTTAGGGACGAAAACATGTTTTGCCAGATTGTGCTACTGTATTCAAATGTGCCTCAAATGATGAAGATTTATTTTTCGTTTTAAAATAAAAAGGGATTGTACCTTTAATTGGCTTATCTTTTTTGTTATTATTACGTCCTAAATTATTTTCGATTTCAGGAGAATTTTGATTACTATGACGTCTAAAATAATAGGGGATTGTGCCTTTTTTGGGTTGTACCATATTTTCGAACGTTTGAGATTTTTCGTAATCGTGCAAAGAACAAATTGGTACATCATTACACTTTTTTAAATAGTGGTTGTTGTAAGAAAGGAATTTATTCTTATACTGGTTAACGTTGATCTGATGAATTATATTTGATGAGATATCATATATGTTATTTATTTCTAAAAATTTACAATTGTTAAAATTTTGTATGAGCAATTTTAGTTCATTATTCAATTTCCATTCATTAAGGGAATGATTATAAAACACATTAACAATAAAAACGTTACATTTTTTTAAACAGTGTAAAGCTACCGATATGGATGATGTAAACTCAACTGGGTTCGTGTCCTGACTTCCGGTCAAAATTATAACATAGTCGTTCTCTGATAATTTTTGGGATATGTTCATGCAATCTTCTAAGACATCTTTCGTTTTAGCATATGGTTTGGTTACAGACTGTATAGTGTAATCCGGCGATAAGAAGGTTTTCTTATTTTTGAGCAATGTCTGAACTACGCCTTTTCCTTGATTGTCCGATAATAGTAGAATTCTATTATCTCCTTTGGAAGTTGTGTTTGAGCAACTGTACGTCCACCATAATTTCTTGATATGTTATGCATCTGCTGGTTGCTGTTTGCATCAGGATAATCTTTACTACTGGCGTTAATTTTTGACTGACTTTCATCTTTACTGCTGTCTATTGAATATTTAACCTGACGTGCAGTTCTAGGTGTGTTAAATTCTAATTCAAGATTTAGCTTACGAGCAGAGAATTTTGATTGTGAATCAATTAACTCCCTATATGACCTTTTCATCTTACTTGAGAATGTGTTACTTTTCCGAGTGCTTAGGTTATTACTTTTACCGGTACATAATATATTCTTGAGACGCTCATTTTTCTGTATTTCGCTGTCCAGTTTATTTTTCAACGTGGAATTTTCCAGAGTAAGCGTTTCAACTTCTGCGTGTGCGCTTAATAGTTGTGCTTTTAATTTTTCTATTATACTTTTCAGGTTAAGTACTTCGTCACTTTTAACATGGGTGGATAGGTCCATCATACTTTTCACACTTAGGTTCAAAGATGTATCTAATGATTCAATCGATTCGCTAGAAACCGATCTCACTAAACGCCGATTTCTTAAAGTAATATTGTTAGATTCCATGTTTGTGAGTGTCAAGCTTTGTATTTCTATCTTGAGTATGTCCGGTTGTACTTGCGACACTTAGTGAATATCCCGCCTTAGTAAGTGGTACATTGAAAATTCGTGAATGGTCCGCTTTATGAATTGACACTCATGCAATTATCCATGAATAATGTCAAACTGGAACGCGCCCGGTGATAAGCTTGTTTACTATAGCCCGTTCACAGTTATTTTACCTCTAGCTGTTAGATTGGCCAACCTGGGCGTTGTGTTGCTATATTTGGTATATAATACTCCCATTTTAAATATACATTATTGCTAAAAATGTACTTATTTTTTTATTGCCTAAGCGATCGTATTAAATATTTGGAAGTAATGTTTGTAACAAAACCTCTTGATATTGGCATGGCTATATGCATGTACTACATTTATTTTCTTACGAAATAACTAATTTCCTATGAAGATAAGTAGTTATAATAAAAATGTTGTCTATTTAATATATAAAGGTAAACGCATCATAATTACGCCAACGTGATGTTCTAATTATCAAATACAAAAACTGCAAATTTAATTTTCATATTTATTTTGAATAAGAATGATGTGGGTGTAATATTACACCTCTGCCTACCCCTCCATGGAAACAGGCGTGAGTCTATAAGAATGATCCATGTGGACTGCCAATGTTATGATGATTCGTAACTGCTGTCATATTCTGTATCAGACTCAGAATTTAATTCTATTATGAACCTGTCCATTTCAGCATCCGTAGATCCATCTGTTTCACGAAGCTTGTCTTCAATCTGGCGCTCATGTTTGCATTGTTTTTGTCAGTCTTCTGCAGTGATAGATTGAAAAGCTTCTTCAGCTAAATTCACAATGTTGGTTGCCTCTTGTCCTAAATTTTTGCTTGTGATTCGCCTTTTAATGAGACTCCACATAAGTTCAATTGCGTTTAGCTCGCAGTGGTATGGCGGTAATCTAATCACTTTGCGGCCATGAGCTTCAAGCATTTGAATTTTTGAAGCATTTCCACTAATATTGGGTAAAATGGTATGCACGGGTAACCCTATTTTACATTCCTGTCATCACAGAGTACAATTGCAACATAAAGAAAATAAACACCGACATCTGTCAGAGGTAAAATAACTGTGAACGGACTGTAATGTTGGTATCTTGGAATACTGCGCGAAAATATTTGTTTGAATGTTATCAACTGCCGTATTTGTGAAAAAGTTGTTTTACTCACATTTGATTGTTCACATCGAGCTTAATTGTTTTCACTTGAAACTTTCTTCGTTCTGCACTGTAACTAAATTACGTTTAACACTCGAGTTTGTAATTATTTGCATAATAATGTCCTATAAACTATGCACAATATTTATGTAGTTTATTCCGTGTAGGATTTAATATAATGCTAGCAAATAACTGATACGAAGAAATGTATTATTAGGAACACACTGAAGTTAGTTTTAATTGTATTAATACGTTATTACTATGTTATTATAATTATATTTATAGAGTCGATGTTTACATTAGAATGACAGCTGTCAATACCAGAATGACAGCTGTCAATACCTTTGCACCATTCTTATGGCGTAAAGAATAAGTATCAAAATCGTACAGCAAATGTTTAGCTTGCTTTGGCGCCGTGTGTACATACATACTTATGGCGTAGGGAATAAGTATCAAAATCGTACAGCAACTGTTTAGCTTGACTTGGCGCCCTGTATACATATATACTAATGGCGTAGGGAATAAGTATCAAAATCGTACAGCAACTGTTTAGCTTGACTTGGTGCCGTGTGTACATACATACTTATGGCTTAGGGAATAAGTATCAAAATCGTACAGCAACTGTGTAGCTTGACTTGGCGCCGTGTGTACATACATACTTATGGCGTAGGGAATAAGTATCAAAATCGTACAGCAACTGTTTAGCTTGACTTGGCGCCGTGTGTACATACATACTTATGGCGCAGGGAATAAGTATTAAAATCGTACAGCAACTGTTTAACTTGACTTGGCGCCGTGTGTACATACATACTTATGGCGTAGGGAATAAGTATCAAAATTGTACAACAACTGTTTAGCTTGACTTGGTGCCGTGTGTACATACATACTATTTATTTCTCAACTAATCGACGCCAGCGGCTTCGCACGCACATATTTTCGTATTTCTCGTTTTTCCCGATCCCGTGGGAATTTCGAGAAATCCCGTCTTAGTGCACCCCTACGGTTCCCAAGAAACATACATGCTAAATTTCAGCTTCATGCGCCGAGTAGTTTCGGCTGTAGCTTATCTGTCAGTCAGTCAGTAACGCAAGGATTTTATACATATATACAGATTTAAGATTTACGAAGTAGTTAAAACTTAACTCGGTACCTACATTTAAGAAATGTATTTATAAAAGCATTAATTAAATCCATGGTAAATTCTTCAAAACCGCAAATGAATATAAGAATATTACATAACTATATGCAAAATACTGGGAGATTATTCATAATCTGGCAACTTTACACACACATAGACGCGCGTGTCCGTACAGTGCCAGTCGCCAAAGGTCACGCACACATAGCTGTCAACGTGCCACACTTAGTTGGACGAATGCGCTCTATCTGAGACTAATTCTCTCATCTGTGTAATATACATTCGGCTTTCACTATTATTCGATATTGTCTTTTTGTGCCTAAGTTCACACACGCTTTACGTTCTTCGCCTTTTTGGAAAAACCCAAGCCCACTATTCAATATTGACAAAATTTTACAAAACACCATAAGCAACATTTTAAATGTGGCTCTGAATGACCGAGCATGGCTACAGGCGACATTATCTGTTCGCCTAGGTGGGCTTGGCGTACGCAAAATTTCCGACGTGAGCTTACCAGCATTTCTGTCATCGGTCCACATCACTGCAGAATTAACCAGGAAAATCTTAGCACCCACACTAGTCGATTCTGAGGTGCCGTGTAAGATCGATGCCGTTAATGCTTGGAAAATGGCTTGTCCAAGCACTGAGTTGCCCCGAAATTTATCCTCTCAGAGGCAGTGGGACGGGTCGCTTTGCAGCGCAGTACGAGAAAATCTCCTCCGTACATCGTACAATGCTGCAGAGCGTGCTCGTTTGCTGGCTGTGGGAGAGTGGGAGTCGGGGTTCTGGTTTCAAGCACTGCCATCGTCCAACATAGGTACCATGTTGGACGACACGACCTTTCGCATCGCTTCTTGCCTCCGGTTAGGTGCGCCATGTGTCGCTCCACATCGTTGTCACTGTGGGGAGGCCGTCGACAGCCTTGGTCACCATGGCCTATCATGCAGCAGGAGCGCAGGTCGTACTTCACGACACAGCAACCTGAATGACATTCTCCGTCGGGCTCTTGTCACCGCTGGCGTTCCAGCCCAACTTGAACCTCAGGGTTTGGCACGCAACGATGGTAAAAGACCAGATGGAATGTCTCTACTGTCTTGGAAGTTGGGTAGGCCTTTGGTGTGGGACGCAACGTGTGTCGATACCCTTGCGCCATCTCATCTGCCTAGCACAGCGGGTTGTGCGGGCGCTGCTGCTGCCACAGCGGAGACTCTAAAACGGCGCAAATACGTAAATCTCGTAGGGGATTACGTATTTGAGCCGTTTGGAGTTGAAACGTTGGGTTCATGGGGCCCAAGTACTAGATCTCTATATAGAGAACTTGCGAAGAGACATGTCGACGCCTCGCGTGATGGCTGGTATGTATCTATCTCAAAAAATTAGCATTGCCATAAAGCGTGGCAATGCTGCGAGTCTTCTGGGCACGTTCCCAATAGACGGCGATGTGGAGGACTTCCACGACGCCCTTTGATTTTATTTTTCTTTTTTAATATTTTTTTTTGTATTGTACCTATATTTTAATATTTTAATTTAATTTTAGTAGTAAGTAGTAAATAAGTAGTTATAATTGTTTTATGTTAAAATTAATTTAATTTTGTGGTCGTTAATAATGCCATGGATACGATGTTAATATATCAATGACTAGATGAGCCCACGGCTATACCCGCGTTATTTAGGGCTCCATCGTGATGTTATATAGCCTATAGCTTGCCTCGATAAATGGTCTATCCAACACAAGAAGATGAATTCAAATCGGATCAGTTGTTCCTGAGAATAACGCGTTCAACCATCAAACAAACAAAATCTTTAGATTTATTATATTAAGTATACATATGTAGTATAGCTTTTAATAATATGATAATTAACTCTAATTATAGTATCAATGATGATACAATAATAATCAACATGATAATTATGATGATACAATAACTACAGTGAGTGGACACTCGGTACTCCGAGAAACGTTTTGCAGGGCAGTGACGGACTATCGAGTTTGTTGTTGATGTCGGATTATAGAGTACTGCCTAAGACCGGCCCCTATAGGCCGGCATTTTTTACAAACGAGTACCTTCTAAATTACAGATCCAAACATAAGATTTTATATCTTTTTGAAACGCGAAGTTATGTCGGATTACAGGGGGCGCCAGATTAGCCAGGGGCCGGATTACAACAACGTTATAAATAAACATTGTCAGCATTAACAATAAACACACAACAATTCGTCTGTCTGTTACTGTTGGGAACATTAATTGTTTTGCTTGCTCGTTTGTCTTTACCGAGGAACTCAGTAAACAACCGGTAAACAACTTAATTAATTGCAAATGTCTATTGTTACAGAAACACGTACACATTGTTTCTTAAACACTGGATTCTGTTACCGAAACCGTTTTAATAAACAAATAGTTTGTAGTATATACACAGCAAGAGTTTTTCACTTGCGTCCGTGTGGTGACGGATTAAGAGCACGGAATGTCACCACCCCATTTCATCCCATGGGTGTCGTAAGAGCCGACAGAGGGAGCATACTAAGCAGAGAACAGCACTGTAAGAGAAGGAAAACTTGATACAAACCCTATACCAACCCGTTTGGCCAGAGTGGTATAGTAGGCCAATTCCTCCTTTCAAAGGAGAGGCCTAGTCCAGCAGTGGACTGTTAAAGGCTGATGACGATGATATACACAGCAGAGGTAAGCCTCCTGCAATATGGACCGACGATCTTGTTGGGATCGCAGGCAGCGAATGGATGCGGATGGCTCAGGATCGGTCTGTGTGGAGAGGCTTGGGGGAGGCCTATGTCCAGCAGTGGACGTCTTCTAGGTGATACGATACACACAGCAACACGTCAAGCTAGACACTTAGTCCTTTGTACCGATCTTATGGCGTAGGAAATAAGTTTCAAAATCATACTGCAACTGTATATGTGGCTTAATAGTAAATTTCCAGGAATGTGTGACGCGTTAAAAAGTTTTCCACCGCTTGCGACTACAAAAAATTGCTTTTCTCATAACAATGCTAAATGCTGTCATTGATTTTATATTTACAATAATTTTCATCTCTTTAGTTGGCAAACGGGAAATGATAGGTTGGAAACAAGAGAGTATTTTTTGTTTTTGTTCAATTCTCTGCTTTATCTTGCTCTTTTGAGTAACTCATTTACTTCTTCCGAATATTATTTTGTATCAGTAGAAAATAATTGCTATTTTAAGATACTGTCGTTTAATACAAGTTTATTTAAAGAGACTTAATGGCGTTTTTTTTTTTATGTGAATAGTCGGCAAACGTGCAGACGGATTGCCTGATGGTAAGCAATTACCGCCGCCAACAAGCAACACCACAGGAGTTACAAGTGCGTTGCCGCCCCTTGGGGTTAGGAAAAGGGATAGGATGAGGAGTGGGATGAGGGAGAAGGAATAGGGGATAGGGCCTCCGGCACTCTCACCGAACGAAACGCAACAGTTTAGGTACTGTTACTTTACGTCGATTTTCTGTGAGAGGGTAGTACTTCCCCGGTCGAGCCGGCCCATTCATGCTGAAGACAGCAAGGTTCTACTACCTTAATTACATTTGATATGTCCAACGTCGGAGCAAAAAACAAAGGTATTCAAGTTAGTAAAAACGATAAACATACGCGAAACATTTTTTTTGATGAACCTACATAATACAAATGGCGTAAGTTTAAATAGGAGGCAGCCTGTTAAAATATTTGGTAAGATAAGTATTTAAATAAGGATAAACCCATTAGACAAATTTAATTCGCAAATGACGTACTTTTCAATTTATGCATCTAACTTTTTGTAGCAGTGCGTTTCATAATCGTATCAACCTTAAAAAACCGGAATTCACCTTACCCAAAAAATAAGAAAATGACTTCAGTCATTACCTTCAGTGAAATACAGTTACTCATAAGATTATCTCTTCATCAGGTAAAACCCGCGACACTTGTTCAGCGAACCGTAACATCTTCAGTATTTCCACACAAAACAATTGTTATAAAGTATTTTTTTTATTCAAATCCGGTTTTTGTGGTTAATTATGCAAGTACCTACCTATCTGCCGGGTTCCCCAGGCATGTTAGCGTGTGTATAAGCGTGACGTACGATGAATGTATAATTGGTATGGTCGAAGTAAACTGTAGTTTCCCATAACGTGATATCTGTTATTGAAAGGTTGTTTGTTAATGTAGTGACTTGGGTTTTTAGAGGGACTGATGTTTGGGTATTGTACGTTAGGCACAATTTTCTTTGAAATCAATTGTCTTTCATTATGATACAAATTTATAATGCGCATGAGAGTTATACTGTGACAGAAATGAGTAAGTATAAGGTATTATTATTATGTGAAGTCTGCCAACCCGCACTTGGCCAGTGTGGTGGACTATGTCCTTACCCTTCTCATAGTTAGAAGAGGCCCGTGCCCAGCAGTGGGACAGTATAAAGGGCTGATGATGATGATTATTCTTACTCATTCACATTTGCCAAATTTATTGCAGAACCGATAACCAATGCAGTAGTCGTGGTCTAAATTGGAGACCGCGACCTCCGGCTAAGTGTAGTGACGATATACGCAATGGCGTGCCATTGGAAAGGCCTATATCCAGCAGTGCACTATGAGAAACTGATGACGATGAATGCATTGTGTTTGTAACCAAAATGACTTTATGTACCTACCTATTGCATTGTAATTAATGAAACTAAAAGAAAACACGACATCAAACAAACTAACAACAAAAAATATGTAGGTAAATATGTATTTCAACTTGGTACTCGAAAGGATGTCTAATTCTAATTATAGCATATTCATATTTTTTTTTGTTTAGTTGCTTGTTCCGCTGATTCATAATTTCAAGAAACGTATATTTTTTGTTACATTTTGATAAAGTGGAAAAACCAATACTCTAATTGTTTATTATTTAATGTGTCTTCAAACTGATAAAAGCCAAACCAACGCCTAATGTTTGCAACGAATGTAATGACGTTACAAATTTTATTATTGAAAATATTGCCTTGAATGTGAAATAAAAATTATTTTTAAATAAAAAGAAACCGACTTCAAAAAACACTAAGGAACTAAAAAACAAAAAATAATTGGCTTTGGAGGAACAATTTTTTGGAGTCGGTGCCAAGCCAAGTATTTCTGATCTGACTATAAAACCTCTACACATTTTTATACAACTTTTGTTGTTGATAGGTAGTTTGTAATTTAGTAACTTTTTGCGTAAGTGCTTGGCACCGACTCCAAAAAATTGTTCCTCCAAAGCCAATTATTTTTTGTTTTTTAGTTCCTTAGTGTTTTTTGAAGTCGGTTTCTTTTTATTTAAAAATAATTTTTATTTTTTGCTTTTTAGTGGTATACTAATAAAAATAGTAATAGGTGTTAATTAGGTACATACGATAGTGTAGGTGGTAAATTATGGGGAGGCCTTCTTTACGTGCTTCAATTCTGAAATGTAGACCTGTACCTTTCTGGCAATTTGAAGTATTTTTTTTGTTATCAACTAACTAGCCTAAACACGTTCGTTTCAGTTCCATCATCAGATTCCGGAAATCATCCAATACCAAAGTGTTTGCCAAGACAAAACAAATGAGCCTAAACACGATGAGATTGCGTTATTGTATTACAATAGGGTGCATAGGGTTCCCACCAAGAACTTAGGGTCCCAAGCCAACCTCACCTGCAAGTGGTGCACCTGCCAATCAACGGACGAGGCTCTGGCAAACAAAATATCCCGATAAGCTACAATAGGCTCGCCACCTATTACGTAGGATCAAAACACTGGCGAAAAGTGGGCGTTTAATATCCCTCGGCCTACCCCTTCGGGGAAACAGGCGTGAGTCTATGTATGTATGTATGTATTGTATTACAAAGATCCCATGGCCACCTTCCTGCTCTATCATCAGAGTTTGGTAAACATTCAGCACTAAAGTCCATGTAAAGACGAATCAAACGAGCTCAAACTCAATGGGATTGCGTCATTGTATTACAAAGATCCCATGGCCACCTTCCTGCTCCATCATCAGACTCTGCAAAACATCCAGTACCAAAGTCCATGTAAAGACGAATCAAACAACCCTAAACTCGATGAGATTGGGTTATTGTATCACAAAGATCTCATGGTTACCTTCCAACTTTATCATAAGACCATGGAAATCATCCAGCATCAAAGTCTATGTAAAGACCACTCAAACGACACTAAAGTCCATGTAAAGACGAATCAAACGAGCTCAAACTCAATAAGATTGCATCATTTTATTTCTTTTTTTCTTTCTTTCATTGTATTACAAAGATCCCATGGCCACCTTACTGCTCCATCATCAGACCCTGCAAAACATCCAGTACCAAAGTACATGTAAAGAGGAATCAAACAACCCTAAACTCGATGAGATTGGGTTATTGTATCACAAAGATCTCATGGTTACCTTCCAACTCTATCATCAGACCATGGAAATCATCCAGCATCAAAGTCTATGTAAAGACGACTCAAACGAGCCCAAACTCGACGGCATTGGGTTGTTATCGTCAAATCGCTTCAAGTGCGCTTATAAAATTTGGAGATTTCCTTCGATTTTTCAGGACTCCATGATCATATCCTGACCTGATGATCATGGGACCAACTAGGAGGTATACTTTTTCAATCAAAATAAGAATTTTCGAAATCGGTCCAGGCGTCTTAGAGAAATCGGGGAACATACATAAAAAAAAAAAGATTCCGACGAATTGTTAACCTCCTCCTTTTTTTGAAGTCGGTTAAAAATGAAAGAGGAGTCCATAATCCTCTTACAATATTATAAAAATACAACTGCAGCTACTATGGGCCATGTCTAATATTAGGCAGAACAACAAAAAAAAAAATGCTCCGACCATTCATGCTCCGTTATTGCTGCTTTCTATAAAGGCCTTGCCACACGGCACAATTTTACCACTGATCAAATTTTCAATCGAATTTGCTTTGCCCGTCTACACGACACAATCAAATCACTGATTTTCATTCCGTCCACCCGATTGGTTAAAATCTGGTGGTACCGCCCACCCGATGAACTTGAGTTGGACGACTGGCGTCTACACGTCACGATTTCATCAAGTGATTTAGTCACGTTGGACGTAAAATTGTGCCGTGTGGCAAGGCCTTAAGTCTCACACATTTTGGAGGCCAGATGTGTCATGCCATGTCAGCATTAAGTACGAAAATGCCAATCTATACAATACTTTGATAAGCATATGATGTTTTGAGAGTATGACAGTGTAGCGATGAATGAACGTATGCGTATGAAAACGAAAGCTCAAAAAGAAGAGGAGTGCAGTTGTGTCATTGCAATGCGTATTGTGTTTCATGTTTTTTTAGTGTAAGTCTTGCGACTCACAACCAGTCAGGACTAGTCTTTACTTTAGCCTCCATATTGATTTTCTAACGATTCATTCATTTCTGTTCAAGAGTTCTGTGGAAACACGTGTCGAATACACCTGCAAAACACGTGTCGAAACATACATATAATTGTTAGGTTAAAACAACGTATTTAAGCAACAGACGCGAAGGCGTGGTTAAGAATGATTACATCTTTATACCACTTTTTTGTTCACTATTTGTTATTGTGCCAAATTAAGGGAATTAGTAAAATAACATGACTTGAATTATTTTATATAGTCGCTTGTTGGAAGCTCGATTTTGATGTAGCTTGTATGGCAGCATAAATTAAATGAGATCAATTTCCATAAAGTGATTTAAAAGTTATTAAGGCTCTATCCGATGTGGTCTCGAAATTAACCTATGCCATACAAAGATTATGACTAACACTGATTCTAGAGCTACTATTAAAGTTAAACACACCACTATCGAAAAAGTATAATAAGTATAACAGAGTCACTGATTTTATCAAACGCGTAGCCCGACTAAAATGGAAATGGGCAGGTCATGTGGCACGCAGAGCTGATTTGTGGAGTAAGTGGTTGCTTAAATAGCGATCACGGGCTAAAAGTTTCCCGTAAGACGACACCAAATCCGCTGGGACGATGATATGAAGTGGACAGCTGGTAAAAAGTGGTACCAGGTCGCACAAGACTGCCATAAGTGGCATAGATCGAAGAAGGCTTACAACCAAATGATAGAAATAGGCTGAAGAGAGAGAAAGAGAGATTTTCGAAAAGCTATGACACAGAAGCAACAGGAATACTAAATTGCGATGCTTTTACTCAATTACTTACCAGTCATAGATTCTAAAAGTTTTGTTATGTAGTGTTAAATTGAAAAAAGTGGTGGGAACAAAATATTTATGGTTTCAACCAAAAGCAAGATTATAATAAGACCCGGCTAAAATCCATGAATAAAAAAAGTGCACGAATCTTTTCTTATTTGGTTATTGTTCTCGGTTTTATAGTTTTTAAGAAACGCGCTTAATGTTTTTGTTACGAACATGACGCGGTTACTGAACTTGTTCGGAGCTACTTTTTATATTAATTAACACGTGAGTCGATCAAATTGCTACGATCAAAGTCTAATGAGTACGGCACGTAAATACTATCGGCTAGTAAACATGATTTGGGTGTTCGATCACTGTATGTAATATTGCGTGACTTTGATCTGAAGAAAAATCAATAGATTTTTGTCAGAAAAGCAAAACATTGAAAATGACAAAGACGATTTGAATATTTTATTTATGTTATTATACCTATTTATGTTTTCTTTGCTCTAAAGATGGTAGATCTCAATGTTGCAATGGTCAAATACTTAGTCAAAATTACTACTTCGGTCGATGTACAGGAAGAATGTAACTGGACCAGGCCAATGTACATAGGTATATCGGGTTAGCTACGAGTCCTAAGACATTTTCTGTTTTTTATTGCAATTCGAAGAAATGGTCGAGCGGTGGCAAGAATACGTGTAATTACTACACTGCTAATAAATCTAGCAGGAGACGGAGTTCTGTATCTCGATGTTTTCACTAATGTAAACACCAGAGGCTGGCCTCTGAGTAGCAATGTGTGGTGAGAAAAATATCTCGGCACTTCCACATCTTGGCGAGCTCCAGCTATTAAGATTTTTTAATACTTTCTCATCCGCCATCTTTGATTTCTCATCCGCCATCTTTGATCACGAAATAGATGTCAGATTGGGATGCCCCATTCCTTAAAATATCGGAGACGATACCCATATCGATTTTTAAAAAAATCCCGTCCGCCATCTTTGATTTCCTATCCGCCATCTTTGATTTCCCATTCGCCATCTTTGATCACGAAATAGATGTTGTATTTCGATTCCGCACCCCTTAAAATATCGAAGGCGATACCCATATTTATTTTTAAAATTTTCTCATTCGCCATCTTTGATTTCCTGTCCGCCATTTTGGATCACTAAATAAATTTCATATTATTAATCAGCGTCCCGAAAATCTCGAAAACGATACCCATATAGATTGTGTCCAATTCGTTTAGCCCTTTTTTGCCTTTGACCCAACCCTCCCCCTTCTCGTTTGACCATTTTATTATTTTTGTCTGGACCCTAAAAGTTGTGGCGTAATTTTATATAGCCTATAGCCTTTCGGAATAATTGGGCTATCATAGGCAATAACAATTTTTAAAAGCCGACTGCTAGTTCCTGAGATTAGCCGACATTCTCTTTTAGCCTTTTTAGCCTTTTGCCCGGCCCCAAAGGGTCGAAGCGTTATGTTATATAGCCTATACTGCCGTGTTACCGAAAAAGGGCACAACTAACACTTTTTGTCAAAATGAGTTAAATATATATTCGGAATCAGGAAAATAAAGGCCTATCTGCCTAATTTTTTGTGGATTTTTAGCTACAAAATAAACAGAGATAGCATAAGCTTAAAGGGCACAACTGCATCATTTTTTAAGTTTTATTACAATAAAAAGGCATATTGTGAGATATGACTTTTATTTCACCTATTTATTATTGATATATTTAATGGAAAGGGCATAACAGACGTACGTCAAATATAAAAGGCTTATGTGGCAATTGTGCTTATTTTTTATATTATCACTTTAGCAATTAATGTAGAAAGAAAAGTCACAACTGGCAGTTATGCCCTTTCTATTTACCCCTAGGCTTATAAATGTTATATAAAAAAGGCACATTGGCGTTTGTGCCTTTACTACTAAACATTTCTGAACGGAGATGAAGTGAGGAGGGCAAGGTATTGTAGGGAATGCCGTCAGTTGTGCCTGATGAGTCGAGGCGAGTCCAGGCTTGTCGGTGCAGCGCTCTGGTAAATATTGTTTTTATTACTTATTTCCGTGGCTTACCATAATTACTTATTTTAAGACTAGTAATTTAAATTGATATGTATTTTTAATTTGATTTGTATTAAAAGGATTACATTGTTATTAAAACATTTTTGTAGGTAATTATAGCGAACATCACGTAGCCGCACTGTACAACAAATCTCGTTACAAAAATGTAATTGGTATTAATGTTTCGATGGTGCGTTAACGATTTGCTTTTTGACAGAGTTTTTGTTACTAAAACATAAAATAACACACCTTTATATGCTTAATCAAAGTTTATTATTGTTATGTCCACGCATTTGTTAATTAGTGTTTTATTAAGTTACAAAAAATATGTCTGTCAAAAAAATATGGTCGTATAAAGTATGGTCTATGTATTAATTTTATTATGAGTACGTGTGTAAATTATTGATCATAAAATACTTAACCACATATGTGGATAATAATTTTATTCAGTTATCTATCAATTAAGTATTTTCGAATTTTATTAATAACTAGCTGCGCCTACGGTTTCACCCGCAAAGTGACCATCCTCGTACTTCAAGGAATATTCTAAAAGAATTAGAAAATCGGTTCAGGAGTTCTTGAGATATGCGATTAGCAACACATTCAGCGATTAATTTTTATATTATAGATACGTAAGTTTCTTTAGACATGATTGTTTATACCGGGTCTGAATCGTGTTAATATTTTAAAGGCATAAATACCCTAATGTTTTCCGACATTTCGACCGAATTACATCGGCCGTGGTCACAGGTAGACTGATGTCAGCTTAGCAGCGCCTTTGTGAAGAGCGGGTTTCGGCAACATTGGTATAAACAATCATGTTTAATAAAAAAATCGTGAAAGTTTAAAAACATTAACGTGATTTTCTTTGTCTCTAAAGGCTGGATAATTACATGTTTTTTTAATAGATATATAGATAGCATTTCTCTACCATTGAAGTTCCTAACTGGTTGTGTTACCTAATTTTTAACTAAGAGAGATTTTGAAGTGTCATTTTTAGTAAACAATTCTGTTTTTGTTTTGTTGAGTCCTTCAATTATTGATATTATTAATAATTGATAGTACTTTTGAAAATTTGTTTGGGTAAACTTTTTGAAATAAATGTTTTATTTTCTTACAACTGCCTTATTTTATTTGTTATATAATGACATTTATCAGCCTCTTTTAAAATATATAATACCACTGTGGAGACACAATAAAATACACTCACAAAGTATGAAATATAAATATTAGGAATTAATTCTAATATTTACTGTACCTATATATTTATTTTAATAATTTACAGTGAAAAGGCACAACTGAGTAAATATGCCTTTTTATCGTAACATTTTAAATTTTTACTCAAAATTTTACATTGAAAAGGCATATTTGGTTATATGTGCCTTTTGAACATAATACTGCTCTTTTCATGTTATTTTTTATGTTAAGTTAAAAAGAAATATGTTAATTATTAAATATTTCCATTAAATTTAAAAATATAATAATGCTATCGTTGTATACATACTAAAAAAACGCAATTTTTTACATTTACTTAATTTCGAAAAACACATTTTAAACGTGTTTTTTTTAACAAAATTCAAAAAATATTTTAATCTCGATTTTCTCAACATTTGTAAAATGTTAGTTGTGCCTTTTCTAATTACGACGGCAGTATAGCCTTCCGGAATAACTGGGCTATCGTATACAAAAAGAATTTTCCAGATCCGACCGGTAGTTCCTGAGATTAGCGCGTTCAAACAAACAAAAAAAACAAACTCTTCCGCTTTATTATATTAGTATAGATTAATGACTAGATGAGCCCGCGGCTATACCCCCGTTATTTAGGGCTACATCGTGATGTTATATAGCCTATAGCTTTCCTCAATAAATGGACTGTCCAACACAAGAAGAAGAATTCAAATCGGATCAGTTCTTCCTGAGATTAGCGCGTTCAACCAAACAACCAAAAAAATCTTCAGCTTCATTATATTAACACGTTGCCTGCGGCAAGTAAAATCATAAACCTTCATCTGGTGCGGCGGCAGGTCGAAATGTGCCCCCAACGATTTTTCCGCCAGTGCGTGGCAGGTCTTTTTCGACCTACTAGCACTAGGGTAGCTTAAAATGCTATAACTTTGCGAAAACATGGTGTATAATTTTTTTTTTATTCTGTTAGAATAACCTTGAACCCAGCTTCCTTGGGTTTGATTCGCCCCGGAATCTACCAAATAGGAAATGAGATATAAACCAGGAAAAGTGGCAGGCCGATATCGACCTGAACCGCACTAGAAGGTATTTTTAGCAGTGATGGGACATACCAAAATAAAGGAATATCGAAAATAAAACAGAACTATCGTACATAAAATAAATGACGATTTTTATTTAATTGTGGCTGTTTTGAAAACATGACACGCAAAGATTCATGTTGCATTGCCTGCAATATTTTTTAATTCTTTTTTACTCTTTTTTTTGCTTTGTCGCTACTGAAGGTTCGCCGCAATCTCTCATAGCACCCTGCACAATTTCATACGATTGAAAAGAAACAAAATTATTAAAAAACGGGACTTTATACTTAATTAATATGTTTCTATTACATAATAAATTCCATAAAAATGTTATAAAATTCATCATCATCATCAGCATCGTGAACATTTGAAATGAGTACGTCACACTGCTAGCGCGGCCGTGAAGCGTCTGAGAGTAGGTAAGCTGTGCTAAAAATTGTAATTAAGTACAGTTTGATTGGTGCCCTTTTTCGAGCCGCGATCGTGCATCTATTGTAGACTTGATCGAAGCTTTTAAATCACCTTTCAATCAAAAAAAACTAGATCGAAATCGTTTTAGCACCGCTCTGTTTGCGTCGGGGGTTAAAAAGCGAATATCACTGCACTTTCGCAGTCTGTCACTAGCAGTTATAATTTTAATTGTAGGGCGAATAAAAATCTTCCATAATTTGTATTATTCTTTTATTGTTTGCTATCGTCAATTTTATCGACAGAACACAACACTAACTGGCGGCGCGTGCGCTCTGTGCGGTATCAGGTCGCCGGCGGCCTGTTGGGTTGGCGGGCTGAAATAGACCCACTGCCGCACTGAGCGGATATATTTCACCGCTAGTGCGTGGTAGGTCGAAAAAGGCCTGCCGTGATGTTTTTATGGGGAATACCTACAATTTTGAATACAAGCCAAAATATAAGAAAAAAAAAAAGAAAAGAAATATTTTATTTGTATCTCCATACATATATCCCTTAAAAACTAAACATGTAGAGTACATTTTGAGGAGGGTACAAATAGGAACCTGCGTCAGCTATTGTTGCAGATGAACTGCAACGCTGATATTCTCGCAGGACCAGAGGATATAATTTTAATAATTATATGTATATACTTAAATATTATTATTATTATTATTAATTAAATGCTATTTAAAATATATACGACACTATAATATATACGCATACATTTTATATTATATTATTATAAAAAATATTAATACTAAAGACATTTGGTTGACATGTATTGTGTATCAGACAGGCAATCTTAACAAATTTATAGCGCGTTTCCGAACGCTTTCGGTCATCTCTCTATTGTCACTACTTGAGTGATTGTTCGATTGTTCCGTCAAAAGTGTCAACAAGTGGTAACAAGTAATCAAAACATCAATAAAATAAAATAAAATAAAATAAAAACAAGGCAACGCTGCGCTGGCGCTGTTGAGAGTACTACGTAATAACAGATAAACAAGACAAGAAACTGAGTAACGTTGACAGCCATATGAAATTCCTTCCAAACAATGAGTGGCGTACAGGTAGGTGGTTATACGAAAGTCGATTTTTGTTTGATTAATAAAATTTGCCTATACTTATTTTTAAAAGAATATACCGATTTCAGGCTACGTATAGGCGGTGGGAGGTCATTCCATATTTTGGCTGCCGAAAATTTAAAACCATTTTCGAACGAGGCTGATTTGTGTTTTGAAACAACCAACAGATAAGATGCGGCTCTTGTGCTGTATTGATTTACATCCCTGGACCATGTCAACTTTTTATAAAGGTAATTCGGCTTTTGATATTTAGCTATTCCAAAGAGCAAGGTTGCTAAATGTAAATGCCTACGCGCAGCCATCTTCAAGAGGTTCCCACTATTTAGGAATGGAGTGACATGTGTACGTGGTGGAATATTATAGCAGAACCGAGCACATGCATTTTGTACACGTTGAATTACCTTCTCTGTTCTTTTCAGTAAACATGACCCGAATACAGTGTCTGCATAATTAAGTTTGGATAGGACTAGAGTTTCGCAAAGCAGAATCCGCATGTCGGTACTCAGATGCCGGCGAATTCGGTATAGCAGTTTGAGACGGTAAAAGCAGTTTTTAACAGCTTCAAGTACATGCGTCTCAAAATGCAGTTCACCATCTACAACTAATCCCAGATTGCGAGCCTCACTAACTCGGTCTATGGGACAATTATCAACAATCACTACAGGATTAAGGTCTTCTATTCTTTTGATGCATTCCTTTGAGCCTAATATTAAATACTTGGATTTAGTAGGGTTTAGCACCAAGGAATTTTGTCTTGCCCAATCTGATATGTTGTCTAAATCCTCATTCAATCTCTTTACAGATTCGTGACAATCATTTGGGTGAAATGATATATAAAGTTGGAAGTCATCAGCATATATGTGAAACTGGGCATTTCTGATGTGGTTGGTAACATCGGCACTGTACAATATGAAGAGGAGAGGGCCGAGAACTGATCCCTGTGGGACGCCCCGAGTCACCACCAATATATATTTGTCTCTGTCAAAACCTTAAAAACACCTAAAATAATAGTTCCGCTCCAGCGAGAGGGACATAGTTTTATTCGTCCGCACCAGCTGTACGTACAGCGGCAGGCCGAAATCGGCCTGTTCCGCAGTGAACGTGTTAAGTACCTGCTAGATTAGCCCGCGGTTACACCCGCGTTATTTAAGGCTACTGCTCCGCTCCCGTCGCTCATAGCGTAATTTTATATAGCCTATAGCCTTCCTCGATAAATGAGCTTTCTAACACTGAAAGAATTTTTCAAATCGGACCAGTAGTTCCCGAGATTAGCGCGTTCAACCAAACAAACAAACAAACAAACAAACTCTTCAGCTTTATATATTAGTATAAGATTAAGTATACATAATTATGTAGTATAGCTTTTATTAATATGATAATTAATTCTAATTATAGTATCAGTGATGATACAATAATTATAAGTAATTAACAACGTTATAAATGAACAATGTCAGCATTTTAAATAAACATACAACAATTCGTCTCTCTGTTACTGTTGCGAAAATAAATGGTTTTGCTTGCTCGTTTGTCTTTACCGGGGAACTCAGAAGTCGGTGAACAACCTAATTAATTGCAAATGTCTATTATTACAGAAACACGTACACATTATATCTTAAACACTGGATTCTGTTACCGAAACCGTTTTCATCAAAAAATAGTTTGTAGTATATACACAGCAAGAGCTTTTCACTTGCGTCCGTGTGGTGACGGATTAAGAATACGAATTGTCACCACCCCATATCATCCCATGTGTGTCGTAAGAGTCGACATAGGGAGCAAATTATGCAGAGAACAGCACTGTAAGAGAAGGAAAACTTGATACAAACCCTATACCAATCCGTTTGGCCAGCGTGGTATAGTAGGCCAATTCCTCCTTTCAAAGGAGAGGCCTAGTCCAGCAGTGGACTGTTAAAGGCTGATGATGATGATGATATACACAGCAGAGGTAGGCCTCCTGCAATATGGACCGACGATCTTGTTGGAATCGCAGGCAGCGAATGGATGCGGGTGGCTCAGAATCGTCTGTGTGGAGAGGCTTGGGGGAGGCCTATGTCCAGCAGTAGACGTCTTCCAGGTGATACGATGATACACACAGCAACACGTCAAGCTAGACACTTAGTCCTTTGTACCGATCTTATGACGTAGGAAATAAGTTTCAAAATCATACTGCAACTATATACGTGGCTTAATAGTTAATTTTCAGGAATGTGTGACGCGTTGAAAAGTTTTCCACCGCTTGCGACTACAAAAAATTGCTTTTCTCATAACAATGCTAAATGCTGTCATTGATTTTATATTTACAATAATTTTCATCTCTTTAGTTGGCAAACGGGAAATGATAGGTTGGAAACAAGAGAGTATTTTTTGCTTTGGGTTCAATTCTTTGCTTTAGCTTGCTCTTTTGAGTAACTCTTTTACTTCTACCGAATAATCTTTTGTATCTGTAGAAAATAATTGCTATTTTAAGATACTGAGTCGTTTAATACAAGTTTATTTAAAGAGACTTAATGGCGTTTTTTTTATGTGAATAGTCGGCAAACGTGCAGACGGATTGCCTGATGGTAAGCAATTACCGCCGCCAACAAGCAAAACCACAGGAGTTACAAGTGCGTTGCCGCCCCTTGGGGTTGGGAAAAGGGATAGGATGAGGAGTGGGATGAGGGAGAAGGAATAGGGGATAGGGCCTCCGGCACTCTCACTCACCTAACGAAACGCAACAGTTTAGGTACTGTTACTTTACGTCGATTTTCTGTGAGAGGGTAGTACTTCCCCGGTCGAGCCGGCCCATTCATGCTGAAGTCAGGAAGGTTCTACTACCTTAATTACATTTGATATGTCCAACGTCGGAGCAAAAAACAAAGGTATTCAAGTTAGTAAAAACGATAAACATACGCGAAACATTTTTTTTGATGAACCTACATAATACAAATGGCGTAAGTTTAAATAGGAGGCAGCCTACTAAAATATTTGGTAAGATAAGTATTTAAATAAGGAGAAACCCATTAGACACATTTCATTCACAAATGACGTACTTTTCAATGTATGCATCTAACTTTTTTGTAGCAGTGCGTTTCATAATCGTATGTATGTATGTATAGACTCACGCCTAGGGGGTAGGCAGAGATGTAATATTACACCCACATTTCGCCATGAATTTTTAAGTCCCACGTAATAGGGGGCGAGCCTATTGCCGTTACCGGGCACATCACCGGACTCCGGGCTGTTACTGAGTATTCGGAAAAACCCAGTAACACTTTCGCCCGACCCAGGAATCGAACCTGGGACCTCCGATCAGCAGTCGCAAACGCTATCCACTGGACCGCGGAGGCAGTTCAATCGTATCAACCTTAAAAACCGGAATTCACCTTACCCAAAAAAAGGAAAAAGACATCAGTCATTACCTTCAGTGAAATACAGTTACTCATAAGATTATCTCTTCATCAGGTAAAACCCGCGACACTTGTTCAGCGAACCGTAACATCTTCAGTATTTCCACACAAAACAATTGTTATAAAGTATTTTTTTTATTCAAATCCGGTTTTTGTGGTTAATTATGCAAGTACCTACCTATTTGCCGGGTTCCCCAGGCATGTTAGCGTGTGTATAAGCGTGACGTACGATGAATGTATAATTGGCATCGTCTAAATAAACTGTAGTTTCCCATAACGTGATATCTGTTATTGAAAGGTTGTTTGTTGATGTGGTGACTTGGATATTTAGAGGGACTGATGTTTGGGTATTGTACGTTAGGCACAATTTTCTTTGAAATCAATTGTTTTTCATTATGATCCAAATTTATAATGCGCATGAGAGTTATACTGTGACAGGAATGAGTATATAATAAGGTATCATTATTATGTGAAGTCTGCCAACCCGCACTTGGCCAGCGTGGTGGACTATGGCCTTACCCTTCTCATAGTGAGAAGAGGCTCGTGCCCAGCAGTGGGACAGTATAAAGGGCTGATGATGATTATTATTCTTACTCATTCACATTTGCCACATTTATTGCAGAACCGATAACTAATTCAGTAGTCGTGGTCTAAATTGGAGACCGCGACCTCCGGCTAAGTGTAGTGACAATTGACTTATATATTACTGCGAAATCATTGGTAGTGACGATATACGCAGTGGCGTGCCATTGGAAAGGCCTATATCCAGCAGTGCACTATGAGAAACTGATGACGATGAATGCATTGTGTTTGTAACCAAAATGACTTTATGTACCTACCTATTGCATTGTAATTAATGAAACTAAAAGAAAACACGACATCAAACAAACTAACAACAAAAAATATGTAGGTAAATATGTATTTCAACTTGGTACTCGAAAGGATGTCTAATTCTAATTATAGCATATTCATATTTTTTTTTGTTTAGTTGCTTGTTCCGCTGATTCATAATTTCAAGAAACGTATATTTTTTGTTACATTTTGATAAAGTGGAAAAACCAATACTCTAATAGTTTATTATTTAATGTGTCTTCAAACTGATAAAAGCCAAACCAACGCCTAATGTTTGCAACGAATGTAATGACGTTACAAATTTTATTATTGAAAATATTGCCTTGAATGTGAAAAAATGAAAGAGGAGTCCATAATCCTCTTACAATATTATAAAAATACAACTGCAGCTACTATGGGCCATGTCTAATATTAGGCAGAACAACAAAAAAAAATGCTCCGACCATTCATGCTCCGTTATTGCTGCTTTCTATAAAGGCCTTGCCACACGGCACAATTTTACCACTGATCAAATTTTCAATCGAATTTGATTTGCCCGTCTACACGATACAATCAAATCACTGATTTTCATTCCGTCCACCCGATTGGTTAAAATCTGGTGGTACCGCCCACCCAATGAACTTGAGTTGGACGACTGGCGTCTACACGTCACGATTTCATCAAGTGATTTAGTCAAGTTGGACGTAAAATTGTGCCGTGTGGCAAGGCCTTAAGTCTCACACATTTTGGAGGCCAGATGTGTCATGCCATGTCAGCATTAAGTACGAAAATGCCAATCTATACAATACTTTGATAAGCATATGATGTTTTGAGAGTATAACAGTGTAGCGATGAATGAACGTATGCGTATGAAAACGAAAGCTCAAAAAGAAGAGGAGTGCAGTTGTGTCATTGCAATGCGTATTGTGTTTCATGTTTTTTTAGTGTAAGTATTGCTAAACCAGTCAGGACTAGTCTTTACTTTAGCCTCCATATTGGTTTTATAACGATTCATTCATTTCTGTTCAAGAGTCCAATGAAAACACGTGTCAAATACATCTGCAAAACACGTGTCAAAACATACATATAATTGTTAGGTTAAAACAACGTATTTAAGCAACAGACGCGAACGGCGAAGGCGTGGTTAAGAATGATTAAATCTTTATACAACGTTTTTGTTAACTATTTGTTATTGTGCCAAATTAAGGGAATTAGTAAAATAACATGACTTGAATTATTTTATATAGTCGCTTGTTGGAAGCTCGATTTTGATGTATCTAGTTTGTATGGCAGCAAAAATTAAATGAGATCAATTTCCATAAAGCGATTTAAAAGTTATTAAGGTTCTATCCGATGTGGTCTCGAAATTAACCTATGCAATACAAATATTATGACTAACACTGATTCTAGAGCTACTATTAAAGTTAAACACACTACTATCGAAAAAGTATCGACAACAGAGTAACTGATGTTATCAAACGCGTAGCCCGACTAAAATGGAAATGGGCAGGTCATCAGGGCTGATTTTTGGAGAAAGTGGTTGCTTAAATTACGATCATGGACTAAAAGTCTCCCGTAAGACGACACCAAATCCGCTGGGACGATGATATGAAGTGGACAGCTGGTAAAAAGTGGTACCAGGTCGCACAAGACTGCCATAAGTGGCATAGATCGAAGAAGGCTTACACCCACATAATAGAAATAGGCTGAAGAGAGAGACAGAGAGATTTTCGAAAAGCCATGACACAGAAGCAACAGGAATACTAAATTGCGATGCTTTTACTCAATTACCAGTCATAGATTCTAAACGTTTTATTTTGTAGTGTTAAATTCAAAGTAGTGGGAACAAAATATTTGTGGTTTCAACCAAAAGCAAGATAATAAGAGCCGGCTAAAATCCATGAATATAAAAAGTGCACGAATCTTTTCTTATTTGGTCATTGTTCTTGGTTTTATAGTTTTTAAGAAACGCGCTCGATGTTTTTGTTACGAACATGACGCGGTTACTGAACTTGTTCGGAGCTACTTTTTATATTAATTAACACGTGAGTCGATCAAATTGCTACGATCAAAGTCTAATGAGTACGGCACGTAAATACTATCGGCTAGTAAGCATGATTTGGGTGTTCAATCACTGTATGTAATATTGCGTAACTTTGAAATGAAGAAAAATCAATTGATTTTCGTCAGAAAAGCAAAATCTTGAGAATGACAAAAACGATTTGAATAATTATATTTATGTTTTCTTTGCTCCGTTGAGGCTGGATAATGAACACTGAAAACCTCTAAAGATGGTAGATCTCACTGTTGCAATGGTCAAATAGTTACTCAGTCAAAATTACTACTTCGGTCGATGTACAGGAAGAATGTAACAGGACTAATAGGCCAATGTACATAGGTATATCGGGTTAGCTACGAATAGTTACCAATGAAAATTCCTAAGATTTTCTCTGTTTTTTTTATGTATTGCAATCGAACAAATGGTCGAGCGGCGGTGGAAAGAATACGTGTAATTACTACACTAATAATAAATTTAACAGGAGACGGAGTTCTGTATCTCGATGTTTTCACTAATGTGAACACCAGAGGCCAGGGAGTAGCAAGGTGTGGTAAGATAAATATCCGAGATATTTATCTTACCACACCTTGCTACTCCCTACACTTCCACATCTTGCGGAGCTCCAGCAAAACTTTTGCTACTTTGCGTCAACATTCTACTAGAGGGTGGTACTACCCAATGTGAGCCAGTGCATTCTAATTGAACTACTCTCACATGTTTTCTTGGAGAGCACGAAATACGTAATCATACACCTTTACACACCTTTATAGCATTAGCATATTGTTGCTTTTTAGGGTTCCGTACCTAAAAGGCAAAAAACGGAACCCTATTACTAAGCCTCCGTTGTCTGTCTGTCTGTCTGTCTGTCTGTCTGTCCGTCTGTCTGTCACCAGGCTTTATCTCGTAAACCACGATAGTTAGAGAGCTGAATTTTTCACAAATTATGTATTTCGGTTGCCGCTATAACAACAAATACTAAACATAAAAACAATTAAAATATTAAGGGGGGTCCCATACAATAAACGTGTTATTTTCGTATTTTTTGCTGAAAATTACTGACGGTAACAGGTAGACGCTTAAAATTTTAACAGAATATGTAGTTGTTTATTACCTTCCAAAGTAAATAATTAAATTAAAAAAAGTAAATAATAAAGGGGGCTCCCAAACAAAAAACGTAATTTTAAGCAATTTGTTACTCGATCTTAATAAACAGGTAGAAACTTAAAAATATTTAAGTATACATACAACGAACGTGATTTTCTTTTATAGATGATGGTACGGAACCCTTCGTGCGCGAGTCCGACTCACACTTGCCCATTTTTTTCTTTATCTCTCATCCCGGTAAGCAACAGCTTGGGTGTTTTTAGTTAGGAGGAGAGCACGTTAAATGAACGGCATGTCGACGATTAATCAGTGCTCTCAAATAAAGAATTTTATTTGAGGGTCTAAACCACGAAATATCTCTATCCCTTTGGGTTGCGACCGGCAAACGGGAATCGCTCTGTAGATAAGCTGATATTCTGTCATATCTGGCACTCAGACTCGTAAGCGTTTCAAGGCGTATAAGTCTTGGATGTAACCGGGATAACGTTAGGACGAAGGTTTCTAGGAATATAAGAAAGCACAGATAATGTTATAGGTACTATAATACAATTGAAACCATAATTACCTACAGCAGGCATAAACATAGGGTTGTAGGAGCAGTGTAAATGATGGGAGTTCGTAGCAAAAATCTTACGATCTTTGTTAATCAAGCGTCAGATAATATATATATAGAGTCCAATGCAGGCATTGGACTCTCATCTAAACCTATTATGTTTGGACTTCAAAAGAATATAAACGAAGAGATGAAAGATAATGAAATGACAAAAAAAAACCATGACCCTGAGTTTGTTTCGGCCTTTCTTCTCAATAAGCTAGGAAAAGCCGGCATCTTCGAGAATAGGCTTTTGACATGTTTAAGTGTTGTAAACAACCAAAATGCAGAAATAAATATGTGTTTATGTCTTTATGTGCGAATGAGTTCTACACTAAACTCTTCACTAACATGTAATAAAATGACTTCAATATGATTCAAGTTAAGGTACTAACATCAATGTTGTTCTACTTATACTTGAAGGATGAGCTGTGAATTAAAGATTTTACGACTGTCTTATGGTGATAAAATAATTAATTTATTTGATTAATTTTAATGAGTAGGCAAGATTTTGTTTAACAATTATTGACGTCTTGTTTTGCAATTGCGCCATCTATTTTTTAAACTTAGAACTCGTTTTTCCAGTGGCTTTAACTTTAGTATTTATGATGTACTCAAACCTGCTACTACAGCTTTAACAATCTATAGTTTTTAATGCAATACATAGATGGCGTTGAAATAAAAATGGCGAACTGTAATGATAAAATTTATTCGCATGAATTATGTAAGGCACATAAAATTTTAAGATATGTATAACAACATGTTCATATAAAATGTACATTTAAAGCTAACTTTTCTATGGGCAATATTAAACTCTTTCTTCTTCGGGTCTTGGCACTCCGTATGCGGTCGCGTGGCTGGTGGCTACTCCACCGCGGCCGGTGCTGAAGGCATTGGCGATAGCAGTGGGACCGTTGCCGGGGCTGCCACCGCCTGAGCGACCTCCCCATCCGAAGAACATCGGGAAGTAGGCACCAGTAGGCATCTTAGGAGCATAGCTATCCTCCTCATCATCATCATCAACTGGCCTCTTGACCTGCTTCTTCCTGGAGCTTGATACAGCCTTTTTCGGTTTCTGGATAGGTTCCTCTTCCGGAACCTCCTCAATTTCAGGCTCAACCAATTCGGGTACAGCGACGGCTTTTGCTGTGGTTGGGGCGATTTCAGTTACTTTCTCAGTAGGCTCAGCGAGTTCGGTAGCTTCAGTAGGGATAAACGCTTGTTGGTTGTCGGGTTGTTGGGAGTAGAAGACTTCGTTTTGCTGAGGCGGGACATTGAAGCTGGGTTCTTCAGGGACCTGGCGGCGTCTGTCAGGCAGGTAGTACTGGCTTGACTGGTGCCCCGCGGGCTGAGGGATCATGAAGGCGGCCATGCTGCCTCCAGCGCCGCGGTTATAGTACGGGTTGTAGTAGCGGCTCAGAGCCATGCCACCACGGCTAGCGTCACCGTACGAATCTGCGAAGAAAACATTTTACTTGAATAATTTTACAAAAATTTGTATAGTTTGCTGGAGAAGGCAAATTTGGAAATAATAGAAGAAGAATGGTTTTGATCTGCAGCGTATTTTTCGAAATGCTTACTCAAATAATGGGTACAGTAAATGAAAACTAGGGATCATAATAATACATAACTGCTTAACTACTTTCAAAAAGTAACAAACTTTTTAAACATGAGCCTCTTACAACGTTGTAATTATTTTGAAATTCGTAAGTAACCGCCATAAGTCACAAGGAGAAGTCGTATTCATCAAAGGATAAGTAATCATTGGAACCTTAACTATATTTAGAGACTTAATATTTATACCATTTTCAGGCAAAAGATAACTAAGTTCAATATGAAGCTTTCATGAACTGAAGAACGTATTACAAAAGGCATACCAATAAAGTCATAACTAATATTTCGAAGCTACTCACAAGTATCCACATTTCCATAAGACGGGTAGTAGGGGAACCCTCGAGCCTCAAAGAGCGCGCAGCACAGGATCACCAGCAGGCAGACGAACTTCATATTTATTTTTATAATATTTTTACTTTTTACACTTGAGACCCTTTGGGGTTTTGTATCAAAGGGTGTTGTGTGGTGAACTGCTAGTGAGTTTGTGTTCTCCACAGCCAGACTTCGCGTTATATAGTCCATTCTGTCTGGTCTAATTGTGATGCAGAGCACGGGCACGGGCCTGCACCCGCACGTTTCGGTCGTCATTTTACACTGTTGGGCAGACCTCTCCAACCGTTATGAGAAACTGGACATCCTAGTGGAGATCTGCTCATGCACAACACGTATCACACTATTAGGTAGGTAAACCGTTGAACTTTTTGTTTTGGTGCTTTTTTTTGCGTTTGCACCAAAATCTGAGTGGGTGACTCAGATTTACTGTAGTAATTGGTATTGAATTCGGCGAAAAACTCTACTAGCGGACTCCTTACAAAATATTTTCAATCTATCTAATCTAATACTAATATATAAAGCTGAAGAGTTTGTTTGTTTGTTTGGTTGAACGCGCTAATCTCAGGAACTACCGGACCGATTTGAAAAATTATTTCAGTGTCAGATAGGTAATTTATCAAGGAAGGCTATAGGCTATATAACATCACGTTATGAGCCACGGGAGCGGAGCAGTAGCCTTAAATAACGCGGGTGTAACCGCGGGCTCATCTAGTTGTTAATATTTGGATTTTAAAATGTTTGGAGATAATCGAAGCAATGACTTGGTATGAAGATTGGGTGATATCTGATGAACACTATAACTAGTAAATTTATGGCAGTAATGTATTTTTGAATGTATATTTGAATGTAAGATCAATCTTTCTCTATCATTTATTTTGGTGACCTAGTCTTTAAACATGATCCAATTTATCAACTAAATAGAACAAAAGCTCAAAAGGTAGGCTTATTCCATTTGTTCAATTAAATTAAAATCTTTCCTCCATGCAAATTCTTAGTACAACACAGCAGAGTACTTTGCAATTTTATTTATAGAAACATCGTGTGAAAATGCGTCGACAAAGTGCTATAAATATTGAAAAAATCGAACTGTTGGTCGCTCGTACGCATTGTGTCTGCGTGTATTTGCGATGCGCTGCGTACACTCGAGCCTACGTGGAATTATAAAAGGGTTCATTCATGAAGATTTATACCCGTAGTAACTAGATTTTAGTATATGTTTAACTACTTCTTGGAAATTAAACGATGTTTCAAGATAGACGATTGCGGAAAATAGCCTCCTTATTAATTATTAAATGATTTGCGCACGTTAAGGAAAATGTCGATCATCGGAATTATTAGGAGCTTTTAGATGGTTTTCTATTAAAAATCAATAAAACCTAACGGCCGGCCCCAATTTTAAAGCCAAGAGATACATATTTGACATAAGATAAGCAAAATATGTAAATCAAATACGAGTATTTAGTTGCCAAATTCATGGATAGATCAATTATTGTGGCCGGTTGTAAATAAATCCTGCCTTCAGTTGGCTCACGCAAATCATAATTCAGTTTAGTCTCTTAAAATATATGACTAATTTGAAACTGCACGGTCTTAAAATATATGATTAATTTGAAACTGCATGGCCATGGATTCATCCTTATATAATTCTAGCGTTATCTCAGTTGCGAATCAAGACCTTTTAGATTTGGCAGAATAATAACTTTTCTACGGAGTGACTAGTGTCTGACTACGCCTGTCTATTTTTCCCTTCGGTCTCGTGTCTCATCATGAGGAGACCTCAAGGAGAGCTTAGGACAGACTATGCGGTTCGTGTGTTACTACCCAATTTCATTCCATGGGTTTCCGAGTAACAGGCGACATGTAATGGTATCTTTACGAAAAGACGGATAACTTGACGTCAAGCCAACCCGTCTGGTCAGCATAGTAGAGTAAGCAATCCTCCCATTGACTCTCAGTGTAACTGATTAAGAGTGTTCAGTTAAAGTTCAGCAGTGGACTTCAAAAATTGTAATGGTAAAGTTTACAATTTCATGAATTGCTGCTACACTATAGAAAGTACGCATTTTATAATTTTTGTTTAAAGAAATATTTTGGTCACTGTTAATAATTTTGTTACCGACGTATTTTTATGATAGCAAATTATGCGGTTCGCTTGTTTTTGTGTAAGACTAAAGAATATAAGCAGGATTTTATTTGGGTCAAGCAGGAATACACAAATGTAATGCATGCAGGCCAATTCTCGACTCCAAATTTATGTTTGATCGAGTTGCATTGATATCAAAAATTCTCGCAGTATCGTGGTGGGTCTGCTTCTTCTTAGTACAAAGTGCACGTTTGCCCACCAATTATAGATTTTCGATATGATTTGGTTACTTTGAACGCTATCGGCATTGCATGCACTGAATTTTAAGGCATATTTTTGATTTAGGCAATGTAATCAGCAACGTCAATCATTTCAACAGAAATATTTTTGCGTATTTGCTACGCCAATAGGTCTTGGTGCGCACATGTCCAAAATGTATAATAGTAAAATGCTTACATATTTGTATTTCACCCACGTGACAAATTCGAGTATACTAGTAGCAAAGCGGCGATACTATCTAACTTTGCCCGTGGCTTACGATCGATAGCATCGGTGCCCACGGCATATTTTTCACTAAACTGCTCATAACTGTCAAATTTGCCTCTTTACACGCACCCAGATGTATATGATCGTGGATTTATGCCGGAAACGTCGCGTATTGCCCATTAGTATTGCCAGCAGAACGCTCTGATTCATTCTCTAAGAGACTCAGATTGTTTGAACACCTGTACGAAGTCATAATGTCTGCCGATCAATGTCATGATAACCATCTATATTTTTTTGGCTAAATTGTGCGTAGGCCTTCGTGATTGGTTTATTTTCAGACTCAAAGTATCAAGCATATTAAGCAAATATTTAGGTACGGAATGTATTTGAAAAAAGCTGCGTCAAATAAATAAAATATTTTCACAACTTCGAACAGTCGCATTTAGATTTCTGTTCCAAAAATAGAAGTGTTAATATATGCTCTCATAAATAAACATCCCAGCGTACTCCAGATATCCTTGGTGAGGAATATTTACGTTACTAAGTATTCTTTGAAGTGCGCCTGCATACTCGCGGCTCAACACTCGGCAGACATTCTGACTGCGCTTCACCTGTCAGATTGTGCGATACGCTCACAACTTGATAGCCTGATATCACTGTTAAAGAGACAGTGCAAGGACCTCCCAAAACCGCTACATTCGTATCACTATGCCACATTGAACAAACCACTGTTAGTGGCAATAAATCTGAAAGTTTATTCAATAGCCTGGTGATTGTCTCCATTAAAGCCTAATAAAGTATTTGATTTTTGCGAAGTATTTTAAATACAATGCTAGCATATGTGGATAAATACGTATTGCGTTGAAGCTGAACTAAACTTAGACGCAAATAATTGCGACATTGAAGACGTTGAATTGAAAATTACAGATATATTTTAATCTGAAGTCTGCCTACCAATTCTAGGCAATGCAAATGCAAATCAGGTCTACTGATTAATATTCAATGGGTATGTCAGTTTTAGGGATGCATATACAGTGCCAAATAAGTTTTAAATTATTGGTAAAGTCGTGAAGGACAGTCTGTTCCTACAGATCCGGGATGGGTCAGTTACTCCAACCATCTATCAATAGATAAACATCGATCGAGTTTTAGCGGTGACTGGTTCAACCTCAGCCCAGTTCTTAGTACCTTAAGGTCGAAATAAAGACAAATACTGACATTAAAAAAATCATATTTGAATACAATACTTATTACTTGGCCAGACAGCTTGTCTTTTGTAGTGCACATAAATGTGTTCTCATTAAAATATAAAAGAAATTTTATGACAGTGGTTCGGTATTCATCATTGATAATAATTGCTGCAGTAAAATTCTTCGTGTTTGAAGTTCGTTGACGCGCTTTTATGGTTAGTAACTACTACTAACCTCCATCTAGAATGTTCTCTATCCAGAATGTTCTGATACATCAAATGAGACACCTATTTTTACTATAAGATTATTATACATATTATATAAAATTTCCACAGACACAAAAATATTTTTCTAGGAAATTTTAGTTTGTAATGCTAGCCAGTTTGTCGGCAATTTGACCACGGTATTTTATTACTGTGTGTTGAAGAGTTATAGTCAAGCACATCTTAATGGGTCAGCAGGATTTATCGTCTTCGTCGGCAGTCCTTTGGTCTCAAAGTTCAATTTGGCACCAAAACTAGCCCCTGTTTCACATTCATCATGTATATTATATGTTTATTCGTATCACGTGGTCTCATTTGAATTCATACTTGATTCGACAATGGATTTTAAAGAAAAATCCCTTAGTTTTATTTTGACTAAAATGATAACACCATGCATATTGTACAAGCTTTGCTAGATGAGTTGGATATGATAGTGGCTTACGGCATATTGCAAACTTGATTTCAAAATTTGCTTCATAATAGGTAAAGCTTTTTTTCAGCAATAGTAAGCTTTAATAAGCCTGAAGCTCCAGAAGACACTGTTATGACAATTTAGATCTGAGTTATTTAAATCTGTTGCAGATAATTGTTAAAGAATAACCTTAGATGATTATTTTGGATGGGAATTTTATTATTAACTACATCCCGCAAAATGTTTATTTTTTGGCAGTCTCGCTACTACTGGTTCCAAATTGTCTTTACCATGTCACTCACTGAGGTAATACTAATTACAGAGGAACTTCCACAATAATTCAAGCTATAGCTCAAAAGCTGTCTATGATATAATTGTAATAAAAATATGACAGATACAGAATAATATGAACCACAATATGGCCTAAAGTTTCACCCATAGGTATCGTGAATCTTGTTAATCGATGGGGGTTATTGCCATAAAGGAACTTTATACCGACTAGCTAGTAAGTGATTTGATTTTCTTATATTACATGGTAGAGGATTCGAATATGCCAATATTTCGACTGATCCTACGAAAGTTCCTCTGTCTAAATCCCTTATAAATAGTACGTTTTTAAAGCAACCATAAATAATATAAATCTCCACACTAGTTGGCAACTAATAACCCTTACGGTCCTGAAAATAAGGAAAATGCCCTTTTTTCCTTATAAGTAGTTTTTAAGTAGTTAGAAGCTTCATATTTGGCATAATATTTTTCATTGAACAATTAAAATAACTAGAACTCAACGTCCAAGTATAGATCTTTTAAACTGAAAACATAAAAATCGTTAATGACTTTAAAACTCGATCGACATGACCGTGCGCACGTGCGTATTGAAATTTCGAGCGCATCGACGTCATGTCGCACCCTGCCGCCACTGTCTGTCTCGCGGCCGTTGAATGCTTATCAGAGCCATCTTGACGTCAAGCACTATTGTATGGGCCAGGTAGTACGGACAGACAGAAATTTTCCTGTTCTTTGTGTTGTCCACACATGTCCATTTGCAATGAACGTGCCTAAGTTCATGATCAATTTTGATTTGTTGATACTATGTAGATCATTACAACGTTTGCATGTCTTATTTTTATCCTCTTCGTGGAAGTTGTTACTATGGATATGGATAGGTTTTGGACTTTGATTTCGTGTTCGCTCTTGGATTTTATCGACCGATTTTTTATATTTTGTTTTTAGATGGTATTTATTATAAACGCTGATAAGTATAAAGTGGGCAGAATGAAATATGTTTGCTGTCTTTTACTTTATCGGGAATTTCGTGACCTGTTGTTGCCGTCTGTGTGTTGATGATCTTTATTTTCATAATTATGTTAGATCCATCTGCTGATTCAGCTTAAAGACAAACAAACAAAAGCTGAAATCCTTTAAATATTTACATTTACAACAATAAGGCTGGTAGAATAGTAAAAAAATCGTTAAGTGAAAATGATAGAGAGTACGTGAATGCTAAGACGTGTATGAATCTTATCGAGGTAAATACTCAAATGTAAAAGTGGTTAAACTAAAACCATTCCACAAAGATTCTTCACGACTCTAAAGATACGACCTCAATATATATATTTTTATTTATATTTGTCTTTTTCTCATGCACTAATCGATTTTCTTTATTATAATTCTGCTTTGCCTATTCACAAACTTTGTGATTTTCTTATATTAATTATTTTTGCTCCAGTACAATATTTCGGTTCATTTTACATAAGTGATGCAATGCTTCTCGTATTGGTGTAGTGACGCATATGGCGCTACGATTGTTTTATACTTTACGATCGTTATGGCATTGATTACTCATGTGGAACTCATTGGGTATTACTCTTATTACTTTGGAAACTCCGCTTGGGCTGTCTAATTGTTAGTACTTACATCATCTTCAGAGTCATCGTACTATGAATAGAATGTGTTCATGTGTTGTGTTTTTAGGAGGGCAACCAGCAAATTTTCTTTATTATTTAAGTAGTATTTTATAGCTGCACCTAATGAAAAATCGTCTTCTAAAAATACCTCTTTTGCTTTTCTACTTCCATCTTGTTCGTAAGGGCATTCTTTTTTGACAGAAGATTCAAGTTAACTGCCTGCCGGGAAGAAGGCGCAGTAGCTAGCTCACAGAAGAAGGGTGATGACATTGAAAATCTTAACATAACATAACTTCACGCGTTTATCCCCGAAGGGGTAGACGGAGGTTAAAAAAAAATAAAATCTTTTGGTGGTTTAATCCGAAAGTTACGCAGCGGATTCTATTAATGCAGCGCTAGGGATTCTTTGATACTTATGATAAGATCAGTAAGCATTTACTTCTTCATCAAACAATTCGTCTGTTACTGCATTCGTAATCTTGACAAACGTCCATTATGTCGATGCTTTACGTTTTACAACACTGCAAAATATCTGGCTGGTCCAATACTGGCTGGTCTGTTACTGATAACACTAGATTGGACAACTAGACTTATTATTCCGGTCACGTCAATGATTTTTTAATTTACGACCTCATTGATACATCTCGATTAAAAATGCCTACTGCGTTTAAAGTATTTTTATTGTTCACGGCTGTTATAAATTCGATAAAAACAGCTGCAAATAATAGAGCAAGGAATAAATCGTTGGCGAGGTCGATTTGGATTTATCTGCAAATATAGCTTTGTCTGTATAAATGCTATAAATTGTCGCTTAGACAATAGTTACGGAACGAACAATTAAATGAATATTTCATTGCATATACTTATGGTAATAAAAATGTGCGCATTTTAATTGTTATGTAGCTCAAATCTAAAATAATTTGTGCAATGGCGCCGCTTGATTACAAATGAGTTTCTGTCTGCATTAAAATCGTATGCAGCAGCAATCGGTCAGCGTTTGACAGGTATGTATGGAGATTAGCCTTTTAATTTGATGTGAGTAAATATAACAATGGATTGTTTGAATTCGTGCAATTCTTATAAATAGAGATGTTTTAACTTTTTATGTTAATCGTCTGCGTGGGTGGTACGTATGAGATAGCTTATAAGTAGAAGTAACATAATTACATATGTACAATAAAATAAAACTAATTATATAACGCTGGGGCCATGAGGTCCTAGTGTACGCGCATTATATAAAGAAATCGCCAGAAGGCCGATCGATGTTTATTTCTCGCTGAGAGAATAAGCCAGCCAGCCTGCCAGCCTTCTGGGCACGCTACCGCTCGAAAGTGTTACGGAGGAATTTTTTGACGCGTCGTAGTTGGCAATTTTTTAGTATATTTTATTTACTTTTCTTTTCATACTTATTATTTCCACTTTTGCTTTTTATAGTTTAGGATAGTTGAGATAGCTTATATTACTATTGCAACAGTAGGTATCAAATCCTGTCTCGCAAGACCAAATTAGACATGAGAAGATCCCGAGAAGAAGCAAAATCGCCAACAAGGTTAGGATACATGGATTGAAGAACCGGTGGCAACTGGGTCAGGATGGTTTTAGGACGATGTTCATGCACTAGACTAGACGATACAGCAAGGCTAGGCCAAGTCGGACCGACGATCTTGATGGAATTGCGGGGAGTGGTTGGATGCGGATTGCTTATTATTTTTTTTTATTATAGCTCACGCCTATATTCCCGAAGATGTAGGCAGAGGTGTAATAGTAGACCCACATTTTGCAATGAATTTTTAGGTCCCACGTAATAGGGGACGAGCCTATTGCCGTTACCGGGTACATCACCAGACTCTGTGCTGCTACTGAGAATTTATAATAATTCGATTGCTCAGTATTAATAATAATACGAATAATTCAGACCGATCGACAATCTTAAGCAGCTTTTGCTTAGATGATAATGACAACATCGAACTGATATAAAATACAAAGCGAAGTGCCATAACCGCCGACATGCCATAAATTATAATTGTGTTCGATTATCGATTACTTTAATGAAATTCAACAATATTTCAACCGCCGAAAATGTGAATTGATCGTACCGCCTGACATTTCTGTATGTGAGAGGCGAAGTATTCCCTTTATTTTAAAAATAAAGCATTTTATTCTGAAAATGCATAGAAAGTACTTATGAATGACTAAACAATGGCCAATAAAGTATATAGGTAAGACAAATGTGAATGGCATCGTCGATAGGGACAAATTCGGCAGGCCAAACGTGAGACACAACAATTTTCTTGTTTGAAGAAACTCTTGAATTGTAGAGTTAAATCAACAATCTGTTGTTAAAATTAGTTATAGTACAAAGATAAAATACTCTTATATCTTTTTAATAAAGTCTTCGCTAAAGTTTAATGAACTACAAATATGATATTCTTTTAGATTACATTCTCGAAGTATTAATTCATTCATACTGTATGAGACAATTTTTAAGTACAGTCGAACAACTTCCCGCTAGACCATCATAAGGGCGAGAATCGCTTAGCAAGACATCGTCGCTTCCAGTGCTGCTTTACGCGCACATTGACACTGATATAAAAAATTAGTTTCTAGTGTGCCTCGACTCTATGAGCGAGCCAAAGGGTTTTTTTCAAACTGGTCCAGCGCCGACTTGTTTGGTTGTACCTTATCTTAATATATAAAATCCTTGCGTTACTGACTGACTGACAGACACGCTACAGCCGAATCTATTGGGTGCAGGAAGCTGATATTTGGCATGTATGGTGCTTGGGGACCGTAGGGGTGCACTAAGAAGGGATTTCTCAAAATTCCCACGGGATCGGCCAAAACGAGTAAATTTAAAAAAAATGCAGGCGTAGCTGCTGGCGTCCTCTAGTTTACTTATAAACCAAAAATCCGCCCAAACCTACAACTTACAGCAATACTAATCAGCTCCTTAGAATTCAGCACTAACCCGAACCGTAAAAAGTTAATTAAAACGTTTATGCGCCATAGTAACAAATCATTGAGCGCACATGTAAGTAATCGCTTATTTCTTAGAAGGTGAGACTTGTGGCCCACAGCACATATCAAACGAACGGCGGGACACTCTGTTCTTCTGATTGTATTCAAATATTCTATTATACATACTGACGAAGTTATAGACGGTGTGCCTTTTTTTTCTTTCGGATTTTTTCGGGGATTAGTCACCGCGTATATGGTGTTTGTAATATGATGTATCTAATCTGTCCGTGTGGTGACGGATTAAGAATACAGAATTTCACCACCCCGTATCATCCCATGGGTGTCGTAAGAGCCGGCAGAGGGAGCATATTATGCAGAGAACAGCACTGTAAGAGAAGGTAAACTTGATACTGTTACGCCATCTATCGGTGAATGGGTGTACTAGAAGAGATTGAATGTATCGGTGGTTTAAAGGTAATTCATCTACTCTGTACTAGATGGCGTTGCTGTATCGAGCATCGACTGTTCGCGATTATTTCGACAGTTTTGTGGAAGAGTCTAGAATGCGCTAGTGATGTTATCCGGCCAGTATAAATAGAGCGCGAGCGCGCGAGACAGACACAGTTACAATTGGAAGAATCGACAGCGATCAAGAAGCGAAGAGAAATAAGTCGGAAGTGTTTAGTGTTGTTCTAGTGGTGTGTTCAGCTGGTGCTCATGAAGGACCTCAGCGCCGCAGTGGGGAAGGACTTGAAGGCGGTCAAGGAGGAACTCCAGCAGCACGAGGCCCGTATCAGCGACATTGAGAAGCGTGTACACGACCAGCTCGAGGCCCGTATTGCCAGATTGGAGAAGAAATTGCGTGGGCTTGAGACCAACGACGTTACACCTGCAGCTGTGGCGCCCTCGCCTCGTTGGTTTAAGGTTCCACCCTTTGATGGCTCGTCATCGTGGGTTGCATACAAGGTTCAGTTTGAGGCCGTAATGCGAGCGAATGGGTGGAACAAAGAACAGGCCTTCACCGCCCTAACCTTGGGCCTTCGTGATCAGGCCTTGACGGTGTTGGAGGCACTCGGGCAAGACGTGACCTACGAGAAGCTTCTGGAGGCGTTGGAGGTGAGGTACGGAGACGCGCACCTCGAACATGTGTATCGTGCTCAGCTGAAGGACAGGACACAACGCACCGGAGAAACTCTGCAGCAGTGGGCTTTAGAGGTGGAAAAGCTGGTCAGGAAGGCATACCAGTCGTCGCCTGCGCTTATTGACGGGAACCTCGTACAGGCGTTTACAGATGGGATCCGGGACCTGGAGGTAAGAGCAGCAGTGAGGCTTGGGCACTTCAAAGATCTCAAGGACGCCTTAGCCCACGCTTTGGAGGTGGAAGCAGTGCGATGCGACGATCGAGGTCACCGCATCAGGGAAGTTGTGTCGTCACCTCGGTGCTACAACTGCGGAGAAAGAGGCCATATCCGCTTGAGCTGCCCAAAGCGTAAGTGGCACTTTGGTACCCTGTCTCCACCAAAGGGGTCACCTGACGTACCTGTCTGGCGGCAAGAGCAACGTAGCGTAGATGCTCTGACAGGTAGGGCATACTCCGATCAATGCAAACACTGTGCCCGACAGGAAGCGAAGCCGGCAGCGCTAGTGAGAATGTTGAAGACGGATCTGAGCGATGGATGGAAAGAAGCTCTGCAGAGTGCCCAGCAAGAAGACAAGGACGTACAGCCGATTCTCGGATGGAAGAAATCAGGCGCTCCTAGGCCCAAATGGAGTGATATCGCAGCAATGAGCCCTGTCACCAAAGGTTATTGGGCACAGTGGGAAAGCTTGGTTGTCCAGGATGGAGTTCTGTGCCGCAAATGGGAAAACGCTCAAGGTAACCAATGCCATCTGCAAATGGTAGTGCCCAAGACTAAGGTGCCGGAAGTACTGCGGCTCTATCACAATGGTGCTTCGGGAGGTCACATGGGTGTTAAGAAGACGCTTACTAAGCTCCGAGAGCGGTTTTATTGGCTCCACTGTCGGGATGACGTCGAGGATTGGTGCCGCAAATGCACAAGTTATGCGGCTGTGAAGGGGCCACATACTCGTAGCAGAGGTGCATTCAAGGTGTACAACGTAGGAGCTCCATGGGAGTCAGGACAACAGATGTCTGAGAAGATGAAGACTCGCTACGACCGGAAGGCAAACAGCAAAGGCTTCGATGAGGGATCATTGGTGTGGCTTCATAACCCAGTACGAAGCAAAGGGAAATCGCCTAAGTTACAAGCCATATGGGACGGGCCATATCGCATAATTACCAGGAACAGGATGAACGACGTCACCTATCGAATCCAGAAGGGGTCGCGAGGTGCACCGAAGATAGTTCATGTGGACCGGTTGGCTCGTTACTATGGGTCCAACGATGTTCGAGACGAACACGTTTAAGAGGGGGGCAGTGTTACGCCATCTATCAGTGAATGGGTGTACTAGAAGAGATTGAATGTATCGGTGGTTGAAAGGTAATTCATCTACTCTGTACTAGATGGCGTTGCTGTATCGAGCATCGACTGTTCGCGATTATTTCGACAGTTTTGTGGACAATTGGAAGAATCGACAGCGATCAAGAAGCGAAGAGAAATAAGTCGGAAGTGTTTAGTGTTGTTCTAGTGGTGTGAATAGTGTGTTTTATTAGTGTTGTGAAAATAAGTGTGTGTATCTAGTGTTATTGTGTTAGTGAATAAAGTGCAGTTTTTCTGGCATAGTGTATATAATTTATCACGAACCCCAGCTCGTAACAATACAAACCGTATACCAACCCGTTTGGCCAGCATGCGTAGGCCAGCGTAGGCCAATTCCTCCTTTCAAAGGAGAGGCCTAGTCCAGCTGTGGACTGTTAAAGACTGATGATGATGAATATGATGTATCTAGGGACTCGAGTTCTAAACGCGTGTCTGCTATACATAGCTGCATACTGATTGATTTGGTATATGGTGTAATCCTTATTGACGCTTCTAGGTGTATCTTGCCAGGGTAAGTGTAATCTTTCTGCCTCTTTGATAATTGTTACTCAATTTGGTTGCAATAATTTCATCATTATCATCACATTACACTATAAGTAACTGAGGTATAGTCCAAAACGCTTGCCAAGTGCGAATTTACAGACTTCATATGTCTTTCGAGTACGTTATAGAACTTAAAGTGTTGAGGAAACTTGCATATTTCTCATTCTTCCAGACATGTAGGTTTCTTCGAGATGTTTTTGTCGTCGCAGTCTTCAGCAGAAAGTATGAAAACAGGCTATCGCAAATTAGAAGAATTAAAAAAAACGGAATATTATGGACTCCCTGCCCATGATAATCTTATACTAATATATAAAGCTGAAGAGTTTGTTTGTTTGTTTGTTTGGTTGAACGCGCTAATCGCAAGAACTACTGGGCCGATTTGAAAAATTCTTTCACTGTTAGATAGCCTATTTATCGAGGAAGGTTATAGGCTATATAACATCACGCTATGAGCGATGGGAGCGGAGCAGTAGCCTTAAATAACGCGGGTGTAACCGCGGGCATGCTCTAGTCATATCTATTTTCAGAGAAGTGTGTTACGGCCTGTCAGTTCAGGTTTTCCATCAAAAGCCTCGTGGTTGGGCCTTTTAAATGGATTTTAATAAGCCCAAACATCAAGGCCTGTCTTAGCCTGATCATCAAGAGGATCCAATCAAACACCTTGTATCGTGCAGCAGGCACGTAGTAGGTTATTCGTAGCGCGTGCGCGAGTGATGTCAGTCGACACGCTTCACGAATACTATTAGTAACTACACCAGTATTTAACATTTTTACTCCTCCGCCGAATTTAACTACATGTACCAACTAATCTGCTATTTCCATTCCGAACGGATGAATTGACATCAATTGTGTAGCTGTATTTGTCATTTGTTTTCGGAGAAAAACGGGAAGTTTGGTTTCCAGGAAATTTTACTTAGATTTTATTGTAGCCGTTTTGAGGGCCTTTTAAAACTTAAACCATCATCTGTCAATTTGATATGCTGAAAACTGGATCGAGATGAAAAGCTTATTAAAAACCAACATATATTGTTGAATGGCGGTACGAACGAGACGCGTATAGAAAGGACTGGTCTGGGCTCAAAGAAGAGATGAGTGGAGAGAGGAGAGGGAGGTCTTTGATTCTATATTCTACCACATACACACATCATCATCTAGTCCCAACCTAAGCAGAGCTTGTGTTATGGATACTAGATCATCAGCCATAATGACTTGCTGTGAGGTAGTAGCGCCTTGCTGATTTCAGCATCAATGGGCCGGCTCGACCGGGGAAGTACTACCCTCTCACAGAAAATCGACGTAAAGTAACAGTACCTAAACTGTTGCGTTTCGTTCGGTGAGTGAGAGTGCCGGAGGCCCTATCCCCTATCCCTTCTTCCTGATCCCACTCCTCATCCTATCCCTTTTCCCAACCCCAAGGGGCGACAACGCACTTATGACTCCTGTGATGTTGCTGTGTCCATGGGCGGCGGTAATTGCTTACCATCAGGCAATACTTCCGCTCGTTTGCCGCCTATAACCATAAAAAAACACACGTACATATATACTGTTTTTTTGTAAATACATACATATTATACATAGAAACACCCAGACCAAGACAAACATCCATGTTCATGCACACAAATGTTTGACTTGAGTGGGAATCGAAGCCACGACCATCGGCGTAGCAGTCGCGTACACTCCCGCTGCGCCAACCGGTCGTCATTGGGATGCCACAGGCTGAAAATAAATAATAATATTGAAGAGACGTCACATAGATAACATAACTTCACGCCTTTTATCACCGAAGGAGTAGACACACCCACACTTCGCCAGCTATGTTTCGGCCCCAATGTAATAGGGGGCGAGCCTATTGCCATCTACCGGGCACATTGCTAAGCGAGCGATAATTAACGTAAAGCGAAAAGGACATTGTGCACAAATAATTGTTGAGGTGTGGAATTAATTGGTAATGCATAAAAGTGTACATGGTAGCTTTTTCGGAATGTAGTGAAATCTTCTTTAGTCGTTCCATAATTTCTGAGGATCGTTATAGCTGATAATATATGAAGACTAGAGGACGCCAGCAGCTACGCCTGCAATTTTTTTAAACTTACCTGTTTTGGCCGATCCCGTGGGAATTTCGGGAAATCCCTTCTTAGTGCCCTCCTTCCTAAGCCCAATAGTTTCGGCTGTATATTATGATTTTTATAGCTGATTTTCGACTTGTCGATGATCCGTCTTTACTGTTTCCGTTCCATGGGTACTTCTTCAGGAATTACGTCATTTCTGAGGATCTGTTTTTGACTTATCAGGTCTATTTGAGGAGCTACCAAGTTGCAACTCGTGCTTACTTTAAATTGTTTACGATCGATTTGACGCGACCGAAGTGATTGCTTTTATTACCTGCTTTCCTTGTATTTCGTTAAACGTGCGTATTTATTGAATTGCCTCTTTAAATGGCTTCAAATTTATGTAATAAGATTCGTAGGACTAAAATATTAATATCAAACTTGTCATGCTCCTCTGATGTCAAAGCGCTCGTAAAGTTACGATACTTGATATTTAATTTATAAATGACCAAACAGATTGAGCTGCCGTTTTAGTCATATTTGAGGTGCATAGGGATCTGCTTATGCTGTTTATTCTGTTATATCTAATTTCATGGGGAGATAGTCGTTGGCAACTGCTATCTTATGTGTTTAATATACCTGGGGCTTGAATACTAGCTTATGAGAAACGCCACGCGAGGGTCTGAATAGGAGATATTAAAGTAAAATATACCTAGAAATTGAAATTAAACTACAGTTTATGGATTTTATCGTTATATTGGTTTCACTTAGTAATTACATTTAAACCGAATCATCTAGAAACTCTTACCATACCTAGGAATATTGATGAGCTATATTATTTCCCGTGTGGTGACGGATTAAGAATACGGAATGTCACCACCCTATATCATCCCATGGGTGTCGTAAGAGCCGACAGAGGGAGCATATTATGCAGAGAACAACACTGAAAGAGAAGGAAAACTTGATACAAACCCTATACCAACCCGTTTGGCCAGCGTGGTATAGTAGGCCAATTCCTCCTTTCAAAAGAGAGGCCTAGTCCACCAGTGGACTGTTAAAGGCTGATGATGATATTATTTAATAAATAAACTAACTATACCTTTACTAACTTTCCTGAGATTACTGACAGATGGTCAGCTGGTCCCAAACTAGGTAGAACTTCTACATCAACAATATCATAATATATTACGTACTTATGTATTTTTTAAACATATCTTCATAATACAGTTACACCCATATACAGGAGAAGACCCATCACTAAACCGAAGTCTACTCGTTTTGGACATCATGCTAAGACATACTAAGCAAAAATAATACATTGGAAACGAATTTTCTTATAGTAGACACATTTTATACGACGACACGATCACCTGCAACCAACCCAGTGATAGATCCTAGAACTGGATTGACCTGACACTATACGCAAGATATCCCGTACGTCAGCGTGCACGAGATTATTGTGACCCTAAAACAGCTAAAAAACCGCAAGGCACCGGGTGATGATGGAATTACCACGAAGCTTTTGAAAGCTGGCGGCTTACCCGTTTTGCAAATGCTCCGTAAGCTATTTAGTTCTGTCATACTCGAGGGTAAAACGTGACAGGCGTGGCACAGAAGTGTGGTGGTGCTGTTCTTCAAGAAGTTCGACAAAATCCTTTTGAAGATCTACAGACCCATCTCACTTCTGAGTCACGTCTATAAGTTGTTTTCAAGGGTCATCACGAATCGTCTCGCGCACAAGCTAGACGACTTCCAGCCTCCCGAACAAGCCGGTTTCCGTTAAGGCTATAGTACCATAGACCACAGGTTATACAGAAGTCTGAGGAGTATAACCAGCCTCTATGCTTGGCGTATGTGGACTATGAGGAAGCCTTTGAATCGATCGAAATCTGGGCAGTGTTGCAGTCTCTCCAACGGTACCAGATCGACTACCGATACATCGAAGTGCTGAAGTGTTTGTACGAAAACGCCACCATGTCAGTCCGTCTTCAGGACCAGAGTTTGAAACCTATTCAACTCTTGCGAGGGGTGAGGCAGGGAGATGTCATATCTCCGAAACTGTTCACCACTGCGCTGGAAGACGTCTTCAAGCTTCTGGACTGGGAAGAACTCGGCACCAATATCAACGGCGAGTACATCACTCACCTTCGATTTGCTGACGATATCGTAGTCATGGCCCGGACCATGGAAGACCTCGGCACAATGCTCGATGGCCTCTGTAGTGCCTCCCAACAAGTAGGTATTAAGATGAACATGGACTAGACGAAGATCATGTCTAACGTCCATGTTGTACCTGCTCCTATTCAGGTTGAGAACTCTACACTCGAAGTTGTCCAATTGGGTAGATCCAACTTCGAGAAATGGGTCATTCGTCGAATCCAACACAGTTGGGCGGCGTGCGGGAAGTTACGGCATATCTTCACGTCCGATATCCCGCAGTGTCTCAAGACCGAGTCTTCGACCAGTGTGTGTTGCCAGTGATGATCTACGGAGCCGAGAAGTGGTCGTTTACTATGGGCCTTATCCGGAAGCTCAGGGTCACTCAGAGGGCGATGGAGAGAGCTATGCTCGGAGTTTCCCTGTGAGATCAAATCAAAAATGAGGAGATCCGCAGGCGAACCAGAGTCAACGACACAGCTCTCCGAATAGTCAGGCTGAAGTGGCAGTGGGCAGGGCACATAGTCAGAAAAACCGATGGCCGTTAGAGCAGAAAGGTTCTGGAGTGGCGGCCACGCACAGAACGTTGTAGCAGTGGTAGCCGCAAGGTGGACGGACGATCTTGTTGGGGTCGCGGGCAGCGGATGGATGCGGGGTGCTCAGGATCGGTCTGTGTGGAGAGCCTTGGGGGAGGCCTATGTCCAGCAGTGGACGTCTTTCGGCTGATATGATGAGACACATTTTACGTCGCAGCTAAAAGTGCGCGCGTGAAGTGCTCGAAATACCTACTTATCCCTGGGTACATAGGACATCTATAGAATTAAGACTGGACAGGTCCTGTACCCAGTCTTCCTCCCGTAGGGCGTCTTTGGTTGGCAGTCGAGGTGGTTTTTAGTGGTAACACCACATACTCCATCTGTCATTTCCCCAAGAGCCGGAGATCCGAAGGGATTTTCCACCTTGTAAAAAATAAAAAATAAAACAAAGGACATCTAGAGAATAATTTGGAGGGGTAAATGTATAGATTTTGTACGTATTTAGAAAAAACATCTTTGATTGAGAAAAAAATACAAGAGACTTTGAGCTTCAATATCTTCTGCACCAGTAATTAATATATGGTGCTGAAGGAAAAAAATCGATCAGGTTCTTTTTGCGTCGTCAGCGTCTGATTTGCAGCGTATGGTCACCGTAATGAATGAGGCGTATAAGGAGAAGGGCATGAAAGTGAATGTAAGCAAGACTAAGGTCATGGTCATAGAGAGGGAAGACAGTATAACTGAATTTAACATAATGATAGGAGACGAAACAGTGGAACAAGTGAATGAGTTTGTGTATTTAGGCTCTTTGTTTACGAGAGATGGAAAATGTGAGGGAGATGTTGAAAGGAGAGTGAAAGCAGGAAATAGTGTGAATGGCGCCTTATGGTCCATCATCAGTAGCGAAATTATCCCAAGTAAGGCTCGCCTTGCTGTACTGCAGGGAGTTTTGGCGCCAACACTGATGTATGGTAGCGAATCATGGGTCTGGCAGAAGAAGCATGAAAGTAGAATCAATGCTGTGGAGATGAGAGCTTTAAGGAGTATGTGCGGAGTAAGTATGATAGATAAAGTGCGTAATAGTGTGATACGGGAAAAGTGTGGTCTAAAAGAAGATGTAGTGACAAAGATTGAATAAGGAATGATGCGTTGGTTTGGACATTTGGAACGGATGGATGAAAGAAGAAATACGAAAGAAGTGTATCGTGCGAGAATGAATGGAAATGTCGGTAGGGGACGCCCTAGGCGGACGTATGCCGACCAAATAGGTGACGTACTAAAAAAGGGCCAAATTAAAAGTACCCATAACCGACGCGCATGCATGATGAGGTTAATGAATGTCGAGGAAGCGAAAGAGGTATGTTTGAACCGAAGCATGTGGCGTTCCATAGTCTCTGCCTACCCCAATGGGAGACAGGCGTGACGATATAGATAGATAGATAGATAGAAAAAAAATTCATAACGCGTTGTACAATATGGGATTTCAATTTACGTTATGGGTCTTTATTTACACCTCGTATAGTCTATGGCAATAATATGTGCACATCATACAAACATAGATGATATACCTATAACCAGAGAATACAAATACACTGTGGGAGCGACACTGATGGCCAGTCATCACTAGACCAATTAAATAAGTCGCTCAGAACAGAGGAAGTGCTTGTGTAAATGCCTTAAAAATTGCAAAGTCCTAAAACAAATATATCTACGAACTAAAAATGCATTCCGCACTCCTTAATCAATCCATCGTTTACTAGCCGCACGCTACCGGTTTTGTAAACATATCTCGAAAAAGACAGGTGACAAGTCCGAAGGTTTTATGGCGGCGCCTTGGCTGGCTAGTTGACTGGGCCCAGACTCGTATATAACAGGGTACGATATGATAAAGATTGCTCTTATAGATGCAGACGCCTCGCCAGACGCAACTGAGCGCTGCCAAAGCGTGCCAACGGAAATACAATGAGACAAATAATGCACTTCATGCACTGGCATGATTATGTATTAGTGCTAGACGGTGCAAACGTCGTGCTATGAGAGATTTCGCAGGCGGCAATAAGAAAATACCGTAATTTGTAATATTTATAATCTAACTAACATCAACGAATGAAAACGAGCATTTTTCTCATTTTTTGTTAGTTGCTGATGTTATTGCGATTGCCAAAAACATCATATTGTCATCATCATCATCATCATCAGCCTGCCGTACGCAGGCCGTGGCACGCCACTGAGGCCGATTTTCGGCTCTTCGTGTCCAGCCGCTGCCAGCCGCTGCCAGCCACTTTGCGTTGCGTATATCGTCACTCCACCTAGCCAGAGGAAGACGACTACTCCATCGGTTATCGGTTCTGCGACAGATGTGACCAGCCCACTGCCACTTCAACGTGCTAATTCTCTGAGCTATGTCGATTACTTTGGTTCTCTGTCGGATCACTTCATTACGAATTCGATCCTTCAGAGAAACTCCGAGCATAGCCCTCCTAAGGTAGCTCGCTGAGCGACCTTAAATTGGTGGACTAGTCGCACCGTCAGTGTCCACGTCTCGGCACCGTAAGTCAAAATGGGTAGGACGCAGTCGTTGAAGACTTTTGTATTAAGGCTTTGCGGTAGGGATGACGAAAAGTCTCGACGGAGTTTACTATATGCTGCCCAGCCGAGCTGTATTCTTCTGCAAGCCTCCCTCTCGAAGTTGTTTCTACCCAACTGCAAGGTTTGCCCAAGATAGACGTACTCCTGAACAACTTCAATAGGGACCCCATTTAGGATAATCGGTTCCGGAGAGACATGTTCATTGAACTTTATCTTGGTTTTATCCAAGTTCATCCAGAGACCGATGTGAGCAGAAGAATCAGCCAGGCTGCTCTGCATATACTGCAAGTCTTGCACGGTTTCTGTTTCACGGGCCTAAATAGGCCCGTGAAACAGAAACCAAAATCCAATATTGGATTAAAATTAATCCAATATTGGACATGAGCCTCCACCCTATCTCTTCTTTTGTCTGGAAGTCTTTCTCCGTCTTGTCCTTTATAATCCATCTATATCTTTCGCAATTCGTTTGCCAGTGCGAGAGGGAATAGTTTGGGAGTTAGCGTGTCTTCCTGACGAACATCTCGTTCTGGTACACTGCTTTATTTCATTAATAATTACCTTCTACATTTATTTCTTCTTTGATCCTCTGATCCGATTGGTTCTGCGTTTCATACCACATGAAAAGTAGGAATAGAATTCTTGGCACCTCGAATTTATGATGGTGTTAAATAAAAATGCATTACCAAGTACAAGCCTTTTCGTACTTAATCAGATTACATGATGAATTATTGCCTGGGCTGTTCATAGTGTACATCCAAATCCTACGTAGCATCTACACTGGATGTGACAAGGCCAAATAAAATGTGTCTATTTAAACTGTACCACTGGGGCCAACCTTCATTCGAACTGCCGTGACATATTTAACAATCGTCCATTACATAACGATACATAATTTATGTAAAATAGAGGCGTCGTAAATGCCGGATTTGGTTTTAAAATTCTAAGCTCGCGGGTTCACTAAATGCTCTAATTTGGGCAACGGTGATAATAAAATGTGAAGAATTATGGTTAATTTGCCGAAATAATATATACCTTAACATAAAAGTAGTAACCGTTTCATGAATAGAATTTGTGTGAATGGAATATATAGATGCGTTATATTAAGCTAGTTTTTGCCTTTTTAGCATAGTTACCGGGCAGTAAAAGTACCGTTTGTCGTGTACCTATGTTTCGAATTATTAAATTACTGCTTATTTGACTTGTTATGCAATTAATAAGTAACTATTTACATGTATTCTAGGACTACTCACACATGGTCAGAGCAATCCTAAACTAGCAGAGGTTGTACACATAGTGCCAAGTCGAGCTTAACAGTTGTAATACGTTTTTTTCATAAGACAACTCCTGCACTTGGATCGAATCCTGTGTCGCGGGAGACTTTACAAACATACAACTAACGGTCACAATGAACACCCAGACTCGATACAAAAATGTATGAATCACACAAAGTGTTGTCTCGTGTGGGGATCGAACCCACAACACTCGGCGCAGTTTCAAGCGGCGAGGCGGCCGCTTAAACCACTACGCCAACCGTGCAGTCAAATTTCCTATGCTATAAGAACAGTACAATGGTCAAAGTGTCTAACTCGACGAGAAAGTGTGTGTTTTATGCCAACTAAATAACTGATAAACATACTTACATGTTCCTAAATCAATATCATCACCCTTGTATACAGGGTTCATTGTAAAACATTGAATCTCGTTTTTCCTTCAATACTCATAGAATAGGGTAGTTTCCAGGGTCAAAATAATTACATTTTATTTAGTCCGTATTTTAGATTATAAAAAAATATTGGCCACGTATTTTTTCTTTTTTCGATTAAATAAAATATAACAAAGATATAGCCCATTAAAGTTACGTGTGACGTCACCTAGTGCGAAAAAATGCAACACGGCGTGACGTTATACGTAACTTTAATGAGCTATATCTTGGTCATTTTTGGTTTAATTTACAAATAAAAAAATACGTATCGCTTATTTTTGAATAATCTAAAGGACGGACTTATATTTTTTTTGTCAACGAGCCTATTGTAACAACATTAAATTATTTTAAACATCTATAAACTCGCAGGACTACTCATCTCAACTGTGCCACCCGATCTTATGAATGTTATCAATCGAGTTGGGGCTCGTATGGGCGTCGCCAAGGGCAGTTGAAGAGTTTAAAAAACCTTACAATTTATACTTTTCTGAATACATTTCTCATTTTCCATATCAACTTGTCCCCCCCTCCCTCCTCTAGGCCATCGGCTGGCGTGTTTGCCCCTCTCTAGACAATCGGCTGGCGACGCCTTTGCTTGGCTCGTGGAAGAGGTGTGTGAGAAGGAGGAAAGGAAAGAGTCCTGATGAAAACCATTGCGACGTCTACATCCTGTAGTGACGGGGTCAAGCGTATCGCAGTAGCATACTTTATTAATACTATCTGACAGAGATATTTATTAGTGTATGTGTAGATGACAATAAAAGTCTTCTTTAAAACCTATATCGTAGAGTTACGTCTATCGAAGCGAGCCTCTGACAAAGAGATAAATAAAAGACAAGCTCATTACAGCACCATATATTTACACAACTAAACAAAATATACATAAACTATTTATCAATTAGTTTATCTGCCATCGCTCCATACATCTGCCATGCATAGTTGTGAATAATACGAAAGAATAATATAATACCTATATTTATTCAAGAAGGGTATCTACAACGGATGTAGCTTAAACTATTAGTTTTTTTTGTAGATCAAATACCAAGACTTATACGGAGCTCTAGGCCAACCAAATTGTTTGTCATGGTTTACAGGAAGAGCCCGCGACCAGTTATATAAGCTTTTTTTTTTCAAATTCAAAATTTATTGTTTTTAAAGCTGAAAGTTTTTTTGTCCATGAGTCCCTACACTGATTTAAGATTTGCTTATGATTAAGACCGACCTCATTGAGCGACAGCGTTCCTCGGCGTGCGCTCGGCGTTCACTCTGTAGTACAAAGTGAACGCCGGGCGCACGCCGAACGGACGCCGAGCGTACACTCGAGGCACGCTCATGAACAATGTGAGGGAGGCCTAAAAGTTTTGGGGCTGAGAAAATTTAAGCGCTTATAAAATGACGAATTTCTGATGATTGTGGGCACTTGGATCATTCGACCGCTTCCATAGCTCAATAGATGGAACGGCGATCTCACTACCACCAAGCCTACAAATGGTGAATGTATGTACCTATGATTGACCTGATCGAAACTGCTCACAAAATGCGCAGCTCAGCAATTATTTTCTTTTTGTAACGGATCTTTAAAGTTCAATGATATAGATACCAATAGATAAACTTTAAACAAAGAAAACTACTGCGTTAGTATACAGCCTTGATAAAATAACATAATTATTTAGTTTATTATAATTTTGTTTGTAAATTGTTATATAACAATAATATTAAATTCTGTGCTTTGCAAATTTGTATGACGTTTTAGAAACGATTTTTAATAGTAAGATTATTACCGCTAACGAACCTTTATAATTCTATGTTTAACATTTTGTCTCGGGTTATAGTTAATCACGGTTTAAAAGGATAGAAGCAAATGGCGTTCCGTTGTCTCTGCCTACCCTGACGAGAAAAAGGCGTGAGTATATGTATGTATGTTATAGTTTATAGTCTAATCTAAAATACGTTTTATTACATTCCTAAAAGGCTACATATAGTTATAAGTGGTTTAAACAATGTAATTTGATAACATGACGCAGGCATTTAACAACAATAACATATATTGACGAAAAGTTGCATAATTATCACTTCAGAAATGCTGCCCAATTTGTTCTCTTAATCGACCCTTAAATCGACTCAGGTAATCTATTTACGCAATGGAGTTCGCTTTGACATTTGGCACGTTTAACCCAATCGGTAAATTATTAGACCTGTTAGAACTCTAGTCGCTTCATATCTGACCTTGATTCGAAAGGAACACTTGGTAAAACTTTGAGTAGACAAGAAGTGAACGCTACATCGAATCGAGTCAAGATGTTAGTTAAGTATTCAACGTTGGTGTAGATGGTTTCAAAGACGACTTCATTGTGACAAAAATTAAAGAAAATATTCCATTGAGACTTCAATTTCGTGGTCTATTTTGTTGCACCTTTTAGCTGATCGACAGCGCAATTTAAAAATGCTTTACCCCATGTAAAGCATTTTTAAATTGCGCTGTCTATGTTTTAAAAGTAGCTTTATGAACAGTTTTCTTAGCACTTGCACCTTAGTAACTTATATATACAGTTAAGACTAGTTTCGTCTGGCTTCGATCCTGGTGCCATCATACAGGTTAGCCTGTGCGGTGGGGCGAGTCTGTCGGCCTGTCTTGCCTGGCGTCCGAACTTGCAGGACAGACTCCACCGTCACCTCTTCGATGTATGGCTTGCCCTCCGCATCTGGAAGTGAGAGAATAAGAACTTTGATATAACCAGTCTTTTCATCAATGGGTGCGTTTTGTATGAAGCTATCCTACTATTCTTTTTGTACTATGGTGTAAGGATTTTCTTACTTACAAAAATTCCGTATACAACAATACACACGGACATTTTATTAAAAACTTGCGGTTAATGATAAGTCGTGCGGTGCTGCGAGAATTTAGGTTTATTATTCTGTTATAATACCTTACTGTCATTATGTTTAACTTAATCTTGTACTTAAAATGGGTAACAATACCGCATAATATTTATGCTTATGCGAAAACATACAGTAAGTATTGTTTAAGTTGTGTAATAACGTATTGTCTGTTATGAGAATATGTAACCGAATAAAACAATAGGCGGATTTACATAATATGGAACATTTTTGTCCTCGACTTAGGCCTTCATAAAAGCTTTGTATCGTTTTAATAGTGTTGCGTATTTTTTATAAGCGTTACTTTTATATAGTCTGTGCGTTTATAACTACAAGACAAAGGAACGATCCTATGATAAAACTATGACTTGGCTTTGTTCACTAAGAACTTGTTAAATGACTGCTTCTCATGCGCGGTCTTAACGTAAATTCCTTTTTTTCTTGGTTGCACGACAAACTTTTTCATAAAATTGATTACTAGTGTTTTTGTTGGATGAGAGAAAGAGAGAGAGAGAGAGTAACAATGAAGCTTAATCGGCATTATCGGCAATATAACTCTTACTGCAGAAAATAGATAAAATTACCCGTATCTCAATGTTTTCTAGAATAGAAATTGACTCTACGTATTATCTCCGAATGTACCTCTACTATTCAGTATCCAAACTTTAGCTACGCAACTTGTAATAGTGCGGGAGCCCATATTATCTACCGTGAAAGTTTTTGGAGCCCATCCTACTGCCGAGAAATTTCTTTTAGAAAACAAGCGTCCTTTTAAAAGATTTATGACAGAAAAACACAATATCGCTTCGAGCATAATCTGACTCCGGGGCACAAAATATTGCTATAATTTGATTTATAGAGAGATCTCGCACTAAACCGTTTCACATTAACTTCAAAAGCCATTGACCCACCTAACCAACCATACCAGTGCCCATCAATATCTTAAATCCTTGTAGGAGGTATCCGTTGACAATGGAGGTGATGATTTTGATCAATCACCTCCTAATTTATTGCAAATTAAACCTAGTTCTTAAATTGCGATCCGTCAATTTAAAAGTAATTATAAAACCGTTATATAAATAAATTTAAACTGCCCACGATACAGTTAAATTAATGGCCGTATAACGAGCCGTGTATAAAATTATGGAAAGGACTGATCTAAATGAAAGTGTAAATTTATGGGGACCTGTAGCGTCTAAATATAGTGTAGTGCCATTTACATACGGGTTCTTGGCGGAGTAATCGTAGGTCTATTTTCTCTTTTTTCACCTTTTTAGTACTAGGTTGTTTGCTGTTATTTAGAACTATCTGTGTCTTTCAATAAACATTTAATCATATTAGCGTACCATTACATCAATCGTAATCTTCAAAGGTATAAGACGTCATCTATAAAAAAATTACCATTCATTTAACGTAATATACAGCCCACCATAGAAAAAAAGAATACCACTAGATAGAATAAACATTGACAATTTGTATATTATTAGATTTAGGAATGACCACAATACCTGATATTATATTTTTGAGTGAGATTTTAAGTTTAATAAGGAACATAAAATATAGAGGTCCCAATTATTAACAGTACAAACCAACGGCCTACCTGTTATATACACACTATAAGCTTTATTTACGGCTTTGGCAGACTGAGTGCGGGACCACTTTAGGGGCGAAATATTTATATAAAAGTATACTTCCTTATACGGGTGCCAACATCGTAAAAGCTGAACCCAATGTGTCAATTTCATTACTGAAGAAACAAAAAAAGAAGAAAACGGCTGTACGATGATGTCAGTCAACACAAAATTACAAGTGAGTATATCGTTACTGGTTATTTTGTACTTACTTATAAATTTAATGATTTTATTTATTTATAAAAATATTTGATGATGATAATTGTTTCACCACATTCGTCTTCTTTAACAAAACTCCCTTCTTTAAAATAACCACTTTTAAATGAAGTATATATAAGGATTCTAAGATTTGGTACTAAACATAAACTAGTACCTATCGTGTTTACCATAAAAATAAATAAGTCCTTGGTTACATGTAAGTACTATTAAATAGGTAAGTAATCTTTAAGACATTACATTAATCCTCTGCTTAATATTCTAAAAAGATCTTAAATACTTAAATATGCATAATGACGTACTAGTTGATTTATAGATATGGCAAATAAAACTATTATAAATTAACTGTAAGTAGTATTAACGTAAAATATATGAGATTTCCTACGTTTTTGCAGCTACTGGTCTTTTGGATAAAAACAATCATATAGATGAGAATAATGAAATATTGTTGTTTCTGAAAAGGTCCTTACTTAGTTTTTATGCAATTGCACAGTTAAAGGCATATTATGCTTGCTATTTACTGAGAGTTGTATTATACACATACGCTGTAATAATTACGCGACTATTATTTTCATTAAAGGGTTAAACTACTACTACTACTGCGGCTTCTCTTTCCTATTTGTTGCTGTATTCTATCAAGGTGTTTTATTTAACCTCTTAGTAAAATACAGCATCTAGTGCGTATAATCATTTGTAACATATTCCTAGTAAAACACCAAAGACCTCGAAGTAGCCAGAAAAGGTATTTCTTACCATTCAAAGAGGACAGTAGTACTTAGTCAACACATATGTATGTAGGAAATAGTAACGAAATAAAGAACAGAAAATGTAGTAAAAAGTAAAAGACCTGTAGGACCAATTCGAACCAAAATAATAAGTAACAACTAAGAAGAAAATACAACAAAACTCGTTGAAATCTTTTCTTCAGAAGCTACAACAATATGACAAACAAATGAGTCTTAGACAACACCTGACGTTACTGAACTTTGAACTCTATTGTCGTTGTGCATGATTATATGCATGATACCAGAGGTCTAGACAACAAACACATTATTGAGGAAAAATTGTCTATATCATCATCATCATCAGTCTTTAACAGTCCAGTGCTGGACTAGGCCTCTCCTTTGAAAGGAGGAATTGGCCTACTATACCACGTTGGCCAAACGGGTTGGTATAGGGTTTGTATCAAGATTTTCTTCTCTTACAGTGCTGTTCTCCGTATAATATGCTCCCTCTTACGACACCCATAGGATGATATGGGGTAGTGACAATCCGTATTCTTAATCCGTCACCACACGGAGAATCTATATACATAATGTAAATAATTTAATTCGAAACATGACTGCAGCTTTGTTTTTATGTCATATACGTTTACAATTACAGTACATACAAAAACTAATTTCGTCACACAAACCTTGAGACACCGTTTTAAGTTAAAACTTTGCCGTCTCTTTAAACGTATACGAAAGCCATTCACCTCCAAGTCATATATCACAACAACCAAATATACTATTTATTTAGCTTCAAGATATTCTCCAAAATCAAAGTAAATATTTCGAAATAACGAGTTTATATTTAGTCACTGTATTACGTTCTAGCGTACACTACGTGCGTAGCATTTCAATCGCGACATATACATCGATAGGTATATTAGAAACTATTTTGAATATGGTCTTATGTACTCACCATTGGTTGGTGTGGGTCCTGTTTGTAGGTTGTTGGTCGTTGCTGCGGTTGTAAGAAGGATGATGGTGAAGAGGAGGAATAAGACGGTTATGGCTCGCATCGTGACGCAGTGCAACAGACAACTGCGCGAGCGCATGAGCTGACAGTTGACATCGGCCGCGCGCGGCGCTATTCTGTAACTTTTTGTTTTGTTGTATGTACTTACTTGGTTTAATGTTTCTTTTGTTGAGTGTTTATGTTCTGTTTTTTAATGTTTAGCTGTAGTTTTAAAATAAGGTCTTACTTTCAATCGATTATTTATCTCTACTGTTATTGTTATATTTAACTGTACTTAGTTGTTAAATAAGGCCTCATTTAGAATCTATTTTTGCACTGTTATTACATTGCAAGTGACCTGGCTGTTACTTAGAGGCAATTACATGTTTGCAGGTACCTAGGTTTCCTTTATGACTGTTTGATTGTTTGTGCTTGCATCAAGGACAGTAGGTAGAAGTTATGTATTTTATGATTCAGAGTGTAAGAACAGCGGTACCTAATGATACCTAATCATGCCAGGAGATAGTTTTTAATAACATTTGGCTATGAAGTTCAGTTAAAATCAACAGAGATGTGTCAGTGTTCTGCTGCCCTAGACCAGGTGTATACATATGTATATAGTATAGGTATATGAATTTAATCCTTTTTGGTCTTTGATGATAGTTTTACATTGTCTTTCGGCGTATATATCACGCACCTTTTATCGAGTTTCTGTTGCAAGGGCCATGACCAGCGATGTACGAACTGCGTGGTACGTATAATTATAAACCCTGAAAGAAGACGTTAAGTAGGTATATTTATGTTTGCATGCCTGCTCTCTATTGCTTTTAGGTCAAACAAACCCTAACATCGTTTTTACATTATAAACGTATTTGTTCACAGACTTACCTACTGAAAAAAATATGATAACCAGTGACAAAGAAACTGACATTAATTTGTGAGAAAAAGGTAGCAGAGCCTTGCTGATTTCAGTATGAATGGTTCGACCGAGGAAGACTCTCACAGAAAATCGACCTAAAGTAACAGCTAGTACTTTACCTATACTGTTGAATTTCGTTAAGTGAGTGAGAGTGCCAGAGGCCCATTACACTATTCAATCACCTCCATCCCACTCCTTATCCTATCCCTCTTCCCGCTATATACATCTTTATCTCTATATATATATTTCTTGTGTGCGTGTATGTCACTGAACTCCTCCTAAACAACTGTACCGATTGTGATGAAATTTTTTGTGAGTGTTTAAGGGAACTTGAAATGATTTAGATTCACAAAAAAAAATGCGAATATTAAAAAAATATATACGGCGGTACGAAGTTCACCGGTTCAGCTAGTACATACATAATACTTAAAAGTACTTAATCAAACTATTATTTTATTGGTGTTTGTCTAAATATAACAGAATATCGCTTTACTTTAATTGCATAACGCTCAGTTAAGTGGGAGTGCGATTTCCAAGTAACTTACATAAGCTTTCCGTGGATGTGAAGTTAAGCAGAGCGATAAGCGGGGCGATAAGCGGAGCGATCACTACAGGGTCACGTTGATAAGAATCGTTTCAATGTCAATCAGGTTTTTTCATTGTCAAGGCGCAATTTCTGAGCTTATTATGATAAATCTTACACGAATATAGTCAAAATATGAAAACAAACTTGCCTAACGAAGATAAGAAAATTTATGAAAAATGCACTTTTTTAATTTGTTTGGATATACTTTATTCTAGAACAGTTAGGTACGTATAAAATTAGTACTAAAAGAATCGCTACATCACTATCTGACGCTTACTAATAAGTCCACGCCCGATCGCTGTCATTGCACAATGTGCAAACATGTTTGTGCCCAATCTCTCTGCGTTGGCATAGATTCATTCTCGTGCTCAGTTTTGCAACAATGACTTAAAAGCTCACACGTTCCTAGCATGAGTGGAAGCTACTGAGTTAATTAGCGCAGAAGAATGTAATGGTTTAAGCTTTACTATTGTAGGATTAATCTTCATTAGAGTATCGTATTTTGAAGAATTCATAATTTATCGAGTGTTTTTTGTGTAGTTCTTTATAAATCACCGCTACTGAATACAATAAAAGCCATCCCTTTTATAAGAAAAATAATGATATCTTGCCTCTCTGCTGCACAAAATATTACCAGGCTTGTCCCTTCGACTTGAAAGGTACATCTCTACGTCACATGCGACTTACATAATTACTTCTGTAGTTAGGTATAACCAATGAATACAGATTTACATATAGAAGCGCATTTCTTAAGAATTTCGTGTGCCGATTCCAAGTGGCGAATTGGTGGCTGTCGTCAGTGTAGTTCATAGTTGGCGCCGTTGGCTCTCCATCTCTCTTGCCCTCGTAGTTAAGATACACAGGAGAAACGTTCATCTCTCTCGCACTCGTAGAGACAGCTGTCACAGCGCGACTGCCACCCGCCAAGCGGCAATATGGGTCACAAAAAGTTTGTCTACAGAGCGCCCATAAGAAATGCGCCTCTATGTAAATATCTATGCTCTATGGTATAACTACGTGTGGTGGCCTACAGATGCATGTACGTACTGCAGATTAACAAGTCTCGTAATTTATGCTTATTATTGCGTTTTTTGCTAAGGATACCTACGTATCGTGGCCTACAGACAACGAGTCTAGTAAAATGTGACTAGTTGTTTCTTGCAGCCATAATAACAACGTACAATACAAAAAAATAAAAAATATAAATGTTATAGTAATAAAACATCGACTGACGCCTAACTTTAGACCTCCCATGAGATGATAGTCAATGACCACCTGTACGCTAATGACATAAACATTGATTTATTTTTGAACTAAGTAACAACTAGTCGCCAATTATATATTTATACCTTTTGCACTGAAGCAGTGAACAGAGGCGGACTTGCTCCGCCTTCTATTACAGTCAAAAGTGATTCATTGCTGTATTATTATTAGTATTATAGTGTTAGCCTTGTGCCTCCGTGGTCCAGTGGATAGCGTATGCGACTGCTGATCGGAGGTTCCGGGTTCGATTCCCGGGTCGGGCAAAAGTGTTACTGGGTTTTTCCGAATACTCAGTAGCAGCCCGGAGTCTGGTGATGTGCCCGGTAACGGCAATAGGCTCGCCCCCTATTACGTGGGACCTAAAAATTCATGGCGAAATGTGGGTGTAATATTTACACCTCTGCCTACCCCTTCGGGGATACAGGCGTGAGATTATAAATAAATAAAATAAATATTAGCCTTGTATATAAACCATCCAACTCTAAAACATTGGCATCTCCTCACCATGGGTTAGGCCAGACTCTAACTGGTCCAGTGCTGGCAGATTCCAAAACTATGTCATCATCATACAATTTTATTTAAACGGGTCTTATTCGCGATATTTAATTAATTTAAGGTATAAATACCAATGTTTTACCGACGTTTCGGCCGTCTTATAACAGCCTTGGTCGCGGCAGGACATGCTGTTGTAAGACGGCCGAAACGTCGGTAAAATATAATACAAATTAATTAAATATCGCGAATAAGACCCGTTTAAATAAAATTGTATGATGTATACAAATCGCGAAAGTTTAAAATCGATTATGTCATCATCATTATCAGCCCTTTATACTGTCCCACTGCTGGGCACGGGCCTCTTCTCACTACGAGAAGGGTAAGGCCATAGTCCACCACGCTGGCCAAGTGCGAGTTGGCAGAATTCACATGTCTTTCGAGAACATTATGGAGAACTCTCAGACATGCAGGTTTCCTCACAATGTTTTGCTTCACCGTTAAGCAAGCGATAATTAACAATTTAAAACGCACTTAACTTTGAAAAGTCATTGGTGTGTGCCGTGGGATCGAACCCGAGATCCTCTGCGTAGCAGTCTGCGTAGAAGTGTGCTTGATAGGATAATACCTCAAGATTTTGGTAACTTTGTTCAATATAGAAAGGCACGATTTAAGGCTGTACGATTTCGACCGGGAAGGTAGTTTCCTAACCAATCTACTTAAACTTTCAACTGTTAACTTGGTGAACGCTTTCTTATAATAATTATAACAACTAACATTATACACATATTATGTTTTCATGCATTGAAATTTAGCTAGATAAGTACTGTTTAAGGATACTATCGCGATTTATTTTAGATTTACAGTAACATTTAAACCCAGGCATCTAGGATTACATTTTCATTTTTCGTTTCATAGTTCTGTTCAATTAGGTATTTAAGTATGAAACTGCGATAAATTCGTAAATGGTAGTTAAATACAATCAAAATATACTTATGTACAAATAGCGCTATGTACATACATAGCGCTATTTGTACATAAGTCACTGTCAGTAAGAGACTATGGTCATCAAACGATAAATTATTCGTCCAGACATAGTGGGAACGCGCCTTATGTACATACATAAGGCGCGTTCCCACTATGTCTGGACGAATAATTTATCGTTGGATGACCATAGTCTCTTACTGTTCCCACTCATAATGAATCTATCGCCACGGCAAACAATGTTGTCCTATCAATCAAAATATATTAAATTTGTCAGTTACTAAAACAGTGACAGACAACGCATAGTAAAGCTATTGTTAACAAGAAGCAGATATTTAGCAAGTATGTTCCTTGGGGGATGGAATAAAGGATCTAAAAAATGATTTGCCGAAATGCCAACCGAATCGGATAGAAATGGTTAAAATAAAAAATGTGCGGATGTAACCTTTTAGTACTCCTTAATGTGCGAACGCGGCCTTAGACCACTAGTGATGTAATAAATTAACAGTTGCTTCTCGCTTACTCGCTCTATTGTCGCGATCCGTTAGACGCCTTTAATACCGTTGTCTATAAGCGTAGGCCGCTATTTTATAGCCTATTGATAAAAAATGGATATCTTTATTTTATTTATACATATATGTACAATATAAGTAGGTATGCGAAGCAACTGTCTTGGATATTACATAGTAAGAGTATTAGGTACATTGTATTTTCTTATATGTACCTACCGCATATTATATTTCGATTATCAGATGTTTAAGCACATTACAAGCGCCATATTTACGGATGTACTCCATGGTGTGAATATGTACCTACTACTTACAAAGGTAGGTACATATCCCGAAAGACAATTGAAACTCATGATATCGACTACAGAAGTTTAAACTCCTGTACTATAAATATGTAGAACATAGTATTATCAGCACCATATAAACTGTCCCACTGCTGAGCAGTTCTGGGCAACGACCACTTCTCATTATAAGTTGGCAGACTGCACGTATCTTTCAGGAACATTATGATTGATTCTCAAACATTGAGGTTTTCTCGGGATGTATTCGTTCAACGATTACCAAGCGATAATTATTAATTAAATATCTACGCATATGACTTCGAAGTCAGCGGTACCTGTCGTTTGTTAGAACCCGGGACCCTATGCGTAGTGTAGCGTAGTAGGACGACCCGGTGGCGTAGCGGGAGTGCAAACGACTGCCACGCCGAAGGTCGCGGGTTCGATTTCCGCTCAAGTCAAACATTTGTGTGCGTGAACATGGATGTTTGTCTTGCAAACCAAGATAAGGTGTTTCTATATATATACATACATAGACTCACGCCTGTTTCCCCGAAGGTTTAGGCAGAGGCATATTAAACGCCCACTTTTTGCCAGTGTTTTGATCCCACGTAATAGGTGGCGAGCCTATTGTCGCTTCTCGGGATATTTTGTTTGCCAGAGCCTCGTCCGTTGATCAGCAGGTGCACCACTTGCAGGTGAGGTTATATATATGTATGTAGTAAATATGTATGTTTATCCATTGTCTAGTACCCATAGCACAAGCTTCTGCTTAGTTTAGGACTAGGCGGTGGTATGTGAATGTGGTAGAATAAAAAAAAGCAGTCTGTTGGTCTTCCCACTAGGCTAGCGCTGTAACATAATTTCACGCCTTTTATCCCCGAAGGGGTAGGCAGAGGCGTATTAAACACCCACACTTCGCTATCTATGCTTCGGATCCGATGCGCTTGCTAGCGCTGTATCACTACAAAAACATACTATGTATAAACAACTCTGTTTTGTACCAATCTTAAGTCAACGACATTCGTAGTTCATTGTTACTTATTCTTGATTTATTTGTTAAAACCTGTATCAAGGAACAAGTTGGGAAGTTATAGCATTAGTCAGATAACAATAAATTTAATTTATATTTAACAAAACCTATAAAATCTTGTTTTATATTAATCAAACACTAATGAACTAAGGTGAAACGATAAATTATAGAGTAATCTAATGTTTTTTTTATTTTAATTTTACTCTTGCTAGAAATGTTGCTTGATGAAAGATAGGTATAAATATTTCATTATAATGTCTAAATTCGGGTGTTTCGTCGTTTCGCACCACGAGTGGTTCGGACCGCGGTGTGAAACGCAGAAGAGCTCTTAAGAATGGGCTGTTTCGCACCGCGGCGGTCCTTGGAGCGCCGAGCGGTGTGAATCGACCAATAGCTCTTAGGAATGGGGTGATTCGAACCACTATGTTTAGGCACAACCTAATTTTAAAGTTTGTATGTACAGTCGAGTAGAAAAGTGTTTCATGAAAATAAAACAGTTATGACTTGATATTTTGTAATCATATTTCAAACTCACAATCACATAAGAACTAAAATTTAGTAAAAGTGGTTGAATTTAGATCACAGTTTGATTAGTAATATAGAACTAGTTTAAATCACAGTTGAAGCATTAGGTACACAATCTGACTTAAAACTAACTGATTGAAATTTCGATGGCGTACCTACATAATAAAACTTTACTTTCAAATAATAATTAAGTATTTACTACTGATTATTATTATTATTATTCACACACATCTTTAATATATTCTCATAATAAATAAGTACATTTTTAAATATATCAATTATAAAAATACATTTAAAAATATAAAAATCATTATGGGGACCCACCAGTATCGGGAACAGGGTCCAAGCTACTGGTGGTTAGGGCTCCAGAGACAGGAACCGCCTCACTATGCGTGCCGTGTCCAAAAGTACCGCCTTCTTTATCAGACCCTTGACCCAAGGATCCAACGCGAGCCTCTTAAGATGGCTTTCTTTTATTATTATTATTATTATTCGGGTTGCGGAGGTCAGACAGGCAGTCGCTCTGAGGAAAAGCTAATATTCAGCCAAATCCGGTTAGACTAGTAAGCGGACCCAGATTGAAACAGGGATAACGCTAAGAGGATGAGGATGATGACTACTGATTATAACAACAGTTCGAAACATCATACGTAATTTTTTTAATTAATAGTTTGAAGGCACATGACAAAATGCACTAGTAATTATTAAAAATCACAGACTTCGAAACTTGTTTCATTTATCTTATTTATCTTTTATAAATTTTATTGTCTAGACTACACTTACGAACCATCTAACTTCGACACACCTTACATGTTATCACGCCTATCAAGGGTAAATAAATTTTACGCACGTCGTGTCAACCTACCATCAGTAACCTAGCATTTAAAATTACATTTGTCTAGATTAAGCCTGTCTTGTGTTTTATCTGTTGGTTGACATAAAAATTAAATTAAATAAAAATAAAATAATATTAGGTACTGACATAAAGTCTAAACGAAAATAGCCTTTTCATAGGTAACCTCCAAATAGTTCAATTGTGTTTTATTTTGAATCGGTCTTTGATCTCCACCTAGCCATAGATTATGTCACACGAGAAGACTGGGCCAAATGTGTGAGGCATGCTGAAGAACTTCAAAACAAAGACTTACAAAAAGCTCTAATTTGAAATCAAGCGCCACTTATAATAAATTTGGCAGAAGACGAAGACTCTAATGATGAAGACTCCGATGAAGATTTATTTTATTTGCTTAGTAATTATATAATTTAAATCTTTTTGTAATATTAACGGCTCATTTACGGGACACAATATGATCTACTTTGTTTCTTGTAATAAACTTTCTTTCTCTGTGTATGAAAATACTGTATTTTTAAATACAGGGTGTCACAAGATCCATCACTAAGCCCAAGTCTACTCGTTGTGATATTTTTTTAAGGTTTCACATTTTTTAAACCGCAATTAAAAGCGCATGCGTGCAATGCTCGAAATACTTACTTATCCATGGGGTCATAGGGTATCTAAAGAACATATTGGCGGGGTAAATGCATCGATTTTGTACCTAATTAGAAAAATTCCATACTAACTTTGAGCCTCAATATCTCCTGAACCAGTAATTTCCCAGGTATGGTGCCGAAGTAAAAAATGTTTGTAGTAATTGGTACAACATGGAATTTCAGTTTTCGTTAAGGGTCTTTTAAGATCCTGTATAGTTTAATGTCAAATATTGTGACTTTTTTAATTTTGTGAACAAGATACGATAATAAACGTTATCTATCGATAATATGTATTTTATTGTTACGCCCTTCGCTAGACGGCTCCATAAGACCCATAAGTGCAAGCGAGATAGATATAGAGAAATGATTTACGGCACTAAGACTCAGATGAACCAATTAGAAGCCTATATGAGCACTCTTATCTTTTTCTATTGTTTATTGCCAGTCAGACTGGGTTTTACAAAGGGATAATTTGTAACGAGACTGAACTCTTTGTATATTTTTTACACATATTTTGGTCAGCCCACCAACATTAAAGTACATCATTATGATAGTAAAAATAAGAGTTGTAAATAGATACCAAAAGTTATACGTAGAGTAGGCGACAAGCCGTGCCGAGTGTGTAACAAATGCGTATAAAACAAAATGTATTTTATTTTCGCTATTTTATTTTGTGCCTGGCTGTACTTTAAGCATTATTACTGATAAATCTTTTTGTTCCATTTGCGGTTCGAATAAACCCATTCAATTTCTTCTATGGTCGATTCACACCGCGGTCCGTAACAGCCTATTCCTGAGACCTCTTCGGCGTTTCATACCGCGGTCCGAACCACTCGTGGTGCGAAACGACGAAACACCCCTAAATTCAGCCATTTAAGATGGTAATATAATTATGCATTTTGTTGGTATTTGTCTTATCAAAATTATACGCAGAATATCAAGCATGTGGGTATTATTTTATGAGTAGGTATTTATTGCATTTCTATGTGTTGTGGTTTATCAGTCAAACAACTTTTCTTAACAGTCTAATAAATGAAATCCAATCTAAAAGTTAATAAATTAAACAAGTAAATTTATATACCTAATTCTATTTATTTTTGTTTTGACAAACAAGGCTTTTTATTCTATTATTATACATAGCTTATGAAGCGCAGTTCGAGATTTGATAATGAACATCCCACGCAGAAAAGCGCTATATGTTTACTCTTGTTATAAATTTTTTTTTTATTATTTATTTATAGTCCATCGCCTGTATCCCCGTGGGGCTACGCAGAGGTGTAATATTACATCCACATTTCGCCATGAATTTTCAGGTCCCACGTAATAAGGGGCGAGCCTATTGCCGTTACCGGGCACATTACCAGACTCTGCTACTGAGAATTTCCTAACGGAAAAACTCAATAACACTTTGACCGACCCGGGAATCGAACCCGGGACCTCCGATCAGCAGTCGCATAAGCTATCCACTGGACCACGGAGGCAGTCAGTAGTTAAACAAATTGGCAGTAAAACCCAACAACACTTACCCATCAATAAAACAATAATTGCATTGCTAGCAAGCCGTAAGCTTGTTTATTGCTCTACAATCACATCTTATGACGCTTTTAACAAGATCGGCAAAGGTCCAAAGTCAATGGACCCACAAATACATCGGCTGCATCAAACAATTTTGTTGTAGATATAATTTCAGCGAGTGCACTGAGGGCAATGAACTCTTTATGGATCTATAATCTAGATCAGAAACAATTTATTTTTATTTAATGCTGGACGTGACTGTGGTCTGATGTCTTTTAGAGCTACAACTTTGTTGTGTGTTCTGTAAAATATAGATGAATACATTGCATGGTCATACTGAATGGATATGCCTTCTGGATACGATAATACAGTATATAAAGTGTTGTTTTTACATCAGAGAGCCAACTCTGGTCATTATATTATTTTGTTTATATTTGTTCAAAATGCAGTTTCGATCTAGTCTTAGTGTGATACTTATTTCGTAAATAGCATTCTCCTAAATTATCTTACACTAGGTGATGCCCGCGGTTACACCCGCGTTATTTAAGGCTACAGCTCCGCTCCCGTGGCTCAAAGCGTGATGTTATATAACCTATAGCCTTCCTCGATAATTGACCTATCTGATACTGAATTTAACAAATCGGCCCGGTAGTTCCTGAGATTAGCGCGTTCAACCAAACAAACAAACAAACTCTTCAGCTTTATATATTAGTATAAGATATTATAATAAATATTTGAATGATATCTCAACTAAATCGTTAATTGAACAAAGTATGAAACTATGTGTCAACGTCGAACTTTAAGTGTCAAATGAGGCGATAATAACATTAAGTTAGCAGAAAATCAGTTGTGAGTCAAAATGTAATCACTTTTTGTTCAAAATACAATGACAGATAAAATACGAGAATTCTCTCGGAACCTTCAGGTCAAGCGAACGAAAAGTGTTTAAAAGAGGCTATTTGGAAAGGTACTAACCAAAAACATTGGATTCACAGAATATGTCACAATTCTTAAAACGTTTTATTCAAATAACGTCTGCTTTGCTACAATGCAAAGCTTTTCGTTTTTACTGAGAATTTCGGAAACCTAAATCACTACGTATGATATATAAATAGGATTTAAACATTCTTAGTAACGACAAAAAGTTTGCAGAACTTCGGGTAAATATACTTTAAATCAAATCACAAATATTCAAATACGGGACAGAAAGAATAGCTAGAATTAGAAAAAGATTTGTGGGTCGCAGAAAGTTTTTTCTCGAATCAGAATCAAACAATATAATAAAACAGGGCGTGGCAGGTAACGCCGAAAATACCACTTAAACCACTGCGTCAATGACGTGCAATTTTTTACCGACTTCCACATACTATATAACATGGATAACAAATTATAGTAATAATTTGTTATCCATGTTGTGTAAAAATGGAAGATACCTTTAGTAATATTTATGTAGGGGGTCTACATCGCGTAACTAAGCGACTTGGTTATTTTCAGAACTGCCTCCGTGAGGCCAGTGGTTAGCGTATACGACTGCAGTTTGATCCCGGGTTCGATTCCCGGGTCAGGCAAAAGTGTTACTGGGTTTTGCCGAATACCCAGTAGCAGCCCGGAGTCTGGTGATGTGCCCGGTAACGGCAATAGGCTCGCCCCCTTTTACGTGGGACCTAAAAATTCATGGCGAAATGTGGGTGTAATATTTACACCTCTGCCTACCGTTTCGTGGACACAGGCGTGATATTATAAATAAATAAAAAAATAATATTTTCAGAATTAGGCTTTTAAGGTATAGTCCTTTCCAGAAAAAGACATTTTACAAATTAGTCCTTTCAAGAATAAGGCATTTATGGACTAAACGATTTAAAATACATGTAAATATCTAATATTAGCTCTACTTCTGCTTTACATAATGTTTTTAATAGATTAAGGTGGAGCACGGATTAATCGGATGCCTCGCAAGTAAAATACCACCTTTACTACACACGTGATTATGACTAAGTGTTTTGATGATTTGTTTAATTTAGTATGTGTGCCCAATTATGAATCACTTCAAGGTTGCGGTTTTTTCTTAATGGATATATTAGGCAGTTTTATTGTTTGTTTTCCTTATCTAACTCCTCTTAGAGGGTATTTACGAGTACATACCTATGGTGTAAATCAAATGGGACTAGCACAGATTGACCTTTCGTTATATAAACGTCTTTAACATAAACAGATCAACTTATATTGGTAATGTGTACTTCATTGACGACCGGTTGGTGTAGCGGGAGTGTAAGCGACTGCTACGCCGAAGGCCGCGGGTTCGATTCCCGCTCAAGTCAAACATTTGTGTGCGTGAACATGGATGTTTGTCTTGGTCTGGGTGTTTCTATGTATAATATGTATGTATTTACAAAAAAAATGTATATATGTATGTTTATCCATTGTCTAGTACCCATAGTACAAGCTCTGCTTAGTTTGGGACTAGATGGTGTTGTGTGAATGTGGTAGAATATTATTATTATTATTATATTATTGTGTCTACGCGATGGGCTCCTTAATATTTATTTTATTATAATATTATAGGCCTGATTTAGTATTAAGAGTATTTATGTTTATTAGTTTGTAGTTTTTGTAAAATAAATCCTTTAAATTTTTAGAGTTGATGCTTGTACCCGTCTTGAGGTTTATATGTTATTACGAACGTAGACTGCTAAGCATGCAGGCAATTCTTATGCGGATGAAACTACTACAGACTGCAGTGAAAATCTCTGACAAGCAAGTAAAGGTCTATGCCACCTTAAGGAACATCACTAATCAATGGGCGAGACTGAATTTAGAATATCTATGGGGATTGTCCGAACATTTCGTTATCATAATGTGTAGTTATACACAATTGTATATGTTTTTGTGAGATTCAATCTCAATTGATGACAAACGGATGCACTCCCTTGAAATCATCTTAATACGGCCATAAAATAGCGGCCTACGCTTATGGACAACGGTATTAAAGGTGTCTAACGGATCGCGACAATAGAGCGAGTAAGCGAGAAGCAACTGTTAATTTATTACATCACTAGTGGTCTAAGGCCGCGTTCGCACATTAAGGAGTACTTAAAGGTTAGGGGGAAGGTGTACGAGATGATCCATTGGGAGAAGATGATCCTCTTACATTGCAACGAAACTAGTAGTGCCACCTAATTGTGTTTATTGGTAAAATGTAGTCCCTAATATTCCCCCGCCTTAGTCAATCGTAATGGTGCCTTGAGCGACACTAAAATTTTTTGAGGACGAAAACAGAAATTTCGCCACTGTGATCTAAGGTAAGGTTGTCTTTGAGATTGTGTAATGTGTTTTAACGTACTTTATTGGCGTGGTTGATGTATTAGTTAGCTTTGTATATTACTCTATTTTGAATTTTTAGCAACATGGAAACAGTTGAAACCACACATGTTATGTTATCGATCATTGTTGTTGGGGCAAGATGTTTATGTTACTGGTGTACAAGACGATCCGTGTGGATCATCTTGTACAACGTTAACATCATCATATTGACTATGTATTACAGAAACATTTTAACCATTTGTGTTCTTGTTTTTTTTTTTTTAAAGCGATTATCCGTATGAATTCACATGTGGTTGGTGTAAAGTAACGCCAGGAAACAGGCGCTTAGAACTATTATACATTTTTATTTTTATTTCATTTATACTTATTTGTTAAAATTGATGAGGATTTTTTTCCGTCATGTTGATTTTGAGAAGTTAAATTTGCTTGACTAGATTAGCTGTTTTAGATGATAAATTATTTACCTACCTACTTTAAAAGATTATTTAATATTGTTAAACCTTTACTTGACCACAGATCTCATACAATGTGATTATGGGATCATCTTGGACACCGGGGTGTATAAAGTTTTAAAAAAAAGGTGCTTATAACAATAAAACATTAAAAAAATATTTTTTGAGTATGACAACTATTAGATAGATAAATTTCCTACGGATAAATGTATTTATATCTGCAATAAGTAGAATATCATTTATACTGCAAGCATTCTCCCTTAAATCTCGTACACCTTTCCCCTACATCCACACATTTTTAATTTTAACCATTTCTATCCGATTTGGTTGGCATTTCGGCAAATCCTTTTTTAGATCCTTTATTCCATCCCGCAAGGAACATACTTGCCAAATATCCGCTTCTTGTTAACAATAGCTTTATTATGCGTTGTCTGTCACTGTTTTAGTAACGGACAAATTTAATATATTTTGATTGATAGAACGACATTGTTTGCCGTGGCAACAGATTCATTATGAGTGGGAACAGTAAGAGACTATGGTCACCCAACGATAAATTATTCGTCCAGACATAGTGGGAACGTGGGTATGTACAAATAGCGCTATGTATGTACTTACATAGCGCTATTTGTACATAAGTATATTTTAATTGTATTTAACTACCATTTACGAATTTATCGCAGTTTCATACTTAAATAATGGAACAGAACTATGAAACGAAAAATGAAAATGTAATCCTAGATGCCTGGGTTTAAATGTTACTGTAAATCTAAAATAAGGTGGGTGGACCATGGAAGGCCACGCTCCTTTGAAGGCCAACTACTAAAAAGTCGTAGTTATTGACATGTAGAGACATATTCCTTCTACTACACACTAAGATCCATCAAACTCAAGGCCACACACGCGGCGGCGAGTCGATCGCGCCGCTATTGTGGAAGTGCGATCTCACGCTTCGTAGACTTCGGTCGTCGACGTTACAATTGTTATTCGCGCGCACAGCAAAACGTAAGTTTTTAGTCAAAAACCTATTATTATCTCATATTTTTTTTACTGTGAATTGTCGTATAAGGATATGTTTATGGTACTAAAGATAAAAAACATAGTTTTGCCTCAATTTAAGATAAAATATTGGTAGTGTTCCTAGGAAAGCCAGTGGTTCCTTATAAGGCCAATCAAATATTTGACGGTTGGCCTTGCTATGATACATGGGCTTTACAAGGAACATTTACAAACCATGAACATATGAACACTTACTTTTAAGTTAAAATACGTAGCCTTACAGTTAAAACAATGTTTTATATTTATAATATTTTTATTTACATGTCTGTAGTTTCTATTATTTAATCATAGGAACTTAATTAATATCAAACAGTATAGATAGTTAGTTTGGCCTTCTTAGGAACATTTTGGCCTTACAAAGAACGAACCCATAAGAAGGCCATTTTTGGTAAAAAAAAGTTTTTAATTTTATAATAAAACGCGTTGGCAAGTTATTTGATGCCAATATAATACTTATTACAACTATTGTTAAATAATTTCCATTAATATATTCTTAGTTACACGATGGTGTTCAAGTAATTTTCGTTGAGTTTTTTATAGATGATAAAACTATATTGAGCATTAATGTTTCGCTTAAATGATAGAGCTTATTATGTTCTTTTAGTAAAAGCGGATATATTTAATATTACAACTCTATTTTTAAGTTTAACGACTGATGTATAATATTGGCCTTGTTTGGAGCCGTGTTCCTTGCAAGGCCATTTGGAAGAGCTTAATAAAACTTAAGTTTTATAAATAGTGATTAAAGTTAAGTAAAAAAGAAGTGATTTATATGGTGCACAATAAAACAAAGTATTACTTTATAATTTGTTTCCTTTATTTATCCAGTAAATAAACGAATAAAAAGTGTTTACTCGTTAGAGTGGCCTTCCATGGTCCACCCACCTTAAATCGCGATAGTATCCTTAAATAGTATCTAGCTTTTCAATGCATGAAAACATAATTATGTATAATGTTAGTTATACATAATTATGTTTTCATAATGCATACTGCAATATGCCGTGTGGTTGACGGCTTAGAATACAAGTGTCACCACCCCTTATCTACCCGTGGGTGTCGTAAGAGGCGACTAAGGGATAACACGATGCAAATACCATCTTTGCGTAGAGACGGAAAACTCGACATCAAACCCTATACGACTGCCTCGTTGGTCTCGCAGCATAAATGTGCGCGTGGGATCGGGAGGTCCCGGGTTCAATTCCTGGGTCGGGCAGTGTTATTGGGTTTTTCTGTCACGAAATTCTCAGTAGCAGCACGGAGTCTGGAAATGTGCCCGGTACGGCAATAGGCTCGCCCCTTATTGCGTGGGACTAAAGTATATCTGGCGAAAAGTGGGTGTAGAAATACACCTCTGCCTACCCCTTCGGGGATAAAAGGCGTGACGTTATGTATGTATGTGTATGTATAATGTTAGTTGTTATAATTATTATAAGAAAGCGTTCACCAAGTTAATAGTTGAAAGTTTAAATATATTGGTTAGGAAACTGCCTTCCCGATCGAAATCGTACAGCCTTTTATCGTGACTTTCTATATTGGACAAAGTTACCAAAATCTTGAGGTATTATCCTGTCAAGCACACTTCGTCCCTAAAAGCCCAGTGACTATTATAAAACAAGGCGGTAGCACATGTGTATTAAGAATTACATATTGTATAGATAGATTTTTTGTACATCAACATAGCATAGTACAGTACATACTTATTATTGTAAAGTGACTCATATATAACTACGGCGGCTTCTCACTTAGGGCGATCACTTCCAGGCAACCTTCAGATGGACAGGAATGAAGTGAGCAGAAATACACTTGAGCATTCACCTGTAATGAGCATTCTCGCGAATGTTTCAAAACAAATGAGCGTGTTTTAGCGAGCATTCTCACGAACTATCAGGCGAGCCTTAGAATATACATAATACATAGAATTCGCACTACAATGGCGGTTAAACCCAATATACCTATTTACTTCACTTTGACTTATGATTTTAATCTAGGGAAGAATCTTCGTAGTTTGTCACTAATTTTAACTTGACTATTGATGGGCTTACTCAGAATATATATCGATAAAATATTGATAATGTTTACAATAGATCCATAGATTTGGTTTACTCAGAATTAATTTCATTAGAATGTTGATAAACTCTCAATATCGATAAATAAATTTGAACGTAGGAACAAACACTTGTGTGATTTATTAAACCTGTTCAAATTAAAATCTGTATTTTATTCATTAGAAACGTCATTTGTTTATGAATCTTAATTTTACTCTAGAAATAATTCATAAGTCAAATTGAAGTAAACATATTGGGTAAAACTGCTGTTGTAGTGCGATTTCTATATTCTTCGGACTGTTTGAATTTAGAATGATCGAGAAAATGTTCGGTTCGACAAAACAGAAAACGGCGAATGCTCGCTGTTCTGTTACACCTGAATGCTCAGTGTATCAGTGACATAACAGGAAAATAATGAAGTAAATAAGGACGTGTTACATAGGCACGTGTTTATGGTAAACGTATGCCACGCACAATCTAGGGTTCCATAGTAGGACTTGATCACAATATTAATTTTATCGCTTGCAAATGTAAGTTTAAGTTAATTGATTATTCCTCGCATTTACAAAGTCTAATTTTCCTTTATCATTTTCACTGAACGTTCATTATACCACTGCAACTATTTAGCATAGTTTATATATTTATATTTAAATACTACATTAGATAATAGACACTTTGGTGGCTTTTGCAAAATATTGCGCAAATGGATCGTTGAATAAAATATGCTTAAAAGTCACTGAGACTGAGTCTATTTAAAGACCTATCTAACGATCATAAAATATTATTTAGCGGGTCTTAGTCGCGATAATTTATTTATTTCAAGGCATAAATACCTCTGTTATTTTCCTACGTTTCTACCGGCTTGCAACGGTTGTGGTCGCGGAGGGACTGATGAACGATAACCTTATGCATTTACGTGTAAGTATGAGAGCTCCCCCAAATCAAAACATTTTTAGATTTATTGTACAATTTTGCCTGCGTAATCATAATTTTAGCCCTCTAGTGCTTATAATTTGCGCGTAAAACATCGGACAGACAGACAGACAAAACAAAAATATAAAGGTTCCTTGTAGTTTACTACGGAACCCTAGAAACGAAAGCTAAAGTTTAGTAAGTAAATATTTTTAATAAAGGTGTAGTTTAAATATTCATAGTATATATTATAATAAATGGCGCCAGATATTTTATCTTTTTCACATTCCGAAGCTGGTATGTCAATAAAGAACAAAGAAGGTCAAACAAACACGGTATGGTGCTTATACTATAGATGGTATCTAAGTGCCACCAATTTCCATAGTAAATATGGTGACATACTGATTTGTATACATAATTATTAGCCTCATAGCAAAAACGCCTCTTAGACCTCTCTCACACTGGGCATGTTCTTTTCGCGAGCGGGCGCTCGACGTGCGCCCGGCGTCCATTCGACGTGTGCCCGGCGTTCGTTCAGCGTCCACTTTGTACGACAAAACAGCATGTCGAGCGTTGAGCGTCGGGCCCCCGGTCGAGGAACGCGCACGCCCAATGTGAGGCCGGCTTTACACAGTTGTACGAACTATGATCTTGACATAGTAAAAACAGAATAGTAAGCCAGCTAAGGCCGCTCGGCGAGTTAATTGCCTACTCTTGCGATGACGCACGGGTTGTCACGTGTTTACACCGCGGCGCCGGCTTTGTCGGCGCGCGCGCTTTTTCGCCGTTTTTTTTTAAGTGATTGCGCTGAATACTACAGAATTTAAGCTTGCATATATTTTTTTTCAAATACCTACTGACTAGCTAAGCGTTATATAACTGTCTAAATGCCCTTTATAGCGAGAAAAATGTAACAAGTTTAATTTACTGTCGTTTAACACATTGTATAATATTAATAACGTTTATTACAAAACTGAATGTACATAAACAATTCGAGCGGGCGAGCAGTGTAGTACCAACATGAATGCGCGTGATCAGACGCGCGGCGCATCCTTTCGCCGAGCTTGCCGCGCTCGTGAGATTGTGTGCGTGAAAAGTGCGTGCGTACACGGCGCCCCGGCGACTCACGCATACATTCAAACCAGCACGGCGGCGGCGGCCGATTTGTATGAAGCTATCCTACTATTCTGTTTTTACTATGATCTTGATTTAAATTTTGCATCAATTTTGAATTAACACGTGTCCTTCTCTAGAGTCATACTTCATACAAGGTTTTGCGCTGTAGTTGCTCTAGTTTATCAGCAGTACAATCATGTCATTTGCTACATTGGATTCATTACACATTGACTGCACGGTTGGCGTAGTGGTTTAAGCGGCCACCGCCTCGCCGCTTGACACTGCGCCGAATGTTGTGGGTTCGATTCCCACACGAGACAACACTATGTGTGATCCACAAATAGTTGTTTTGAGTCTGGGTGTTCGTTGTGCCCGTTGGTTGTATGTTATCGACACAGGATTTATTCCTAGTGCAGGAGTTGTCTTTAAAAAAAAATCAATATTTCTAAGCTCAGCAACCACACAAGGCATGTTGACACCTAGTATTCCCGATCTCAACCAATCTGCAATATTATATTTAATACTCAAAATTTGCCTTTACATGTTTCCGGGTTAGCCCGCTGCTTGTGAAAAGCTTACAGTGGGACTGATGCCTTATTACAACCTACATCAAACTTCTATACAATATGACAAATTTCACCTATTATGAATGTTATTATAGTCATTAATTTTAAATTTCTTTTATGGTGATACCTGTTTTATATTGTCATCTCTTTCTTTTGTGTATCAAATGAGGTATCAACAACGGTATTTCTAATCAAGGAATCTTATTATTTGGTAAAAAAGAATTTCAAGGTTACTGACACTTTGCACACAGTTAATTTTCCCATTAGTTATATAACTAGCTCAGCGCAATGATAATAACATGTTATATCAGATTTACTTAACTCTAAAAGACTCTATATGACGGATTTATCAAAACTTAAAGATTGATTAAATCATAGATAATAATGGATTCAATAATAGATTTTATTATTTCGCACTGTCTCGTTGGTCTCGCGGCATAAATGTGCGCGTGGGATTGGGAGGTCTCGGGTTCGATTCCCGGGTCGGGCAGTGTTATATTGGGTTTTCCGTTAGGAAATTCTCAGTAGCAGCACGGAGTCTGGTAATGTGCCCGGTACGGCAATAGGCGCGCCCCCTATTACGTGGGACCTAAAAATTCATGGCGAAATGTGGGTGTAATATTACACCTCTGCCTACCCCTTCGGGGATACAGGCGTGAGTCTATAAAGAAAGAAAAAAAAATCGCAGTATCAGTATCCTTGCTTCAAGATTTATACATATTTTTTTACGATTATGACTTGTCAATAAAGTCGTTGTTCGTTTCCCTTCTTTGATGCGAAGACGCCAATCCTTTGATTTAGTTCATGAGGTTAATAAAAACTGTATTAGTAATTTTAATACTATTTCTGTGGCCCATGTTTAAAATTAGGTCAACCATAAATGAAACAAAAATGGGTTTAATTCGTTTATTCCAAAGTCATTACCAGAATTGTATGAAAGGGCTGAAGGTCGGGTAGTACCAACTGGGTTTAAAAATGTCTTCTTTTGGTGCCGATCTGTAACTGGCTTTATTCGCCCAAGGGTCAGGATAACGGGTCTGATACGTGGGCTGAGGAATTCTCATCTTAGGAAAAGGGTCTGGAAACCTTTGGAAAGACGGGTCAAACCTTGAGTCGAAGATTGGATCAGGTATGCTCGGGAAAGTGGGGAAGGGAGGAAAGTATATGTCGTTCATCATTGGCTTCATAAATGTTGACGACCAAGGGCTGTAGCTTGCTACTGCTGAAGTTGGACCGGATTTGTCTGAGGAGGAAGCTGATGATGACACTGATACGGATCCTGGTAAGATACGAATGGTTCCTGAAACTCCGTCACCTTGCTTGGTGATTGTGATCGGTGAAGGCATCTTGCCATCGACTGATTTAAAGATAAAGTTTCCCTTATCATCAGTTTTAACCATGGATGACCCTGATGAAGGATATATTTTGATACCGTTCATCGAAGATAGTCTGCCGTTTCTGGCGTCAACACCTGAGATACTGGCAACAGCCACCACGCCGTGGTTGACGGCAGCATGTGCAGATATCCTGGTCGTAGGTGTAGCTTTCGTGGTTGTTGATTGGTTCCAAAGAATTTTTGTGGATGGTTGCTTCCAGGAAGACGTTGTTGGTTGTTTCCATCTAGTTGTTGTGGTTGCCTGTTTGCTGGTAGTCGTCGAGCTTGGTTCTTTCCAGGCAGTCGTAGAACTGAATTGCTTCCATCGTGCTGTTGAACTGGATTTCCAATTTGTTGTCGAAGACGGTGCCTGTGATGACGGTGTCGTTGTTGTGCTACTTTGCTTGGATTTTAATTCCACTGAAAATAACGAAACATATTAATACAATATTGACTTGATATCGCCAAAAAATAAAACGTATAAGAAATTCTTTGACCAAGGAATCACTATATATATAAACTGAATTTATTTTTCAAATGACAACCTAAACAAGTTATATCCACAGAAATAGATTATTAATTATTTGAACGTTATCTAAACAAAGATAAGAAAAAAAAACAGTTACCTGCCCCGGTTGTCGCTAAAACGAAAATATATATAAACAAAACGCTACCAAACTTGTTCATGTTGCAGACGAAATAGAAATGCATGCCATACATCGATCTCTCACTTTATATCCTCATCGTAAAATTACAAGTTTTCGAGTTATAGAATAAGAAACGGTTCTTAATATGGACACGACACCACTGCCTTCGAATATAATCTCGGTGTTATTATTCTCCAAACTCAGTTTTGATTATCTATTTTTATGGTTTTCTAGAGTAATGATACGTTAAAGCGAGGTGGGCAATTGTGTAAGTAATTATTTTTTTCTTTCATCTTGTTCCGATAGTAACTGTTGTTTTGACAACAAAAACTATCGGAATCATTGTAATATAAGGTTATTAGTGTGTCGGTGCAATATTTTGTGGTGAATAACATAGACAATGAACAGTGTAATGTTGTGTTTTGTTGTTGATTTATCAATTCAATTTGCATAGTTACTTTTTATGAGGGCCATAAATTTTATTCCCATGTAAAACCAATACTTATTTATGGACTGGTGTATAACGGTCCTAATGACATAAATTAATGTAACGTTATTAAATAATGCGATTTGATTGATTAGTCTCTCGATATAATTGAGTCGCTTACAATCAATTAAAGAGGTCCATATTTGGCATGAGTCCATATAATTTTATGATACATATAAAATTTATCGTTTCTTAAGTTAATCCATTTCGTTATTATCATTTGATAGTTCCATTGAGGTGGTATTTACATATGTCTATATTACTCCGACAAATATCCGAATCATATAACCTAGTTACACCAGGTCACGGCTCGAGACTGCCCGCTGATTTGCCCTTGCCGGTATTCTAAAATTTTTCTTTATTCTATACTAGATTTTGCCCGTGGCTCCAACCACGTAAATTCTACATCTAATTCTTCCTCAGGAATCACACTAACTCTTGCTTAAAGCCGTACAAAAATCCGTTAGGCACTTTTTTGGTTTATCGTGTTCAGACAGGAAGAAAGGGGGACTTCATTTTATAATATGATTTAAAACGAACCAGGCCGTCATTAAGAATGCCTTAATTATCGTCAACGCGTTTTTTACGTCAATATTTTTTCTCACTAGAAGGTAAATTCCTTAAAAAAATATTAAAATATTTACTGCAAATAATAACTAGAATAATATATTGGAATGTAAGTATTATTTGTATGTTAAACAAGGTTTAACATAAGAAAACTGTCTGCAAAACAACTTATGCCATTTTTAAAAGGACCATAGCATGTATATAGACTGTCCATGTTATGAATATAAATTCATACTATTGTCAAATATATCAAAATTAATGAGTTATGCTATAATAAAGCTTAGATATATCGTAAGCGTAGGAAGCCGAGAAAAGTTAAAAACATCTGAACTGGTTCTGCATATCAGTGCTTTTAAAAACTTTATATCATTAAGCGTCCAATTTATATAAAATATCGTCAAAAACTAGAAAACCCAGAGCCCAAGTAATATCATTCTGAGTCGGAATATAAAGGAAACTGTTATATTGCCCAGCTCTAGTTTTGGCTTTATGATTTAATTTCTTTCAAAATTCAATTCAAAATTCAAAATCGTTTATTCATTTGGGTCACAATGTGACGCTTATGAACGTCAAAATAATAAATTTATAAAATAATTACTTAAAGACTCTACATTTACATTTACTGCCACGTTCGCAAAGCAATAGGTAGAACCATGAGAAAGAACGGGCAATAAAACTCACGGTCACTCTTTTTCTTCGCCAGGTTTTGCATAATACACATAATTTACATTTTGTAAGGTGCTGCAACTGTTACACCTTCTATATCATTTGTATATATTTACTGTACATAATAATACTCAAGCATAATACTTTTGATGTTCATTTGGTTAGTCTCCTCAGAATAGACATGGTGAAACAGGAGCATCCACTTACATTATATATACCTAATAATGCAGGCAATCCGCGAAAGTGATCAGACCCATAATGGAAATGATGCAGTTAAATATTAAAATCTAATACCAGCCCGCAAGACCATCATCGACCAGTCATCGCAAGTAGCACCCGTTCACGAGTATGACGCATGTGCCAGCCATCATCCCTCTCGCCATATTAGAGGGACAGGGATGACCCGACACACGACGCCACCACAAGAAATGACATTTTAGTGAGCATGACGATAACGGTATACGAACCGGCAGTAAGAAACAATCTATTGGTATACTGACCATGACCGCCAATTACCTCCATTTTCCAGATCGTTATTATGAACATAAATCAGTGGACCGCGTGAAGGAATGCAAATGTAGAAAGAATTTTGTGAAGGTGACAAGTGACCAACGATATGATCAGGAATAAATAATGTTAAACTACATTCAACAAATCGTAATAATATCCAAATCCTGCAAAAATCATGTGTTCACGAGGCACCTCCACTTAACATGTTACTAATTAAGAAGAGAGTATTTTACACAGTCATAAAAATAACAATAATGGTGAATTTAAAAAAAAAAAGCAACTAGACCCATGATGTCTTGTCATCTAGAAATTCTTTAATAGTGTAATAACCCCTTTTTAAAAGAAAATTCCTAGTAGTGGTTTTAAATTTGTGCAGAGGTAAATTCATTATTTCCAGAGGTAATTTGTTGAAGAATTGTATACCGAGTCCCGCAAATGAGTTATGAACTTTATGTAGACGGTAGTTAGTGCCCACTAGTTTATGCTTATTCCTTGTGTTCACTTTGTGCACGTCACTATTTTTACGGTAAAGAGTTAAGTTTTTCTTAACGTACATTAAATTAGCAAATATATACTGCGATGCAACTGTAAATATTTCTACTTCTTTAAATTTATCTCGTAAAGAATCTCTAGCACCTAACTTATATATTGCACGTATGGCCCTCTTTTGAATAACAAAAATTGTCTGAATATCGGCCGCCGTACCCCATAATAGTATCCCGTAAGACATTACACTGTGAAAGTAACTAAAGTAAACTAGTCTAGCAGTATCTACGTCTGTGAATTGGCGAACTTTCCTAACTGCAAATGCTGCAGAACTAAGTTTGACTGCCAGACAGGATATTTGGGCACCCCACTGAAGCTTACAATCTAAAGTTAAACCTAAAAATACAGTTGAATCAACTAGGTTAATTGTTTCGTTATTTAAAATTATATTAGTAAGAACATTTTTGACATTCGGCAAAGTGAATTTCACACATTTTGTTTTGCCAGAGTTGAGTAGCAAATTATTTGTCGTGAACCAATGTAGTACTTGCGCAAGAGAATTATTTACGCTGTCAATGTTACTTGTATTACGATCAACTTTAAAAATAAGTGAAGTATCGTCAGCAAAAAGAACAATATCACATAAATTTCTAACAAAGAATGGCAAGTCATTAATATATATTAAAAAAAGAAACGGACCAAGAATAGAGCCCTGTGGAACGCCCATTCCCACTGGCAAACCTTGAGACCTACTTCCACTAACATCTACATACTGAACTCTATCTCTAAGGTAACTGGCAACAAGATTGAGTGCGCTATCTCGAATACCATAATGGTTGAGTTTACGTAAAAGTGTATCATGTTCAACACAATCAAAAGCCTTTGACAAGTCGCAAAAAACACCAATGGCATCCTTCGAATTTTCCCAAGCGTTAAAGATATGTTTTAATAGAGCTACACCGGCATCAACGGTGGAGCGACCCTTAGTGAAGCCATACTGCTCACTGTGCAATAAATTATTTGTGAGAAAGTGGCTCTCTAACTGATGCAAAATAACCTTTTCAAAAATTTTACTGATTGCAGGCAAGATAGAAATTGGCCGAAAGTTACTAGGGTCGCTCTTGGATCCTTTTTTGAAAAGTGGTATCACCTTGCTGTGTTTCATTAAATCAGGAAATACCCCTTTATCCACGCATCTATTAAATATTGCAGCTAAATATGGAGCTATGCTAAAAATGATTTGGCGAACAAGACTAACTGAAATACCCCATAAGTCAATAGATTTCTTAATATTGATGGTCTTGAATGTCTTGAGGATGTCATTGGTGTCAATGTATTTAAAATTAAACAGCACATCACACTCATTCACATTGCCCCTAACTAACATCTCTGCTTTGCTTGGGCATGAGTCTAAACACTTGGTTGTTTTCACTGGTATGTTTATGAAGAAGTTGTTAAAAGCCTGAGCAACATCAATTTTCTTTGTAACTATTTCTCCATTACATTTTAATTCAAAGCTATTATCTACTAACTTAGCTCGACCAGTCTCACTGTTAATAATGTTCCAAGTTGTTTTTATTTTGTTCTTGGATTCTTTAATTTTATTACTTATAAATATAGACTTAGCTGAAGCACATGCTCTCTTAAAAACTTTTGAGTAATTTCTTACATATTCAATAAATGAAGGATTAAAATTGTATTGCTTCATACCATACAGATCATACAACCTAGATCTACTTTTGTATATTCCTACTGTTGCCCAATCACAAAATTTAACTTTAGAGCTCTTGGCAAATGTCTTCTGCTTAAAAATTTTATTGTACTCATTTTTAATAACATCAAATAACCACTTATATAATTCATCTGGATCATCGTGAGTTAAGTCAATGCTGGCGATCTTAGCAGCAACATCATCACTAAAGCGATTAAGGCGAGCAGAGGTCATAGGCCTACATGTGATTTTTTGTACTGTAGGGGTTGTATTAGTTGGAATTACAACCTTTTGTCCACAGTGATCTGATGTCAAGTCACTCAAAACAGCTTTACTTAAGTACAAACAATTGCAAAAAATATTATCTAAGCATGTAGAAGAATGTGAGGTAGTTCTGGTTGGTTCAGAAAATAAAACATTCAAATTAAATGACATAAATAAACTAACTAACCTAGTACAAGTTGGTGATTGTTCTAACAAGTTAACATTAAAATCACCACATACGATTATTGATTTCCTGCTGGAACTTAAGTGTTTTAAGACATCCTCCATGATGCTTTCAAATTGGCTAAAGTCACTTTGCGGTGGTCGGTATACACAGACTATGACGTGTTGCTCAAGTTCAACACAAGATATCTCAGCGGTGCGCTCGATAGAAAGTTCGGCTATGTCCTTTCGTTCTTTACATTTAATACTATTACAAACATATATGAGAGAGCCACCACGAATAGCGTTCTTTCTTACGAATGCACTAATCACTGTATAAAATTCATTATTGAATATTAATTGGTCACCTCTTAACCAATGTTCCGTAATGCATAATACATGCAACTTATGTTTCTTTAAAAATAAATCTATCTCTAATTCTTTGCTAGATAGGCCTTGTATGTTTTGATGAGCTAAGTTTAAAACACATGAATGCCTATCTGTTGTCTCATCTAGTAGTTTAAACTAATAGATTTGTCAATACTACTATTGGTATAACTATTATCTACCAAATTCCTAAGTACTCTAGTAGTACTGCGTTCACTATGTAAATTAAATGCTAATAATTTAGCAAGTTGTCGCCTATATATAAAAGAGAGATACATAGTATCTTTTGTTAAAAAGAAATTACTAATAAAAATATTAGAGTCAAAAAATAAAATATGGTCACTATGACTACAAGTGCTATTATATAATAATAGATTCAATTTACCTATCTGGTTATTTTCTTTATAAGATAAGTTATTGGAATATGGTAATGCACAGACAATAAAGTTGCACCCCACTTTAGAACTTTGTTCTATCATAATATCTGATAAAGCTAATATTTCTTTCTTGGTAACTAGTAGGCTATCCCCATATAAAATTATAACTGTAGAATGTTTATTTAGTCTAGCATACTTTAATTTATTAATTAACATAGACATTCCTTGTCCTGGTGAACAAATATTTTGTATTGACCGATCAGTATAACTATTAATCAGGCTACCCATACCAATTCCTAATTGGTCAGAAAAAATTAAAACATTGTTATCTAAAACCTTATTATTTTCATTATGTAACAATGTGTCAGAACCATGACATGTTTTCGAAGGATATTTATCTTGAAAGTCACTATATAACTTGGTTGTACAATTAGGTGAAGCCTCTAACTTATGATTTGAACAATTTAAACAGTTACCGTTGTTGGTCATAGAGAGCAGTTGTTTTAGATTTTCTCTACCAACTCTGCTAATTTCATCATATTTCAATATATATTCCTGTGTTTCACTTTGATGATCTATTATCAATTTGTTGAGCTGTGCATTTAATGATGTGATTTGTGTTTGCAGCTCACATGTGTGTTGTTCATATTGTAATCGGCTACAGGCTAATTGCTCACTACTATCCTTAAGCTTAGAAACTAATAACTCACTCTCTTTAACTAAATCATGGTTAATTTGTGTTAAATCTACAATTTTCTTTGACCTCTTATAGCCTAACTCAAGTCGCTTTATTAATTTATTTAATTTTGTCAATTTCCTAAATTTACCATTTGACACCTTATATGTAAAGTTACAATTACATTTTACAGATTTAAAAATATTTGCCTTTCCACCAATGACTTCAGAGAACAGGTCCTGGTTTGCTGCGCTGCTTAGTGACTGAATGGAACTCTCCAAGGTTGTTATTTTGGATTGAGCTTCACTCAAGCTTGTTTCCAACTCCATGATGCGACTGAGCTGCCTCATATATGTATCATCGCAGCTACTATATGATCTGACTTCTTCCTGCAGTCTGTCCCGCTGGTCCAGAATGTCCATATGTTCTATGTGGAGTTCCGTCAATTGTGCTTTCAGTTGTGAGACTTTGTCATTAACATACTTAATTTCCTCTTCACTGTCAATTCGTTCCTTCAACAGTTGACTATGATCTTCTTTATATTTCTTGAGTTCCAATAGTGCAATCTTCAACTTGTGCTCCGTTTCCTTTGCCAAAGCCTTACGGGTCATCAAAGTGTGTGAAGACATATTTTGTACCCAAATTACCTATATTACTTATAATATCTTAGTTTCTTGGACAATCTTAAGTACACTAGGTAAGATAGCTGTAGGCTGTAGCTGTTATTATACTAGGTACTAATACTAATTATATTCAAATAAATCAACTAGAAATTGATGCATATACACTTAAAATAATAATTGGAATTCTGGAACTTTGGAATTCCTTATATTTCTGAGTGTTTATACAATGTAATGTCGTGTCCGTGTGGTGACGGATTAAGAATACGAAATGTCACCACCCCATATCATCCCATGGGTATCGTAAGAGCCGACAGAGGGAGCATATTATGCAGAGAACAACACTGAAAGAGAAGGAAAACTTGATAAAAACCCTATACCAACCCGTATGGCCAGCGTGGTATACTAGGCCAATTCCTCCTTTCAAAGGAGAGGCCTAGTCCAGAAGTGGACTATTAAGGCTGATGTGACTGACTGATACAATGTACGCTGATGTGTTATCTGGCTTCCATAATTATCATCTAGCTATTTTTCGCTACTGTTTTCTCGTCGATATGTCGGTATTTTAATCCGATAGTGTTTTTTTTGGTGTAATGCTTTTTATCTATATTAAATAAATATTTAAGTCAGAACAAACAGACAAGAACGAAGGACAAAAATCGTTGTTCCGGGTTCAGAGGTACATGGTACATAACTACATATTTAGTTAACATAAATTTGATTTTTAAATACATATAGTTAAGGAAGAAAAGTTTAAATATTTTTTATATTTGAGATTGAACTTGAGTATGGAACTTGTGTCGCAGGGTACTTTACAATCATACAACTGATGGACACAAAGAACACGGAGACGCAAAATAAAAAATTGTGGATACCACAAAATACTTCGTATGAACTATCACGTTGGTCAACTATTGTTTGAGGAAAAAGAAGAACTAAGTAAGTATTTTATTCCGCCTCCATGGTGGAAAATGGGGGTTGACATTTTGTTTGAAAACAATCTGATTTAAAAACAAAAACACTATGAATTTAATGCCTTCCATACATGCCTAGGGTACTCTCTGACTAGACTCCTCTTAGCATTTCTATAAGTATAAAAAATTAACACAAAAAGTTATGCACTTACAAATCTAATGTCTCGTTTTCTGGATAACGATCGTAATTATATGTAACGTGTGCATTACAGTTATCTTAAATCTATAGTTATTCTAGTATCTAATCACTCGCCATCTTAAACACCGTGCCTAGATATTATCATAGAGGTATATATGCATAGAGTAGGCGAACCAAGAAAAGCTTCGTTGCTTCCCTAGAGAGAGACAAACATTTAATGTTTTACTCATTAATTTTTTTATTCGCCAGCTTCGCGCTCTTTTACACAAGGAAATATCAGATAACAAGTATACCAAATGAATGTTTCTTTCTTTTTCTACTAAAGGAACATTTTCACTATCGTAATCGTTTATATCCGGCTAGGTGGAGTGACGATATACGCAAAGTGGCTGGCAGCGGCTGGACACGAAGAGCCGAAAATCGGGCTCAGTGGCGTGCTATTGGAGAGGCCTATATCCAGCAGTGGACTATGGCAGGCTGATGATGATGATTCGTTTATATTATAATAACAACCTGCAGTGATAGCCTAGTGGAGAGACTGATACGGAGAGAGTCTTGCGTTCATACTCATAACGCGCTAACTTAGATACATACTTGCACTTGTAAAGAATAAGGCAGACATCGAAGATCATCGTGAGGAAACCTGCATCTCTGAGTTCTCCATAATATTATCGATAGACATATGTAGTCTGCCAACCCGAATCAGATAAGCGTGGTCAGTGGTGAAACATAACTTAACACTTTTCATAACGAGCAGATGCCTATGCCTGGCAGCAGGACAAGGTTAATGACGAAGTCGCGTGTCAATCTTGCCTACTCTATTTATAATCTCTATGGACATTATCAATGTTTATATTTTTTACTTGCTGTGCTGTGATCTGCGCCTAACTGTGAATATTTTATCTGGCTTTATCAACATTTGTCTACTTATTAATCCATTAGAGGATGTGGCAGGCTCATTTGTCGACACTATAGGGTAGGCGAACCATTTGTCAGCTTTTACAAAATATTGCGAAGTAAGTGAATTTAGAATAAAATTTAGTGAAAATAATGATGTACTTAATACCTTGTAACAATTAAATATTTTTTGTGGTAACGAAATAAACGTTTAAGAA